>CM050900.1:345000-1630000 GCA_027726005.1 Juncus effusus | reverse complement strand
GCCTCCTTCGAACTTGAATCAACATTTTGGAAATTTATTGCAAAGTGAAGAAGGTGTGGATGTGACTTTCAACGTAAAAGGCGAGACTTTCAACGCACATAAAGTTATTCTTTCTGCGCGTTCATCTGTGTTTCGAGCCGAGCTTTTCGGTTCAATGCTTGAAAGTAAAGCCAGGTGTATCAGCATTGACGATATAGAACCCGAGGTTTTTAGAGTTTTGCTTCATTTTGTATATACCGATGTGTTACCTCACGACAAGATTGATATCACGATGACTCAGCATTTACTCGTAGCAGCAGACCGATATGATCTGGACAGAATGAGGCTGATTTGTGAAGAAAAGCTGGTTAAAAGTCTAAATGTAGAAACGGTTGGAACGACATTGGCTTTAGCCGAACAACATAATTGCGCGGATCTCAAAGCGATTTGTATCGAATTCATTGCTTCTCCTGATAAACTACGCCGAGTTTTAACGACTGATGGATTTAAGCATTTAATAATGAGTTATCCCTTGATTTCAAAGGAAATATTAGATAGAGTTGATAGAACCAGGAAGGTCTAGGAACTCTTAGTTTGATCCTTTTTTAGTAGTTTTTTATTTATTTGGAGCTAGTTATTAAATTTTTAATGATTATTATAATCAGATTGGATTTTTGATTGCAGGAAACAATAATTATTGTTGCATTTTG
The DNA here is from genome assembly GCA_027726005.1 of Juncus effusus. NCBI lineage: Eukaryota > Viridiplantae > Streptophyta > Magnoliopsida > Poales > Juncaceae > Juncus > Juncus effusus. The sequence continues at coordinate 1,629,311 of CM050900.1, read as the reverse complement.
TTATCTTTTTTCTCTCTCTCTCTTTTCCTTTGGAAGAAACATTTGTTTGGTTCTAGCAAAGGTTGTGATTCTCGGTAATATTGGTGAATTTATTTGTACAAAGTATTGTGTATGAAATTTAAGTTGTTTAGTACCTTTTGTTCAGGGCGTGATTATGTATTTTTGGAGGCTTTAGAATTCTGAAATAATTTTATTTGAAATGAGAGAATAAAGTTGACTTCAGCAAAAATTATCAGAAAATTTAAGCAATAAAAAGAAGAGTAATAAACAATATATTAGAAGCAGAGGCAAAATAAAAATATAGTTGCAAAAAATAAATCAGATCTCAGACTAAAAAAAAAAAAAAAAAAAAAAAAAAAAAAAAAAAAAAAAATAATGAGAAAAAGAAACCATTGACAAATTCACACAACGCATTGGTTATTTAATAAAGTAAACCAAATCTATCGGTAAAAATCAAAACATTTCGAAACCTTTTCCCGTTCAATATATAAGATTCAATGATCTCTTATTTTAGATTCCAATTTTACTTGTATTAAACAAGTAAACGTAAAAGGTAATTTAGGCCTTCTTTAAATTTAGTGCTCATTGTTTTGTAGGGGTATCCACAAATAACATTTTGACCTTTTGTAGGTAAATATGAAATTTGTTTATTCTATTTTGAGCGGAAAGAAATGGGACGAATTATATTTTGTCAAAGCTCTCTTTTATGCCCTTCTTCTAGAAGCAATTTTGCAGCATAAAAATAAATCATCCAATGAAGTAAATATAAATGTAATCACATTTGATGAACCAATGAAGAAAAACAAATTTACGAATCCATACAACACATTGGTTATTTAATCAAAATCACAATTTCAATCAAGTAAAACAAATCTCTCCGTGAAAATCAAAACATTTTCCCTCTTACATATCTAAGATACAATGATCTCTTATTTAAATCACACCACCACACAACACAAAACAAAAATAACACAATACAACATTATATACACACCATATCATTATCGTAAGCATAACTTGAGCTTTTATTTATTATAATAATAATAATATTATTTTGTAATTTTTTAAGCGGAGTGGCTACTATTTTGAGCGGTATGAAAACGGACAACCAAACAAGTTATATTGTCAGAGCTCTCTCTTTTATACGCTTCTTCCATAAGCAATTTGGCCGCTTGTTCTGGATCTGTAATTGGTCGCACCATTTGAACCGCCTCCTAAAAAATAAATAAATGAAATATATAATTAACTAACGCCTAACGGAAATTTGCAAAAAAAGACCCTGAACTATTGGAAATCGCAAAAAAGACCCTACAATATAGCCAAAATTGGAAAAAAGCTCCTACTGTTATTTAAGAATCAACGCCATTAGTTCACATACTTTAATTACCTAAAAAACATATTCTAATTTTTTAAAAAATAATTAACATTTCTTTCTTTCGTAAGATTTTTTATAGTTCAGTAACATTTCTCTCTTATCTTATTTGAAATAGTATTTCTTAAAATTAATTAAGAAAAATGTAATAATTTTTAAACTATCGGTAGGGTCTTTCTTGCAATGTTGGCAATAATGTAGGGTTTTTTTTTGCAATTTTGATATAATGCGGGCCTTTTTTGCAAATCTCCCTTTATTTCATTTATTTAATTTAGTAATATTTTATTATATCTAGTAATATTCTATTTAGTACCTCATTAGATACCACATCCCAAAGACCATCACTCGCGAGAATGAGAAACTCGAGCGAATTATTTATCTCCTCTTCCTAAAAACCCAAAACAAACAAACAAACATGAAAGTCAACAATAATTAATTAAAGAAACTAAAAGAATAATTATAATTGATCTTTTAAATAATAATTACTCGGATTTCAGGATCGACAACGACATATTGCTTGAGCAATTTATCGCCGAAGGCTCTGGAGACCGCCAGCACGCCTCCCACACGCCATGTCCCTATTTATTTATTTATTTAAAAAATATTCACATTAAATTTTACAAACAAAAATAACAATGTAAATAAATAATAAATTATTCTTGTTATTTACCGGCCCACATGACGAAGCCGCCGGCTTCTTCGATCCGTTGCCTCTCGTCGGTCTGATCTGGCTTGTGATCTCTTGAAACCGCAATAGCTGTTTTTATTAAAGCACACAAAAATATAAAAAATATTAATATAAATACTAATTGTTCTTTTAAACTCACAAATTGGGTACTAAGTACTAACTAAACTTGGTTACCAACTAACCGGTAACAAAGTAATAGACATGCTTTACCTCTCTTCAGACCCCCTTCCCAAACTTCTCTCTAATATTCAGAGTTGCCCAAAATTGGCAATTATTCCTCTATGAACATCAAATCCCCAACAGTGACTGGATTTTTAGCCACACCGCATGAAAAAAGACCAGATCCCCGTTTTCAAGTGTTTTTCATTCGACTCTACCCTAATAATTGTGAACCTTATTTGACCTTATTTTCAATCCTAGAAGCTCTGGTTCCCTCCGCTCTAATCAGGTGGTAAGTGAAATGTATTGAGGTGGTAAGTGAAATGTATTGCGGAGGTAAGTGAAACATATTACAACAAGAAACCAGATAAACCATTCTCAGAACTTACCACCTGTTTCTGAGAAGCAAAAGAACCGAGGCAAGACTGTTCTGATAGTAAATGACTTTCATTAATTTCATTTACAAGTTACAACCACAACACACTTCATTTACCACCACAACACACATCACTTACCACCATATACACTTCATTTAGCACCTCTTTCGACACATACATTCACATCCGCTCTCTACTCTTTCACTACTTCGCGATGGTATGCGTAACAAGTTACAACAATAAACCACTTTCACTACTTCCACTCACCAACAACACACTTCGCTTACCACGACAGCACACTTCACTTACCATTGTAACACACTTCATTTACCACAAAAACATGACATCTTATTACCTTCGCCCCCGCGGCAGATGACGGCGCATGAATCCCCCACATTATCAACCACCAAATCAGTTACCAACAAGGCCGGCTGTCCACGCACAATACCCGACATCCAGATACTGACTCTCGTCCAAGGCCAAGGACTCCCAGTCCCTCCGCTGTATTGCAGTGGTAAGTGAAACAAGTCCAAGTTACAACAAAAAACCACTTTCACTACTTCCACTTACCACCACAACACCCTTCACTTATCCCCTCGTATGACTCTTGTCAAATCACTAACTATTCCCTCACCATGACAACACACTTCACTTACCACCACAGCACATTTCATTTAACACGTACCTTCGCCCCCGCGGCAGATGACGGCGTGTGAGTCCCCGACGTTGGCGACCACCAAATCAGTTACCAATGAGGTCCCCGCGTCTATGCCCTGACTGTTGTCTAAGGCCAGGAATTCCTCGTCCTTCTACTTATACACAGGTGGTAAGTGAAATATATCGTGGTGGTAAGTGAAACATGTTATGACAACAAACCCTTTTCAGCTCTTCCACTTACCACGTTTTCAGTACTTCCACTCACCACCTGCCTATGAGAAGCAGAAAGAAAAGAGCGATGCCACAACCACTTACCCATTCACTAACTATTCCATTTATTTTCTCACTAGCATTTGGGTCCTACACATATATGGATCATGTGGGGTCCAAATGTTAGTGAGAGAGTAAGTGGAATAGTTAGTGCATGGGTAAGTGGTCGTAGAATTATTCAAAAGAAAATATAGGACGCTTGGCACCTAAACCCTAAATTTCACTTACCACCACAACACACTTCACTTACCACCACAACACATTTCATTTAACAGGTACCTTCGCCAGCGCGGCATGACGGCGCGTGAATCCCCCACGTTGGGAACAACAAGTCTGTTGCCAACGAGGACGTGAAATATGTATTGTGGTGGTAAGTGAAACATGTTATGACAACAAACCATTTTCACTACTCCCACTTGCCACATTTTCAGTACTTCCACTCACCACCTGCCTATGAGAAGCAAAAAGGAAATCCAGAACCCGCGGCATCTAAACCCTACATCTCATTTACCACCCTAACACACTTTGTTTACCACCAGAAAGTATTTATTACCTTCGCCCCCACGGCAGATGACGGCGCGTGAGTCCCCGACGTTGGCAACGACAAGACGGTTGCCGACGAGGACGGCGGTGGAGGCCGTGGAGCCCGCGTCGCGGTTCTGGCTGTTGTCCGAGGCCAGGAACTCAGAGTCCGTCTGCTTGTACGCATCCACTGTTAAACAAATAAATAATTGAACAATTAAATTATTGATTAACATAAATGAATGGATTGAAGGAGGGATATTCGAGCGTATGACAATTTAGAAACACAAGTCTGTTCCAAATTGGTCTAAATATTTTTGCTTACCGCCAAAACTAAATAAATAATAATTATTAATTAATACTAATAAATAAACAATAAATAATTAATTAATAATTATTAAATTATTAATTAAATATATGAATGGATCAATGAAGGTGGGGAATTTAAATGTATACCACCTAAATAATCCATATTTGCATTTATGCACATATAAAATATTAATTACTTAATTAACTAAACGAATAGATGGATGGGATGGCGATGGCCATCTGTAACGCTAGTTACACTACACATATGTAAAAATACAGTTAGTTTACCACCGTAATATTTCAGTTACGACATAAGTAAAAATTGAAAAGAAGACATGAATAGATGAGTACATAAATTATTAATTGAATGAATAAATAGGTGAAGATAAATTTTGATTTTTAGATTTTTACATGTATGCCATATAAAGAATTTATATTTGCATATATTATCGTGGTAAGGCGTGTGTATTCAATTGTGGTGGTAACTGAAATATGTTACGGTGGTAAATAGTTTTGAATACTTTCGATTACCACCAAAATATACTTGGTTTACTGCCGTAACATTTCAGTTAAACCACCATGGATAAAAATGAAAAGGAATAAATGAATAATAATTAAAAAAAAAATAGATGATATAGGATTTTTATATGTATGCAACTTTAAAATCTCTGTTTGCATATATGCCAACATAAAACTACATATATGACATCCAAATCCAAAATTTCTATTTTTGTTTCAAACAAATTATTTAAAAAGTTAACTAAATTATATTATTTAATTAGGAAAGTACTTACTAATAGCTTTTTTAGTATCAGTAATGAAATTAGGATGGCTGATTAAATTGCTTATTAAATGCTCCTTTACATATTCCGCCACTCTGGCGCCTCCATGACCTAACAATAAATAAAATAATTTTAAAATTGTTACAATTTAAGTAACAATAAATATTAAATGATTTTTGAAATAATTATTTATTATTTTTTACCGTCAAAAACACCAAATAAGCCGACAAGTTGATTATCGATTAAATGGATTCTGGTTTCCAAGAAATCCTCCATTGAACCTCGCTTTCCTGGCGAGCTAGCGTATCCGTAACTGAATTTCCCATTTTCACTGAAAGAAAAAGCAAAATTGAACAAAAAAAAAAAGAAGTGAGAGAATTGAAATTGCAATAGTAATTTCCAAGATTATATATCAAATTGGAATTGAAAAGATAATTAATTTTATTGAGAGGTTTAAAATCACAATTATAAACGTCGAAACTGAGATTAGAAATTAACTATAACCACACTATACAGTGCGACTTGCAACAGATTTGAAAAAAGGAGTTAACTTTTTTGACAAATTGGATAGTGAATTGCACAAATAACGGTCGATTTTAACAATATGAAGTTCGGATGACAAATTGGACCAAAAAAAAAACAAATCTAGAAACTAAGAAAGTATCAAAAAAATGATGAAAAATAATCACCTGAGACCTCCACCACTGACATTAGATCCTTCCACATGTACTCCAGGAACTGAGCTCAAACCCATTAATTAATTCTTCTTATTTTCACAGATCGAAGAATAACAAACCGAATCTCACCTCAATAACCTAAAAAACCCAAAAAAACGATGTTTTTAAGTGACAACTTCAAATTGAACAACACCAACTTCAAAATGGAGGAAATTAATGGGTTTTCTACCTTTATGGAGTTGAAGAATGAAGATGGAGAGAGAAGAAAATCTACAGAGAGCTTTCGTTTTCGTTTGTTTGTGATGTATGTTAGAAGTTTGACCTGGGACAGAACAGAACAAAAGTATGAAGAGAAGAGGAGACTTTATTTATCCTCTCTATTTTGTGTAAAACTGGAGAGGAACTACTGAAATATATTTGTTTTGGTACAAGATATATCATTTTGATTTATTAAAATATCATTTTGTGCGTTTTGATAATACTAATTTTTGTCTGTTGGAAAGAGGGGAGTTGCCTGCATGACTGGTTTCCTCTGCACGGCTAATTAAGAGTACAAAACGAAAATATTTATAATTACTTAGGTTAGACTAATAAGCAAAACTAAAAAAATAATAATAAAGAGAATATATTCACATCACTAACTTAAACATTATCTAAACATCACCACATTATATTTATATATTATTTTCAATTGTCAATTATATCTTTATATAAAACTAATTGAAAAAAAAATATTTTATATATCAATATATTTTTTTATATGGTCATTTTACTTTTTTATATATCAATATATTTTTTTGTAATTATGTTATACATTTATGATTTTTTGACGATTTTGGGTGACAAATAAGCCGGTAGTGCGTATCACGTCTCAAAAATAAAATAGCGCATATTATCTAGGGACTTGATACTGCACAACAGGGTTTTTCCATCGTGCAGCATGCCCTTCCTTTTTTTTTCGCGAGAAAATAGTATATTTAGATAATAAACTATATATATGATTAATTTCTTGTACACAGTATATACGTAAACAGAGAAAAACATTATATATATAGAAAAAATAATATATTGAAAAGCATGAAAACATTATATACAAATTTAAAAGAGAGTATATATGTAAAACATTGAAAAACAATATATCAAAAAAAATAGTATATTGAAAAATGAAAAAAAAAAAAAAAATATATATATATATATATATATACAAAATTATGTCGCGTTTTGGACGTGCTCAAGCCCGTCGCGCTTTCAGATTTCTCTCCTATTTAATCTAAATAATGTTGATAAGTGATAATAAACAACCTCCACTTTTGACATAATTACTCTTTCTCTTTTTTATTTGGGCAATCATTTTAATGTGTTTCATTGTGCTTTAAGTATCTTAAGGTATACAGTATACTTAAAGACTATAATAGACAATTGAAAGGATATAAATACATGATTGACATATGATGGACGGTTGCCCACTTTTTGTAAGGAACTTGGTAAACAAAAAATCATATCACATAACCGGTGCAAAATATTTTATAGGGAATTTTTTTCACAAACTATTAATATTATAATATTTAAACAAATTCAACCCAGTTTATAATAGTTTTTGGGGTAACCATAAAAATTCATTCGAGTGGTTTTTTGAAGAATTCTCCAATTTTTTGTTATATAATCCGATAATTAGAATCCTGGATTTATATATTCGGGAATTGAAATCCCGGGTTTTATCCAACTCGAGAATCCAATTCCCGCCTTGTGGATCTCACAAACCGGCTGAAATTAGTGATTGAATTCAACTCGAATAGTCAAGTCTTCTGTTAACCCCCCCCCCCCCCCCCCCCCCCCCCCCCCTCCCCTCTTCTCTCTCTCTCTCGATCTTCAACAATCGTGTAAGATTTCTAATTCACAAAATTTTCAATCGAATTTCTTATATTTATCTCTTTTAGAAGTGATCTGATTGCTATTATTTGATCTTAATTGTTGTTTGAGTCCGATTTTTGGTATAAAATGTACGATTTTTTATAAGAAGTGATCTTCTTTTTTCTGTTCGAATAAGAACTGGAATCTACCGAACTAGTAAAGAAACTTGATATTATTTACATGTTTGAATGAAATACTTTAGAAAATTACTATTCGATACAAAATTCACAGTAAGAACTGTAAATTTTGACATGAATGATCCGTTAAGCTCGTAAAAAGCCTCAATTAAAGCAATTAACCAAAAATAATCAAATCAAAACAATTTCAATTGCAGCCAATTGTACCAACCACAAAGCATACTCGCACCAGATTCAACTTGTACTGTACCAATACCACTCAACTTATCCTTAATTTCAACTAAACCTAATCGATCAATCCTCAAAAAATTAAAAATTAAAAATTAAAAATCACAAAAACTATACAATTATCTAATTCATTTCCCTTTCCAGGCCCATAACACACACTCACAATCAAAATCCAAACCCATCATCATGTCTCAATCAGAAACAATTTCCGAAAGCCAGCTCGAAACCTTCAGCGGATCGCACAGATTCCGAATAAAAAACTACTCAAAAACAAAGGGTTTAGGCGTGAGCAAACATCTCCTCTCCAGTCCGTTCCAAACTGGAGGCTCCATTTGGGCCATTCAGTACAAACCTGACGGCGACAGACAAGAAGACAATTGTCAATTTATATCCATTTTTCTTCAATTTTTAAGTGAATCTGGTGAAGCGAGAGCTAAATTTGACTTGTATCTTTTGGGTAAAGATAATTTGATGGAGTTGAGTACTAAACGGACGGCTTCTCATGTGTTTAAAGTTAGTAGTAATAGTTGGGGTTTTTCGATGTTTTTGAAGAAGAGTGTGTTGGAGAGTTCTGAGTGTTTGAGGAACGATTGTTTTGTGATTCAGTGCGATATTGTGGTTTTCAAGGAGCCGAGTAGGGAAATTACGGAAACACCCTTGGTTGTGATTCCGCCTTCTGATATTGGGAGGAATTTTGCGGATTTGTTTGTTAGTGGTGAGGGCGCTGATGTCACGTTTGATGTCAGCGGAAGGAAGTTTAACGCGCATAAATGTGTTTTGGCTGCTCGATCGCCTGTGTTTAAAGCGGAATTTTTCGGCCAGATGAAGGAGAAAAAATTGAATAGGATTAAAATTGATGATATTGAGCCTGATGTATTTAGGGTTTTGTTAGAGTTTATTTACTCTGACGATTTGACCGAGTTTCAGTCAGTTGTGATGACTCAGCATTTACTCGTGGCTGCTGATAAATACGGATTGGAAAGATTGAGGCTTCATTGTGAGGAGAGATTGTGTGAGAGTTTAGATGTGAATAATGTCGCGAGTATTTTGGTTTTGGCGGATCAACATAGTTGTTTTGAGTTGAAGAATAAGTGTTTTGAGTATGTTTCGAGTCCGAGGGTTTTGATTGGGGTGGTTTTGACGGATGGGTTTGAGTATTTGAAGAGGAATTGTAAGGATTTGTTGGAGGAGATTGAGGATAGGTTTGATGCGCTTGATCAACTTTAGTGATTTGATTTGATTTGATGTATTTGTGAAGTTTGATTGTGGTCTAATTGTAACTAGTGTGATGATTTGGGTGGTGGTGGTTGGATTTTTGGTTTTGGTAGGACTAAGATGTACATATTTGAAAAGCTTGTTATGTACCATCTTGCTTGTGAAGTTTGATTAGATGGTTTGTTTTGCGTGATTTAATTAGTTGCCTAATTGTAATTAGTTGGTTTAATGATTTGGGTGGTGGTGCTTGGTTTTTTATTCTATTAGGAAATGTAAGACGTACAAATTTCGAAAGTTATGTTGTGTACCCTCTTGCTTCTTTTTGTGTATATGAATGATTTATGAAGGATATAATGAGGGTTTATTAAGGCTAAATTTTAAAGTTAAGATAGAAGAATAGATTAGGGCGGATGTTCTTTTTTTTGTTGTCTTTAGCGTAAAGGTACTGAATAATTCAAAACTTATCGACTGAATAAGTTTGTCAACTGTAAACTCTGTAAGTTTTTGAACTGAATAAACCGAATTTGAGATTGGTTTATTTGGTTAAACTGGGCATGAAAATATATCAATATAAATTTAACATTGCTCACTAATACATGTGATGTAATTATTACAAAAAGTTTCCTAAAAAAAAATTATTACAAAAAGTAGAAATAAAATTAAGAAAAACTAATTATTGTATCGACTAATTTGGTTTATTCAGCCGGTTTAGGAAACTGAAAACCAAAATGAAGATCGAAAACCAACATGAAATTTCAAACTGAACCAAACCAAATAAAAAAGAATTTTCAAACTAAATTAACACCCATTCAATTCAGTTGCCAAATAAACTCAGCTTGATGATGATGATGTATTCTCTCTTTCTTAGAAGACCCATGGGACCAATTAGTATATTAATTAATTTTCCCCTTGTTAGTTTGGGCTCAAAATCTAAAGGCGACCACAAGATAATAAATTTGAACTCCTTCATTTGATAGATTGGATAATTAATTAAGAGAAATTCTATGGTACTCCATGAACATTCTTTTTCTTTTTCAAATAGATGAATAAGGATAAATTTTTAATTGGGAGCTGATACTGCGCAATAGTACTATAGCGAGCCTATAGCGACGGTATATAAAACTGATAAAAACTATATAAACTGAAAACAAACAGTATATAAAAATCTATTTTTTTAAAAACAGTATATACGTGAAAAAACGAAAACAGTATATAGAAAACACAAACAGTATATAAAAATCTATTTTTTTAGAGGCCGTAAAATAATATATACGTGAAAAACAAAAACAATATATAGAAAACAAAAAACATATAGAAATACGGAAGAAAAAGTATATAAATGAAACGGTCGAGGATCACTACAGTACCCCTGTCGTGATTTCCACTTTTCTTTTTTAATTTTCCGGTGCAGCGGTGCAAACATTGTTTCTTCGTTCTTTTCCTATTCCATCATCGCCTCCCTCTTCTGGCACAGAATGGTGACAAAATGGGAGCTTTGCCATTTTTCTTAATATTTGAATTTTTGTATAGATGTAAGTTAATAAGAAATATTTGTCTTTGATATGTGTGTGTGTGTATATATATATATATATATATTCATTTTATTATTGTTATCTTTATTATTTTCAACTATTAACAATACTTAAAATTGGCACAAATAAAACTAATATTTCTTTCTCACAATTGATTACTAGCATAAAGAAATTAGAAATACTTGCCACTATAATTATTAACAAATTTTGCCATAATTGGCATGGCAGTACATTCTTTTTTCCAATTAATCATTCTTTATAGATTATTACAACATATAACATAATATAAGTCATTAAGAAACAAAATTTAGTTGTTTATCAATATCTCTAACTTATCACATGTAATGGTTAGAAGAAAAAATATACTGGAGTTAATGGTCACAATTGATAATCAACATTTCAGTTACTGCTTACCACTTCTATGTGGATATAATACTAACATGTATATATATTTTACTGCTTATCACTGGCAGGAAATTTATATATCCTATCTTTATGTCTTTATGTAAAAAATTAGATAGTACATAAAAATAAAATGAAATTAAGTTATTATATTCAATTCATTAATTTACCACATTCGATTCATGGATGCACCATTAATGGTTATATATTTTTGTTTACATATATTTATATATCACTATATGAACATTTTCATATATTACCACATTAAATAATTTTTTTTTCTTGCAAAACAAGTCCATATATTTTTTTTTATCTTTAAGTTGATATTTGTTTTTCATATATATTTGTTTCTCATGTATATTTTACTAAGTGGTGATAATTAATTGATAATCAATATTTCAGTTATTGCTTACCACTTCTGTGTTGATATAATACTAACATGTATATATATATTTTACTGCTTACCACTGGCAGGAAATCTATATATTCTATCTTTTATGTCTTTATGTAAAAAATTAGATAGTACATAAAAATAAAATGACAATGATTATGAAAGAAATTTGATTTCTTAATGAATATGTAATAATCAGTCAATTACTGCATAAGTTAAAGTATTAATATAATTGAAAAAATTGTGGGAAATTTTTTCAAAAACGTATGCAGGAAGCTAGTAAAATGAGAGAGATGGTGATTAATGTGGGGTCCCACTTGTAAGAGTATTATATTAATATAATTTTGGATTGATGTCTTTCATCTCACATCATATCATGTACAATGTCATCATATAAAGGAATCAAATTGTACTTCATTCTAAAAAGTAATACCACCTCAAAACTATCAAAACCACCTTTATTTCAAATTGAAACCGATAGTATATAATATCACATGATTTGTTTACCACATCTGACACAATGGTGATTCATCAAGGGGTTGGGAGGACAATATTATGTCTCGCTAGAATTTTCCTTTTATTTATAATGTAATGTTTCAGTTAGAATATAGTGTTTTACAGTAAATACGTCTTTTATCAATATTCTATTTTCATTGTGAATATAGGTTGCCACATTCAAAATACAATTTTTTATGCTAATATAATTTCTTTTCGTTCATTATATAAATTTTATTACCAAAAAGTGACAAAACTTGTATGCATGTTTACACGGCTGGTTTAATCAAACTTTGTTTGAATATTTGCAAGATCTGGAAGAGGAGAAAAATGGAGAATTTTTTTAAAGAAAGGAATGGAGAGGGTAATATTGCAAAGAAGGAAAGCATTAAATGTTAATTCACTGTGATTTAATTCTCAAGTACCTAAAATATCCTTCTGAATATGGACGGTCCAGATTTTATCTATTATGAGAGAAAAAAAAATTGGGAGCACCGTAGATAAGCTCATTAATTAATTTACCACAATTTTACTACTACTACTACTATAATTTAACTATTTTATTTTTTAAAAATGAAACAAAGATAATATTCTATTTTATAGCATTAATTTCTCAAAATAGAAAGTACTGCTTCTCACGCCATAACATGATAATATTTGTTTCATGTCAACTTTCAAGGCCGGCCCAAGGGGCAGCCCACCAAGCCCGTGGGCTAGGGCAGCCACTTGGACCGGGCAAAACAAATTATTTATATATAGCTATATGGATCCCAAGTCCAATTTTACCCGTAAGTGCAAATGTATTGATTGCAATATTCACCTGATGAGTGATGACCTCCTTTCCTTACAAAAAAAAGATCTTCAGTATCTAGATGGAAAATATTTCCTTATCTTCTCATTAGCATAAAAAGAAACTGTATTGTATTCCCTTTTCTTCAACTGGAGGAGATTCCGCCTGGCCTATTTTCTATTCTTAAAACCAAAAAGGAAGAAAAGTGAAAACGAAAAAGACAAATAATAACAAAGAAAGAGATCTTAATTCATAAATGAAGGCATGAGTTTTATCATTGTATAGCTGCTAATTGCAAAATGAATTTCTATTTTTTTGTCTTTTTTGGTGGGTTTGTTTTTGTGCTTCATCAAATTGGGATGAAGACGAAAAAAAGAATAAGAGCTTATTACTGATTTGGTGCTACCTCTTCGCATAAGTTAAGAGTTATGGTTTTGTAAGTTCTCTTTTGAACTTCAAAATTCTTTTTGCTACAATCATAAATTCTCAATCTTAGTGTCTTTTTTTCGAATTGACCTTGTATTTACTTTATTTTTTAGCTTTTGAATGTAGTTAATCTTGCTTTTATGTGATTTTGTTTAATTGAATTTTTCTAATAATTGTGGAGGAATTTACAAATCTTAGTCCACAAAACATGCTTTCACCTTATACTGGTAATCTAATACACACAAAAATTATGTAACAATTCCTTTCCCTCAATTTCAATTTGGCTAAATTCCAAAATCAATCGTTGACCTAAATATACAGTTTATTTATGAGAATAACATTTCAGGGAAATTTTTCGAAGCCGTGTTAACACTCGGGCTAGGGCAACTAATACGTCGGGGCCGGCCCTGTCAACTTTATATTAATTAAAAGAATGATACAACATGCATGTTAGTTCAAATCATTTTTCTATTGTCAACTCTATATTATCTATCTGTCTATCCATCTTATATTGTCCCATAAATTTGTTCAAAATCTCAAAACTCTCCAACTAAAAACCTTCTTCCTCCAATTCATAAACTTGCTAGCTAGATATTTTACACTTCCAAAAATTAAAGAGAAAATGATGACTTCAACGAGCGAGCTGGCAGGCGGGTCTCATCTGTTCAAGATCACCGGCTACTCTGTGCTGAAAGAAGTCGATATCGGTAAGTACATCTCTTCATTAGTTAGTAAATATTTCATTGAATAATGTTAAAAATATATAGCTTTTATGGAAAAATATTTGTTTGTAATATAAACAGGTAAGTATATCTCTTCATCGACTTTCTTGATTGGTGGTCACGAGTTCTATATCGATTTGTATCCACAAGGAAATGAAGAAAAAAACGAAGAGTTCATTTCGCTTTATCTTGTGTTGAATAGTGACGACAAGGATTTACCTGTTCAGTTCGACTTTGGTCGTCGACATGACCGGAAAGTCGTCTATTTTAGGTGCGAATTATGAACAACATTAATAAATTTTGAGCAAATTGTTTAGAATTCAAATAATTTATGTTTGAAAATTGTTAATGTAGGTGAAAATTGTGAAGAAATTTATAAATTAGAACAAAAGTTTGACACTTGAAAATAAAATTAAGTTGCAACATTGTTAATTTTAGGTGAAATTATGAACAAATTTATCAATTTGATCATTCTTTTGAGATTCGAGAATAAATTTATGTTTGCCACTCTTTGATTTTAGGTGAGAAAACATCTCAATCATGCACATTTGCGTTTAAAAATCACTTTTGGGGGTTCGGCCGGTTTATCAAGAGAATGGATCTCGAGGGATCATAGTATCTGAAAGATGATTGCTTTGCCGTGAAATGCACGGTTAGGGTTGTAAAATCAACAAGAGAAGAGAAACCTAATATTGATCAGAATGAGATTCCTCCTTCTGATTTACATCTGAATTTTCGTGCGCTTTTGGAGAGTGGAGAGATGACGGATGTTACGTTCAATGTGGATGGAGAGAAATTTGAAGCACATAGTTTAGTTCTTTCGGCTCGATCTAGTGTGTTTAAAAAACTTTTATGTCAAGGAAAAGAAGAAGAAGAAAAAGAAACTGGTCTTTTAATTAAAGACATGGTGGCTTCTTCTTTCAAGGCCCTTCTTCATTATATATATACTGATGAAGTGCGTAATGAGGTAGAAAAAGCAAATATAGAAGAATTACTCGAAGCGGGTGATCGATATGAAATAGAGAGGCTTAAAGTTATATGCGAAAAGAAATTAGGCCATAATATCTCTATTGATAATGTGGTTTCCAACTTAGTTTTGGCCGAAAAATGCAATTGCTAAAAGCTTAAATCGGCTTGTCTTGAATTTGCTTCTAAACCTGAAAATCTTATCGCGCTGATGCAAACTCAAGATGATAACAAAGTTGGTTTAAGTGACCTTCTGAAAAAACTAAGTCATACCTAGATTAAATTTTTTTTCCTTAAATTGAATTACATGAAGTGATTTTATTTTGTTCTCGCCTCGATTGTGTTGAGTTTGAGTTTTATTTGTTTGAAATAATTCTCGATTCGTAATTGTAATGTGTTGTTCTTGCTTATGATTTTGAAATGTAATGTTCTATAGATTTGAATTTTTGCTTTATCTTTTGAAATTTTCAGCAAGTATACATTGTTGTTTACTAGGTTGTTAAGTTTTGTTTGTTAGTAAATCATGTTGCACTTAACATATGACATGGGTTGCAACTAAAAAAAAATACGGACATGGGCTGCCTGTAGTGAATTTTATTTTGGGCCGGGCTTTGGAAATTTGGGCTAGAAAATATGAATAACAAATTGAATTTTATAAGATAAGAATAGTTTTGTTTTGTTATTGGTATTTTACTATTTTAGGAATCTAGATCAAACTTAGGTGATTCAAAAAAAAATTCCATGATCTTGTGGCATTGTTGAGTCCAACGCATAATAAACTACAACTCATAAATTCAAAATTTATTGACAACAACTAATGAATGTGGAAAAAAAAAATTCTCTATTCAATAAAAAAAATTCAAAAAACATTGAAAGTTTGGAAAACAAATACTGACATATTCTCCAAAAACAAATATTGAAAGTTTGGAAAACATTGCAAGTTTTCTTTCTATCAAATTCAATAGCCATGCATGCAACAGCCCATTTTAAGTAGTTGTCAAATTTAAAATCACAACTTTAGGATTTTAATTCTATTTCCATATAAGTCTTAAAAATTATTTTGGCTCTAAACCAAAAGTATTTGGGGGTAATATTATGAATAAACCGAATTATTGGTTAATTGTTGGATGCACGATATAAAGGGAATTATATTTTTAGATAACTTGCCGGCTATTGCTCTGTCTAATCTCTGCTAACTACATTTAAAGGTCACACATACAGCCTGTAGTAATATCTTATACACTATATTCTCCACTTGGTCCGACTTTTGGTACACAATGGAGGGTCATTTGGAAAAGACCCTGTACGGAGAGCCTTCCCAAGGCGATTCAAACAAGGCAAACCCTAGAGGGGCGCCGCCTCCTCCCCTCCTCTCCAGCCACCACCTCCCCCCTCCTCCTCCTTTCCTCTTACCCTGCAACACCAATCCCCTCCACCCCTTTCCCCTCACCCTACAACCCCTTTCCCTCACCACCATTCCCCACTCTTCCTGTGTTCTCTCTTTCTTCTCTGACGAGGTAGGAGCTCTTTCTACTTTCCTATCGTCGTTCTTTTCGTGCGGCAGCTCTGACGAGCCCGACGTCTGGAAGTGGCGCTCTAGGAAAAGACCTTGCACGGAAACCCCTGAAAAGAGCGATTCGAACAAGGCAAATGGAGAGGCCTAGCACGGCGCTCTCCTCTCCGCCCCTCACCGGTCCGATTTGAGAGCTTCTCACTCGGCGGTTCCTCTCTCTCATGTAGATCTGGTTGATGGCACCGAAACACGAGCCGACTTGAGAGCTTCTCACTGGCGGCTCCTGCTCTATTGAGCTCGCTTCTCTCTCGTGTGAATCTGGTTGACGGTACCGAAACCCTAGCGTGGCTCTTGTTGGTGGCCGGTCACTTTTTCCTCTGGACGACAGTCTCTCTCTCCAGACGACGGTGCTGGTGACTGGCCCTTTCTCTCTGAATGACAGCGCCTCTGACTGCCCACTTCTCTCTGGACGACGGCACCTTGGTCTGGTCACTTCTCTCTGGATATTGTCGCCGTTGACCGGTCACTTCTCTCTGGACGTCAGTGGCGTCGACCGGTCATTTCTCTTTGGATGACAGTACCAATGACCGGTCACTTATCTCTGGATGGATGATAGTACCAATAACCGGTCACTTCTCTCTGGTCGTCATTGGCGTCGACCGGTCACTTCTCTCTGGATGACGGTGTCGGTCACCGGTCTTTTCTCTTTGGATGACGGTACGAATGACCGGTCTCTTCTCTCTAGACAACGGCGCCTCTCTTGTGGTGGCCTCTTGTCGTGACGACCAACGGAAGATATCTCTCGCGTTGCGTTGGATCTCCTTCTGACTTCTTTCTCTAGGGTGAATCATTGCGCGGCCATCTTCCTTTGACAGATGTGGCCGGCTGCTCTCTTGGTGATTTTCTCTAGGCACTTTTCTCTTTGGTGACAACGCCCCTTCCTATGGCGGCAACTCCCGTCTATTCTCAGGCCGGTTATGGCAGCTTAGACATTGTCGCCAATGAATCTTGGTGCTTCGGAGCTGCTCAAGCCGAAACCCTATATCTTTTTTTTTTTTTGGGTATGTTCTGTTTTTTTTCATTTTTTTTTTATGATTGTAATAGTTTCTTTATTTAATGAAAATGCAGCAAGCATTTGGCTTGCTGCCCTCAAAAAAAAAAAATACTTTTGATTTCACACAAAACTGTGTAATCTCCGGATTTAGGATTTAGGATCCCCATAACGCCTGCTTATAAATGGAAGAGAGATTAGCTTCCTGATCATTATCTACTCTTCTCTTATTTAATTATTACATCTTTATTTTTCTTCTTTTTCTTGCAAATATAATGAACGGTAGCCCAACAAAGGTATACGTTTCCGGAACTCACACTTTTGAAATTGGTGCTTACTCTACTAGCGCGAATAAACTCGGGATGAATCAATGCATTAGATCCGACATGTTCAATTTGTGCAGTCACGATTGGGCCATCGAATATTATCCAAATGGGGTCGAGGATCAAAGCACTTCAGAGTACATATGGCTCGGGGTGCGATTGGTTAATTCTCAATGATTTATTCCTTCCAGCTCTATGACTATGATGCCTCTGTTTGGATTAAAGCCGAATTATCCGGACCTCACAAATTTATTCCAAAAATTCCGTTGGAGTTAAATTACATGAAATTTAGGTCAAAATCAATGATAGATTAAAGATTCAGTGTATCCTTTACGTGCTTGTCGAAGACAACTCATGCGAAGGAGAGCCGAGTTCCGCCTGACATTGATCCGGATGCTATTTCTTGAAAAAGATGTATCTTGTTGATAGAAAACGGATATAATACGGCTTGCTGAAGAGGCGATTTTGAAAGTTCAAAAAGGCGATTCTTTTGGGGGTGGGGGCTGAAAACCCTAGCGCCCTCCACCCCGCCGACGATCGCCCTTCAGCAACCCTATCTCCTCGCCGCCTCTTCTCTCTTGCCTCTCACTTCTCGTTATCCTTCAGAGTCCGTCTTTCTTTGAGTTCTTCTCTCAGATCTGTAGCACCACTCTCCACCTACGCCGGTACCCGTTTTCTCTTCTCGATCTACTCTTTCTTTGTTCTCTAGGCCTCCTCTACTCTCTCAGGCCCCAGTGGGAAAGTCTTAAAAGCGATTCTCATGGGGGTGGGGGCAAAACCCTAGCCGCCGCCACCCATGCCGGCTCACTCTGACGACGGCTGGTCGTTCTCTGCTCTCTCTCTCAAGGGTAATTCGCTCCACTGTCTTTCTCTCTTTCAGGTGACTATTTGGGTCTCTGTCTCTATCTCCTTATGGCACGGCAATGCCGACCCAACAAGGGTCTGTTGGACTTCTTTCTCGAGCCTATCTTCGCTTTCTCTTTTTCTTACTCGGGTGCTTCTCATGGCACCTAAAACCCTAAGTTGGCGATTATTTCTGATATGGTACTTGTGCTTTGTGTCAGTGGTTTCTAATCTGGTACCCGCCCCTTGTGGCAACTTCTGCTTCTGTATCGACCCGTTGTGGCAACTGTTTCTTATCTAGTAGTATCCCCTTCTGGCGGTTCTTTCTCTTCTCGTACCAGTGCTAATCTGGTACCCGTCCCTTGTGGCAGCTTCTGCTTCTGTACTGGCCCGTTGTGCCAATTGTTTCTTATATGGTAGGTCCCCTTCTAGCGGTTCTCTCTCTTCTCGTACCAGCCCGTTGTGACAACTGTTTTTTATCTGGTACTGGCCCTTGAGGTGTCTCTCTCTTCTGGTATCGGACTATTGTGCTTCCTATTTCTTATCTGTACAACCCATCTCCTTGTGCCGATTGTCTCTCTTCTCGTACCGGCCTGTTGTGGCTCCTTTTGTCTTATCTATACCGCCCTCTTGTGGCGTTGAGGGCCGAAACCATGATGCCGGGCCCCTTGTGCCGGTTCCTTCTACTATGGTATCAACACCTTCTGACGGTCTTTTCCGAGCTCGTACCTACCCCTTCTGGCATTGATCTCTTGTCGGGTACCAGCCGTTCCTAACTTCCGCCGAGCTTCCCCTCTCATGGTGAAGCATCTCTCTCGACTTTCTTCTCAACAAGTCGACATTACCTAGGCGGGTACCGGAGTTAGGCAATTCTGAAGCACAATGATGGCTCGAGGCGCTATCACTTTCAAGACCCCAACAAGCTTGGATTGATTGGATCTACCATTTGCGTGTCTTTCAAATCGGTTAGATTCAATGTAGTAGGTCGTAATTCGATGTATCTTTATTTCTCTTTTGTTTTGCTAGATCCCCTTGGGAAAATTTGTAAATATTTTGTACTTTGAATTTTAATTTATTTAATGGTATCTCAGCCGGCGAAAAAAGATGTATCTTGTTTTAATGTACTATATCTTGTTTTAATATACTATTATGTATCTAATTACGTAAAGACGTTATGTGCATTGAGTTTTATCGATCAGTGATTGTATCATATGTTATCGTCTAATTTGTTGTACAATGAAACTTATATTTATTTTCTTTAATTTATGCATCATGTTTTGTATCATTTCGATCTTATGTATCTTCATTATATATTTTTTTTTTGAGAAAATTTGGAGAGGACTTAAATCACCCTTCCAAATATATATATATATATATATATAATCTGAAAATTGCAAATATTTCTTTTTCCTTTTTTACATATGAAAATTAAAAAGAAAAATAATAAAAGAAAATCCCATGGTCTTTTCTAAAATACTATAACCCGGCCTAGCCCAAAAAACAAAAAATTAAGAAAATAAAACCTAGTTTTTAAAGCCGGGTTTTTGCAGTCTGAACTCTATCTAATCTAGAATTGGGTTCCTTCCTCTGGAAATATCTTCTAGGACTTTGACATGAAGACTTTCGGACAATCTTATCTCTTCTCTCTCTCTTTTTCTTCCTTGTCTATATCGCCTGACGTCGCCATTAGCACACTAGGCTCCCTATTCTTTCTTCTCTAAACCTTTCTAATTAACTCTTCTCTGAACCTCTCTAATTAACTCCAACTCTTCTTTGATCTCTTCTACCAGCTGACTCGGGCTTCTCTTTTCCTCATGAAAGCTTATCTTCATTATCTATTTGGGCATGTTTTCTGTAAACATATGATGTTTTCTGATGACGAACGAAAGCGAATAATTGAAAGAAGAAAAAGACTAAGATACGATATAAGAAGAGCATTACTTAACTCAAGAAATAACTTTATTAATAATAAAATTGATTGTCTTTTACAATAGCTAATAAACTATTTATATAGATGAGACCTGAGGAGTTATCGAACGAAACAATTACTTTATTACTAAATTTATTATAGAATATTGCCTAATACAAAAATTAAAATAAAAAATAAAAAATAAAAAATATTTTATTACTTTATTACTTTCAATATCTCGTGTCTGCAAATGAAATGAAGTGTTCTATACGGGCTGTTGAATTGAGATAAGGGCGATTGGATTAGATATCACCATATCAGATGGAATTATGACTCAAGATCAATCTGTAGTAAAAACATGATGTAGTAAATTTGAGATTTGCATTTAAAAAAAAAAAACTTTCGTCCAAATTATGAATCAGATGTAATTGTTAAGCTAATTGAAAAAATTAATAAGTTTTTTTTTGGATTTGAGAAAATGACTCATATACAATGTTAGTATTTACAACCAAAGTTTTTTTATATGATATAAATCGTGAGAAATATGCAAATTAATTGGTGAGAAAATAAAGATGAAATTATAACCAATTTATAAAAAAAATGTACTTTATTTTTTTTAAAAATAGAGCATTGATGAGGAAAAAAGTTTAAATTTGTTGAATTATAATCTTACGTCAGTATTACATATTATTTATTATGACTTGTATAAATCTTATTTGATTTAGAGCTAATTTCTAACAAAAATATAAATAATTCATTGTTTTTATGTTATAAGTTGTTTCTTGAGATAATTTATGTAGATTTTTTATGATTATCAATTCATAAGATTAATTTGATGTATTAATTATTAAACAACAAAAATGAGATAGATCGTAACAGAGCGCGTGAATTTTCCTTGTTATAATAAATTTGGTAGTAGGACTTATGCTAGGATGAATGGATGAATAACTTTGCACTTACTTTGTACTAGTTACTTGCCATGTTATATGTTTTAGCTATGAATTTGGTAACAGGGACATACAACATTTTTTTAGGTAAGAATATCATTCGGATGACTTGGCGTTTTGGCTATGAGTTTTATACCGATGATTTACTCTTATGTTGTATAGATACAGATATGGGTATTATATCCAAGAAATAGATTATATAATTAGATATCTTAATTTTGTTTTAATTAGATATCAACATTGAGAAATTTTTCAAAAATTCCCTAACTTTTTTGAAAATCATCAACCCCCCGCCCCCAAAAAAAGTTAGATTCTCTCATTTTTGGGCCTAACCCCCCACTTTTCTGAATATTATCATAACCCCCCTAGTCTTTTATTATATTTCAAGAAATGATCATTTTGCCATCATAACTATTGTAATTTTTTTGTACATATTTGTTTTCCCATAATTTTATTTGTAAAATTTTTATCCTTTGAATAATTTTTATTTCTCTTATTTTATTAAAAAAATCTACTACTTTATTTATTTGTAATTCATAGGAAATATACAATTAATTCAAGGGGATGGTCATTTTTTAAAATATAAAAAATGCTAGGGATTTATGATAATATTTAGAAAAATTAGGGGGTTTTTGAGGAGGCCAAAAAATAGGGATTTTTGAGGAAATCTAATTAAAAACGTAAGGATGATTTTGATAATATTAAAAAAAGTTGGGGGTTGGGGGAGTTGAAAATTTTCCCAACATTTTTTTATAGTTCAACGACTTAATTAAAATATTACAAGAAATATTTCAAAACACCTAAGACATCGCACTAAAGCAGTTTTCTCCACAGCTGTGCTTCTTCTTGTGCGACCCATGCCGTCATCCAGCTTGGTTTCGATTTGCTAGTGAAGATCGCTTCGTTCCTAACCTTCCACACGTTCCAGCAAAGCTAACCAGAATGAAATTGATTTTATTGAAAGTAAAGTATAATTTCTGTCTGGATGAATGATTGTGGGCTTTCTTATGTGCTATGGATAATTATAATGTTAAATAACGTTACAAGGAGTGGAACAACCCTATCAAACATGCAAATTTCTGTGAACTAATAAGTTAAAGACCAAAATAATTAACTTGATCTTACATACATATTTCATTTTGTGGCCTTCCACTTCCTTCCACGTTTTCAATAAACATCTTTCATGCATGTTTGTACTTTTACATATTAATGGCCTCCCACTTAAACACATGTCTCTCATTTTATTTTGATGAAATATTTTGATAAAATATAATGTCACATAGTTTCAATCATCCATGTGTAACATAACCCTCAAAAAATCATATAATCTCTCTTACATTCTTCTTTTCAGATCCCCTCTTTCTCCTTGAATACACCTATTCTTTATTTTTTCAATCTTAATGGCTGAATTTAAAGGCACGACAGAAATCGTATGTGGGTCACACATATTTGAAGTTATCGGATACTCGATAGTTAAAGGACTTGGTACAGGCAAATACATCAGGTCGAGCTCTTTCAAAGTTGGAGGACATGATTGGGTCATCCAATTTTTTCCACACGGATCACATTCATACACGACAAATTATGCGTCGATCTATATCAGACTTCTAAATCCTTCATCAAAGGTTACTTAATTTCTCTTCTTTATGCATTGTAGATGACTGGTTACTAAATTTTCATTAAGAAAATAAAATCGCTTACCAGCGCAATTAATTGAGGCCTTTATAGATTTTGTGCTTCCTATGAAATCTAGCATAGTAATGGAATTAAAATTGAAGACTTTTTTTTTTCGGTTTTGAAGGTGACAATTATGTACAATTTTAGCCTGAGAATGCGAGACAAAAGTTTCTACTCAGATTTAACCTCAAACTCGATGAGTGCTGCGACAATGCAAACTATCGAGCCCGATAATTCTATCATCGGTATTCCGTATTTTATTAGACGAGCCGATTTAGCATCTTCAAAATATCTTTCTGATGATAGCATAACAATAAAATGCATCCTTTGGGTCTGTACTGATAGCCCGATAATTCCAAATGTACCGATACCGAAGCCTGAACTTTTGATACCATCTTCTAATCTCGCCGTCCATTTTCGCCAGATGTTAGAGAGTGAACAAGGGGCCGATGTTAAGTTTCTAATTGGTGATAAAACTTTTTCCGCACATAAATGCGTGTTGGCCGCTCGCTCACATGTGTTTAAAGACGATTTTTTCGGTGAAAAAAGTGATATGAGCATTGATATCGGTAGTATTGTAGTGGAAAATGTGGAAGCTGTAACTTTTCAGGCTTTGCTTTATTTCATATACGCTGATTTGTTTCCTGATTCAATGGATGTTATAACGGCGCAAAATTTACTTGTTGCAGCTGATCGATATAAGTTGGAAAGGTTGAAACAAATGTGTGAAAGAAGGCTATGTGAAGAAGTTACCTTAGATAGCTTGGTAACTATCTTAATATTGGCTGAGGAGCATAAATGTGAACAGCTCAGAGCTGTTTGCATGGAATTTGCGATTAAGAAAGAAAATTATGCGGCACTTTCACTGACGGATGGATTCGAGGAATTAAAGAAGAAATGTCCGACGGTTCTCAAGGAGCTAATGGAGAAAGGGAGTAAATAAATTTTTAATGCGGCTTCAAATTAATGTTGAAGAATCGCTTCTGAAATTGGTTCTATTAGTATGTAATTCAAAATAAAAAATCTTGAATTTGCGGCATTAGCTTATTAGTTTTGCATTGCAATTGCAAATGATCATTCTGAGGTTTTTTTTATCTTCTTTTGGGTTTTTCTACTTTTTGAGAGGTTGTTGTATTTCTATATGTTCTTGTGCTTGGAATTTGATGTTATATCTGCTGACAATCTTGTTTACTTCAATAATTATTTTTAAGCTGAATTACTCAGAAAATGTAAGCCCCTCTCAATTATGAAGACTACAATTATCACTATAAAAGTGATATATTTGGGTAAGAAAATATTTTTTAAAGACATGAAAATACATAGAAAAATGATATTTTTTCCATTTTTGTCTTTCTAGTTGAATTAATCAGTATACAGAGGAGGATAAAAGTGTTATATTAATTTAATGTATTTTTATTCTCCTTGTAAAATATTTTCCTGTTGATATCAATATCTCTTTACGAGCTAGCTAGAATTCAACATGGGCCTAGATTTTATGTTGCGAGTTAATTTATGCTGTATAAAATTATTGTTAATTATGATGGACTTAATAATCATTAATAAGTTATGATCATCCACATTTTCATCATCAGAAAAATCATGCTCATCCACTAACAGTACCTTTTATTTAATTTAGAACTACTAACCATTTTGTGAAATCCCTTTAAGGACATTGTGTTGTGCAAATTAATTATCGAATGGACTTTGATCGGTTCTTAGTCTCCTATTTAAAGAAATTTATTCCTCAAGCACTAAACTTAGCTGAATCAACTACAAATGTTATTCTATACATTTTTAATTATTTGTGAGACCAGTAGCCAACTGTTTAGAACTGGTTATATCATTTTTATATGAGAGTTGATATTATTGTGTTGATCATTCTATACGAAATAAAATCGTTTATTTAGAAATTTCCATGAATAATATCCGACCTATTCATCGATAGTGATAAACTGAAAAAAAAGGGTAGGACAAACCAGCATTTATAAGATACAAACTTTACAAAAACCTATTCTGTCTCTACCATATATTCACCATTCTCCCTTTTTATTTCTTCTCAGACCTCCTCTTAATTCTTCTTTAAATTTCCATGGCTTCATTATCTGAAGAAACTGAGATATTGAGTGGATCTCAAACCATCAAATTTGCCGGTTACTCCATTACAGAAGGTATCGGTTCTGGTAAATACATGAAATCTAGAAAATTTACTGTTGGAGGTTTCGATTGGGAAATCCTTTTTTATCCTGATGGGAAAAAAGAAGGAAACAAGGGCTACATATCTCTCTATCTCAAACTAGTAAACCCAAAAGAAACAACCAAAGTAAAGGCTTTATATGATTTCAAGTTATTAGAGAAGTGTGGGAAACCAAATCTTTCTACTAAAATGACAACCAAACCTAGATTTTTTATAATGAAATGCCTTCCTCCGGTTTTCTGAATTTCATCGAAAAAACTGAGTTGGAGGCATCGGATTATCTTATAGATGATGGTTTATGCATTAGATGTCTAGTTTGGGTCTTCCTTGAAAAATCTATGGAAATACCTAGGGTTTCTTCAGAAATACCTACGTCAAACCTAGCTAAAGATTTAAATCAACTTTTGGTGAGTGGTGATGCGGCTGATGTTACATTTACTGTTAAAGGAAAATCATTTTTTGCACATAAATGTGTGCTTATAGCTAGATCACCTATATTTAAAGAAAAATTTGGTCGGGCAAACGGTCCGATTTCAGAACATATAAACATCGAAAATATGGATGGTGATACATTTAATATCATGCTTAATTACATATATACGGATTCGTTGCCTGTTAAGCAGCTCGACACTGATATCAGTAAAAATGTTGCAATAAAGAATATCCAATGTTTAATTGTAGCAGCAGATCAATATAAAATAGAGAGCCTAAAGTTAATATGTGAAAAGAAGCTTTGTGAAAATATAACCCTAGAAACGGTCGCTAAAAGTTTAGCTTTGGCTGAACAACACAACTGTCCTCAGCTCAAAAATGTTGGCATAGAATTTGCCGTGAAACCTGATAATTTCGTTCTACTTATGTTGACAGAAGGATTTTTCGATTTGAAACAAAATTGTCCTTCTATTGTAAAAAGAGAGTAGTTTGAACTAAAAAAAAAAACCTTAAAATTCTTCCTTTGGACATGTATATTGTTATTTTTTCAAAGGATTTGATTCTACACAAGGCATTCACCGAGTAAAAATCTTCAATCACTCACTCGCCAAAACCCTAATTTCTTCAAAAATCATTCAATGTGGAAGTTTTGCAGTTGGAGGCTATCAATGGGCCATCCTTTACAAAAAAATGATATTTCTTTAAACAAAAATGGTAAACCATTTGTGTCATTTGCTCTCCAATTATTGTGTGGGGCGAAGGATATGCATGTGATTTTGCGATTCAGCCTTGTCGATCAGAATGGAAAAGCGACGCAAACGATGGCTCCAAATTTCAAATATGAAAAAGTGGGAGCTCATCATGGATTCAAATATTTCTTCTCAAGAGAAGTTCTTGAGGAAAATTTGTATGTGAAGATCGATTGTTTCACATTTGACTGCGGACTTCGTGTATTGAAATAATCTTTCGAAGAACTTGAGAATAATAAAGTTATTTATGTGCCTCCTTCGAACTTGAATCAACATTTTGGAAATTTATTGCAAAGTGAAGAAGGTGTGGATGTGCATTGTTCTTTCTGCGCGTTCATCTGTGTTTCAAGCCGAGTATCAGCATCGACGATATAGAACCCAATCAAGGTTTTTAGGGTTTTGTTTCGTTTTGTATATACCGTGTGTTACGGCACAATGAGATTGATACCTCGATGACTCAACATTAGAGAGAGTTGAAAGAACCAGGGAGGTCTAGGAATTCTTGTTTGATTATTTTTAGTGGTGTTTTTTCGGCATTGATGACGAAAGTACATTCCCTCAACAAATCAATTCATATCTTTGACATTATAGAAAATGTAAATATAAAAATCATGATATCATATGGTTCCAGTTATAATGCAAATGTCATTTTTTGGGGAAATGAGGGGACAAATTATACCTTTACTTGATTTTATAATTCATATTGACCATTCTACCCTTTGGCTACACATAGATCTTTAATGTTTATTAAAACGAATTATTTAAATCAACATACATAAGGAAATTCTTTTATAAATCAACCGAATTATCAAAATTTATTCTTTTACATTGCCAGCTCTTACAAAGTTTGAGTTGGGATATTTCTTTTGTACCATTGAATAAAGCACAACAACCTTTGCTGATATATACTGAGAGGTGATATTTTGAGAGCATATTTCTTATTCTAATAGCACATTCTTAATTGAAGAATGTTTGTTTCTTATTTTCTCAGCTCCCGAAATAAGAAATCTGTTCTCAAAATAGCATTCCTCATATATATTTAGTTTTTTATTTTAACTTTTTTAAATGACATGTTGACATTTACGTGTCAAATTTAATAATTTTTATATTAAAATTACAACATTTCAGCTTCAACACTTTTGTTGCGTTAAAAAACCATCCGAAGTTCAACTATTGGGCGTTTCTGCTTAGTTTCTTAATCCCATACATCACGGTTTGGATGCAAAACAAAAAAGAGTCAGCCGAACAGTATTACACAAGATTGGTTCCTGCCATCGTCGGGTCTTTAGTGCATCTTTATTCGCTGTATTATACATCGCGAAAATTGAAGGGCAACAATTACTATATGGTATTTTTTGAATATTAATTAATATTTCTATCTCTTTATATTATATCGTTTAATATAATCTTTTGAGAGTCAATTGACAGGATTTTGTTAATAAACTTTAAAAATTGATTTCAAGAAATTTTAATTGAACTTTAGGAGGCCTGACAAAAAATAACTTCAAGAAATGTTTAATTGAACTGTATGAAAACTAATAAAATAACTTTAAGATTTTTTTAATTAAAGTTTAGCAACAAATTTAAGCGTTTTTATTAAGAGAGAGGAAGATTAAAAAAGCTTTAAGATTTTTCAAATAATTAGAGTAAAAATTAACAGTGTCAACTTCATACGGACAGTAGGGGCGGTTTTGCAATTTTTACAATAATACATGCTTTTTTTGCAATTTTTGGCATCATCTAGGGGCTTATTTTTGCTAATTTTCCCAAAAAAAGAAAATATGCAAGTCATTTGACAAAAGATTTCTAATTTATTTTCAGAGCGGAGCCGTAGCGTATTTTATCAGTGTGATATTTTATCAGTGTGACCACCATCAAGTGGACGAGTGACTTCATCAAAAATCACGAGGATGAAATACTAGTACTCATATTAAAATTAATGCTTTTATAAATTAATAAGTTAATTTAAATTAGTTTGTATTTTATATTGTGTTTGTAATAAGGCCCTTGGCCCATAACAATTAGGTGCCTTGAATAGATGTTTTGTATGGGTGTAAATGAATGAGTGTATTTTGGGGTGCCATGAAAGGGTGCCATAAAAATAACTACAAATAGATGGTGAGATTGAGGGGTGGTAACCGACTCATTATCCACTAAAATTGTAACCTAAAAAAAAAGAAAATTAAGAAAAACCAACTTTTGTCTCTTTGTGCCTTTTACTCTTTTTTTTGTTTCTTCTACAAACAAAACGCAACTCAATTCTCTTTGAATTGATAAGAATCTCTCAACCAAACCTCTCATCTATTCTCTCCATTCAATAAATCAATCCAAAATTCCAACAAATTGGTATCAGAGCCATGGTGTTTTGAGTTTAGTAGAAGAAGAAGAAGAAGATCACCATGACAACCCAAGGCGGTGTATTTGGGCTTCCAAATTCTTCACAACTCATTTTTGATAGAGAGAATTACGACTATTGGAGTATTAAGATGAAGACGCTTCTAATTTCTCAAGATTTATGGGAAATAGTTGAAGAGGGGTATGAAGACGTGGAGGCGGTAATACCGTCGGAAAAAGAGACGGACGAGGCTAAAAAGATAAGGCTAGAATTGGAAACGGAGATGAAAGGAAAGAAGAAGAAAAATGCAAAGGCGTTATTCTAGTTACAACAAGCGATTTCGGAAAAAATATTTCCGAGAATAATCGAGGCGAAAAACGCAAAAGAAGTACGGGAAATCCTACAAAAAGAATTTCAAGGAAACGAGAAAGTACGAACGGTTAAACTCTTGACCGTCAAAAGGGATCTTCAAAATTTGAAGATGAAAGATAATGAGACGCTAATGGATTTCTTCTCTAAAATTATGGAGTTGGTAAACAAAATAAGAAGTTTGGGTGAGGAGTTTTCCGAAAAGTCGGTTTGTGAAAAAATTCTCATTAGCGTATCGGCAAAATATGACATTATGGCCTCGATCATTGAAGAAACTCAAGATATCTCAACCCTTAATGTACATGATCTAATGGGTTCATTAGAAAGATATGACCAAAGGATAAACAGAGATACCGAGCAATCTTTTGAGAGTGCATTCCAATCGAAAACCACCATAAACGAATCGTCAAACCAAAATACGGTGAAGGGAGAATCATCTCGTGGCGGTAAAAACGGTAAAGGGAAAAGTCGATTTGGAAAAGGAGAAAATAGAGGAAATAATCAATAGTGGTGTAATAATTGTAAAAATTCCTCTCATTTCGAAAAAGATTGTTGGTATAAAGGAAAATCCCAATGCTATAATTGCAAGAAATTCGGTCATCTAAAAAAAGATTGCCGAAATAAAACCAACGAGCAAGCCAATTACACCGAAGGGAAAAACGGTGCGGAACATACCTTTATTGCATGTCATGCGGCCCTAGAGCGAAAAGAAGAAGTGTGGTATGTTGATAGAGGATGTAGCAACCATATGACCGGAAACAAATCGGTCTTTAGCGAAATTGATACAACCGTCATTACTCAAATTACAATGGTAATGGTGCGGTTGTTCAATCGAAGGGAAAAGGCACAATCGCTATTGAAACAAGGAGAGGTCGTTTGTTAGTGGGTGATGTGTTGTTTGTTCCGGAGTTGGCGCAAAATTTATTGAGTGTTGGGCAATTGATTGAGCACGGTCATGCGGTTCATTTTGAGGGTGAGTTTTGCAAACTTTACGTTAAGCCTAAAAATGGAAGTAAATTAATTGCGAATATTAAAATGGAGAAAAATCGTAATTTTCCTCTTATTCTAAATATTTCCAAACACGCGGCGTTGAAGGCCGGTGTTGAAGATATATCATGGTTATGGCATAAAAGGCTTGGTCATGTGAATTTTGAAAGTTTAAAATATTTGAGTAAGAAAAATATGGTCTACGGATTACCGAACATACAAGAGAAGGGTGATGTGTGTGAAGCGTGTGCGCTCGGTAAAATTCACCGAGAACCATTCCCAAAAGAAAGGGCGTGGAGAGCCATGAAACCGTTGGAGCTTGTGCATACCGATGTGTGCGGGCCAATGAAGACAACTTCAGAAGGCGGTAACCGATATTTCATCACCTTCATCGATGATTACTCGCGAATGTGTTGGATTTATTTCATGAGACAAAATCCGAGGTATTCAATATTTTCAAAAAATTTCAAATTATGGTTGAGCGGCAAAGTGGCCGGTTGATTAAAAAAGTAAGAAGTGATAGAGGCGGTGAATATAACTCGAAAGAATTTATGAAATTTTGTGAAAATATCGGTCTTGAAAGACAATTAATCGTGGGTTATACACCGGAGCAAGACGGTATTGCCGAAAGAAAAAATAGAACAATAATGGAGATGTGTCGAGCGATGTTGAATGAAAAGGGCGTTCCGACAAAATTTTGGGTTGATGCGGTGAACACGGAGGTTTACTTGTTAAACCGGTGTCGCACAAAAGCGGTCAAAGATAAAACCCCATTTGAAGTGTGGTCGGGTGGAAGAAAACCATCCGTGAATCACTTGCGAATTTTCGGATCCATTTGCTATGCGTATATCCCGAAAGAAATGAGACATAAACTTGAAGAAAAAGCCGAGAAATGTATTTTTATCGGTTATAGTTCTCAATCAAAGGGTTATAAACTATTTAGTCTAAAAAGAAATAAATCAATCACAAGTCGAGATGTGATTTTTAATGAGAAAGAAAAGTGGGCTTGGAAAGGAAAAGGAATTGAAAACGTACCGATATTGCCGGTACATGAAGAAGAAAACGGCGTAGAAGAAGCCGAAGATGAAAATAAAAAGAATGATGAAGAAGAGGAAGTACCGCAATCTCCTCCGACTAATGATGGGTCGAGTTCCTCTACGCCAAGTTCAACACCACCGGCAAAGAATCAAAGATTTAGAAATATAAATGATATTTATTTAAATTGCAACTTTTGCGTTGTCGAACCGGAATGTTTTGAGCAAGCGGTGAAAGAAGAAGTTTGGAGAAATGCGATGGAAGAAGAAATAAAAATGATTGAGAAAAATGAGACTTGGGAGTTGGTTGAAACACCAAAAGAGAAGAGTGTAATTGGGTTAAAATGGATTTATAAAACAAAAACAAATCCGGATGGATCCGTTCAAAAATACAAAGCAAGATTAGTTGCGAAAGGATATGCACAAAAACCGGGTGCCGACTATCAAGAGACATTTGCACCGGTTGCGAGGCATGAAACTATTAGGTTGTTGATTGCCTTGGCGGCACAAAAAGGTTGAAAACTATACCAACTTGATGTAAAATTCGTTTTTCTAAACGGAGTATTAAAAGAAGAAGTATATGTGGAGCAACCGCAAGGGTTTGTGGTTGAAGGAAAAGAAGATAAGGTGTACAAATTGAAAAAAACATTGTATGGGTTGAAGCAAGCACCCCGTGTATGGTATAGCAATATTGATGTGTACTTCACCGACAAAGGGTTCAAAAGAAGCCCGAGTGAGCCGACCCTCTATATCAAGAAAGACAAAAATGGTATGATTATCGTTTCTCTTTATGTTGATGATTTAATCGTTACCGGAAGTGATGAAGGAATTGTGCAAGAATTTAAGAATGAGATGTTGAAAAAATACGAGATGAATGATTTGGGGTTACTTCATTATTTTTTGGTTATTGAAATTGATCAAAGCAAAGATGGCGTTTTTATTTCTCAAAATAAGTATGCTCAAAGTATTCTCTCTAAATTCAAAATGGAGAATTACAATCCGGTGACGACACCGTTATTGGTGGGTGAAAAATTGACAAAAGAAGATGGTAGTGGTGATGCCAATGAATCGGTATATAGAAGCTTAGTTGGAAGCTTATTATATCTCGGCATTACAAGAACCGATATTATGTATGCGTCGGGTTTATTATCTCGGTTTATGAATCGACCGAGTAGATTTCATATGGGCGTAGCAAAGAGGGTGTTGCGCTATATTCAAGGTACGCAAGATTTCGGGCTTATGTACGAGAAGAATAAAAAAGGAAAAATAGAATTGTTTGGATTTTGTGATAGTGATTGGGCCGGTAGTGCGGATGATTTGAGAAGCACATCCGGTTATGCATTCACTATAGGATCGGGAATATTCTCATGGGCTTCAAAGAAGCAAGAGAGAGTGGCGCTATCCACCGCGGAAGCGGAGTATGTGTCGGCAAACGAAGCCGCACGACAAATTACTTGGTTGAGGAAGGTGTTAGAAGACATGGGGGTGAAACAAGTCAATGCAACCGTTCTCTTCTGTGATAATAATTCCGCGATAGCTATGTCAAAGAATTCCGTCTTCCATAGCCGCACAAAGAATATCAAGCTCAAACATCATTTTATTCGAGAGGTGGTTGAAGATGATGAAGTTCTTGTCAAGCATATCAAGACTGACGATCAGTTGGCGGATATCTTCACGAAAGCACTTCCAAGCGAGAAGTTTATTCGCTTCCGAGAATTAATGGGGATGGCGAGTAAAAGCATTAAGGGGGAGTATTAAAATTAATGCTTTTATAAATTAATAAGTTAATTTAAATTAGTTTGTATTTTATATTGTGTTTGTAATAAGGCTCTTGGCTCATAACAATTAGGTGCCTTGAATAGGTATTTTGTATGGGTGTAAATGAATCGGTGTATTTTGAGGTGCCATGAAAGAGTGCCATAAAAATAACTACAAATAGAGGGTGAGATTGAGGGGTGGTAACCGACTCATTATCCACTAAAATTGTAACCTAAAGAAAAAAAAAAGAAGTTAAGAAAAACCAACTTTTGTCTCTTTGTGCCTCTTACTCTTTCTTTCGTTTCTTCTACAAACAAAAAGCAACTCAATTCTCTTTGAATTGATAAGAATCTCCCAATCAAACCTCTCATCTATTCTCTCCATTCAATAAATCAATCCAAAATTCCAACAACTCATGTCCATCGCCAGCACGGTGGGAATCCCGAGCATTGGGTTCTTTTGTGGCACATGGATGCCACAAATTTGGGGGTTAGGCATGATGGCATGTAGCCTGGTTCTTGCAGTTTGTAGCATTGGACTGCCCCTTAAATTTTACGGTAGACTGCAGGTGCCTTTCAGTATCAATATTTATATTCTAATATCTTATTTTTTTCATTTACATTAGAATTTGATTTAATAAATAAAAAATTTGTGCTCTTAGATACTCAAGCTCATTGCGTTCACGTCCATCCTTCTATTTTGGCTTCTTTGTGTCGCACACCTGTATCTGCAGCACCTTTTTTCAGCAATTTGGAGGAGGATTGTGCTGATGTGTCGGGAACCAGGCCAGCGATGCGGAAAGGAATGTTGAAGAAGGTGTGCCTCATCCGCTCAGGTATGGAAAATTAATTGTGAATCGTTCACTCGGGTGATTTTTTTAATTAAGTAACACAGGGACTAGATGGTTGTCGAACATGGAGAGGACGGAGGAGATTTAAGGGAAGAGTTATGTCATTGTTCCATAAGTCAACCTTCATTGTTCCGGAAATCAATTGTGTCATATTATTTTGAGAGTTGTAACCCAGTATTATATTTTTTGTTTTGGAGAAATTAATTGCGTCATATCAGTTTGAGAGTTTTAATCTAGTTTTCTGTTCTCTTTTTTGGAGAAGGTTTAAATTATGTGATTTGA
Source organism: Juncus effusus (assembly GCA_027726005.1). Classification (NCBI taxonomy): domain Eukaryota; kingdom Viridiplantae; phylum Streptophyta; class Magnoliopsida; order Poales; family Juncaceae; genus Juncus; species Juncus effusus. The sequence goes on along the minus strand of CM050900.1, from coordinate 1,595,030 downwards.
ATTATTTTTTTTGAGCTTTAAGTGGGAATGTGGTTTGAATGATTATTTTGGGTTTCTTTTATGAATGTTTATGTTGAGTTTTTCTTATTAATTAAATAGCGTAACGATTATTATTAATGAATTTATGTACACACTACTCAATTAAGTAAAATAATGCAACGATTATTGTTAATAATTTATGCATACACCACTCAATTAAGAAAAAAGAAAGGAAATTCAGGTAATGATCTTTCTGTCATTCACTACATAATTAATAATTTCATATTATATAAAAAAATGCCAAGCTATTACAACAATGGTAAACCCTCAAACAGGATAAATAGTTACATAAGCACGAGAAAATTCACTAACATAAACCTGGCTTGTCAAACTATATATGAGACCCTACAAAAACAAATATTATTTATAATGTGAAAATACACCCTTTTGCCTCACATTGAATAGTTAGAAAATCTGAAACTTTTTTGAGATATATTATATATATATATATATATATATATATATATATATATATATATATATATATATATATATATATATATATATATCATCTAGCACAATGCTCTAAAATAATTAGGGAAGGCACTAAGATGTAATTTTGCAAATATATAATATGAATATAAGGATTATAGAAAAGATCTACGGTCATTTTCTTTTTCTTATTTGTCATATAAAAAAAAATGCATGTATCCCTTTTCTTTCTTGCTCATTATTGGCTACAAAATTTCTTATATCCTACTCTTGTTTACATAATTTTGTATTAAATAACCAAATATTCAATTATATGATTATGTACTAATTATTCACATAATAAAAAACGACAAAGAACTCTTAAGAAAGAAGTACTAAATTGATTTTTTTTGATGAATTACCAGGCTATTTTGAAAAAGTTGAGAAGTTTGTAGAAAAATCCCATCACCACAATTATGACCAAAACATAAGCCACTTAATATTTCCTTCTTACAGAATATTTTACAGGGCATGCATGGAAATTTTCTTATTACAAATTAGTGATAAAAAGAGTAACATTATTTAATAGGTACTTAATTCTAAACATTTTTCTTTAATTTTAACTAGACACGGTGGCTATTTAATGCTGACTATTAGATGTTAATTTAAAGGTTCAGATCTTACCATTTAGGGCCCGTTCAGTAACATGGAATACGAGTGGAAGAAGGTGGGAGAATTTTATTTATTCCGCCAAACAAAAGTGGAAGAACATGGAATAAAGGGGTAGAAGAGTGATTTAATTTTTTTCGATAGTGGGATGAAAGAATGGAAGAGAGGTGAAATAAGAAGATATTTCTTCCTTCTCTCTTGTTTCCAAGTAAGATAAATATTGCATTTATTATTTATTACACTTTTACACTCATTTATTATACCGAACACCATTGGAATAAAATGGAAGAGGCACTCTTCCATTCTTCAACTCTTCCGCTATTCCACTTTTTTCCGAACGCCACCGTAGTTTACCAAGCGTCTATCTACACGTGTCAAATTTCTTTTTCCTCAGTTTTTGTTATTTTCTCCTCCTGATTATTTTTTCTGAGCGAAGTGAGAAATCTCACCCTCCCTCTTCTATTCTTCTTCCACTACTAAAAAGAAGTCCTATAGTGGCGATTTTTTATTCACTTGTTAGAAGTTTTCAGTGATGCAAAGATGGGTAATGACAGTTCTGGGTCCGCCGTGGCACTACTGGAGGCCCTGCAAGTAATGTAGTGGCGGGTAATGAACTGCTAGTACGTAGAAGCACTTATGTCCGCCACTAATTTAGTATTGCATACACTCATAGTTTGAAGCACTTATGACCGCTACTATTTTGAAGCAAGTAAAATTGTCTCAAGTTTGAAACACTTAAAACTGTTTCGACATTGATGCACTTAAAATGCCACTATTTTGAAGTATCTAAAACTACTTCAATATTAATGCACTTAAAACTGCCACTAGTTTTAAACACTTAAAACTGCCACTAGTTTTAAACACTTAAAACTGCCACAATTATGAAACACTAAAAATTGCCACGAAATTACAACAATGAAAAATCCGATATTTTCGATTTTCATCGAACAATATTCATCACCATAAATTTCTATATTGATACAAAAAAATAAAATAAAACACATAAAATAAATATTCATAAGATAATATTCATATCACGATATGAAATCTTCCAATCAAAATGACCCAAATATAATAAGTGGTAATACAAATCATTAAACAAAGTACCAAAATAACGAAAACATACTTTAAACCTGGCAAAATATAGTGCACTAAGAGATTATACAAATACATAATTTCTGACTTGTCATATTCCTTTCACGACATCTATTCTAAGCACCGTAAACCCCATAGAAGACCTTATCCAATTTGGACAATTGTGAAGCCAAACTACTCCACATACCTCTATAAAAAAAAGTAAAAAGATAGAAAGTCATTTTCTGAAAATTTCTAACTTAATTTTTATGACAAAGACAAAATACTTACCATATAAAATAATATTATCATAATTTGCGCCTAGAAGAATTACACCCTTTGTATCTGCACATCTTTTCCGACTAAAATACTCAATACACTCATTCTCATTCTCACAAATTTGGAATAAATAAATAAAACAAAACACCAAACGTCAAAAAGAGGCTAAACCCTAAACCCTAAATATAAAATATTTAACAAATTAAATTATTAATATTATGTTTAAATATAATAAAAGTCTAGAAATCACAAGCAACCACGACTACATTTTGAGAGGCAAGAACTTGAACTCTCACAAAATGATTTATTAATCTGATATGGGGGCAATTATGATTATCAATTGGAGAACTCATAACCTACGTTATAAATTTTATTTGAATACTTAATTGTGGAATTAAATGCCAACTAAAAATTAAATATAGAAAATAATTGCATCTTGCCCTCAAGAACTAAGGCATAATAAATAAAATGGAAAAGGTAATTATACGAAACATTCAGTCAATATGAAAAATGAAAATGCAAAACCTATATATAAAGAGAGATGTTAGAACTAATTGCCTATATTTGTTTAGTTGTTCAAAGAATAAAATGCATTGTTTCCATGTTTCTGCAGTTAAGTAATTTAATAAAATATTGTTATAACAAATAAAAAATGAAGTAAAAAAAGAAAACCTTGACAAAATTCCTCTCAAGTGGGCATGAACTTGTAAATCGGGTAAAATCGTCGTTTATATTTTACACAATTTAACAAAACAATTTATATTTTTCTATTATTCAATTTACGAGTATGAGCGGTAAATGAGTTTACGGGTCGAACACAAGGAGGTGTGGCCTCAAGAATTAACTAATCTCAATGATTTATCTCTAGTGTAAAATCTTTTAGTTCAAGATTTAATAGGTCAATTTCCAAGTTCAAATTCAACAAATTCAATTTTTGTTTCAAGAATTCAGCACGTCACACTTTAGTGTTTAAATTCGTAACTAGACCAAATATACTCCAAATCCAACACACGAGATACCGTTGGAAACTAGAAAGAGAGATCTATGATGGTCCTTTGCTGTTATCATTATTTTATTCAAGAATTTCGAGATATTTATAGATCGGTCCAGAACTTATTTTAATTTCAAAATCGGTTCAGCATAAGTTCAGAAAATTATAGAAAAATCATCAAAGCTTCAAAAATCCCAGAAATTTTACAGACGTTCAATTATCAGGTTATGGATTATCTTTCAAAATTTGATACAGTCTGTCCCCAATGATTAATTCTCGTTGACCCCGGCCGATAGGGACCAGACTATCCATTGCTTTTAAGCCTGTTTGCATAGGTTTGTGCACTGATTTACGTTCAATAATACCCGGGGCTTTCACTTCGACACGTCGTCATTCGTGATCGCCAAGAGCTCCTTTTCCATCAATTGGGACTCCCAAGGCGTTCTGATTTGTGGTTTAAGATTTATAATAAAAATTAAGATCTGGATCAGAAACTGGATCTGACAGGTCAGCACTTACAAAAGTAGTAATATATCCTGATCTATTTTAACAACTACTATTTTAAAATTCATATTTGGATTCTACACATTGAAATACGTTAAGTAGGACTATTCTTGTATTTTTATTATTTGATTTTATATTTTTAAAAATTCAGAAGGAAGGAATCAGTAAATCTGGACAGAAAGGTCAAAAACAGAAAAATTACAAATTTGGAAAATTAATAACTCACAAATTAAAATTCAGAAGCGGGCAAAATTTGATTTGAAAATTATCTACTAAATGAGAACTAAATTTCAAAAATGTTTATTTAATTTTTCAGATATGAATTAGATACGAAATTAGAGTAAAAATACTGAAAAACAGAGAGAAACAACAGCAAAACAGAAACTGGATTAGGATTTGATTTTCGGTTTAAAAATAGGGATTTATAGGAAATTCATGATGTGCAACAATCATTAATCACTTAGGTTATAATTTTTCAGATTTGGATGATGGATTTGAGCAATCTAAACTAAGATTTACTCAAGAAATTGATTCAAGAACTAGTTCATTCCAAAACAGTAATTTAAAAACAAAACTTAAATTAAATCAATCACAACTCCAAATTATTCACACAAAATACTAAGCTAAGCATTTTAGATGATTAACAAGTCAATAAACTTTGGATTTAATAGATCAATTGATGAAAAATACTAAGCGAAGCAATTTTCCACCAATTTATTCAAAAATTTGTGTGTTCATGACTATTCATCAAAATTCAGCAAAATTACAAGATTATAAAGCAGGATTTCATGTGTACAACTCACAAATTCCCCTCCATATCTAGATCTAGTGACACATATTCACAAGAACAAGAATTTTATAAGATTTCATCATGATTATTACAAAGTTGAGTTCTTGTGATCTAAAATTCAAATCAAGAAATTAAAAGAGATTTGGACTAAACTGAGAGTTGGAAGACCAGCACGGTAGCTCCCTTGAGTCGATTTGAACCTCCAATTGTTCCTTGATTCAAGCTAGAATCAACCGATTCGAAATTTACCCAAATCAGCCCCAATTTGCTCGATTTCACTCAAAAACGAAAATTAGAGCTCAAAAAGCTTTGAGACTCAACAATGGTAGTTCTAGAGGAAGAAGAAGAAGAATGGAGAGTGACGTATGTACAATGGAGTGTGGTGTTTTATAGGTTGAATTGGACTTGAGAGTCCAATGGCCTGCTTTGAATGGAGAGGAGAGTGGGGGACAAATTGAGATTTTTCATTGGATCAAGCGGATCAAGGGGTATGTTTTGAATCTCAGGACAAAATTTCGTTGAATTTAGTTCAGAATTGGCCGAGTATTTGGCGGTTGAAATTGGCTCTGTTTTTTTGGTTTGGCGGTAAGATCTCAGATCGGATTCTGAGTTTGAATGTTAGGCTGATTCACTGATTGGTGGTCCTTTGTTCTTTTGATCTGTTTTGGCGAGATGGATCGGAATTTGTATGCTGAGTCATTATGTGTGACGAGTTACTTTTGGCGTTGAGAAATTTCAAAGCTTTCTACTAACGATTCAGTGGCGTGAACTGCTGCTTCCTTTCCGTTTTTGATAAAACTCAAAGCTTGTTCTTCCTCTTCTTTGCATGTCAGCTCGATTTCTCAATCCAGAAATTTTCTCCTTGCTTTCATGAATCCACGGAACTTTAAATCGCGCGATTTCGTTGATTAAATCTCCAGATATTCAAGTTTGAACTGGTACAGTTCAGTATTTTTCCAGCACCGAGCAGCAGTGACATTTCGAGTTCAAACTCAATTTCTGATCAACAATTCTCAAAACGGCCAATTGTAAATTCTTCCCCACTTCCTTACAAAACTAAGGATACTTGAATGGATGAAAATGATCAAGTATAGCTCAAGATATTGCTCAAAATCTGAGCTGCTGTCCAGCTTCAATTCGGTTTTATTGCAGCTGCTGCCATGTTCCACGTTTTGAGCTTAAACTCGAAATTTACTCAATTATATTTCGAATTATCAGCTAGGCAATGTTCCTAATTCCCTCACGATGATCTCTGCAGATTTTTATCTCTTAATTCGTTTTCTAACCTATCGAGTTTACTCCATTTTCTACTCAGCTATTGCAACTCGAAAAAAGAACGAAAAAATCGATGAACTCACGAATTATGAGCATTTTTCATGCATTTTATGTGAATTATGATTAAATTAGAGATGATAAAAATCCTAAAAATGTGTATAAAGATACACATTTGGGCTCATTCTTTCGCGACTTCCCGGCTCGGGTACTCGCCGAACTCTTGTTCATCTAACCACCTTGTGTCATGGTTTTTGTAAAACGCCTTGAGTCGATGCCCGTTGACTTTGAATGCGCCATTCGTTTTACTAAAATTTTTAAAAACTCCAAATGGCTAAATATTTGCTATTTCAAAGGCCCCTATCCACCTACTTTTCAATTTCATCGGATGTAACCTCAACCGGGAATTGAATAACAAGACTTTATCTCCCACTTTGAATTCTTTTCGTTTAATTATCTTGTCATTGTAGGTGACAACTGACATTTGACATTATACCCCATCTTTTGGGTACTCACAATTGACATTTTTGATGGCCCAAAATACTTTGTGTTCTATTTGAACAGGTAGGTGACAACTTTTGCCATACACAAGTTTAAATGGTGTCATTCCTATTGGTGTTTTGTACGCGGTCCTATAGGCCCATAGCGCATCCCCAAGTCTTTTACTCCAATCCTTGCGAGAGGGATTGACCACTTTCTCAAGGATTGATTTAATTTCTTTATTTAAGATTTCGGCTTGTCCATTAGTTTGGGGATGGTAAGTGGTAGACATACGGTGTTGTACATGGTAATTTTTCAACAAATTCTCCATGTATTTGTTGTTAAAATGGGATCCCCTATCACTTATAATGGCTTTAGGGACTCCAAACCGTTGAAAGGTATTCTTTTTGAGAAACTCTATCACCGTTTTGGAGTTGGTATTTCTTGTAGGAATTGCCTCTACCCATTTTGACACATAATCTACACACACCAATATGTAAAGATACCCATTAGATTGGGGAAATGGGCCCCTGAAATCTATCCCCCAAACGTCGAAAAGCTCACAAAACAATAAAGTCTTGAGAGGCATTTAATTTTTGCGGGTTAGATTGCTCGTCTTTTGGCAATTTTCGCAACTCTTTACAAAGGAATGAGTATCTTTGTAAAGAGTTGGCCAGTACAAGCCACTTTGAAGCACTTTGTGGCTCGTACGTTGCCCCCCAAAATGTCTCCCACATTCCAAAGTATGACAAAAAGAGAGTACCGACTGTATTTCGTGGTCAGGTACGCATTTGCGCACCTTTTGATCAGAGCAGATCATGTAGAGATGAGGATCCTCCGAAAAATAATAGCGCGCGTCGCTTTTTATCTTGCCCTTCTGAGCGCGAGAGAGAGTTCTTGGTAGCTCGTGGGTCTCCAGGTAGTTGACGATGTCGGCAGACCAAGGCACCACACCATCGATGGCGTAAAGTTGCTCGACAGGGAAGAGCTCGTTTATGGGGAGTACGTCGCCTACTTTTGTCGGGAGTCGGCTGAGATGATCGACCACCAAGTTTTTGGCGCCTTTCTTGTCCCGAATCTCCACGTTGAACTCTTGTAGGAGAAGGATCCATCGGAGGAGTCGAGGTTTGCACTCCTTCTTTTTCATCACATGCTTGAGCGCTGCATGATCTGAAAACACAACAACTTTCGTCCCGACCAAATATGATCGGAATTTTTCCAATGCAAAAACAATTGCTAATAACGCCTTTTCATTTGTTGTATAATTTCTTTGGGATTCTGTTGTTTGATTGAGGCCTATAGGGGGGTTTTAAAAGGTCTAATGTGCGGAAACGTGAAATTGTATTTTTAGGGTTTTATATCTTTTATATTGTTTTTAGACTTTTATTGATAGTTGTTTGAATACTGATTAACAAAGAAAAATAAATAAACAAGAAATTAAAGTAAATAGAAAAAGTAAAGATATACCGAACAAACAAACTTGTTTACGAAGTTCGGCGAGGTAGTTGCGTTAGCCTTAACCACCCGTTTACTCGCTAGCGGCCCTTATCGCGTTCACGAGTTGCCTACTCTCCGGGACTTGCCTTGCGGCTCCGATAATCACTAACAAACAAGATCGATTACAGGACCTCGAACCACCGCTCGTCTTACAATGACCTTGATGAATCGATGGAGAAATAACTTAAAATCCGATATCAATAAACTCAACAAACAAACACGAGTAACACGCTCAAGACTCCACTAATCTCACTTTAAGATTTAGAGAATTTAACTAGTATTAAGAAGAGAGAATTTCTGCTTTTTATCAATGGAAATCGTCAATCTTTCTGAGAAGGCGGCCACCTCCTTTTAAAGGAGGAAAGAGCAGTCTTCAGAAAAGGAATCCTGTGCAGTTCCGTTGCCAAAAGAACTATTCCGTTGTCAGCGGACTGTAAAAACGGAAGGAAATTAAAGCAAGATATTCTCCCAACGGCTAAACATCTGATGGTCCGTTGCCAACAGAATAGGTCCGTTGCCAACGGACTACACAACACAAATCGACAGCCGATGTCAGGGAGAAAAAATCTTCAACGGGTCAGTTCCGTTGTCAACTCAGTGGTCCGTTGGCAACGGACCACTTCCGTTGTCAACGGAACTAGCCAGAAATATGCAATTTGCAGATTATACTCTCTTTTCAATAATAATTAAACTTCTCACCAAACTAAACCCACACTAAGAGCTAAGAAGCTTGCTCCCATGCCTTGAAATGCTCTCTTGAAATCCTTTGCATGCGTGACGACTTTGTATTCTTTTGAGATAGGCAGGATGCGACCGAGACATTTCCGAGAACTTGATCGTGGGACTTTCTAGCTCAAGTCATTCTCACACAGATATATTAGTAGCTTGGAATAGTTTTAAATATCAACAAACTGAGGACAACAAACTCCTCCTTTTGATGATTTTCAAAATTATTCCGATAATTGAGCAAGTTTAAATTCATTCTCCCCCTTTTTGAAAAACATGCAAAAGGAACACGATCGAGAGGGATGAATTTTATTTTATTTTATTTATTTTTATTTTATATATTTATTTCGTTATCTATTTTTGTTAAAGAAAAATAATTCGAACCACATGCACACATTAAATTTAACGAAATGTGAGTTTTAGAAAAGTTCAAACTACGAACACATTACAGCACAAGTTCAAAATAAAGTAAAATAAAAACTGAAAAGAAGAAAAATACAAACCACAAATTCATGAGAATAGAAAGAAAAAAAATCAGTAATGAAAAAGAAAGAGCAAAACGCAACTAGGGCTTAGGTTAATGTTGGAGAAGGGTCATGGTTACTCGGCCGGTCCGCCAAAGTCTGAGGGGTTAGGGTTGGAGGCAGAGGAACCGGGAGCGTACAGGCCATCAAAAGCCGAGAGTAGAGTTTGAAAATTCTCTTGTTGAATCCGATAAAGGTCTTGATACATCTGGTTATTTTGTCGAACAAAATCCGCGAAACGTGCCTCGCTCTCATCTTGGCGTACGCGTAATTCTTGTTGGCCATCATGAAGAGCCGCGAGATCCCTTGTTTGGTGACGAGCCATAGCGCGTAACACTTGATCGGTTCTATCGGTGGTGTAGTCGAAGTCGACGGCGTCGTCATCGTCAAGGTTATTTTGCTCGACCTCGGGTTCTAATGTCAGGTCTTGGTTGATAACGGGTTCCGCCGGAGGGTTAGGGTTTGGGTTTGCCGGGGCTGGATTGGCTTGAGGTTTTAATGTGCGTAAAGCGCACTCGAGACTGTCCGGTGTTTTGGATTCCGTATCGGATGGCCACAAGGGTTGTCCGCGTTCGTTCAAGGGTGGAAATTAATGACAGACCTTCCGTGTTTTAAGAATGAAATGACCATACGTGTCCATATCACTAATGTAGGGTTTAAGATTGTATTGGTTTGCGTAACGGTCAAGATCAAGGAGATCATGGTTAGGAAACTTTTCTAAAGGATTAATTAGAATTGCACGGGGAAACGATATTTAGTTTATTGCAAATCCAAGTAAGAAGATTTCTGTACGGAAGGTTTCCAATTTGTGAGAAATATTGCATGTGATGGTATATTAAGAAGGGAATATTAATTGATTTGGATTTATACCGTAGGTGTCGAAGAAGGTAAATGTTTCGCCGTTCGAAATTGGTTTTACGAGCCGCGACTGGAGCGAGGATGTTATTGACGAAGTGAAAAACAATCCGTTGTCGCGGTTCGTAATTTGTCAAGTTGTGGTTTAGAGGGTCGGCATGTATGTATTCCTTCATTTGTTCATACAATTCACTACCAAGCCATTCATTCGCGCGTCGGATATAGAAACACTCTTGGTCTTGAGTGACCTCAAGACCGAACCACTCGCAAAGTTTGGATGGGTTTATTGTTACGGGATGCCCGAATAGCCATGAGGTAACTTGATAGGTTTGGTCATCAAATGTTGCATTTGCGTAGAAGAGACGAATTAGGGTTTCGTAACCGGGGTCGAATATTGTCAAAAGCCCGGTAAATTTCCAAAATTCCGGGAATTGAATCACAAAATCGTAGATCTTGCGCGATTTCTCGTGGCGGAGAGCATGAAAGATCTTGCATGCATTTTTCGCGCTTAATTTGTCGTGGAATTTATCGTATGCGGCCGGTGTTTTGAAAAGAAAGGTATTTTTCTTGTTATTGTAATCCAATTTGGGGTTTGAGGGTGTTTTTTGTTTGGACGCCGTCGTCTTGATTCTCGTTTTCCTTTTTGATGCCATTTGTAAGGTTGAAGTATTGAGAAATTGAGAGAGGGAGATGAAGTTATACCAAATCCTTGTTGAATCCTTGAAGAGAGAGTTGCCGATAGGTCGAACTCGCAAGAGAATCGTCACGAAATGCGAGTAGCACGGCCGGAATGAGAAACCTCGAATCCACAAAGTTGAGAGGGGGTATGATGTTTTTGAGTAAGGATTTGGTGGAGATTTGGCCTTTAGAGTGGATTGGATGAGATTTAGAGGCCAAAAGGCTTGGAGAGGGTGGTTATTTGGGTGAAATTTGAGGTTAGGGCTTTGGGGTTTGAAGGAGGAAGTTAGAAGGGGTGTTTTAATGGAAGAGATTATGAGTTTGGGAGAGAAGAGGAATGAGGCGCCGGTAATTAAAGGGATTTAGGTTTTGGATTCTTGGAAAAATAGATCCGGAAAATGAATTTCGCATAGTCCGTTGGTAACGGAACACTACCGTTGCCAACGGATGTTCCGTTGAGGATCCATTGAGAACGGAGGAGTCCATTATGGGAAAATAGCTCCTGGTTGGGCAATGCTTTTGGGTGCATTCCGTTGGGAACGGATTGAAACAGGTTTGGATATTACAATGATTTTTACTAGTATTTTTTGCTCAATTTTTCGTCAAATAAATAAAAAAAAGAAATATTTTTATAAAATATTTAACTATTTTAAAATGAAAAAGCACATAAACTTTATTTCAAAAAATCAAAATAAGGTAAGAAGGATGAATAAAAGTTAAAAGAAATCGAGAAGAAATCATTAAAAAATGCCCAAAAAGAAATAATAATGGATAATATTTGAGTAATTAATTTTTTATACAAGCATACCAAGCTTTAATCGAAGATTGGAGAATTGAGCATAAACTAGCGGTTTCGTGAAGATATCCGTGACTTGATCATCCGTTCCAAAGTAAAATAACTCGGCATCCCCCTTGTCGACGTGATCGCGAATGAAATGATGGCGAAACTCGATATGTTCCGTCTTGGAGTGTTGCACGGAATTTTTGGCAATATAAATTGCACTCGTATTGTCGCACAAGATTGGAACCTTCCAAAAGTTGAGTCTATAGTCGCCTAGAGTCTGATTCAACCAAAGTAGTTGTGCACAACAGCTCCCAGCAGCGACATATTCTGCTTCGGCCGATGAAAGCGCGACCGAGTTCTGTTTTCGACTTAACCACGAGACCAAATTTCCTCCAAAAAAATTGATACGCCCCACTTGTGCTCTTTCGATCCACTTTAGATCCTGCAAAGTCAGCATCCTTATATCGCAAAAGTGACAGACTACTGTCACGGCCATATCATAACCCTATGTTTATTGTCGCTTTTAGGTATTTAAAAATTCTTTTAACCGCATTTAGGTGTGAAACTTTGGGGTTTGCTTGAAATCGGGCACATAAACATACAGCAAACATAATATCAGGTCTACTATCCGTTAAATAAAGTAAACTACCGATCATACATCGATAACCGAAAATGTCTACAGATTCACCTGATTCATCGGCGTCGAGTTTTACGTCTTTCACCATTGGCGTATCGCTCGTCTTTGCTTGGTCCATACCGAATCTTTTGAGCAGTTCACGCGTGTACTTCGCTTGGTTGATAAAAATGCCGTCACCGGTTCGTTTGATTTGCAATCCAAGGAAGAAGTTGAGTTCACCCATCATGCTCATCTCGAACTCACTACGTATCAAAACAGAAAATTCCTCGGCAAGTGCCGCATCATTAGATCCAAAAATAATGTCATCAACATAAATTTGAACTAATAAAATTGAATCTTTCCTGTGCCGATCGAAGGGTCTCAAGGTCTTGAACTTACTCTTATCCCAGGTCATATGGCGGGAACAACTACTATCCAAACACTACTGATCGGTTTTACATGATGAACTTAGACATATCTACAAGAAAGCATATTAGTTAAAATGAATACGAGTGTTTAACTAATAGGATTTCCGGCCCATAGTTCCCCCCAACAAAAATGGCTTAGGTTAAAATGGTTTTGGGGGGGGGGGGCTTACCGAAGCGTCTAGGTAGACTTCGGTACCTCCAAGTTAGAGGTAGGGCTTCTAGTGTTTCTATCTTTACGCATCCAAACAAATTTTGAAGAATTAGCAGGTTTACGCATTAGACACTCTAGTGAGATATGGCCAATTTTGCAACAATAGTTGCAAAATGAACAAGTCAGGTTCGAAGTCTTTTCAGGACCTTTCACAAGATGATTTTTATAGTGGTTTGAAAACTCGGCTTTCCTAAGCTTTGGTTTAGTCGTCTTGGCACAAAAAACATTTGATTTTGCAGAATTGTGTGATTTTGAAAAATTGTTTGAGTTTGAAAAACTTTGTTTTTGATGTGCATTAGTGTAATGTTTGGGAGCTCGATGTTGTGATTCATTAGGTTGAATCTTCTTCGGAACATATGTGTCGACTATTTCATAAAAATAACCATTATAACCTCTTTTATAAAGTCTTTCGGTTGTGACACCGCGGTTATTCTCATGAATATGCCGAAAATCATGAAAATAGTGAAACCTATTGTTATTACTAAACCTTTTAGAAGTTCGACTTTTAGGACTTTGGCCCTTAGAGTAGTCTCGGTACATGAATGCACTTCCTCTACTCTTCGGTTGATTGAGCTCCCTTTTTATTGTATGGCTTTTAGGTCTTGAAGGAGCGGGTTTAGTACCAACCTCTTTCTTGAACCCTAAGCCAGTTTTATCATTTGATTTTTGCCCTATAAATAAGTTGTCTCAATCAAGTTTGCTTGTGACATTGCTGGCGCAAGCAGAATTGAGAGATTTATTTTCACATTTTAAACTTACAACTTCGACTTTTAGATGACTAATTTCGGTTTTTAATTTTTCACAAATATAATTCTTTATCTTCTTGTTTAAGTTTTCGTCGATTGAGTTGTTATTATTATTTAAATTTAATTTTTCAAATTCATTTATTTTTTCTTGTACGACCTTCCCAAAGTTCGGAAACAATGAGTAGTTCTTGGGTACTAATAAGAGACTCCCGAAGCCTTTTTAACTCTTGTTCTAATTCATCGCGGGTTCCGGGTTCTACATTTTCAATAACTTGATTGGAACTAGGAACCTTTATCTCTTCTAAAATATAATTTATAGTGGGATCTAGATATACCTCGCGACTTGTGTCGCGGGAACAACCGGAGGAAGTCGTATCGATGAAGGATATTGCGAGAGAAGTATGGGGTTGAGCTGCAAGCTGTCCTAGTCGAATCATTTCCTGTATCGCCCTTTCGCATACCTCGTCCATATCATCATATGCTATGAATGCGACATTCGCCATATCCGATTCGGAGTCGGATTCCGAACCGGAACCATCGGATGAATCGCTCGACTCGTCTCCCCACACGGCCACCTTGGCGGAATGATCTTTTGACTTCTTTTTCTTGTCCTTTCCTAGATCATCGTGCCACTTTTCTCGTCTTTTGTCGTGTCGATCGTCGGACCGCCTTTCACGTCGCTCGCGTCGATCATTTGAACGTTCATCACATTTTTTATCATCCTTCTTGTTCCATGGAGCAAGCTCGGGATGTAGGGTGAAGCAATTGTCGATGGTGTCCATTCTTGTTGCACTCGAAGCAGTACGTCTTTTGGTTGTTGCGACGTCAGTTGTCGTTAAACCGCTTTTCCTTGGCTCGAAATTCACCGAATTGTCGCACCAAGCACGCTACTTCATCATCCTCATCAATCGAGCTCGTTGCCGGCACAGCCACCATTTTGGGTTGGGAGTCGGTTCCCATTTGCCTCACTCGGGTCTCAAAGTTACGGAAGTAGTTGACGAGTTCTTCTGGCCCGATATCTTTTGTTGTGAGCATAGTTTCTAATGAGACTCGAAGTACTTCCCAGCTCGATGGCATTGCCATAATCAATTTTCCTACAACTTGATCATCGGTTAGTTTTTCTCCTAAAGCGGTGAATCTGTTTTGGATATGCGACATACGAGTGTACATATCCTCGATGGGTTCACCTTCGATCATCCGGAAATTATCAAATTGTTGATCAAGTCCCATGAGTTTAGTTCTTTTCATTTGATTATTTCTCTTAAATCTGTTTAGGAGAGCCTTCCATATTTCATTAGAATTCTCACAACCATCGATTATTACAGAAAAAGTGTTCAACATATTTATGAGAATGAGATTCTATGCCATTATGTCAAGTGCTTTATTGGTTTTAGTGTCCTCGGTATAGGTTGTGGTACTATTTTTCACAAAATATACGGTAAAACTATTTTCAACTACCTTTCGAAGACCGTGAATATCAAACGCGTTCATCATGCATCTTTTCCAGACATTCCAGTTCTTGCCGTCAAGCTTGTCGGGATACACGATTTGAAGACGGTTGATCGGAGGAGTCGCCATGAATCGAATACACGTTATTTCAAATTGGAATTTGAAACGGTCTGTATTCCTGCTCTGATACCAATTGTTGTTTGATTGAGGCCTATAGTGGGGTTTTAAAAGGCCTAATGTGCGGAAACGTGAAATGGTATTTTTAGGATTTTATATCTTTTATTGTTTTTAGACTTTTATTGATGGTTGTTTGAATACTGATTAACAAAGAAAAATAAATAAACAAGAAATTAAAGTAAATAGAAAAAGTAAAGGGATACCAAACACACGAACTTGTTTACAAATTTCGGCGAGGTGGTTGCGTTAGTCTTAACCATCCGTTTACTCGCTAGCGGCCCTTATCGCGTTCACTAGTTTCCTACTCTCCGGGACTTGCCTTGCGGCTCCGATAATCACTAAAAACAAGATCGATTACAGGACCTCAAAACACCGCTCGTCTTACAACAATCTTGACGAATCGATGGAGCAATAACTTACAATCCGATCTCAATAAACTCAACAAACAAACACGAGTAACACGCTCAAAACTCCACTAATCTCACTTTAAGATTTATAGAATTTAACTAGTATTAAGAAGAGAGAATTTCTGCTTTTTATCAATGGAAATCGTCAATCTTTCTGAGAAGGCGGCCACCTCCATTTAAAGGAGGAAAGAGCAGCCTTCAGAAAAGGAATCCTGCGCAGTTCCGTTGCCAACGAAACTATTCCGTTGTCAACGGACTGTAAAAATGGAAGGAAATTAAAGCAAGATATTCTCCCAAGGGCTAAACATCTGATGGTCCGTTGCCAACGGACTATACAACACAAATCGACAGCCGATGTCAGGGAGAAAATAATCTTCAACGGGCCAGCTCCGTTATCAACTCAGTGGTCCGTTGGCAACGGACCACTTCCGTTGTCAACGGAACTAGCCAGAAATAGGCAATTTGCAGATTATACTCTCTTTTAAATAATAATTAAACTTCTCACCAAATTAAACCCACACTAAGAGCTAAGAAGTTTGCTCCCACGTTTTGAAATGCTCTCTTGAAATCCTTTGCATGCGTGAGGACTTCGTATTCTTCTGAGATAGGCAGGATACGACCGAGACATTTTCTAGAACTTGATTGTGCGACTATCTAGCTCAAGACATTCTCACATAGATATATTAGTAGCTCGGAATAGTTTTAAATATCATCAAACTGAGGACAACAGGTTCGTCTAAAGTCCTAGAGGCAATAACATGAGGATCCCTACCAACGCGTCCACCCAAGACGGCACCAACGCACAAGTCGCTGGCGTCACACATGATTTCAAAAGAAAGATTCCAGTCGGGAGTCTTGATTATTGGAGCCTCGCACAATTTCCCTTTTAGGATGTCGAACGCCTCCTTGCAGGCGTCATCGAACTCGAATTTCACTTCCTTTTGGAGAAGACGACAGATGGGTTGCGCGGTCTTGGAAAAGTCTCGAATGAAACGCCTATAGAATCCCGCGTGGCCTAGGAAGGAGCGTACGTCTTTCACGTTGCGAGGGTATGGAAGCGTCTTGATCATATCAATCTTTGCCTTGTCGACCTCCAAGCCTCTTTTTGAAATTAAATGCCCTAAAACAATTCCTTGGATCACCATAAAGTGACATTTCTCAAAATTCAAGACAAGATTAGCTTCCACACACTTTTCCATTATTAGGCCCAAATTATCGAGACACTCGTCAAATGAGTTGCCATAAATGGAAAAGTCATCCATAAACACCTCAATGAATTTAGAAATATATTCGGAAAAAATAGAGATCATACACCTTTGAAATGTACCAAGTGTGTTGCATAATCCGAGCGGCATCCTTCGATAAGCGAATGTACCAAAAGGACACGTGAAGGTTGTCTTATTTTGGTCGTCGGGGTCGATGGTGATTTGGAAATATCCCGAATATCCATCTAAGAAGCAATAGTAAGGTCGCCCCGCTAGTCTTTCGACCATTTGGTCGATGAAGGGAAGAGCGAAGTGGTCTTCTTTGGCGCCGCGTTGAGTTTGCGATAGTCGATGCAAACCCTCCACCCATTTTGCACACGCGTTGGCACATTCTCGCCTTCGGCATTTTCCACAATCGTGATCCCCGTCTTCTTGGGAACCATCATGACAGGATTTAGCCTCCTTTGCGCTTCCCTCGAGGGTTTAGAGCCTTCCTCGAGTGAGATCTTATGCATACAAGTCGAAGGACTAATTCCAAGCATGTCGGCTAGGGTCCACCCAATCGCCTTCTTGTGTTGCTTGAGAACATCGACTAAGCGATCCTCTTGTTCGGGTGTTAGGTTAGAGGCGATGATGACGGGTAGAGTCTCCTTAGGTCCAAGGTAGGCGTATTTGAGATGGTCGGATAGCGTTTTGAGCTCGAGGTCGAGTGCTGTCTCGATTGATGGAGGCATTCGTTCCCCTGAAATCTTGAGCTCGCTTGAAGTTGGACCTGAAAAAGAATAAATCTCTTCTTTCCTACAGGTTTCAAGATTAGGCAAGTTTTCATGTTGTACTTTCTCTATCACTATATCACTTTTACTTGGACTTGTATCTTGTAGTAAATTATTTCCATTCACGTTTTCTAATGTATTTACGTTTTCTAAATTGTCCCAAAAATCATCAAAATCCGAATTAAGTGAATTTAAAGTATTTAAATACTCCCCTTCAAGATGTTCCTCAACAAGCTCATCGATCTCGTCAATTACGCAAATGCTAGACATGTTATACTCGTCGCAGTATTTGATCGTATCGAAAATATTGAAGGTGATCTTCTCATTGTCGAACTCCATGGATAACATGCCCGAGTGGCAATCGATCCTTGTCCGATCCGTCTTCAATAAGGGTCTTCCCAAAAGAATGACGGACGAGTCGGCGTTGTCTCCCATTCCGAGTATGTAGAAATCCGCCGAAAACACCAACCCGTTCACCTTAACTAGTACATCCTCCGCAACACCCAAGACTGGGGCTACAGAGCGATTGGCGAATTGAACCATTAAACGCGTATCTTTGAGCTCGCCTAAACCCAAGGTCTCATAAACGGACCTAGGCATCACATTGATGGAAGCGCCCAAATCAAGCATACACTTCACGAGTTGTTGGAGCCCGATGGTGCAAGGAATGACAAATATTCCGGGATCTTTTTCTTTTTGGGCCACTCGTGTGTTGATGCTCATTACCGAGGGTAGGTTTATCATTTCGTTTCCCTTTAACTTCCTAGGTTCTTAAAAAACTTTGCATCTGGAGGGCGCATTCGGATCGCATCGATGATTGGAATGTTCAACTCTACTTTCTTGAACACCTCAAGAATATCCTTGTCGAGTTCATCTTTTTTTGGTGTTGACCGCCAAGCGATGTGGGAAGGGTGCCTTTGGCATATGAGATTTCTCTTTTGGTGCCTCTTTCTCTTGAACCCTTTCCTTGACACCCTTTCCTCTTCCTTCTCCTTTCTCCCCCCCATTAGTATTTTCACAATCAATATCTTGTACCTCTTTTGTACTCGACTCGTCTTCTTTTGGCCTTTGTACCACCACTTTCTCCTCTTCTCTTGGGAACTTCACTTACTTCTCACTTCTCAATTGGATCGCGTTGATGCGTTTGAGATTCGTAGGGTCCGATCCTTGAGAAGGTAACTTATTCTCTACTTGCCCCTTTAACATATTGACTTCACTCGCAATTTGTTTCATTTGAGTCTCAATATTTTGTACTTGTCGATTCGTGGTTGCGTGGCCTTGAGCAAGAATATTCATGTCATTCCTCACTGACCCTAATTCTGTTGAAAAACTCGAAAAGTTAGTCATCATCATGGCCATCATTTTGTCGAATTGTTCGTCGAGAGAGGGAGGTTAAGGATTTGATGAAGTAGGTTGAAGCGGTTGTTGTTGAGGTTGGTGTTGAGATTGTGCGTTAGGATGAACATAAACCCCAGAATTTTGATAACTTTGCTGAAATTGAGGAATATCCCGCCAACAGATGTTAGGGTTTTTCTTCCAAGGTTCATAGGCGTATTGAGGGCGTTGGTAGCCATCCACATAGTTTACGTCTTGAAGGGTATGACATTCGTCGGTTGCGTGATCCGTGCTCGCACAAAACTCGCATGGTGTGGGTTCTATTTTTGCCCTTACTGCTTTAAGTACCTTGTTGAATTTTGTCTCGAAATTTGCCGTGATGCGAGACTCCATTGCTTTGAGATCCACTGTACTTGCTGTGTTTACTTGCCTTAAGATTCTCTCGCGATCTAGGTTTCCTTCGGCCATGGTTTCGATGAGGGTTCGCACTTCGGCAGGTGTTTTATCGTTGAAAGATCCACCTTCCGAACATTGGAGAAGATGGGCTTCTAGCGTGTACATCCCTTGGATAAATTGGCCAAGTAGGGAGGTTTCGGTGAGGTTATGGTTAGGGCATGATGCGCACAACCTTACGAAATGTTCGTAGTATTCTTGGAGGGTTTCGTCGCTTCGTTGTTGAATGTTTGTAATCTCCTTGCGTATTTTGGCGGTAAGTGTGCTTGGAAAGTACCGCTTAAGGAAGCACTTCGCAACATCGTCAAACGTCTCGAATGGTTCACCCTGTAAATGATTAAGCCAATTCCTAGGAGCAACTCCTAATGTGTGAGGGAAAAGGATCAACTTGATGTTGTCCAGATTGTCAGTTTTACCAAATAATGCGGTGCATTTCATATGAAAATCATCTAAATGTACATATGGATTATCATTTTTATGCCCTTCAAATGTTGGTAAGGCACTTAACATAGTTGGACTTATCTTGAAATTTGGCACTCTAGGTATGACAATATTTCCAGGATTTTCTTGTATCTTGTGTTCTAAAAACTGCCCTAATGTTCTTTGTTGAGCCATTTGTACGTTTTTTAATGTTTCTTCAAGTTCTTTTTCAACTTCTTGGTTTTTAAGATGAGATGATGATGATGATGAATTTAAAATAGAATTAGAATGAGAAATAGAGGGAGATGGAGAAACGGATCTTGGAGTTGAGGATGAAGACGGGATGACGAGAGGTTGATTTTGAGCTTCTTCTTGTCGCTTTTCCACTTGGTGTAGATCTTCTTATCGTACTCAAGGCCCTTGTGTGTTAGGAGCACCCTCTTCTTGTCGCGTTCCTTTGCTTGACGAGGTAGCGCCTTGCTCACTTCGTGCCTTGTTCCTCTTAACCTCTCTTAGGTGCTTGTTGATGTCCTTTTTGTGAGGAGTGCGTACTTCACCTTGCGATCTCGTCTTTCTCATAAACCTTCAAATATTGAAAAAACACTAGAGAAAACGTGAGATTTGTTAGTTAACAATTTGATGCAAGCCGCCTCCCCGGCAACGGCGTCATTTGTAAATCGGGTAAAATGGTCGTATATAATTTACACAATTTAACAAAATAATTTATATTTCCCTATTATTCAATTTATGAGTATGAGAAGTAAATGAGTTTAGGGGTCGAACACAAGGAGGTGTGGCCTCAAGAATTAACTAATCTCAATGATTTATCTCTAGTGTAAAATCTTTTAGTTCAAGGTTTAATAGGTAAATTTCCAAGTTCAAATTCAATCAATTCAGTTTTTGTTTCAAGAATTCAGCACGTCACACTTTAGTGTTTATATTCGTAACTAGACCAAATAAACTCAAATCCAACACACTAGATACCGTAGGAAACTAGAAAGAGAAATCTATGACATGGTCCTTTACTGTTATTATTATTTTATTCAAGAATTTCGAGATATTTGCAGATCAGTCCAAAACTTATTTCAATTTCGAAATCGGTTCAATAGTAACTTCAGAAAATTATAGAAAAATCACCAAAGCTTTAAAAATCCCATAAATTTTATAGAAATTCAATTATCAGGTTATGGATTATCTATCAAAATTTGCTACAGTTCTATTTGTGGTTTAAGATTTATAATGAAAATTCAGATCTGGATCAAAAACTGGATCTGACAGGTCAGTACTTACAAAAGTAGTAATATCTCCTGATCTATTTTAACAATAAATATTATAAAATTTACATTTGGATTCTACACTTCGAAATACTTCAAGTAGGACTATTTTTGTATTTTTATTATTTGTTTTTATATTTTTAAAAATTCAGAAGATAGGAATCAGCAAATCTGGACAGAAAGGTCAAAAACAGAAAAATTACAAATTTTGAAAATTAATATCTCACAAATTATAATTCAGAATTGGGCAAAAGTTGGTTCAAAAATTATCTACTAAATGAGAACTAAATTATAAAAATATTTATTTAATTTTTCAAATATGAATTAGATATGAAATTAGAGTAAAACAGCAAAATAGAAACTGGATTAGAATTTGATTTTCGGTTTAAAAATAGAGATTTATAGGAAATTCATGATGTGCAACAATCATTAATCACTTAGGGTATAATTTCTCAGATTTAGATGATGGATTTGAGCAATCTAAGCTAAGATTTACTCAAGAAATTGATTCAAGAACTAGTTCATTCCAAAACAGCCATTTCAAAACAAAACTTGAATTAAATCAATCACAGCTCTAAATTAATCACACAAAATACTAAGCTAAGCATTCTAGATGATTAACAAGTCAATAAACTCTGGATTAATAGATCAATTGATGAAAAACACTAAGCTAAGAAATTTTCCCCCAATTTATTCAAAAATTTGTGTGTTCATGACTATTCATCAAAATTCAGCAAAATTACGAGATTATAAAGCAAGATTTCATGTATACAACTCACAAATTCCCTTCTCTATCTAGATCTACTCACACATATTCACAAGAACAAGAATTTGACAAGATTTCATCATGATTATTACAAAATTGTGTTCTTGTGATCTAAAATTCAAATCAAGAAATTAAAAGAGAATTGGACTAAACCGAGAGTTGGAGGACCAGCCGGTAGCTCTCTTGAGTCGATTTGAACCTCTAATTGCTCCTTGATTCAAGCTAGAATCAACCGATTCAAATTTCACCCAAATCAGCCCCAATTTGCTCGATTTCACTCAAAAACGAAAATTAGAGCTCAAAAAGCTTTGAGACTCAACAATGGTGGTTCTAGAGGAAGCAGAAGAAGAATGGAGAGTGGTGTATGTACAATGGAATGTGGTGTTTTATAGGATGAATTGGACTTGAGAGTCCAAATTTTCTGTTTTGGATGGAGAGGAGAGTAGGGGACAAATCGAGATTTTTCATTGGATCAAGCGGATCAAGGGGTACGTTTTGAATCTCAGGACAAAATTTTGTTGAATTTGGTTCCGAATTGGCCGAGTATTTGGCGGTTGAAATTGGCTCTGTTTTTTTGGTTTGGCGGTAAGATCTCAGATCGGATTCTGAGGTTGAATGTTCCTCTGATTCACTAATTGGTGGTCCTTTGTTCTTTTTGATCTGTTGTGGCGAGATGGATCGGAATTTGTGTGTTGAGTCATTATGTGTGACGAGTTACTTTTGGCGTTGAGAAATTTCTCTGCTAACGATTCAGTGGCGTGAACTGCTGCTCCCTTTCCGTTTTTGATAAAACTCAAAGCTTGTTCTTCCTCTTCTTTGCATGTCAGCTCAATTTCTCAATCCAGAAATTTTCTCCTTGCTTTCATGAATCCACGGAACTTTAAATCGCGCGATTTCGTTGATTAACTCTCCAGATATTCAAGTTTGAACTGGTACAGTTAAGTATATTTCCAGCACCGAGCAGCAGTGACATTTCGAGTTCAAACTCAATTTCTGATCAACAAGTCTCAAGTATAGCTCAAGATATTGCCCAAAATCTGAGTTGCTATCCAGCTTCAACTCGGTTTTATTGCAGTCTGCCATGTTCCACGTTTTGAGCTTAAACTCGAAATTCACTCAATTATATTTCGAATTATCAGCTAGGCACTGTTCCTAACTCCCTCACGATGATCTCTGCATATTTTTATCTCTTAATTCGTTTTCTAACTCATTGAGTTTACTCCATTTTCTACTCAGCTATTGCAACTCGAAAAAAGAACCAAAAATCGATGAACTCACGAATCAAACCCCCATCCAAAATGGTTTTTTTGATCAAATTGAAACCTCGAAAACCTTACTACTTCCTAATATTAACTCATGAATTTAAGTAATATCACCTTGTTTGAGAAATTCGAGCCAATTCGATTTAAGCAAAGTTTGACCGTTGGAACTAGAATTTCGTCGAATAGTTTACTCGCATGAAGTCAAACTCAAATATTTTTCTCATTAGTTCACCATTCTTTGCGTTATTGGTATCCATGGAAAGAAATAAAATAGAAGAAGATAATGGCGTTGGTTTTGATCAAAAATATGAAATCTATCCCCCGAACTTCGAAAAGCTCACAAAACAATAGAGTCTTGAGAGGCATTTCATTTCTGCGGGTTAGATTGCTCGTCTTTTGGCAATTTTCGTAACTCTTTACAAAGGAATGAGCATCTTTGTAAGGAGTTGGCCAGTAGAAGCCAGTTTGAGACACTTTGTGGCTCGTACGTTGCCTCCCAAAATGTCCCCCACATTCCAAAGTATGACAAAAAGAGAGTACTGACTGTATTTCGTGGTCAGGTACGCATTTGCGCACCATTTGATCAGAGCAGATCTTGTAGAGATGAGGATCCTCCCAAAAATAATAGCGCGCGTCGTTCTTTATCTTGTCCTTCTGAGCGCGAGAGAGAGTGCTTGGTAGCTCGTGGGTCTCCAGATAGTTGACGATGACGGCATACCAAGGCGCCACACCATGGATGGCGTAAAGTTGCTCGTCGGGGAAGAGGGAGTATGTCGCCTACTTTTGTCGAGAGTCGGCTGAGATGATCAGCCACCAAGTTTTCAGCGCCTTTCTTGTCCCGAATCTCCACGTTGAACTCTTGTAGGAGAAGGATCCATCGGAGGAGTCGAGGTTTGCACTCCTTCTTTTTCATCAAGTGCTTGAGCGCCGCATGATCTGAAAACACAACAACCTTCGTCCCGACCAAATATGATCAGAACTTTTCCAATGCAAAAATAATTGCTAATAAATCTTTTTCAGTTGTTGTATAATTTCTTTGGGGTTCGTCTAAAGTCCTAGAGGCAATAACATGAAGATCCCTACTAACGCATTGACCTAAGACGACACCAACGCACAAGTCGCTGGCATCACACATGATTTCGAAAGGAAGATTCCAGTCAGGAGGCTTGATGATTGGAGCCTCGCACAATTTCCCTTTTAGGATGTCGAACGCCTCCTTGCACGCGTCATCGAACTCGAATTTTAGTTCCTTTTGGAGAAGGCGACAAATGGGTTGGGCGATCTTGAAAAAGTCTCAGATGAAACGCCTATAGAATCCCGCGTGGCCTAGGAAGGAGCGTACGTCTTTCACGTTGCGAGGTTATGGAAGCGTCTTGATCACATCAATCTTTGTCTTTTCGACCTCCAAAGCTCTTTTTGAAATTAAATGCCCTAAAACAATTCTTGGCTCATCATAAAGTGGTAATTCTTAAAATTCAAGACAAGATTAGCTTCCGCAGACTTTTCTATTATTAGGCCCAAATTATCGAGACACTCGTCAAATGAGTTGCCATAAATGGAAAAGTCGTCCATAAACACCTCAATGAAGTTAGAAATATATTCGGAAAAAATAGAGATCATACACCTTTGAAATGTACCATGTGCGTTGCATAATCCGAACGGCATCATTCGATAAGCGAATGTACCAAAAGGACACGTGAAGGTTGTCTTCTTTTGATCGTCGGGGTCGATAGCGATTTGGAAATTCTGGCCATTTAATCGACCCGTCTTTGGTTCTCACCTTTGTTTTTCTTTCCTTTTCGGGTTCATCATGCCAGATCATTTCCATGATTCCATCTTTGAAATCTCCTTAGTGATTCTGAGTATATAATACAAACAAAAAAAAATAATAAATTAACTAATTAGAACCGATTTCACTAAAAAAAAAAAATTAGAAATGGAGACCTCCAGCTAGTCATTTGAACAAATCTTTGAATCCCAGCTCCAATCACATGCCATGTCTTAGAGCAGTTCCCGTCAATTCTAATGAGAAATTTCAAATTCACTCATAAAAACTTCTTTCCCTTTTATCACTCCGGCCACATGATCCAGGTATTCTTTTCCTCGACATTCAGAATAAAAAAATTATATTATTATTAATAGAATATATGGAAACAATACAAAATAATAACTACAATTATCTTCAATTTCCTTCTTGCTCTTTCTTTCTATAACAGTTCACGAACAATGCAAATTACTTCATGAATGCCTTGTACTTGTCTATTAGTTGCAAAATTGTACCCTTGATAAATATTTTTACAACCCTTTAATCCTGCTAGCCCCCTCACAATTAACTTAATCCTAAGATGGTAAATACATCACTTAATGCATGTAATAGAAAAAGGCAACCAAAAGTTAATTACTCTCTTACATATTGAAAAATATGCTATTTTCCAGTACTTTTTCAATAAACCTTCATCCTCCTCCTGCTATATGTATCAAATAACGTAAGCACAGGCTCCTTTGGCTCCCACATCCCTGCAATTAATTTGACAATTTCAAATTTTCCAATCAACAATCCAATACAAATCCAGTCCAAAACTATCCAACAAAAATCCAGTTAATAATTTAATCAATCGACCCTACCATTTACCTACGTATTGCACAAATTCGATCCGAGAGAAACAATCCATGAGAAAGGCGGTCGAGATTGGGTTGAATCTCATTCAATGGATTTTCTCTTCGTCCACGGGGCCCCGGATCTACTCCCATAAAGCTAGCGCCACTGTCTATGCATCATCCTAGCCATCTTCAGACATGGATCTCACCAGGAGAAGGCATGGACTCTTCAACTGTCACCGTTTAGGATCTCTTACGTCAGGAGAAAGAGAGAACAACG
Organism: Juncus effusus; assembly: GCA_027726005.1. NCBI lineage: Eukaryota > Viridiplantae > Streptophyta > Magnoliopsida > Poales > Juncaceae > Juncus > Juncus effusus. Next base: position 1,569,057 of record CM050900.1, on the reverse strand, counting down.
ACGGGGAGTTAGGGTTTCTGTGAATCCAGAGAAGAGGGAGGAACAGAGGGGAGCGAGGAGAGGAGACGGAGAGATCGAGAGAGAAAGGAGAGGAAAGAGAAAATGACAGAGAAATGAAAAAAAAAATTGGGGAAAAAACCTTATATCTGATATCAGTTTGGTCCATGGATGTACACCATGCATCTAATTTGGGAACCAATTAAACCATGCCATATAAGCCATTTGGTCTAGGTTTACAATCGTGCTCTATAGACCGCGCCAGATGAAGCTGAGAGTCGTACGATAAAGATCGGACAGCTAATATAATTTTGAATTACGTGGCTTAATTTGGTGAAGGGTCCCGTTAGGATTAAGATATATAATATAATGTGTCTCAATGCCTAGTCCATAGCCTAAGAAAATTAAATACAAAGATGATACTAAATATTGAAAATGAATTTATTCAATTTTATTTTTCTTGACTTTGATTGCAGTATAAATCAAGGTATTTATACCTCAATTTCTAATGGCTACTCCACAACCATAAGACATACACCAAATCTTATATGGTATTATGATAACAAAATATTAATCCTATGTCTAAAGTACTTTGATTGACTAAAAATCCGCCTAAATCTTATATGTTATTATTTCCTACTTTGGACGCCAGTTGGAAGAGTGTAGTGATTAGGCAGTGAAGATTATAAAACCTACTAAAATTGATGAATGAGAACAACACTAGAAAATCCTTGTGAAAATTGGCAAATCAATAAATCAAATCAGAAAAAAAAAGGAAAAAAACAGAGGTTAAAAAATAAGTTTGAGGAAGGGATGAGAATGAGGCAGTACCTCTTCAACTCACGGAGTTAGCGGCAGGCATCTGTCTACACGTGTCAAGTTTTTTTTTCCTCAGTCTTTGTTATTTACTCCTCCTGATTATTTTTTCTGAGCAAAGTGAGAAATCTCACCTTCCCTCATCTATTCTTCTTCTTCTTCATACAAAAAGTCTCTCTCTCCCTCTCTTTGTGCATTCTATCTCCGCGTAGGTATCCGCCGCCTTTACCTGCCACCGTCTCCTCTCTCATTTTGGCCGGTCATGTCCGTCCCCTCACTTATTTCTCAGCGTAGCAACAGAATATTGCCATCTCCTTCTCCCTTTTCTTAACTCCCCCCCCCCCCCTCTTCTAACCCTCTAAGCTGGCCGCATCCTCTCTCCCTTCCCCTCCTCACTCACTGCGTTCTAACTCCTCTCCCTCTTACTAACCGGCTCGCTCTCTATGTCTCACTCAGTCACTTTTCTAACCCGAAAAAAAATATAGCTTAGCTCGCTTTCTCTCTCTCTCTCGAAACCACAACACATCTCCCTCCTTGACAACCCTAAGCAGTGTGAAACGAGAAAAAAGAGTAGATACTTCAAGAAGTTTTGTTTTGATATCTTCTTTGTGTTTCCTTCTTTTGATTTGTCATTTTATTTTACTCTTTTTCCCCTCTCAGTGAAGAATCACACAAATCAGATGAAGCCTCTTTATGTGAGTTGGTTCCTTGATGAAGTCCAATCTAATTGAAGAGGAATTGAGTTGAAGCATCATTCCATAGAGTTTGCTTAAAGTGCCGCCAGAAAGATTTTCATGATGCGATTTGATCTAATTGAGATTAATCTTACTTAATATGTGCTTAAAGTTTTGAATTTGTGATTCAAATTGAATGCTTTTTGCATTTGTGGAGAAAGAATGGTATTTGTTGCGCCCAGGTTCCATTCTCCATACGAGATACAATAGTCGTATGTTCTTAACATTTTTGTTGCACTCCAGTTCCAAATTCGTTCCGAGATGTAAAAGTCGTATACACTCAACTTATACTAAGGATATACGATGCTAAAAGAATATTAAAGCAGCGATAAATTACATGAAATATTGACTTTTCTCGATACTATGACGAAGCTCAACCCGATGCTCCCGAATAACTAAACCTAAAATCTGAAGAAAGAGAAAAAGGGGGTGAATATGAAACTCAGTAAAGGTATGCTTCACACACATTAAAAATAATATTAGTTTTAATAAATAAATATTTAAGTAAATCATAATAAATATAAATTTATGATAAGTGTTTTTATATTGGGATAGCGAATTTCTCAATTTCAACTGGCATCGAGTACGCACACAGATACAAGTTTTTGTGAGCTCATTATTGGGTGATCGGCAGTCCTAGTTTCGCTCTACTAAGTATTGTCTTTCACCTATGCAAATCAGCGGTGCTGGCTTCGCTCCATCAAGCATGGTTGTATCCACATTAACTAATTCCACTTTTCATATCTCATTCCGTATCCCATAGAATATTTTTAATTTTCTTAAAAAATAATATAAATTATTCTCGAAATATTATATTATCATAAATAACAAAATATTTAGTACGAGCTATATAAAGTCAAATAAAAAATATAATTTGTAATATCAATATTTATTGATATCAAAAAAATTTATAAATCATAAACTTATTTGAGAGCATAAATTCTAACTTGAAATGAATGCAAATTGAACCGACTTTCTGATATTCGGACCCTTCTGATATTACTCAACTATTGAAATACTATACCTTCTTGTTGGAATTTGGATCATCTATTTGTTTTTATTAGAGAGATTAGAGGGGGAGAGATAAGATGGAGATGGGAGATAAATATCAATATTGATTAAACTAATCAAACAAGAATCAAACAGGAGACAAAAGCAAAGAGGGAGAAAAAGAACAAATAGGAGGAGAAATGAGAGAAGAGAGAATGAGGACTAAATATATCAACCAACTACACTCTTTTATTATACCTACACAACCTTTCATACATATGCAACTTTTCACATAACTACACACATCTTTTCATATATACATATAACTAATTAATTAAATATTAAATTTATTATTTTAATAAAAACTGATTTTCAAAATTTACAATTTAGCCGCTAACTTCTAAAATATTCAAAACTTTACATATAAATACTACACAAATTTTAACTTTATGAAAATATCCTTAATAAAAATTCGGGATATAACAATACTATAGTTAAATATTTGTCTGGTTGGTTTGGAAGAAATTGAAGAATAGGAGGATTAATCAGTTGTTTTGACTGATTTTATGTTTCGGAATAAATTTGGAATTTTGGGTTTGTTTGGGTGATTTATTTGAGCGCTTAGATCAGTTATTGGCTTGATATCTTTACAAGATTGGCCAGTTTTTGGTTGAATGGAAGAAAAAACAAGAGACAAGGATACACAAAAAAAATACAAAAAATGGACTGTAGTAATGACGATGATAAGGTTTATAAAAAAATATTTATAGATTTACTTTTTTTTAGTAATTTAATTTCTTTCATTTGAGGTCTTACTGTAGGAACTGCCATTAGAAATAACCACAGATTGACAGAACAAAGACGATATACTTTAAATGAAAACACTCAATTTTATTAATAATGTGGATACACTTTTATTCTGTCCTCTATGTTTTTACAATACAATACGATCATGTTTATGTTGGGAAATCCATAGCCATGTACGTTACATGAGCAGCGGAACCTATGGATTCAACCCGCCCTAGGATCATCGTTAAGGGAATAAAAGTATGAGACTAGCTATTAAAATTTATACCTCGGATCTTCCTGATCCGCGAGACGAAGAACGGATGTAGGTCTGAACTTTTCTGACTTGCAACCTTCTCCTTGCGGAAGCTCGACTTCGCGAACCACCTTGCTTCTCCTAGGGATGAAGAACGATCGCTCCCAGGTTCTCAAGTTAGAGAACCTCTACTCATATCCACGCGAACTTCAGACGCACGGAATAACCGAACTCGGCTAGATGAGTTCGGAAATACTTTCCGAAAATTACTCAAAACTCTCTCTCTCTATTTCTGTGTATGACGGCATGTAAGGCTTGAGAATTGTGTGTAAAATAGAGAGGCACTGCCCTTCTATTTATACTAGAGAGAGATGCGAACGATTGCTCAGTTACCATAACTAAAAACCCTAAACTGCATCTATTTCATTGCCAACGGAACTATTCCGTTGTCAACGGAATAGGTATTTCCTTAACAGAATACTTGACAGCTGAGGTTATTACAGTTTCCATATTTATTCTGTTGGGAATGGAACTATTCCATTGCTAACGGAATGATGCTGTTTTGTTCAATCAATTATTCAATAATTGATTATTTCGTTCACCAATTTATACATCATATGTATAATTATTTTTGAGCTCCATTCATCCTGTATGAATGAAGTTCATTGTGTGACAATGTAGGTTCTATTTAACGCTGGCAACGATCTTCTAAAGATCGTAAGTCATGAGTAACCTCTAGACTGATGTCATGACTGCCCATGTTAAATAAAATGATCAGCGATCATAAACCTATCTGAATAGACGTCTGCTTATTTCTTTTGTTCTACAATATATGTCTTGATCACAAGGCACGGTAATATGTCATCCTTGAGTTTGATCAAAGTCTCTTTCCTGATCGAGAATTAGACTGAGTAAATACAAAATGATATTAACAACACATGTTAATCCATTTTGAGCATGGCCATGCATCTCCCTCTTGACGAGAGGAACAAATCCCATCTTGGTCACTCACATTCCACGTCATGATTCAGTGCATACCTAATGATGACCCTAATGATCATCCCATTACGGATGACGTAGGATCATATTAAAGTATGCAGTTCTACATACAGGAATCCATGGTGACCTCAGGTCGTAAGAACAAGCACACTATTTATATGAGAATCACTAATGACATATACCATGTATATTCTCATAGTGTGGCCAGTCCAGTACGTGTTCTCTAACACGTACGTATATTCCAAACTTGACATCTCTATGTCCATAATCAGTAGAACATGATCATCCAGCCTGCGAATATACTAGTATGGATATGTAGCTTCTTACCTGAAGTATGTTTATCTCTATAAACATCCTACATATCACTAGGGAAAGTTTATAATGCTATTCGTTGGTTCACAGTTCTACTACCAGAATCACGTATTCTGATGATGTGAACCCGAAGTGTTATTCATGGTTGATATAAGATAAGTAAATTCACACAACCCATACACACAGATATATAAGAAACACCTTTATTGAATAAATAATAATGTCTTAATACATAATTCATTTACTAGCACAAATACAGTTGGCCTAGGGCACTAATCCTACAGTCTTCTACTTACGCTAGGCCAACTCCAAGCATCTTATGCCCATAGACCTAACATGACCCTCATGCTTTGCTTGCGGGAGTGATTTAGTTAATGGATCGGTGACATTGTCGTCCGATGGTACTCTACACATTTTAACATCACCCCTTCGTATGATCTCCCTGATCAGATGGAAGCGTCACAGTATGTGCTTGGACCTTTGGTGAGATATCGGTTCCTTTGCTTGTGCGATCGCTCCATTTTTGACACTATATAGATCCACTGGTTCCGAGATGCTCGGAACTACTCTTACCTCCTCCAAAAAGTTCTTTATCCAAACAGCTTCTTTAGCCGCTTCTGCAGCGGCTATATACTCTGCTTCCGTTGAAGAATCTGCTACACTACATTGCTTGGAACTTTTCCATGTCACTGCGCCTCCATTTAGGCAAAATAAATAACACGATTGCGATCTAAAGTCATCTGAGTCTGTTTGGAAGCTTGCGTCGGTGTAACCCTTTACAGCCAACTCGCCTTCCTGACCTTCATAGAATAAGAACATGTCCTTAGTTCTTCTTAAGTACTTAAGGATTCTCTTTACAGCTATCCAGTGACTTTCACCTGGATTTGACTGATACCTGCTCGTTGCGCTTAATGAGTATGACACATCTGGTCTAGTACATATCATGGCATACATGATGGATCCTATAGCCGAAGCATATGGGATCTTATTCATGCGTCTTCGTTCCTCCTCATTTGTAGGACCTATGTCTTACTGAGAGAAACGCCATGTGACAAGGGCAAAAATCCTTTCTTGGATTCTTGCATTCTGAACCGTTTCATGACCTTGTCTATGTATGTACTTTGACTCAGACCTATAAGTCTTTTAGGTCTATCTCTATAGATCCTGATTCCTAGCACGTAGGGCTTCTCCTAGGTCTTTCATTGAGAAATTATCTCCCAACCATTTCTTGACATTCAATAATGTTGGGATGTCATTTCCCATGAATAATATGTCATCTACGTAAAGCACCGGGAATACTACCGTGCTCCCATTGAACTTCATATAAACACAAGGATCATCTTCACTTTTAGTAAAACCAAAACTTTTGTTTACTTCATCAAAATGAAGGTTCCAGCTTCGAGATGCTTGCTTCAATCCATAGATGGATTTCTGGAGTTTGCAAACCTTACCAGAATTCTTGGGATCAACAAAACCTTCGGGTTGCATCATATGTACGTCCTCCGTTAGATTTCCATTTAGGAAAGCTGTTTTGATACCCTTTTGCCATATTTCATAGTCATAATATGTTGCTATGGCTAATAGAATTCTGATGGATTTAAGCATAGCTACATGTGAGAAAGTTTCGTCATAGTCAATACCATGAACTTGTTTGAAACCTTTCACCACAAGCCTTACTTTGTAGGTTTGTACCTTTCCAACCACGTCGGTCTTCTTCTTAAAGACCCACTTACATCCGATGGTCTTCAAGACTTCGGATGGATTAATCAAATTCCAAACTTGATTTTCTTACATGGATTGCATCTCGGCTCTCATGAATTCTAACCATTTCTGAGAGTCAGGACTTTCATAGCCTCTTGGGAGGACGTGAGTTCATCATCTATGAATGTCACATCATGATCATTAGACACGAGAAATCCGTATCTCTCGGGCTCCTGATGAATCCTACTAGATCTACGTTGAGTCTGTTGTGTTTCAAGCTCACCAACTCTTTGAGAGCTTGTTTGGTCTTCCATCACAGGTTCTGTTACTCTAGGTGAGTCTCGAATTTCTTCGAGTCGTACTTTACTCCCACTGCTTCTCATGGAGACAAATTCTCTTTCTAAGAAAGTACCATTGCGGGTAACAAACACATTGTTTTCCGATGGGTTGTAAAAGTAATATCCTCTTGTCTCTTTAGGATATCCCACGAACAGACACTTATCAGATTTGGGTCCGAGTTTATCAGAAGCTTGAACTTTGACATAAGCCTCACATCCCTAAATCTTAAGAAAAGACAACTTGGGGCTATTCCCCGTCCATATCTTATATGGTGTCTTTTGAACCGCCTTTGACGGAATCTTGTTCAGTATGAATGCAGCTGTCTCAAGAGCATAACCCCAGAAAGACGTTGGAAGATTCGTTTGACTCATCACCGATCGAACCATATCCAATAAGGTTCGATTCCTCCTTTCGGACACTCCATTCCACTGAGGAATTCCTGGTGGAGTCAGTTGTGAAACTATTCCACAATCTCTGAGATGATCCTCAAATTCCTGACTCAGTCGCCTCCTCGATTAGATCGAAGTTCTTTAATCTTCTTGCCAAGTTGATTTTGTAGTTCATTCTTAAATTCCTTGAACACTTCGAAGGATTCAGACTTATGCTTCATTAGGTAGACATAGCCATATCTACTGAAGTCATCCGTGAAGGTTATGAAGTACCGATACCCACCTCTAGCTGGTATACTCATTGGTCCACATACATCAGTATGTCTGAGTCCTAATAAGTCATTTACCCTTTCACCAACTTTCATGAAGGGTTTCTTAGTCATCTTGCCAAGTAAACAAGACTCGCACGTCTCAAATGATTCTAAATCAAATGAGTCTAAAAGTCAATGAGAGTGGAGTTTAGTAATGCGTTTCCCATTTATATGGCCTAAGCGACAATGCCGGAGGTATGTTGGATTTGAGTCACAGTTTAAATCATTTAGTATTAATGTTATAGATGGACTTGTAACTCTCTTTCTTAAGATCTAGCACATAAAGACCTCTTTCTAATAGAACATTTCCATAGAAAAGATTATCATTTACAATAGAACAATTATTATTCTCAATAACAAATTTATAACCATCCAAAGATAGACTAGAAATAGAAATAATATTTCTACTCATAGCAGGTACAAAATAACAATTATGAAGTACTAATACAAGTCTACTAGGCAAAGTCAATAGATAAGTTCCTACGGCTAATGCAGCAACTCTTGCTCCATTTCCCACACGCAGGTCAACTTCGCCCTACTCCTTTGAAGTCCCTGCACATCATTACAAATGTGAGTTCCACATCTAGTATCCAATACCCAAGATTTAGGAGTAAGTAAATTAGTTTCAATAACAAAAATACCTGAAGCGATAGTCACACTACCCTTCAAGTTAAAATGTAAAGTGCCATTATTATTTATTCATTGGGGTTGTTTTGTTTTGGTGTTTCTTATATTTTACTCCCACTATATTTCTTCAAATCAACATAGTGAGTCAAGATCCGTATTTCATTGAGCAGTAAGTGTGCTCCGGCGTAACCCTTAATACTCAACTATTTAGATAGGAACACTTTATAATTGCATTATATGCAACTCTTGCCTTTTATGGAATGAGTATCTCATTGAGCCCAAGTCTGACTTACTTGCTCAGTTAAGTTTAACCATGTATGAGTATCGGCAAAGCAGTTTCCAGCACACTCAGCTCAGGCATGACCTGTGCTAGTCACTACTTCCCGCGTGCCCCTTTCCAAAGACAATCCCCCACATGCCCAGCTCCGGCATAACCAATGTGGAAAATTGTCTGAGTACTGAGCGTTACAGTGACATGGGAGGCACTTCATTACTTAATATCCTGAAGGATTTTGTTTTAGATTTATAAATATAAACATCACATAAACAAGATAAATATAGTATGAGTCTAATCCTCACGAGCAATCATGAGGTTCCTAATCCTAGATCTATCTCTAGATTGCAGGTAAATCTTCAACGAACCCTTTGTTGTGTGTGTGCGAAGATCCAATGCCATCTTCCGAAGATTGCGCCAAGATCCTCGTCTCGTCTCGATATAATATCTTTCCTATAACTATCCTATTGCTAGAAAAGTAGTTTACAATTTTGGATAACTAACTGGTTGACATAATTACAACTTTGGACAACTCACAGGTTGCCATAGATATTAATTAAAATACAAGCATTCACACACAAGATTACATCACAGAACAATAACAGATCTAAGGCTCATACCATATTTACATATTCAAATTCCATGTATAACAAAAATTAGGGTTTCTGCCAAATCAGCCTTATTCCGTTGGGAACGGAACTATTCTGTTCTCAACAGAATCAGCGCTGAAAATCTGACGAATTTTAGCGTTATTCCGTTCTCAACCGAACTATTCTGTTGGGAACGGAATCCTGCTGGAAAATTCATTTTTCCTTTGTTTTAGAAGTTTTGTTTTGATATCTTCTTCGTGTTTTCTTCTTTTGATTTGTCATTTTATTTTACTCTTTTTCCCCTCTCAGTGAAGAATCACACAAATCAGATGAAGTGTCTCTATGTGAGTTGGTTTCTTGATGAAGTCCAATCTAATTGAAGAGGAATTGAGTTGAAGCATCTCTCGATAGAGTTTGCTCCTTAATGTTTTTGAATTAGAGGAGATGAAAATGTGCTATTTTTGTTATATTAAAGTGCCGCCAGAAAAAGATTTTCATGATGCGATTTGATCTAATTGAGATTAATCTTACTTAATATGTGCTTAAAGTTTTGAATTTGTGATTCAAATTGAATGTTTTTTTGCATTTGTGGAAAAAGAATGAAACTTGTTGTGCCCTGGTTCCATTCTCGATACGAGATACAATAGTAGTATGTTCTTAACGTCTTTGTTACACCCCAGTTTCATTTTCGTTGCGAGCTGTAAAAGTCGTATACGCTCAACTTATATTAAAGATATACGATGCTAAAATAATATTAAAGCAGCGAAAAATTACATGAAATATTGACTTTTGTCGATATTATGACGAAGCTCAACCCGATACTCCCGAATAACTAAACCTAAAATCTGAAGAATGGAAAAAAGGGGGTGAATATGAAACTCAGAAAAGGTATGCTTCACACACATTAAAAATAATATTAGTTTTAACAAATAAATATTTAAGTAAATCATAATAAATATAAATTTATTATAAGTGTTCTTATATTGGGATAGCGACTTTCTCAAATTCAACTGGCATCGAGTACGCACACAAATATAAGTTTTTGCGAGCTCATTATTGGGTGATTGACAGTCCTAGTTTCTCTCTACTAAGTACGGTCTTTAACCTATGCAAATCAGGGTTCCTGGCTTCGCTCCATCAAGTATGGTTGTATCCACTTTAACTAATTCCACTTTTCATATCTCATTCCAGATCCCATAGATTATTTTTAATTTTCTCAAAAAATAATATAAATTATTCTCGTAATATTATATTATCATAAATAACGAAATATTTAGTATGAGCTATATAAACTCAAATAAAAAATATAATTTGTAATATTAATATTTATTGATATCAAAATAATTTATAAACAATAAATGTATTTGAGACCATAAATTCTAACTTGAAATGAATGCGAATTGAACCGACCTTCTGATATTCGGACCCTTTTGACATTTCTGGTTTTACTCAACTATTAAAATACTATACCTTCTTGTTGGAATTTGGATCATCTATTTGTTTTTATTAGAGAGATTAGAGAGGGAGAGATAAGATGGAGATGGGAGATAAATATCAATATTGATTAAACTAATCAACCAAGAATCAAACTTTGTTTGATTTCGGCAGGAGACACAAAAGCAAATAGGGAGAAAAAGACCAAATAGGAGGAGAAATGAGAGAAGAGAGAATGAGGGCTAAATATATCAACCAACCCACCCTTTCATTATACCTACACAATCTTTCATACATATACAATTTTTCACATAACTACACACACTTTTTCACATATACATATAACTAATTAATTAAATATTAAATTTATTATTTTAATAAAAACTTATTTTCAAAATTTACAATTTAGCCGCTAACTTCTAAAATATTCAAAACTTTACATATAAGTACTACACAAATTTTAACTTTATGAAAATATCTTTAATAATAATTCGGGATATAAGAATACTATAGTTAAATATTTGTCTGGTTGGTTTGGAAGAAATTGAAGAATAGGAGAATTAATCAGTTGTTTTGACTGATTTTATGTTTCGGAATAAATTTGGAATTTTGGGCTTGTTTGGGTGATTTTTTTGAGCGCTTAGATCAGTTATTGGCTTGATATCTTTACTCGATTGGCCAGTTTTTGGCTTATTGGAAGAAAAAACAAGAGACAAGGATACACAAAAAAAAAGCAAAAAATGCACTGTAGTAATAACGATGATAAGGTTTATAAAAAATATTTATAGATTTACTTTTTTTTTAGTAATTTAATTTCTTTCATTTGAGGTCTTACTGTAGGAACTACCATTTTAAATAACCACATATTGATAGAACATAGACGATATACTTTAAATGAAAACAATCTCTTAATTTTATTAATAATGTGGATACACTTTTATTCTCTCATTTCACAAGGGCAAATTTGACATTTTCGGTTTCTCAGATGTTATACGTATTATTTATTTTGTCACAATACAATACGATCATGTTTATATAGATACATGATGTCCATTAATATTCCTAATACATTGAACCTAGAAATAAAACTCTCATCAATACTCACTAACTCTATCCATTATTCTCTCTAATTCTAACTCCCTCTAATGACGAAACAAATTATTATATTAAAAATAACATTAAATAAATAATATTAAATTTAATTTAATTTCTCAACATCCTCCTTAAAATTAATATTTTATTCCGTCATGCATCCCGAGGAGATTCTTGAACATCTCGTAAAGCTCCACCGTAGGAGGTTTGGTGACGATGTCGGATACTAGTTCTTTTCTCGCCACATGAATTAACTCCATTTCGCCATTTTTTAGATACTCTCGAATAAAATGAAATCGCGCATCAATATATTTACTTCTCTCATGATGAAAGGGATTCTTCGCGAATGCAATTTCGGATCTGTTATCAACACAAGTTTTTGTTGCTCCAACTTCAATTAAATTCATCTCGCCTAACACAATCTCTTTAGCCGTATTGCATGACACACACATGATGATACCGCGACATACTCCGCCTCACATGTTGATATCACGTAAAAAACGTATAACCCATAAAAAACACAAAACCTGAAGTACTCTTTATATCATCCACACCTCCTCCCCAATCACTATCGGAATATCCATGAAGAGTAAAATTATTAGTATGAAAATATAATAATAATACATGAGATAATGTATCTTGGATGTAATGAAGAATTCATTTTATTGCCTTCCAATGTGTCGATTTTGGTTCCTCCATGTATCGACTTACCAAACTGACACCATATAAAATATCCATCCTTGTTCATGTAAGATACCGCAAGATTTCAACTAAAATCTTGTACAACCTTGCATCAACCACCTTTCCATAATCAAAACGGTATACTATCACACCACTTTCTACCAGTGTAATCACCGGATTGTAATCTTCTATCTAAACTTTCAAAGAATTTCTTTTGGGTAAGTTTCTTTTGAGGTGAAAATACTATCCTTGCCTTGCTTTACTTCAAGACCGAGAAAATGGGACATAAGTTCCAACTCGGTTATTTCAAATTCACTTGTTATGACTTTCTTAAAATCATCAACCATATGACGATTATTACCTGTACAAATTAAATCCACAACATATAATGCAAGTTCTTATGGACATTGTACAAATTCACACTTCTTAAGATAAGCATCAATTCTTATATTCCATGCTCTAGGTGCCTGCTTCAACCCATACAACGTCTTTTTTAATCTCAAGACTTGATCTTCTTTTCCCGCTTTCACATAACTGGGAGGGTGCTCAATATATACCTCTTCTTTAAGAATACCATTGAACGCTGATTTAACATCCATTTGATAAATGTCCCATTTTGATTGTGTCGCCAACGGAGCTACCAGAGGAAATAACTTATCATAATCTATGCCTTCTTGTAGTTTGTAACCTTTCGCCACAAGTCTCGCTATATATCTCTCCAGTTCTCCTTGCGCGTTCACCTTTTTTTCGAAAACCCCACTTCACACCAATCGGTTTATGACCCTTGGGCAATGACAAGAGTTCCCAAGTATCATTTTTCACATTTGAATGCATCTCTTCATTCATAGCGTCCTTCCACTTGCTATCATTAATCGCTTGTTCGAAATGAATATTTTCACCTTCCGCCAAAAGACATACCAAATGCAACTCATTTGTCTTCTCGTAGAAATTACGTAAACTCATCTTTCTTGGGTTTTGCCTCATCATGTCATTGGGTAAAGAGGGGGACAGGTTCGTTGGTGAAGATGGTGGTTATGTCAGATCAACTGGCGTCATGATTTCCTCTTTCTCCTCTTTTTCTACATGTGAAACCATCATTTGCGTATGCCAATACCACATACTTTTTTCATCTACTTGCACATCATGACTTATATGTATCTTTATATTAACCGGATCATAAAGTTTGTACGCCTTAGATCTACTACTATCATAATCAACGAAGATAAGTTTAACACACTTGCCATCAAGCTTGACGCATTTTTTATCCCGAATATGAGCATAAGCAATACTCCTGAACACCTTCAAATGAGAGACACCGAGGGTTTTTGACCATACCAAGCCTCATGCGGAGTCCTATCCTTCACGCTTGCCGTTCGACATCGGTTTCACAAATAAACCGCATAATTCACCGCTTCAGCCCAAAACTCCTGGCAAATTCTTACTTTTGAGCATACTCCGAACCATGTGTTGAATGGTTCAATACATCCGTTCCGCCACACCATTTTGTTGATGTGTGTACGGTGCTGTCAAATTATTTCGTATGCCATTCTCTTCGCAAAATGATTCAAAAGCGGATGACGTAAATTTATTGCCTCAATCCGATCTCAATGCCTTGATAAAATTTTCTCTTTCTTTCTCAACAAGTATCTTAAATTTCTTCAAAACACAAAAAGTTTCAGATTTTTCATTGAGAAAATAAACCCATATTTTTCATAAGAAATCATCAATGAAAGTAATGAAATATCGACGCTCATCCAATGATATCGGCTTGATGGCCCACAAATATATGTGTATATCAGCTCTAGTGGTTCGCTTGTATGATAACTTGCTTCTTTCAGAAAGCTAGTTCGAGGTGCTTGCCGAATACACAACCTTCACAAAATTTGTCAGGATAGTCAATACGCGGTAGATCATCCAACATCTCTTTGCTAGCGAATTGTTTAAGTTCTCCAAAATTGAGATGCCCGAATCGAAGACGTCATAGCCAAGATTCGTCAACCAAATACACCTTCAAACACGTCGCACGAGTATTATTTATATGTTCTATAAGAACATTTAGTTATTCGCTATCTCCACATGAGTAAGCAACTTATTATTATTATCGCGTAAGTAGATACCTTTATCCGTCATGTAAACGGAATATCCCTTCTCCAATAATTGTCCAAGACTCAAAATATTACTTCTCATATCCGGAACATAATATACATTAGAGATACACCATTGACTATCATCTTTTCAATTGAACTAAAATTTTCCCTTCATCTTTCACTTTCACTTTTGACGCATCACCAAAGGACACATTCTCATTCATGTTCTCTCCCATCTCGACGAAAATACTCTTATAACCACACATGTGATTACTCGCGCTCGTGTCTAAATACAACATGCAACTTTTCTCCAAATCAACCTCCTTGCACACTAATAACACCACATCTTCACTTTCATTTTCTCGATTCGTGAAATTCACTTTCTTCTCAACCTTCGTATTTTGACACTCCCATGCATAATGACCGAATTTGTCACAATTGTAGAAATTTCACATCCTTTTTACACTTCGCTGCATAGTGATCATACTTGTCATATTTGTAACACTTTTTATCAGATTTGTTAAATCTGCTCCTTCTACCTCGTCTGCGACCATCATGGAAATTTGGAATTCATTCTTTCCAATTTTTCTCTTTATTTGCTCCTTCATGACCATGACTATAGTCTCGACCACGCCATCAATCGTGCCATTATTGACCTCTATTTTTATTTCACCAGATATTGACACTTTCGCTTCGAGCGCTTCCTCCAACTTCTCTTGCTTCTTTTTAATTTTTTTTAGCCTCATGAGCTTTCAATGATCCCGTCAACTCATCTACCGTCACTTCATCAAAATCTTTGGACGCCTTAATTACGCACACAACTTTTTTGAATTTGTCGGTCAAAGATCGAAGAATTTTCTCCCCAAACATTAACAAGCATAGAAATTCATTTAGTTGAATGTGACACTATGACTATATCAAAAAAGTTAAATGTTTATATTCTTGCATAGTTGTCTGCTTTTTTTCGCCAATTCTAGTCTACTTTCATTTATATTTGATATATGATAGTAATTTTTTTGGCTCCTGTGAATAAAGGGTAAAATGTTGGTACCATTAAATATTTCAAATTTAACTCTTTATTTAGAAATATTATTGTTGCTAATTACAAATCAGTGTTGATGATTATAAATTGGTATTCATAAAATTTGGAGACCAATTAAGGGTCATTAGCAATACTATTGATAATGCCGATAAATTTGATAATTAGAAATCAAAGTTGAATAATTTACAAATCATGGTTCAAAGACTCCGCGATTCCGAATCAGAATCGGCCGATTCAACACGGAATTGTCAGCCACTAATTCGATTCTGACCCGAGTTCGTCGGAATCCCGACTTCTTGGCCTGACTCAAGTTTTAATGAAGGAGAAGAATGAAGAACGAAGAAGAAAAACGAAGACTGAGAAAAAAGAGTGGAAGAGAGAAGGCCAAAAAATGGTGGAGAAGACCATCGGGTGAAGAGGCGACATTGTTGCTGGAGCTATAGATTTGGAGAGGAAGAAATAATATGTGTTTGATTCTATTCTATAGAAATAAAGGATAACATGAAATTGTATACAAAATATCAGTTTTTTCTTGTGGACCTTGCATTGATTTTCCTGAAAATTCTTGTCTAAATTAAAAAAATCTTTTTAATTGTAAGAAAAGAGAATTGAAAAGAATACCTATTTGTGTACCAGGAAAAGAAATTGTGTGATAATTTTATCATTAAATAGTTTGAATAAAATTTAAATATTTTTTTATATTTATAATTTGATTAAAACTTAACTAAGGTTCCAATATTAATTTTTTTTAATTATTCAGTATCATTCAACTGCAAATCTGAATCTTATAGCACTAAAAATAATTATTATTACTATAAATATATATGATTTAAGCTTAATTTGTTTCTTTATAATGTTTTATATTTATAAATATTTTTCCAAATATTTTTTCATATTTTTTTGTACCTAAAAATGATGTTTTTCTAAAAAATCCGACTCTATTCCGATCAGAGTCAAGCGATTCTCTTCATGAGGGCATTGAACAAATCCGATCCCGATTCCCATTTTCAGAACTATGTTTTGAACTAACCTAAACAAGAAAAATTAGCAAAAATCTGGAAAACTCTTAAAATAATCAGGATAATTGCTGCTCTCAACATTATTATTATGATTATTAACATCATAATTCTCTTGGTCATCATAGAAACTAGCAGTTCCAAAATTTGAATTTCGAATTTGAAAATTTTGATCAGTTTGTAACTGGATCTGAACTTGGACCATATAATTGCGATTTGAGCTTGGATTTGGGCCAGCTCGAGTTGAATCACACAATTTTGTTGTTATAAATGATAAATCATTTTCGTAATTCCTAGACCGGGTCTTCAAGTCGATACGATGCTTCTGTTGATATCGCGTTTGCTGCTTTGCCTCGCAATTCAGGTGAAATTTCAGGGAACTGAAAGAACAATTACATAATATGTTCGTTATCTTATTAGGGTTATTGATGGAACACATTTGTATTAAGGATATGAATGTCTGAATGTGTATTATCCATTTAAAATATATTTCTGACCAACTATGAATAATTTTATATATAGTGAAAAGTATATATTAAGATTTATTTATAAACATTTCGTATTCATGTCATGCCAAGATATTGAAAGTTTATCTCCACCGAAACTTTCATGATATGATATGAGATGATATTCTAGTATTGGTTAATTAGATTATATGATATGAATTGACAAGGCCGGTTCCAGGTTCCCAACGACTCTAGAAACATTTTCAAAATGGCCCATAAGAAATTATAAATTTTAAAAAATTTCAAATATTATTATTTGGGTGAGCTTATAGTAACTAATATAGTTCTCTATTTAATAGTAAATATTGCATCTAATTTTATCGCTAGCATCAATTCAGTTCTATATAAATGCTTCAAATTTCAAGTAATAATAAAGAAGAATTCTCAATAATTCTCAAAGTTAATGATCTTGATCGTGTGATAAAGACCTTTATTAACACATACAGATAAGAGTATCTAATAAATAGATGCAGATGGAATAGTGGGAGAGGTTATATTGCATGTGTAAAATGATCAATAAAAAAGACCATTCTATAGACATTAAGGGCACAATTTCATATTATAACTACGATTAAAAAAAAGTTATTTAAGAAATATTGAAAATAAGTTTGTCATGAATGAAAATGGAAAAATTTGTATCATCTTGATAAATTTAATTTCAATAAGGAATAAAGGCAAAAGAGAATAGGAATCAGAATAAAATAGCTGCAGATTTATCGCCATCAAGGAAACACGGTATGTTTATAATTGTTTTGTTTATTGGTTAATTTAAATTCAGTCAATGGACTCGTGTGATGAATAGAGATTCCAGTATAATAATTTATATCACATGTCTATGCAAGTTTATCTAAATTGCTAGAAACCTAATGATGGTGAAAAAAAATATCAATATAGGTGACGGCAAAACAACTAATATTGAAGCAATTGGAAAATTTAGATTATTATTAAAGACCGGATTTATTTGGATCTACATGAAGCTTTTGATGTTTCGTCTTTTAGACGTAACTTGATTTTTACTTCCATTTTTAATAAAGCGGATTTTGCTTGTTCATTTGGATTTAGAAAATTTAGTTTGTTTCATGATTCAAAATTGGTTAATCCGGTTCTTTGTCGGTTTATGATAATCTTTATATTTGGATATTATTGTTTCGTATATTGAAAACCTTGCAATTAAGTACACTCTGTGAAAGACGTAAATTAACCTAGGAGAATTATGCTATTTTGTGACACATAATATTTGGTCGTATCTCCAATCGGAGAATTAGAAAGATTTGTGTCATACAAAATTCTCTACCTTTTAAGTTTCACAGACTTAAATGTTTGTGTTATTTATATAAGGGAAACAAACCAATAAAATGATATTTGAAGTCAAAAGGTCTCAAGATGTACTAGAACTGATACATAATGACATATGTGGATCGTTTTCTAAGGTTGCTAGGAATAATCAACATTAAATATCATGTTCATAGACATTTCTTTTTGGTATGACTACATATATCTCAATCATGAAATGGCAAAGACATTGAATGTGTTCAAAAGTTTTAAGATTATAGTTGAGAATCAACTCAACAAAGAAATCAAAATCGATAGATTTGATCGTTATGGTATATATCTTGGTCAATATGACGGTTAAAGTGAACAATATCCAGGACTGTTTGTGAAACTCCTAGAGTAAAGTGATATTGTCTCACAGTATATAATGTTGGGTTTTTCCCAACATGAATGGCTTAACTGTTTAAAGACAAAATAGAACACTTAAGGATATGGCGTATAGTATTATTTGTAATACTATTTTATAGCTTTCGCTCTGGTGGGAACACTTAACACTGCAGCTTATATTCTAAATGCAGTTCCAACTAAAGCAACTAATAAATCACAATATGATTTTGGATAGGCTGTTAGCCTTGTTTAGATCATTTATGTGTTGAGATTATCCCGTTAAGGTAAGCCTTAAAGGCATAAGGAAAAGAAACTGGACCGAAGTTGCTATTTTGTTGGATATGCCAATAAGTCTAAGGGGCACAAGTTTTACGATCCACAAATAAAGTTGATTTATTTTAGTATTTGGGAAATGCGCGGTTCTACGAAGATGTCCATTTTGCCGGGGAAAATACGGCTTTAGTCTTGAATTTAAAAAAATGTTTTGATTATGTTTAAAATACAAATTATCAAGACTTTGTAACCGGAGAGAAAACTTAGACATTTCAAGAACGACAACAAATAGAATTAAGTCAATAAATTTTAAAGAGACTTTCTCTATGGTTTATTTGGAAGACACTTAAGGATTACCATGACAATAGTGACGCATTTCAATCTTGAGTCATATTAGATGGATATGAAGAACTCATTTCTCAATGTTGTCATAATGAGACAAACTATATGGTGTAACTAGAATATTTTGAATATACACTACAAACTCAAGAAGTATATCTGAAGACTCAACCATATATCTAAACAATGGTATTATAACTTTCATCAGTAGATTATCTCATTTAGTTTTGAGGTGAATTTTGTAGATGATTGTATATACAGTATGTTATGTGGGAGTAATTAAATTTTCTTGGTTTTATATATCAATGACATATTACATGCTACTAACGATATAGATTTATTGCATATTTTTTTATAATATAATATAAATATAATAAAAAACAAATATATATAACTGTATCCGTATCCTAATTTTTTTTTAAATTTACCGTATCTCCATATCCGTATCGTATCAAATACGATACCCGTATCTGTATCCATGCAACATAGGTCTCGGCTAATGCTAGTACTACATTGTGCAACTTTGATGTTTCTGTGAAGATCCTCGTGTTTCTCTCTTTCCAAATGATCCACTGTGTGGCGAGCCACATTGTATCCCATTGTTTCTTGTGATTTTCCCATTCATTTGTCAATGGTCAGATAGAAGTTTGCAGGGTCGTCTGGCATGATGATCTGAATAATCCCCAATTTATTCAGCATTCGTCACACAAAATGACTCGCGAAAATAGACATGAGAAAAAAATATGTTGGTGGTCTTCCGTTACATGCAGTCCGAAACATGCAAAATAATATACCAATCATTCTGAAAATTTCTCCAAAATTGCATTGATTATTTTTTGTCTATTAAGTTATTAACAATTAACTATCCTTTGATTCTCAAAAATCTCCAGAATATGGTAACAAGTCAAAAGGGAATTCATTCCGATTTTGTATTATTGCACTACAATTTAGTTGATATTGTTATTATATTCTATGTTTTCATTTTGTATGTAGTTATCTTGTTTTCCTAAAGTGTGGTTTGTATTGCATTGTAATTTTCTTGACGATTTCTTCTTGGATCTCAAGTAGGCGATTGTCAACGAGCTACTTGATTAAATTAAATAAAAAAGGGAATGTTATTGTTGATCGATTACGACCTAAAGGGAGGGTGAACAGGCCAAAATGTGCGGAAGTGTGGTTTTTATTTTTTTAGGGTTTTACGAACACACATATCTGTTGACGAAGTTTGGCGAGGTGGTTGCGTTAGCTGTAACAGCCCGTTCTCGCTAGTGACCCTTGTCATGTTCACAAGTGCCTACTCTCCGGATATGCCTCTTCGGCTCCTTGATCCATTAATCCAAATAGCGTTTTACAGACTCAAATCAACGATCGCTTTATAGACTCTTAGTGATTCGTTGAGACAAACAAACAATGATTTCTTTCAATCAAATAAACCAACAAATGCTCACTAATTTTCTCTAATCTCACTAAAGATTATTGAGTAAATTTCTTTGAATACTGGAGAGGAATTTTCTGAATTTTGCCTTGAATTTTCATTTTCCAAATTTTTACAATAATTGCCAAATATTCAGCTACCAAATCTGTCCAGATTTGTCTGCTGTAAATTTCTCCTTTTCTGACCGACGTAGAAGCTAAATTTGAAATTTTGTAAGAGAATCAAAGTTGTATCCCCCTCTGTTATATTTCCATAGCCATATCACACGCCTTCATAAGATCTACGGTGCGAGAGTTATGGACCAAATACTGAAGACGTGTCAGTAGATTTCGGGCTGATTCGGCCCATCTTTGTCGCTTTGCTCTATTTTTATGTTTTGATCCGAAAATCAAACAAAAATATAAAGAGCTACAAACAAGAACTCCAGGAGTCCCGGCTCCTTTAAACAAAAGACGTCGCGTCTGTCTTAATGAGTACTCCTAGAACGTCTTTCTTGAACTTGTGATTTATCTGTACTAATTCATGATACTCAAAATATTATTTATAACTCGGAATTATTTTAAACATCATCAAACCGAGAACAACATTACTAAGTTCTTATATTATAGATTGAATAGAACTGAAAGAAAAAAGACTATTCTCATTTTTCTTCATTGAGATGGTGGTAACCTAGAATTAGGATACCTTCCACCAATGTTGTTGTCTTGACTACAAAGATTTTTTTGTTCTGCAAAATTGTCTTGTTGTTGAAAATTTTGTTGTTTCTTTGTTTCCAGATGTTCCAAGCAATTGCAGCCCACAATGTGTCTTTCTTCCTTCATTGCCCGTTATCTTGGCTTTGCTTACTCAGTCTTTGCCAGAAAATCAGTGGCTTTTTTCCTTGGTTTGACTGGTTACCACATAGTCTTCTCCAATTGCTTTTTATATATGGGCAGTGTAAGAATAGATGGCTTATATTTTTCTCTTCGTTGTTCCTACAGATGACACAAAGTTGAATGGGAGCCCATCCTTTGTTTGTAGATTGTCTTGTGTTCCAAAGAAGAAGCCAAAGGAAGAATTTGACCTTGTTAGGTGCTCTTACCTTCCATGGTAAGTTGCTAGTTTCTTTGAGAGTTTTTGTCTTAAAGAGGAAGTTATAGGTAGATTTCGGCTTGAAGTTTCCTAGGGCTGATCGGCCACATTCATATCTATATTTTAGATCATCATTATATCCCTTTGTATCTTATTTTTAGTTCTTTTCATATTTTTATTTTTTTATTTCATTAGAATTCCAGTTTATGTTTGTCTACATTTTCATGATAGAAGAGATTCAGAGCTAAATGAAGCTAAAATGAGCTTTTTGGAGTTAAACAGATAGGAGCCCAAAGTTGGATCTCGGACCAACCCCATCGGGCCAGGTCTACCTTACGCAACCTCAGCAGCTTCACTGCTACCGAGGGTCTGCCTCACCGCGATCGAGAGTTACCACATTCGAGGATTGTAGTCGGCAGTTGATCCTTCTAGAAGCAAGCACAGTCTGGCCTAATTGTGCGGAAAGAACGAACTCCATTTGGTAGGAGGAATAAATCCAGGGAATAAATTTGATCTTTGATTAGGATTAGATTTAGGTTTTAACTAGGTTAGATTTAGAAAAGATTTATTTCCTCTCATTAGTAGCCCAATCCTTCACCTATAAAAGGGTGAACCCTAGGGCTGGCCAAAGGATCGCATATTCGTAGCCATTTTGTATTATATTAGAGAGAAGACAAACAATGTTGTATTGTTCTATGTACTATTTTTATTTGTATTGTGTTATAGCTATGAGTTGTTGTAACTAAACTCTTTCTAGGTTAAAGTTTGACTAGTAGATTCGATATCTCTTTGATTTTATGTTTGCTTGTTTGTTGTTTAAATCTTATACATAGTATCATAGGCGTTGGACCAACAAGATGAAATCTAATGCCTAGGTGTTATACTGCGCGGTCAAATCTGGTGGGCAGGTGTCGAAATTATCCCGTCAACCATAGACTATGGAGGTGAGATCCTGCCGACCGGACCAGTATAGACGAGACTTGGTGGGGCGAGTACGGAAGTCCGCAACACCTCGGCGCCAGCAAGTTTGAGTACCCATGGAATTACTGAGATAGATCCTTTCTCGACGAAATGACTGACTAAATCTCTTTTTTTGAGACATTGCTGGAAAAAGTGACCCTTCAACCAGGACTGAACTGAGAACTCAGGATGAGTGTTAGTGACAGAACCTCCATGCAAGGGTGAGTGACAGTCCCTTGCGTTTAGAGAAAGGAGTACGGCGATCATGGAGCATTGGCGTAGAAGGGATTTCATAGAACTCAAAAGGTTCTCACTTAAAGATGACACGAGGATACGGCTGATCTCTGATCCGTTTGCCAGAGGGATGAATCCCCTACTAACACAAGACGAGAACAACACAGGCAAGATGAAAGAAATTACACAGAGACTACGAAAGAGCTCGACCCTCTAGAATTCTCTCTACTACATATCTACGACCAACCGCGGTCAGGAACTAGTCTCCTCATAAGAGACTACTTTTCTTTTTCTTTATGTTACTTTATCTCAATTCCAAACAAAACTCAATAAAATATTCCATCCGAACTACCTAAAATAAACTTAAATTAACGACACCTCTCTGTGGATTCAACACCAAAAATACTACGCGTAGATCATATGCTTGCGATCGAAATTAACTATAAAAAAGATAATTTAGAAATCATATCGTACCCACACATTAAGGGGGTCCATCTCCAACTGAGTTGGTCAATCTGCTGTGTAAGGTTGAGAGTTGTTATGATTGAGATGACCTCTCTAGATTGATAATTGATGTTGAGGTTTGTTGTGTTAACAGAGGTTACATGTTTCCACTGTGACTCAATCACTTCTTTAATGGAGGCCTCCTTTTTGTTTACTTTAGAGAATAGGTCGGGAAATTGTTCTTTGAGAGTCCCACTGTTGTGTCACTTATCTAACCAGAAGGACGTCAGCTCACCATTCATCACATTGATGGTTGTTGAAGTTGAAAAGGTTGGTATAAGGTTTAGGATGTCGTTGAGGAAAAATGAGACATTGGTGGGTTCTCTATGCTTAAAGTAAGATGGTGCATAGTTATAGAGAGTTTGAAGAGTTTTTGCCCATAGGCTCATTGGTTTATTTCTTGGCCTCCATAGCCATTTCATACTTATAGCCTGTTTTGATTGGCTATGTTTAGAATCCCCAATCGACCATTGATGTTTGGTATTGCCAGTTTCTTCCAGGTAACTAGGTAGTATCCACCACAGCAAGGTTTGTCACCTCTACATAAGAAGCATTTCATCACTTTTTCCACCTCTTGGATGAATCATTTTGGGAGGGTAATTGCTTGCATATGATAGTTGAAGATGCTCACGAGTACTGCATGGATGAGAGTTAGTCTCCCTTCATATGATAAAGTATTGCCTCTAATTTCAACCTGCCAGTCTTTTTTGCTCTTTATGACAGACAGATAGAAGGATGAATTTGGATGACTTTTTAAGAGTGAGGGGTAATCCTAGGTAGGTTATGTGAAAGTCTTTTTGAGGATAGTGAATTATTTGAGTTAAGATTTGGTGATGATCTTGAGGAACACCAAATGTGGTCAAAAGAGCTCTTCTCATTGTTGATGTACAATCCACTCATTTTGGCAAAAGTAGCTAAGACATGTTTTACCACTTGGGAGGAGAGACCTCACAATAGTAAGTAGTGTCATCATCAAATTAAAGCATGTAAAGTTTGATGATGTAGTGTGGTTTCATTAATGATATTCTAGCTCTCTCTAGCATAAATTGTAATGCATTCACAACCAGATTGAAGAGAAGTGAGGATAATGGGTCTTCCTATTTGACCTTTTTGGAATGGAAGAATGGTCCACTCTCATATCCATTTATCTTAAGGTAGGAGGATGATGATCTTAGAATATTTTCAATCCATTGAATCCATTTTATTGGGAAGCCTCTGTCCCTCATGACTTTGAAGAGGAAATTCTATTTGACTGTGCCAATTGCTCTTTTGAAGTCTAATTCTAAAACAAATGATAATTTAATTTGCTTTGCATATGTGTCATTTTTCTGGCTACTATGAAAGATTCTACTCTGGATTTATCTTTGATGAAAGCTGATTGGTTTTGATGAATCATATTGTCAATATGGCATTGCAATCTGGCAACCAATATTTTTGAGATTATTTTGATAGATGCATTTATGGCACTTATAGGTCAGAATTAGTTGATGTAAGAGGCATCTTCTATTTCAGGGATTAAAGTGATTGCGGTTCCATTTATTTTCCAAAAGTCAGGTTTTGTTATCCATGAAGTTATTTGTCAGTCACATTAGATCTGTCTTTATGATCTCTCAGGATTCTTGAAGATTTTGTATGCTCGAAAATAAATATTATGAATCGTTAGAAGATTTATCATTTGGAATTTCACTGACCTTGTGTGACAGCAATATAAATAGTGAATTTTTTCCTTCCCCCCCCTCCCCCCCACCACACACACACACACACAACACACCCACCCAACCCAATTTCAGTTGTTTTGTTACATTTTGTACACAACAACTTATTATGAATCGTTAGAAGATTTATCATTTGGAATTTCACTGACCTTGTGTGACAGCAATATAAATAGTGAATTTTTTTCTTCGTGTCCTCCCCCCACCACACACACAACAACCCCACCCGACCCAATTTCAGTTGTTTTTGTTACATTTGTACACAACAACTTATTTTGGCCAATATGACAAAAGAAGAATTTCCTAAAAATATAGACAAAATAAGCGAAAGTCAAGAAAACGAAGTGCTCATCACATTCTAATACACAATTCATTGTTAATTAATTCTGTATTCATGGCCACAACTCATAATATGGCCATTTTTCTATGAAACCCTGAAGTAATACGTATCATCCTATTTGTCTTCATCTCTATGTTCTATCCACCTGCATTCGCACCTATTTCTAAGAAAAATAACCATGCATCTTCTACTCCTAAAGTTCTGATCTTCAACAAAAAAATTTATCCATCAAGCATCAACCTATTACAAAAACCATGACCAGTCAATCGTGCCGGTTCAAAGTCTTGTGCTCTTGTATTAAGCCAGGCAGTTATCTCTTCTTTCCCACCTTCACCGCCGGAGAGCATTTCTGGCGGCTCAATTGCTATCCGGGCAAATTAGGAGTCTTGGAAGGTGAAATCGACTATTTATCATTCTCTCTTATCTATGGAGGTGAATGGAAGGATGTTAAAGTAACTTTCGACTTCGATCTGGTTAAAAAGGATGAAGTTGCATCATCCTCAGCCAAATGGAAAACAACTACTCATATCTTTCTGAACTGCGGGGATTATTTCAATTTACAAAAGGTTATTCAAGGAGATGAACTGAAAAGGTACTTAAACGATGATTATTTTGTAGTTATTTGTAACATTATGATTTTAAGTGCAACATTAAATGATGATGTTACACTGTTAAGTCCAAATAATAAATCAACATTGAAGAATAACTCCACCAATCAACAATCTATCTATTTGCATGATGACCTTGGCAAAATCTTGCAAAATAATGAGAGGGCTGATGTGACTTTCGAGGTCAACGAAGAAGTTTTTCATGCTCACAAACTGATCCTTGCAGCACGGTCACCTGTGTTTTATGCTGAACTCTTTGGTACAATGATTGAAAATAACACAAACAATATTAAAATCAATGAAATGGAGCCAAGAGTTTTCAAGGCAATGCTCCATTTTATATATACTGATTTGTTACCTAATGTTAGTCAGAACGATAATGTGGATAGTGAAGAGAGTAACCCAATGAATTCAATTGAAATGAATCAACATTTACTCGTAGCTGCAGATCGTTATGAATTAGAGAGGTTGAAGCTAATTTGTGAAAATAAATTATCTGATAATATGTCAATTGATACAGTTGGAACTACTCTGGCTTTAGCTGACCAACACAATTGTTCGAACCTCAAGGCTAAGTGCCTTGAATATGTTACCTTGCCTCAAAACTTCACAAAATTTGCAGTAACTGATGGATACCGACATCTACTACTAAGTTGTCCCACTATCATGAAGGAGTTAGGGGAAAAACTTACCATGTGAAGGCATCAATAGTTATACCATGAATGAATTTAATTTGTATTAATTGCGGTTATGTATTCCCGAGGGAACTGCAATTTTATTTATATTGATATTTTTTGTTTCTTTTTCTGTCAGTGTGTTTTGGAGGTGATCATTGTTGTTTTAAGTAAAATGGCTTTGTATTGAAACCTTCGGATTTCCGAAAATATAACTATGTACATTGTCACGACCACTCTCTCTTATGATAAGGGTATACATTGGCCGGGTTGAACGAATTTGTATGAAAATTGCAACTCAACCGAATAAGACTGGGTTTGTATTTTTTCAATCCGACCCAACCCATACCGCTTAAAATTTTTTTAACCCGACCATAATTTTCTTGGGCGGGTTGGACGGGTTAGGCGGCTTGAATTCGGCTAACTTGAAGCTCCCCAGGCAAAAAGGGCAGTCAAAAAGAGCTGATAAGATTTTGAATTTTTACTAAATATATATTGTTATAACATGACCAAATAAAACATACGATTTTGACACAAGAATATACAGAAAAAGATGAAAATAATTTATTATTTTAAAAATAAATCATTGAAATTATTTTTAACGAAACAAGCATGCTTTGTTTTTGTACAACATAGCTTGACAAGTTTTTGTTATGCTTTATTTTTTCTTCTGGCAAAAATATTGTAAATTACTGATTATAAGATTTTGTCTTTATTTGTGAAATGTACTATACTCAGTATAGAAGTTTTTTTTTATGTTAAGTTTATAATTGGAAACTAAATATATAATATAGCATTTTTTTATGTTAAGTTTATAATTGGAAACTAAATAATATAATATAACATAGAAATTTGATGTAGAATAATAAACAAATAAATTGAATATAGTATACTCCATATATAATTTTGGCATGTACGGGTTGGGTCGGATTAATATGGGTTTACAACTTAAAACCCGCAACCCAATCCATAATTTCGAGTTATTAAATATTCAAGCCCGGATCCAACCAAACAACTTCAAAACCTGCAAAAAATGAGTCGAGTCGGGTTGGGTTGGACGGGTTGAACGGGTCAGAAAATTATTTGTATACACTTATGATATGCTACCCCAATTATCCTCACGCCAAAGCATAAGATTCCTCTTGAATTTGTTACCTTGAACGGCAGCTCGATTACTTAACCAATGAATATCGCTTTCTACTGCAAAATAGTCCCGTCATTATAGAGGAGTTATACATAAAAGTGGTTCCCGTTCTTGCTTATGTGATTGTTTGTTTACTTTTTTGTATTTCTGTAATTTTTTAAAGAGGTATTATGTATTTTTTGGTGGTTGTATCAAAATATCTTTATTTAATGACTTCTTAGTAATGTGGTGATATTCGTCATTAAAACTTATATTTGTAAATCTTGTTCGTTACCATCTGATGAGCATTTTCATTTAATAATAAGGGCAGAGGCCATTCAATATCTTGTGAAATTGGAAAAAAGCTCAATCCTCTTTTTATTTCTTTGTACTTCAAATTTTGTATGGAGGAACATATAAGTAAATCTAACAATGACGGAATCATTTTCATTCAACTAAGGAATTTTGAGCGAAGATTTCAAAAATGGAATGGAAAATTATTTTTTACCATTTTTATTCCATTCAGTGTGGTAATAAGCTTGGCGGGTACATCGCTGATACCAAAACAGGTGCCGAACAATTCTTTAGATTGCTCCGTTTTCATTATACTTTTTGAGCTATACCTTCTGTACATAATAATTTTATTTTTGTGGTGTTGACTTTTGAAAGGGTCATGTCCACTTGCTTTCAATAAAGCCTTAAACAAGGTTTTTTATCTTATAAATGTTGCTTCATTAATTTTTTTTATCAATGGATTGAAGAGCTGACATTTGATCGAATTTTAGATTAAGACATTTTTATTTTATTCTATAGGAAAGACTCATATGTTCACCAACTATATTCAAAAAAAGGAAATGGGAAATCACGATGGAGTACTGTAGCGATTATGTAGCATCGGATTGCAATTATATACTGTTTTGTCACGTTTCTATATACGCTATATACTGTTTTTATTTTTTTAAATATATACTGTTTACCGAATGAATTTTTATATATTATTTATTTTTAGTTTATATATTTTTATATACTGTTTTAATTTTTTTAAATATATATGGTTTTACCAAATGAATTTTTTATATATTGTTTGTTTTCAGTTTTTATATACCGTCGTTACAGTACCATCACGCAGTATCAGCTTCCTTCAAAAAAATAAACCTTTGTCAGATTTTAAACTCACAACTTTTGAGTTGTTGGCTAATGGCTAACCACTCCTAAGGAGCTTTGGCCAGAACATGACACTTCAAATACACAAAGCAAATTCACTAAGTCCACAATATCATAATTTGATCTAGCCACTACAAATAAGAAAAAGAGCTCCGCCACATTCAAATAAAAGAAGTAAAATAAACTCCTCTTTGTATGATCATCTATCTTCAAATCCCTAACTAATTTTCCTTCCACTACTACAAAAGATGCATTCTATAACGGTTCTTAAATCTATTCTCTGTCGGTTTTGAACCGTTACCTATGGCAATGTTACTAAACATATTAAATAACGGTTATTAAATCCATGTTGCTAAATCTGACGCGGTCAAACTTTAGCAACGGTTCACATGGAGAAACTAATTTAAAATGATGACCTTTCGTATCGGTTCTTAATAAATAACCGATATAAAATACGCAAATTCCGCGGCGGTTCTTTATGAAGAACCGTTACAAAATCCCGAGAAACAACATCGGTTTTATAAAAGAACCGTTGCTAAATTTAACACCGGAAAATTATTTTTTATGCACTTAGTATCGGTTTTCTGTTAATAACCGTTACTAATCATATTTAATTTTTTTAATAACAGCCGATTTTCTGTGATTAGCCCACATTGCTAGCCAAAATGTTTATAAAATAAGCATGCATACAAATAAATCCACTGAAATATATCATCACTATATATATTATTCATAAAAAATTATTCATACAAATATTATTCAAACCAAAATCAAATATTTTCGGATATGAAATCGACAACCATATCCTTCACTTCCTCGATATCCTTCTCGGGATACACATCTGGTCCGATCGACTGTAGAAAAGAAAATCAAAATTTGTAAGAAGTTGAACAAATCTAAAAATTGAAAGAAAATATGAATGAATTTGTAAATTTTTTGTTCATACCTTTGGAAGAGTAGAGCCTTGTTGGCCATAATTTGTAATTATGTCGTACATTATCCTCATGACATAATAACCGCGCTCTTTCCCTTTCGCGCTCTTCTTCTGTTAAATATTTTTACTTAATAATATTAATGAAGTTTTGATATTAATATTTTTAATTATTAAATTAGTTAAAATCGAAATTAAAATCCAATACCCTAAAATCATCGGATTCTTTCTGCCGACAAAACTCTGCCCATGCTTCCTCTGAGATATTGAATACATCACACGGATTTTTGGGATTCGGTCGGCAGATGAAGTCCCTCACAAGTCTGCCTTTCCAACTCTTCCAATCCTCTCCCATGCGACGGATGATTTTCTTCTTGTGAGTGTCATCCTTGATATTCCAATAATCTTGAAAAAAATAATTATAATACTAACCCTTAAAAAATTATGATACTAATCCTAAAAAAAAATTATGAGACTAACTATGATTTACCTTCACTTCATTACATAGAGTTTCCTTAAGATACACGTCCACCCGCCTCCAGTCCTCAATCGTGCAAGGAACATGATCTCTCGCTAAAACCGCTAGATAGGTTGTAAAATTGGCCGCATATGGCCCGCTAGGGGTGCCATCGTCTTGAAAGTCAACGTAGATAGATGATGGTGCCTTCTTGCGTAATTTCTCGCATGTTGTCCTTGCTCTTTTTCCCGATCCCTCCAT
This sequence comes from Juncus effusus, assembly GCA_027726005.1. Lineage (NCBI taxonomy): Eukaryota > Viridiplantae > Streptophyta > Magnoliopsida > Poales > Juncaceae > Juncus > Juncus effusus. Next base: position 1,538,333 of record CM050900.1, on the reverse strand, counting down.
TTGCAAACCCTAAAATTCACTCAAGCATTTCAACAAATACTTTATGTGCAAACCTAAAAACCATAAAAAAAAACCAAAATAAAGAAGATAATAACCTGTTGAGAGAAGTGGTACTCGCAGAAGAGAAGAACTCGACGGAGAAGCTCGACGGAGTCGACGGAGAAGAGGAGAGAAAGACGAGCTGGGTGAAGAGAAAATGGTTCAGCGAAACACAAGAGAAAGGAATTAAGCTCTCTGTTGTTTGAGTGGGCGGCGAAATGAAACAGCTGGTACTTAGAAAAAAAAATTCAAAACTAAGGGACTTAGTAATAATTTGAAAAGCAACCGATACTAAATATACATTCTGTATCGTTTTTTATGAAAGAACCGATACTAATGTTTGAGCTGGCGGGAAAATCAAAGAACCCACTTAGTAACGGTTTTCAACAAAGAACCGATACTAATTTTAACTCTGTATCGGTTGTTTCCAAAGAACCGATACTAAATGCAAAATATGCAAAATTTACAGATTTCAATTAAAAAAAATTACACATCTAAATAAAAAAATAAAATTTCACACTTAAAAAAATATATATATATAAAAAAAAATTACAAATAAAATTACATATGAAATTACATATTTAATTAAAACATAACTATTTAGACTTGTTGGATTTTGACGGTTGTACCCACACACCTTCTTCATGATCTGACGCAAATAAGATATTTGCACTTAATAACGGTTTTTAAGAAAGAACCGATACTAAATTTAACATATGTATCGGTTGTTTCCAAAGAACCGATACTAAATGTGTCTTGTATAATGCATCTGCAATCAAAATATGCATGATGTGAATAAAAAAATTTACAGATTTCAATTAAAAAAAATTACACATCTAAATAAAAAAAATAAAATTGCACACTTAAAAAAGATTTATATATAAAAAAAAATTACAAATAAAATTACATATTTAATTAAAACATAACTATTTAGTCTTGTTGGAATTGGACGGTTGTACCCACACACCTTCTTCATGATCTGAACGGAAATAAGATATATGCGTATTATGTTCATCTTGCAAGGGTTCTATTCCGGTGGAAAATGGAGGTATTTCGTCGAAATGATCGTATTCTTCTTCGTCCACGAAATCCCCAATACCGACAATTCGTCTTTTACCCGAAAGAACAAGATGCCATTTTTTATCGGCCGGGTCGACAACATAAAAAATCTATTTTGCTTGTTTTGCCAATATAAAAGGGTCGTGTTGATAACCCAATCGGTTAAAGTCGACAGATACAAACCCTTCTTTGTCTTTTCTGACTCCACGACGACTATCGATCCATTTACACAGAAATAGGGGCATCCGAAATTTGAAATAATCTAGTTCCCATTTCTCCTCAATCCAACCGTAATACGACATTGATGTATCTTCAGCACCTGATAAACCTACTAATGTCACTCCACTATTTTGCACTGTGCTTTTACGATCTTGTTGCTTGGTATACCAGATAAACCCATTCATGTCGTAACCTTGAAAGGTGGACACTGTTGCTCCGGGACAGTTAGACAACCATTTAACAGATTCGTCGATGTTTTCTGATCGCTTGATCCCATACATCCAACTGCTACGATCCATCTGAAGAAAAATAAATTATATAGACCTAATTAATGTGATCAGATTTACTATAAGGCTACGGGCCGGTCAACAATCCTAACCCACTCTCTGAATACTTTGTCTCATTAGCACACCTACGTTACCAAAGTTGAACAGGACATTCTGCATCTGCATCGGTTTTTACAAAAAAACCGTTACCAAAGGCGCACACCACATTCTGCATCGGTTCCTCACAAGGGTTATGATTTAAGAACGAAAATTGTGTATAATGAAATTGTTCAAGATGATAGAAACAAGTGTAAGAAAGTAATATCTTTTTGTTGTTTTTGATTTTAAAAGTTAATAAAATTGTAGGAAAATTATGACAATTTATATAAGGTGTAAATCATTAATCACAACAAGTGGCAATTTATTTAAATGGTTCAAAAAGCAAGATTTGATAAATTTTCTTCCAAAAATTAATCAATTAATAAACCAAAGATTAAGCTCAACTCAAAAACTTCCACTTTCAAGTTTTACATAAACTCGATTTAAAACCTAACTTAATCACAAAAACCTCTTCCAAGTGTTCCAATGATTAAATTACTCCTAAACACGTCACAATTTTAAATCAAAACTAATCTTCTAATTAGAATTAATCTAATATTCAAGTTTTGAATCAATATATTCTTCGAAATAATTCAACTCAAACAATTTAAGTGTTCTTAAGCTAATCTTCTTAAACCTCAAAAATGCCCAAATCAAACACAAGATTTCACAAATTATACAAAAAGTATTTCCCTACACAAAGTCTACTCACTCATGCTCATACAAACCATATTTACTTCATTCAACAAAATGGAGAAAAATTAAGGAAAAAGAAAAAAAATAAATCAAACCATAAATGAAGATTCAAGTGAGAGCCTCCTTGGTCGATTTGAATCTTCCTTCAATTCTCGCTCCTTCTAAAATGAGACTTCCCTCTTGAAGAAGATTAGCTCTCTTTCGTGTCAACACCACAAAAAGGAAAATTAAGTTTTGGACAACCTTAAATAAGGTCATCCATGGAGAAAGAGAAAAATGAAGAGGAAGAGTGGTATTTACAATGGTTTAGAGAAGAGGGAATGATGTGTGAAGATGGTTGAAAAGGATGGATATTTTGAGAGAGGAAGAGTGGTCTTTTTATAGAGATATTTAACCTAGAAAATATTTAGAATTAGGATTGTGGGACTAAACAATTGAAGTTGATCCGGATTTTGAGCTGGGTAGCAATTTGGGGGGGGTATTTAGCATTCCTTTCCTTCTTTTCTATTCAAATTCAGCTTGGGTGCAATTTTCTGGGTACATTTATCATTCCCTATTAATCTCAACAGAGTTGACGCGTGGCACCTTCTCATTGGCCACACTAAATTCCAGCATCTAATCCGACCGCTCAGATCGTGACACACGTTCAATTCCAGATAATTAAGTTTGCCAGGAACGCCACGTGTCCAACGCCCATTGGCTGCAGCTGATCCTCGTACTGCCACCGTTCAGACTTTGCAGAAACCGCGTGTTGACTCCTCTCCATGCGCACCACACGGTCCAATTCCTTCTCATTCGCGTGTTAATATGGAAAAGGAGGTGTGCGGCCGCGCATGCACGGGAGAAGACCAGCGCACTTCAGCTGGAGAAAAACGCGTGAACACAGGTGTCATGCTGTGATTGGCGGAAATTTGATTCTCGTACTGACGGTTGTCAGTCTGTTAAATGTGTCCCCCAATCACCGTCCGCCACGTGTCTCCTCTAAATCAGATACCAACTAATCAAGACACGTATTGCTTCCTGGTTAGCTGATTTCTAACGAATTTGTCACGTATTCGTTCCTGATTGGCCTAGAACTAATCCTCGTACTCGGCTTTACGAACTCTGACGATAATTATGGGCCACGTGTCTTGCTCTGATTGGTTGAAAAGGGATTTGACCAGGTCAAAGTTTGACTTTGACTATGGTTGACCAAATCTTGTATCGCATTTTCTGGGAGTTCTAGAAAGTCATTTTTCACAAGGTTTCTACCGTTGGATTCGTATCGTCACGCTCTTTGATTTGGTACCCACAACTTTTGGGACAGTTGACTTTTGGTCAACCGGGCGATTTCCCGGGTTTGACTTTCGTCTTTTTTTTGTGAATTTTTAGGTTTTCGCTTGGATGGTTGGTGGGTAAGGGTTGTAAGAGAATTAGAGAGGCGTGTGTAGGGTTTTCGCGGGGATTTGTAAAGAATTCGGCCATCTTTGGTCCAGGATTTGCAAACCGGCCCTTCATTTAGAGTTGACTTTTCACCAAGTCGTCCAACTATCGTTTTCTCGGTCTTTTTACCTGAAAAATCACACAAAAGTGTATTAAGAATTTCAACAATAGTTTTTATTAATTTTAAACATTTTTCATACATTTTATGTGATTTAAGGGTGAAATGTATGTGATAAAAACCCTAAAAATGTGCATAAAAATACACATTACAAATATCACCACACTTAAGCCAAGCTTGCCCTCAAGCGTAAGTTAAATCAAGTTATGGGGTTTTTAGAATCAGTTTAAATTCATTTGAAAAGAGATTAAATTATTGCCATATTATTAGTTGATTATTATAATAATGCACGAATGTCGGTGAATGTCCATTAATAATTTTAAAATCTCAAGGTCGTTTCAACTCGCCAATCTTTTATCTCAATTATCCATTTTCCATAAAATAGTACCCTAAGAAAAAATTTCTACTTTAACCCCCTAAATTTCGCACAAAAGCTTCAGCTAAATTTTACTTCGCCCTTTGAAACAGATTCAAAGTTCACACACCCAATTTCCAAGCACAAAACTTGTGTCTAATGGCACAAAAAATCATTTATTTCTATTTTTTTTTTTTAAAAAGTATATACATAAATATTTATTTTTATATATTTTATATTTCTTATTTTTATTTTATTTTATTCTTTTATAATTTTTTTTTCTTTTTTTTTTTATTATTATTTTAAAAACCTGCTACCCCGGTCTTTGCCTCTCCGCGGCGGATCATCTCCCTCTGGTCACTTCTAGCATACTTGGATTCCAGGCCATGCAGCGGCCCTTCCGCGTGAATACTAATGATTTATCATCACCGATACCCAGCTACTTGGTACCATGCAAGTTGGATTGCCTGTAACCAAGCGTTAAGAACTATCTCTCGCGCCGTACACCCCTGAGGGTCACCATAAGACTAGGTGTAGCAGATTATTTAAAAACTAATAATACGTTTTTGCACTAGAAAATGGGTGGTAGGTCTTCAGCAAGTTTCAAAGGACTAATAAAATCAGACGTTTCACGAAGCCACAGTTTGAAAAGTAGGGATAATTTCGAAAAATTTAAATACGGCACTAAAGGATGGAAACATTATATTTTGTCGTAAAATATTGAGGAGATGAACACGTTATAAAATTTTTAAACCATTAATGGACTTTATATGGATAGTATAGATGGAATGAGGTGGAATGTGAAATATTATGGCAAATAATTTAATGTCCTTTAAAAGTTTTCAAAAATATTATCATCATTTTCCAAAACCCTAGACTCTTCAAAAACTTGTTGCTTGAAGGACTTGATTTCAAAATTCTTCTTTTCCAAAACCCTTTTTTCACTTTTCTTTTAAAAGTCTTTTTATTTATTTACAAATCCAAGCTAGATAGTGTATTTACAAAAATGAACAACTTATTTACAAAAATAAGGAAGATGAAATAAAAATACATTTTTAAGTTTTATGAGTTTCTTGTTTTGGACACAAAAAAGGTTACAAAACTTGGTTTTGCACAAAATCAATATCACCACACTTAAACTTTTATATGTACATGAGAAAAGTTCAAGAATTTGTGTAAATTGAAAGTATTCAAGGATTTTGTGCACAACCACCATAACCACACTTAAACTTTTGCGAAAAGTTTAAGTATAAATGAAGAGGTTTTGTGAAAAGAAAAAAATAAAAGGTAAAAAGAAAAATACGACCTGACACGACGAGTTGCCTCTCGCCAAGCGCTCCCGTTTTACGTCTCGAGCCCGACGCCTTTGCATCAGCCTCTTTCGAAAGGGTCATAAATGTGAGCAAATCTTTCGAGAAGCTCACATGGTGGTAAGAGATTCGGCCTGCATTGCCGTTTGCCCTTCTTCTTGCAAAAATGTGCTCTTCTTACTTTGGGAAGGAGTTTGGAGTTGGTTTTCGTTCAGAGGGGCAACTCAATGCCCAAATTCACTCCTTGTTCGGTTGGAAAGTCGACGTACATCACACCACTTATATCAAGCTCGGTGTAATGAATGGTTTGGCAAGACATGGGTTTTGGGGAAGTTTGTGGAATTTTCTCGAGTTTTGGGATGGTCGGTTCGTCCAAATTTTCAGCCTTTGAGTCATGGTTCGACTCATACTCGTCCTCGACCCGTAGTTCCTCAAAAATATTAATAATATCTTTAACTAATTCTTGGGTTTTGGTGGCACTCGACTCGTCGAAAGGTTCAATAAGTGAATCAGAATAAGCAAACGTCTATTCAGATAGGTTTATGATCGCTGATCATTTCATTTAACATGGGTAGTCATGACACCAGTCTAGAGATTACTCATGACTTACGATCTTTAGAAGATCGTTGCCAGCGTTAAATGAAACCTACATGGTCACATGTAGAACAACGTCTAGTCGGGAAGGAAATGCTCTCAAAACAGCTATACTATGATGTATAAATTGGTGATGGAAATAATCAAATATTAAACGTTTATTGTGCAAAATCAGCCTTATTCCGTTGCCAACGGAATGGTTCCGTTGGGAACGGAATAAGTGATTCCTTGGCAGCCAAGGTTTCACATATGGAATGCAGTCTTATTCGGGAATAGGTCTGGAATTAGGTTTTTAGTTATGGTAACTGACCAATCCTTCGCCTATCTCTCTAGTATAAATAGAGGTGCAGCCCCCCTCTATTATACACACAATATAGAGCCTCTAGACGGCTATAATACAAAGAAAGAGAGAGAGAATTAGTATTTCCGGACTCGTCTAGCCGAGTCCGGTTATTCTGACTATTCGAAGTTCGACGTGGATACGAGTAGAGATCTCCTGCCTTGGAGATTAGCGAGCGATCAAGTTCTTCGTCCCTAGGAAGAGCAAGAAGGTTCGCAGAGTCGAGTTTCAGAAGCCAGGAAGGAGAAGGAAGCAAGACGGAAGTTCGTTCAGACCTAGATCCACTTCTCTCTCCCGGATCAGGAAGATCCGAGATATAAATTTTAATAGCATAATCTCGTACATTTATTTCCTTTAGGATGATCTTAGGGAAGGTTTAGCCCGTAGGTTCCGCTGCGCATGTAACGTACATGGCTACGGGTTTCCCAACAGATACAGACTTCCAACTTGAAGGTTGCAAGTTCTAACCCGGATGGGTTCATTTTTTTTGCCATATTTTTCATTTACATCAATTTGCATAAAAAAATTCAAATCCAACCTGTTAACCGACTATAAATTTTTCTTCCACCCTCTCATAATTAGTAGTGTTGTAAAAAATTGTATTTTCAATTGTATCCCAATAAATTTTTAAAAGATCACATATTTCTCACATATTTAACATCAAAGTATCATAAAATAAATATTAGAAGTATTTTATGAAGACCATTAAAACATGATACGATAAAATACAAGATTTAAAAAAATTATCTTATTATTCAATCATTCATAAATTTTTTTTGTAACATTGCATTATATCAAGTATATCTATTATGATGAGAAATAAAGCATCACACTAAGAAATGATTCAAAGCCCTTCAAATATTGAAAATATCAAAATTTAGCATTAAGATTCAAATTGATCATATCATATTTATCATATTGAAAAAGTCAAAAATAAACATTCAAAAATTGCAAATATCATATTTATACTTTTAGAACTCAAAATTTGTGCAATTTAGATATTATGTTTACCACTCTAAAATGCCAATATATCATATTGACTCCCTTAAAATTGCAAATATCAAAATTATACTTTTAAACAACTCTCTATGACCTAAATTTCACTTTCACATATCTATTTTCTTTTCAAAACTCAAAATTATCAATTTTTTATCATAGTTGTATGTTGTGAAATTTATCTGTTTTACAACTCCGAAGCGGAGCGAGATGGCCTCTAGTTTTCAATGAGTCTAGGATAACCAAGCAAAAGTCCCGATCCCTGCCCGACCACACACGTGGCACTTTCATCGTTTGCACATTGGCACATTAGAAACAATGAAGAAAACATCCAAACGGAATGAAAAAAGGGAATAAATAAAATAACCTCTTATATGATTTAATGTGTAATAGATTATCTATATCTAATTTAACTTTTATGCTCATGTGATATTCCATTGAATGATACTTTATTGAGAATTATGATTGATTTAATTTGATCCTTGATTGGTGATTAGATTCAGGATTGATTTGATTAGATTTAGCAAAGAATTATTTTCCACAATTGGGAGACCGACCCTTCACCTATAAAATGGTGAACCCTAGGGCCGGCCAATGGATCACATTACTGGTAGCCGTTCTTTTATTGTTATAGATAAGATAAACAATGTTGTACTATTTTATGTATCAATTTAATTTGTTTTGTGTTTCAGTTATGAATTCTTGTAACTAAACCCTTTCTAGGGTAGAGTTTGAGTAGTAGATTCGATGTCGTTTTGATTTCATCTTTGTTTGTGTTGTTTATCTTTTGTACTTAGTGTCTTTTCCTATGCTTCTTATTTAAACTCAAGATAGAACTCCGTTATTAAGGTTAGCGGGGATTAGCTGGCAGAGAATACGAGGAGTAAAACCTAGTGCCTTGATGTTAGATCGCATGGTAAAACTTAGCGGGCAGGTGACAAACTTACCCCGTCAGTTTTAAGTGGTTAATGATTTGGATAATATTAAATTTACTCTTTTTTCTCACACTTTAAGAAGACACTCCCAGGGACTGGCTGAACCATCTCCAAGGAGAGCCATTCTGAGCTTTTGAAGAGGTGGAGAAGCGCTTCCTCAAGCGCTACTATCCTGAAACCCTTATCGCCAAACTGCGGTCTGAAATCACGGGGATCCAACAAAAGAGTGGCGAACACCTCAAGGAATATTATGAACGGTTCGTGAGACTGTGTGCATCTTTCCCGGATCATAACCTAGCCGATAACTCTCTTCTTGACCAATTTCTTCAAGGAATGAATGACCTCGACACCCGCATTCTCCAATGTTCAACAGGAGGGACTTTCAACAACATGACCCCCTCTCAATTGCGAGCGCTCATTGAAACGAATGCAGAAGGGATGAGAGGGCATTGTGGAAGAGGAGAACAAGTGAATGCCACTAACATGGTAGATCTCAAGGCGATGGAATCCTGAATCACACAAATTTCGAAAAAAAGGTTTAGCCAAATGCTCAATGCAGTAGGAGGAAAAATCGAGCCAAAGAAGTGTGAGTTTTGTGGGGACACGACACATGCAACCGATGAGTATGAAAGACTCCAACATGATGTGAACGAGATGAGAAATTTTGGGGGAAACCAAGGGGGCTATGGTTATCAAAAATCCCAATACGCTTATGATGCTGGAACTTTCGTTGGAGAATGGAGGAGAATCAACAACAACCCCAATGCGCAAACTCAACAACAACCTCTTCAACATTCATCAGCAACCCCTTAACCTTCCTCTCTCAACGATAAGTTCGTCAAAATGATGTCCATTATAACAAGCAGTTTCTTGACCTTTTCAACATAATTGGGGTCGAGGAAGAACGACATGAACTCCCTTGCCCAAGGTCACGCAACAACGAGTCAACAAGTACAAAATATTGAAACGCAAATGAGACAAATGGCGAATGAAGTTAACGTACTTAAGGGGCAGGATGAAAATAAATTTCCATCTCAAAGGAGGGGACCAGACGTCAAACCCGTTCTTGCAATTCAATTGAGAAGCGAAAAAGAAGTCGAGCTTCCTAGAGAGGAAAAATAGATCATTGTGCGAAGAAGCGAAGAAAAAAGGGAGAAAGACGAGTAATTAGGGTTAAATGATGAAAATATAATTGTGAATATGAAAGAAAATGTAAAAGAAAAAGAAAAGGAAGAACAAAAGGAGAGAAAAGAGAGAAAAAGGTGAGAAGGAAAAGGGAAAGAAGGAAGAGAGAGTTTACACGCCAAATGCAACATTTTCGTCCCGTTTGGCACAAAAAGGCAGATGCCGAAAAGGATATGTTCACAATTTTCAAAAATGTGGAGGTAAATATCCTCATCATTGACGCCATCGAAGGATTCTCCAAGATTGCCAAGTTTTTTTTGGTTTGTACTTTATATTTTTAGTCATGCATTCATATTATTTATTTAGCTTATCTTAACTATAACTATAATGAGAGTTAATGTTATTTATGTTTCGGCCAATGTTAATAAGGATTTAGGGGGTACTGATATAATTTGTATGTTTGTTTGGATTCTCACATCATATAAAGGCCATGCCCAATAAACACTACGAAATAGGGGGTATGTTTGATTGGATTCTCACTATTGTGTTTCATGTTAATTAAGTTTATTGTGTACATTTTTTATTCTTTTTAATTGAAGTTGTGGTGGACATGAGAAGTGGCATATGTTTACGCCCGGATTTAAATGTTGCTTTTTACAGGTCGTGTAATCTATGTTGGAAAAATTGACAGTGAAAAAGAATTGTGTTCTAGAAGCACAATATTATTATCTGTGTGCTGGCAATGAAATATGACATGTTATTGCCACGAGAAATGAAACAACAGCATTAGATGTTCTTTAGAGTAATATTTGGGAGCTCGATTTTGTGATTCATTATATTGAATCTTCCTCGAGACATGTGTGTCGACTATTTCATAAAAATAACCATTTCGACCTTTTTTATAAAGCCGTTCGGTTGTGACACCAAGGTTATTTTCATGACTTTGCTGCGAATTGTGAAAATAGTAAACCTATTGTTTTTATTACTAAAATTTTTAAAAGTTCGACTTTTAGGACTTTTATTCTTAGAATAGTCTCGGTACATAAATGCACTTCTTCTACTCTTCGGTTGATTGGGCTCTCTTTTTATTGTTTGGTCTTTAGGTGTTAGAGAAGCGAGTTTAATGCTGATTTCTTTCTTGAATCTAAGACCAGTTTTTATCATTTGGTTTTTGCCATATTAATATGTTGTCTAAATCAATTCTATTTGTGACATTTCTGGTACAAACAGAGATGAAATGCGAAAAGAAAGGAAGGCATGACAGGTACGCTTCGGAACTAAGGTAGAGTCTTCTTCTTGCTCGGAAGGCGCCTTATACCTGATTCGTAGCTCGCCTTTCCTTTCCGGAACTTGATAACTAGTCTAAGCAACTTGGGCATTGCCAAACCTACTACAGATTTCCCTTCTGCCCGCTGACCTGGTGATGCGTCAACCTGATCTTGACGACTTGGCTTTGGCAGGACTTAGGGATTTATTTTCAATGATCGATCCAACGTGAATAGCATTGGATGCGTTTCCCACGTACTGTCACAAAAGTTGTCAAAATATTTTATTTCGTAAAAGTCTGTCTTTAAATAAAGTTTGAGTGTATCTCATATAAAAAGAAAGAACCCACTCCCTTCTTAAAAAAACATTAGTTATATGAAAGTATGAAACAAGTTTCACTAAATATTTTAAAGGTAAAGTTCTTCTCTTTCTAACAGAGACAACCTTCATCTCTCTCAAAGCTCGAACTCTCAAATATAAAATAAAAAAAGCTCCAAACCACCAACTCAGGCCAATCCATCAATGGCCGGATGCCACAACAGCTTGCCCGACTCGACACCTTAATCGCCGTCTCCAAACCTGAATCGACCAACTACGGCGGCTCTGACTCTGCAAAACCGGGATTCCAACTAAATCGGACCATAATCAAACTGTAAGATCGTGATTCCGAGTTGACTCGGCTGATTCTGACCTTGAGTTCCCAGATAACTTCCGAACCACGACACCATAAATATCTTTATCTTTATCTTGTTCACTTCTTTTGATTTCATCATGGCATCTTCGAGCATGCATCTCTTGGGAAGTCCGGTCAATGAAGAGATTACCGGTGAATCATGCCGGTTCAAAGTCCGCTGCTCTCGTATTGAGACAGAGAATTGGATTTTTTTTTTCCTGCTTTCATGACTGAAGAGCATTTTTGGCGTATTTGTGTTGGCCAAGTCAAGGAGATGTGGAAGGTGAAATTGGCAAATTAGAATTCTCTCTTTTTTATGGAGGTGAATGGAAGGATGTAAAGGTAAATTTGAATCTCGGCGGTCTTAAAAAGGGTGAGGCGTTATCCTCGGTCAAATACTACACACACCTTTCCTGAGTGTGGTGAATGGATACCGTTGGGTAAGATCGTACAAGGAGATGAGTTGAGAAGGTACTTAAAAGATGATTATTTTGTAGTTCTTTGCAAAATCAAAATTTTAAGTACGGATAACTTCGGAGGATGTGTCGCCATCTTGTTGTCACTATCCGGAATATCCAAGAGTGGGTTAAATTACTCAGGAGGGATAATAATAAAGGAGATGTGTAAGAATAATGTATATAGGAGTTCATATATACCTTGTATAGGATTGTAGAGGATTGTAGAGGATGGATTGTAGAGTGTATAGTTTCATTGTAGAGTAAGATTAGATAGGGATTCCACTCTATAAATAGAGTGCTCATGTATAGCTCAATAACTCAATTAAATCTAATAAATCATTATTTCACAATGATCATCTCTCTCACCTTTATCATGGTATCAGAGTGAAATTATCTCGCTTCCGCTTTTCAAATTTCACCATTTTCCTCTTCTTTCTGCCTCTCAAGATCAGATCAAGATTTTCTCACAATTTCTCTCATTTTCTTCTCTTTCTTCCCTAACTCAATGAGTGCAGCGGTTTCGACACCTCATTTTGGTCTAAGAGCCGATCTTAGACCACATCTTGACTGAATTTCTCACCATTCAGTTAAGAACAGTATGTTTTGAGCTGCAGCTGGACAAATTCAAGAAATTAAGAGCTCTTACAATACATTCTGTTCTGATCAGATCTGAATCACGGTTGATTCAGCCCTTTTAGTCGCAATCAGCCTCTCTGTCTCTCTGCCCATTCTCAATTCCTCCAAGAAACTTCAAGATCAAATCTTTTCGAATTATTTCGCCTCAGATTCAGCCCAAAATCGTCATTTGGAGAAAATCAGAGGGAGCTATCACCGGATTAGGGTTCCTCTCCTCTTATTTCACCTCAACAATTGCGATTCGAGCTCTTCTCATCACAGGCAAGAAGACAGAAATCACAGAAATCAAATCGAGCTCACAAAGTAAGAAATTTCAACTCGACTTACCAGATTCAGATCGAATTCATCACTATCAAGTCCTCTTCTACTCAAATTCTCTCATATTTTACCCAATCGAGCTCTCATGGCTACTGAACCCTCAGATAAGATCATCACCTTCACAAATCAGATCGCTGCCAGACTAGATGGTTCCAATTACCTAGTCTGGCGGTCTCAAGTCGAGCCAATCCTTATTGGATATGGTCTCGCAGCTCACATAGACCCTACCTTCCAACCTCCCCCTTTCGAAATCACAGTCGAAGGAACTGACTCTGCTGAATCTCGCACAAAGGTAAACCCTAGCTTTACCAGATGGTGCCAACAGGACTGTATGGTCCTTGGCTGGCTTCGTACAACCATGACCGAAACTGTTCTCAGTCAAATTGTGCACTGTACCACTGCCAACGAGGTTTGGAAAACTCTCAACCAACTTTACAATTCGACCACCATGGCCAAGTTACTGGAGCTCTTTCTCAAACTCAATACGACCAAAAAGCTGGGTCAGTCATGCAGCGAATATTTTCGACAGATGAAAGGTTTTGCCGATCAATTAGCCCTAATCGGGCAGAAGATCAACGACACTTTACTCGTTCTCTTTGTTCTGGGAGGCTTAGGAGCTGAATTTAATGGCTTTGTGACTGCCATCACCACACGAACCGAACCTCTTACTCTTCATCAGCTTCATGGATATCTTTTAGGGCACGAGCAACGCCTGGAGCAGCAAGCTGCTTCAGAGTCGTCGAACCTCGCCTTGGTCGCTTCTCGAGCTTCGATGAACATGATGAAGACGGTGGGATCTGTCCCTTCTCTCTCCAGCTCTTCTTTCTACTCACCGTCTCCAGTACCGTCCCCTTTGGGCCTTCCCAATTCTCATGGGCTGGCTGGTCTCTCTGTGGGCCAGAATAATCTGTTGGCCCAACAAGCCTTTTCTCCTATGGGCCAACAGATCATCCCCTCACCAACTCCTCAAATGGGCTCCATTTTGGACCCTATTCCTGGGCCCGAGCAGTTCCTGAAGCCCATGTGTGAGGCTTTCGCGGCCCAATTTGTCAAAACCAACAATTTTCGTGGACGCGGCAAACGAGGGCGTGGCGGCCGTAATAATAATACTACTAATACTAATTACAACAATTATAATCATAATAACAACTATAATAATAATAATAATAGAAATAAAGGAAGAAAATGTCAAATTTGCTCTCAACCCAGCCACGACGCTCTAAATTGTCCCGAACGTTTCACTCGTAACCCTCCAATGGCTCTTCTCGCCGAGCCCTTCGCCGGCCCTTCCGATGGGTGGTATCTCGACTCTGGGGCGTCCAACCACATGACATCCGATCTCACTTCCCTCACCTCCCACCATCCTTACTCAGGTAATGATCTTATCAAAGTTGGCAATGGCGCGGGAATCCTGATTCATAATATCGGCACCACAACGCTTAAATGCACATATGGCTCTCTAACCCTCAAAAATGTCTTCCATGTCCCCAAGATTACCAAAAACCTCATAAGCATCTCTCAATTAACGCGAGACAACAATATTAAACTTGAATTTAACCCGTTTGATTGTCTAATAAAGGATTGGGTTTCTAACAAGATCTTGCATCGCGCGGTTCTTGACGACGGTCTCTATCGCCTCTTCAAACGACCGAATCAACCCAATCGACCTTCCGCATAGGCGACTTTGTCATTCTTCTTTTCCCGTTATTAAAAGTTTAATTTCGCAAAATAAGTTGTTGTTTTCTACTAAAGGATTGGAGTTTTGTAACGCTTGTTGTAAGGGCAAAGCTCACAAATTACCATTTAATAAAACAATTTCTCGTTCATCTTTACCGCTTGAATTAGTCCATTCGGATGTGTGGGGTCCGGCTCCGGTCCTCTCCCATTCGGGGGCCCGTTATTTTGTGCACTTTACGGATGATTACTCACGTTACACATGGATTTACTTTCTCTCTTCCAAAGACCAAGTTCCTCAAGTATTCAACCTCTTTAAAGCACAAGCCGAAAATCTTCTCTCTTGCTCCATCAAAACCCTCCAAACCGATGGCGGGACAGAGTTTAAACCCATTGCACGCCTTCATCCTTCCATCTCTCATATTACTACATGTGCGTACACACCTGAGCAGAACGGGCTTGCCGAGAGGAAACATCGCCATATCGTTGAACTCGCCCTCTCCACTATGTCACAAGCCTCTGTTCCAATTCGATTTTGGGATGACATGTTCTACAGCATTGTCTACCTCATTAATCGATTGCCAAACACCGCCAATCCGTCCAAATCTCCGTTTGAAATTCTATTCCACAAAACACCCGACTACAACTTCATGCGAGTCTTAGGTTGCCTATGTTTTCCCTACACACGACCCTATAACTCGCATAAATTACAAGATCGGTCTCTTCCTTGTGTGTTTCTTGGTTATGCACCTAACCAGAAAGGCTATAAATGCCTCCATCTTCCAACAAATAAAGTCTACGTCAGTCGCCACGTCATCTTCAACGAAACTTACTTTCCCTTCATGCATGACCAACCTCTCTCCTCGTCTCAAACCTCATCTTCTCCCCCTCACACGACTCTCACACTCCTCTCAAGACCCTCAACTGAGGACTCTCCATCCTTCCATACGGTCTCTACGTCCTCACTTGACGATTCTCAACCCTCGAGTACGAATTCCTCTCTTCCCTCTTCCTCTTCTACTCCATCACAAACTATTCATCCGATGGTTACCCGAACACGTGATAACACGCGAAGAACGTGCCAATTTCCCGATCATGTCACGTATGCAACTACCAAACATCCCCTCTTACCCTCACTATCCGCACAAGAGAGCGAACCGACCTGCTTTACTCAAGCCAACAAGGATGGAAAACGAGTTTAATGCTCTCCTTGCGAACCAAACTTGGGACCTTATTCCTTCCCACTCGTCTCAAAATATAGTTGGCTGTAAATGGGTGTTCAAAATAAAGAAAAATGCGGATGGGTCAATCGAAAGATACAAAGCGCGTCTTGTCGCAAAAGGTTATCACCAAGAAGAAGGGATTGACTATACGGAGACTTTTAGCCCGGTAGTCAAACCCACCACCATTCGTGTGGTTCTTACGCTTGCCTTATCCAAAGGGTGGTCGGTGAGACAACTTGATGTAAACAATGCTTTCCTCAATGGGGATCTTGAGGAAACTGTATTCATGCAACAACCTCCTGGCTTTGTAGATGACTCGCGACCAAATCATGAATGCCTTCTCAAAAAGGCTCTCTATGGCCTCAAACAAGCACCACGTGCTTGGTTCACAAAACTCAAGAGTACCCTCATCAATCTTGACTTTGTTGGCTCTCGAACTGATACAACTCTCTTTATTCGGTTTCAACATGATGAGCTCCTTGTACTCTTAGTTTATGTAGATGACATCATTGTCACCGGGAACAAATCTGTCTCGGTTGAACAACTTATCATCAACCTAAACGCACAATTCTCCTTAAAGGATCTTGGCTCTCTCCACTACTTTCTTGGGATTGAGGCACAACAAGTGCCTGACGGAGTTCTTCTCTCCCAACCCCAATATATCTTGAATCTTCTAAAGAAGACCAAGATGGATGGTGCCAAACCATGTTCGTCTCCCATTGTGGCCGGCGAACAACTCTCAAAGTTAAGTGGAACACCAATGGAGGATCCGAAACTCTATCGAAGTACGGTTGGTGCACTTCAGTACGCAACAATAACTCGACCTGAAATTGCGTTTGCGGTCAACAAGGTTTCCCAATTCATGCACTCACCGACTGACACTCATTGGGGAGCGGTGAAGCGCATTTTACGTTATCTCAAAGGCATCATAACCCATGGTCTTTTACTTCGCTCTTCTCCATCCCTACGACTCCAAGCCTTCTCAGATGCCGATTGGGCTGGCTGTCCAGACTACAGAAGGTCCACCACCGGATACTGTATCTTTCTTGGTCCTAATCTTGTTTCCTGGAGCGCAAAGAAGCAGGCGACGGTAGCTCGATCAAGTACCGAAGCAGAATATCGCAGCCTAGCGATGGCTACCGCGGAACTTGTGTGGATTCAATTTCTCCTACGCGAACTCCACATTCTTCTAAAGGAAGTCCCAATCCTGTGGTGTGATAACATTGGTGCAACGTATCTCGCTATCAATCCACTGTTTCATGCTCGCACAAAACACATCGAGATTGATTATCATTTTGTACGCGAATTAATCGAACTCAAAACACTTCAAGTCCGTTTTATTAGCACCAAAGATCAGATTGCGGATATCCTTACAAAGGGACTCACAGCACCTCGCTTTACTCGATTACGTGACAAGCTCACCGTGTTTCGACCCGGCTAGTCTTGCGGGGGGGTGTAAGAATAATGTATATAGGAGTTCATATATACCTTGTATAGGATTGTATAGGATTGTAGAGGATGGATTGTAGAGTGTATAGTTTCATTGTAGAGTAAGATTAGATAGGGATTCCACTCTATAAATATAGTGCTCATATATAGCTCAATAACTCAATTAAATCTAATCAATCATTATTTCACAATGATCATCTCTCTCACCTTTATCAAGATGACAAGTGGTTTAGTTCAGTTCAAAGTTGTGAGCTCCTACATTATAGCAAATCACTGTAATTTGGTGAAATTCCCAATGTTTATAGTTGGAGAGCATTGCTGGTTTCTTGAGTGCTCTTTCAAAAGTGTTTTATCATTCTATTTATATGTTCGAAGCGAAACTAAGGATATTAAGGTGGGTGTAGAATTCGGCATGCTTAAGATGGATAATGCTACATCCTTCATCAAATGGAGGAGCACTACATATACCTTCAAAAATTGTGGAGCAGGCGTTAACATGGATAAGTTTGTTGGGGGCGATGAACTATTACAATACTTGCAAGGTGACTACTTCAGAGTAATATGTAACATCACCATATTAAGTGAAACAATAACATCTGACCATGATGTTACTATCATAAGCCGAACATGAAAACCAAAGATTTACTCTGTTAATGGACCATCACCTTTTTTGCATGATGATGTTAGTAAACTATTGCAAAACAAGGAGAGGTCCGATGTCACCTTTGAGGTTAATGGAGAAAAATTTCATGCTCATAGGTTGGTACTTGCAACAAGGTCACCTGTGTTCAATGCTGAACTATTTGGTCCCTGGAATGAAAACAACAAAAAAAATATAAAAGTCAATGGAATGGAACCAATGGTTTTCAAGGCACTGCTCCATTTCGTATATACCGATATGCTACCTAGTTTGAATGAGGCTAGTAGTGATGGAAATAAAGAAAGCAACCAAATATCCTTAATACAAATGTTTCAACATTTACTTGGAGCTGCTGATCGATATGCGTAGAGAGGTTGAAAATTTTGTGTGAAGATAAGTTATCCAATAGTATTACTATCGACACAGTTGCAACCACTCTTATTTTAGCTGAAAAGCACAATTGCTCAAACCTTAAAGCTCGGTGTATTAAATTTATTACCTCGCCTCAATGCTTGGCGAAAGTAGCATTAACAGATGGATATTTCGAGCTGTTAATGAGTTGCCCCACGGTTCTCAAGGAGTTGAGGGCAAATTTTAATAATTTGTCTTTATAAAGGCATTAAAAGGCTATATCGGACGCAAGATTGATATGAATTGTTGTCGTGTCTATATGAAGGCATTTGACACCTATGTGCAGGCGAAAAATTAATATCAATTGTGTTGTGGTTATGTGTAGTTTTATTTTCATTTTATATGTGATTCTCTCTTTGTTTTTATGTGTGGCTTTATTTTTATTTTTATTTTTTATGTGATTCTTTCTTGTTTTAATGGTATTGTGAAACTGTTGATGGTTGTGGAAGTAATTTATTATATGTATCTCTGGGTGATGTATGTTGTTCATGTAAATTTTATTGTTGATATAATAGAGAGAAATCATCGCATATTCGCTAATAAAAGAAAATCGCAACAGCTGCTTTTGAGAGAAATCAAACATCTCGCTGAGCTTTGGATCAAATTCTGCTAAGAAAAGATATGCTAGACCAAGTAGGTATCCCTGGTTCTCATGTTTTGTATTATTTTTGTTATATAATTGTTTTCATATAGCAAACCTTATGTAAGACAGATTATTTTCCTTTTAATCCAATGAAGAACGAAATGAGCGAATACTTGTAGTTTTCCTCAAAAAAAATTAAGTGAATTTGTTATGTTTTGGAATATTTTTTTTTTTGAATAACTTGTATTTGTTGGTTTGGATTTTGGAACAATACTTGTTCAGTACCAAAATGGAGAGAACTTGTTTTAATTAATATAATTAACTGGTCCATATTTTTTTTTTTTTTTTTTGCTTGAAGCAGCCGGTAGGCATACATTAATAAAGTCCCAAAGTTTATATTACAAGCCCAAATCTGCGAACGAAAGAAAGAAAGTAAAGAAAAGAAAAGCAACAATCGATAAAAAGAAAAAAAAAACTACTCTGAAAAAGAAAAAAAAACACCACCGCAAGAAATAAAACAAGTATAAATCCATTGACCTAATTCAGTGCATCAAACTTCCAATCTCTTAGAAACCCGACATCAGAACAGGCATAGTAGATTCCTCTTGAGGAAATTTTCATGGATCAAGCTAAATTTGTCAATAAATGAGCTTCCTGCCTTCCTGGTTCCTTTCCCCCGAAATGAATCTTACAGTCAAATCCTTAACCCTCCTCTTCCAGATTTCACAACCTCTAGTCCGTTGGATTGCTGTCTAAGCTGACGGAAACACCTCATTTGGCGACTTCTAAAAAATGCAATATATGTATTGGAAAGTTTTGATTTTTAATGATAGTTTGTCAACATAAAGCCTCAGAGAAGTTGAAGAATAGTTTGTTCAGAAGAAAAATGATGGAATTTTTAAAACCTTACCCAATATATGCGACATAGTTTCAGAATATATATTTATAAACCGCAATATATTATTTTCTATGTGAATACTATTTTAGACAAATTTGCTTTCATATATAACTTTTTGTTTGTGAACATAAATGGGCCTAAATATGCTATAACCTGAAAAAGATAGGCCCTCTAATCGGAGACTCAAACATCATAATTTTAATTTCTTTATTTTGATATAATAACATGATATCTCACTTTGGACCTCAATTTAGTCTGAAAGTAACTTCGTAACATATTTTGGGCCCAAAGAAAGAAACATATGATTCAATCACCCACTACATAAACAGTTATATTAGTAGAAGCATAAGCAATCAAACGGCAAGTTCCTAATTTTGTTTGTTTGGTGATGGCGAGCGAAGGCCTGCCTGAGAGAAGAACAACAGCGAACGATTTCTCAATTGGATTCGGTCCTCGCTAAATCACTCTCTCCCTCTAATCTAACGATTTCTCCTGGTGAGTTTCCTCACTTCAAAATTCCCAATAATTTTCCTTAATTTTAAGTTCAGATTTGATACTGCACCGTTCGATTTTTCCATCCCAATTCTCCTAATTTTTCATTTTTTTTAATGATTTTTTTCGTAAATAGATTGCAATATCTGGTGTTTCAATCAATTTCGCAAGGAAATCAATTGAATTTCCTTCACAATTTTCGAATTTAATCACTCAAATCTTGATTTCTTTCCTTTTCCTCTTTCATTTCAGAACCCACCATCTGTTCGACGAAATGCCTGTGCCACCAATCATCATAACCAAGCTGGACAACGGCTCATCGCACCACTTAAAAATCAACCATTCTCTCACAAAAGACATCGGTTTAGATGACTACATTTCCTCCCCAACTTTCAGGTCAGGCGGATTCGATTGGGAAATTCTCTATTTCCCCCAATTGGACGAAGAAGACCCTGATTCCTCTTTCATCTCCTTCTCTCTCACTCTAGAAAGCGAATCTTGGGACGTGCGAGCCACTTTCGATTTTAGTTTGTTAGAAAAAGACGGATCACCGAGCTCACAAGCTTTCAAACGAACTTCCTATTGCTTTTCTTCACAAGGCGATAGTTTTGGCTATGCGCGATTCATTTCTCGCGCGGAATTAGAAGACGAGTATTTAATCGACGGTTATTTCACCGTTTTATGCACGATTTTCGTAACGAATGAGGAAATTAAACCGATTTTGAGAACGTGTGGAATTGGGGTTCCGGGTTTCGATTTGCACGACCAATTTGGGAAATTATGGAAAAGTGGAGAAAAATGTGATGTGAGTTTTGAGGTTGAAGGAGAGAAATTTAACGCGCATAAGTTGATTCTGGCCGCCAGATCTCCAGTTTTTGAGGCCGAATTATTCGGCTCGATGGCCGAGTCAAAAATGAAATGCATAAAAATAAACGACATGAAATCTTGGGTTTTTAAGGCCTTGCTAGGGTTTATATACACAGACACTTTATGCGAGATGCAAATAAATGAAAATGAGAGTGAAAATGTGAATGATTTGGTTAATTTCACTCAGCATTTGCTTGTGGCTGCTGATCGATACGGAATCGAGGGTTTAAGAGTCATTTGTGAGGAGAAATTATGCAACGAAATTAATTTGGAATCAGTTGTGACAACTTTGGATTTGGCTGAGAGACATAATTGTGAGAAATTGAAGGAGATTTGTTTAGGGTTTATTTCGGTTCCGAAGAATTTGATGAGGCTCGCGCTGACTCAGCGATACGTGCATTTAATGCAGAGCTGCCCGGTTTTGTTGACCGAGTTACAAGAGAGAGTTAGAGAGAATTCGATTTTTCATGATATTGTTTTAGATGAGTAAAAATGATGATAGTAATGGGAGGATTATGTTAAATATGATAGATGTTATTTCTCTTAAGTTTCTGTACAAAGTTCTATGTTGAACTTGCCTGGATTATCTTCTTTTCTTTCATTTCTGAAAATTTTGGGTTTTGGCCTTAAAGTAAAATTTGATATATTTTAAGTCAGGGTTTTGATATAGTTTTAGGTTATTAAAAATGATGATTTTAGATGGTTAAAAGTATGATAGATGTTATGATGTTATTTCTCTAAAGTTCGTTTGGTCTTAAATCAGTGTATAAAGTTTTTTGGCTGGATTATTTTCTGTTTTTCATCTTTAAGGTTCTGAAAATTTTGTTTAAGGCATTTGATAATTTGATTCGTTCTGAGTCCAAGGTTTTATAGATGAATTAGGTATAACATGTTTTGGTCAACAAATGATTGAAAAGCCAACAGGTTATGTACCAGTTACTGGTACTGGACTTATTGTCTCCTGTAAGGATTAAGATTGGAATAATTGTGAAACATGAATTCAAAAGAAAATTGTTTGCATGTGTTATTTTTGCTAATTCATTTGTACAGTTTTAGTGAGTGTAAATATAGTGCTCGTTAAGCTCCATATTATACTAAAATATATAAAAGTTGGCCATGTTTTGATTCCACGTGTCGCTATTTGAGGCCTCACAATCAGATCCGTTTATTTAAATTATACACAGATCGGACGGTTCATGTTTCTCCTTATCCTAATATGGGCCTCCACCAAGTCCAGCCCAAAGGAAACAAGTCAAATTTAATACAAACTTAGCAGATGAACATTTAATTTTATATAGACTTTCAAAATTATTAAAGTTGTACCCTTGGGACAAAATGGGAAGCTGAGAAAACCGGAAATAAGTAATGTTAGTTCTTTCGATTCTTTGTGGCATGATCCATACGTATAAAATTATACTAAAATATATAAAAGTTGGCCATGTTTTGATTCCACGTGTCGCTCTTTGAGGCCTCACAATCAGATCCGTTTATTTAGACTTTTTTTTTTTGATACCATTATTTCCTAAAATAAATCAATACTTGCCACTGTTTTGAAAATAATGTGGTAACTACCATTTCCGCCACTACCAGTGGCGGAACACATCTGTTCCGCCACTACTAGCGGCGGAACATGTGAATTTTCAGTTTTTTCAAAAATTTCTCATTTGACTGACTAAACATGATTAATTAGTGTAATGAACAGTGTTCCGCCACTGGTAGTGGCGGAACAGGAAAAAAAAAATTTTTTTTTTTTTTTTTTGAGAAAAAATTAATTTTTTTTCTGTTCCGCCAGTGGAAGTGGCGGAACAGGTAAATTTTTCCCCTGTTCCGCCAGTGGTAGTGGCGGAACACGTTTTTTTCACTAATTAATCCCGTTTTTGAAAAATTATAAAATCCACATGTTCCGCCACTACTAGTGGCGGAACAACATCTGTTCCGCCACTAATAGTGGCGGAAATGGTAGTTACCACATTATTTTCAAAACAGTGGCAAGTATTGATTTATTTTGAGAAATAATGGTATCAAAAAAAAAAAGTCGTTTATTTAAATTATACACAGATCGGACGGTTCATGTTTCTCCTTATCCTAATATGGGCCTCCACCAAGTCCAGCCCAAAGGAAACAAGTCAAATTTAACACAAACTTAGCAGATGAACATTTAATTTTATATAGACTTCCAAAATTATTAAAGTTGTACCCTTGGGACAAAATGGGAAGCTGAGAAAACCGGAAATAAGTAATGTTAGTTCTTTCGATTCTTTGTGGCATGATCCATACGTATAAAATATAAACAAATTAGTTGTCTAGCGAGTCGTCATAATACTACTAAATAGTCCATTGCATGAAAGTATACAGAACAAAAGTAAGAACACAAGTAATAGAAGATCAAGTATTTGACTGAATATATAACGTTATCAAACGGAGATCTCACATTATTTGTATGCACTCTCTCTCCTCAAATATAACCATGTTTTCCTGTTTCTTTCTATCATAAGCACATTTTTATCAGTGTTGCAAAAATCTCCGATTTGGACCAATTAATTCCCGATTAGTATCAAATCTTTAGAAAAATGACTGAATTTAGCCAAATCTTTTTGAAAAATCTTTTGTCCGATTTGAGCCTGATTTGGCCAATTTTTTTGAGATTTGATTCTATTTTTTTTAAAAAACCCAAAAAAAAATATTTGTAGTCTCTTCGTGTCTAGACTTAGGATTTAGTTCTTACTCTTCATGCGACTTGCGATTCAAACGACGAGCAGCGACTAACTTTTGGTGGGCGACGACTGACAAATTATAGTGTTACTTTAGCATGTTATTTGGTAGATGAATTTATATTATTTTTTTGTTGAGAAATTATAGTGTTACTTTATAATTTTATAATTAAAATATGATAATCTGTACTAATATAATCATTCAATTAATTGCCGACTAATCCCGATTAATCTGATTAATTCCAAATCCCCACCTCGCCGATCGAGGAGCGATTTGCGACTTTTACAACATTGATTTTTAATATTTTTATACACACCCTCCAAAAATTGAAAATTACTTTTCTTTGCATATTTTTATACAGGCCCTTCAAAGACTTAAAATATCAAATTTACTAACAAGTTTAAATAATTTTATCTTCAAAATAATAAATAGTATAATTTTTACTATTATACTAAGAAAATAGCAAATAATAAGTTAATAGAAATATTAGAATATCACGTTGATAATACAATTAATAAAAGGAATAACAGTAAATTTCTATTTTCAATATGTTTCGATGTGTTCATCTTGAAGGTGTGAAATGGAACAATTATGTTCTTATAAATTTTGTAGCCAAGTAATAAATTAAACATGTTATTTTTTTAGTGATATGAGAATTCATGTACAATACAATACCTGCATTTAACCTGCGGTTCCTAACTTCTATACTTCAGCCATAAATGAATCTAAATAATTTAATGTTTTTTCCAATTTCACATATGCATTGTTCACGTGAGTTTATTGTATATATTATGCGATTCTCAACAAGAACGATTTCAAGCAAGCAGAGTAAAAATGTTCAATTATATCCGGACCGAAGTGAAGCGAGGGTAGATTTTAGTATATATTCCTTCCATTTGTAAAAATGTTCAATTATATCCGGGCCGAAGTGAAGCGAGGTAGATTTTAATATATATTCATTCCATTCAAAAAATTTATTCCTCATTTTTAAGTTTCATAACAGAGGCTACATATTTTCTTGAAATTACACATATATATTCGTCAATACAGGAAATGTGATTACCAAAAAACTTTCAGGTATAAAAGAGAACCCCAAAACATTCTTATTCAAAACAAAAAAAAAAATTATTTTACTCAACTACAAGTGCCAATTACAAAACCTGAACATCTCAATACAAAACAGATTCACTTAATTGTTTTAATAAATAAAATCAATTCACTTAATTTACAAATACGAACAATAAAGTAAGAAATGCCAACAAATCATTCACACGACTTATTGCATAATTGTAACATCATGATAGTTTTAGTTCCACTTAATATGATGATGTTATATATTACTATGAATTAGTAACCTAACCTTTCATGATGTTTCAATTCATCACCTTCAATTAACTTATTCAACAAAAATTTCCCCATACTTTCTAATAGTGAGAAGTTTTATAGTTTCACTCAATGTGGTGACGCTAAATATTATTCTAAAGTAATCACCTTTTAGATGCCGTTTCAATCATCACCACTAATGAACTTATTCGTCAAAATATATTCCTCAAACTTCATAAAAGTGTGTGTAGTGATCCTCTATTTTAATGTGAATCAGCTTCATCTTTTTAAGCACGCCGAATTCTAAATTCACCTTAAGATTCTAATTGAAAGAAAAAGAATGATAAATCACTTTATTTTCTATTTTCTACCTATATGATGTAATTAATTTATTTTAATCTAATGTACTTATAAGAACCATTTTATTGATTTAATAGAATTCCAGTGAGACATTTCGACTCATCATGCTTAAAAAAATCACTCATTTTTTTGTTAATATCACCTGATATAACGAAAAAGCTCCCCGGCCCTAAAAACCGGGGAATGAATGTCCTTATCAATTGCTGCAATGTGGGAGCATACAATTTTAAAGTGGAAAAAATCACACAACTCGTGAACAATCTTTTCCAATTTTATATCGTCCGTGTACTTTGGAAAGTTGTGTGTGGTTTTATCTAGAGCTGGCAAAATCTGACCCGACCCACCCGAATCCAAACCGGACCCGACCCGAAAATATTGACAAGTCAGCGACCTTAAACCCGACCCGAACCGAACCCAAACGACCGAAGACCCAAAATATCCGAAACCCGAACGACCCGAAACCCGAAATACCCGAGACCCGAACGAACCGAAACCCGAATGATCCGAGGTCCGAACGACCCGAAACCCGAATGACCCGAACCTAAATGACATGAATTTGCATATAATGAATAAATGGTCATACATCTGTTGATTTCACTTTTATGCTAGTATTATATATTATTTTATAATATCTTATTTTATTTCTTATAATGTCAACATATTATTTTAAAAAATAATATATTAATTATATTGGTTTTTAAGACATAAAATTCTATTTGAGACTTTTGAGCTCATCGGCCTCCTTTTACAGCTTGCGCAAAATTGAAAATAAATAAATATTTATTTAATCAAAGATTTTTTATCACAAGTTAAACACGGTACGTAACTAGAGCTGGCAAAATCTAACCTGACGCGAAAACCCGACCCGAAAATATTGACAAGTCAACGACCCGAAAGCCGACCCGATCCGAACCCGAACGACCCGAGACCCAAAATATCCGGAACCTGAACGACCCGAGACCCGAACGACCCGAGACCAAAACGATCCGAGACCCGAATGACCCGAACCGAACCCGACCTGACCCATCTATTTGTCACCTCTAGTTTTATCCAGTTAATAGATTATAATATTTCTGCCTTTTTAAACAGACCCGTGTTAAAATTTACCTTGGCATCCTTCCATTCACATTGGTAAAAAGATTTGATGATAAATAGCTAGTTAACTTCAACCCCTCTATCTTACCTCCTTTGGCTCGATAGCACTAACGTCCCAAAAATAGAGGTGTAAATGGGTCGGATAATATATGGCCGACAATATTCGTGCTCTGTATCGGATTAATAATTATTCATTTCCGGCCATATACGAAAACAGATACAGATAGTTTTTTTTTCTTTTTCAATTGATTATCTTGCAGTTTGAATGGTCTCCTTTCATTTATAACATAAAGATATATTGATATTTTCTCAAGTTGTTGCTAAATGTAGGATAATATGGGTGATAATTTTGTGGCTATGTGTTAATAATTAACTGTATCTAATTGTTGCTTTTTCTGTTCTTAAAATTCTTGCAGCATAAGAGTAACTAACAAAATGATAGTACCATTAAAGCTCAAATACATATGTATTTGGTGGTGAAACAACATTTTATTCACACACGTTGGTAGAAAAACTTAAGAGAAAAATAATCGGCTACAATCAGATTTTGAAGCACGACAATTTTTTTTAAAAACAAATTCAATAGATAAATTGAGATGAAAAAATGGAGGTGGTGGGATATTTCATAACGATGATTCTATTTCTCACTGTAAAACTATCATTTCTGAGGAACTCAGAGACCTCAAAGTAATGTTTTTTCATAAATTTTGAGAAACCATAACTGTAGCTAGAGCTATTGAACATAGCTAGCCTTCCAACTGTTTTGGCAAACATAGTTGAGGGTCTTCCGTCAGAATCCAACACAATCTCATATAGAGCCTTCACATCATCAATTGTATTAACAAGCTCAAGGAAAAGTGAGATGTACTCACCTTTATCGTCCTTTTGGCATCCATCCGGGTAGTATCTCAGGCGCCAATTGTACCCACAGATTGTGAAGGTATCACTTGTGATGAATGTTCCAATGCCAATACCTTTGATGCTCAAGTAGCCAGCAATGAACAAATTGTGGACTCCGTTGAGGAACTCTATTACAGTGAATGTTGCGGTAGGGCACTTTGAAGAGGAAGAAGATGATGATGTAGATGGCGGGGTGTTGAGAGAGAGGGAGAGAGAGAGTTTGAGAAGAGTAGAAGGAAGAAGAGTAATTATATTTTTCATTAATTAGGATATTATACAAGATTCTATTTATAATACATTTGAGTTAATCTAAGCCACTAGCTAACTAGCCGTTAGGTCTATTATAACCACTCATTTAGTGAACTAATCGTAGCCATACATTGAGTGATCACTCTTAATTATCTTGCTAATACTCTATCAATATCCTAATACTCTATCACCCCCCCTCAAGCGAAACCGGTTCTCGAACGGTGAGTGCGCGACGTAGTAGTTGAAAACGTGGAGTAGATAATCCCTTCGTAAGAACATCCGCGATCTGATCCTTGGTGCTGATGAATTGGACGAGTAGCTGCTTTGAAGTTGTGAGCTCGCGAACAAAGTGAAAATCGATGCTGATATGTTTAGTGCGGGAATGAAACACCGGGTTTTGAGCAAGGTAAGTAGCACCAATGTTATCGCACCATAGGACGGGGGGTCGTGTTTGAGCGATGTGAAGTTCGAAGAGAAGGGATTGGAGCCACACGATTTCTTGGGTAGCCATGGCAAGGCTACGATACTCAGCCTCGGTACTAGATTTGGGCCAAGGAAGATACAATAGCCTGTGGTGGAGCGCCGGTCATCGGGACAACATGCCCAATCAGCATCAGAGAAGGCCTGAAGAAAAAGAGATGTCGCGGGGCATAGTTGGAGCTCTAGAGTGATCGTTCCTTTGAGATAGTGAAGAATGCGGTTAACCGCGGTCCAATGCGTGGTTGTTGGGGAGTGCATGAATTGAGAGACCTTGTTGACGGCGAACGAGATCTCAGGGCGTGTGATGGTGGCATATTGAAGGGCCCCAACAACACTTCGATAGAGCGTAGGGTTGTCCATGGGTTCGCCATCGAATTTGGAGAGTTGTTCTCCTGCAAGAATAGGCGAGGGGCAAGGTTTAGCGCTATCCATTTTGGCCTTTTGGAGAAGGTTGAGAACGTATTGAGGTTGGGAAAGATGAATGCCCTCGGGAGAAGTTTGAGCTTCAATGCCAAGAAAGTAGCGAAGTGGGCCAAGGTCTTTGAGCGAGAATTGGGAATGAAGATCATTGACGAGAGTTTGGATGATCGAGTTGTTGTTCCCAGTGATAAGGATATCGTCAACGTATACAAGAGTGAAGGTGAGGTCATTATCCGTCTTGCGAATGAAGAGAGAGGGATCGGAAATTGAGCTTGCGAAGCTAAGACTAGATAGAGTGGTTTTGAGTTTGTGAAACCATGCGCGAGGAGCTTGTTTGAGGCCGTAAAGTGCTTTGTGAAGTTGGCACACATAATGGGGCCTAGTAGGGTCCGAGAAGCCTGGTGGTTGTTGCATAAAAACCGTTTCTTCGAGTTCGCCATTGAGAAATGCATTATTTACGTCGAGTTGCCGAATAGTCCACGGATGAGAGAGAGCAATGGTAAGAAGAACACGAATTGTGGTGGGTTTAACAACGGGACTGAATGTTTCAGTATAGTCGATACCTTCTTCTTGGTGGTATCCTTTTGCAACAAGTCGAGCTTTGTAGCGTTGGATAGAGCCATCAGAGTTTTTCTTGATTTTAAATACCCATTTACACCCGACAAGATTTTGCGTGGAGTTGGGTGGTACTAAGGTCCAAGATGGTGTTATGATGGAAGGAGTGGTTTCAAGAAGAGAGAGAGTAGTATGTTGAGATGTATGTGGGTTGGAGGGCGACGGGTTTGTCGAGAGATGTTGAAAGGGAAAATGATTTTCATCAAACACGACATGGCGACTAATGTATAGTCGGTTTGTGGGAAGATGAAGACATTTGTAGCCTTTGTGAGAAGGAGAGTAACCGAGAAAAACACACGGCATGGAGTGGAGTTCGAGCTTGTGAGAATTGTATGGTCTTGTGTAGGGAAAGCATCGACAGCCAAGAATTCGAAAGAGGGAATAATCAGGTTCTTTTTGAAAAAGAATTTGGTATGGAGAGGATCGGGGAGAGTTTGTGTTGGGAAGGTTGTTGATGAGGTGGACGATACTATAGAAGATATCATCCCAAAAGGTTTGTGGAATGGAAGCGAAAGACATGGTGGAGAGTGAGAGGTCCACAATGTGACGGTGTTTTCCTTCAGCGCATCCGTTCTGCTCCGGTGTGTGTGGACAGGAGGTGATGTGTGTGATGGAAGGAAACATGCGTCGAATTGGTAGAAATTCGGTGCCGCCATCCGTTTGAAGCGTCTTTATGGATCGAGAGAGAAGGTTCTCAACTCTTTCTTTGAAGAGGGCGAAGATGTGTGGTACCTGTGATTTAGACGAGAAGAAATATATCCAAGTAAAACGCGAAAAATCATCGATAAAAATTACAAAGTAACGTGAGCCAGAGTGAGAGATAATTGGAGAAGGCCCCCACACATCAGAATGTACTAATTCTAAAGGCTCACAAGAGCGAATATTCGAATGTTTACTTGGGGGACATGTAGGACATTATTAAGTTGTAAATCACGTGTAGAAGAATTAAAATGAGTTTGACCAAGATTATTAATTTTCAAACCTGCTCCATTCCCGACACGAATTTGTTCAGTGCCAAGATATGAAGTGTGTGAGTTTAGGTTGGCGAGTTGAGAAGTCACATGATTTGTGGCGCCTGAGTCGAGATACCATCCATCGGTAACGGTTGGTGGAGCGTAGAGCGTGTTGGCTTGAGGTTGATTGTTGTTGTTGTTGTTGTTGTTGTTGTTGTTGTTGTTGTTGTTACGCCAGCGACATATATCGGCAGTGTGACCAAGAATTTTGCAAATCTGACATCGCACCTTCTTGCGATTATAGTTATTATTATTACTAGTATTATTAGGATTATTATTGCGTTTGTCTCGATTTGTATTGTGTCCCCGATTATTAGAAAACCAAGTGTTTATCAATTGGGTGGCAAGTGCGTCGAAAATTTGTTGATTTGGAATCGGGCCCAAGATAGAATTTTGAGATGGGCCCATTTGAAAATTGGGCTGATATGGACCGGGTTGGAGACTGGATTGATGTTCAAAAAAGGCCCATTAAAACCGGAATTACCCGGCCCATTATAGGAAGGCCCATACTGAGTATAATAGGCGGTCGGTGCACCATGCACTTGTGATCCACTTCCATTCGGAGCCGATACGAACGAGGAGAAGGTTGGAGAAGAAGAAGAGGTGCCGTTCGAGTTTGAGAACTGAGAGAAATTAATGGCGATAGATCTATTTCGAGCCAGCACTTGTTCCTGATTGATCAGACTTCCAGAGAATTCTGGAAACGTTATTTCATCGGCGCGTTGATTTATTGTCGTGACAAAACTCTCGTATTCTGGCCCTAAGCCATTCAGGCAGAAGTCGACAAGGTCTTCTTCTTTGACAGGGCAACCAATCGTTGCTAACTGATCAACAAGGTACTTCATCTTGCTCAAATATTCAGAACAAGACAGGCCTCCCTGTTTCGTGTTTTGGAGTTGGTTTTTCAGTTCGTGTCGACGAGCTTTTGAAGAGGCCCGGTATCGTCGAGCAAGAGCAGTCCAGGCAGAGGCAGTTGTCGTGTAGCTGATGAGTTGTGCCACAACTGCTTCTGTTACGGATGACAGAATCCAGCCTAGTATCAGCTTGTCTTGGCGATGCCAGTGTTTGTAAGCTGGATTGGGGACTGTTCTGAAAATATTGTTTGTGGTTTCGGTGAGGGTTTTGGGTGGTGGATCAGTGGTAAGGTCAAGAAAATCACCAAGTCCATGACCTTCGATAATGGTTTGAATTTGAAATTTCCAGATTAGGTAGTTTGAATCGGTTAGTTTGGTGGTAATTTGATGAGAAAAGGTGATTGGTTTGGTCATTGAAATACTAACTGATGAATCATCAGTTGTGGTTGATGTAGGTGCCATTCGGAGTAATTGAAAGGAAAAGAAAAAGGAAAAGGGGAAAAAAAGTTGAATTTCTCTTATTTTTGTTGAAAGAAATGTCAAGATTAAGTCTTGAGAGAAAAAGAAATGTCAAGAGAGGAGAAAGAAATGTCAAAGTTAAGTCTTGAGAGAAAAGAAAAGAAATTTTTGTGGAGAATTTGGAGAAAAAGAGAGCTTCTTGAGGTATTATTTTCTTCTTAGAGAAAAAATTTTTTTTTCTGAAAAAGATTGAATTTCTCTTAATTTGTTAGAAGAAATGTCAAGATTAAGTCTTGAGAGAAAAGAAATGTCAAGAGAGGGGAAAGAAATATCAAGATTAAGTCTTGAGAGAAAAGAAAAGAAATTTTTGTGGAGAATTTGGAGAAAAAGAGAGCTTCTTGAAGTATTATTTTCTTCTTGAGGTAATATTTTTTGAAAAATATTAAAGGCTTGATACCATGTTGAGAGAGAGAGAGAGAGAGTTTGAGAAGAGTAGAAGGAAGAAGAGTAATTATATTTTTCATTAATTAGGAGATTACACAAGACTCTATTTATAATACATTTGAGTTAATCTAAGCCACTAACTAACTAGCCGTTAGGTCTATTCTAACCATTCATTTAGTGAACTAATCGTAGCCATACATTGAGTGATCACTCTTAATTATCTTGCTAATACTCTATCAATATCCTAATACTCTATCACGGGGCATTTTGCGATTTTTTCATGACAGTGGCAATGCATTTGACGGTGAGGATATCATCTTTGGGGAACATCAATGCCTTAAGATCATGCTTTCTAACGAATTTTAGAGGAGCCACACCATCTGGAGGAGCCTTCAAATGCCACCGGGCTTATGATCTTTGCGGTTATAGTTGTTGGATTCCCATTCGAGTCGAGAACTCTTACTTGGTATAGAGCCTTCACAACATCGGCTGTATTTACTAGCTCGACATAAGTTGAAATATACTCACCTAATTATTTACTATATCCATTGGAATTGATATGCAAACACCACTCAACCCCACCAATGGAAAACATTTTGGATTTGACAGATTCTTCACTTCGTATACCTTCAATGTTCGATCTTAACCTGATGATGCCCTGTAAAGAGCTCTAGTTTAGATGAAGTTGCATAATTTGGCGATGCCATTGAGAATAAAAGTATGAGCAAGATGGAATTAAAGAGATATGGAACATTGGGGTGTTTAAATGAGGAATTAATGGTGTGATTTCTATTTCCTTACCCCAGACCACGTTTTGAATTATGAAATTGAGAATAATTCATAAACGGTATTTCGATAGTTTATTTCTTCTTCAGTACATCTTTTTCTAGTGATTATTTGACAAAGATAGTTTATTTCTCCTTCAGTAGATCTTTTTCTAGTGATTATTTGACAAGTTCTCATCACGCAAGATGCAAAGGACAGATTTAATAAAAAATAATTTCAAAATGACAAACTAATTGTAGTTTTTTTTCATATATGCGCTTCCAAAAACGCAAAATATCAAATTAAAGACCACAAATATCATATTTAGCCTCCCAAATTTCAAAACTATCAAATTACCCATCGAAAAGTTCAATTTAATCAAATTTACACAAAATACAAGTTGCGAGTTAAATTCTGTGTTCTGTCCAAGTAAAGAAAATATACCCTTGTGTTCACATTAAAAAAATAAAAATTTATTTAATTTGGACGAAATTATATCCTTGTGTTCTGTCTAAGTAAAGAAGGAGATTGAAAGGGCAATATCATAAATTTATAAATTAACAGTTAAGTTTATGTTTGACGGCAATAATGGTGAAATCTAATTTCTGGGCAAATTTGACAAATTCGAAATTAAGTTTAACAGCAGTAATGGTTGGAGTCAAAAGTTTATAAGGTTAAACTTGGTATTAGCATTTCCTCAAAAAAAAAAAAAATAATAATAATAAACTTGGTATTGGCAGTTTTAGGACGGTAAATTTGATATTTTGAGTTCTTGTAAGGACATATATATGAAATTCCACTAAATTATACATGCACTAGTACAAACATGAAACATCTTCCAACAGAAAAATAATAATACAAAAAAAATAGGTAAGTACATTTTGAAACAACTAAAGGGAAGCACAATATGACAAACACAAAACCTCTTCTTGCAAGACATAAACATGAATCAGGCCAGTAAATATTCTCATCGTAACATCAAAAAAAAAAAAAAATTATCATCGCATTGATAATTAAACTAATAGAATTTATTTTGTTTCTGAGGTGCCCAAGGGTGCGTTGGATTCTTTCATGACTATGAGATCGCACTTGATTGTCAAACTGTCATCTTTAAGGAACTTTGACTCCTCCTCTTCTCCATCCTCTCTTTAGCATCTCCCGTTGAGCCGGTTTGAGCCGGTTTTTGCTCGTTTCGTCCCTTTGCCAAAGGTGCTCACAAACTGTTCATTAAAATGCATTGCATGTGTGAAACCTTTGTTTTGAGTTTTCAAAGCTGCAGAACTTCAAAGCTGCAGAACGATTTGGAAAGTTGGAGAATGCTGCATTGTAAGCTGCATCGTTTCTGTTAAGTGGAACTTTTATGTTTTGTTTACTAATTAAAAAGGGAGACTTCTGAGGAGTAAAACATATACTCTGGTTGGAGGTTGTTTTGTCCATGGATTTTTTTCAAAGGCAGTGATTAGACGACAACAACTCTCTTTTGAGCTTGTTTTTGCTTGTTTAATGTGAATTGCGGCCTCTTTAGGTCTTATGGTCTTCTTGTTGTGGATTTATATGGTGACGCCGATACCTAATCTATAGGGCAGCGCAAAACCTTAATCGGAAAACAAATCTGAAGATTGACAAATCCGAAGATCGATAAAATGGCCGACAATCTTCTCAACGGATTAATTCACATAGCGAGAATGGAGAGAGAGATTTAGGGCACGAGTTTTTGTTAATATTTTATTTCAAATTTAGGCTTTGAAATTCATTGAATATAATATAACAAGAATCTTGTAACTGTTTTTTATTATTATTAATAAAAGTCTTTAGTAGGCTCTCGCCAATCACTTTAAAAAAAAGGAACTTTGGCTCCTCAAGTTCAGATTTTCTCATAAATTGAGGGAAGTCCAATCGTGCTAATGGCGTGAAAACGGATGGCTCAACATGAGTAGGCGTTGTAGCAGAAGGATTTCCATTTACATCCAACAACTTTATATCAAAAAAGGCAGTCGTATTTTTTAAGGTGATGAAAACTGAAATATGATCAGTATTACCGAATTGCCAGATCCATTAGATTGAAAATTTATGAGCCAATCGTATCCACCTACACTAAAGATATTGGAGCTTATATGTCTACTGTATTGACCATACCTTTGATACACGAGTAACCGAAGATGGTAACCATGTGCGATCCCGCATATAGCTTCTTGCATGTAGTTGAGTTACTTGTCAACGCCATTAATGGAGAATGGGGATGGATCAACAGAAAAAAGATAGCAATATATATATATATATATATATATATATATATATATATATATATATATATATATTGTTATGAATATAATTAATGTGGATGTCCATTACTTGGCCCCTAAGCAAAGATAAATTAGGAAATGCTTATAAGAATGGAAGGAGTCATGGCAGGATATTTATTACTGTATATTCTATTGTATTTAGGTTAGATTATTTCCTTTACTGTAATTCTAAATCAGGCAAGAGATTTTTTGGCCAGCACTCACCCTCTACTATATAAAGAGAGAACTGGCTATTGTATTCTTAATCCACAATTCAATGAAATTCTCTCCTTTCAATTCTCTCTTTTATTATTCTTTTGTTCTTTATTTTATAACACGTTATCAGCACGACTCTACAATAAACATTTGAAGTTCTAAAAAACATAACTGAAACTCAGCTTCAGAAGGTACAATTTCAAATTATTAATATTTCATTATATTATTTATTTTGGATTTCTTTTATTCGATTTTTTTCTTTTCTTGAAATTTGTTATTTTACGAGTTTTTTTAAGTAACATATCTCTGCACCAGAAGTTGCAGATTCTCTTTATAGATCAATGCACCAGAAGTTGCTTGTTTAATTATTTTTATTTTGCAACCAGAAGTTGTGTGTTTATTTTTATCCACGCACCAGAAGTTGCTCGTTTAAATTATTTTGTATGCACCAAGAGTTTCTTGTTTAATTATTTTTGCAACCAGAAGTTGCATGTTTATTTTTATTTACGCACCAGAAGTTGCTTGTTTCATTTTATTTACGCAACCAGAAGTTCCATGTTTATTTTTATTTATGCACCAGAAGTTATAAGTATATTTATGCACCAGAAGTTGCAAGTATATTTATCTTTATTCTATGTACATTTATTTTATGCACATTTACTTTTATGCACATTTACTTTTATGTACATTTATTTTACGCACATTTATTTTTATGCAAATTTATTTTTTATTTATGCACATGTAGTTGCAATAATTTTTTCCCTTTGCACACAAGCTGCAAAATTTATTTTATGCACCATAAGTTGCAAAATATAGCACCAGTAGTTGCAAGAATATAAATCAGAAATATTGTCTAAATCTCGAAGATCAACTCTCAAATAATAATTTGAAAAAAAATATGAAGAATATATATTAAATAATGATACTCCTTTTTATCTTGCTCTTGAAGCAGCAACAAGATGAAGAGAGTTGTAAGATATATTGAAAACCAATATCATATATTATTGGGAATAAGCTAACTAATGAGTTGTAAAAGAAGAAATTATGAAACTTGTCTAAATAATTGCATTCAATTCCCAGAAGTGAATGTTGCAAAATAATGACATAAATGAGACCAATGCCAGAAGTCATTACAAGAAAATCACATAAGACAATGAGAAGATACAACAAGATATCATTTGTAACTGATTTCAAAATATGTATTTTTGATGTTGTATAAAAGAGCATTGGTTAAGTACCTGTTGTACACCAAAATATTTTGTCGAATTCTATAAAGTCTCTTTAAAAGAAAAAAAATTATGGTTAATTATGTTTATAATTGAAAACCATTTCAGTAAGCTCTTAAATATTACATAAGACTTTTAGGCGGACTTCCTTGACCATATATTTATTCAATTTATTTTATTTATTTGTGGAATCCAAAATGTCTGTCATATGTCCAGCAGACATTGAACAACTAAAATAATAATTAGAAATTGAAAGACAGGTATTAATATAATACCATGTATTGTAAATGTAATTTAAGACTCCAGAAGAGTTACCATTTTGTTGCCTGTATATAATAGATAATGCTTTAAAATTGTAAATTACTGTTTCTTGTATATAAGAAAAATAATGAATTTTCATTAAAATGAAAAATCACGAATTCCATACAATTGGTTCCGCAACATTCCCAGAAGTGAATACCACATATACAAGTCGTGATTATTAATATGGATGCTGACGTGTAAGAGGTCAATGTCGAAATTATACTTGTGACTGTGATGATTATATTAAGAAAAACACACAAGAAAGCGGAAAGAACGCACAAAATGGTCTAAAAATTTATGTGGTAGTAAAGGACATTTGGTATGTCTCTATGTACGCCCTAGAATCTTGTGGGGTTTATTAGGCCGTCTTAAAAGCAAAGAGAAAATATTAATGTTGACTTGTTTATCACCATAATGAAAAAGTTGATAACAGATAATGATATCATCCGCTGGATTTAAAGCACATTAACAAGAACGAGTTAGAGAAAGAACCGAGTAAGAAAAAAAAAATTATTCTATTTTTATATTCTTATTATTATTGTTATTATCATTATCATTA
Source organism: Juncus effusus (assembly GCA_027726005.1). Classification (NCBI taxonomy): domain Eukaryota; kingdom Viridiplantae; phylum Streptophyta; class Magnoliopsida; order Poales; family Juncaceae; genus Juncus; species Juncus effusus. The sequence continues at coordinate 1,500,897 of CM050900.1, read as the reverse complement.
TTTTTCTTTCTTTTGATACTACTAATATGAATCAAAGTATGTATGGACACAATAAGAATTATAAATATGTGTGCCTCATTGTAGTGGACAATATTTCTGTATTTTGAGAAATATTCATTAGAACAACATGCAGCTTTTCTACTGATTTGTATTATGAAGGACTAATACAATTAAGTCAGATTTATTAGTAAACCAAAAGTTTATTGACTTAAAACTTATTTATGCTTCTGCATATCAGATTTCGTCCAGTCGAAAAGTAATTTTATAATTTGACATGAACTTGAAGTTCACTAATTAGAAAAGCAATTTTATCATTAAACATGTACCAGAAGTTCAATAATTTGAAAAGTAATTCTATGATTTGACATGAACCAGAAGTTCACTAGTTCGAAGAGAAATTTCATGATTTGGCATGAAACAAAAGTTAACTAATCTCGGAGCAATGATGATGCAAATAATCACATAGAATTCAAATATGCATCAATTAAAGAACCAGAAGATTCTTTTATCAAATGAATTTTCATGTGCTACATGTTATTAAAGGAGAATTAATTGTTAGACATCACAAATCAGGGTTGGGAATAAATCACCCAATTTCCTTAAGCGTATTAATCGAAATATATGTGGCCCTATTACTCTTTCATGTGGACCATCTAGATATTTTATGGTATTAATAGATGCATCTATTAGATGGTCACATGTACATTTATTTAATCTCGAAATATTATATTTGCGAGATTGCTTGCTCGAATATTCTAATTAAGATAATAATTTCTGGATCGTACAACTAAGAAAAATCGTCTTGATGATGATCAGTTGGCTACATCCCAAGTAATAATTGACTATTGTATGTTGATTTAGATTATAGTTGAGCATTGGCCCACAAACGCACTTAGAATGATCTAACATCATATCTTGTTAAGCGATTATAATTAATCGTTGGCCCTTAATAATGAAATGAAAGCTCGTCTTTTGATTGAGGCAATGAAATGATATATGCTACAGCACTAATTAGAGTAAAGCCAACATTTTATAATAAGTACTCCCCATTATAATTTGTGACCGGCCTGCAGCCGAGTAAATACTATTTAAAATCTTTTAAATGTGTAATATTTGTTCCGGTAGCTCCACCGCAACGCACAAAAATGGGTCACAAATAAAAGTCGGGCATATATGTTAAGTTAAATTGCCCTGCATAATTTGATATCTTGAACTTCGTTACACAAAATTATTCACTACATCTTAATTCGGATGGATATCCCTGGAGGATCATCCAAAAACACACCTGAAATGTGTTAGATGTTTGTAGACAAAATTATTCACTACATCTTAATTCGGATGGATATCCCTGGAGGATCATCCAAAAACACACCTGAAGTATGTTAGATGTTTGTAGACAAAATTCCAGAAGAAAGAATTAAATGAATACCAAAGTGATTGTTATGAAACAAATCAAATTTTAATGAATATGTTCAAGATATAATAGACAATGAAAGTCCTGGAGAACTTGATTAATAATTAATGATAACATTAGTGGGAGAGAAACAAGAGCTGGAAAACATAAGTTATAACTTATATGGATTGCATCATTAATATCTTTCACTTAGATCCTCTAACAAGTTAATATGAACTAGAAGTTCATAAATTTATTAATGTGAAACAATATGCAATTATATTATTTATATTGATGCAAAAATGATATTCCAGCATTTAGTGCTCATTGAGATACCCTTGGATAATTCTATGTTTGAGATATGCCAGAAGCATGGTCGACCAATCGGTTCCAAATGATATAGATCCAAGGAAGAAGAAAAGAGCATGATAAGAAAGTTGGTTTGAAGTTATCAATACTTCAAAAGAAATAAATTCTTCTGAAAAGAATATTGATGATAAAAGAGTAGAAGACAATGACGAGCAAATAACCCCAGAAGAGGTTCAGGTACCTAATAATATTGAAAATATTGAAAATGATGAGATCTCAATAAATTATGTCTCTACTAGAATAAATATGGAACCGAAATAAAATTGTGATTAATCAAAATTTAGTTATGCAATTGCACTTGATTTATAAATGAAAATGAGGATCTAGAATTAAAATTATTTGTATAATGTCGACGGATAAAGTATTGGCCAAATCGAAAGATGTGATTAAAGCATCATTATTTTCACTAGTGAAATATAAAATTGTGGATATGTACTCCAAACACCTGGCGTTGTATAACAGTAACTTATAAGCGAGTATAACTTATAAGAGGGTGTTTTAAGAATATGTAATGAAAATTAAATTGTGATATGCAATTATATTTCTAATTTTATCGTCCCTGATGGACTTATTAACGTAGTAGCAAATTATTCATATCTCATTTGATTGCAATATATTAATGAAAATCCCTGAAGGATTTAGAATGCCTGAAGCATTTCAAACTCTCGAGAGATTTAATCTATTAAATTACAAAGATCTTTGTACTAATTAATGCAATATTGAGATATGTGATAAAATTGCTATAACAAATGTTTGTTGAATGAATGTTATGTAATTGATCAAAATTACGTTTAGAAAACTATATGTTTACCTTTTGAATGTTGATATATATATTGATGATTTAAAATCGTATGGTACTCTCGAAGAGCTCCAAAAGCTACCACATTATTCAAAAGAATATAAGATTAAATTCTTTAATGCATAAAATATTATCTTGAATTATAAATTGAATATTTCCCTGAAGGAGTCATTATTTCATAATCCATCTATTATAATGATATAATGTGGAGAAATCGCATCCATTAAGATCATCAAGATAACTTGTTTGATGTATTAACAATTAAAATAAATGATGGTGAGTTATTTTCATGCATGCATGAGCACGATAATTGTGAAATGAATATCTAAAGAAGCTCCCCAAATAATGATCCAGCAGATCTCTTCTTAAGTATATATTACAGAGATTGAACTTTGTCATCTCACATATAGTTGCGTATATGAGGGGGAGAAATAATACGCACTGCACTCTTTTTCCCTTGTCTATGGTTTTTGTCCCAATGGGTTTTCCTAGCAAGGTTTTTAACGAGGCAGCTTTTGTGCGTAATATATAGAATGATGATGCACTCTTTTTCCTTCACTAGGATTTTTGCCCATACGGTTTTACCTAGTAAGGTTTTAACGAGGCATATTTAATATATGAAATAATGAGAAACAATGATAATACGCGATGCACTCTTTTTTCCTTAACCAAGGTTTTGTCCTACTAGGTTTTCCTTATAAGGTTTTTAATGAGGCAACATCTAATGCGTATGAAAGATAAAATATGGACATCCAAGGGGGAGTGTTATGAATATAATTAATGTGGATGTCCATTACTTGGCCCCTTATCAAAGATAAATTAGGAAATGCTTATAAGAATGGAAGGAGTCATGGCAGGATATTTATTACTGTATATTCTATTGTATTTAGGTTAGATTATTTTCTTTATTGTAATTCTAAATCAGGCAAGAAATTTCTTGGCCAGCACTCACCCTCTACTATATAAAGAGAGCAGTGACTATTGTATTCTTAATCCACAATTCAATGAAATTCTCTCCTTTCAATTCTCTCTTTTATTATTATTTTGTTCTTTATTTTATAACATATATATATATATATATATATAGTTTTGCTAATAAGCTAATATTATTATCAAGGAGTTAGTACTAACAATTTGTTGACCCTTGGATCTGCTTTAATTTGTGTGCAATCCTTTGATCAACATATTTAGTAACTCTTTCTCTCTCTCTCTCTCTCTCTCACCTGAAAAGGAAATAAATCTTGAACCACAAAGGAAATAATCGCATAAATGGAAGTGTTTTTCGGAATATAGAACTTTCCTTCGATATTTCGATTTCTTCTCTTCCAAAAAATCTCTTATTTTCATATATTTAAAAAAACAGGAGTTTGAAAAGAAATTGTTGGCAAGTTTTGATTGAATTTAGAGATTAAAATATTTTTGTAAATTTAAATTTTATATGAATTTTAGTTTGAAATTTAATTGTATGGATTATGATATGTGTGTTCATTAATTTGTAATGGATATATATGAATGTGATTTGATTAAATTGTATGAATAATGTTAGTATGCATTTTGATTAGAAAGTTTTATGAATTATTATTGTATGCATTTGATTTGAAATTTGTATGAATTTCTATGACGATAAAATTAAAGCAGATCAAACGGTCCAAAAATCGTTAGTATCAAACGCTTTGTACTAACATTAGTTTCCTAGACGGACTCTATATATATATATATATATATATATATATATATATATATATATATATATATATATATATATACACACACACACACACACACACACACACATGTAAGAATGCGTAAATCGTGTCGTTTGAGATTTACAATCTAGCAAAATTATTTATAAGTTCCTTAATTTATTCACAAAGTGTATATGTGGAAATTGAGTTTATGGTGTCGAACACAAGGAGACTGGCCTTAAGTAAAACAAGTTCACAAATCAATTCTCAAGTGCTAAGTGATTATGCAAATTTCAAGGGTTATGTTTTAAGAACGAAAAGTGTGTATAATGAAGTTGTTTAAGATTGTAGAAACAAGTGCAATAAAACAATAAAAGAAAGTAAATATCTTTTTGTTTTTATTTTATTTTTAAAAGTTAATAAAAGGTAGGGACTTTTATGACAATTTGTTCAAACATACTATCATTAACCACCAAATATTTTAATCTTTAGATTTGCAAAATAAGTTCAAGTGTTTCAAGCTAAAAACACCTAATTAATGATTTTATTTAGATCCAAATACAACTCATCCAATTCAATGTTCAAATACCAAATTCAACCAAAACTTCAATTAATTAGACAAACCTCAGCCAAGTATTTATTCAACTAATTGGTCACAAACACACATGCAATTTTTAGATTCAATATAAATAACTCAGCTAAGCATTTAAATCAAATATTCAATAAAGTGTGTTTCATGAAAACTATCACAAATCCTCCAATTAATTCAAATAAAGCAAGGTTTCAAATATCACTTAAACAAATGTCAAATCCCTACATAAAGTCTACTCCCTCATGCTCATACAAACCATATTTATACAAGTTTGGGACTTTTTATTCATTCAACAAAAGAGAGAAAAAAATAAGGAAAAAGAAAAATTAATCAAACCAAATGGATTGAGAGTCAAGGTAGATTCTCCTCTTGGTCAATTTGAATCTTCCTTCAAATCTCGCTACTTCTAAAACAAGACTTCTTTCTTGAAGTTTGGCTCTTTTTTATCTCAAGGCACCAAAATAAAATTAGGATTTTGAGACAACCTTAAAAAAAGTCATCCATGGAGGTGATATTTACAATGGAGGAGAGAAGAGAATATTGTGTGAGAGTGGTTTCGTGAAGAAGAAGGAGAATGAACGCTCTTTTACAGGAGAGCTTGTCTTGAAAAGTTTGGAAATAAGGGTTGTGGGACTAAAATGGGAAATTATTCCTTAGTTTCTTATTTGGAGCTCTTTAATATTTTTCCATTTTATTCCTCTTTATTAATTTTATTTCTGCCATGTGTCGCTCTCTGCTTAGCTCATTTTGATCCAAAATTTAATAGAGCGATTTAGATTGAGCCATGTGTCAAGGGGTTATTTGAGGAGGAGGGAAAACTTGTTTTCTAGAGAGGATTTAAGGAGAGCTCGGCCGAACATACCTCTGAATTTGGAGGAAATGGAGGGGTCCATTTCGGTTTAGTGCATGGAATTGGGTTAATGGACTGACTCATTGGGGAGTAAATGGAGGGGATTGGAAAAGGATTGAATGGCAATAATTGAATACGTGTTTCTTCCAATTGTGAGCTGAGCTTTTGAGTGGTCCTAACCTGCCACGTGTCATATTTTGAATTGCCCAAGTTATTACATTCAATTTTCTTGCATCCGATTTTCATTTGTTATTTCCGAGAGTTCTAGAAAGTCTTTTTACGCGAGATTGGTACTGTTGGATTCGTATCGTCAATACTTTCGTGTTGACATTCAACAAGATCATGTTTCGGGGAAGTTGACTTTTTGGACAAAGGCGGTTTTCGGGTTTGACTTTTTATATTTTTGTGGATTTTTGCCGTTTTGCTTGAATGATTGGTTAGAGAGGGTTGTAGAAGGTCGGAGAGTTGTGTGTAGGGTTTTTCGCGGAGATTTTTCGAGAATTCAGTTATCCTTGTCTCAGGATTTGCAGATCAGCATTTTATTTAGAGTTGACCTTTCACCAAGTCATCCAAATATCTCTTTCTTGGTCTTTTTACCTGAAAAATGAAAGAAAGTATATTAAGAGTTTCAAAAAATAATTTTTATTAATTTTAAACACTTTTCCAACATTTTATGTGATTTAAGAATGAATTTTATATGATAAAAAGCTTAAAAATATGTATAAAAATACACATTACAATACATATATATACATATATACATATATACATATATATATATATATGTATATATATATATATATGTATATATATATATATATGTATATATATGTATATATATATATATATGTATATATATGTATATATATGTATATATACATATGTATATATATATATGTATATATGTATATATATATATATATATGTATATATATATATATATATATATATATATATATGTATACATATATATATATATATATATATATGTATACATATATATATATACATACATATACATGTATACATATATATATATACATACATATATATGTATATGTATATGTATATGTATATGTATATGTATATGTATACATACATATATATATATATATATATATATATATATATATACATGTATATATATATACATGTATATATATATACATGTATATATATATACATGTATATATATATACATGTATATATATATACATGTATATATATATATACATGTATATATATATGCATATGAATATATATATATATATATATATATATGAATATATATATATATATATATATATATATATATATGTATATATATATATATATATATATGTACATATATATATATATATGTACATATATATATATATATGTACATATATATATATATATGTACATATATGCATATGTACATATATGCATATGTACACATATATGCATATGTACACATATATATATGTACATATACATATCTACATATATATATATATATATATATATATATATATATATATATATATATATATATATATATATATATATATATATATATATATATATATATATATATATATATATATATATATGAATAGACTCTTATATATTTAATTTCTAATGTTTATTTATATATACATATCTACATGTATATATATGACATATATATATATGTACATATATATATATGTACATGTATATATATGTACATGTATATATATGTACATATATATATATGTACATATATATATATATGTACATATATATATATGTACATATATATATATGTACATATATATATATATGTACATATATATATATATGTACATATATATATATGTACATATATATATATGTACATATATATATATGTACATATATATATATGTACATATATATATATATATGTACATATATATATATATATGTACATATATATATATATGTACATATATATATATGTACATATATGCATATGTACACATATATGCATATGTACACATATATATATATGTACATATACATATCTACATATATATATATATATATATATATATATATATATATATATATATATATATATATATATATATATATATGAATAGACTTTTATATATTTAATTTCTAATGTTTATTTAGAACAGATGAGGGGACTTCTATATAATTGACTAGACATTTATCTCATTGAACCTGTAGAATCACTAGTTCTGAAGAAAATATATAGTTTCATTTGTCCTTCCATTTGACATTTAATTTCATCAATTGGTTTTAGATTTCTTCTCTGATTTGCCAATTGTGAAGGCACGACAATTTTGATGTTTCTGACCACGTCATGAGGGATATATATATATATATATATATATATAGTCAATAGTGATCTCAAAGATTATTGAGCAAGATTTAAAAAGGGACCGGCTAATTACCTCTTACAAATTGTGACCCCTCTAATTATTTTGTTTAGTATCTTTTTATGATTCTCAATGAATTTCTTATGTATGATATATTGTTAGGAATATAAAAATATAATATATAAAATATAAGATATATTATTGTGATATAAAGGTATATTATTTTTTTTGACGGAGAGATCTTTTCATTAGTCTCATTCTCTAGATCTGTATGATGAGACTTGTACTTTCAACTATTTTAACATTTTCATGCTCTTGTTTAGAATGTAAAGTATATTGCGGTGAATAAGATTCCGTCTCAATCCAATTCATTCTTCCGGCCTCTCAGGTTTGATTCTTGCGCTTCTATTATTACCGGGTAGTATGGTTGGCCCCTGCCGGGGGGAGGAAGGGATACACGAGGTATATGATTGGGAATATAAAATTATAATATTTAGAATTTAAGTTATAGTGTTGTAAATAAAAGGTATATAAATCAAAATAAACTATGAAACTTAGCGCTGAAAGATATTGGAGTTCGGGAGCCAACAATATGGGCCGGTCCAAACTTTGAGATGAAATATATTGGAGCCACTAGGAACTAATAAAAAATATTCAAATGTATGAATCGGCTCTCAATTTGGGCTATCATCTTATTGCGAGCAAATATGAGCTAAATAAGATGAAAGGTTCAAATCTTTTTCCTTTAAAATCCAATTGCAGATGAGATTTTTATAAATTTTGCTTGCTAATTTCAAAAAATGAAGAAAAATATTTTCAATTGAAAATTAAGTACCTTTGGGTCTGAGGTAGAAAATCAACATAAAAGATAACACATTTGGCCTTCATCCACTACAAAATAGGCATTTCAACTTGTCGCCATTGTCAGAATAGTGCCTTCTAGAGTTTGGTATCAAATTAATGATTTTGTTAATTTTACTCATAGCTGCTGATCGATACGGAATTGAGGATTTGTGAGTGATTTGTGAAGAAAAGTTATGTAATGAAATTAATTTGGAATCGTTTGTAATAACTTTGTACTTAGATGAGTGGCATAACTGTGAGAAATTGAACAAGATTTGTTTAGGGTTTATTTCGGTTCCGATGAATTTGTTGAGATTCACACTGACTATGGGTTGTTCTGTTGTGGCTTATTTCGACTACGGGGTATTCGCAATTCAGGTCGTTCAGGCACGGCTCATCTTCAGGTGATTTGAGTTTGGGTCATTTGGGTGTCAGGTCACTGGTTGGATCGTTTTTCAAATTGCGTCAGATTTTGCCAGCATCACCATATAGAAAATGGACATAGTCTGAGGTGCTTTACATATTCCATACACGGCACCTTAATGATTTGGTCCACAATCTTTTTTAAATGATAAGTGTGGAATTTCTCACCACGGGAAGATAGACTTCTGAGTTCCGGGCAATTTTTCCCAGTAATTTTTAATCAAATATATAGACCAAGCAGCAGACAATACAAATAGCATCATTAAAAAAGTATGAGAAAACGACGTTTCTCTTTGCAGCCCACGTTTAGAGAAACACCCACAGAGAAAGAGACATGAATAGAGAGAAAATTACCAGACAACATCCATCCGCCATCAACCCCCCCCCCCCCCCCCAAAAACCAACTTGTCACAAGGATTATAAATAAGTACCAACTATGCATTAAGTAAACCATTTTGGGGTGTGTGTATATTTCCATATCAAAGAACAACAAATCTAGTAACCTACTTCTTGTCTACTCAGAAATGGAGGCCTCCAGTTCTTTCGACACAGTAGTAATCGGAGCCGGAATAATGGGCAGTTGCACAGCTTACCACCTCTCCAAACTCAATCAGAAGACTCTTCTACTCGAGCAATTCGATCTTCTCCATCAGTTGGGTTCATCTCATGGTCACTCTCGAACGATCCGTGCAGCCTATGCTAAACCCTTCTATCCGCCTCTAGTTTCTCTCTCTTACTCGCTCTTTCTCTCAGCTCAGGCTGAGTCTGGTTATACCGTTCTCACTCCTACGACTCAACTCGATCTCTGGCCGGAATCTAATTCGGGTTTGCAGGCATGTATTGAGAACTTGAAAGAGTATGAGTTGTTGAACAAGGAGAAGTTGAAAGAGAAGTTTTCTGGTGCATTCGATTTGCCAGATGATGGATGGACGGCTGTCGAGACTCCAATTGGCGGTAAAAGATAAAATAAAGCTACAAACATAATTTTCTATGATGTTTTATTTCATTTTATTAAAATTCGATGATTATGACTAAATTAAACTTTCATTGTAGGTGTAATTAACGCTACAAAGGCGGTTGCCATGTTTCAATCTCTTGCGGCCCGAAACGGCACGGTTTTCAAAGATCACGTAGAAGCCACTTACATTAAGAAAGAAGAAAACAGTATTCGTGTAATTTCTGCTAATAATGAGGTCTTTTTCGCAAAAAAAGTGATAATAACCGCAGGTGCATGGACTAGCAAGTTGGTTAAGTCCATTAATGGAGTGGAACTTCCTATACAACCTCTCCATTTGTTAATCTGTTATTGGAAGATCAAAGAGGGGCATGAATGTAAACTTACCCCTCAACAACGTTTCCCGACTTTTTCAAGTCATGGAGATGATCACATATTCGGTACTCCTTCTATAGAATATCCTGGTCTGATCAAAATCTCATTAGACCGAGGTCCTCCGTGCGATCCTGACAATAGAAATTGGGAATTAGGGTCCAAATCAGGATCACAGAGGAAAGAGAATATTAACAGCATGATTGAACCGATAGTTCAATGGATCGATCAGTTTATGTCACAATATGTTGAGACTGCTGATGGACCATTGATGTCACAGGGATGTATGTATTCTATGACGCCTGATAAGGATTATATTATAGACTTTTTAGGTGGCGAGTTTGGAAAGGATGTTGTGGTTGCAGGAGGTTTTTCAGGACACGGGTTTAAAATGGGGCCTGTTGTGGGCAAAATATTAGCTGAGATGGCGGTGGAAGGTGAGGTGAGCGTGCCGGACGGGGTCGATTTGGGGATGTTTAGCATTAAAAGGTTTGAAGATAATCCGAATGGGAATCTTAGGTCCTCACATGCTAGTTAGATTTAGAGGAGCTATCAATTTATTAGGTTCTCATTTTGCTTTTTTTTTTTTTTTTTTTTTGCTTTTTAATTTAGTCGTAATTTGCTTGTGTTTGTAATAAGGGATGTGAACAATACAATCTTTTTCCTTCAAAAAAACAAGACAATCTTGAGTTTGATTATGGTTTTAAGCATTAAAAATAATCAGGTAAAAACAAATATATTGTCTGTATACGTGCGATATTTCTGTTTTTGGTTGAAAGAAATTGCAATTTTTCTTTTTAGTATACAGGCAGCCCCGATTCGGCTTTGAGAATGAGTTTGGGCCAATGTGGGCAGTTCAAGGCAGCTGGAAAATTTTGGGCCAGGGCTCAGTCTTTTATGCATATATATTTTAGAATATATTCTTGTATATACCTTTATAATATATTTATAGTGCTTATTCATATTTCAAAATATTAGTATAACTTTTCAATGTTTGCCTTCTTTTTGCAAAAAATGAAAATTTTCACTGATAATACTTTTAAGACAATATATGCACCAATGTTAAGAAAAATAAGTATATTGTTAAAATAAATTACTGAAATGGAGAGGAAGACACTCATACATGATACATGTGCTATTTCTTGGTATGTAAGGCGTTGAGTTTTACAAAGTCAAGTCAACGTAATTAACAGTCAACTCTCAATTTATTCCTCCAATTAATAGAAATAATATAATTTCCAACCCTATAATAATATGTTGAGACTGCTGATGGACCATTGATGTCACAGGGATGTATGTATTCTATGACGCCTGATCAGGATTATATTATAGACTTTTTAGGTGGCGAGTTTGGAAAGGATGTTGTGGTTGCAGGAGGTTTTTCAGGACACGGGTTTAAAATGGGGCCTATTGTGGGCAAAATATTAGCTGAGATGGCGGTGGAAGGTGAGGTGAGCGTGCCGGACGGGGTCGATTTGGGGATGTTTAGCATTAAAAGATTTGAAGATAATCCGAATGGGAATCTTAGGTCCTCACATGCTAGTTAGATTTAGAGGAGCTATCAATTTATTAGGTTGTCATTTTGCTTTTTTTTTTTTTTTTTTTTTTTGCTTTTTAATTTAGTCGTAATTTGCTTGTGTTTGTAATAAGGGATGTGAACAATACAATCTTTTTCCTTCAAAAAAACAAGACAATCTTGAGTTTGATTATGGTTTTAAGCATTAAAAATAATCAGGTAAAAACAAATATATTGTCTGTATACGTGCGATATTTCTGTTTTTGGTTGAAAGAAATTGCAATTTTTCTTTTTAGTATAGAGGCAGCCCCGATTCGGCTTTGAGAATGAGTTTGGGCCAATGTGGGCAGTTCAAGGCAGCTGGGAAATTTTGGGCCAGGGCTCAGTCTTTTATCCATATATATTTTAGAATATATTCTTGTATATACCTTTATAATATATTTATAGTGCTTATTCATATTTCCAAATACTAGTATAACTTTTCAATGTTTGCCTTCTTTTTGCAAAAAATGAAAATTTTCACTGATAATACTTTTAGGACAATATATGCACCAATGTTAAGAAAAATAAGTATATTGTTAAAATAAATTACTGAAATGGAGAGGAAGACACTCATACATGATACATGTGCTATTTCTTGGTATGCAAGGCGTTGAGTTTTACAAAGTCAAGTCAACGTAATTAACAGTCAACTCTCAATTTATTCCTCCAATTAACAGAAATAATATAATTTCCAACCCTATAATAATATCATAACATCATTTGACAAATGTATAAAACCAAAATGGTTAAAACGAAGTTACAAATAACGACAAAAACAGGTGCTTTTCTTTGGAATATCACAACTGGACATCACCATATCTTCATTTACTGGAGATATTTAAACCCATACCTCATTGCTGAACAGTTATATCTTTACAACTGGAGATTATCCAAAGTCTCCATCAAATTTGCCCCCAAATCGCAGTCTGATATCTCAAATCGATTGCATTAATCAAGTAAGCTCAATTTTTTTTCATTTCCCCTCTTTCAATCTTCTCATTTTCTCGAAAATCAGTTCCAGTTGTTACAATGAATCAATCTATATTGTGATTCCTCTCTCACTCTCTCTATGTAGATCTCTCTAATGGCGGCATCAAACCCATCAATGTCGATCTGCAAACTGTCAAGCGGATCTCACCTTTTCAAAATCATCGGCTACTCCGAAAGCAAAGGGATCGGGATTGGAAAGTACATCATGTCAGAGACCTTCAAAATCGGCGGTTACAATTGGGGCATCCGTTACTATCCAGACGGGTACGAAAAGGAAGACAGAGGCGAATTCATCTCCTTCTTCATCGAGTTAATGGACACTGACGATTTTGTCAAAGCTCTGTTCGACATCAGATTGGTCGATGAGAGCGGGAAAACATCCGATAACACGCCTGAAGTGGTCAGACCTCATCTCTTCAAGGCGAGCTCTGACACTTGGGGTTTTTATCAGTTTATTAGGAAGGAGGAGCTTGAGAGCTCTGAGTTTCTTGAGAAGGATATTTTCACGGTGAAGTGTAATCTTGTGGTTGTGAAGGATTCGAATGAGGAAGATGAGAAGGTTGATGATGCATCAGTTAATCTGCCTGATTAATTGGGATTTTGAAAATTTAATTTTGATTTTGTTAAGTAATTGGGTTTTTTTGGTTGATATGAGGTTTAATTTTTTTTTTTCTTTTTTTTGTTTGTTTGGAAATTAATAACAATATATGAGGATTCTGTTTTGTGGTTATATGGTTAAAATGAGTATGTTTGTCATGTGCGTTTGTAATTTAATTATTTTTATTACCATTTTTTGTTAGCAGACTTTTGATTTCTTTTTTCCTCAAATTATGGAAAAAAGATAAAAAGAAATTTATCATACTTATTGTCACGACCCAAAATCATCATGCACAACACATATAGATATATATATAGAGCAATAGCAGAGTCAAAACAATACAAACCAGCTCTCATCACGTAAAACTAAAAACAAGATCTACATACTATAAATACAACTACGACTACTAGATAAAAAATATACACTAGTGCTGGCGCTCTCTGCTACGCTCTCAAAAGAATCTACGTATGCCACCACCTCCTGCCTCAAGCGCTACCTGAGAATATTGGCTGAGCATTAGAAAAGTCAGATAATAAAATATTATCCACTACTACAGCTACTACCCTACTGGAATGATAACTACTACACTTCTACGGAACACTTCCACCACTTATAAGAACTACCACTTGCTACAAAAATTACTACTTTTATAATATTATAAGTGATACTATTGAAAATATACATATAAGTATATTTAAAAACTACGATAAGGTTGGCAACCACACGGGAGCCACTCATAGACTGCAATCTCGGATCTACTTGAGATAAGTCAGTCTGCTGCACTCTCAACCACACGAGAGTGGTGTCTCCAACTTTGCCACAGTGGAAACACGCCCCTCTAACCACCCGAGGAGACCGTACTGTCACGTCTAACAGTTTGCAAGTTTCGGGAGCGACCCAAAAATTGCTCTCTGGAACCAGGCCCACTAAAAATGTCCGTACATGTGTCTTCCTCATCCACGTGTATAAAAATAATAATTTTCTACCACTACCAGTTATACTACAAGATTTACCACTGACTACATATTCTAATAAAAATAACTACATTTATATAATATATTGAAAAATAAATAAATAAGTAAATAAATAAATAACTACCATTAAAATTGTCTCGGAATATATTTTCTAACGACTACAAGAACACTGAAAACGGATATTGAATGGAGAAGTTATGAATATTTTACTGAATTCAATTCTACTGATCAGACACGTCAGTCTAAAACTGATCTAATTCTACTGATAGCATCTACAACTACCCACTGAATAAAATAAAATAACTAAATACTCAAATACTCAGCCATGTATTTATCTTGGCCTAAAAGCTTATTAATCCAACTATTAATTAATTGGATCATTATAAATAGAAGGCCTAATCTCTTTTAATTAATTACTACATGGCCCAACTCCAAATAAATACCCAATTCAAATTTAGTTATTATTCTCAGCCCAAACTCGAAATATAATTCAGCCCACCATTAATTAAAAACCAGCCTATTAAACTCGGCCCAATCCAGATTTTATTTAAAGCTTATTGGATATTTGTTTGGTGGATGTTAAACCCGAACTAATAACCCGACCCGGTAAGAACAAAACCCGACCCGATAAGACAAGCACCTTAATTCTCTTTCTTCCTTTCTTCCTCTTTCGCCTCTCCTTCTTCTCTTTTGTTTCCTTCTAACTCAAACAGAGCTTCAATGGAGCTCCCCTCTCTCTCTAATAGCAGACCAATAGATGGCCGAGACGCCACCAATCAGACGCCTGGACCACCACCGGCCAACATCTCAAATCAAAAACCTACTTTCCCATCTCTCTACTCAATTTCAATCCATCCCCAAAAACTAGGGTTTATACTATTCCGAGTAATACTCGATTTTAATGGCAACATACAAGTTTCTAACTTATATTGAGGGTAAATTTGAGCTATTACCTCAAAATTCTCAAGCTTTGTGAGTTCGGCGACTACTCCTTCTTCGGTACTCAAATTCCGATGATGCCGGCCTCCGAACCGACCTTCTCTCCACTTGGTGTGTCTCCACTCGCGCTCTTTCTCCAGACGGGACTCTACTCGCTCTCTCGGCCTTTCTCTCTTCCTATTGAGAGAGAAGGGAAGTTTGGTATTTTGAGTTCATCTTGTGCTTTATTTTTGAGTGATATTCATAACCAATTATTATAATGAAATGACCACCGTTTATAACTCCACTGGCCAATTAGAAACGATATGAATATTAGGAATGAAATATTTCATAGTGTGAAATGGGTCTCTCCATCTTAATACAAGCACCTCTTTGACTTTTCCACATTTTCTTTTCATTTCATCTGCCTTTTATTATGTTGTATTATAACACTTATAATTTTCAGTTAATCCAATATATAGTTTTATTTTACTTTCCATCAAAAATGCTCCTCCATGAACAATTAGACAGCAAATATATTATTAAAATATAGCAAATGGATAAGCAAAATCAAAAGTAAACATGATGAGCATGCATTTTAATATTTTTATTGATTCATCCTAAATTCACTAATTATCTCGAGTGTTACCTAAAGCTGGAAACCTCCAATTAAAGGCTTGTCTAAGGTTCTAACTCTAATCATGTGACTATTATGAAAGGGAGAAAAAGCCTAGCTAACTTCTCTTTTTACATAAGTAGGTATCTAACAATTGTTGATCCAAATTGTTACTTCCTCTATTGCCTTCTTTGCGATGGCAAGTGGCAGTCTCTTGAATATATGTTGATTTCTTTCTTTCCATATGTTCCAATTCATTGTCGACCAAAGAGCTTTCCGATGCGTTCTCTTTTCCTTGGATAGACACGATCTTCCATGCTAATAGGAAAACTTGGTTTGTTTTAGGCATAGGGCAGCTTGAGTAACGGCTTGCAAGCTTCCAAGCCACTATGGAGTAGGGACATTGGAGTAGTAGGTGCTCTCTTGTTTCGAAAGTTCCCCGGGACAGAAAGCATTCGTCATTGTGTGACAGCTTTTTTTGCGTAGGTTGTCAGCCGTATTGATGCACTTATGGCATGCAAGCCAATGGAAAAATTCAACTTTAGGTGGGACTTTTAATTTCCATATTTGTTTCTGCCAAGCCGATTTATGTCCAGGGTTGATCAAAAAATTATTTGCTGACTTGGAGGTATAATTTCCATCCAATCTCCATCGCCATTCTTTGTTGGCTGACTGTGTAGCAACAACACTTGTGCTGGTGTTATATTCAAGCAATAGAGCCGTTAGGTCCTGTATGAAGAAGGAGGCATTCTGTTGGTTTATTCTTCTAATTGGGTGGTACCCACTTGTTATTTCTATAAGGATTTTGCATTAGATGATTAATTTAAATCAACTTAAAGTCACTCTTATTTTGTAAGGATTTTACATAGATGATTTGGAATTTAATTTAAGAGAAGTCACTCTCATCACAAACAATAAACACAAAACTTCATAACACAAACGTACAAGAACTACCAATTCTCATTTATTAAATTTCAATTCCAAAACAAAACTAACTTAATTTTGAGATGGATAAAAAAATGATACAAATTAAGCCTCTTCAATTTTTCCTCCTTTGCTGAGTTGGTTTCTCGTTCTTCTCCGTCTTCACATCATTAAGGACGATGACGCTACATTTGAGTGTTAAAGTACCATCTTTAAGAAACTCCGACGTCTCGAACTCATCTCTTTTAAAAAAATAAAAGAATGCCCTACAACGAGTTGTCTCCTTGAACAATTCCGGGCAGGTCATTGTTCGCGTATCAGCAGAAGCATTCCCACTCTTATCAATGAATTTTATATCAAGCATCGCTTTTACTTCATCTTTTGTGTTCCGTAGTTCTAGAGAAACTGAAATATACTCAGCTTTCTGACATTTTTGTTGCCATCCAGATGGATAGTAACGTACAAAATTCATATCCCCCCAACAGTGAAGGTATCGGATCGGATGAATTTTCCTATTCCCATACCTTTCATTGATGAGTAACCAACTATTTTGAATTCGTGAGAGCTGAGGCGACATTTGAGAAGGAGAATGGAGCTTTCGGAGGAGACAAAGTTTGAGAAAATATTTCTGGGAACGCATTATTAAGGAAGAATATTACATTTAGATTTGTATATTTATATAAAATGTTACATGCATGGAAAGAACAAATAAAATAAACTAAAGATGAGGGGAAATATTTTAAGCGCAGTATTTCTAGTTTGATGGCCAATTTGTGAACATTTCAAATTAAAAGAAAGGGTTGTGTAATTTTCATCCCAAGAAGATAAAAGGAAGGTGTTGTGTAATTGTAAATAGGAATCTCAAAAATTATATTGCATATATTCCTGAAGTAAAGTAATATGACATACCCAAGATTATTTGAATATCAACTCTCTTTTTTATTCATTTTATAGAACTTCTATACTAGTTTTATATTACCACTTTATTTTTTTTATTTTTTAAGAAATAAGCTCAAAGACCTACATCCTTGTATATTGATAGGAAAGAGTATTTGCAAGAAATATTTACAAGTAAAGATGAAGGAAAATAGAAAGGAGGAAGGAATAAACAAAAGATAGAATGTAAAAAAGAACAACGAAAAGAAGAAGTGAAAAAATAGAGAGAGATAACATTTTATACAAGAAGTAATTAAATTTTGCCCCAGAGATTGATTTCTTCTTGAATTATAGCTACTAGTGATGGCTCATTACGGTACTCGTCTGTGAAGATTCGATTGCATCTTTTTTTCCAAATGTTAAAGCAGAAACCAAGTGCAAAGATTGTATTCCGATTTTTTTTTGTTTGCATTGCGGAGACTTTGGAATACCTTTTCAATTGAGATGTATAATGTTTTCAGATTTTGTCTGCGCTGTAGTTGCCAAGTATTTGCAGAGAATTCATAGTCCTTAAAGAGATGTTTTACTGATTCAGACTAAGAGTTGCACATAAGATATTTATTTGCCAAATACCATTCTCTTTTAGCTAGGTTGTCCGTAGTACTGATTCTATTATATCAATACATAACAGGTAGCGTTTAGTTCGGCGGGAAAAAACACTACTCGTAAAATTAAGATGGTTGATTCTAGGATCAATGTGTATATCCCTGACATTATTGAATGGTTGTACATACCTTGATTGACATAATGAAGTTGTAGAAGCATAACTATCATTTATGTAACTAATACAGATTTTCAAAAGATAATATATATCCTTCGTTTTAATATTTTTGTGTGTTTAAAATACTTTTTTTAATGTTTGCTCGAGGCGTCTAAAATAATTTTCTTAGTATCAACGTTTTAGATGCAACTTTTTTTTTAAGTACCAAATATACTATTTACACTACAACAAAATCAGCTTACAAGAATATTTTCAAATGCTGTGAAATGCATATAAAAATGTTGTCATATGATTTTACAGCATTGGTGTTATATGTTGTTTTTGTGGCAATCGTAAAACTACAAAAGCATTTCTCAAGTCTTACAAAATAACATATTCAACAACATAGATAAATGCCGCCAATGTATATAATTTTCAAATGCACTATGAAATGATATTTATTCTATAAAGTGGAGCATTCTCAAATGGTACTATATGTCATTTCACATGTTACAAAATACTACATATTCACGATATTACATCATTTCTAGAAGTCACATGATTTTGAGATTTCGTAGCAACACAAAATTCTTTTATATATTTAATATGACATGATTATAAAATGATGTGTAATGTCTAATATAGTAGAAACATAAAATGCTACACCTTATGGAAAAGACAACATTTTCAAATGCATTAACCTAAACTTGAAGTAGAATAAAATGCATGAATTATGTATTAATCGTGAAATTTCCAAATGCTTTACAAATCAATGCATCCATCATTTATATTTTATAATTACAAATTCCACAAAATATACTTATTAAACACGATATTAAATATAAAAACTAAAACCACGTCAAATCTTAAGAAATGTTAAAATCATAATTTAAATGATTAAAAGATTAAAGCCCTAATTCCACTACTACAAAAACTAGAATTTGCGACTGAGAGTGTCGTCGCAGATTGCCCAAACACCGTCGCTAAAAGTTTTCAGCGACCAAAAAACTAGTCGCTACTCTCGTAGCCACATCCCCATCTCTGATTCAAATTTGCGACAAATTTGTGCATTAGTCGCAAATAAAGGATATACTGTGACGACATAGTTCGTCGTAAATACTCTATTTTGCGGTTGCTATTGATCAGTTATTAGTCTCAATTGGATATTCTAATAGGTCAATGGCGACAATGGGTTGGTCGCTGGAAGTCTATATTTTGTCGCTAATATTACCTACTGCGACAAAAGTATCGTCGCAAATTAATCCTTAAATCAACGATGGTAATTGGGACGATATTGTTGTCGCAAATACTCAAAAATACTGGCTATTAACTGGTCGCTGACTATTATAGGCAGATATTGCAACCAAAGGTTTGGTTGCTCAACAAATATTTAGTTTGTCCTGAATTCAAGCATAAATCTCACAAAATTCTAAATTAAAAGTTCTTAACATTAAATTTCATCAAAAATAGCAATAAATCGTACAGAACATAAATATCAAATAAAAAAATAGTTATCAAATATTGTAACAATATCAATCAAAGTAAAAACTACAACACAATCTACACCTTTCCTTTGAAAGAAAAATAATACTATTGAAAAATAGATTACTTGTTTAACATCTCTATATACTTGAAGTTGATGACCATCGCATTTATTCCAACAAAGATATACATATACGTACACACATAAATATAAAATATATATTATAGATCAGAACAACAAAAGGTAACAAAAAAAACTTACACAATTCCCTTAATATATTTTCTTCAAAAGCTCCAACCTCGATGCATTTCATTTACTCCTATAAATCAAATATATATATATTGTTAGCCAAACTTCAAAAAGAAATAAAAACTAAACTAATGAACCTAACATATAACTAAAATTTGTATTAATTTTAATTAAAATTTTGTTCATAGAAATCAATAAAAACAAAAATAAGATGCTCACAATAAAGTAAGTTTTGTTGGGATTAGATCCATTCAACGTGATGCTTGATATGTTAGTTCAAAAATAATAACAATGAAAATTCAAATAAGTATATGTAATTAACACCGAACCTAAATATCGAATAAAATCAAGTACCCTAGATTACTGTGAATTATTCACAAAATGAACAACCAAGATTTTAAAATACCTTCGGAGCTGAGATTTTCTCAGTTCAATTAGCTGAGGCCTCAATATGTCTATGTGCTTCTAATGGTTGGCCGACCTTGTCTCGGGAAACATAATAGCAGTCTGACCAATCAACGAGAAACAAGATTATTTAATATTAATATTAGCAACAAGAAACATGATTAATTAAAGAAGAGAATCCTCAGGCAAAAAAAGACCAGCCGTGATGTAGACCATGCTCCTTTTGATATGTGCCAGTACCAATAACTCAAATCTCCTGGACAATCCTCAAGCACCTGAATCAAATAAACTATGACACAAGGGATATTAACGTAAAACAGCAAAGATAGTGGAAAAGAATTAAATAAAAGAAACATAGGAGCTAAATTGAAAACTTAACCATGAAATTATTCACAAATCGCACTCTGTAATAAATATTTATTATATAGTGTGGGGGCAGGATATAAACTGATTTAACGATACTTCTAGGTTAAACAAGAATTCCAGGGTATGCCGAAATAGTTCCTCTCTTGTGCCGGAAAATAATTGTAATTTATTTTTTTAAGATTTTATGATGTAGTCCAATACTAACAAATGTTATAATTATGCGCAACCACATGTTAAAGATGGTTTAAATAACTATAATTCAAATGAGTACTGAAATTTTTTTGATTACAACGTGCGATTTGTGAATATTTATTGTATAGTGTGAGGGCAGGATATAAACTGATTTAACGGCTCTTCTAGCTTAAACAAGAATTCCAAAAAAAAAAAAAAATACATATGCTACAGTACCACACTTTGAAAGTGCGGTTTGGCAATTTTTTTTTTTCTTACAACCGCACTTTGGAAGTGCGGTTTTCACCCCAACCGCACTTCCAAAGTGCGAAAATGCTATCCGGCGAAATTTGTTTCCCCATCTGTATTTTTCAGAAATTTGTTTTTTGGCTTATATATACAGTAGATTCTACCTATAAACAAAGTTGTATTCTCCATTACAAAAAAAATAAAAGAAGGGTCAGAAGAAGGGAAGTGAAAAGACTTGTATTATTCTATAAAGAGAAAAGTCTATTTTTGCCCCCTCAACTATTGAACTAGCTCATTTTTGGTCCCTCAACTTTTTATTGGTCCGATTTTAGTCCCTCAATTATTCAATAAGTGCATTTTTGTTCCTTCCATCCGTTAAGTGCATATGTGTCCGTTAAATTTGACACGTAAGCAATGACGTGGCATTAGTAACGTGACAAATGTTTGAAAAAAATAAAAAAAATATTAATTCCTTCTTTTCTTAAAATATTATTTTTATTAAAAATGTATATTTTTTATGCATGTTTATTTGTTAAATAAAAATTAACACGTTATTGTATATGTGTTAAGAATATATGCCACATCATTAATTACGTGTCATATTTAACGGACACTTAAGCACTTAACGGATTGAAGGACCAAAAACCCACTTATTAAATAGTCGAGGGCTAAAATTGCACTATAAAAGATTTGAGGGACTAAAAATGAACTAATTCAATAGTTGAGGGGGTAAAATTGGACTTTTCTCTTTTATAAACAAAGTTGTATTCTCCATTTCCCTATATATAAGTTAGATCCTCTGAATCCATACGAGATATGTAGCATGTGTCATTTGTAGTATATGTAATACTAGTAGTGCTAGTACTTCAATCTCCTGTCATAAAACCTGCACATAATATATATTTGGAAAATCCACAAATAATCCTAGCATGCATAGGATTCCAAAATATCCTTAGCTAACAAAAGTAAAACTAGCTAAATCCAAATAGACCAAGACCATAGAATTAGAAGTAAGCTGATGTTATAAATGTGAGAAGCACACATTAAACCTACAAATAAATGGTGCACCAAGAGCAAACTATTTAATGGAGTGTTTTGGTCCTTGAACATATCACCAAATTTTGAATTTGGCTTAACTTTTTGGTCAGATTCGGTCCGTTCGGTTTTAAACCGAACTAGAAAACTAAAACCAAACCGTAAACCGAAAACCGAGTCATAACAAATTTTAAACCGGACCGAACCAATTAAACCGAAAACCCGAACCGATTTAACTGAAAATAATCGGTTCGATTCGGTAACCAAATAAACCAAACCGTTTGAACACCACTAGATCTAGGGTTAATGGAGAAAGAGACAGGGAGAAAGGGCGGCTGGGCTGGACCTGGACCCTTGTGAATTAAAATCGTGAGATGCCTTAGGCGCAAAAATTTCATGTATACTATTAATAGTTGTATCAAATGATAAATTAATGAATGTTTGTATAATATTAAGTTGTATTCTGTTAATAGTTGTAGCTTGTATCATACTAGCCATTGTATAATGAATTCTCATTTTAATAATTTACATTATATTATTGTATTATGTTAATAATTGTATCATATTTATGATAATATTGTATCATACTAATGTAATATTTATATTTATATTAGCAATACAATATTAATAGTTGTATCGTACTAACCATTATTATATTATATTATATTATATTATATTATATTATATTATATTATATTATATTATATTATATTATATTATTGTATCATGCTAATAAAATTAAATTAAGGTATCTAATTATTTAACAAACGATAACAAACAAATATTATACAACAAGATATTTCTATAATAACAAACTTTTAGTATCTCATGTCTCAAATTATAATATCTAAATATATATAAATTAATTAAACATATAAATATAATTAATAAATAATAAAATAATATATAAAATTGTCGTATTCGTATCCTAGATTTGTCGTATTGCCGTATTTGTATTGTATCGGATACGATATTCGTATCCATGTAACATCGGTTATGGGGCTTTTGATACAAGTATTTTATTCTCACATATTACATATTCATAATTCTCTCATGTTCATAAAATCGGATTAAAATAATAGTTTTATCAGATTAATAACATTAATGATATTTAATCTAAAAAAAAAAAAATAACTTGAATGATATTTAATCATATTAAAAATTGTATCATATTCATAGTAGTATTGAAATCCAAGAACCCAACCAAAATAAATAGAAATGAGAGAGAATGAATTGTATATTTAGATATTTATGTTTTATTATATTTAATAGTGTGAAGTATATATAAAAAAAAATTAATAAGGACGGAAAATTCCCACCAACAAAAAGTTATTTCACAACTAGAGAGAAATTATATTTGATAAACTAGATGGAAATTATTCAAGCCAATTTTTTTCTTATAGAGACCAATTTATTGGTTGCAAAATAAAATTTCTGCCATACTTTGCGACCAGCAATGAATTATATTTTGGGGCCAGCTGAAAATTCGTCTCAGTTGAATTGCTACAGCGATGGTAATTGCGACGAACTATTTGTTCGTCTCCATAAAGTTGATTTTGCGACAAGCATTGCGACGAATGATGTATTAGTCGCTAGTGACTATGGTTTTTGCGACAAACTCTAGTTTGGTAGCTGAATGCGTTAATTAGGGACCAAAAGAGGCTTGTTGCTAAAACATTAGTCGCAAATTATGTTTTTTTGTAGTAGTGTAAATCAATAAATCTATCTTCGTACAAAAATAATGTTACATCTCATAATAATAAAATCTTTTCATAGGACTACAAATTCTAAAGCTCAAAATCAGAATAACATTAGTTCTATAAATATAAAACCCTAAATCTCCTTACCACCATAAAATGACATAAAATACCAAATCATTCATCAATCCCTAATTCCTCTTCGTGGTTTGTTGTTGTTTCATAGTTATGAAGCAATGCTTCATCTATAACAATCATATCCATATCATCTCGTGTCGATGCAATATTATCATCATTAAAATCCATACGGTTGAGAAGCAAATATGAATGGCTCCTCACTCAAACGGTTTTCATTGGATATTAAATGATTAAAGTTCACAAGAGTGAAACCTAAATTGTCCATCTTTATTCCTTTACCTTTTACATGAACATTAACCCAATCACACTTAAATAATACAACTTTAAGTAAACATACATCAACTTGGCTTTGGCGGTTATGAATTATCTTCACCTTCTTACGTTTCTGTTCCTATTGAACAATATAACACTATATTAGAATAAAAATTCTAATTGAATCTTGAACTAACAAAAACTATGAGGCTCAATTTATGTACCTGATGAGTCACTATCTCATGGCTGGATTGTGACGATGGAGCATCTCCTTGTTGTGGGAAATCCGTTGGTTCAGAAATTTTCTCGACATATATTTTAGATAAATTTTAATACATTAAACAAGTATTTATTTATATTGTTAGTACAAAATATTGTTACCCGACTATTATCTGACGAATGTTTCAGTTTTGATGCATCTTTTCTTTTGCTTTTCTTTTCCAAATAGTCAACTCGTTCAAGAAGTTTTGGCATGTTTTCCTCCATTTCAGACAACTTGTTTTTTAGAGAATTTTCATTACTTAGAGAAATTTGAAGCATTCGTAATGCTTGGTTACGACTGATTTCTTCACCCCATGCATCAGAAGGACATGGTCCTAGTCCGAAACAACAGACGTACCCATTTTTATCTTCTCCAAGGACATGACCAAGAAGATCATCTTTTGCGGCCTCCTTTTCAACTAGGTGAGGATAATGTCCAGCCATCTCTTCAATCAAGTCCTACAATAAGATATTATAGCATAAATTCAACATGTACACTAGTAATTAAGAAATAAAATATAATTTTATTTAGTAGTACATACAATAACTACTTTTGAATTCACATCAAGAGACTTGCCATTCTTGCGTGTATGTGTCCTTATGAATAACTCGTGCTTTGGCTTCTTATTAAACTCCTTTTTCATCTATATAAGAGACTATAAATTAATCATTTTGACAGCAATTCTCATTTTTGAAAAGTCAAAACTCTAACAAAATATAATACAATACCTCTTTCCTAACTCTTGCAAAACTCTTCCTACCAGTCGTATGCATTATCTTTTGCTTTTTCTAACTATCTTTATTCTTCAAACACCTCTCCTATAAAAGCCAGAAAAAGAAAGTACACTTGTGAACAACAAATATTTAATATAAAGAATAAAATTATAAATATAAATGTCCAAAATTGAAATATCTTATATTTATTCTTCACTAACCATTCCTTTATCTGAACTCCAATATTTGACAAGAAACTTCCAATGTTCTGGATAAACCCTAGGATCACGATCTGCAAATCTATCAACACCATTATCATGAACATCATAGTGCTCTCTCTTTAATAAAGATTTGAAATTACACCACTTTCTTCCTAAGGACTTCATAACCTACTTTTTTCCTTCTAATGGAATCTTAAAATGTTGTTGTCCCAAAAATAAAAAGATGATTACTTAAAAAAATATTATGACCTGATTATCATGAAAACTACTTACTAATACAAATTATAAATTTAAATGTGGTGACTTAATAAAAGTTACCTATACAATATGCCATTGAATATTTTTAAATTCGATAGGCATAGATCTCCAATCAACAAAATTCAATGGTGCCACTTGACCATTCCGAGCTATCAAACCTAAGAAACTTCCTAGCTTAGCTGATTTATGAGAATCGGGTTGTCCATGTTCATTAAAATCCACCTTTCTGACCTTCTTCATCTTGAATATGTCCATTAACTTTGTAAGACCCCTTGGCTTGCCAATCTTGCTTGTATCACCTTGTAATACATTTAAATAAGGAAGCTCATGAGTATATCACACTGAAATATGTGAATTATAGAATTTTTTTCCAATATAAAAAATTTAAATTACCTCTTTCCCTAACATCTTCATCCGAATCGGAATTGTCATCCTCCTCATCATCTATTTCTTCATAACCGCCAGCGCCATTCTCTCGCCAGTGCCATTCTCTCCGGCTTCTAGCTCGGAATAATTATTGGCTTTATTTAGAGCCGTGCCCATTAAATTATTCAGGAGCTCTACATCATCCACATGAGTTGATTGTTGTTTAGACTTCTTGTTTGATGTTTCATTGAGAAGTTTTTTCGACCTCTCGCTTGATAATTCCTTGGACTTCTCCTTTAGAAATTCCCTTGAATTAGACGCCTTACTTAATTCTGTCGACTTCCCCTTCATAGGATCTTTGAGCTTCAACTTGAGAGATTTCTTAGAATTCTCAGTTGACAATTCTTAGGACCTCTCTAGCGAAACCTTAGAACATTTTTTGGATTCTTTTATGTTCACAACTTCTCCAATGTCAAATTAGAAATATATACAAAATTAGATTCATACATTGTATGAAAAAAATAGAAAAAAAGTGATGCAAAATATAAGAAAAAATAATCCTAACTAGTTAAAGAAGAAATGAATAATAACTAAAGACAGATCAATAATAATACAAAATTCAAGCAAAAAATTGTGACTGAATAAAAAATTGTGACTTATCTCATGATTCTTTTTATAAATTGTGACTGAATCTTATATTCAGAGAAATAATTGTGACTGAATATTATGCAGTGAGTAACATGAATAATAATGGTGTCGGCATACAAAATTCAAGCAAGAATTGAAAGAAAATTTATAGAAAGAATCATGCGACAGAAGTACAAAGATCATTATGAAAAAATATGTTTCCTAACAAGAACAATTACATATCCAAACAAGAAAGCCAGATCTAAAATCAACAATTAATTTATCAAGATTGAAGGACTCAAACTCAAAATAAAGAAAAAAAGTAGACATTTTACCTCGTACAACTCTCTCTGTCTCTAACTAGTGCGTCTTTGGTGTTTAATATATAATGGGGGCCAGTGGATTTGAAAAGGCGACGGTTCATGTCCTCTCCAATGGCGGGATCCAAATTTTTGCCAAAATCCCAAATGAACCAGGGAAGAGAAGCGGGAATCGGAATTTTGGGGAAAATGAAGCGACGCACTGGACAGACGGTTCATGTCCTCTCTCCAATTTGGGGATTTTATTTGACGCTAGGGTTCTGTGAAGAAATGGTGGCGTTTACAGGAGAGTAAAATTTCATTTCGTGAGTTGTTGGTGTTGGTGTGGCATGGTGAATATGAATGGTCATGCATGGGCTTCCATGGGCCGAAATACTATATGGTGATGAGTAGAGTATATATTTCTTGATAACAATATATCACAACACTTTCTAATGTTCAAAAACAATTTTACAGCTTATCAAAGTAAGTCCAGGAAAAATATATTATATGGCATTTTTTCATAACGTATTTTTATTGTATTACCAACATTAAGTCCAAAATTCTACTATACAATTTTTTTATGCGATATTAGAAGGCAAGTGCTATTCTTTTTTGTGATAAAATGGGATTTTGCACTAAATCTCATATTTTGCATAAGTTATGACTGGATTTATTCCAATGCCACAAATTAAATGTCGTTGTATCGCTGTAGTGTTATAGGGGGAATTTCATGTATATCATCCCAAAAAGTAAAAACTCAAAATTTCAAATTTACTCTTCTAAACTTTTAATCTAGATTTAATCTAAACCATCCAATTTGTGAGGGGATTTTTCATTTATATCATTTATTAGACAGATATTGTTTTCTAATATTCTCCCCACAATTCATTCCTTTCTATCCTCTCTATTTGCTACCAATCATATATCTCTGTTATATTTCTTTTTTCTTAAATAGAAATCAAATCTCCATTATATTTCCTCTGTGCTCCCAACGAAACACCTCCATTTTGAAACAGATCTACAAGCTTTTTTCCTCTTAGTTCTGCCATGTTCCTCCACATAAGCCGCCTCTCTAAATCCTCTACAATGCATCTCTTGTTGGATCATTAATCCAATGTTGAACTTATATATAAAATAATAATGTGTATTATACTACTGTCAAATATGATTATAATAAAGTGATCAACTTTAGTTAATAATATTAAACATTAATGTGTCAAATTAGGGTGTGATCTTTGATGTGTAGAATTGTGGGTGGTGTATTTCTATATTTCATGAAGAGAGAAAGAGAGACCATAAGAGAAAGAAAATAAATGAATCTCAATTGGGGTTCATAAAGTATTTGGATGACCCTATTTGTGAATTTAGTGTTCTCTACTCTCAGCGTAATCATGGATCAAAGGTACGCTTTCGCTATTTATGGTTCGATTCACATAGTTACATCTAGAGTTTTGGTGGTACCGGTTCGTACCGCCCCAACACCTCCACCTTTATTCTTTCTTTTATGGAATAAATCACCTTCTTGTTTACATGTAACAAGAACTTTAATGAAATTTTTTGATGGGAGAATTTCGGGTATATCCCTACTAAGACCTTAAATATCAAATACATCCCTCCTAAACGCTAAATATCAAATAAGTCCCTCTTAAACCCAATTAGTATCAAATTTATCCCTTTAAAACTAAAATCATATCAAATATATCCATCTTAAAGTAATATCGTATCAAATATATCCATACCGTTAACTCTCCATCCAATTAAGCATATTGATTTTATTTAAATTATTAAATATCAAATTATATGACCAAAGTACCCCTTATAACCCTAAAATCATATCTCTAGCTCTTTCTTCTTTCCCGCACAGCAATCGAGCCGCCCAAAAGGAAAAGTCAAGTCGCCTGCCCTCTCCCTGCTGGCCTGCCCACGCCGCCGCCCTCCCTTCACGCCGGTCAAGGCTTATAAGTTGAAGCATTCCCTCCCACTTGGTAAATCCATTAATATTCCTTTTATACCTTTTGCTTTTTTCATTTTTAGTTGCTATTAACCTGTAAATCCATTGATATTATTCTTAAATTGTTTGAATTACCCTTCTGATCTCAATCTACGGAATTGTTAGCTTAGTTTGTTTTTTTAGTTCGACATATTCTGGTCCTGTATACTTAGGGGTGTTCATTCGGTCGGTTCGGTTCAAACCAAACCGAATAAGCCCAAACCGAACTAAACCGAACCGAATAAGATTTGAACCGAACCGAACCGAATAAAAGTTGGACCGAATTTTGAACCGAACCGAATAAACCGAAATTTAATTCGGTTTATTCGGTTGAACCGAATTAGAAAGGATTCCAAACAATATTAAGTCAAAATTAATATTTGTTAGACTAACTAATGATTATATTAATTAATATTAATATGCATAATCTAAAAATTATGATTAAATTATTATAAATTAGTAATTTGATATATAATTCGGTCTGTTCGGTTTATTCGGTTTTTCCCAACGAAAACCGAACCGAACCGAACTAACCGAATAACTCAAACTTTTAAACCGAACCGAACCGAATCACCTGAACAACCGAACCGAATTAGCCGAACTAGACCGGTTCGGTTCGGTAACCGAATAAACCGAACCGAATGAACACCCCTATGTATACTGTATCTTGTCTAGCTATGAGTTCTTAGGAGTCTTTTAAAGAAAAGATGTTTTTCAATAGAATATGCATCATTGGGACTCACATTAACAGAGCTAGGTCAATATCCTTTGATACTGTAATTTCACATTAACAGAATTCTTTTCATGAGAATTTGAATAAACACAAAGTCTGAGATAGAATATAACAGAGATGAAATTAAAATTATAAATATAACAAAGTTCTTATATTATGCAGAATTGCAATTTTCATGCATAGTCCTAGGTCCGAGATGGAATTAGAAATTGAGAAAGAAGAATTCAGCGCATATAGATGGTAGTATTTGACTGAATCTCCTATTATTGAGTATGTCATTTTTTCCTTGTTTAGCTTTTTTTATACTTGTTCTATTTTAGGATTTAGGATTGTTTATTATGTATGTCAATCTCCTGATCTTATTACAGTTTTAACTTCTGTTTTTTTTTAGACAAGACACATCTAATTACAAGTTAAGGATAGAGTACGGTGGATACTTTAAATTAGTCAAGAATTCTTCTAGAAAAAAGTATTGTTTTCCCAAACAGAAAATATTTTTTGCGGATACGCTCTCCTATAAGCTTATTGATTTGATGGAAGATGTTGAAAAGCTAATTCCATGTGAGAGCGATCGAGTTCTTTCTTTGTTGTTTTTGGATAGATATGCCAAACAACAATTATTTATTCGACTCGATACGGATGACAAATTTCTTCTTTTGCTAAGTATGTATGAGAACAAGAAAGAAGCAGTAATCTTTGTGTCTGACGAGAATAATGATCAAGAGAATGAAACTGTGATGAATAGCGCTAATGAAGCTTGGGGGTTAGAAGATATTGATATTGATCAGCCAGTTGATGAAGAGGGTTCTAATTATTGTCAAAGTGAGCAAAGATATCACAGTCGTTACAGCAGTGACAGTGAGGATGAGATGTCTCGGTATGAAGGAGAAACATATGCATATAACAAGAATGACCCAATTATGAAGGTCAATTCTAAATTCCCTAGCGTAGTTGTATTTCGGAATGCTTTGAATCACTATGCATTGGTGAAAGAATTTGAGTATTTATTTGAGAAAAATGACTTACAACGTGTTACGGCAAGGTGTGCCAACAAAGATTGTTCTTGGAGAATTCATGCTTCGGTCCTGCTAGATAATATTACTTTTGAGGTTAGAATAAATAGACATAAAATTCTTATTTTCTTTATATGAGCTAACTATTATCATCTTAATTTTGTAGGTGAGAACAATGAATGATGCACATACATGCACAAGAAGCAACAAGTCCGGAAATAAAAGGGCAACTCAAGGATGGATTGCTGATAGAGTAGTTAATAAGTTGAAAATTAATGGTGATGTTCAAGTAAAGGAGCTAAAAAAATGGCTTTGTGACAAGTACAATGTTGATATACCATACTTGAGGGTATTTCGTGGAAAGGAACAAGCTTTGAAGGACATATACGGCAAATGGGAAGATTCATTCCTAAGGATGGATGACTTCAAAGAGGAATTACTGAGAAGGAACCCAGGAAGTGTGGTTGATATGCATCTTGAGAATATAGGTGATTACAACCGCTTTCAACGGATCTTTATCTCGTTAGGGGCTTGCGCTAGAGGATTTATATTGGGTTGTCGTCCCTATATAGGTCTTGATGCTTGTCATCTAAAGGGAAAGTTCAATGGAGTACTTGCGGCTGCAACAGCTGTGGATGGTAATAATGGGATGTTTCCGGTAGCTTTTGGCGTGCTTGAATCTGAAAATACGGATTCATGGGTATGGTTTCTTAAGGGTCTGCAGCAAGCCATAGGAACACCCGAAGGTCTTGTTATCTCCTCTGACATGCAAAAAGGATTAGGCGTGGCGGTTGCACAAGTTTATGCAAACGTAGAGCATCGAAAATGCATGAGACACTTGATTAATAATTTCAAAAAGCATTTTGGTGGCGAGTTCTTTAAGTCTTCCTTATGGAGTGCTGCAGATACGTACTCTCTGAACCGCTTTAATGAGATAATGAATGAGATTCATGAAGTACGTGAAGAGGCTTTTGATTATCTCTTAAAAGAGCATAGCAAAATTTGGAGTAAGAGCAAGTTTGGTACAACCGCCAAATGTGATTACCTTACGAATAATATATCAGAAACGTTTAATTCTTGAATTGGTGAAGCGAGAAACCGTCCGGTGCTTGACCTTCTTGATTCCATTAAGGAAAAAATTATGGTGATATTTGATAATAGAAGGAGTATATCAAGGAGTTGGAAAGGGACGTTGGTTCCAGGGGTTGATCGTGATCTCAAGAAAATAATCAAGGTATATATATATCTTTTTTTTAAGTAGTAACATCAATACAAGAAGTCAAGTCTTTAATTTTTTGGATATACTTTTGTAGGATCTCGGGAAATATGAAGTGCACAGAAGTAGTGACAATCGAGCTGAAATTCATGGCAATGGAAATCGTTGGGAAGTTATGCTCAATGAGAAGACATGCAGTTGTCGAGTTTGGCAAGTGACAGGTATACCATGTGTGCATGCTACTGCTTTCATTGGCTTTATGAGAGACCCTAATTGGGGGGATTATGTGGATTCACATTTCACAATTGAAAAGTATCAATTTGCTTATGCCATGGAAATTGCGCCAATGCCTAGAAAAGAACAATGGATGCATGCGGATAAGGGTTATAAGATCAA
The DNA here is from genome assembly GCA_027726005.1 of Juncus effusus. Taxonomy (NCBI): domain Eukaryota; kingdom Viridiplantae; phylum Streptophyta; class Magnoliopsida; order Poales; family Juncaceae; genus Juncus; species Juncus effusus. The sequence continues at coordinate 1,467,909 of CM050900.1, read as the reverse complement.
TCCACCTGTTTTAAAGCGCCCAACTAGACGTCCTCGAAAGAATCGTAGAAAAGCATTTGACGAGCAAGGTAAAAGAAGACAAAGGTGTAAGCGATGCGGTCTTTTTGGACATCGTCAAAAAACTTGCAAAAATACCGTGCCTCTTGAAAGCAATGTGGAGAATATAACCAGTACTTCTACTCATGGTGTTATGGATTCATCTCAAACATCAAAAAGAAAAAGATAAGAAGAATATTATTTTTTTGTAATTATTAGGTATATTTTGTTTTTTCGTAATCTCATATATTTTTTATTTTTTGAAATGTAGAGGACGAGGAAAAAAGAAAGCGCATCCTCCGCCTTAGTACTAAGCGTTTACGCACGACAGTATTTAAGTGACGAATTATTTTGTTATGTTATGTTGTGTGGTTTTGATTTTTAGTACTATTATTTTATTGTGATGTTTGATTTGAGATCAAGTATTAATTTTAGTGTTTTTTGGTTCGGTATGATTTTGTTGTTTTGAATGATTATTTTTTGTTTAGAATGATATTTTATTTGTTATGTTTGATTTGAATTCAAGCATAAATTTTGGTATTTTTTTGGTTCAAACATAAACAGAGGCATTTTGGCCGGTACCTAACATCAATATAAGAGTAATATTTTCCACAAGAAAATAAGTACAACATAATCTACATAACACAATACATAAACATTGTACACAATTTATCCACAACAAAAAAACAATCTATGCTTATTCAGAAATATAATCATGTGCATGCATCGCCAAGTTCATGCTTGTTTCATAACATATTTGTTAAAAAAAACTACACAATTCATCCATAGACAATGCATACTATCCACAACATATAAATATTCTCTCCTTTCCAAATTAAACTTGCCACTAAATTACCTGAAATTATTCATTAAAAAATGATCAAGTAACATCCTCAAGCAAACTATATATCATAGAAAAAAAATACATAAAATCTGGTAATTTAGGTTCTTGCTAACCTATCTGACCCGTACCAAAGCATTCTCATTATCATTGTTAAACTCAAAACATTCTCCAATTCAGCTCCTATGACAATCTGTTATATATATTTCGAAGAAGATAAAAGAAAAATCAATGAAATTGAAAAGAAACATATTCTCATTATCATTGTTAAACTCAAAACATTCTCCAATTCAGCTGCTGTGATAATCTGTTATGTAATTTCTAATTTTAGCCTCAACGTTTCCTCCGTCGTCGAATCAAAAAAATTATCAAATCCTAGATTTTAATTTCAATTATTATCATAATATCACATAATTAGTTAGATTAATGTTAATTGTTATATCTCCGTTATGTGAGAACTATCATCTCAAACAAAATTTCAGAATATTGAAAAATATATTATATTACTTAATGTATTACGGATTTCATAATACCATTTGTGTAATCCATATCATTTTAATATCTAAAAAAAATAAGAAAAATAATGGTGACAAATTTTTGAAGAAAATGAGTAATGCTATATTTTCCTATGTAGTATACATATTTTTTCTATATATATAATATTAAATATAATTATCATTTTTTTTAAAGTTAATTACCTATTATTTAATCTTATGTAGTTTCAATTAAAATCTTCGAAATAAATTATCTTGCATTTTATTTTTTTCTGATCTCATTCATCTAAGCCTGATTAATACTTAATTTATTTTTCTAATATAATATGTCATGACATAATGACATAAAAAAATCAAAGACAACAATTTTGAATTCTCATGTATTATTTATGTACTATGGATTTACAAACTTTAATTTAAAATTTTCAAAATTGAAAGTTATACATTATTAGATTGAAATAACTATTAAAATTAAAATACTCGCAGCGAAGCGCGAGCATTATCCTAGTCTTTATAAAGTTAGAGTTTCTTATGTTTGAATTATCTCTCAAATCATCAAATGCAAAATCCTGATAAATATCATAATGACATGCAATTTATTTAATTTGAACGAAAGCTAGCGTTTGGATTGGATTGGATAGATGGTTGGATTTCAATTATGGGGTCATATTGCAATGAATTTCGGGTTTCTGAGACACTAATATTTCTCGGGTTACAAGATTGAAACATATTTCTTCCCAACGGCCAAGATTCTAAGTTACGAGTTATATGAAAATTAAAATCGGGTTATATTGCAACCCCCCACATATTAAATTTCATAATATTTGGAAACTAATAGCAAGCTCAAAAATTCGACTTTTTTTTTCTAGCATCCTTATGGAAAAAAATTGAGCAAATAATACTGATATCAAAAAAATTGAGTAACTAGCACTACTGCCAGCTATTCTGGCGGTAGAGATCTTGTACCGCCAGAAATATTGGTGGTAGAGTCTATTTTTCAAATTTTCCCATCAGCAGCCTTAAACAGATTAATTAGCTTCGAGCTGGCGGTAGATGTGCAAAAATTAATTTTTGAGATTTCAAAATTTTTACCCGTTTTAACAAGAAAATTAGCACAAAAATTTAAAAATTAAGGTCTATCGCCAATTTTCCTGGCGGTAGTGGCATATTTGTAGATTTTTATAAGTCAACCATTAGACGACTTGTTAGGCAAAAAAAAAAATATGACTGTACCGCAAGACCTCGTACAAGCCTAATTTATCTTTAATAAACAAAAAATTTAAGGGTCAAAATTTGAAAATGATTTGGAGGTTCTGTTTAGAATCTAATAACATGTATCAAATCAGTGGGAAAGCATGCACAATAACTGTATATAAAGTTTAAGACAACCAATCATGATGCTCATATATCAAATTTTTTTTTTTTTTTTTAGCATACACAACAGGCGATCGCCTGTTATATGTTTTCATTTTAATTAAAAGCAAAAAAATGGTCCGGCCGATACAAGAAATATTACAAAGTTAAGAGAAATGAAAGAAAGCAATGCAACATCACATAGAAGAAGAGGACTTTTTTTTTGAAAGGGCCAAAAAAAAAAAATTAATTAAGGGAATGGCCAAGTTTTAAAAATATTTGCAAAAATAGCCATTTCGCCCAGCCACCGGGCGAAACACAAGTAGTTTCGCCCAGTAACGGGGCGAAACAGCCATAATCACGTTTTGCTTAATTAAGTCTATTTCGCCCAGCAGTCGGGCGAAACAAGCCGTTTTTAGTATCGATTTTTGGAAATAACCGTTACAGAATATAGCCTTTTAGTATCGGTTTTTAGAAAAAACCGTTACAGAATATAGAATTTAGTATCGGTTTCTACAAATAATCGTTACAGAATTTAGACTTTTAGTATCGGTTTTTACAAATAACCGTTACAAAATCTTCTTTCGCCAGATTGCTGGGCGAAACAGCTCTGTATAATTCCAACCCACTGCCGTTACTTCGAGTGTTTTTTCGCAAATTTTCGAAACAGAAAAAAAAGGGCAACGCAGAGGCGAAAAAAGAGGCGAAAAAAAACAGAAAAAAGGAGAGGGAAGGTATGATGATTTCTTTGACTTTAGATTTAGTTAATTTTGGTTATTTGCTTAAAATTAGTTTCAAATTAGGTTTATTTGCTCAAAATTAGTTTCAAATTAGGTTTATTTGCTCAAAATTAGTTTCATATTAGGTTTATTTGCTCAAAATTAGTTTCAAATTAGGTTTATTTGCTCAAAATTAGTTTTCCATTTGTGTGGTTGATTTGAAATTAGATTTATTATTTGGTTGATTTTGTTGATATTGTTAGAAAAAGAAGAAGAAGAAGAAGAAAATATAATAATTACAAGTAAATTTGTAATATTTTTTCTAGTTTAGATACATATTTATTTTTGAAATTATTTATTTTTGAAATTAATTTTTGTAGTTTAGGTAATGTATATATTTATTTTATAAATTATTTTTCTTGTTTAGGATTATTTATTTATATTTTTTTTGTTATAGATATATTTTTTAGTATATTATTTATAGTTTTATTTTTTAAAAGTTTAAAAAATCAAATGTATGCTATGTATTTATTTATTTATTTATGTATGTTTATGTATGTTTATGTTTATGTATTTATTTATTTATTTATTATTAGTTTTTATTTATTTATGTTTTTAAAAATCAAATGTTTAAAAAATCAAATGTATGTTTATGTATGTATGTTTATTATTAGTTTTTATTAGTAGTTTTTATTTATTTATTAATATTATTTTATTTATTAATATTATTTTATTTATTTATTTATATTATTTTATTTTTTAAATAAAGATGTCATCTGACGCGGGACCTAGTCGGCCAAATTATGCGCTTCAGTCACAACAACACATGCATCGGACGAACGAGTTTGGCAACACTGAAGATGTAACTATCAAACCCATGCGCTACCGACAACATGAAGTTCCGGTAATTTTTTTTTTTGTTAGGGTATTACTTAGAAATTTTTTTAGAAAGTTAAAAAAATCATATGTATGTTATTTATTTATTTATTTATTTATTTTATTTATTTATGTTTCTGCAGGTTCCATGGGACGATCGGTATGCCCTTTTTTTGAAGAAAGCAACCTTACTACAAACTGCCAGGATGGGTTGGCTGGATTACGACAGCAGACTGATAAGCGCTCTGCAGGAACATTGGAGACCGGAAACACACACGTTTCATCTGCCTGTTGGTGAGATGACCATAACGCTAGATGACGTTTCGTGTTTGTTGGGAATGCGGACGGACGGTGAGGCAATGTGTTTAAATAATAAAGATGTTGATTGGAAGGGAAAGGTCACGCAACTACTCGGGAAAGAAATCCCGGAATTGGAGTTTAAGGGAAAGGGGAGAAGCAAAATTTTATTGAAAAGAACATGGTTGAAAAATAATTTTTCCGATTTGGAAATTGATGCCCCGGAACAGAAAGTCGAGCAGTATTGTAGAGCCTACATGCTTGCATTATGTGGGGATGTATTATTTACGGAAGCTTCGGGAGATTGTGTTTCAGCACTGCCTCTGCTTTTATTAGAGGACATGTCGGTTTTAGATAGATGGGCATGGGGCAGTGGAGTTCTTGCGTACCTTTACAGGGCATTGTGTAAAGGTACGCATAAGAAACGGAAAAATATGGGAGGGTGTATCATGTTGCTGCAACTGTGGGCATGGGAACATATCACTGTCGGACGACCCGTTCCTAAAGATGTACGCAAGGAACTGCAGGATATGGCGAATTATGGTGATGAAGATGAGAGACCTACGGTTGGTTTTTTGTGGAAAGATTGTACTCAATACGCGGATATAACACCTCATCGGCATTTGCCGACACATCGCGATCAGTTCGACAGTTTGGTCGACACTCAGGTGGTTTGGACACCTTATGACGCATTCCGTCATATACTCCCGCCGATAGTTGCGCACGAAAAAACTATGGGGCTTCTTACAGTGCCATTGATCTATTTTTGGATTGTCGAGATGCATCGTCCGGAGCGGGTGTTGCGTCAGTTCGGGTATGCGATGGAAGTACCCCCAAATTGCGAGTACGACAAACGATTGCACGATATCGCAAATTACCGTGGAAATGATTGGCCTACCGTACATTCAGCTTATCTGGCTAAGTGGGAAGAGAAACGCTTGGGACGTGAAATAAATATTCCTTCATGGCGGCCGTATGACCCTAGCCAGTATGATGCATACTGGAATTGGTATAGAACGGCAACCGATCCTTATGTGCAGTCCGATATCCCGCATGCTACGGTATCGTATCATCCGATGGTTCCGCAAAAAAGGAAAGCGGTAATGAAAATAATTGACTATTATTTATATTATTATTTATTCATATTATTTTAGTTTTTAAACATTACTCAAATATTATTTTTTAGCATGCATTTCTTTTGGAGGCCTGCAAACATGGGTTCGAAGCGCTAAAAGCCGAGTGCCAGGATGTACCACGGAAATTGAAAAAATTGTTAGGGTGCATCCGGAGCAGCATAAAGGAAAGTAATGAATATGAGGGCGACTTCGATTGGGGTTCGATCATCGAACAGGTTGGAGACGAAGGAGGAGACGGAGGAGGGGAAGGAGGAGGCCAAGGAGGAGACGGAGATGAAGGAGTTAGTCAGATTACTCAGGTTCAGCCTCAGGCGCAGCGAGGACGCGGAGGAGGACGCGGAGGAGTACCACGCGGAGGAGGACGCGGAGGAGGACGCGGAGGAGTACCACGCGGAGGAGGAGGGGGAGGGGGGAGAGGAAGACACGGAGGACGCGGGGGAACACGAGGAGGAGGAGGAGGCCGCTGGCATTACTGACTATGTTTACTTTTTGGACTATGTTTTGTTAATTTAGATTGATATTTAAACTATTTTAGAGAGCTCACTATGTGTCTTTAATTTACAAATCAAAATACATAAACATAGAATACAATCCATAAAATATTACAAATTAAAATACATAAACATCAAATACAGTACATAAAACATAGAATACAAAGCATAAAACATTACAACCCACAATAAATAAACATAAACTACCATACATAAAACACTACAACCTTCTCGGACATTTTGTTTTCGTGTGCCCTGCTACTCCGCAAATACTGCAATGTTTTCTACGATCTGCGTTGTCCATGACGTCCATACTATTATGAAAGCGTTTCTCCTGTCTTCTTCCACGCTTGTTGGTTCCACGGACATTTTTCCTCATAAGTTTCTCAGGAGGAACTAACGTACCACCATTAAAAACTTTTTTACGTTCAGGCCACTGTTCTCTATCCTCTATCGGATAAAAACTTCCTTCATATGTATGTTTAAGGTGATCCAGCGAAAAATGTTGATGTATAAAATACTCGGGACTAACACCTCTGCATATGCAAACTGCTACCAGATGCGAACAAGGATAGTGATATAGCATCGGTTTCTGACAACTGCATTTGCCTTCATTGAAATTCACATGGAAGCTCTTTCCCCCTACCTTGGAACCAGTAGATCCTGTTATCACCTCATAAACACCGTTTTCGACATGGAAGGTAGTGACTCGATGCGCACGCGCCTTAACTGTTTTATTCTCCATTTTTTCCATCACTTCCTTTCCCCACATTCTATTATTCATTTCCATATTTGCAGCTATCTCGCGCTTGTTGACAAAATAACTATTCAGCTTGTAGAATGTCTCCATCACAATAGCCGTAACGGGAAGCTTCCTCATACCCTTGAAAACATAATTCATCACTTCTGCATGATTACTAGTAGGAATACCCCACTGGCGACCTTCTGTATCATACGCGAACGCCCATTTTGATTTATATTTTTTATTTGACCATTCCCACGCCTCATTATTTTTATCCTTTAATATTTTATATAGCTTATTAAATTTAAATTTGGTGGGCGCCTTAACTAGTGGTACAATCATTTTAACCAATGTTTTGTCTGATACAGCGCTACTGAAATTTGCTTCTAAATGCCGCATGCAATAACGATGATAGCTGTTAGGTTGTTGATCCTTCATTGCACGAATTATTCCGGCATGCCTATCCGAAATCACACATAAACCTTTGCGATGGCCGATCAAAGTACCCAAACACCCTAAAAACCAACCCCACGTTTCTACCCTCTCCTTATCAACTAAAGCAAAAGCTAAGGGAAATAATTGACCATTTGCATCGCTAGCGACTGCCATCAATAAGCATCCTTGATATTTTCCGGTTAGAAATGTTCCATCTACTGTTATGACAGGCTTGCAAAACTCAAATCCTTTAAGTGATGGACCAAATGCCCAAAAAAGACCTTCGAACTCCTCCTCACTAGCACGGTTTTTGGGACCTCTCCAAAATGCATATTCAGTAGTAGGATTTGCTGAATATATTGCTGCCATCAATTCAGGAAGCAAATTATATGCCCCCTTCCAATCGCCAAACAAGAATCTAAGCGCGTGTTGCTTGGCGTGCCAAGCCTTCCAATATGATATGGTATATTCAAATTTTAATTTGACGGTTTCCACTAGGGTTACTGGTTTAATTGCTAAATCTGCTCTAACGACATCTAGAATTAGCCCCGCAATAAATGCACTTGTTAATTGTTTGTGGTCGTTGTTAGGTTGTTGATTAACACATACGTGTGGTTGTGTCAATTTTTTAATCTCAAACACATGTCGGTTATTTTTGCATGCATACAGCCTCCAATCACAGCCAGCGCGGTCATCTTGTAGCTTGCAGACTACAGTGTAGATCGTTTTGTTCGATTTGGAGACTACAAATTCTCGGTGATGCATGACGCTGTATAATTTTACGGCCGAGTGTAGCTCTGCTTTCGTGTCGAACGTCTGTCCCTCATACAAACTATTATCGCTACTCACATGCATGCTCTTACCATATAAGATATCGATTTTCGCTTCTTCCCACATAGTAGTATCTTCAAACTCTTTCGCCGGAGGATTACCGAAAGTTCCTACACTAACCATCTCACCCACTTCCGTATAATTGTTCATAACATCTATTTCTGGTTCGTCGCCTTCTTCCATTTCTGGCACTTCATCTTCATCATATTCGTCCTCTTCAACATTTTCAAACTCATCTTCGTCGCCTTCTTCCATTTCTGGCACTTCATCTTCATCACGATTTATTACAGGTTCTAACCTCTCAAGCTCGTCATCATTAAAAGGTACATTTGATCTACTACTAGTTCCTACATAGTATTCTCTACTTTGGATGCGTTCAACGTATATTTCTAATTCAGGCCAACCGTGTTCACCATATTTGACGTACTGAGCAAAACTAGCTAACTGTGAATCATTCGAAATTTTGACTATATTAAAACACAAACAATCATTCTGACGGTAAGGAAACCTACCACTAATTTTAAGATCGTCACTATTAGGCCAACCGGTGGTAGCATAAATTTCTAAACACAATCTATAATAATTTCTATTTCTACTACGCGGGAGAAGAACACCTTGTTGTGGAGCGTAATTGTATCCGCTCGAATCTTGAACAATTTGACCATTGTAATATAGAAATATTTCAGAATTTTGTGGCATTTTCTTGATAAGGAGAAAGATATAAAGAGAAGAAGTTTGCAAGAGAGACTTCTGAGATTTAATTTTTTGATGATCAAGTATAATAAGAGGACTCTTTAAATAGAAATCTAAATCATATACCTAAAAATCCTGAGATTCCTCCTATATTCTAGCATGTTAAATCAATGTTACCCACTAAATAAAAAGCTAAATTGTCATTTCAATCTGAAAAAGTAAATATTCTCTAGTACCCTATATCTGAACCCTAAACACCTAAAAATTATGAGATTCCTCCTATATTCTAGCATGTTAAATCAATGTTACCCACTAAATAAAAAGCCAAATTGTCATTTCAATCTGAAAAAGTAAATATTCTCTAGTACCCTATATCTGAACCCTAAACTGTATACCTAAAAAAACTTAGATTCCTCCTATAGCCTAACATGTTAAATCAATGTTTATGTACTAATATTCTCTAGTACCCTATTTTTCTGTTTATGTACTAATAGCCTAACATGTCATTTCAATATGAAAAAGAAATTCTCCATCAAAATAAGTTATTTATTATTATTTTTTTGTCCTCAGATTTATTTTATTTATTTTTCTGTGTAAATTCGCCCTTTTTTTGGCTGTTTGGAAAATTTTCGAAAAAACAGCTGTTTCGCCCAGCAAACTGGCGAAAGAATATTTTGTAACGGTTATTTATAAAAACCGATACTAAAAGTCTTTATTTGTAACGGTTATTTACAAAAACCGATACTAAAAGTCTTTATTCTGTAATCGTTATTTCTAAAAACCGATACTAAAAGTCTTTATTCTGTAACGGTTATTTTAAAAAACCGATACTAAAACTTTTATTCTGTAACGGTTATTTTTTAAAAACCGATACTAAAACTCTCTATTTCGTAACGGTTATTTTGGAAAAACCGATACTAAATCGTTTATTCTGTAACGGTTATTTCAAAAAACCGATACTAAAAACACTTTATTTCGCCCCACGGTTGGGCGAAACAGGGTTAATTAGGCAAATTCATATTCCGCGCTGTTTCGCCCCGTTATTGGGCGAAACTACTTGTGTTTCGCCCGGTGGCTGGGCGAAATGGCTACTTTTGCAAATATTTTTAAAACTTGGCCATTCCCTTAATTAATTTTTTTTTTTTGGCCCTTTCAAAAAAAAAGTCGAAGAAGAGGTAAAGAAGAGAAAAAGGATAAAAGAGAGAAAAAGCTTCAGCAGTTCTTTATCCAGCTGCTCACTTCGTTTGCAGCCCAACGTAGAATAGCCTGTCGATTGCGTGGAGTGTTTTGGAAAATCCTTCGATTCCTTTCTAGCCAAATCGTCCACATCACTCCAACCCAAATCGTATCCCATATCTTCTTCTTATTGAACCCATTTATTCGCTCGCGATGACCCATCCAGAACCGAAGGAACGTATAATAGCAAATATTTTTTTCAAATATAAGCTAAATATAGACATGGTTTTGACCCTACTGTATAATAGTAGACATGGTTTTGACGTAATAGAAGTTAAATATATAGGGCAATCATGTTGTTTCTTAATCATGATTCTTGTTATTAATGATCGTTGTACTTAATATAATGATCGTACAATATTCATGAGCTGATTAATTAATTATTAGCTTTTGTCATGAGTAGTAAATTTTTTGTTTAAGTAAAGGCGAAATTAGGCTTGTACCGTCAGGATGTCTGGCGGTACACAGTCATATTTTTTTTTTTTTTTGCCTAACAAGTCGTCTAATGGTAGACCTATAAATCGAAAGCTGACAATAGATTTTAATTTTTAAATTTTTGCGCTAATTTTCTTTGCTAAAACGGATAAAATTTTGAAATCTCAAAAATTTAATTTTTGCACATCTACCACCAGAATAACTAGCTGTTACTAATTAATCTGTTTAAGCTCACTGATGGAAAAATTTGAAAAATAGACTCTACCGTCAGTATTTCTGACGGTACAAAATCTCTACCGCCAGAATAGGTAGTGTTAGTTACTCAATTTTTTTCCATATGGATGCTAGAAAAAAAAAAGTCCAAAAATTCTAGGAACACTGAATTCGGACACTAAACCAATCCAAAAAGTGAAAATTGCCGGGGAAAAAAACTTGATATTAATAAGTTGATAATGTAATATATCAGTAACTTCATCTTCATCTATAGACATGCACTAAGAGAATAAAAGGTTGAAACCATCTTGTGAGGTCCAAAATCCAAATTAGCACAACCTGTAACTAGGGTTGATTTGTTGGTGAATTAATGGTAATTACTACTTAAATAAAGGTATTAAGAGATAATTAGACTGGTATTTGATGAATCACTGTTAATTAAGTTAAAGTATTATGGTTTATGATTTAGGGGGTATTAAGAGAAAGTCGTGCTAATTAGTATCAATAAGGCTGTTGTGTACCCTCTATAAAGATTTAAAAAAAAACATATGATTGTTGATGTAGAAACATGCATATTATAATATCATATTCATCAAATTAGTTTAAGTTGAAATATATTTTTTCATAAGAGTAGTTTTTCATAGGAAATATGTTTTTAGGCTGAATTGAGGCAAAAAAAGAAAAAAAGGTGGGCGCTTGCAAGCTACATATAATATTTCGTGAGGCGGCTCGTGTGTGGCTTCTTCAAGACGCAGAAAGATTGACTGTAATTTGTAACTTTTGTGGAGGGCATGAATCTGTTAGTGCCCCGAATTAGTATCGATGCTGGTATCCTTTTCCTTTTATTTAGATTTATGTGTAAGAACGTAAATATCATTTCGGCTCATTTGTTTGTTTGTTATAAAGTAAACTCAATGCAATGTATTTACATGGAATTGAAAATTATGTGTAACGTAGAAAAGAAAATGTCTTATATAGGATTGTCATGACTATGAGTCTATTAGAAATATTCCATATTATGAATGATATAATTTTATTTCAATCGTTATGTATTGATATAATAGATATCTGATTTGATATTATTTGAAGTACATAGTAAATATGTTTTGGCTAATTAACATGTATTAATGTTGGCATGTTGCATGTCTTGATACTTTTATGTTATAATAAAGTAGAAAATGAAAAAGATTGTAAATATAGTTTATATAACATAACTCATATGAGTTAACTTAAAAATACTCATACAACAGAATATCCTGAGAAGGGGCACGGTCGACAAGCAAAAAATTTGTCTTCTGTAAAAAAAAAAAAATAGAGACCACTTACTATTTATTCTTTCAATGCACACAAACTACACTACACTATCTCGTAATGGCTGGTGGTAACAGAGGCGGCCCTGGCCAAGCCACCGCTTTGGGCCACCATAATTAGAGGGCGTCCGTAAAATGTAAGATAAAGTTAGCTGTTTGAGACCATTTTTTATGAGAAAAAGATGATTCAAATGCAAGAAGCCTATCTCGCTCCTAATTATTCTGTGCATGTTTTATTTCCAAGTTGCTTATCTTGTTGCTTCCCAACATGACCCATTTATGCACTTTTCTGACCCACTTCACAATCGATATCCAAACTGAACTACTTATCCTACTACTTTAATTGAGTTGTCCCGAGATAAAATTGCAAAGTTTCTGGAATAAATGTCTTTTTATTTTTATTTTTGAAGGAATGGTCGCAATTCTTTTGTATTAAGATAGAAAATAAAGTGAGTCCCGAGGGACGATTATGAAAGGGAGGAAAAGCCTAGCTAACTTATGTTTCTACATAAGTAGCTATCTAACAATTGTTGATCCAAATTGTTACTTCCTATATTGCCTTCTTTGCGATGGCAAGTGAAAGTCTCTGTTTGTCGTTGAATATACGTTGATTTCTTTCCTTTCTTGAGGAAGCTCAAAAGTAGATGAAAAATGAGGAATTGGGATTAATTTTTATCTCAAAATAAAAATTTTAAAAAGATGCTGATCTCAAAAAGAAATTTATAAATATTTTACATTAGATGATTTGGAATTGGAGTAATTAAATTCACATAAGTAACTATCATCACAAACAATAAACACAAAACTTCTTAACACAAGCAATACAACAACTACCTATTCTGATCTTAATTTATGAGGTAACTGATAAATACAGTAAATTGTATAAATTAAGCTTCTTTAATTTTTCCTCCGTCTTCTTTTCAAAATCGGTTTCTCATTATTCTCCGTCTTCACATGACGATGACGCTGCATTTGAGCGTAAAACTTGTTTGGTGGGAGTCAACAATTCTTTGTGTTATTTGCTTGTATTAGATATGATTATAATTATAAATCAATGTTATCAGAACCGGACCGGATATCAACCCGGATGAGTCTCGGGTCACTGGTTCACTGGTTGGACCGGTGGGTTGACCGGTTTAGGGTTTAGGGTTCTGATAACACTGCTATAAATAGAGAGATAGAAGTAGTGTTTTATTTATTCCAACAACTACAAACAATTATATTGAATTTTTCTTTCCCAGTATAAAGAAAATATTTGAGTGTCGGTGGCTGTGGTTTTTACGCTCTTTAGGATTTCTACGTTAAATTTTTGTGTTCCTGTATTTTGCTTTTTGTGTTTTGTTATTGCGTTTCGGTTCCTAACAAAACTATCATCTTTAAGAAACTCGGACATCTCAAATTCATCTCTTCTGAGAAATCTGGAAAATCCCCAAGCCACAGATGGACCCTTGAAGGTAAATTGTGGTTTATTTGGAGCATTGAACAAACTTGGCCTTAGGGTTTCTGGCGTATTAGCAGAAACATTTCCATTTATCATTCAAAATATTATATCATACAACGCTTTTACTTCGTCTTTTGTGTTCATTTGTTCGATGAAAGCTAAAATATACAGGCATGTTAGGTTATTCGTTTATTTGAAAAACAAAGTCAAATGCATTTATGATATATTGAGTTGGGAGTCTAAGTTTATTACTCAGTTATAACTTATTTCGTCATAAATCAGTCGTGCATCTCGTTATGGTTTCTTTCTTTTTCTAATATAATATAAATTAATGGACTCTTGGCATGACCTGGATCCAAATTCTCTAATATAATGTAAATTAATTAAATTAATGCTCATTTTTTCATCCAATGGCTGTTAAGAAAGAGTCGACGTGGAAGACTGTAAGAGATTAAAACTATTGTTTAGAATTATGGTTAGTATAAATGTATTCGAATTTATTTTGTTTGTGCTTTTTTTCTGTTTTTTGCTGCTCAATTGTTGGACTTAGGTTAACTGAAAATTGAATTGACAATTGACATGAAAATATATATTCCAACTATCACAGAAGGCGAAAAAAACATCTAGTATAAACTAACATTCGAATAACACAAATCATGTATGAATTTTTTTTGATTGACAGAAGCTTCCTAGTTATATTTGGATCTTGGATGCAACATGAGATGTAAGCTGCTGGCGTACTTGAGGAGGGAATAAAATTAGTATGTTTATTTATTTTGTACGTAATTGATGACTCATCGTATCATATGGTGAAAAATTGAATGAATATATTATATTCACAAAGTCACCATTACTATTAAGAGCCTGAGTTTTCAAAATAGCTGGAGCTGAAACTTATATTTCTCAAATGTAAACAAGATAATTCCCGGGCATTGCGCGATATTTTCAAAAACTTTTTGCGATATTTTCAAGACTCTTTTATGTTGTTAATGACATAAACAATATAAGTATAATATATGTGAATATATTTTGATTTGATATTTTAATGTAAAAGCCAATTTAATTGATATTATTTAGACCAATTTAGAAACAAAAAAATAACTTACCTTTCGTTCTACAGATGGATAGTAACGAATACAAAATTCATATCCACCGGCGGTGAAGATATTGGATCGGATGAATTTTCCTACTTCCATACCCTTCAAGGCTGAGTAACCAACTATTTTGATCTCGTGAGATTCTCCTGAGACTATGTTTACCGTGCTAGATGAGGCCATTTGCAGGAGGGAGATTGAATTTTTGAGAGAATCAGTAAGAAGAATTTATTTATTTTAGAATGGAAAATATATATGCAGTGTGATTTTTGGATACATGGAAATAAGGAAGAAGGAAAGCAATCATATGCGCATGATTTGGCGAAACAATTTGGGGGAAGAAATAATTTGCTTTCCACACCCTCTAAGTATATACCCAAGATATTATCTATTTAAATATACTAGTGTTAATGTTCGTATAATTTTTTAATGATATACCACCTTCAATTATTTTTTTATTTTATTCTCACCACCTTCAATTATGAATATATAATTTTTTTATTTTCATATCAGGATCACTAATTATACTCTCCAATTATGAATATATAATTTTTTTATTTTCATATCAGGATCACTAATTATACTCTCCAAGTTGCACTGTCCTCAAGCCTTTGTAGTTCTTGTATGAGACCAATTGCCCAATTAGCAAGACTAAAAGAAATGGAATATATATATTAATGAAAATAAATTATAATTTATCTTTTCAGTATGAATAAAATTACATTGATTACCAAAAATTAACCAAATGTATATCGATACGTAAATATTTTCTTACTCAATATATAAGTTACATAATTCTCTTTTTTTTTCTATGAACTAAACTTTAGTTTCAACTATCAATGGATCTGTTCAAGAACTTTCCAGCATATAATTTGGGTCTATTTGAAATATTTTCTCTTTTTTATCTCTTGTTTTTGCCCATAGAAGCAAATAAAGCCCTCCAATCACAAGAATCGCACCAATCACACTGCATCACAACATTAACTTAATAATCTGTGATTAAATTCGAAAAGTGTACAAATCAAGGTACATGATATAATTTGGATTTAATATTTAATAAAACAGAAAAAAAAAAAAAGTCTGAGACAAACCTTCCAAGGCGAGTTTCGGATCTTAAAATGAAGGTGTCCGAAAGAAAAGAATAAACCACAAGAAGAGGAGAAAATGAGGATGTAAACACAGAGCCTTTTTTGTGTGTGCACCAATTCTGGGCCAAATAAAATATTCCTGTTGCAATTATTCCCTGGAAAATGCATATTATAAATCATATTCGCATGGACCAAATACTATTTAACTACTTTATTTATACTCAAATTGGGCCTTAAATAATTATCAGTATATATACAGAAAATACATACCATAAATCATCTTTTATATGGCCTAAAAATAATTTCTGGTAATTATTTGAAAGTTCAAATCCATGTTTTATACCATGCAAAATAGGAACATCATGTATTTCAGATAAACTATACGAAATATCATGAATATTTCTAGGAAACATTAGATTGTTTTTTGCATACCCCCACCATTCCGGCATTTACTTCAAAATATTTCAAAATCGTTATTCCCTCATTATTTTGTATTCATACGTGAATAATTAAGAAAAAGGTAGTTTAGGCACTCTTTTAAAAAAGAAAAAAGTCCATTTTTGACCCTTCATTTAGTCTCTTTTTGACCCCTCAATTTTTTATTAGTCTCTTTTTGACCCCTCAACTATTGAATTAGTTCCTTTTTGACCATTACATCCGTTAAATGCTTATGTGTCCGTTCACTTGACACGCAAGCGATAATTTGACATGTAATTGTGATGTGGCAATTGTGACATGGCAATTATTTTGTAAAAAAATAAAAAAAAAGTTAATCTCTCTCTCGTATTCTTTCTATTTGATATTTTTCTAAAAATTTGTCCCCTTAAGTTTGATTCGATAAAGTTTTCTTCATTAATTAATTGTTTTTAGAAAAATATAAGATACAGAAAATACGAGTGAAAAGAAGGATTATGATTTTTTTATTTTTTCAAATAATTATCATATCACAATTGTCACGTCATAGCTAATTGCATACCAAATGATCACTTACGTGTCAAGTTAATGGACATGTAAGCATTTAACGGATGGAAGGATAAAAAAAAGACTAATTCAATAGTTGAGGGGTCAAAAAGGGACCAATAAAAAATTAAGAGGCTAAAAAGAGACTAATTGAATAGTTGAGGGGCCAAAAATAGAATATTTCTCTTTAAAAAAAGGGTGAGGAAGTTGAAGTAATTACGCCCTAGGCCAAAGTGTTGGACTAGAGATTAGATTATGAGAAACGCGTTTATTCAATTCATATATGAATAAGTGTATGGGTGACTAATATATTTACATATATTAGATCGACCATGAATGACACTTCGGGTTCACGTCATCAGAATACGTGATTCTGATAGAACTGTGAACCAACGAATGACATTCTAAACCGTCCCTAGTGATATGTAGGATGTTTATAGAGATAAACATGCTTCAGGTAAGAAGCTACATATCCACACTAGTATATTCGCAGACTGTATAATTATGTTCTGCTGATCATGGACATAGGGATGTCAAGTCTGGAATATAGGTACGTGTTAGAGAACACGTACTGGACTAACCACACTATGAGAATATACATGGTATATATCATTAGTGATTCTCATATGAATAGTGTGCTTGTTCCTACGACCTGAGGTCACGATGGATTTCTGTATGAGGAACTGCATACATTAATATGATCTTACGTCATCTGTAAGGGGATGATCATTAGGGTCATCATTAGGTATGCACTGAATCATGACGAGGAATGTGAGTGACCAAGATGGGATTTGTTCCTCTCGTTAAGAGGGAGATATCTCTGGGCCCCCTGATAAACTAGGACTAAGGAAATGCATGACCATGCTCAAAATGGATTAACATGTGTTGTTATTACCATTTTGTATTTGTTCAGTCTAACTCTCGATCAGGAAAGAGATTTTGGTCAAACTCAAGGATGACATACTTCCATGCCTTGTAATCAAGACATATATCATAGAACAAAAGGAATAATCAAATGTCTACAGATAGGTTTATGATCATTGTTCATTTCATTTAACATGGGTAGTAATGACACCAGTCTAGAGGTTACTCATGACTTACGATCTTTGGAAGATCGTTGTCAGCGTTAAATGGAACCTACACGATCACACATAGAACAACATCTAGTCGGGAAGGAAATGCTCTTAAATGGTTATACATATGATGTATAAATAGGTGATGGAAATAATCGATCATTGGATGATTGATATGAATGATTGTGCAAAAATCATCACAGTTCTGTTGGCAACATAATAGTTCTGTTGCCAACGGAAGTTCCGTTGGCAATGGAACAGTTCCGTTGGCAATAGAACTCAGCCAATTCCTCGGCAGCAAAGTTTTCTGATAAGGAAATCGTATTCCGTTGGGAACGAAATAGGTCCGTTGGGAACGGAATAAGCGTTGGAATTAGGGTTTTAGTTATGGTAACTGAGCAATCCTTCGCCTCTCTCTTTAGTATAAATATAGGGGATGCCCTCTCTATTTGATCACATATTACAGAGCCTCCAGGCTGCCGTAATATAGAGAGAAAGAGAGAGAGCCTCCTGAAAGTATTTCCGGACTCATCTAGCCGAGTCTGGTTATTCCGACGATTCGAAGTTCGACGTCGATACAAGTAGAGGTCTTCTGATTTTAAGACTAGCGAGCGGTCAGTTTCTTTTCCCTAGGAGAAACAAGGAGTTCGTTCGATTCAAGCTTTAGGAGCACGAAGGTTCGCAGAGTCGAGCTTCAGAAGCCAGGAAGGACAAGGAAGCGAGACGGAATTTCGTTCTGACCTACATCTACTTCTCTCTCCCGGATAAGGAAGATCCGAGGTATAAATTTTAATAGCATGATCTTGTACCTTTATTTTCTTAACGATGATCCTAGGGCGGGTTGAACCCGTAGGTTCCACTGCGTATGTAACGTACATGGCTACGGGTTCCCCAACAGTGGCATCAGAGAGTTCGTTAAGGAAATAATCGTCGATTATATTTGAAATTTAGTAAAATTCTAGTATAATAAATTTTAGGATTTTGAAAATATTATTTCAAAACATCACGGAAATAGTTTCTAGGAATATAATATTAGATATTATGATTTCCTGGAGTTTTGAAAAATAGTTTTTCGAAATCTGTTTTGGAAACGGAACTAAAACAAAAGAAATATGAATTTCCAGCACGTCTCAGTTCCCAACGGATAGTTCCGTTGAGAACGGAATAACGCAGGAAATTCTTGATTCTTCAGGGGCGGTTCCGTTGAGAACGGAATAGTTCCGTTCCCAACGAAATAAGGCTGATTTTGCGAGAAACCCTAATTTTTGTTATACAAGGAATTTAATTTATATAAATATGGTATGAGCCTTAGATCTGTGATTGTTCTGTGATGTAATCTTGTGTGTGAATGCTTGTATTTTATTTAATATCTATGACAACCTGTGAGTTGTTCAAAGTTGTAATTATGGCAACCAGTGAGTCGTCCAAAATTGTTAATTATTTTTTCTAGCAATAGAATAGTTAGGAAAGATATTATATCAAGACGAGACGAGGATCTTGGCGCAATCTTTGGAAGATGGCATTGGATCTTCGCACACACACAACGAAGGGTTCGTTGAAGATTCACCTGTAATCTAGAGATAGATCTAGGATTAAGAACCTCATGATCGCTCGTGAGGAATAGGCTCATACTATATTTATCTTGTTTCTGTGATGTTTATATTTATAAAATCTAAAACAAAATCCTTCAAAATATTAAGTAATGAAGTGCCTCCCATGTCACTGTAACCCTCAGTACTCAGACAGTTTACCACATGGGTCATGCCGGAGCTGGGTGTGTGGGGGATTGTCTTTGAAAAGGGGAACGCGGGAAGTAGTGACTAGCATAGGTCATGCCTGAGCTGAGTGTGCTAGAAACTGCTTTACCGATACTCATACATGGTTAAACTTAACTGAGCAAGCAAGTCAGACTTGGGCTCAGGGCACAAGATGGGATAATACACTGAGTATAAGATACTCATTCCATAAAAAGCAAGAGTTGCATATGATGCAATTGGAAAGTGTTCCTACCTAAATAGTTGAGCATTAAGGGTTGCACCGGAGCGCACTTACTGTTCAATAAATACGGATCTTGACTCACTATGAAACCTCATTTAATTGAAGTTTTCGAATCAATGCTACTGAAGGTGGTTGATTTGAGGAAAATAGTGCGAGTATAATATATGAGCCAAAATTAGGATAATTCTAATTTTAAATTATAAACTTTACATTGCATATTAAACTTGTAGAATGAGTTCGAAATTTACGGACTTGCGATCTATTCTTGAGAAGGATAAGCTCAATGGCACAAATTTCCCTGAATGGTTCAGGACTCTGAGAATTGTTCTCAAGAGTGAAGGAAAGTTGTATGTCCTTGAGACAGCCATCCCAAATCCACCGCCTTCGACCGCTTCTAGAGTAGTTCAAGATACTTATCAAAAGTGTATTGATGATTCTAATGGAGTAGCCTGGATGATGTTAGCAGATATCATGGGAATTCATGGTTGACATGATTCTTGTATCGCTTCCTCCGAGCTTTGATTTGTTCATTGTTCATTACTGAATATCATAAGCGTCGGATGGAGACGACGATCACGGAATTGCATAAGATGCTTAAACAGGCAGAGAAGGACATAGAGGCAAAAGTTATCATTGATGCCCTCAGGATTGAAAAGGAAAGGGAGTCAAGAAGACAAGCCACATGGGAGAGCTGGATCTAGAGTGAGGGCAAAGTGTTGCCTAAACCTGAGGAATCTGAAGAAGTTATTGCATGTTCTATGCGTGATCACTGGAGAGGAGGATGTAAGATATGTCAAGAAGAAGAATCAATGATTGTCATTTCAGGTATCCCTCTTCCTAAATCTCTACTTGGATATTGGATATCCACTGTAATTCTCACATTTTGAATGTGCAGGATATTACTCAGAAGTAGAAGATTAGCTAGAGGAGAAGTCAACCTACGAGTGGGGAATGAAGCAAGAGATGCTACATTAGCTCTAGGATTTTATTGTCCTAGCCATTGTGGACTTGTAATGAAATAAATGCTATTTCTATGTTAGCATTAAAATGGTTGTAAAATTTATTATTTGGAATAATATGATTTTCCTTAATTTGTCTATTTGAAATGTTCACTTAGAAAATAACCATTATATGCTATTTGATAAGTCTATTTATTCCATACTTCTAGCAATATCATCTAAGTCACAGAATGAGAATCACATTTCTAAGCTCCACCCTATACGGAACGGTAGACTCATTAGATCTAGGATCGATTGAGATGTGCGGATTTTATTTATCGAACAAGATGACAACCATCAAAAGGTTGAGTGGTTTGTTGAGACTCATGCATACAGATGCACGAGACACAACAAGCAAGACAGCTAGAAATAGGAATATTAGTATTTCATCTTAAAGTATTTTAAGTAAAAGGTTTACTTAATGAAATACAAAATGTTTGAAATGTTCAAGACATTTAAGAATGAAATTCGATATGGACTTGAAAATTAATAAGAGCACTTTGATTGGATCGAGGTGAAAAATAGCTTGACGATAATCATAGAGATTGTGAAAGGGGTTTCACAACTAACTCTATATGGAACATATCACGATATGTTCATAAAGAAGATGATGAACCTCATTGGATAAGATTCGATCTATGATAAGTCAAACAGATTCTCCAAAATCCTTATAGGTTTATACTCTTGAACATACTAAACACTGAATATCATAAGATTCAAAAGGACACCTAACATGATATGGATTGGGATGGTTCCAAGTTGTCTTTAAAAGGTTGAAGTACGACTCGTGTCAAAAAGTTTGACGATGTCAACACAACAATCTTATAAATATTTGTGGAATATCGATCTGATATTGTTTTACATCCATTACGAGTTTAAATTGTTTGCTACTCATAATTCAGACTTCTTTAAAAGAGATCTCATATCCTAAAGAAGCAGTGGGAGTGTAATACATCTCAAAAGGTTCGAGATCCACATACTAGTGATGAATCATTAGTGAGGCTATCAAGTAGTTGATAAGGCTATACTTGAAACATAAGGTCCTCCTCACAGACCTGGTAGAAATTAGGCTGAGAGATATGATCTCTCATAAAAGGTACTACCGAGGAGACTGTGAAGAATCAATGGTTGGACGATGAGAACTGAGATGTAACCCAGTCAAGTTTGGAACTTGGTTGGAGTATCCAATGGCTTGATGACCATTGCATGGTTAACCTATAAATAGCAAAGAAAGTTGCTATAGTATGGGCTATAGTAAAAGACTTTCTCACTTGTTGCTGTTACGAATTCTAACTTCCATGGCACAATGTGATTGTGAATGATGGAACAGAGATATAAAAATCACATTCCTTTACAGGAACTTTACTGTGGATGTATCTTCGATACATGGCAAGGGTTTTATGATCCCAAGAATTCTGGAAAGTTAACAGTCTTCGAATCCATGAATGGATTAAAGCAAGAACCTCAGGATGAGTTTATTTGACAAAGTAAATTGCAGAATTTAGCTTTATCGAAGTAGATAAGACCACATCGGTTTCAAAAAATTCAGTGGAAGTATGACAGTCTTCTAGTGTTACAACAAAGAACCTTCACCACCTTAATAATTAGGACTTGAAGTCTATGTAGACTTATGGTTGTAAGATAAAGTACATTGGTAAAATATTGAAAGAATTCAATACGCAAGAAATGTTCTTGCTTACGGTGGTCATATGAAAGACATACGAATGAGATTCTATGTCTTCAGCAATATATTGAAGTGTTCAATATGCAAGAAAGAGTTCTTGCTTATGGCATTCACTTGAACAATACAAGGATATAAGAATTAGATCTATACCTTCGATCATATATATTGAATATTCAATATGCAAGAAAGAGTTCTTGGTTTTGGCACTAATATGAACAACGAAAGGTACATGAATTGGATTCTATGCTTTCAACAATATATTGAAGGAGTTCAATATGCAAGAAAGAATTCTTGCCTATAACGTTCACATAATGAAGACATGTCATCCGTTTATTGAAAGGTTCAATGTACAAGAAACGGTTCTTAGTAACGGGATGAATAAGAATCTTCAAGCCAGTGTTAAACGATATTTGTGGTTTTGTATGGCTGCACATGAAAATTCTCCTTATTTCAAATGTGGATTAAAAGGAAGGATTAAAATGAAAAATTACCCCATAAAGTACAGAAAGGAGCTCAGGGCTCTTGGAATTAATTTTCCAAGAAGATAAATCTCTCTCGATGAAAAATGCAATCATGAAAGTTTGTATGGTACCAAATACATTAATTATTGCAGCTAATGCAATATCAGAGGAGAACTCATTTGCCACCTTTTCCTAAAAATCAAAATTAAAATAAATACAAGTTATAATTAATATAAGGCCAATAATACTATAGATATAGAATGTAACCCTATAATAAGTTACACCTTTATATGACAGTCAAGTCTACTATTTTAGTAATAGAATGAAAGAAATTTCTTTGTGTAACTTTCATTATTTTGTGCTAATAGATTTTGGATTAATAATCTACTATTTATTGTATTTTATACTCAATC
The DNA here is from genome assembly GCA_027726005.1 of Juncus effusus. Lineage (NCBI taxonomy): Eukaryota > Viridiplantae > Streptophyta > Magnoliopsida > Poales > Juncaceae > Juncus > Juncus effusus. The sequence continues at coordinate 1,444,561 of CM050900.1, read as the reverse complement.
AGTAAGTAATCTAATTCAATAATAAAATAAAGTTAAGCAAATGGTTTCCTATCGTCGTGGTTGGATTTTACATATGTAACATTATTATTATTTCTAAGACAAAGAGGTACCCATAAAAAGAGAACATATTTGTACAAATTTGACTTCAAAATTTGACAGTTAGTTACACCAAAATAATTATATTAGAATGAGAAATCGCTTAGTTTTAGCATACATACCACGAGAAGACAATCTACAGCTAGTGCAAGCACAGCAGAAATAACCATCAAAACACCGATCCAAAATCCATGAAGAGCTCCATTTACATATTCAGTATCAGTATCAGATGCCATAACAACAATCATTGCCCCAATAGTCGACACCAAGACGCCAGATAATTTCGCCTGTCCATATAAGTCACAAAAATGAAAATTTTCTCTTCTTGTTAGAATAGCGAGAATGAAGACTGCTATTGGGAACATGTTCAGCCCGACGCTCTGAACTGTTGTTGTTATGTATTGGAGGCTTGCTGTCAGCAATATATCACCTATTGCAATACTAAATTACAAGAAAAATCTCAGTTAAGGAATAGAATTGATCTAAAAGAAAATTTCTATTGAAAACTACTGTATTATTGATTGACATTAAATAACTACACTCTTTCACTATCTCTAAAGTAGGTCTTTGTATTTTATATTTATTTTTATAGTTTTGCCAAATGAAGAATATTTTTATAACAAACAAATAGAAAATATATATACTTCATAATTTTATTGTTTTGCGCCAAAATTTCTCTAGTAAGAATGATTAGACATCCAACCCATCAACTCGAAAATTGTAACTTCTTGGCAAAAAGTAATTTGTTTGACAAATAAATGTGGGGACTTATGAACCCTCCATATAAAATAAAATAAAAATTCATGTTTTGCGCCAATAAAATAGTACCCCTAACATAAAGTTTCACAGTTATGATGCTTAACCAAAATTAATCTAATGATAATTAGCAAAATCATTTTTTTTCTTTATGTTAATTTTTCGTATAAATTAAGTCCATTTCTCTTCATTAAGTAACGAAGTACATGCACTTTGTTTTGCATCCTAATTTTCCATTAATTTATTTGTCCACTTCTCTTCATTAACAATGAATAGAGAAAAATAGTAAGACCAAACATAATTGATATATAGAAACTTAAGAGACATAACTGCAAAAGGCCAATCAAGAATGCCCATGAGAGCACTTGAAAGCTTGGTCTTTTACTTCTGCCCCTGCCATATAATTAATTCATAAAATTAAAAACAAACCAAATAAAATTAACTAATTATTATTTTTTAGACTAACTAATTGTGCCTAAACAAACTGACGAAATTTCAGCACGCACAAATCCTCAATAATAAGTAATTATTGCGGTTACATAATTGATCAAATTGTAATATATTATTTTGTGATACTGTCTGTGGTACGGTCTTCCACTTCTCTGCTTCTAAGTTTTTATTTTTTATTTTTGGTAAAACTAAACTATTATCAACGAGGTTATAAAATTGAACTTTGATTAATAGAATTACGTGAAGGATGCAAAAGCTCTCCGTTTAAAAAAAAAAAAAAATTAAGCAAGATTTACTTCTCAGAAAAAAAAATATTCAGCAAGATTATAAAGTGTAGAGTACTACAACTAAATCCAATATTAGAGGTGCATGTCCAAAATGGAATATAAGTAACAATCTATGTTGAACGCAACATATATCATATCTGATATGATACATATATAATTATTTGATAATACTAAGAAAATATTATTATGTCCATTATATAGGTAAATAAAAAATAGTACTGATCAAATACAAGCGCAAGAAAACAGAGCACAATAGTAGCGGCGAGTTGCTGGTACGCAGTAAGCACGACGGGCTTTACTCCATAGACACGGTCCACTGTGGACCTGACTAACGTCATTAATACCACAGAGCTCGCAGGCTTGAGGATCATTATGGTGTATGGAAGCACTGCAAAGACCATTTCTCTCATATCTTCTACTACCGCCATGAAATGCTTTGGGAGAATTAAGAGAAGAAAAAGAGGTAGATTTATTTTGTACTAAGATGTTGGAGGGTATTTATAGAATAGAGTTTGCATTTATACCTTTGATAAATTATTATTTTGAGGGGAAAATGAAAATCACTCCACTGTTGGAGACTCCTAAAACACGATACGTCGTGCTGCACGATGTATTTCCCAGCCGGCGGAATATCATTTCCTTCTTCTCCAGTATGACGGGTCTGCTATATGTTTGTCTGAATTATGTCATATCTATATACTGTTTTTATTTGAATAATATATACTATTTATTAGAACATATAGTGATACATATACTGTTTGTCTGAACTATATTTTTGATATATAAATATATATATACCGTTTGTCTAAATTTATATCATATCTATATACTGTTTTCATCTGAATAATATATATTGTTTGTCAGAACATATAATAATGATACATACTATTTGTCTGAACTATATTTTTGATATATATGTATATATATATATATATATATATATACCGTTTGTTTGAATTTATATCATATCTATATATTGTTTTCATCTGAATAATATATACTGTTTATCAGAACATATAGTGATACGTATATTGTTTGTATGAACTATATTTTTGATATATAAATATATATATACCGTTAGTCTGAATTTATATCATATCTATATATTATTTTCGTGTCGCGCCCCTGTTTTCACTCTTTCGTACTGTCGTCGCTACCTGCTGAGCTGGAAGACGCTAAGTGGAGAAGCGTCGCTCTCCCATCGTGCTTTGCCTGACGTGGCATCCGCCACATTAGCACCGCGCACAGATCGCGCCCAAAAGTGGCGCGCAATATCAGCACCTTATTTTGAATTAGGATGCATGTTATAGTTGTCGAGAGTTGAGAGATTATTTCATATAATGGAGTGTACTTTTGTGGCCTGTGTATTGAATTTCTCAACCACTAATAGCACCTCTTATTAAGTTTAAGGTCTACCACTTAATGCCATAAAATTTTTAAAAATTTAGTTGCTTATCATGAGCTATTTTTGTAAGGGAGAATTTCGATATATCCCTTCTAAATTTCAAAATATCAAATTTCTCTCTCTTAAACACTAAATATCAAATATATCCCTCTTAAATATATTTGTCCAAATCTGATTTTTCTGTTTTATCTAACGTATTAATGTTAATTGGGGATTATGTTGAATTAATGTTAATTGGGGATGTTTTAAAGGGAGTAATTCGGGTTAATTGAGCCATAATAATGCATTTGTGGGTGAATATATCTCCTAATGATAATTAATTTCTTAATTATCATTCTAATTTCTTTATATTACACAAAATGTTCTGTTAATTTCATGAAATAATATTTGGATATATGCTGGTTGGGCATAGGAGATGGGAAGAGCTTGGATCTCAAGGGATATCTTAGATCCAATCCAAATTGAACAAACAATGAATCAAATATCTCAGCTGTGTAATTTATTCCCCCTTCTGAAACATTATACGACAAAACATCTTTCCTATGTGCTTTGGTTTGTTATAATAAACATCTCATATGAAAATCAGGGACCTAACTACACTTGTAATGTATATGTTCAAGTAGAAAGAGAGCTATCCGAGTATCTAATTCAGAAGAGGAAAATCATTCATAAACAAAGTGAAGAGCTTCTTGGAGCTGATAGATCTGAAGAGGAATTATTGATCTTCGTCATGTGCTCAGCCAAGAGACTATGTTTGACAGGTCTAATATTTATACTTTACTTTTGATTTGGATAATCAATCATATATCTCAATATGCTAAGTTTTCTCTCTATTTGAAATGGACGAATTTCATGAGGAAATAAATAAATTGGGAAGTTAAAAAAATTAATCAAATAAGAAAAAAAAAACAGGACAAGAAATCTCATCATCAACTCTGAAACTAACAACAGTACGATGTAACTATTAATACTTAAACAGTAGAATATATTGAAACCCTTGCTAATTTGTAAATTTAAGTTAACATTTTTTCTAAATTTAAAATTTCTGAGATGAGATGGCCGCTCACTCATCTTCATGTTCAATTCCTTATTATCATATTCCATATCTTTACATGAAAACCGACATAACATAGCTAAAGTCACGACTTTGATTTTAATCACCTTGTCACGTGAATTGCTTCACCAGGTTTGAGCAAATTTTCTACAAATAAATATTAAAAAAAGAAGAAGCAATTAATTGCAGACTTACAAATACTTGATATGGTTAATGTTCAAAGGCACAAAAAACATGGCTTATTATAGGTGCATGTAGATTGGAGATAGTTCCCATTTAAAATTTAAAATTGGATTCATCAATATTCTTTATAGTCAGACCGTGTTAAGTTAAACCAAGTGTAGATGGCAAAAAATGAGTTTAAAACAGAAGAATGAACATGGCGATGTAATCAAACACTAGGCATAAAATCTAGTAAGCATTGAACAAAGTTAATTGTGCTACAGACGGAGTTAAAATGCAACAGAGTGTGACCAAATTCTGTATGAGCTTTTGCAAAAAATCCTTTTAAAACAAATTTAAATAAGAGGACAAAAACTGACCAAGCATTGCACGATTTACGGTTGATTTGGACGGACGACAAGGCTTAACTTCGGTGTGGCGTGGGCGGCGCGAGGGCTGAAACTCCTTTGGGCGAGTTGAGACGCTGCATGGGAAAGGAGGGAGGGCATGACTCAGTCTCAACGGAGAGGGAGAGAGTACCGGCGATGATTTTTAGAATATAAAGGGTATTTTGGTCATATACATTTATATTTAATAATTTCAATAAAATTAATATTTTTAAATGATATTTAGTTGGATGGTGAGTTAACGGATTGGGTATTTTTAATATTATATTACTTTATGATGGATATATTTGATATATTTTATGTTTAGTAAGGATAAATTTGATAATAATTAGATTAAAGAGGGATATATTTGATATTTTGTGTTTAAGAGAAATAAATTTGAGATTTTGCGATTTAGTAGGGATATACCCGAAATTCCCCTTTTTTTAATTTGTTCCACGTAGGAGTAGTACGCATACATCAAAAATAAATGCTGCACGTGGAAATCTCATAGGTACTAAAATAATAAATTTCTAGTTAGTAATATCTAATAAGAAATTATATCACGCAGAATTAAAAAAATGTATAACTAATCTTTGTTCATTTCACATGGATTAAGACAGATGGTTGCAAATAACTAGCCGAAATTACAGAAAAGCAGTTCGAAATAGAAACATATCCATAATAATATATATACAAACTACACAAAAGCACTCGAAATTCTTAAACAATTAAAATTATACAAATATATACAAATGTAAATCATTCCAAAAAGTTCAAACATTCAAATTGTTCAATTGTACAAAAATTAAAAATAGTACATAAAAGTTAAGAATATTCAATTGTTTAACCAAATACATAAAGCAATATAGTTAATTAAGCATCCAACTTCTATAAACATCAAGTTAAAATTATAATGGTATTTAAATCATGAGTTTCAGTATAACCAAAGATTAGTTTCATGTAACCTCAGTACTCTTGAAACATAATGTAATTCGAAATTGGTTTCTATACAATTAAACATTCCAAATTCCTTAAATCAGTACAACTTGTGATTAAAAAAAATCATAATCTAAGATTTTAATTCTCAGATTTCAATATAGTGTAAACACTATAACTCAGATAAACTTTTCCAATCCCGAAAATGAAAATCTTGGATTTTATTATATGCTGAGATTAGTTTTCACAAAAACCAGATTTCAAAATTACAAAATTATCTTTTCAGGAATCTGAGATTTGAAATCTTCGTTGTTATAATAAGTTTTTTTTAGGATATCTTCGTAATTTTAGAATGAATTGAGAAATAACATAGTTGTGCATTGAATTATGTGCAATGAATAATGAAGTTATCATTATGTTTATTTTTAAAACTATAACTAATTTAAGTTTGTGAGTTTATGTGCAAAATTATTTGATTATGTCCAAGTGTTCTTCTGTACTTTGAATTGTGTTAATGAGTGTTGAAACTCTAAATTCAGAAGTTTAGATGAATTTGAGAGTATACATTGGATTGAATTAATGAGAAGAAAAGGATGCATTGTATTTAGTCTAGTCCTTTTCCTACAAGTCATTTGCATGCAAAGTCATTTGCATGCACAACCATTTATGATCCACTCTCTCTCCTCTCTTAAAAATGCAAGAAAGAAAAAGAGTTAGCATGTTATCTTGTTGTCTTTGAGCATCTGCATCTCATTCATCTGCTGTTGGTGTATCAAAAGTGGAGAGAAGTACATGAAAACTAAGTTGTGCATCTTGGGCTTGAATTTCCTTGTGCATATCTAGTACAGTGAGTCTCTTATGAATCTATTTATATTTTATTTCCTTAGGCTTATTCTATCAGATAGATAGTAGCATATCTCAATCTCATTTGTTCATCTCATTTCATTAGGATTAAGTCAAGAATAATTTCATGGTTAATAGTTATATAATTTATTCCAAAAAGCATGATATATAATTGGAGTTTCATATCCTTATATTTTGACTAGTAGTTATATACTCTTGTCATGCAAGTAGAATATTTTATCCATTGATATTCTGTTATTTTAACTTATTTCTTAATTGTTTTAGAGTGAATTATTTAGTTAATTAATTTAGTAATTATTTTTGATCATATGTTAATTATTTTCTAAGTTAAGCTATGACTAAATATTTTTATGAAGTTTTTTCTAATTATCAGTAAGTATTAGTTTGAATGATATAAAAGGAATTTAAAGTATATTTCGATCATATAGTTTATACTATTCTGGATTTTTATGATTTTGAAAATTTAAATACTGTTATTTGAACTTTGTATCTTAATCTGGATTTCTGATAGAAATTCAAACTTTGGATTTTCAAAACCGTTATTTGAACCTCATTTTATTAGAAAATTTATTTTAATCATAACTCTCAATCTATAACTCCAAATTTTATAAATAAATAGTTGATTCCTATGTTTCTGGACATTCCGAACGCATTGGCACCAGTAGTTTCTGCATACTAGGTTTGAAAATTTAAATATTTAGTAATCAGCATCATTAAGAGTTAAATGTATAATTTGATACAAGTTTCAAGATAGAGTCGTAATTACTAATTAGTATTAATTAATAAATTAGATTCATGTGAGGAAGAGTTCATACTAGAGGAAGATCGAGAAGTTGAAAGAGTCGCAAGGGAAGAATTAGAGTCTCTAGGACCCGAAGATCACGCTTGAGTTTTGTTGCTGACTAGTTTGCTTATTCAGGTAAGGTTTTGCTCGCATATGTTTTCCCTTTGGCTATATCTTGTTCTTCCGTATAAATAATATACATATTATAATTATATAATATAAAGTAATAAAAATATAAAGATTTTCTCTAAATTAGAGCTTATGTAGCTCAATGAGAATTTTTTTTAGTAACTTGAGTATTTTGAAGAAAATATTTTAAGATGTTTTGAGAATAAGATACGGGATATAGTGAGATGCGTGAAAAGTGATATTAAAATGAATATAGCCGTACTTGGTAGGTAGAACCCAAGGCCGCTGTTATGATAAGTGAGAGGCCGTACTTAGTAGGTAGAAGCTAGGGCCGCCGATCACCCAATAATGAGCTCGGAAAGACTTGTATCTGTGGCGTACTCGAAGCCATGGAGCATGATCTAGTGTATGTTGTGTGTGTGTGGTAAAGTGAAAAGTAAAATAAGCTATTATCCCGAAGAAAAAGTATCTTTATAATTAATAGATATTAATGTTATTATTATTACTTTATATTCTAATAAACTTCTATTTTTGATGTATGCGACTGGGGCATTTCTTTTTACACCTTATTGAATTAGTACTCATCCTTATATTTTATTTTGTGCCCAGGTTTGGACCAGTAGCTTGGGAATATGGGTGGAGTAACGTCAATATTTAATTAAAATAGTTTAATAATTAATGTTGAATAAAGGGGAATTTTATAGTCTCATTTTATTATTGTTAAAGATTAAATAAATGTAAGAACTTAAATATTATTTTGGATTATGGGGAGGTTTATTTGATGCCTTTTGGCGGTTGTTATATTTTAATCCATATTTTGGTTCTGGGGTGTAACATTCGTTTCATTATAATGCGGTACTCTTTTCATTATAATGTGAGATTTGAAATTCAGATTATTTATAAATGGAGATATGAAGTATGAACATAAATTACATTGTCAATGAGATTAAATGCTCAATCAGCAAGGTAAAAAGAAATGAATAATATATACATCAATGAACATAAATTACAATTTAAGTCCTATTTAGTAGAAACAATATTTTACCCCTTTTTTATTTGCATTTCTAAACCTTACTTTCAACTATTAAAGGGCCTGTACAAGAGCTTTCAGGCATATCATTGTCATTTATTTCAGATTGTTTCTCTTTATTTTCTTTTGCTTTTGCCCATAAAAGAAGATGAAGACCTCCAAACACAAGCAACGCACAAATCACACTGTATTATAATTTATTTGATCAGTAAAATGGAAAAAATGCCCCTCGAGTAACAAATATAGAGAAAAAAAATGTAAAAATAAAGAATAAAAATAATATATATGCTTAAAAAATGAAATAAATTTATATAGAGAGAAACCTTTCAAGGCGAGTTTTGGATTTTAAGATGAAGGTCTCAACAAGAAAAGAAAAAACTACAAGCAGAGGAGAAAATGAGGATGAAAATACAGGGCCTTTTTTGTGTGCACACCAATTTGCGCCCAAGTAGAATATTCCTGTAACAATTGTTCCCTGAAAAAGAAAATGCATAAATATTAAAAATCATATATACACCACCCAAAATATTGCATGTTGGTTAAGTAATAATTAAGGCTGTAAATACAATTTTAAATAAACTTAGGATAATTTCATCATATGTGGACTAAAAAGGGTTAAAATGAAAGTTTACCCCATAAATTATGGAAAGGAGTTCTTGGCTTGATGTATTGATCTTCCAAGAAGATAAATTCCTCTCGATGAATATAGCAATTAAAACAGTTTGAGAAGATCCATTCATTATTGCTGATAATGTAATATAGCAACCAAATCCATTCATTATTGCTGATAATGTAATATCCGATGAAAATTCAATTGCCACCCTTTCCTAAACCAAAATTTCAAACAAGCAAAAGATCATAATTAAAATAAAAGTATAATTTTACAAGTTGCATAAGTTATTCATATTGTACTAAATTTCAAGCAATTAAAAGATCATAATCAAGATAAAAGTATAATTTACAAGTTGCAAAAGATTTTCATATTATATAGGTAAATCTAAAGAATTTAAGAATCCTTACAACTCGAGTTAAACAGTTTGACAATTAGTTGAATATAAATAGTCATATTTGATCAGTACATAATTTTTTTAGATTATTACATACCAAGGGAAGAGTTGATCCAACAAGTGCCATAACAGCGAAAAAGGCCATCGATACACCAATCGAAAACCCATCAAGACCTAGTGCATTATAAACTCCATTACCAACATTATCAGTATTAAGTATCAGAAACTGTCACAAATATCATCGCCTCAATAGTCGATGTCAAAACGCCAAATAATTTTGCTTGTCCGTTTAAATTGAAAATTTTCTTTTCCCGTTAAAACTGCGAGAATGAAGAGTCCGACTGGACTTATGTTCAGAATGACGCATTGGACCATCGTTGCTATGTATCTCAAGCTTGTTATTAACAATATGTCGCACATCGTAATCCTTCATTATACGAGAGAAGAATTATTTATGTTGTGCATATATAATTGAATAAAAAAGAAAAGAAATTGGAAGTCACATTCAAGCATTGACTAGAGTTCATCCAATTCAAAGCCCCCTAATATTAAAAAGATTATCATTTATATGTACTACTTTTGTTTACATTAAATATTTTTTTCACATAAATTGTTTATTTTTTTTTTTTTTTGACAATGGCCCGTAGACAAACATGCACAACACACGCACACACACTGAGAGACCACAACAAATTCTATCTGAAAATTCTTCTAAAATCTCTCTAAAATCCTGCTGAACGCGAGATTCGATTTCCTCACCTATGCAAAGTGGGGCTAGTACCATAACCACTAGACTAACCTAGTGGTGGTCACATAAATTATTTTGCATATATTATCCAACCATAATTTTTTTGAATGTTCTAACTAAAACCCCTATTATTTAAAATCCTTTTAGTCCCTCTAAAGTAATTTTTTTACACTGCCCGTATAATAAAAAAATTGAGGGATTTCCCCGTATAAATATTAAAATCAACATTTCATTCAATGTAATATAATACTCTTTTTCTACCAAACATATCGATTTTTTTTCTACAGTAATACTTTTTTAAAGAATAATTAATCAGATGGCATTTATTTCAAAATATTTCAGCAGAGGGTCTGACGGAACTAGTTAATTTTTTTTTGTTGAACCCAGCCATTTGACACCCGTAAACACGCTTAATTAAGGAAAAAAGTTAGTTCCGCCATATGGTCTGGTAGAACTAGGTGAAATTTATTTTTGGCCCAGTTTGGACGATGAAATTGGCCCAAAAATGACGATTTCATAGGTTCCGCCAGACCCTCTGGCGGAACTGAAGGGCTTTTTCAACTTACAATCTGACCCAAAAAAATTCAAAAAAAAACAGGATAGTTCTGCCAGGCCCTCTAGCGGAACTAGGTAGAAATAACAGGTTCTGCCAGAGGGTCTGGCGGAACTAGACCATTTTTTTCAACTTACAATCTGACGCCAAAAAAAATAAAAAATGGTCTAGTTCCGCTAGACCCTCTGGCGGAACTAGATAGAAATAACAAGTTCCGCCAGAGGGTCTGGCAGAACCAGACCATTTTTTTCAACTTACAATATGACCAAAAAAATGGTCTGTTTCCGCCAGATCCTCTGGCATAATTAGGTAGAAATAACAGGTTCCGCCAGAGTGTCTGGCGGAACTAGACCATTTTTTTCAAATTACAATCTGACAAAAAAAAAATCAAAAAATCGGCTAGTTCCGCCAGACTCTCTAGCGGAACTAGCTAGAAATAACAAGCTGTCTCAATGTGTCTTCCGGACAGGTCTGACCCCAAAAAATTGAGAAATAGCCTGGGTCTGGCAGAACTAGTACAATCATTGGAGCCTCTTATAAAACGAGGAATCTTTCTCTCTCTCCCCCAATCGAACCTAAAGTCCGCCCCCCAAAAAAAATAGTATTCAGGCAATTTTTAGGTGTATTTGAGGTAATTTTGACCCAAATAAATAGAGAAAATAGAGAGAAATTAAAGAAGAAAAAGAAGACAGAAATTAGGTATTCTATTATAGATTTTTTTCAAAAATTAACTAATTAATTGATTTTATTATAGATTTGTTGTTAATTTGTTGAAATATTATTACAATTAGTAAGAAGAAAATGACACAAAACTCTCCAATTCTTGTATATTACGATGGTCTTATTGTAAATCTACCGAACGGATGCAATTACGACCTGGAAGAACCGGCTTATATTCCAGAAAGTATAACCGCAAATAGGGATTATGACCAACTGTGTAACGAAATTTATGAGAATCTCGGTTGGTCGTATAGTGATATTTTTTTCAATCCGAGGTCGGCTTGCTTCCCTTAAGAAAGGCATTTGACATTATAGGTTAGTGAAAATTATGAATAATACACAATTCTTTAATTTTGCGGAGCGCGTCATAAAGGTTGAAATGGAGGAATTAGAAATATATGTTGATCGCATCCAAAATAAAGAATATCATAGAGGAACTAGTAGTAGATCAAATGTAATTTCAAATGCAGACGAAAATGAGATATTAAAACCCGTAGAAAATGAAATAAATAATGAAAATGCGAATGAGGACCCGTTTGCGACCTTTGATATGGCACGTGTGAGCAATAATGTACTTCCCCAAATAGATAATGATGAAAATGAATTAGATGAGGAACCAGAAATGGAGTCAGAGGACGAGGAAGAAATTTATAGAGATGGCGATGAAGAAATGGAGAGAGTGAACCATCAGACGGGATTTATATATATGGAAGAGGGTGAGATGGTTAGTGTAGGTACTTTCGGTGATGCGCCAGCTGCAGAATTTAAAGATAGTTCAATGTGGAAATATGCGAGAAATGATGTCCTATCTAGCACGAATGTGAATGAAAATGATGATGAAATATTGTATAAGGGACGTACGTTTGAAACGAAATCAGAACTACAATCGGCTGTAAGAGCATACAGTGCCAAGCATCACCAAGAAATAGAAGTAGACCACTCAAATAAAATGAGATACATTGTGATATGCAAGCTTAAAGATGAAGGTACTAGAGGATATAGTTGGAGGATACACACTTCGATTAATAAAAAAAATAATTTATGGGAGATTAAAACATTTAGACAACCACATGTATGTATCAACCAAACATCTAGAAAAATACCACAAACAATTAACGAGTGCGCTTGTTTGGGGGCTAATTCTAGATATCGTAAGAGCAAATTTAGATGTTAAACCCGTAACCATAATAGAAGCCGTTAAATTGAAGGTTGAATATACCATATTAATGGTGTTATGCCCTAGGCCAAAGTGTTTGTGACCTAGGTTGACGGATTGAATTAACAAACATTATAATTACTCTAAGATATTTCATATAATATGTGCGTATAGGTTATTTTAATATAATTAAAATAGACCATGAATATGCAATTCAGCTTTATATCATCAAAGTGCGTGACTTTGATAGTAAAACTATAAAGTATTATGAATGCTATTCTAAATCGTCCCTGGTCATTTATAGGATATTTGTGGAGACAAATATACTTGCGGATATAAATAAATATATATTTATATGCAAGCTATAAATGTACACCAGTATATTAGTTGACTGATGATCATGTTTTACTGATCATGGATAAATAGTTATCAAGTCATTAACATAGGTATATGTTAGAGACCATATACTGGACTGACCCGCCATAAGAATGCTACATGTTTTACGTCATTAGCGATTCTTGTAACATAAAGTATTTATGGTCCTTTGACCTGAGATTGTCTCGGTTCCCAACATGAGTAATTTTATACTTTAATATAATCTAACACTGCCTTTAACCGGGTAGTCATAACGGTTATAATTAGGTATACAATGAATCATGTAGAGGGATGAGTGCAATCAAGACGGGATTTGTTCCTCTCATAAATGAGAGAGATATCTTTAGGCCTCTTGATGAATTGAACTGAAGAAATGTATGGCCATACTCAAATGAATTAATAAGAGTTATTAATGTCATTTGTTATTGTTCAGTTTAATTCGGGATCAAGAAATATTAATTCGATTAATATAAGGATGGCATATTACATGCCTTATGATCGATATAGATATCGTGTGACAAAGGGACTAAATACGTGATTGTTGATTAGGTAAATCAGATCACTGATATTCACTTAAATTGGGTAGTCATGATGGCTTGCTAGAGTCCGCTCATGATTTATAGACTGTCAAGTTTATTGCCAACATTAAGTGAACCTACAGGGTCACACACAAAGAACAAACTGAAACGGGCGCAGAAAATCCTAGCGACTTATATGATGAAAAGTTACATGTGATGTATTGAATTCATGAAAAGATGCATATGATGCATTAATGTGTAGAAAAATGTGTGTTGACCATGTTGATCATGTTGACAGTTGACTGTTGACCCACTGTGTTGACTGTGGACTATGTTGACTGTTGACTGTTAATTGTTGACAGTTGACTACACTAATTTACCCCTTGATTGTTGACCATTAAATTGGTCAAAAGTTGATCATAACCTGGTCAAAATATTGACCATTGACTGTTGACCTTGTCAAATGTTGATCGTTGACCTTGTCAAATGTTGACCAAATCAAATATTGGTTTTTGACTTGTCAAATGTTGACAATGAAGACCGTGCCCTAAATTCGCATTCATAAGCCTTATATATATATAAATGGGTAAATAATCGAAACATAATATGATTATGTTTATATTTGATATATTTGTTGATATGTGTTGATATAATGAGAGAGTTCATTAGGCATAACACATGCATCATGGAGATGAAGGAGTTCATCGTCCATCATGAATACATCATTAAGATAACAAGTTCATTTTCGACCACACATCATGGAGATGAAAGAGTTCATCGATTTCGATACATGGAGATAAGATTTCCATATACAATCTAAGAAAAATTTCATGGAGATGAAATATATATTAGGAAATCTTTATGTTAGTTCATAAAGATCAAGGCCATGATATATCATCGTTATTATCTTTATTCGATTATTACATATGATGTTCTTTGAAGATTGCATAATAACATATAATATTAAATAAAATCTCTCAAAACAATATTAAGTCATGAAGTGCCTTCCATAAGTCTAAATCTCTCGATACTCTGATCGACCCTGCATAGGTCATGCCAAAGCTGGGTATGTAGGGACAATCTTAGGATGAGAGAATGCGGAAAATAGGAACCAACATAGGTCATGCCAAAGCTGAGTGTGTTGGGTACTATGTTGCCGATGATTAGACATGGTTCGACTTAACTAGGCTATCAAGTCGGACTTGGGCTCGGGGCATACGATAGGATATATACGTCGAGCATATGATGCTTATCCTATGTTGTTCAAGAATTGTATGAGATACAATTGGAATTGTTCCTACCTAAATAAGTTAAGTTCTGGGCGATGAGCCAAAGCTCACTTAGGACTTAATTGAAATATGGATCTTGTCTCATTATGAAAATTCAAGGATTGAAAGTTTCCGAATCAATGCGATTGAGGGTTATTGATATGATTAAAAATAGTGGGAGCCATTATATGAAATATTTAAAGAATAATAGTCTTTGCATATTATTCAAATAGAATAGTATATCTATTTATGTCTCACGATAGGTCCTTGAGAAGGACAAATAGCATAAGATGCTAATAATCGTTAACATGAACATAGACAAGTATTGTTAATAATGTTCTCGTGCTTAAAAAGAACGTAAAAGGTACTCCCAAAGATAAGGACAAGATGTTGCCGGGTTTCGGCCTTAAATAAGAAGTTGGTATATTTTGCAATGAATCGGTTCATTGAAAGAAACCATAATTTCTCAAGAAGATATGAAAAAGGGAATGAAAGGATAGTGTGACTACCGCTTCAAGTATTTTTGTTATAGAAATTAACTTGTCTGTTTCACATCATGTGTATTAGATACACGATGTGAATCACACATTTGTGAAAAATGTGCTGACTAAGTTGTAGACTATTGAGTAAATATGATGTTAACATATGAGTGACAAATGTAGCAAAAGTCGTTGCATTTTCTCAAGTAACTCATTTATTTACATTGTCTTTTTGGACTTATCGCTGACATAAATAATTGTTATTTAATGTCGACAATAAATTTTGTATTATCTATAGTTCGAGTTAATCTATGAATGGTCATTAATTTATTATTGAGAATAATAATTTCACCATTCATAAATGTCAATTTTCTTTGGAAATGTTCCAATAGAAAAATTACCTTATGTGTTATATCGAACTAGATAATTTTATAAGTCTATCTATAACATTAATATTAAGAATTTAAATCTAGCATTGTCGCTTGGTCTACTTAAATAAGATGAACATTTATTAAATCCATTAAGATGGATTTTCAAATTCATTTGATTTTGAATCATTTGAAACATGTGTAATTTATTTATTAGACAAGATGACATATACGTCTTTCACAAAGTAAGGTGAAAGCAAGTTACTTATTGACTCTCATACATAGTGATGTATGTTCATCAATGAGTGAAGGTGCTAGAGAAAACTACTTCATCGCTTTATTGAAACAATAAATTTGAATATTTTGAAAAGTTCAAAAGTTACAAATAATGAAGTAGAGAATAAAACTTGGTTTCGAAAAAATCATATTTCTTTGATGAGATCGAGGAGTCGAGAACTAAGTGTTTGATCATCATGATAACTATATCGAACTTTATTAGATATAGTTCGATTATGATGAGTTAAATATATCTTCTACTTCTTTCGGGGTTACGCTCTTATTGAGTTCATACTGAATATAATTCCATCTAAAGTAGTTGTAAAAGACTCCATATGCGATATGGACTGGTAGGTGTATCAGATTATCTTTTATCAAGATTTGAGGATATGATACTTAATTGAAGCATCATGCATCTAATCGGATTAGTACTTATTGTGGAATATCCTAAGAAAAGTAAAGGATATTACTTCCATAATTAATATGAGAACAAAGTGTTTGTTACTCGAAAATTATATCTCTTTGGAAGAAGTGTTTCCAAAAGAATTAGTGGGAGTAAATTTGAAAAGTTCAAATTCCACATACTTACAGTAATGCTCGGATGGAAATTAATTCAGATTTCAACTAGTGATTGAGTCTGCAATTAATCAACTAGACTCTCAAGATGTTGAAGAGTCTGAGTATATAACATAAGTGTATTCATGTAGATCTATTAGAATTTATCGCAGGTCCGAAAAATATAGATTTTTCGTGTCTAATGATAAAAATTTCGTACTCATAGATGATGAGTCCACATTCTACTAATAGACTATGATGAGTCAAGGCTCTAATGGTTAGAGACTTTGAAAGTTGAGATGTAATCCATGTCAGACAATCAAGTTTTGAATTTGATTGATCCATCAGATGGAAATACGGTTTTAAAAGGAAGACAGACATGGATAATGTGCAAACATATAATGCATGATTTGTGGTTAAGTTAAACTCATATTATAGACTATGATAATATTTTTCCAAGTCATCATGCTTATGTATTTCAGAATTTTCTTGGGCATATGTTCATAGTATGACTATGAAAGATACCAAGTGGATGTCATGACGTTATTTCTTAATAGAAGCAGACGAAAGTATGTATATGATACAACTTTAGAGTTTTGTCGATCCTATAAATTTTGAAAAGAATTTGCAAGTTGCATAAATTCATTTATGAATTAAAGCAAACATCTCTAGTAGAATATTTATTATTTGATGAAATAACCAAACAGTTTGGTTTTATCAAAAATTAAAGATAAATCTTATGTTGACAAGAAATTCAGTGGGAGCATAATTACATATGATGTGAATTAAGTGTAACAAGCACACATAAGTTTAATCTTAGTGAAAGTCACTAAATAATAATCAAGAGTATGATTATATACTTGAGAAGGATAAAGTATTCTTCTTAGATTATGGTGGACATAAAAATTATGCAAAGTATTTGCATATGACAATGTTTGATAATCCATTTAAGAACCTAATCCCTTAAATGATGGTGATCATGTTAGGTCAACTGGTATGTGATACCACATAAATCAATGAGTATGAGATACTTGGTTGATTTGGCCTAGTGCAAGTGGGAGATTGATGGTGTTATGCCCTAGGCCAAAGTGTTTGTGACCTAGGTTGACGGATTGAATTAACAAACATTATAATTACTCTAAGATATTTCATATAATATGTGCGTATAGGTTATTTTAATATAATTAAAATAGACCATGAATATGCAATTCAGCTTTATATCATCAAAGTGCGTGACTTTGATAGTAAAACTATAAAGTATTATGAATGCTATTCTAAATCGTCCCTGGTCATTTATAGGATATTTGTGGAGACAAATATACTTGCGGATATAAATAAATATATATTTATATGCAAGCTATAAATGTACACCAGTATATTAGTTGACTGATGATCATGTTTTACTGATCATGGATAAATAGTTATTAAGTCATTAACATAGGTATATGTTAGAGACCATATACTGGACTGACCCGCCATAAGAATGCTACATGTTTTACGTCATTAGCGATTCTTGTAACATAAAGTATTTATGGTCCTTTGACCTGAGATTGTCTCGGTTCCCAACATGAGTAATTTTATACTTTAATATAATCTAACACTGCCTTTAACCGGGTAGTCATAACGGTTATAATTAGGTATACAATGAATCATGTAGAGGGATGAGTGCAATCAAGACGGGAGTCATACACATCTTTTAGTGTGAATAGACATGACTCTTCATCTCTATATAAGGATATAGAGGGCTCCAAATTCATTGTACCAAATGATTCTCTCTTTCATTATTTCTTATTCTCTTTTGTGAGACAAAAAGAGAGAAAATATCCTTTCTCATTTGTGTGACAAAATTACTAAAGGGTGCTTTCCTTTTATATGATAAAATGAAATGGTGCAATTATTTGAGAGAAATATACATCTTTTGTGAGACAAAATAAGAAGAAGAAAAAGAGTTTTCTTGTGCAAGAGAAGAACAAGCTACTAGCATATATATTGTTCTTCTTCCCGTTTTAAGAAGTTTGTTCGTGTGGATACCGGTAGAGGCGTTCGTACTTTCGGCGCTTGTGATCTATTCGGCCTAAGAAGATGAGAACGGGTTGTTGAGAGTTTTGGTGGAGACCGATTGTGTGTGCGGTAGATGGCTTCCGCATGATCCGACCTAGACGGACTAGATGGACGGAAAATCGGTTAGGACGGTAACCGGTTTAGAGGCGCTTGGACAACACGCATGGTTTGAGCGTCACGGATTAAGCGTAATCCGAAAGGTATCTTTAAGATTTATTTCTTTGATTTAACCGATACGCACGGATTCTCGGGATGGGTTTTGGACGAATAATTTTTTGTTTTCCGCTTCGTTATGCACGTCCGAAACCCAACACGGTAAGCCCATAATGCATCCCCAAGTCTTTGACTCCAATCCTTGCGAGAGGGATTAACCACTTTCTCAAGGATTGATTTAATTTCTTTGTTTGATATTTCGGCTTGTCCATTAGTTTGGGGATGGTAAGCGGTAGACATACGGTGTTGTACATGGTAATTTTTCAACAAAGTTTTCATGTATTTGTTGTTAAAATGGGAGCCCCTATCACTTATGATGGCTTTAGGGACTCCAAAACGCTAAAAGAGAGTCTTTTTGAGACACTCTATCACCGTTTTGGAGTTGGCATCCCTTGTAGGAATTGCCTCTACCCATTTTGATACATAATCTACACACACCAATATGTAGAGATAACCATTTGATTGGGAAAAGGGGCCCATGAAATCTATCCCCCAAATATCGAAAAGCTCACAAAACAATAAAGTTTTGAGAGGCATTTCGTTTTTGCGGGTTAGATTCCCCGTCTTTTGGTAATTTTCGCAATTCTTTACTAAGGAATGAGCATCTTTGTAAAGAGTTGGCCAATACAAGCCACTTTGAAGCACCTTGTGGCTCGTACGTTGCCGCCCAAAATATCCCCCACATTCCAAAGTATGACAAAAAGAGAGTACCGACTGTTTTTCGTGGTCAGGCACACATTTGCGCACCATTTGATCAGAGCAAATCTTGTAGAGATGAGGATCCTCCCATTTCAAGTAGGACTATTTTTGTATTTTTATTATTTGTTTTTATATTT
Source organism: Juncus effusus (assembly GCA_027726005.1). Classification (NCBI taxonomy): domain Eukaryota; kingdom Viridiplantae; phylum Streptophyta; class Magnoliopsida; order Poales; family Juncaceae; genus Juncus; species Juncus effusus. The sequence continues at coordinate 1,425,086 of CM050900.1, read as the reverse complement.
TTACAAATTCAGAAGAAAGGAAACAGTAAATCTGGACAGAAAGGTCAAAAACAGCAAAATTACAAATTTAGAGAATTAATATCTCACAAATTATAAATCGGAATTGTGCAAAATTTGATTTAAAAATTATCTACTAAATGAGAACTAAGTTGTAAAAATATTTATTTAATTTTTGAGATCTTAATTAGACACGAAATTAGAGTAAGAATACTGAAAAACAGAGAGAAACGGCAGCAAAACAGGAACTGGATTAGGGCTTGATTTTCAGTTTAAAAACAGGGATTTATAGGAAATTAATGATGTGTAACAATCATTAATCACTTAGGGTATAATTTCTCAGATTTAGATGATGGATTTGAGCAATCTAAGCTAAGATTTACTCAAGAAATTGATTCAAGAACTAGTTCATTCCAAAACAGTCATTTCAAAATAAAACTCGAATTAAATCAATCACAACTCCAAATTAATCACACAAAATACTAAGCTAAGCATTCTAAATGATTAACAAGTTAATAAACTCTGGATTTAATAGATCAATTGATGAAAAATACTAAGCTAAGTAATTTTCCCCAATTTATTCAAAAATTTGTGTGCTCATGACTATTCAGCAAAATTCAGCAAAATTACAAGATATTAAAGCAAGATTTCATGTATACAAATCACAAATTCCCCTCCCTATCTAGATCTACTCACTCATATCCACAAGAACAAGAATTTGATGAGATTTTATCATGATTATTACAAAATTGAGTTCTTGTGATCTAAAATTCAAATCAAGATATTAAAAGAGAATTGGACTAAACCGAGAGTTGGAGGACCAGCCGGTAGCTCCCTTGAGTCGATTCGAACCTCCAATTTCTCCTTGATTCAAGCTAGAATCGACCGATTTGAATTTCACCCAAATCAACCCCAAATTGCTCGATTTCACTCAAAAACGAGAATTAGAGCTCAAAAAGCTTTGAGACTCAACAATGGTGATTCTAGAGGTGGAAGAAGAATAATGGAGAGTGGTGTGTGTAATGGTGAGGACTAAGGGGTGTTTTATAGGCTGAAATGGACTTGAGAGTTCAATGGCCTGTTTTGAATGGAGAAGAGAGTAGGGGACAAACCGAGGCTTGTGATTGGCTCAGGCGGATCGCGAGGTTTGTACCGTTGGATTCGTCTCCTCGAGCTCTTCGTTTTGGTATACCGTTTGACCCATTTTAGAAAAGTTGACTTTTGGTCAAATCAGCGATTTTGGCATTTGACTCGAGTTGACTTGGTTGTAAAAGGTTGTTGAACTGTCGTAAAAGTTTGGGGGAATTTTTGTAGAATGTTTGAGGGTTTTGTTTGGCCATCTTTGACCCATTATTTGCGTTTTAGTTTAATTCATCATTTTCTAGCCTTTTCGCCTATAAATAACACAAAAATGTATTAAGAGGTTTCAAATCATGTTTTATGGATTATGAGTAATTTTCATACATTTTATGTGAATTATGATTGAATTTGAGATGATAAAAACCTTAAAAATGTGTATAAAAATACATATTACATTTCTCTCGCCAAGAGGGAGATATCTCTGGGCCCCTGATGAACTAGGACTGAAGGAAATGCATGGTCATGCTCAAAATGGATTAACATGTGTTGTTAATACCATTTTGTGTTTACTCAGTCTAATTCTCGATCAGGAAAGAAACTTTGATCAAACTCAATAATGACATACTTCCAAACCTTGTGATCAAGACATATATCATAGAACAAAAGGAATAAGCAAATGTTTATTCAGATAGGTTTATGATCGCTGATCATTTCATCTAACATGGGTAGTCATGACATCAGTCTAGAGATTACTCATGACTTAGGATCTTTAGTAGATCATTGCCAGCGTTAAATGGAACCTACAAGGTCAAACAATGAACTCTATTCATACGGGATGAAAATACCTTAAAACAATTGTACATGAGATGTATAAATTGGTGAACAAAGTAATCAATCATTAGATGATTGATTGTGAAAAACAGCACACTTCCGTTCTGAACGGAAGATGCCAGTATCTTGGCAGCAAGGTTTTCGCAGATTTGGAAACTATATTCTGTTCTGAACGGAAGGGTTCCGTTCAAAACGGAATATGAACAGAAAATTAGGTTTTCAGTTATGGTAACTGAGCAATCATTCGTCTTACTCTCTAGTATAAATAGAGAGGCAGCCCCTTTCTATTGTAGGCACAATTCAAAAGCCTTAGAGGCCATCTAGTACAGAAATAGAGAGAAAGTTTAGAGGTAATTTCGGAAAGTATTTCCGAACTCGTCTAGTCGAGTCCGGTAATTCCATGTGTCTGAAATTCGCGTGGATATGAGTAGAGATCTCCTACTTTGGAGATATGCGAGCAATCAAGTTCTTCATTCCTAGGAAAAGCAAGGAGGTTCGTGGAGTCGAGCTTCAGGAAGGAGAAGCTTGCTAGTCGGAAACGTTCAGACCTACATCCGTTCTTCGTCTCACGGATCAGGAAGATCCGAGGTATAAATTTTAATAGCTAACCTTGTACTTTTATTCCCTTAACGATGATTCTAGGGCGGATTGAATCCATAGGTTCCACTGCACATGTAACGTACACGGCTATGAATTCCCCATCATTATTATTAGTTTTGAGTTTTAATATTTTGCTCCAACAATTTATACATTTAACATGTGTATATATAGAAGAAATGAACCGAATGCCGACCTTGGTATGAATTAATGAGCATATAATGATTTTAAATTTGTTAGTGCACTAAATAATTTTATTTTCTTACAAATATTTGTACTAATTTTTATTTCCATAGAATCTTACAATTCTATTTTGATTTACGATCCGATTCGATTCTGTCTCTAAGCTATTCAACGTAGAATCCCGATTCTGACAACCTTGGCTACGAAGCTTCAATGAGGTGTGGATTAGAGTTTCTAAGGTTGCAACGTTGGTGTATAATAGATGTAAGGCTGGAGTTCTTTTTTTCAGTTTTATTTCGAGTGTATTGTAAAATATGGAACTATGTAAATTATTTGCTTCATTAATTGATTCAAGGGAATATCTGATAATTATTAACAACAATGACGAATCTTAGTATGGACTAAGGACAGCCGTCCCCCTAAATTTTGAAATAATATTTAATATATATGATTATTCTATTATATTTTGTATGGAATCAGAAGTTATATGTACTTGCCCTTCTAGATTTTCGGTGTATTTTGCACTAAGTCCCTTCTCCCCTTTGGTTCGAATTAAGATCCGCCACTGATTAGCAAATACATGTAATTATAACAAACTTTGTTTTATGGGGCCCGTTCAATGCACAAAAAATTGGACAAAAAAATAGACAAAAGATCTACACCCTTCATTAAAAACCTGATGGACGCTCAAGATTCAATGTACATCTCCCATTCATTGACCCAACCGGTTCAAAAAATAGAAAAAAAAAACCAATCAAACCCCCCCCATTCGCCTCTTCCTCTTCTTCTTCTCTTTCTTTCTGACTCCACCAACAGAGAACCCTCTCTTTCTCTCTCGCACGGACGGCGGATCTCCGCCCCTCTCAGGAAAACGACGTGGCAGATTGAACGCCTCCTCCTCTTCTTCGCCTCCTACTACTTCCGTGAACCCTTTGATTTTTCGCCAAAAACAGAGTGTGCTGAAGCTCGTTCCTCAATCACTCCTCTTTCTCCGACGTGGCAGATCGACAACGCATGTCCAAATCGACGTGACACTCCTCTGCTGGACGATGAAGCATCTGCATTCAGGTCAGTACGTATTTTAATTTTACGATTTTGGTTTTTAATTAGGATTAATGACTGAATATAGTTTCTTTTATGGCTGGACTAGGGTTTATTTAGGTTGTTAATTCGTCTATTTGCTGATTTTTGTCTGATTTAGGGTTTATTTTTGACTGATTTTGGTCTGAGTTGTGAGTTGCTGATTTTTAAGGGAATTTTGACTGAATTATGTCTCATTTTATTTCTGATTTAGGGATTTTTTGGTGTACCCAAAAAACTTCAATTTAGGGTCATCATTGGTATTACTTTTGATTTAGGGTTTCTCATTCTATTACAGTACAGTACATTAATTTATTTTTGATCTAGGGTTTCTCATTTTACTTCTGATTTAGGTTTTCTCATTTTATCATTGATTAATTACAGTAATTTTATCATTGATTTAGGGTCTGATTTAGGGTTGATTTACAGTGATGTGGGCTTAATAGTGAAGTATAGTATTATTAGGGTTTAACTTTTTCGTGTACTGATTTAGGGTTTAACTTTCTTCATGTATATGGATTTTTATTCATCGTACTGATTTTGTACATATTGTTGTAGGTACTAGCGGTGTTGGCGCATATGGGTGGGGTTCTGAAGAGGAGAATGCGTATATGTGCCCTCGTTGTGTAAGAAGTTGCTTAGTACTTCATGCAAAAACCCCAAAGAATAATGGTCGAGCATTTTACAAATATCAAGTTTGCGATCACTTTGCTTGGTGTGACAACATTTACTTCGCACCAATCCACCTCAAGTTTCAAGTTGAACGTTTCGAGAATAGATTTGAAGCATTTGAAAAGAAGCAAATATTGAGATTTGAAAAAATTGAAAAGAATCAAAGAAATCAATTTGTTGTGTTGGTGTGTATGTTATGTGTTATAATTAGTATTGTAATTATGCAAGCATGGGAATAATTTGATTTAGGGTTATTTGTTGTGTTGGTGTTTATGTTATGTGTTATGTGTTGGTGATGTGTTGTATGTGTACTTTAGGGTTTATTGTCGAGATTTTGGGTTTATGTAAAACTAATATTGTTATGCGTATTTTTAGATGAAATTTGAGTTTATTGTCAAATTAATCTTTGTTTCTTTTTTTCTTTTTTGTTCTCATGGTAAGTGATAATATTGTGCATCATTTAGACTTTGATATTGTAGATGGAAAAATAATACACAAGTTCTTCAGATGTTGTGCATCGTTTTACAAAAAAGGGCATTATAATATATAGAATTACACAAAAGTCCCTAAAATGCATAGATTTACATAAAAGTCCCTAAAATGCATAGATTTACACAAAAGTCCATAAAATGCATAGAATTACAAAAAAGTCTATGATAACCCTAAAATAAGTCCAAAATTACAAACTTCCAAATAATTCTACAAACTTCTAAAATAAAAAAAAAGTCCAAAGTTGCAACCAAATTCATGAACTCTCTTCCGCGTCACTTTGAAAACTTGCCTTACCTAAAATATAAAAAATAAATGAAATGATAAATATTTCATAAAATAAAAAATATATATATATAGTTTCACACTAAAATTGAAAAAGGTACCTTTATAATTTTTACTTTGTGGATTCTTCGGACATGTTCTCGTATTGTGCCCGCTCTCTTTACAAAGCGTGCACATTCGTTGATTCTTGTTTAATGCCAACTCTAACCTACCTTTAAATCTTTCGGCATCTTTTTTTCGACCTTTAGTTACTGAAACATTTGGATCCAAAAGTAAAAGTTGAGATGGCTCGGGACATTCTTTATCATTTTCTTGCACGCTCTCTACAGCAATTTTCGGGGGCAACATATCCAAAGGAATCTCTAAGATTCTTTTCACTAGCATGTTCATGGTTTCAGTGAAAATCCGAGAGCGCTCGTATGACGGGGAAGCTAAATAAGCTATTCTACTAGCTTGCTGAATCATTTGACTAAATCTCAGTGTTTCAGATTCTTCGGTTTTACCATGTTCGATCAAATTTTCTGAATATATATAACGAAATTTGTTTGCCTTTTGCCTCCATCGTGGCAATATGAAATGATCCGGTATTGTATCTATATCTTTATTGAGAAATACTTTAAGAAAATGCCTGCAAAGTATTCCAACAAACTCAAAATGCTGATATTCACATCTACCTTCTTGAGTTCGCAAATTGAACATTACGGTAAACTTTTCCGGATCATAAATTCTCGACTTTACTGTAAAAGATTGAAATTCATTGCCATCCTCACTTATCACCTCTTCAACTTTGAATTTAAGAGCTTCTTTCATTTCCACCTTAAATTTATTGAATACGTTTCTTGTATAAACATCCCCTGCATGCTTCAACAAGTAGTCATCTTCCTCAATAATTCGACGCTTATGTTCTGAAACATAATCTTCATTATTTTCTCTTTTCACAATTCTCTTCGTAGCTTCATTATATTTCACAACAAACTCTCTTAGAGTTGTTCTCCAATCTACAAAATCATCAAGAAAAGAATTCACACCTCCACTTCGCCCGGTAGTATTCATACCGGCAAAAAATGTTCCCCGATTATAAACAGGCACCCACATTTCGCGAATATCATACAAGTTCTTAAGCCACTCATTGCTTTCCAATCCGTATTTTTTCATCAACTCATTCCATCTCTCCTCAAACTCTTCTTTTTTAAATGTGCCCCAAATACATTGTTTTATCTCCTTGCTAAAATTAGATTCATTATGGTACAAATGTGGCAATTTTTCTGGAAGTTTTTTCATAATATGCCATATGCACAAACGGTGACGAGTATTTGGAAAGACTTTGGCAATTGATCCTTTCATTGCCAAGTCTTGATCCGTGAGAATAGCAACTGGAGGACACTCACCCATTGCTCTAAGCCAAGTAGTAAACAACCATATAAAAGTCACTTCAGATTCATCTTATAAGAGTGCACATCCAAACTGAATAGTCTGCATATGGTGATTCACTCCCGTAAATGGTGCAAAAGGCATATTATACGTATTTGTCCGATACGTAGTATCAAATGCAATCACATCGCCGAAAGAATGGTACGCCGCACGAGATCGAGCATCCACCCAAAAGAAATTCACCGCTCTACCTTTTTCATCCATTTGAATCGCATAAAAGAATTGTGAACTTGATGCTTGCATTTTCTGAAAATATTCAAGCACAGCTTGTGCATCCCCGCACTCTAGCTCTTTAAGCTTCAAATCTCTGAAATGATTGTAAAACTTTCTCGTTTCAAATCCGGTATTTTCTCCATCATAAATTGATTCCATTTTAGAGACCGGTAAATTTTGATCTTTAAATTTTACGGCTAGATTTTTTAAAACACTTGGAATTTGTCGATTTGACATTATTTTTTGTCTCTTACACGGACTGACGAATCCGTGATTATGAGTGTCATCGAATTGAGTGACTTTCCATTTGCCCATGACTTCCTCATAATTTATATTTAATCGTGCCTTGCACTCACATTTTTTTGTTGACGTACTTCTTACTCTTTTATTTTTTTCCCACTTCATCCGCTCTCTCATCTTCCTCATCACTCTCATTCGAGGCAACCAAATATTTTCCCTCTCTTTGGCAAACAAACAATACACTGGTCACATTGTCGGACCGGCATCTTCCTTTAGTTGAGGATCGTATACGAATCCCAAACCCACGTAGCCGACCATATTCTTCATAATACGTTCTGGCTTCATCAATTGTTCGAAAATATTTACCGACTGATATATCCTCAAAATTACAATGCCCCTTCTACATTAATTTACAAAAATGATACAAATTACTAAATTAAAATATTTTAAATAAAACATGTAAATATCAAAATTTCATGTAAAAATACCTCAAAATCCTTTCCATTTTGACCACTGGAATCACCAATAGATGCCATCAAAGGGAGCGGCTACAAAGAGGAGGAAGTGATTGGCGAAAAATCAAAGGGTTCATGGAAGTAGTAGGAGGCCAAGAAGAGGAGGAGGCGTTTAATCTGCCACGTCGTTTGCCTGAGAGGGGCAGAGATCCGCCGTCCGTGCGAGAGAGAAAGAGAGGGTTCTCTGTTGGTGGAGTCAGAAAGAAAGAGAAGAAGAAGAGGAAGAGGCGAATGGGGGGTTTGATTGGTTTTTTTTTCTATTTTTTGAACCGGTTGGGTCAATGAATGGGAAATGAATGGGAGATGTACATTGAATCTTGAGCGTCCATCAGGTTTTGAATGAAGGGTGTAGATCTTTTGTCTATTTTTTTGTCCAATTTTTTGTGCATTGAACGGGCCCCTTGTTTTATAGCAAAATAAGGTTTTATGCTGGAAATAAAAGTAAGATAATGAGGAAATCATTTTGGAAATATATTCTTATTTTGATCAGTTGATTTCATATATATTAGGATCCACGCATAGTTGCTAATCACATTTATTTATTTTATTATTTGCCACATGTAGTTGGCAAATCAATCATATATATGCATGCTCTTAACAACAACTGTTATGTAGATTTCCTCAAAAAGAATCAATTATTATGTAGAATTTATTAGAGTAACAGTTTTATAATATCTAATTAGAAATTAGGTCACATAGATATGTAAAAGAATATTATAGATTGAAGGAAAATCATGCTCAGTTGATTTCATATATACTAGGATCCATGTTTATAATTAACTGAAATATTGACATTCTTCCAGAATGTAGCAACGTAAAATACTAATAATATGTATGATAATAACTAGGGGAAATATTTTGCCTTTCCAAAAAGTTAATTTATCATATTAACGCTTCTAAAATTGAAAATAACATATTTATCCTTCCCTAATACAAAATCCATCAAAAAAATATATGCAGGAATTAAAATATATTCATACTTAATTAAAATGTATGCAGGAATTGAAATATATTCATACTTAAAATTGAGTATTGTTAATTTCAAAACAAAACAATAAATTAAAGTTGAAGTTGAAGATAATTGGTACAAAATCAATACTCAAAAAATGAAAAAATAAATCATTGAAGATATATGTTGAGAGATAAGAAATAAAAAAACAGAGAAAAAAAGGGATACAAGGGATTATGGCTAGCCGAAAAGGGCATTTTAGTCTTTTTATAAAAAAAATTAATGCTAACTTATTAAGCCTAAACTACGGTTAATTTGTTAAATTTCATGGAGATTTAACGGCATGGATATATTTGATATTTGTATAGTTTAAGACGATAAATATGGTATTTTCATTTCCAGATGATAAATAGTAATGTATTTGGTATTTTGGAAGGGTAAATATGATATTTTCATTTTTAGAAGGGTAATTATGATATTTTGAAGTTTTAGAAGGGTAAATATGAGATTCTCCCTAATAACTAGTAAAATTAGATCACATATAATTATGTAAAAATTATAATTAATTAACGGAAAATCATGCTCAGTTGATTTTATGTATACTATGATCCATGTTTATACTAAACTAAAATATTAACATTCTTAAATAATCTAACAGTATAATAATTGTAATAATATAGTAATAATTATAATAACAATAATGACTTAATAATCTAACCAGATAGTTCCAACTAGAAACAACATATTACATTTCTAAGCATTGTTCTGAACTATCAATGGATCTGTACAAGAACTTTCAGAAATATCATTTTCATTTAATTGAGATATTTTCTCTTTATTATCTCTTGATTTTGCCCATAGAAGAAGATAAAGTCCTCCAATCACAAGTATTGCACCAATCACGCTGTACCATAAAATTAATTCAATAAAAAATTAATATGTGTGTGTGTGTAGAGAGAGAGAGAGAGATACCTTGCAAGGTAGGTCTCGGATCCTAAAAAGATCTCAACAAGAAAAGAAAAAACTACAAGCAAAGGAGAAAATGAGGATGAAAATACAGGGCCCTTTTTATGAACACACCAATTTGAGCCTAAATAAAACACTCCAGTCACAATTATTCCCTAAACAAAAAAATGTAAATATTAAAAATAATGTATAAAAATGATGATTAATTAATTTAATTCAAAATGAAAATTAAATTACCCCATAAAATATAGAGAGGAGTTCCGGACTTTTTGTGTTGATTTTCCATGAAGATAAATCTCTCTCCATAAATAACGCGACTATAAATGTTTGTAGGGTGCCAAATACAGTCATCATTGCTGATAATGTAATATCGGAAGAAAATTCAATGGCCACTTTTTCCTAAATCAAATTTTCAAGATTAATATATATACTGGTATTATTTATAAGATAGTTTTTTGTATATCTGAAAATTCAATGTTTGGGGCTATTTAATATCTGAAAATATTTTATTATCAGTATAATTTAATTTAAGAATTTTGGTTACTAGCTGAAACTAAATAATTATACTAGATCAGTATATCAGTGTAAATTGAAATTATTTGGCTGCTAGTTGAATCAGAATTTTAATGTCATGACATATAAAAGCATTATTCAAAAGAGATTAAAATAGCATAGAAAATAAATTATTGTAGGATTGTTGGGTTATAGTAATTGCTTAAAAGTATTTTATTACCATTATTAAAATTTAATTTAAACATTTTGGCAATTAGCTGAACAGAATAGTTATATTATATCAGTATGATGTCACTTAGTACCACAAGAAGAGCCGCAATAGTATTTGTGAGAACCGCCAAAGCAACCATCAAAACACCGATCCAAAACCCAGTGTTGATAGATTCTGAATCTGTATCACTATTAGAAACCAACACAACTATCGTCGCTCCAACGGTTGATGCTAAGACACCAAACAATTTCGCCTGTCCGTAAAAATCGCAAAAATGGAATTTTTCTCTTCCTGCTAAAACGGCCAGAATGAAGACTCCTACTGGAATCATGTTCAGACCGACGCTCTGAACTGTGGCCGTTATGTATTTGAGACTTGTTGTTAGCAATATTTCGCCCGTCGTAATCCTTAATTATAATGAAAAAGATTATTAGACTTACGACAATGGAGTAATAATACAAAATAATGTCTTGGTATTTAATGTTCTTTTCTTTATAAATTGTTTCCACATTACTTCCACTAATTTAGTTTTCTCATTTTACCTTACTTTCCAATAATTATAAGTCAAACAATCTTAATTAACTTGTACGAATAAACAAAAATACTAATGAGGCCATAACACCTTTGACCCTCTCATTTAAAGGCAAAAATTATTAAATGGAGTAACCATGAAGATTTTGATTTAAGATGTGCTTCTAATTTTTCTCACTAGGAGAAGGACTAAACTGTAAAATAAGAAAATTAAAGGACTTACTGCAAGAAGCCAATCAAGAATGTCCATGAGAGGATCTGAAAGCTCGGCCTTTTCCTTCTCCCACTGCCACAAATACAATCAATTCAAAAAATCAAAATCCAACCCACAAAATTTACTAATTAACTACGATCCATTCATCACCCAACCCTTTTGAAGTTACAAAAATTCACTATGGCAAAATTCAACAAACAGATATATGAAAAAAAGACATTACTGGTCAACAAAAAAAATACTGATCAAAGAGAAGAGCGAGAAAACAGAGCACAGAAGCAGAGGCGAGTTGTTGGTACACAGTAAGCACGACTGACTTAACTCCGTAGACCGGGTCCAGCGTTGACCGAAGAATCGTCATGAGTCCCACGTTGCTGACTGACTTGAGAGTCATTACGGTGTATGGGAGCGCTGCGTGCATCATCTGTTTGATCCGTACTGGTTCCGCCATTGATTTGTTTGGGGAGCTGAGCAAGGGGATGAGATGTTTCTTTTCGAAGAAAGTGATTTATGTCATGTGTATAGAAAGGTATATAGGAAGGTGACCTTTATGTATTTATGTTATGCAATACATCAAAACAAGTTTTTTTACATTATGTAATGCAATACATCAAAACATGTTTTTCACAGGTTAGTCAATAAAATATATTAATATTTGTGTGAGAAGATACTTTTGATGTGATTAGTATCTTGGAACAGTGACATTTCTAAGTTGATTTATATAAAATTTAAAAACTAGGAATTTTATCAAGACCCCATAACTTTTTTTATAATATTAAAAATTCTTAATATTTTATATGCTCTCATAGTCTTTAGAGAGCAAGATTGAAATTTTCGAAAATGTTGAGGGTGAAAAAAAAACAAGCAACTCTATATGAAAATAATATCCTAAAAAAAAATTCAAGAACCCAATGAGGATTGAATTTATATGATGAGAAAATATTAATTTTTTTTTTGAGACTCGAACGCACAATTAATAAATTGAGAAGATTTTATTAAATATGTGTTATATAAAATTGTATTTGCCATGACTCAAACTTGAGATTCCTCCCAAATGCAAGAATGCCTTACTGCTTGAGTTAGCAAGTTTTGGCGAAAATTTGAATTTATACCCTAGCAAAAATATTATTTTGGATCTTTTGGTTAAGAATGTTATATTTTGTCAGAGCCAAGGTTATGTTATACTTTCTTCCATGAATTTTCTTTTAAGTTGTCAATAAAATCTATTAATACATGCGATTGATTTATATAAATTTGGAAAATTTTGCAATTTTTTTCATAAATCCTCTAAATTTTATGAATATCTTAAAAATTCCCTAAATATTAAAATTATCTCTTTTTAGTCTCTCTAATGTAGATTGAATCTAAAAATCAGAAGATTTTTAAATTATTTAGAAAAAGTAGGAAGTTTTTGAAAAAAATGGAAAAACTTTTAAGGGTGTATCCATAAAATGTCATACAACTAATAATTCAGATCTACCACGTTGGTGGATCTGCACTCAGTAGAGATGAGAAATTTCTGACAAAAATGAAGTACAAGATTAATTTATTAATGCATGTGTTAATACTAAAATCCATCTATATTATAATACATTTATTTGGCTCCAATTTGGGGTATCTTTACAATGGGAGATGATCCGTGGAGATTGATCTGAATCCTCACCTACCTCGTGCTATTTTTGTTGTTTAATTGTTGTAGTTGGCAAATCAAATCAATAATGATGGACCATTTTGAGGCTCAAACTACATGCACCTAGTCAGGGCCGGGCCTCAACAAAGGCCGAAAAACTACGAAATTAATAGGACGCAATGATTGGACTTTTTTTTTTTTTAGCACTATTGAGAAAAATAAAGCAACAGTTGCCACTGGTTTGAAAATAATGTGCTAACTACCATTTCCGCCACTATTAGTGGCGGAACAACCTGTGTTCCGGAACAGATAGATTTTCAGTTCTGCCAAAAACGGCCCATTTTACGCACTAAACGTGGTTAATTAGTATTAAAAATCTTGTTCCGCCACTAGTAGTGGCGGAACATGTTAAAATATTTCATTAAAGATTAACATGGCTCATGAATGGGCAATTAGCGTAAAAATTGAAGAATTACTATGTTCCGCCACTATTAGTGGCGGAACAGTATATTTAGTAACGGTTTTTCTGAAAGAACCGTTACTAAAAGTGTAATTAGTAACGGTTTTTATGAAAACACCGTTACTAATAATTGTATTTAGTAACGGTTTTTCTGAAAGAACCGTTACTAATAGTATAATTAGTAACGGTTTTTATGAAAAAACCGTTACTAATAGTGTATTTAGTAACGGTTTTTTTCAAGAACCGTTACTAATAAAGCTTTAAAGAATGGTTACTAATAGATAAGAGAATTCCATGGCCATTATTTATTTTGGGCTTTAATTACACTATTAGTAACGGTTCTTGAAAAAAACCGTTACTAAATACACTATTCGTAACGGTTCTTTCATAAAAACCGTTACTAATTATACTATTAGTAACGTTCTTTCAGAAAAACCGTTACTAAATACAATTATTAGTAACGGTTTTTTCATAAAAACCGTTACTAATTACACTTTTAGTAACGGTTTTTTCAGAAAAACCGTTACTAATTACACTGTTCCACGGAACATAGTAATTCTTCAATTTTTACGCTAATTGCCCATTCATGAGCCATGTTAATCTTTAATGAAATATTTTAACATGTTCCGCCACTACTAGTGGCGGAACAAGATTTTTAATACTAATTAACCACGTTTAATGCGTAAAATGGGCCGTTTTTGGCAGAACTGAAAATCTATCTGTTCCGCCACTACTAGTGGCGGAACACAGGTTGTTCCGCCACTAATAGTGGCGGAAATGGTAGTTACCACATTATTTTTAAACCAGTGGCAACTGTTGCTTTATTTTTCTCAATAGTGCTAAAAAAAAAAAAAGTCCAATGATTGTTTAACTCATATATTCTTTCTAGTATTGGCCCAATCTCACTTGTTTTTCCCTTTTGTTCAATACTCTTGAGAAAAAAAAATGGTGGTGCGTGAATCACAGTTTTAAATGTTGCAATATGTCGCTGATTAGTCACTGATTAATCAGATGTCGGTCCTCACTGTTCCGATTAGATCGTGTCAATTATAAAAGTCGGTTAACCGGACTTTGCCCGATTTTGATTTTACTTTGGACCTATGTTGCGCGGACACTTCAAAAATCCGGCCGTGTCCGCGGACACGACGCTACTCGGACACTCCTCGGACACGTGTACGACACACCACGTGGCGTGCCAAATATTTTATTATTAAAAATCATCAGGACACTTCTCGGACACTTGTCAGGACATTTCTCAGACACGTGCATTGGGCTTGTTAATGCAATTATTGCACTATATCATCATCTTATTTTAGAGACTAATTCATCTTACTTTTCTATTCCAATTGTGGGACTACATATTTAAAGTGAATTTTGATTATTCAGTACCAAGTTTTTATACACAAACATATAAAACGTCAAATATCTTGTATGCACGTATAAAAGTGCAATTTCAGATGTTATATATATCGTATCAATTATAAAATATTACGTATAACTTTCTAATTACAAGGTAAAAATATTATGTATAATCTTTTAAAATAAAATAAAATTAACATAAATAATATATACAATAATTAAACTATATATTTTATTCATAAAAATAATATAATAATATATATATATAAAATGTGTCGTGTCCTAATGAATTTTGAGATTTGCCGTGTCGCCGTGTCCGTGTCGTGTCGGACACGACACCCATGTCCGTGTCCGTGCAACATAGCTTTGGACCGATATTATAAAAAAAAAATTGCTTGGCTATATTTCTTGATGTTATTTGAACTTTGAATGTTGGTATTTATATTTGATTGAACTTATTTGAATTATGATTATGTCTTATTGTTGTAAGATTTTAAAATTTTAAAAATGTTATTGATAATTTGTAGAATAGTATTTGGGGAAAAAATATAAGTCAAATCCGACGTTAACCGGCACACTTCTTATTAGTTGCCGATTAGTCATCATATAACTAATCGGTAAAATTTCCGACACGGTCCGATATTTGACATTTAAAATACTGGCGTGTGGTGTGAAGAAAACTAGACTGATACTTGTGTCATATGTTCTTAGTTTTTTCTTTTTGGCCAAATTTCACGTGTACCCCTACAAAACATCGTAATTTTACGTATACCCCTATAAAAAGTAAATATACCCCTACAAAAAGTAAAATATCATCAATGCCCCCACAAAACCACTTATATATTATGAATATCCCTATAAAGTGCTCAAAATATCACAAATGTTCTTGCCGTTAGTGATCCGTCAAGATCCGTTAGTCAAATAACACATTTTATTATTTTATTATTATAAAATGACTATTATGCCCTCAATTAAATATGAAAATCAAATTAATATATTATATTGAGCATATTCTAATATAATATCAAATCTTTTTATTATTGTATTGATTTCTTTCTGTAGACAAAAATTCTTTCTGCCGTCTGATCTTCCATGACAACCTCTTCTGAAAATTGACAAGCTATCAAGCTAAACTTATTATTGTTCAATTAGCAAGGAGAATTGAGTCAAAAAATGCTAGAAGATAAAAATCCATAACCTTCAAAACAATTAGGGGTGGGCAAATGGTTCGGTTTATTCGGGAACCGAACCGAACCGGTCGAATTCAGTTTAATCGGTTCGGTTTTTCGGTTCATCCGGTTTGGCTCGGTTTGAAAATTGAGATTATTCGGTTTAAACGGTTCGGTTCGGTTTTGATTTGGAAAAACCGAATAAACCGAACCGAACCTATATACGTTATTATTTTCTCATTTCTTTATGTTTTGTTCAAATTTTCATCTTTAAAATAAAAAATCATATTTAAAATAAATTAATCATGAGTTTAATTGATCCAGTTATACTCTTAATTTAATTTAGAATAATTTTTGTTCTTAAAAAATTATAAATTAAAGAATATTTATTTTTTATTCGGTTCAACCGAATAAAAAATATGTTTATTCGGTTCGGTTCTAAATCGGTTCTATATTTATTCGGTTCGGTTCGGTTTAAATCTTATTCGGTTTAGTTTTATTCGGTTTGGTTTGAACCGAACCGACCGAATGCCCACCCCTAAAAACAATATATCAGTGCATCAACATGTGTATTCATGTATATATTAGTTTTTTCACAATTTCTAGACTAGGATATTATTTTTGAAGTACTTTTAACTTAGAAAAAATAATGCACTGTTTAGATATGATTCAGGATACTTTTTGTAACGCGAATGGCTTTTTGAATAATGTATGCAATTTTTAGGAATTCAAGACATTGTCATTGTTGAAATAATGTATGGATTTCTTATCTGGTTGAATGATTTTTTTATTTAATGATATCATATATATTGAGTTTGTTTTACTAAAGATATTTTTAATTCCTTATATAATTTGGATTCTTTTAAGCACATAAATATTCTACATACACATATATACATATATAATAAACTTATAAAGAGAAGAGAATATTTCCTAGAGATTTTTACCTTATTTATATAGCCGCAAATTTGAGAAAATAAAAAATTAACGGTAATACTAACACCAAATGAATGGCAAGGGTATTCATGATATTTTAGTAGTTTTTTAAGAGATATTAGTGTTATTTCACGTTTTGTAGGGATATAAATGAAATTATGATGTTTTGTAGGGGTACACATGAAATTATACTTTTTTTTTAACTATATTCTCTCATTTTGGGCCTCGAGTCCCAAAAATCTTGATGCTGGGCCTGCGCCTAGTCAACTGTGAATCTTACTCGAGACTAAGAGAGGCATAACCTCTAACATTTTTGATAGATAGTATAAATATAAAATTTTAATGTATTATTTTATCATAGTATATTAAAAGTAATGTAACCCCCCCCCCCCCCAAAAAAATATTATTATATAATTATACTTTTATCTTTTTTTCAATGGTTAAGTTTCTTTGTTAGCAAAGTGTTGGGAAAGCCCAAAAAATCAGCCGCTAAATTAAAATAACGACAGTTTTGAAAAGTCGTTGCAAAAGCAGTCGTTAAAAGTTATAATGACATTTATTAAATCAGTGTCTGTCCAACATTGCTCCTGTATTTTTTACAAATTAGTTAATTCTGAATAAATAATTAAATACTACAATAACATAAAAATATGATTTCGTAAATGAGTTGTAGCCTAGTTGGTTAAAGTATTTGCATGTGTAACAAGAGCTCATGAGTTCAAATCCCGGCAAACACAATATATCACATATTTAGCAAAGTTTCTCAACCCAATGAGTTGAATATTAAAAAACATAAAATAAGATTTCATAAGTAACTCACAAGATGCACCCAACAATATTCAAGTTACTACCACCATATACTGGCTGTTTAAACACAGTACCGCACCAGTTCAATCAAATATTCCAACCTAAAAAATAAAATAAAAATATATGGGTTAAGTATAAAATTGCAACACAATGTCAATAACAAAAATGAGAGAACTAATAAAAATATACTGTAAAGTTAAATGGGAGATATAAATTATACAGATTTTAGTGTTATTTTGTTAGTTTTGTATTAAGATATATTTGGTGATACTTGAAAAAGAAAATATGGGTAGAGATGAAACTTAAACATGCATATAGGGCCGTTTGGCAAGTGGAATTGGATCTCAAAATTTCATTTCTTACAAATTATTTGTTTGGCAAACCATTAAAATAAGAATTAAGTAATTCTTGGAATTTTCTCTCTATATAATTTCACCCAAAAATAATTCTCTCTAAAAACTAGAAGTCCAAAATTTCCATCATCTCTTTATTATGTTATGATATGTTATGTTATATTATATTATTTATGTTATATTATATTATATTTATTATAAATTAAATTAAATTAAATTAAATTATATTATATTATATTATATAATATTATATTATATTATAGTATAGTATAATATAGTATAGTATAGTATAGTATAGTATGTTGTATTTTATTATATAATTTGTTTTATTATATATTATTTATGTTATATAATTTATTCTATATTATTTATGTTATATGTTTTATTTTATATTACTTTATATTATATTATTCCATATTTTATATTATTAATTGTATAATCATAACATAATTTCAGATTTTTACAAACAACCAAACAACCAAATAAGAAATTATGTTTTTCAGAATTTTATACTTTTAACATCCAAACAAACTTTAGAATTAATTAATTCAGAACTTTATACTTGTCCACCTTAAAATTCAATTTCATTATATTAATTCCACTTGTCAAATGGGTCAATAATGTTTTTTCATGCATTCAACATGATTGCCAAGGTAGTTGAAAGGAATTCAATTAGTGTGAAGGTATGTTTGCTATGGTACATTTGATAACTAGTTTTCTTTCGTTATAAATGAAACAGAAATATCCTTAGATGTGTAGTAGCATACATTTTATGGCTTATCGAGATTTTGGAGGAAACTAAGCATCTTTTACTTGAAACTTTGGGCCGGTCTTTTATATATTATTCAGATAAACATCATTCTTATGACAGGAGGGTTTCTACGGTACTTTATTCATTTTAGAGTCATTGAAAGATGAGTAATATTAGAGTGCATCACAAAATATGGATTTATTTTGTGTGATTGAATTATTAGCTGCCTTATTTTGGTGCAAAAGCATACACTTATTAAGAAATAGATCTTGTCGCATTTATTATTTGCATTACGCACAACAAATTCGTCAATATTGTTCGCAGTTCGTATGGAGGATATTTCACCGCCCACATCTAACTGATTGAAAATATATTTCTTTAATATTGACTGTAATTCTTGTAGCAATGTGTATTTTTTTTGCCCATGTTTTAGTTTAGGAGAGTGGGATAAAACTAGGTGGCAAATGGGCGGGTTGGGCCGGGTTCGGATCAGGTCATTTCGGGTTCCGGGTCGTTCGGGTCACAGGTCGTTCGGGTCACGGGTCGTTCGGGTTACGGGTCATTCGGGTCTCGGGTCGCTCGGGTATCGGGTCGCTCGGGTACCGGGTCGTTCGGGTCTCGGGTCGTTCGGGTCTCGGGTCGTTCGGGTTATGGGTCAGGCGGGTTCGGGTTACAGGTCAATCGGGTTATGGGTCATTCGGGTTTGTATTTCGGGTAATTCGGGTCTGTGTTTCGAAAAAGTTTGGTCTGTGTTTTGAGCAATTCAAGTTTGTATATAGATAGACGAAATATCGAAAATTCGACTTAATTTTCATAGTTCCTAAAATTGAAATCAGGATCTAACTCGTTCACTATCTGTGTTGTGAGAATCATCCGACTCTGATTGGAATCGGCCGAGTCGAATCGGAGAATCTGATTTTTTTAAAGTATTATCTTTAAATTAAAAAAATGGAATAAAATGAAATTTTTTTTTTAAAGTTATAAAAATATGGAAAGATTCAAATAAAATATAATCATATACATTTGGATATATCTATTATATATGATATTTTTGACTATATTTTTTATTTAAGAGGGGCAATGAAAAAAATCGAAAAAAATAAAAAATCAGAAAAAATAAAAAAAATCGAACTTGGTTTAATTTTGTTGTTGACCTGTTTATTGCACGATATTATATAATATTAATTTTGTATGTTGTTATTAGTTATGTGTTATTTATACAAAATGAGTTCACTATATAACAAACCAAATTTTCTATTAAAAAATATTAATTCATTAATGTATTAATAATTTAATATCATAAGATGTGAGAATTAAAAAATCATCATTATACACATAACACATGTAGATATACAACTTTTTCAATGTAAAATTACAGAAAGTCCAATAATTATGGCAAAATCAGCACACAAATATTCAGCTTCATGTTATTCATCTTGCATTACATGTTATTCAGGTTTCAAAAATTGGGCGGGTCATTCGGGTTCGGGTTCGGGTAATTCGGGTTTCGGGCCGCTCGGGTTTCGGGCCATTCGGGTTTCGGATTCTTCGGGTTTCGGGTCATTCGGGTTTCGGGTCAGGTCGGGTTTCGGGCTGTTGACTTGTCAACATCTTCGGATCGGGTCAGGTTCGGGTTCGGGTCGGTCGGGCGGGTTTTTCGGGTCGGGTCAGATTTTGCCACCTCTAGATAAAAGAATGTGAGTTTTATCTTTTTTATTTGATGGATACTTTTTATGATTATTTTTTAACAATGACTATGATTATTGAGAGCGACTATTAATCTCTATTAATCTCCCGCAAATTGTGGCTACTTGGTTACGTCATCTCTCTGCCCCTCTCCACGCTCTTTCTCTGCTCTCTTCCTAGGCTCTTCGCTGCCGTTCTCTCTCTGTTTTGGCCGGTCCCCGTAGCATCTCTCACTGTGGCCGTCTTTCTGACTCGCCGGCCGTCAACTAAAATCTCTCACTCTCCGAGCTCAAATTCCTCCGGGTTCAAACTCCTTCTGATGCGGTATCACTACAGCTTACGTGCGTTTTGTTGGTCGGTCGAGCTCTCACTGGTTTGCTTATGTGAGTTGTAGCTCTGATTAAAATCAGATGGATTGTTTGGAGGCACATGATTTGTACAGTTGATCTCGCACTGGTCAGGTATAAATTTGCTTGAATTTAATAGAAGAGTTATCTTTTCCTTCAATTCAATCTGTAATATTTGTAAAATTGCATCTTACTTTTATCAAATTGGTTTTAGGGTAAAACGTTAGTTGTTGTGCTGCCAGTTATGGAATCTTTAACAAATGGAAAAAGTAAAGATATAAAAAGACCAGTTATGGCAGGTCCCCTAGCATCATAGTTCTCCCAACTAGAGGCCTTGTGAATCAAGTAAACAATCAACTTAATTTTCAATTCATTATCACTTTTTGTTTAATTTTCTTATTATGAGATGAATTATTTACATTTAGGTCTATGCGGATTTTGAATTTTACAGAAAAGTTATCCGATCAATTCAGAACTGTCTCAGAACACACAAAACAATAAAACCACAAACAAAACTGTAGTTTTCCCCCAAATTAGATTAAAAAACACAGCTTAGCTCAAGAATTGAATCATCAGCAGTGATTTGCGGTTCAACAATGCCAGAGAACGGCAGTCCCAATTTCGCTAAGTTTTCTTATTGTGTCTTAGAGGTGTTAATTTTTTATTTTTTTTAATTATCCAGTACTTGCAACTAAATTACAGCTTAATCAAGGTGCTAAAGCTAGAGTTTTCAGAGTCTTGAAGATGAAAAGGAATGCATTGTAGTTGCAAGCAAATGAAGCTCAAGCCATCTATTCTCGATAAATATCGTTAGAGGTAATAACTAATAAATCCATAGATAATTACTACCAGAATTTCAATTTTGTTTATGCTGCTACTTATCTGCATTGATTCTTGGTTTATATATTGGTGGCCCAAAAGTTGAAACACACAGAAGAAAAGATCCATTAATCAAGCTGGCAGAGAGATTTGTTTTCTTTTTTACTTTTCATATTAGAAATTATCTTTATCTAATTTTAAATTGTGGATTTGATACAGGTTTTGTATGACAACTAAGAGAATTGCAAGTGAAAGTGTAGCAAGAGAAAGGTGTATAATATTTAAAATCGGATAGCTGGTTAGTAAATGCTTACAATTAACTTTTTGATTGTTTCTGTATTTCCTTTCTGATTGAGAATAAGAGAGTGTTAAATTGTTGAAGTGATATATCCTTCACCTTTTTTCTTTTTTGACCCAATTTCTTGATATTGATAAATTCTTTGTTTATTTGATGCTTTTTTCTTTTGACGAATTTGAAGGCCTACAAAGAGGATCATGAAGTAAAACTGTTATGTTGAAGGTAATATACTGTTCAATTTATTATCCATATAGATTGGTCTCTAATTTAAAATTTCTGATATTAGGAATGTATGATTTAATTGTAAATTCTATTAGCCTAATTAAGATAATTTGATTATTTATTTCACATTTATTTTTTGACAGGTCTAGAGATGATATGAGAAGATTTGCTGATCATGCCTTTTTCTATATCCATATTTTGAACATCTAAATTGTATCAAACATTGGTAGATTTGCTGATCATGACTTCTTGTATGTCCAAATTTTAAACATCTCAATTGTATCAAACATTGATTTTCTGACAATCATAATATACCAATTTTTTCCTTATAATTTATGACAAGTATTTTGGCTAACTTATTATTATCATGTGACATGCTTATGATATCAAGGAAATAATATAGACTCCACGTGAAAATGATTTGATAAGTTATTTCTGACGATGCATGTAAAGAATTGAATGTTAATTATCACTGAAACTTTTTCATCCATTAGAAACTTATGTTGAAAAAGACCCTTCAGTTGATGTTATGAAAAGCTCATATAAAGGATATGAGCTCTTTGTAAATTAAATATGCCTAAAAAATTTGTTTTACCTAACAGTTTGTGATTACATTTAAAGTCGGTATAGATTACAATGCAGTGGGACCCAACAAGGCTCGAGAAAGTGTGCATTGAAAGCAATTTATCGTTAAATTGTTCCATTACTGAGAAAAAGAGAGAGAGCTGCCCCCCTAAATCTGACAGCATAGAAGGTTAATTTTGCTGATTCCCTTTTCAATGTTGTATTTCTTTGATTTTTGATCTTCTTCTCATGCAATAATTTTCCTTTTAGTGTTGATGGTTTTGATGATCTGGCATACTTTTTGCCCCAATTTCTACTATTGAAATTTTATTCATCTTTTTCCCGATTTCTTGCTTTTCAATAGCTTGGATTTACATTCTATGAGTAAATACCTATTTATATTAGCAAATGCACTGATTCAATTATTATTTTTTTTAAACGAAAATAAAAAATATCAAATGATTGTTTTATGATTAACAACTGATGTGAGGGTCCATTTGCAAAAAGAACGTAACTTGTGCTAATTTTTGCTATTTATTAGCAAGTTTGATTTAATTGTTTATTTTACGTTTTTCTTTTGTAGGTTTAAAGAAGATTTTTAACGTGTATTATTTGATATGTTTGGTGTGATGCAGTGGGTTACTAAGGCGATAAAGAAAAAGGCATGCAAGGCTCTGCCCTCTATCTGTCTTAATTTCGACTCAAACCTTAAACCTTATGGTAAAAAATGACCTTATTTAATTTTCCTTTATTAATTATTATGGCGTGAATAATAATGATTATAATAATAATTGTAGGTGAATCAATTTCGGCCGCTGACTGAGTGCTGAGGCTGTTAAAGTGTCCAAAAAACTTGTTGGGATGTAATTAATGGCTGGACACAGAAGGTCCAAATACAACTTTTGATATTATTCCAAATTTTAGGGAGCAAATTGCATATGTGCTCTCAAATTTGGCAAAACTAAAGTTACTGAATGGAAATTGAAAGAGATAAATGATGTAATCTCTGACGTCTTTGGCAAAGCCATCATTGATGGTATCATTCTAAATAGTTATCTCTTGTATATAATTAAAACCCTAATATTTGAATCAAATTTGGGATTTTTTTAGGACTTAGTTCTCTTTTAGGTATATATTTAGGTATTGAGTCGAAATTAAGACAGATAGAGGAAGATCCAGAAGGAGCTGGTAGAACTCACCTTTAGATCACTCAAATGAGTTGTTGCAAACTGTTCTTTTCAGCCGAGAGTATTGCAAAGTTGCAAAGGCAAGTCTATGTTTTTCGTTCTTATGGATAATATATTTTATTTTTCATTTTCTTCATTTTTTTTCTTCAACCGTTCAGTCCCTCCTCTCAGATTTCATAGTTAGAACTAATATGAGCATAATTCTGGTAGTGCAGTGGTCCAGTGGAGTCCTCATCTTTGGCAATCTCTGGTTGCAGGTAATTTTCATGTATGCCCTTAAATATTGATATTTCTAATTTCTAATTAATTGTAAGTAGATATATAAATTAGTGGCAATTAAGTAGAAAGATGAAAATGGAGCTAATCATGCCTAACTGTGGTGTAATTGTTCTTTAGATGTCTAAACCCTAAATCATATTATTGAATAGGATGATTTCAGTTGAGTTATTTTTGCTTTTCCAGCTAATTCTACTAATTTGATTTTATTTTTTCTTTACAATTATGTTTTAATATTTTTTTTTTTTTTTGGGGTCATCCAAACCGAATTTCCCTTTTTTCATTAAAATGAAACAAAATTTACATATTTGGAGGCCTGTAACTTTTTGCCATTTGTAGATCAATAACTCATGTCTTTCAATGTTGATGGTACAGTATTTCCCACTGCTATTGAGGTACAAATACAATTCAACAAGGGGGTTTTTCATAATCTAAACTTTTGTAGGAGGAAATGAAATGTAGGAATTGGATGCTTGAATCAAATGTATCAACAGGAGCTTGGCACAACATTGTGAAATGAGGGTTAATACTTGTCTTTTTATACCAAATTTTCATTTTCTTTTCTTTTTATGGCCCGGGTATGGCTCGTATCAGTCCGTACCTCCCTCTCTATCAGTAGGAATATTCAAAATATTTTAAGCCAAAAGGAATAATTTGGAGACAAAATTAGGTGAGAAATTTACCATCAACTACTTTTCCTTTAATTAATAACAATTCGTTCTTATATATTTTTAATGGGAAATATTGGTTTGCTTAAAATAGGAAGGCATATAACAATGATATGAAGATTGGAGTTGGAGATGTTCTCTTTGCAATTGTAATATGTTAGAAGAATTAGAGATACTAGAGGAAGCTAGGATGGTTTGATGAGGGGAATTTAGTTCATTTTGATATAAAGATATTTAAATTATATTTTTGTTTTGTTCGACTGAAATGGAATATAGATGATATAGTGATAATAATGAAAATTATATCTTATAATTGTTATGAAAATGTGATTATTTATGCAAAAAGATTTCTTTCATATATGAGATGAGACAAATCATACTAAATTAAAAAAATATGATATACAAAATATTTTACAATAGTGGCGCTTTGTCATGCTAAAAAGTTGGTGCTAGTGACAGTTTTCTCCGTCTATAAATAGTGGCAACTTTTGTTTTCACAATGTAGTGGCCGGTGAAAGTGCCACAATGTAGTGGTGGATGTAAGTACCACAATATAATGGCGGGTATAAGTGCCACAACATGCTAACAAGAATAAGTGCCACAATGAAGTGGCGGATTTAAGTGCCACAATGAAGTGGCGGTTCATGATCAGCCATAAAAATACTTACAACGTCTTCAGTAATGGCACGTTATACAGCACACCCTAAACTGCCTGTAAATTGATTTGCAACACTTTAAGCCGCTACTAATTAGAAGAAAAAAGCCGTCACTATGACCCATTTTAATAGTAGTGAATTAGCTACATGATTTTGTTCTTTATTATAAGATATTTGTTATGTACACCCAAATTGTTCCTATAGTCTAAGAGATTTATTATGTAGATCCAAATTGTACAACACAAAAGTATTAGTTAATTTTTTTTTAAAAATAATTTTCTATTATCCCTCTAAATTGATAAGTTAAATTTTTTTAAATAATTTCATATTATTTCTCCAACAATTTTAGTATCATAATTTTTTTTCTCCTTTAAAAATATCAATTTTATCATTAGTAAAAAAAATATTTCTGAAATGGAGCGAGGGTTGTACCTAGTTTTGTAATAAAGGTATGCATAAGTTCCTCAAAAAAATGAGGCAAATATGAGTTATGTTTTCCATTTTAAGGGACATGCGTGGTGTTTTGAAAATTTGGAAGGATACTCGTACAATTTTTAAATTTGGATGTATGAACGTGATATTTCTTATTTTTCAAGGACATACGAATGAAAAGTAATAAATAGAAGGATATTCCCATTCTATAAGTATCACATTTAATATTTTCTAGACATGTACATAAAAAATAAAATAATAATAATATTGATAATAATAATAATAATAATAATAATAATAATAATAATAATAATAATAATAATAAGTGAGAAGGAGCCGGACGAACATATTAGGAATTTGAAAGTTATGCGATTCAAATTACTACAATTTATAATGTATATTTTTTTCATAATGTTTTTTGGTTTCGATATTTTTCCTAAATAATATACTTCTAATTTTGAGATTTATATGTTTTTTTATTGAAAAAAGAAAATTGGGAAATAGATTGAGACAATAATTACGTTATGCGGATACTTCAAAAATTCAGCCATATAATATCAAATACCGTGTCGGATACTGATACCCAAATCGTATACTTAGATATCTCATGCCACATGGCTTATCATAATATTTTAATCCAAAATAATAATGAACACTTCACATACACTTCCTGTATCCGCGTCAGATACTTTTAACTTAATAAACATATATTCTTAAAAGATATGATAGTACACTGTGTTGCCCTGATACAAATATATGTATCATATCATATCCGATACGATATAGATCCGGCGATACGACAAATTTCAAAAAATTTAGGATACGAATACGGCTATTTATATTTATTTTTCAATATATTTATATAATATAATAATAAAGAATACATTAATTAATAGTAAATAATCAATATTTTAATTTAAGGAAAGTCAACGATTTCTAGCTTTCTCAGGAATTGATTTTCTTTATTATTGTAATTATGTTAGTTGTAGACAAAATAAAGAATGTGAGTTATAAAATGCAAATAAGTCTTCTATTAGTTTGAATGTGAGTCAAAATTTGATTTAAGAAAAAAAGGTTAAAAAAGTATAGAAAGTATCCCAGATGTATCATGACATAACTATCATAGCCGTATCCTAGAAGTATTCCAAAATTATCCTGATGTATCATGCCGTATCCTGAACGTATCCAAAATTTATTATTATTAAAACAATCGGATACGCCACTGATATGTATCGGAGTTGTATCTTAACCGTATGCGTATCGAATACCTGTATCCTCAGGATACTTCCCTTTCTTTTGGAGTATCTACGTAACATAAATAGCACATATAAAATCAATAAAATAAATTTAAAATATCTAATTATTTAACTACAACATAACAAATAAATATTATACATCAAGATGTTTCTATAATAACAAAATTTTAGTATTTCCTAGATTAAATTGTAATATATATATTAATTAAATATATAAATATAATTAATAAATAATAAAATATTATATAAAATTGCCGTATTCGTATCTATATTTTTTTGAGATTTATCATATTGCTATAGTCATCGTACGGGATATGATACCTGTATCACCAATCAGTGGCGGAGCTTTATTCAGACCGGACCCCAAAATTTTAAAAAAGTAATATATATCAGTGCTAATTTAGTGAATAAAATTTTGAAATACATTTATGTCCCCCCCCCCCCCAAATTTTTTACGCAGTGTTAATCGGTAAAAAAAATTTTTTGGTCCTCCCAGAAATTTTACTCAAGCTCCGCCACTGTCACCCATACAACATAGGACATACAAGATCAATAAGTGAGAGGTCCCCTGTTTAAAAAAGTATCGCACTTTATTGGGTTGGTTATTAGTAAAATATTTTGCTTGAAAGTTCTAATGAGTCATATATGATATATGTATCAAATAAATGACTCATTACATTAGAAACAACATATATGAAAGCTAAACATTTTTTTTTTTTTATTGGGGCAATCTTTGAAGAATTTTGATACTACTTGGGGTGGGTTGTATAATATATATATATATATATATATATATATATATATATATATATATATATATATATATATATATATATATATATATATATATGATGACTAAATAACTTATACAAGCAAAATTCGGATTTTGCTTGTAACTAAAATACTATATATATCATCAAAAATTCAAATTTCAACCGTACGGATGGAATATATATGTTTTGAATATGTTGTAGATTAATTTTCACAAGAATCGGAATATTATATCATTGCCATCATCATGTATTATATATATTTTTTGATGAATTTTGATAATATATGATGGTAATGATATAATATTCCGATTCTTGTGAAAATTAATCTACATCATATTCAAAACATATATATTCCATCCGTACGGTTGAAATTTGAATTTTTGATGAATTTTAGTCATCCCCTCTCTCTCTCTCTCTCTCTCTCTCTATATATATATATATATATATATATATAGGGGCGGAACTATATGGTTGATTACGGGGTCATGGCCCCTCCCTATGTAAGAAAATTTTCTACATGAACTCTATATTATCTCCATATTATTCTATATATTCACCTATACAAATATATAATTTGAGGCAAAAATGGTTTGAAACTCAAAGGCATTTCTTATGGTCAACTTCATGCCAATGTGTTTAGTTTTCAAGTTGGTCAATGTTCTGATATGTGGTTCTAAATTTTGCATCTTTTGATCTGATTCACTGGTCAATTAAAATCCAATCTTAAGTTTTGGAATTTCAGTGAGACCAAGAGATTAAGCAAGGCTCTCATATTTCAATATCAACTTAATTCAAGGCTAAAAGCTTCAGATTCCAGCCTTAATAGAAACCCTAATTAAGACAAGCATTTAAACACACAAAAATTTATTTATTTATTTAACAGCCAATTGG
Organism: Juncus effusus; assembly: GCA_027726005.1. NCBI lineage: Eukaryota > Viridiplantae > Streptophyta > Magnoliopsida > Poales > Juncaceae > Juncus > Juncus effusus. Next base: position 1,396,549 of record CM050900.1, on the reverse strand, counting down.
CCTTGGTAAAATTGTGAAACTAATAAATTTTGGAAAGATCGACTACTCAGAGCTAATCACAATGAAAACCCTCAAGGTACTTTATACAACTATCATTGTAATTTATATGCTTTATTTTGTTTCATACAACTATCATTTTATTTTTCTCAAATCTAATAATTTAACTTTAATTTATTGTGAAAAATACGAAATTGGAGCTATTAGTAAAAAAAAAAAAAAAAAAAGAGGATGATGTGCGATTAATGCACTGAGGTGCAGAAGAAATTAAATGGCCTACTCACCTTGAGGTAAATTATTAATTTTTTTTGCGGGAGATGCGATTGCATACTCTCAAAAATTTCATTAATGAAATAGTTTAATCAATTACAAACGAATAATTACAAACCGAGAAAAGAGAAAAGAAGAAGAATAAAGGAAGAAGGGGAAAGAGCCCCTTCGAAGTGTTTCTAGTCCGGTTTAGTTCCGTCCTAGAGAAGATAGAAATCTAAGTCATCTAACAGATGCTCTTCCAAAGAAGCGCGTTACATTTCCCTCGGTCGAAGAAAATCTCCGGCGTAGTTGTGGTGAGTTGAAGACCCGTCGATTGCGCTTCTTCCAAATTTCCTTGATGTTAAATTATTAATTTAATATTTGCCAAAATAGATTATAATAAATTTGATAATTTTTTTATATGATCTTTTATTTAGGTGGCACATGTAACAACTAGGGCGAAAGAGGCGATAGAAGCGGCAGGTGGATCGGTGAAAGGTTCACTACAAGAATTTTGGGATTTGCTTAGATCTTAATGGTTTGAGAAGAAAGGGAGATTAGTACGAAAAGCGGCTCAACCGCCACCAAAACAGAGAGATAAAGTCGATTCGGCTGAAAGACTTCCTGCTCCGTTTAAAACCATTCCTTTTGTTAAGGAGGAGAAGGAAATTGAGAGTCCAGTTGAGACGTGAGAGGAGGATGAAATGGAGCCTCTGGTTGGGTTTTGAGGGTTTCTTTTAGATGCTTTTGTATTTGATATGTTTGAATTGGATTTTTATGGTGGAATAATTTTGTGTTTTGTTTTTTATTTATAGAGAGGGAAATTTGAAATTGAATCTTTTGGTTGTAAGGTGAGCCGAGAGCACTTTGTAATTTTAGACTGTTTATTGTTTTTTTTATACTTGAACTGTCTCCTTTTTCTTTTTAACATTACAAATATACATCAACTTGTATATAAAAGTGGTTAAATATTATTTTAATGATGAAAAGATGAATTGGTACTAGCTCAAGCTAATTGTTGCTTTATAATTGGTATTGGTATTGATATTGTATAAAAGCCTAAAACAGACCAACAGCACAGTTACATAATTTTTAAAGTTATTGCCAGTTGGGTCAATTTTTTCTATTTGCTTAGCATGCAAAACCTAGGCTTGTCAATGGATTGGGTTGAACCCGAATCCAGTAGGTATCCAACCCGAACGGATCGGATTAAACCCGAAAAAAAAACCATGAATCGGGTTCGGGTTCAAACCTGAAAATAAAAACGGGTTCGGATCGGGTTCGGGTTTGACACTATCCGATCCGCGGGTAACCCGAACTCGAAACTTAAGTTATTAGTTATATTTTAAACTTAATCCATACCATCTATTTTTTCTTCTAAATCAATCATAACCATCTATTATATTTTTAACCCTAACCCTAATCCATTACCCCAACCCGATCCACTACACTACTTCCCTAATTTCCCCATCTCTTCTCTCCCTCGTCCATAACAGAGGAGAAGAAAACGCAGAAAAAAAAGGTAGAAAAAAAAAAATCCTAAGGTCTTGCTTGGTTTGGGATTAAACTAGGGAAAAGAAAGTAAAGATAAAATATTATCTATGCTTGATTTGGGAGTAAGATAGAGGAAGTAAAGAGAATCTAAGAAAATTATTATAACTATCTAGTAATGGAGATGTCAAGTAATTAAAAAAATAGAGTTGAGTATATATTTCCCTCCAAATCACATACTTCTTTTATTCTACTAATGGGAAATTATGTTTCTTTTATTCTAAAATAGTTCTTCTCCATTTATCCTTAGTTCTCCTTCATCCAAACCAAGCAAGGTGAAGGAAAATTCTCTTAACCTTAGTTTCCCTCCTCTATTCCCCCTTACTTCCCTCCCCTAGTTTACCCCCAAACCAAGCAAGGCCTTACCTGCGCCGGCGACTCTCTCCTCCGCCCTCTAACTGCGCCGGCGACCTCTCTTCTCCGCCCTCCCCTAGATCTCCTTCGGTCCTTCCTCTACTGACTACTCTTACTTCTTCTTCTTCTTCTTCTTCTAAGGTAATAATTCTCCATTAATGCTGATGAATGTTAGTTTAATTTTTGTTTGTTTTTGTGGTGAAGAATGAGATATGAATTGCTTGATTAATTTGTTGCTATTGAATAAAATCAAAGCTTTTTTTTTCTTGAATGTAGATAGTGGAATCTAGTAATAATCCTCCAATATGGCATCCGAAACCGAAGGTAGTAATAATCCTCCAACTCACACTCCAATATCATTATCAACCCAACAAATTTCTCCAGTCGAACCGGCTTCCCAATCGGCCCCACAAACGCAAACAGCAACACAAAATGAAGAGCCGGACTCAACCGAGAATAGAAATCTAGTTCTTGGGCGTAAAAGAGCTCGTAGATCCGCTGTGTGGAAAGAATTCATGGAGGAAGTCGTAAACGGAAAACTTAAAGCGAGATGTATTTATTGTAAGAATTTACTTGGAGCCGAACCGACAAATGGCACGAGTCATTTATCTAATCATTTGGGTTTGTGCATTCAAAAGAAGATTAAACTTAATGGGAATACACTATTTAGAAAAAATATTGTGGATGATAAGGCAAAAATTAATATGAACCCTTATTCTTTTGGCCAAGAAACCGTAAGAAAGGATCTTGCCTCAATGATCATTTTGCATGAATATCCTTTTAATATGGTGGAGCATAAATGGTTTCAAAGGTATATATATATATATGTAATTTTGTTTTATATTTACTTATTATTTATTAGCAAAAAAATTGATAGAACTATTCTTTTTTTATTTTCTAATTATAGGTTTGTTTCCGATCTTCAACCGTTGTTCAAAATAGTTAGTCGGAATACGGTTAGAAGTGATGTGATGAAAATGTATGCACCAAAAATCTCAAATGATGAAATTATTTGAAGAAAATGATAGTCGATATGCTTTTACAACCGACATGTGGACGGCAAGCAACCAAAAGAAGGGTTATATGGCTGTCACCGCACACTTTGTGGATTCTTCTTGGGTTTTACAAAGTCGAATTAGGTAAATTTTTTTGTTTATAAAAATTATTTTGGTTTTGTGCTCAACAAACGTGTAGTGCATTATTAACTAAATTTTTGAAATATATTAGGTTTATTTATGTACCATGTCCACATACCGCTGATGTATTATGTGATGAGCTTCATAATTGTTTAATGGATTGGAATTGAGATCATAAAATAACCACACTAACACTAGATAATTGCTCCACAAATGATGCCATGGTTAATTTAATTTCAGATAAATTATCAAGGGATTCTCTTTTGTTGGATGGTGATTTGTTGCATATGAGATGTGGTGCTCATATATTAAATTTAATTGTAAAAGACGGTTTAGAAATTATTAATGGCACTATTGAAAAAGTTCGAGATAGTGTTGCTTTTTGGGTTTCTACACCTAAGAGGTATGAAAAATTTGAAGAAAGTATTCGCCAATTAAAAATTTCTAGCAATAGATAGTTAGTTTTATATTGTAAAACAAGGTGGAATTCGACATATTTAATGTTGAATGGTGCTATTCCATACAAGGATGTTTTTAAGCGATTAAAACAATGTGAGTCTCTTTATAAATGCTTGCCGGCCGAAGAAGAGTGCGAAATTGCTAGAGAAATTTGTGAGAAATTGGAGTTGTTTCATGATATTACCGAGATATTTTCCGGGACGAGTTATCCTACGGCTAATATTTTTTTCTCCAATATTTGTTCAATTAGATTGGCAATGAGTGAATGGATGAGTTATGAAAATCCTATTATACGGAATATGGTAATAAAAATGGTTGAGAAATTTGACAAGTATTGGATTCAAATTAATGGAATTATGGATGTAGCAACCGTGTTAGATCCTAGGTATAAGCTTAAATGTTTTGAATATTATTTCCCTCTTTTATATGGTGATGATGATGGGAAATATGAATTGAGAAGAATTCGGGGTCTTTGTTATAGCTTATTAAGAGAGTATCAAACTAAATCAAAGTTGGTGGGGAGAAGCGAGCTAAAGAAGCGGTTTCACAATCACAACCATTGGTTAGTAAGAAGTCAAATTTCGATAAATTTTTTAATAAGTTCGTTGCTTCCACATGTGGAGATCATAATATTAATTCCGAATTGGATAATTATTTGGTGGATAAACTTACACCTATTGAAGAGAATTGCATTTTTGATATATTAAATTGGTGGAAAAATGCTACTCAATATCCGACATTGCGATTAATGGCGAGGGATATTTTAGCTATTCCAGTTTCAATCATCGCTAGCAAGTATATTCAATCCTTTTGCTCACAATATTCTTTATTGAGGTGCAGTGGTGCGATATTAATTTATAATTTAATGTTTTATTGGTTGCTTAATACTTGTCTCATTTAAAGTTCATTTTTTTAATTTTGTTTATCAGGTTTTTATAACTGGTTATGTTCCTTATGTTGGAAAAGCAATGAATTTTCTCCTTCTTTCTTAGATGTATTCATATTACTGTTTTGAGTAAACAACAATCCATTTTCTCAAATAACAAATAAATACTATTTATACTGTTATAAGTTATTTATTTATTTTTATTATTTCTATTTAGGTATAAATGGAACTGCACTGGAGTGGGCTTGAATTGGAGGATTGACTTGTTTGAATCTAATTGGGCCTTTTTTGCTGGATTTGGTATTTTTACAAATCATTTTCTTTTTTCTTTTATACAGTTAAATATTTTTTGTTAGTTATTATTTTTTAATTTTGGAATTATTACTGAAATTATGTGAGATATATGTATTTTTACACAGGAAGCCCTTGTGTGATTCCAATTTTCTTTTTCTCTCCACTTGTCAGCTATCGAGTAATGGCTATACTTTATCCTCTTGTAATTAAATTTTTTTTTTTATTTCTATTAAAAAATAAGTGTTAAATTGTTCTAATAAAATTCAGAAAGGTGCCTAACTATAATCTTTATTCCATTTTAATCTTTATTTTCTTTTTGGTATTTTTAGTTTGTATTAATGCCAGCTGGAACTGAAGCAGCAAAAGTTATAAATTCTGTAAGAAATAAAGAAGAAAGAAGCAAGATTCCTGTATTTTATATCGCTCAAAGAATATCGTAAGTTAAATTAAATAAAAATTTAAATTAAATTTTCTAATATTCCTTATTTTGACCTATTCTAAGCTGACCTATTGAATTAGAACTTGCATTATTTTGTTGGTCAAACCCTAATAATCAGCTAAATACAAGATTATTGAGCCAAATCTATGTACTGAAAATTTGTATTATGTCTTCTAGATGCTCAAAAGAATGAGACATTACACCATATTATGTTTATTCTTATCTGAATTAATTATTTCATTTGTATGATTTTTTTTCAGGACTATGGTACTGAATTTATTCCCTGAAATACAAAAGGAGAATTGACTTTATAATTGCATGGTCAAACACACAAGGCCAAATTCACGACTTCATTCTCATGTGGATATTATATCATGTATTTTTATTTATTTGATTTCACTATATTATATATGTACAGTTGATTAATTATAGTTCATTCTGCTTATATCTATATAGCTTGATTTTATTTGACTTGCTAATCGATTGATTTCATTTAAATTTATAATCTCACTTTAACTTGAACGAAACGAATTCCAAGCCAAAAGAAAGATCGTTGGATTTTAATACATGTGAGTGCTAGTAGTTAATGAGATACTTCGAAATTAAATGATATATTGGACAATAAAATGACTATATAACACAAATATCTTGATATATTTCAATGGTCAACCCAAAAAATACATAGCTCATTAGCAAAGAGGGGGACTTGCACAATTTGAAAGAAAAAAATAAAACGTTTATAAGTATTCACGAAGATAAACTGTTATTCATGGAAGATGGAGTAAACACGTCAAAAGATATATTGTACAGATAAAATTGTATATATTACTATTATATAAATATATATTGGACATTCCTGAAAAACTAAGAGATTATACTTGATATTTTGGCTATGAACAAACAGTGGTAGATCTTGATTAAAAACATAAGGGGGCGGTAATGAAAATACACCCAAAATTTTGGAGGGACAGTATATACATAATTTTTAAATTCTATACAAAATATAGTAGTGTAATCATATATATACACTACAACTTCAAAATCTCGTCGCCCCCCTAGTCGCTATTAAGATCCGCCACGAATTTTTTTGAATAGTAGCACTATTTTGAAGAATAATTAATCAGATAACATGTTTTTCAAAATATTTGGGTAGGTAGCACTTCCGCCAGACCCTCTGGCGGAACTGAAGTAGTTCCGCCAGAGGGTCTGGCGGAACTAGGGATTTTTTTTTTTGCTAATCTCGGCCATTTGGCACCCTTAAACAGCCTTAATTAATGAAAAAGGCTAGTTCCGCCACCGGGTCTGGCGGAACTAGGTAAAATTTATTTTTGGCCCAATTTAGACGGTGAAATTGGCCCAAAAATGACGAAAATATAGGTTCCGCCAGACCCTCTGGCGGAACTAGCTAGAAATAACAGGTTCCGCCAGACCCTCTGGCAGAACTAGACCATTTTCCCAACTTACAATCTGACCCAAAAAGTCAAAAAAAATTGTCTAGTTCCGGCAGATCCTCTGGCGGAACTAGTTATTTCTAGCTAGTTCCGCCAAACCCACTAGCGGAACTAGCTTATAATACAATACTTAATTTCCGTCTTCCTTTTCTTCTATTTTCTCTATTTATTTGGGTCAAAATCACCTCAAATACACTTCAAAATCGCCTGAATAATATTTTTATTTTTTGGGGGCGGACTTTAGGATAGATTGGGGGAGAGAGAGAAAGATTTTCCTTTTATAACAGGCTCCAATGATTGAACAAGTTCCGCCATAGGATCTGGCGGAACTAGTCTATTTCTCAATTTTTTGGGGTCAGACCTGTCCGGAAGACACGCTGATACAGGTTCCGCCAGACCCACTGGCGGAACTAGTTATTTCTAGCTAGTTCCGCCAGAGGTTCTGGCGGAACTAGTCCATTTTTTGGGATTTTTTTGCGTTAGGTTGCAAGTCGAAAAAAATGGTCTTGTTCCGCCAGACACTCTGGCGGAACTAGCTAGAAATAACTAGTTCTGCCAGAGGATCTGGCGGAACTACACCTTTTTCTTGATTTTTTTTGGGTCAGATTGTAAGTGGAAAAAATGGTATAGTTCCGCCAGTGGGTCTGGCGGAACTAGCTAGAAATAACTAGTTCCGCCAGAGGGTCTGGCGGAACTAGACCATTTTTTTGATTTTTTTGGGTCAGATTGTAAGTTGAAAAAATGGTCTATTTCCGCCAGACCCACTGGCGGAACTAGTTATTTTTCATTAAATAATTAATTGATTTTATTATATATTTGTTGTTAATTTGTTAGTGTAGGTACTTTCGGTGATGCGCCGGCTGCTGAATTCGAAGATAGTTCAATGTGGGAATATGCGAGAAATGATGTCTTATCTGGCATGAATGTGAATGAAAATGATGATGAAATATTGTATAAGGGACGTACATTTGAAACGAAATCAGAACTACATTCGGCTGTAAGAGCATACAGTGTGAAGCATCACCGAGAAATAGAAGTAGACCACTCGAATAAAACGAGATATATTGTGATATGCAAGCTTAAAGATGAAGGTACTAGAGGATGTAGTTGGAGGATACACGCTTCGATTAATAAAAAAAATAATTTATGGGAGATTAAAATATTTAGACAACCACACGTATGTATTAACCAAACACCTAGAAGAGACCACAAACAGTTAACGAGTGCGCTTGTTGGGGGGCTAATTCTAGATATCGTAAGAGCGGATTTAGATGTTAAACCTGTAACCATAATAGAAGCCGTTAAATTGAAGGTTGAATATACCATATCGTATTGGAAGGCTTGGCACGCAAAACAACACGCGTTTTGATTCTTATTTGGGGGTTGGAGGGAGGCTTATAATTTGCTCCCTGAGTTGATCGCGGCAATAACATCAACAAATCCTTGTACTTTGTATACATTTAAAACTTGTGCCCCAAATAGAGATGGTGAGTTGGAGTTCGAAGGTCTATTTTGGCATTTGGCCCATCACTACATGGTTTTCAATTTTGCAAGCCCGTCATAACAGTAGATGGAACATTTCTAACCGGAAAATACCAAGGAACTTTACTGACGGCGATTGGTACCGACGCAAATGGTCAGTTATTTCCTTTAGCTTTTGCTTTAGTTGATAGGGAGAAGAATGAGACATGGGGGTGGTTTTTTAATTGTTTGCGTGATGTTCTCGGAGAAGAAAATATGTATTGCATTATTTCGGATAGGCATGCTGGCATAATTAGTGCAATGAGAGTGAGAAGGTGGCTGCCACCTTATGGTTATCATCGTTATTGTATGCGGCATCTTCAAGCAAATTTCAGTAATGCTGTAACAGACAAAACAGTGGTTCCAATGATTCAAGGATTAGTACGTGCGCACAACAAATATAAATTTAATAAGATATGGGAAAAAAATGGAAAAAAAAGATAGTTCAGCGACCGATTGGTTACAAAAGATAAATAAATCAAATTGGGCGATTTCGTATGATACTGAAGGTCGTCGGTGGGGCATACCAACTAGCAATAACGCCGAAGTGATGAATTTTGTTTTCAAAGGTATAAGAAAACTACCTGTTACGGCAATTGTGGAGGCGACATTTTATAAGCTAAATTGTTATCACGTGAGATATCGGGCGGCTGCTGATATGAGGGAAAAGAATTGGTCGGATATAGTGATGTTAAAAATGGAACGTAGACACATTAAGGCTGTTAGGCATGAAGTCACTTGCTACAACTTGAGCAAGGTATTTATCAGGTGCTTACGCAAGCCCGGCGTTCGACGAGTGGTATCGGAATTCCGAGAAAGAAATGGCGAGTGGATATCAACGAAGGAAAATGCGAGTGTCAGAAAACTATGATATATCACTACCCGTGTTCGCACATCATAGCAGTTTGTATACGCAAAGTTATATCTAGCGAAGTTTTCATTCATCCGTGTTATTCCTTGGATAATTTGAAACGTACGTAGGAAAAAAGTTTATATCCTGTAAAGGAAAAATCACAATGGACGCCACGCATAGAAATTTGTAATTACAATTTATTTCCTGGTGATAAACTTATAAGGACAAATGCTAACGGAAGGATGAAACGTGGAAGAAGGCAGGAGTTGCGAATCCAAAACAGTATGGACACCATGAACAAAGAAAAGCGTGTAATGAATTGCAGCGTCTGCAAATTACCAGGTCACACTAAACGAAAGTGCACACAAATGGGTGGAGACCGTTACAATGGACCGTAGTTTGGTTTATTTAGTTTGTTTTTATTTTGTTTATTTTATTTAGTTTGTTTTATTTATTGTTGAGTAGTTGTAATGCTTAAGTTAAAACAATCTCAATAAACCATAAACCCTAAAAAATCAAACAAACAAATCGCAACATAATGCAAATCCCCAAACATAACCCCTAAACCCTGAAGTGATAAACTATAACGTAGTCCAAATCTCAAAACATAAACCCTAAAACACTAACATAAACCCTAAACATCTCCGCCGCGTGCACCACGGCCACGTGCACCACGGCCGCGTCCTCTTCCTCTCCCTCTCGCCTGGTTCCGAGTCTGCATCTGAGTGAGCTGACTGACGTCTTCTCCTCCTTCCTCTCCTTCCGCATCTGCTCTCGGTTCGTTGAGCACCTCCCACTCAGTATCGCCGGGATACTCATTAAGCTGAGTACAAATTAGTTTTTGGCATCCCAACCATTTTCTGACGCCGTCCCTTACTTCCGCCCTCATATTTGCACCAAATTCTCTGAGCATTCTGAAACCTATGCAAGCTCCCTCCATGGCAGTTTGTGCCTTATTAAAAAAAATAAAAAATTTATAATTCTAAATTTAACTTTAAAAATATTAAAAAAATTTACCGCTAATCTTTTTTCGGGGACCATGGGGCGGTATGTGCTCGAACCGTGCGAAATGGTGCTCTGCACCAACGGATCAGAATTCTGCCAATACCAGCTCATGTAACCATCATAATCGAGAGGGGTATACGGCTCCAGGGGATCCATTTGCGAATACCAATACCATTTATCGTTCCAACGTGTAATCCAATTCTTGTGAATCTTACGTCAATCGTTTCCGCGAAAATTCGTCAGGTTGCGTAATTCTTTGTCGGCAATTTTGTCGGCTTCAGGTATTTCCGGGGGTATTTTTTGCCGATACCCGAACTGTCGCATCACCCTCTCAGGACGATAACGCTCGATGATCCAGAAATAAATCAACGGCACACTGAGTAGTGCCGTAGTTCTTTCTTCCTGACAAATAGGCGGTAGCCTATCGCGGTATGGTTCGTAAGGTGCCCAAAAGATATCACTTGGAGGGATGCTGTCTAACATGTCGCGGTTCGCCCACAAATGATTAGTCGACGGATCCTCTTTAACTCTTGCATCTCTCCAGAGCATGCCAACCGTATCATTGTAATCCGGATCGTCGTAGATATTCAATCTTGTCGGGTTCAATGAAACTCTCGGTCTTCCGGTCGCAAAATGTTGCCAAGCCCATAATTGTAGTAATAAGATGCAACCTCCCATATTTTTCCGATCGGGACCTGTACTTTTGCACAGCTCTCTGTACAGGTATGCAAGTACCCCACTCCCAAATGCCCACTCATGCAAATTATTCATTTCTTCTAAAAGTACCAGGGGCATGAGCGAATAACAGTCCCCATTCGGATCCGTAAATAAAATGTCGGAAAAAAATCCGATCATGTAAGCTCTACAATATTGCTCGACTCGTAATATGGTGGCATCACACTCCAAATCGGCAAAATTCTCCATGAACCATTTTTTTTTACCAACACGTTGCTTTTCTTATTTCCTGATCCTCTGAACATCTCTTGGGGGGGTGTTTTTCCGAGTAGTTCCCCGGCTTTATTTGCCCAATTAATACCGCTGTTCTTCACACAAAGGGGCTTGCCATCCACCCGCAACCCCAACAAGCATGAAACATCCTCTAATGTTATGGTCATTTCTCCGTGCGGCATGTGGAACATATGTGTCTCTTTTCTCCACCGTTCCTGCAGAGCAGTTATCAGTATGTCATCGATTGGTACATAACCGATTCTCTGCGTTTGTAACAAACACGCACTCGCAAAATATGGCTCGAACTGAACATTCCATGGCACCTGCGGAAACGAAACATATAAGTAAATTATTTTTACATAATTAAATAAATAGATATATAGAAATAATTTTATATACAATACATTAATATGATGTTGCCTGTATCGAAAACCCCCTTTCGCTTTAGCCTTGGTGTTGTCCGGTTGGCTGAAACATATGGTTCTGTGATCATCCTGGAATTCGTTCAGCGGACGATATACCGGACCTTCTGGCTCAACTATAGGAGCCTTCCCCCGATCCGCACGACTAGATCCGCCCCGACTAGATCCGCCCCTAGATGACATCCCTATATAAATTTTATTTTTTAAATATAAATAATAATTAAACAATTACTATAAATAAATTACTTCAATCTTTTTTTAATATAAACAAATTACTTCACTCTTTTTTTTAATAGGAATAATAGTATATAGTCAAAAATAAAAACCTAACAAATCACTATAAATAAATATATTACTAAACAAATATATATTATATTTTTTTTCTTAAAATAACTACATATTGAAAATTAATTATTAAATATTTTCATACCGAATAAAATTGATAAAAATATCCCTATATAAATAATAAACAATTACTATAAACAATATATTTTTACATAACTAAATAAACATACTATTTAACACAAAAATAAACAAATTGCTTCATTCTATTTTTTTTAATACAAAAAATTGTATATATTAAAAAAAACCATAAACAATTACTATAAATAAATATATTATTAAATAAATTTATATTATATTTTTCTTTAAAATAACTAGTAATAAAAAATAATTACAAATTTTTTTCATACCGAATAAATTTGACGAAAAATTTACTCCTTCTCCTTCTTTTTCTTCTTCTTCTTCTCCTTCTTCTTCTCCTCCTCCTCCTCCTTCTTCTTCTTCTTGTTCTCATTTTTCTCTAAAGAAATCAACAAAAATTCAAACAAATTTCAATACTATCAACCTATTTAAACCAATTTCAAACTAATCTCACTAAATCCATACCTATTTCGCACTAATGTCACTCAATCAAAACTTATTTCAATTCAACCAAATCAACAAAAATAACTAATCAAAACTCAAAATCAAACAAAATAACTTACATATTTCTTCTTCTTTCTAACTTCTCCTTCTCTTCCTTTAATTTCTCCCCTCTATCCCCTTTAATTTCCTCTCAAATCGCATGAAATTTCGCCCCCAATTTTCCTCTTTTTTTTTCGAACGGACGGGTAGGGTTTAAATGAGGGTCGGACGGGTTTAAATTGGGATTTTAAAAAACGCAGTGGGTAGTTCCGCCAGACCCTCTGGCGGAACTAGTTATTTCTAGCTAGTTCCGCCAGATGGTCTGGCGGAACTAGACTATTTATTTTAATTTTTTGGGTCAGTATGCAAGTCGAAAAAAATGGTCTAGTTTCGCCATAGGGTCTGGCGGAACTAGTTATTTTGAGCGTTCCGCCAGATGGTCTGGCGGAACTAGACCATTTTTTTGATTTTTTTGGGTCAGATTGTAAGTTGAAAAAATGGTCTAGTTCCGCCAGACCCACTGGCTAGTTCCGCCAGAGGGTCTGGCGGAACCTGTTATTTCTAGCTAGTTCCGCCAGAGGGTCTGGCGGAACCTATATTTTCGTCATTTTTGGGCCAATTTCACCGTCTAAATTGGGCCAAAAATAAATTTTACTTAGTTCCGCCAGACCCGGTGGCGGAACTAGCCTTTTTCATTAATTAAGGCTGTTTAAGGGTGCCAAATGGCCGAGATTAGCACAAAAAAAAAAATCCCTAGTTCCGCCAGACCCTCTGGCGGAACTACTTCAGTTCCGCCAGAGAGTCTGGCAGAAGTGCTACCTACCCAAATATTTTGAAAAACATGTTATCTGATTAATTATTCTTCAAAATAGTGCTACTATTCAAAAAAATTCATCCGCCACTGTGAACAAAATATATTCATATATGATAAAATGTATATTGTACTCGAAATATGTATAATTAATTCTAGTACATAATAAAGATAGTTAACCAATTAAACAAGCACGTGAAAGATCATTTCTCAAGCAAGCACTACAATTTTGACAAGTTCTTGATATTTTGTGTTCAATATTATGAAATTCTAGTCAAATAGATACTACATTGATTCTAATTGCCTATGGCTAATTAAATATGTTAACCATTAATGAATTTTTGGGCATATCTATCATTATTACTTAAATTCTTTTGCTTAGTACGTATATGTATATCCATGTATCAAAAAATGATTACATCAGAAACCGCTTGAGTGAATATCACATAGTGTAGATTGCCTGTTTAGGAGATAATCAATCTTGATTTGTACATTCTAACTACTCCAAATCACTTTTCCCTTGAAAATATTGCTATTTCAGTATTCCCCCCCACCCCCCAACCCCCCCTTTTTCTTCAAACCACGCTAGACTTTGATGTTTTGCCTACTACATAGTGTGATTAAAATGAGTTATTTAAATTTATCATGGATTATTTTCCAAATTTAACAAATAACCCAACATCAACATTGGTTATTTAAGTACTTACCATATGAAATGCAAAATCACATCAATTATTTGGAACAGAATTTAAATGTTTGATATATGTATTACTTTGACTTTATTGAAAAATCAAATCAACTGTTTACTGTACACAATCACATCAATTATTTTATTTAATCAATATTGTGAGAATATATTTCACCAACAAAGCCATTTAACATAAAAGAATACGTAAGTACAAAATTGATCTAAAAAACCTTACCCATATCAATAAAAACACACTTTGCAAATATGAAATCATAATTCAAATTCTAATCATTACAACATCATTCACGTCAAGTAAAATTGTATTAAAAATATGGAGAGCTTCTTTAACATAGAAAGAACATAATTTAACTGCAACCCACGTCATCAAAGATTTTCATGTAATTGTATGATCAAACTCAATGTAGTGCATGCCATGAAACTCCTACAATTTGAGGTCTGGGACGATGTGGCCTAAGTAGATGCGCAATGAGGTTGCTCTTTGGGACTGGAAGATAAAAGAACCATGAGAGAAGAAAAAAGTTGTTGGAAAAATGAGAAACTCCATTAAATAATAATTATCACACAGAATAATCAAATTAGCAAATAAAGAAAATTTTCAAATAGACATTTAATCTCCAAAATTTCGAAAATAATGGTGAACCAAAGAACTCTATTAAATATAAGCCGAAATTAGCACAGAAATAAAGAATATAGATATATAGAAAAACTTGGTTACATACAAATATAAACACTCATTTGCAGAAAATAATTTAATCATTTTGATATAATGAGTGAATATACAAAAACAGCAAATAAATAAATAAATTCCTGGTGGGCAAGAATAGAAAGCAACAGTCTGTAAATAATAACTACCCATGGCAGCAGAAAAGCTGATCAAATATCATGGAAACACAAATTTTTTATATACATTAATTTGGTCATAATGTGTGATATGAAAGGATTAGGTATGGATTATTTTGGTCTGAAACTACATCTTTAATGTAGTTTTTTTGTGCTCATTTTATTTTTTCGAAAGACCAAATTAACAGGTTATTGTTACTCATAAAATTATACTCAACGCATCTGACATTACAGATCCAAGATGGATCAATCAGACGTTCTTTGCGCATTTCCAAAACACCATGGGTACTTCCAATGATGCCATTATGGAGGCTGACCTGTTGGTTCTCATTCAACCTCCCAATATTGACCTGTTGGATTAATCGCCTACTACTCTCTTCCTCCTCAGAGGTTCGCACAAATGGGCTCTCCTCCCCGTTTTTCTTTTACAAAAGAGGGGTCCGTCAAGGGGACCCCCTCTCTCCCCTTCTTTTCAATCTCGCAATAAATGTGATTCAATCCATTTTCCTCCAATTGTCCCCCTTATTTTCCTCCATGTCTATTCTTGGGCCGCAAGTTATCCGATATGCCGATGACACGGTAATTTTTGTGGAGGCTAGTACCCAAAACCTTCAACTCTTTTCCTATGCTCTTGATATCTTTTGCGAAATGATGGGTCTAAGCATCAACTGGGGCAAGAGTGCCTATTGTTGTCCTCAGTTTGATGATATTTAAAACTATTCCGAGCTACTAATATTTTTGTGTGAGAATGTCTTGAGCTAGATAGTCGCATGATCAAGTTCTCGGAAATGTCTTGGTCGCATCCTGCCTATCTCAGAAGATTAAGAAATCGTCACGCTTGCAAAAAATTTCAAGAGAGTATTTCAAGGCGTGGGAGCAAGCTTCTTAGTTATTCGTGTGTGTGTAGTTTGGTGAGAAATTTAATTGTTATTAAAAAGAGAGTAGAATATGCAAAATAGTGATTTCTGGTTAGTTCCGTTAACAACGGAAATGTTCCGTTAACAACGGAAGTGTTCCGTTGACAACGGACCACTGTGTTGACAACGGAACCCTCCGTTGGTGAACTTTTCGTCCTGACTTCTTTCTGGCCGAAATTGTATACAGTCCGTTAGCAACAGAATTCTTCCGTTGGCAACGGAACTGTAGGAATATAGCCGTTTGGTTTGAAATCTTCTTTGATTGCCTTCTGTTTTTGGCAGTCCGTTGGCAACGGAATAGTTCCGTTGTCAACGGAACTGCACAGTTTCCTTCTATGACGGCTGCTCTTTCCTTTTTTATAAGAGGGCCGCCTCTCTCAGAGAAAGTACGATTTTCTATTGATAAAACGCAGAAATTCTCTCTTCTTAATACTAGTAAAATTCTCTAAATCTTAAAGTACATTATTGCTCGTGTTGGTTTGTTGAGTTGAAATTGAGATTGAATTGTAAGTTGATTGTTCCACCGGCCGTCAAGGGGTTGTTGTAAGGCGACGGTGGTTCGAGGTCCTGTAATCGATCTTGTTTGTTAGTGAAATCGGAGCCGCAAGGCAAGTCCCGAAGAGTAGGCAACTCGTGAACGCGGTAAGGGCCGCTAGCGAGTAAACGGGTGGTTAAGTCTAACGAAACCACCTCACCGAACTTCGTCAACAAGTTCGTGTGTTCGGCATCTATTTATTTTTCTATTTACTCTAATTTTTGTTTATTTATCTTTCTTTGTTAATTAATATTCAAACAACCATCAACAAAAGTCTAAAAAAATAATAAAAATATAAAACCCTAAAAATTCAAGTATTCACGTTTCCGCACATTAGGCCTTTTAAACCCCCCCTATAGGCCTCAATCAAACAACAATTGGTATCAGAGTAGGAATACAGACCGTTTCAAATTCCAATTTGAAATAATGTATATTCGATTCATGGCGACTCCTCCGATCAATCGTCTTCAAATAGCGTATCCCGACAAGCTTGACGGCAAGAACTGAAACGTATGGAAAAGATGCATGATGAATGTGTTTGATCTTCATTGTCTTCGAAAGGTAATTGAAAATGGTTTTACCATAGATTTTGTAAAAGATAGTACGACAACCTATATCGAGGACACTAAAACCAATAAGACACTTGACATAATGACACAGAATCTCATTCTCACAAATATGTTGAACACATTTTCTGTAATAATCGAGGGTTGTGAGAATTCTAATGAAATGTGGAAGGCTCTCCTAAATAGATTTGAGGGAAATAATCAAATGAAAAGAACCAAACTCATGGGATTTGAACAACAATTTGATAATTTCCGGATGATCGAAGGTGAACCCATAGAGGATATGTACACTCGTATGTCGCATATCCGAAACGGATTCACCGCTTTAGGAGAGAAACTAACCAATGATCGAGTTGTAGGAAAATTGATTAGGGCAATGCCATAAAGCTGGGAAGTACTTCGAGTCTCATTGGAAACTATGCTAGCAACGAAAGATATCGGGCCGGAAGAACTTGTCAACTACTTTCGTAATTTCGAAACCCGAGTGAGGCAAATGGGAACCGACTCCCAACCCAAGACGGTGGCTATACCGGCAACGAGCTCGATTGATGAGGATGATGAAATAGCGTGCTTGGTGCGACAATTCGGTGAATTTCGAGCCAAGGAAAAGCAGTTTAACGACAACCGACGTCGCAACAACCAAAAGACGTACTGCTTCGAGTGCAACAAGAAGAGACACACCATCGACAATTGCGTCACTCTTCATCCGATGGTTCCGGTTTGGACTCCGACTCCGAATCGGACATGGCGAATGTCGCATTCATGGCATATGATGATGTGGACGAGGTATGCGAAAGAGCGATACAGGAAATGATTCGACTAGGACAGCTTCCAGCTCAACCCCATACCTCTCCCGTGACATCCTTCATCGACACGACTTCCTCCAGTTCTTCCCGCGACATGAGTCACGAGATATATCTAGATCCCATTGTAAATTATGTTTTAGAAGAGATGAGGGTTCCTAGTTCCAATCAAGTTATTGAAAATGTAGAAACCGGAACCCGCGATGAACTAGAACAAGAGTTAAAAAGACTTTGAGAGTCTCTTATTAGTACCCAAGAACTACTCATTGTTTCTGAAGCTTCGGTAAGGTCGTACAAGGCAAAAATAAAAGAATTTGAAAATTTTAATTTAAATAATACTAACAACTCAATCGACGAAAACTTAAACAAGAAGATAAATAATTGTATTTGTGAAAAATTAAAAACCGAAATTAGTCATCTAAAAGTCGAAGTTGTAAGTTTAAAAAGTGAAAATGAATCTCTCAAGTCTGCTTGCGCCAGCAATGTCACAAGTAAACTTGATTTAGACAACTTATTTATAGGTCAAAAACCAAATGATAAAACTGGCTTAGGGTTCAAGAAAGAGATCGGTACTAAACCCGCTCCTTCAAGACCTAAAAACCATACAATAAAAGGGGAGCTCAATCAACCAAAGAGTAGAAGAAGTACATTCATGTACCGAGTCTACTCTAAGGGCCAAAGTCCTAAAAGTCGAACTTCTAAAAGGTTTAGTAATAACAATAGGTTTCACTATTTTTATGATTTTCGGCATATTCATGAGAATAACCGCGGTGTCACAACCGAAAGATTTTATAAAAGAGGTCCTAATGGTTATTTTTATGAAATAGTCGACACACATGTCCCGAAGAAGATTCAATGTAATGAATCACAACATCGAGTTTCCAAACATTACACTAATGCACATCAAAAATAAAGTTTTTCAAACTCAAACAATTTTCCCAAATCAAACAATTTTTCAAAAACAACTGCTTTTAGTGCCAAGTCGACTGAACCAAAGCTTAGGAAAACCGAGCTTTCAAATCACTATAAAAATCATTTTGTGAAATGTACTAAAGAGACTTCGAACTCGATTTGTTCATTTTGCAACTATTGTTGCAAAATAAGCCATATCTCACTAGAGTGTCTAATGCGTAAGCCTGCTAATTCTTCAAAATTTGTTTGGATGTGTAAAGATAGAATCACTAGTAGCCCTACCTCTGACTTGGAGGTACCAAAGTCTACCTAGAAGTTTCGGTAAGTCCCCCCCCCCCCCATTTTACCTAAGCCATACTTTTAAGGGGGAGCTATGGGTAGGAAATCATATTAGTTAAATACTCATTCATTTTAACTAATATGCTTGAATTAAAAGATTAATTACTCAATTATTATTCGATATGAATTCTTTTTGGGCAAATTTTTAATGAATTCTCCTTGATTTCTTTTGACTGTTATTCATTTTTCTTACCTTATTTTTCTTAAAGTTTATGTGCCTTTTCATTCTAAAACCGTTACTTATTTTATAATTTTTTTTTATTTGACGAAAAATTGAGCAAAAACACTAGTAAAAACTCTTGTATCATCCAAACCTGCTTCAATCCGTTCTCAATGGAACAGTTCCGTTCCCAACAGACCAATTGCGTTCCTAATGGAATGCACATAAAAACATCTCTCATCCAGGAGCTAATTTCGCAGAACGGACCTCTCCGTTCTCAACGGAGCCTCAACGGAAAGACCTTTGGCAACGGACTATGTGAAATTCATTTTCCGGATCTATTTTTCCAAGAATCCAAATCCTAAATCCCTTTCATAACCAGCGCCTCCTTCCTCTTCTCTCCCAAACTCATAACCCCTTCCATTAAAACATCCTTTCAACCTTCTCTCTTCCAAACCTCAAAATCCTAGCCTCAAATTTCACCCAAATCCTACCTTCTCCAAGTCCTTTGGCCTCCAAATCTCCTCAAATCCACTCTAAAAGCCAAATCTCCACCAAATCCTTACTCAAAACCATCATACCTCCTCTCAACTTGGTGGATTCGAGATTTTTCAATTCGACCGTGTTCCTCGCCTTTCGTGACGATTCTCTCGCGCATTCGACCTATCGGCAACTCTCTCTTCAAGGATTCAACAAGGATTTGGTATAACTTCATCTCTCTCTATTAATTTCTCAATTCTTCAACCTTACAAATGGTACCAAAATCGAAAACGGGAATCAAGACGACGGCGTCCAAATAAAAAGCACCTTCCAACCCCGAATTGGATTTCAATAACAAGAAAAATACTTTTCTTTTCAAAATACTGGGCGCTTACGATAAATTCCACGATAAATTAAGCGCGAAAAATGCATGCGAGCTCTTTCATGCTCTCCGCCACGAGAAATCGCGCAAGATCTATGACTTCGTGATTCAATTCCCGAAATTTTGGAAATTTACCGGGCTTTTGACAATATCCGACCCGGGATTACGAAATTCTAATTTGCCTCTTCTACGCCAATGCAGCATTTGATGACCAAACCTATCAAGTTACATCGTGGCTATTCGGGCATCTCGTAATAATAAACCCGTCCAAACTTTGTGAGTGGTTCGGTCTTGAGGTCAATCAAGACCAAGAGTGTTTCTATATCCGACGCGCGAATGAATGGCTCGGAAGTGAATCCTATGAACAAATGAAGGAATACATGCATGGCGACCAATTACGAACCGTGACAACGGATTGTTTTTCACTTCATCAATAACATCCTCGCTCCAGTGGCGGCTCTTAAAAAAAATTTCGAATGGCGAAACATTTATGTTCTTCGACACCTGTGGTATAAATCCAAATCAATTAATATTCCTTTCTTAATATAACATCACATGCAATACTTCTCACAAATTGGAAACCTTCTATATGGAAATCTTCTTACTTGGATTTGCAATACACTAAATATCGTGATTCCTCATGCAATTCTAATAAATCCTTTGGAAAAGGTCCCTAACCATGATCTTCTTGATCTTGACCGTTACGCAAACTAATACAAACATAAACCCTACTTGTGTGATATGGACACGTATGACCATTTCGTTCTTAAAATGAGGAAGGTCTACCATTACTTTCCACCTTTGAACGAACGCGGACAACCCTTGTGGCCATCCGATACTGCTTCCAAGAATCCTGACAGTCTCGCGCGCGCTTTATGTGCATTAAATCCTCAAGCCAATCCGGCCCCGGCAAACCCAAACCCTAACCTTCTGGCGGAACCCGTTATCCACCACGACCTGGTTTTGGAACCCGCAGCCGAGCGAAATAACTTTGACGATGATGACGCTATTGACTTCGACTTACAACCGGTACAACCGATTAGGAGCTACGCGCTATGGCCCGTCACCAAACAAGGGATCTCGCGGCTCTTCATGACGGCTAACAAGAGTTGCACATCCGCCAAGATGAGAGCGAGGCCCGTTTCGCGAATTTTGTTCGACAAAATAACCAGATGTACCAAGACCTTTATTGGATTCAACAAGAGAACTTTCAAACCCTACTCTCGGCTTTTAATGGCCGATATGCTCCCGGTTCCTCTTCCTCCAACCCTAACCCCTCCGACTTTGGCGGACCGGCCGAGTAACCCGTGACCATTCTCCATATTTCCCTAAACCCTAGTTGCGTTTTGCTCTTTCTTTTTCGTTAATGTTTTTTTTCTTTATGTTATATTCTCATAAATTTGTGGTTTGTCTTTTGCTTATTTGTAGTTCTTATTTTCCTTCATTTTGAACCTGTGATGTAATGTATTAGTCGTTTGCACTTCTTTAAAACCCAAATTTCGTTAAAACTAATGTGTGCATGTGGTTCTAATTACTTTCTTTTCACAAAAATAGCTAAACAAATAAATAATTACAATAAAACTAACTTTCATGGGTTATTACCTTAAGGGGGAGCACAAATAGAGGGGGAGCTCATGCCTCTCGCTCGTGTTCCTTTTGCATGTTTTTCAAAAAGGGGGAGAATGAATTTAAACTTGCCAATTTATCAGAATAGTTTTGAATATCATCAAAAGGGAGAGTTTGTTGTCCTCAGTTTGATGATATTTAAAACTATTCCGAGCTACTAATATTTTTGTGTGAGAATGTCTTCCTGACTTCTTTCTGGCCGAAATTGTATACAATCCGTTAGCAACAGAACTCTTCCGTTGGCAACGGAACCGTAGGAATATAGCCGTTTGGTTTGAAATTTTCTTTGATTGCCTTCTGTTTTTGGCAGTCCGTTGGTAACGGAATAGTTTCGTTGTCAACGGAACTGCACAGTTTCCTTCTATGACGGCTGCTCTTTCCTCTTTTATAAGAGGGCCGCCTCTCTCAGATAAAGTACGATTTTCTATTGATAAAACGCAGAAATTCTCTCTTCTTAATATTAGTAAAATTCTCTAAATCTTAAGGTGAGATTAGTGGAGTTTTGAGCGTGTTGCTCGTGTTGGTTTGTTGAGTTGAAATTGAGATTGGATTGTAAGTTGATTGTTCCAGGTTGTTGTAAGGTGACGGTGGTTCGAGGTCCTGTAATTGATCTTGTTTGTTAGTGAAATCGGAGCCGCAAGGCAAGTCCTGGAGAGTAGGCAACTCGTGAACACGGTAAGGGCCGCTAGCGAGTAAACGGGTGGTTAAGTCTAACGAAACCACCTGCCGAACTTCGTCAACAAGTTCGTGTGTTCGGTATCTGTTTATTTTTCTATTTACTCTAATTTTTGTTTATTTATCTTTCTTTGTTAATTAGTATTCAAACAACCATCAACAAAAGTCTAAAAAAACCATAAAAATATAAAACCCTAAAAATTCAAGTATTCACGTTTTCGCACATTAGGCCTTTTAAACCCCACTATAAACCTCAATCAAACAACACCTATTACCCAATCGCAATTCCATCCCATCTTCATAATGTTGTAGGCAACTTACTATGTTGTGATAAGTTGACGCTACCTACAACCTATCTAGGCTTCCCTCTCTCTCTCTGTCTCAAGAAGCCCAAGGAGGTTGAATACTTCCCTCTCTTTAAGAGAGTACAATGTAGAATAGCGGGATGGAAAAGCAAATTTCTCTTCTTTGGAGGACGACTAACGTTAATCAAGGCTACTCTCAACGCCTTGACCGTATTTCTCATGCAAGCACTGCAACTTCCAAAAGGAATTATTCAAAAATAGAACGGTCTATGCGAGCCTTCCTTTGTCAAGGGACGGATAAGTGTACTCCGGGGAAATGTCTCATGAACTGGCATAGAACAATGCTTCCCAAGAGGAACAGCTTAGGCATTACACAAATAAGAACACAAAATGATGCACTTTTGCTCAAGTGGCTATGGAAGTTAGATGAACCAGGGAATGGCTTATGGAGCCACTTCGTACATCTTCTTTACGGTATCACAAACACCACTCAACTAGCCGAAATTAATTAGCAAAACATCTCCTTCTTCCTACGAGACCTAAGCCGTCTCCTTCCGATATACAACACTTCCGTCACTCGTGACAACCCACAGAACCAAATAACATGGAGATGGGAACCATCGGGTACCTTCTCATCGAAGTCCGGATACGCCTTCCTTATAGAGCCAGGAATGATATGCGTGTGGCAAAACTACTTATGGCGGATAAAGGCACCGCCGAAAGTGCGATTCTTTCTTTGGCTAAGCTGCCACAACAGAATTAACACGGCAGACATACTACGAAAAAAGGGTTGGCCACACAATGATCGATGTAGTCTCTGTAATTCCACGTTTGAAACCAGGGATCACATTCTTTTGGACTGCTCTTTTGGGACAGCCGCAAGAAGATTAGCTACGCGTTTCTTTAACAATGTGCCATCTTTCGCAAACTGTTCTACTTTTCTTAATGACTGGCTACGGAATCGGAAGCGCTTATCAAAGGATAGGAGAAAACATTGGGAAGCTCTCTGGTCGTCACTTGCGTGGAACATTTGGAAAGAACGCAATAACTACATCTTCAACGACAAAAAACGCTCTCCGATACAAATTGCAAAAAGAGCAGCCGACGAAGCTACCTCATGGCTAGAGCACTGCTGACTTAGTTTGGATTTTGATCTTAGGTTTCTGTTTCCTTCTTATCTTTCATTTCTATTTCTCTTGTACTATCCCGTTGTACTGGTTAACTTTAATCAATAAATTTGAATTTGAATATGCAACTTGTAACTATTCCTTCAACAACAACAAAAAAGAAAAAGAAAAAAATAAAACAGGTTATTGTCACGGCATCTTTTGATGTAGTCTAAATATATTCAAAAAGAGCTGCACCAGGTTCTTGCCATAAACCGATTATGTGCATTATGAAATATTAAATTAGCTCTCTCTAATTGAATATTTATGAATTTTCCAATAGGAAAGAATTTTATTCCCTCAAATCAAATCAAGTTACTGAGACTCTTTCAGTCAACTCATCACCAAACCGTTGATTATTTTAATGTAACCAAATTTGATTCAGGTGAGTTATAATACTAAGGAATATATTGTTGACGGGATATCAATCATAAAAAAATTGTTTAATATGATTTGGTCATAATGTGTGATATGAAAGGATTAGGTATGAATACGGTGAAATATGTGATAGTACCGTTACATGAATAGTTTGATCAATATAGGTAATGACCATCTGCCGAAATATTAGTTTTAAAAAGATGAGTTAATTACTAATAATATAAACATGTAAATATCACGTATTTTTGGCAGTTTGAAGATTATATGTACTAATGTTAGTATTTAAGACCTATTTTATATTAAATTGAACAAAAAGAGGACATGTTTCTTACATTGTGGTAATTTTATATTCCTATAAACCAAATTACATCAGTATATTTAATCATACTGCCTGCAGAAACAATTGATAAAAAGAAAACAGAATGTTCTTTTTGTCAATTAATAAGCTTGTTAATTAAATATTACAAATCGGATTGTATATCTCAGCTCAATAAAATCTTCTTTAAATATTAAATTATTTATATATTTGACACGCCTTCCTATCATGGTTTATAAAAATTTGTCATTTTTATAAACTCAAAATGACAACACATACAGTTACTCAACTCAAAGATAACAATCATAAATTTATTGGTAATAATATATAACGCCCAATTATTTAACAGATCAATCGCTTCAGCCATCATATGAAGCATGTCGCAAATTATCAATTTTGTTTATATTATCATGAAATAACTTTCTTATTTCATAATGCAATATAAAGTTATATATTTTATACTTTATATTTTATAGTTGTTTGGAAGGCCACGGATTTGTACTTTGCTCGCTGACGTGGCAATTACTTTCAAATTCAGCCATCGAATTACTTCAGTAGTGGGCTAATAGACTTTGAAAAATAAAGGGCCAACTAAAGGCAAAATTCTACCTTTCGAATTCCTTGTACAAATGACCAAACTGCTCCTATTGACTCGCTACAAACAACACGCGTGTAAGGCGGATGCTAGAAGGGCTTTTATGTCTTGGTGTACCCACATACGATTGTATGCTCCTATTTATGATTCAGGATGGCCCTTAAACATGCACGCAAGCACTAAAATTTTAATATACCAATAATTAACTTTAACTAGAAACCTAGGAATTCCACAAAATGTCTCATGGAATGAAACTTTCTGTCGTCCTTTCAGTTAAAGTGTTGGTCATCCTGCATTCTAAAAATAGAAAATATGATAAGATTGCAATGGCAAATGACGGGACATCCATCCTGCATCACAAGGTTTTAGGAAACACAAACTTACAAGTTCGGCAATTAAAACGGCGAATTGACTTGAAAACTAGCATCTCGAATGTTGTTTGTGATTAGAAGCACTATCTGGATAGGTTTTGATTTTGATTAATATCTGAAACACCGAAAGAAAAAAAAATTACTTTTCGATATTTGAGATGCCAAAATATTTTATGTATAATAGAAAAGTAGTAATTACTTACCAACATTCTGATGCCAAAAATATGGTTTAAAACATGACCTATCTGGACCCAATGCAGCATTGCTATTTCATGAAGCCCTTTCAAGAATAACTGGGCACAAGGGTTGTATCGGTACGAATTACATGGCTAATATAAAAACAAAACCTAATTACTAAGCTAATAATAATATAAATAACTCGTTACATGAATAAATATTTTCATTCCTTCCAAATATGTGCTAAAGCATTGTATAAGCTTTAAATAAATATTCAAAATTTATACCAAATTATCACACAGGTATCAATATAAATATTCATTACACATTCGACAAAAATTAATTGTTTATGATTGAAATACTAGGGCCCAAGCATTATGGGAAGAGAAATTGGAGTAATTTCTATATAATTATAACCCTACAATCCTGATAAACAACATAAACATACTTAAACTCAAATTACTGTATCCACAACCCATATTAAGGTGACTTAACTTTATGTGCCCATACTTGACTGCATTGTGTTATTTGGATTACAACCACAACTAGGATAATGTTAGAGCCTAATCCATCCTTAATAGTTTGTGTTAATAGTCTATTATCGGATAACTATTAAAGATATTAATTTATGTTTTAACATTAAGGGCTATGTTTACATTATCGGCCTAGTTTGTTATGTATATCAAAATTAGGTAGATATAAAGTCCTGTATCACAAATCTTCTCAGTGACACGTGTCAATACACACGACTATTTAATGTTCTAAATATTCGTGTTGAACTAGAAGGCGACCTACGTGATGCTGCGGGTATGAGATTATTTCTTAGTTATTTATAGCATAAATACATAGTATAATAACATACAAGGAGCTCATTAATATACACATATCATATATTATTACATCATCGAGCTCAACATACTTTTCATGTTTTTCTCAAAACATAAATTACACTACGTCCTTGAGTACAAGGAAAGTGAAAACATAGAACTAAACTTACACTACCACGATATATATACATGGAATGATAAAGTCTTGATGTTCGTCGTCCTATCAGACTATCGTTCCACAAAAGACTTCCTTTTTACAAACGTTATACACATCTTATTTGTTATTCTTTGGAGTAGTTTCATTATTGTGCACTGTTAAAAATAATATTACATAAAGTTAAATGAATGTTTTATGTAAACTTGCGCCTGTTCACATTCGACCCTATTTTCTTCCTCTTGCTTTCTCAACAGATCCGTAATGACTCCCACATCGCTGTGAGCCATGATGGTAAGTAAGTAAGAGAAGAATGAGCTTCAGGCCTTGACTGGTACCGTTTGTCGGTACCTGTCATTTTTATATGTAACCTGTACATGGTTACATTAACATATACATACATTAATTAATTTTGATTGGGGTGGATGATTGATAGGAGGAAAAGGCTAATAATAGCCTCAAACGGTACCTGTCATTTTTATATGTAACCTGTACATGGTTACATTAACATATACATACATTAATTAATTTTGATTGGGGTGGATGATTGATAGGAGGAAAAGGCTAATAATAGCCCTAAGGCTTGTGATTAATTTAGGGTTCATTTTGAAAGATTTTAGATTAGGGGTTATTGTGGGGATGATTAGTGCGGTAAAGATTTGATCCTGTTTAGTTGCACTTTAGGTGTTTGATGGTTTGCTTTACTGAATAGGGTCAAGAATGAATCAATGTGTTCTGAATTTAGAAATATTTCAAGATATGAATTGCAATATAACCCAATACAATTTTCTCTTTCACTTAATTGCCCCTTTCCATATTTTATATGCGTTTACACACTTTGACATTGTCTATTTTCACACTTTTTTTTTGCAATTTAGGCACAATGCAGGGGCCTTCTTGCAAGTTTTCAGTTATCCATTTTTTTAACAATTTGGTGTTGGTTTTGATCAGGTGGGTTCTCTCCGTAATTATTTATTAATATTTTTAGATATTATTATTTTAGTCATTATTCTTATTATTAAAAAAATTTATTATTGATTTACTTAGGTATTGTCTGAAATGCAAGGAGCATAGGCAGGTGACGAAGAAGCTGGACCTGTAAGCAGTCGTTATTTCAAAAACAAGCTCGTAAATTTCCCCATCCGAAACCTCAACCTCTCATAATACATTCAGCACGTGGGCTCTGCCTCGTTTTACAAAAGTGAGCTTGCATCAATGAGGAATTTGGTGGTAAAAGAGGGGGTATCAATGAGTTAAAGGGCGAAGGACAGGATTCGGATCCAGAATCGAAACCGTCGTCTCTGATTTTGATCAGGTGGATTCGGATTTAGATTCGGATCTTAGTTTGGGTCGGTACTAGTTGAGCGCCTCTGATTCTGATTCTGATTGTGGAGTTGGTATTCATTGATTTTGGATGCACTGAGTGAGAAATAGATTATTTACTGGAGCTGGTCTGTTGGTCTTTTATTTTAGTATGGACTGTATAGTCTTTGGTAGTACTGTGTTGCATTAGCCTGTGGTCTGTGTCATTTGATGGAGTAGTTTGTCTGATTGAGTTGGCCATATTATCTTAGCTTGGGTTCAGTCCTTTATGTATTCATTTTATTATTGCTAATTTATTTTGATTACTCTTCATCACTTCTTATTCATTTTTCTGAAAAATTCTGCTACATTTATTCATTCATCTTTGATACTAAGTATTTGTATTTTCTAAAGATTTCATCTTTATGCTAGTTTTCAACTGTACCACTGGTACAGTACCAGTTAAGAGGCAAGACTGGTATACTACTTATCATGTACACAAATCTGTTTTGAACTATAGCTTGTTTTGAACTGTATCAAACTTTATACACTTTAAATGGATACTGGTGAGCACTTAACGTTATTAATATGCATATCATAGTATTTCATTAGGCTATTTGCTCTGTGAATCAAATAACCTCCTTCAATATATAATACATGTTTCATACATCCAACAAGTTAAGAAATAGGGCCCAGTCAAGAACATCTTCCTTTTTATGCTCAAAGTGATGAAATATGACTCAAAAGAACAGCCTTCTGCTGATAAAATTTTCTTTCGATTTCACTTGTCCATCATATCCCATGTAGCCGATACAAAAGTAGTCAAAAACAATAAACCAAAATTACTGAATTACTAACAGCGCATCTGAACGGACTAACACTTTGGCCTAGGGCATAACACCATCAATCTCCCACTTGCACTAGGTCAAATCAACCAAATATCTCATACTCGTTGATCTAAAAGATATCAACCCATTGACCTAACATGATCACCATCATTTAAGGGATTAGGTTCTTAAATGGATTATCAAACATTGTCATATGCAAATACTTTGCATAATTTTTATATCCACCATAATCTAAGAAGAATACTTTATCCTTCTCAAGTATATAATTATACTCTTGATTATTATTTAGTGACTTTCACTAAGATTAAACTTATGTATGCTTGTTACACTTAATTCACATCATATGTAATTATGCTCCCACTGAATTTCTTGTCAACATAAGATTTATCTTTAATTTTTGATAAAACCAAACTGTTTGGTTATTTCATCAAATAATAAATATTCAACTAGAGATTTTTGCTTTAATTCATAAATGAATTTATGCAACTTGCAAACTCTTTTCAAAAATTTTAGGATAGACAAAACTCTCAAGTTGTATCATATACATACTTTCATATGTTTCTATTAAGAAACAACGTCTTGACATCCACTTGGCATCTTTTATAGTCATACTATAAACATATGCCCAAGAAAATTCTGAAATACATAAATATGATGACTTGGAAAAATATTATCATAGTCTATACTATGAGTTTAACTTAACCACAAATCATACATTATATGTTTGCACATTATCCATGTCGGTCTTTCTTTTAAAATCGTATTTCCATCTGATGGATCAATCAAATTCAAAACTTGATTGTCTGACATGGATTACATCTCAACTTTCAAAGTCTCTAACCATTAGAGCATTGACTCATCATAGTCTATTAGTAGAATGTGGACTCACCATCTATGAGTATGAAATTTTTATCATTAGACACGAAAAATCTATATTTTTCGGGCCTGCGATAAATTCTAATAGATCTACATGAATATACTTATGTTATATACTCAGACTCTTCAACATCTTGAGAGTCTAGTTGATTAATTACAGACTCAACCACTAGTTGAAATCTGAATTAATTTCCATCCGAGCATTACGGTCAGTATGTGGAATTTGAACTTTTCAAATTTACTCCCACTAATTCTTTTGGAAACACTTCTTCCAAAGAGATATAATTTTCGAGTAACAAACACTTTGTTCTAATATTAATTATGGAAGTAATATCCTTTACTTTTCTTAGGATATTCCACAATAAGCACTAATCCGATTAGATGCATGATGCTTCAATTAAGTATCATATCCTCAAATCTTGATAAAAGATAATCTGATACACCTACTAGTCCATATCGCATATGGAGTCTTTTACAACTACTTTAGATGGAATTATATTCAGTATGAACTCAATAAGAGCGTAACCCCGAAAGAAATAGAAGATATATTTAACTCATCATAATCGAACTATATCTAATAAAGTTCGATATAGTTATCATGATGATCAAACACTTAGTTCTCGACTCCTCGATCTCATCAAAGAAATATGATTTTTTGAAACCAAGTTTTATTCTCTACTTCATTATTTGTAACTTTTGAACTTTTCAAAATATTCAAATTTAAAATTGACAATTTGAGGGTCTCTACGTGCAACGCACGTGCCGCGGCTAGTATACACTAAAACAGCCTCGCACTAGAAGTGACAAATGGATGGGTCGGGTCACTTCGGGTTGGCGTCATTCCGGTTCCTAGAAGTTCGGTTCACGGGTCGTTCGGGTCTCGGGTATTTCGGATTTCGGGTCGTTCGAGTTTCGGGTATTTCGGTCTCGTCGTTTAGGTTCGGGTTGGATCGGGTTTCGGGTCGTTGACTTGTCAACTTTTTCGGGTCAGGTCAGGTTTGGGTTCTGGTGGGTCGGATCGGGTTTCGGGTCAGGTTAGATTTTGCTAGCTCTATTTACACACTATGTCTGTTTAACTTTTGTTTGAATAAAATATCTATCTATTTTCAATTTTGCGCAATCAAAGAGGCCGATGAGCTCAAAAGTCTCAAATAGAATTTTATAAAACCAATATATCTAATATATTATTTTCAAAAATAATATATTGATATTATAAAAAATAAAAATAAGATATTACAAAATAATATATAATACTAACATAATAGTGAAATTAATAATTTCATGATCATTCATTCACTATATGCAATTTCAGGTCATTCAGATTCGGGTAATTCAGCGGATCATCTAGATTATAGATCATTCAGGTCCGGGCCATTTAGGTCTTAGATCATTCAGGTCTCAGATCATTCGAGTCTCGGGTCTTTCAGATTTCAAGTCATTCGGGTCTCGGGTATTTCGGGTCTCGGGTATTTCGGGTTGTTTGGGGTCGGGTCGGGTCAGATTTTGCCAGCTCAACCTCGCACTCTAAAACATAAATTATTAAAAAATAAAACTTATAAAGACTTGGCGCACCACGTCACCATGGACCAACGCACAAAGACTCTTAGTCAACCATCCTTTGACCCATTCCTATAATGGGAAAGAAAAGAAGCAACACGAGTAACTGAGGTGCCTTCTACTTTTGGCACGCCTCTTCTCAGTTTGAATGAGCTAAAATCGCCATTTTCATCCCCATTCATCACAAAAAATTGCCTCGTCAAATTCACCTCCCCTTCCTCTTTCCTCCTCAGCTTCGTGCTAGGGTTTCTCATGACCGCTTACTCTTTCCTCTTCACTGCATCGCGCCAGAGTTTCTCACAGAAAGAAGGTGAAGGAGGAGAATCATAGTTGCCAGAAACACGATACGCCGGGAACACGGTACAGATATGCGATACGCTATATCCTCCGATACGCGATACCGGGGGGGGGGGGGGGTAGGATTAGATGGTACGGTCTTTCGATACGTGATTCACTATGGATATAGTGGTATATATATGTGTATATGTATAAAATAAATGTAGCATTTAAAATATTATAAACAATATTATATGTTTTTTTTGATCTATGTTGCCCACTTTAAAATTGTTTCTATAATAAAACCAGCAAAAAAATTATCATTACACATAAGTTATATATGGGCCATTAGATAAAAAAAATAAAAAGTTGGATGATGAAATAAAGAGTCATGTTGAATTAGAAATTATCAATACATATAAGTTATATATGGGCCATTTTTTCATTTTTTTTGCTTTTTTTTCTCAGTTCTTTTTATGGGCCGGATTCGCTATTTTCAGTGATCCGGTACGCTTGAGACTCGCGTTCCGATACGGAGTGATCGGAAACGGGGTACGGATGTGTGATGAACGTTTCCGATAACTATGGAGGAGATCTTACTCAAGTTTTAACCTGAGGTTCGCATTTCTTTTCTGACCCTTGAGTTTCTCACGCCAGGGTTCGCATTTTTTTGGAGTGTTGTTTGTTAATTGTTTCCACTGCAAAATTTCATCTTCTCTCTTACTAAATTTTCACTTATTTCTCAATCTTCTCTCTTTTAATGATGTTCTTCACTGATATTAGGTTGAAATTGATTGAATTAGGTCTTATGTTAACTGAATTAGATTTAAAATTGATCGAAGTAGTTTTTGTGTTTAGTGAATTTCGGTTCGCATTGACTGATGAAGGTTGAAAGTTGGCTGAATTATGGTTGAAATTGACTGATTTTAATTTATATTGTCTGATTTGAGTTTCCATTGACTGAATTAGGTTTAAGTTGACTGATTTAGGTGTTTGATTTTTTTTTTCTGTTCTTTATTTTTGATAAATATTCATTATATTATTTTCCCAAATAATATAATAATTTCATGAATTTAACTTCACTTTCTTGAGTTTAACATAATTTTCATGTATTTAACTTAAATTTCCTCTCTTTCTCTGGAGGCATTTGTTAACTTATTCTATTTTCCTTAATTCTAGTGTATTATAGAAAGAGTGTAACATAAAATAGAAAGTGTAATGAAAAAAGAGAGTGTAACAGAAAGAACGAGAGAGTGAGATAGTAAGATAGAGAGAGAACGTGAGATAAGAAGAGTGAGAGAGAGATAAAGAGATTGTGTTGTAATAAATTTTGTGATAATAAAATATTTTATGAGTATCGCTTCGTATCGTCAAATCCAACAATATTTAGTTAAATTGTATAATTTTTTTTATACGCATACCAAAATCCGTTAAAAATATTACTACTATAACCCTCGCTCCTCTTCGGGAATATATTTTTTAATAAGAATAATTTAAAACATTTGGAGGGACATATCATAAATAATTTTAAAAAATAATTAATTAAAAGTTTTGTGAGGCATAATAATTATGATTTTCATAACAAATATCTAATTAAATTTAGAATGTATAAGCAAGGCCCAAAATCACTACTGCGGTGGTGGTCAAAATTAATAATAGGGTTATTTATATATTTTTTTTTAATTTTTTCCACGGTGATGGTCAAAATTGATGATAGGGTCATTTACTTGTCATATTTGGACTCTAATATACTCCTACTCTGAATTGAATGAAAAAGACTTCAAAGTACCCTTCCTTTTGAGGTTGGAAAGTGACCACATTGCTTGGGCTGGTGACCAAAATTCAACCACACTAGATGGATGGTACAAAGTCCCCGCCCTCATCTCGTGCATAACGGCAGTCTCTGGGCTGATTAGCAGAAATGTGGTTGTACTTTCTAGCCTCTTTCACTCCCACCCGCTATCACTCTCTCGCTCCTTTTTTTATGTAGCTAGTTCCCTAAACTAAAGGACTAGTTTCTGAGACGATTCTGAGTCCAAAATATCCACTCTAAGTTAGCCAATAGGTAAGGATAATAGGTATATGGGTAAGCAGGTCACCTATACCGGATATTTATTTGCTTTGATAGTTCGGTCTAAAGAAGAAGTTCAGACAGAAGCTTGGGAAAGTCAAGAAATAGGCGCCCGCTAGGATGTAATGAGGAAATGAAGGAGCGTTTTTGTTCTTATTAACCATTTAATATTTTTTGAATAATAAATATAATTAAAAATTTTAATCATCAATTAATTGATACCCAAATAAGGTGGTAAATTGGAGCTATCTATTATTTCCCAAAAAATAAATATTGCACGGTTTGTGTGGAGATGAGCAGAGAATAGCCAATAGAAGACCCTCAATAGTTATAGAAATAATACTAATGACACTCTATTTTTAAATGCTTAACGTGAAATTAATAGATTGTGGAATATATGGCAAATATATTGAAATTTAGGGATATTTGTTAAAAGGGAAAAAGCATAGCCACAAAAAACTAAGCCATTCATGTGGCAAGATGGTGTATTGGATACTATACGCACTTTTAGAAATGACCTGCTTCATATCTATCAATATCAGATTTGGTACAGAAAATCTCAAAATTAGACACGTGTCACTTGTTGGTGAGAAGTTCATATTGTTGTACTCTTGAAAAAAAAAATTTCGAACTAAGTTCTTATTTTCAGTATCATTTGGAGAAGATCTTCTTATCATTTCTACACAACACAACCCGGTGACTCGATGATTCCTTGCTTTGAGCCTCTATATACACTACTACAAAAAAAGCCTTTAGTAACGGTTCTGAAATCAATTCTATGTCGGTTTTGAACCGTTACCTATGGCAATATTACTAAATATATTAAACAACTGTTATTAAATCTGTGTTGCTAAAGCTTACCTTTCGTATCGGTTCTAAAGAAATAACCGATATAAAACGCAAATATCAGCAACAGTTTCTTGAAAATAACCGTTACAAATTAAATACCTTTAGTATCGGTTCTAAACAATAACCGATATAAAATGCACAAAATCAGCAACGGTTTCTTCAAACAACCGTTACAGAATAAACACTTTTCGTATCGGTTCTCAATAAATAACCGATACAAAATAGTAAATGTTTCTTCTACAGAACCGTTACAGATTTACAATCATTAGTATCGGTTGTTCCCAAATAACCGTTAGTAAACTTAAATTATTCGCAACGGTTTTTCACAAAGAACCGTTACATATAAACTTAAGACAACGGTTTTTTGTAAGAACCGTTGCTAATTTTTAAAACGGGAAAATATTTTTTAATTGTAATATTGTTCTTAGTATCGGTTTTCTGTTAATAACCGTTACTAATCGTATATAATTTTTTTTATGCAACCGATTTCTCTGGCTAGCCCACATTGCTAGCCATAAACCCTAAACAAGCACACAAATTAAAATTCACCGAAATTATATATATTATTATTCACAAAAATTTGTTCATACAAGAATCAAATATTTTCACAAATAAATTCGACAACCCTATCCTTCATTTCCTCGA
This sequence comes from Juncus effusus, assembly GCA_027726005.1. NCBI lineage: Eukaryota > Viridiplantae > Streptophyta > Magnoliopsida > Poales > Juncaceae > Juncus > Juncus effusus. The sequence goes on along the minus strand of CM050900.1, from coordinate 1,361,607 downwards.
TATCCTGCTCAGGATACGTTTCTGGTCCGATCGACTGTACAAAAGAAAATGAAAATTTGTAAGAAGTTGAACAAATCTAAAATGGAAAGAAAAATATGAATGAATTTATAAATATTTTTTTCATACCTTTGGAAGAGTAGGGCACGATTGGCCGTGAATTGTTATTATGTCCCACATTGTCCTCATGATATAATAACCGCATTCGCTTCCCCCTGGTTGTTGTGGGCCTACAATTTAAAAATAAAACAAATGATTAGTTACCCCTAAACCGTAAACCCCCAATTCGTGGAATTAAAATTTAAAAGGCCAAATACCGAAAATACCTTAATCGTTGAATATTTTAATTTCTTCTGACTCTTCATGTCCTTATCCAAGCAAAAGATTCTTGTCGCTCTGGAACACAATTAAATTAAGTCAGAAAATAGTTTTAATTAGTATATATATTTAGGAGTTGTAATATTTTAAATTACTTACATGTTTAATACATTATAGATATGCAACCCCGGTACATTCTGATTTGTTGGGTTCACGATGTAAACATTAAACTTCGACATTTGTATAGCAAGAAGAATCCAATGTTCCCTACAAATCATATTAAATTTTAAAGTTAGATAAATTCGGAAAAATAAATACAATATTTATTCGTAAGAAAATATTCTAACCGTGAAATATAAGGCAGAAGGATGTAACTGTCGGGATTTTGAGCCGCCTTCATAACATCGGCCAGATAACTAGCAGCCGCACTTAAATCGGATGCGACCATAGTTTCCAAGCAACGATATGGATCGACGAATAGAAAATTGTCTAGCCCGAATTCCGCGCACTGACGCGCACAAACCCTGCAAGTAAACCCAATTAGGTCTTACTGAAATAAAATATTAAGAAAGACAAAATTTGTGTAAATTCATACATGCAAAAGATTTGTAGAATCGAGACGTTGAGCCAATCATTCTTGAAGAGATCAACGATGTCGGAAATCGACAGACAGATACTGCAGTCAATTCCGAACGCCTCTTCGCCGAATGGGATGTCGAAGTCCCAGATGTCGGGGGGTTGGCTCATCAATATCGTGTATAGCCACTTAGATTTTTTGTTCATGGTTCGAAGCGTTGCCTCGTCAACAATCGGGTCCCGTTCGACAGCTGGCGTCGCACTCTGCGCCATGTCGGGCTTTTTCTTTTTCACGGGGGCCGATTTCTTCGCTGTCACGGCCTGTATATAAAAATTTAAAATATTGAGTAGAAATGAAAATTTAACTAGTATATATTAATAAAGTAGCGAAAAGTAAAAATACTTTATCGGGCAGCTCCACTAAGTGTGCAGGCCATGCGACATACGTTCAGATCAATTGGCCTACGTGTTCCGTATCGTCGACGGGACACGGAACACTCACGTAAGCTAGGCCTTCGATGACGCTGTCGATACAAACCCTAAAATGATCGGGCGGAATGGGGTTGTTGTGAATTGAAACGCCGGGACCCGATGGATATAACTTCCCATGCGCTACGAAAATCCGGCCCTCATCATGTAGAACCCAGAGTTTGCATGGAGTGGGACCCTGAAAAAAAGTTTTCACGTTAGAAACTATAATTAATTGAATATAGTATAATTTGATTTTATTGAAAAAATATTAACCTGGATTTCTTGGAGATGTTGCTGTGGCAACACCAGATTGGAGCTCATCTGAGTGGGCGGGCGAAAATCTTGCGGCGAAGTTTGTAAATGCGGGGCATCATTCAATTTTGAGGCTAACATCCGTATTTGTTCATTGAATTCCTCCGCTTGTTTGGCCAATGCCGAATTTATTTTGGTATCCAATTCCGCCTGGGTGATGCAACCGGCGTGACTAGTTTTCTTCCTTGGCACTTTGCCGTAAACGGTTGACAATGTGGCAAACGTGGAGTGCCCCCGTATCCTCCCTGGATGCTCGGGAGTCCCAATCGAAGAACTCAAGATATCGTTGTATCGGTCCGATTGAAACAAACCTTGAGATGCTTCTTGAACCTTTGTTTCCTGTGACGAAATTTTTTATAAAATGGTATGTAATTAAATTTATATTTAAATTTATATCGAAATAACATAATTCACGTACCACGCGCTGCAGGACCTCATTAGTCGCCGGATTCGGGACTGTCAAAAAACCCTCGGCTGTCGGCTTAGCTCTCGCCCTCAACCATCTCTAGCTTCGAGAGTCAAAAACTGAACTAACTCCCGATGAGGACGAAGACGATAAAATGACTTCATTGCTGTCCGATTTGAGTCCTTTGTATCCGGCCGATCCGAGTCTGTGCGGATGGATGTTGTGCTTTTGCGCCTCTTTCCCTTTCTCGCTCTTCCTCTGTTAATGAACCGTTACATATATTAATATTTGCAATTAATAAATTATTTGAAATAATTAATATCCAATACCTTAAAATCATCGGATTCTTTCTGCCGACGGAACTCTGCCCATGCTTCCTCTGAGATGTTGAATACATCACACGGGTTTTTGGGATTCGGCCGGCGGATGAAGTCCCTCACAAGTCTGCCTTTCCAACTCTTCCAATCCTCTCCCATGCGGCGGATGATTTTTTTCTTGTGAGTGTCATCCACGATATTCCAATAATCCTAAAAAAAACATATTTACAATATTACTTTAATTTTGCTAAAAAAAACCCGAAATAAAAATAAAAATTAATAATATTAACTCGAAATAATATTGACCCGAAATAAAAATTAACCCGGAATAATATTAACCCGAAATTTATAAGGCTATCCCGAATCCGTAAACCCTAAACCCTAAAACCTAAATCATCCGCCATAAACCCTAAACACGAAACCCTAAACCCTAAACAGACCGGGTTTACCTTCACTTCAGTCCATAGATCTTCTTTAAGTTGCACGTCCACCCGCCTCCGGTCCTCAATCGTAGGAATATGATCTCTCGCTAAAACTGCCAAATATGTTGTAAAATTGGCCGCAACTGGACCGGTTGGGGTGCCGTCCTCTTCAAATTCAACGTGGATAGAAAATGGTGTCTTCATGTTGTCCTTGCTCGTTTTCCTGATCGGTCCGACATAAACCCTAAACCCTAAAATTCGACGAATTGGAAAATCAACAAACACCTTATGTGCGAGCCCTAAAATCCATTAAAAAACCGAAATTAATAACCTGTTGGGAGAAGGGGTACTCGGCGGAGAAACGCGACGGGGTCGACGGAGAAGTGGAGAGTAAGAGGACAGTGAAGCGCCGGAGAAGACGAGGTGAAGCGACTCAGTAAGAAGAGTGGTTTTTTTGATTTGAGGAGATTATTCGGAGATGAAGAGAGTAAGAGGGAGAGTAATAACGCGCCAGGCATAGTCTCAGTCTTTCTGTTCCTTCTCTTCTAGCTCAAGCGTGAATCGAAGGTGAGCTTTTTCTCTTTTTCTTCTCAAATTAATCTGTTTTTACCTTCGTTTTTGTGACATTGTAAGTGTAGGATCTCGGATATCAGTTTATACAGAAATTTTTTGGTTAATTTTGATGCTAATTTTACTGGTTTTTTGGTATTCTTTTTTTTAACTTTACTGAATGCTAGAGCTTGTTTATGCTGTTTGAATGAAACACGAGCTTTTTTCTTTCTAAGTTGCGAATCCATCTTTGTTATCTTTTTTTTTCTACATTTTGTTTCGTTTTACATTTAGCTAGAATTATTCTAGTGTGAGATCTGTGTATGTCACAACTCAACTCAATTTTAGATAGAATTTAAGAGAAAATAAGAAAAAAAGTTGGATTCTTGATAAAATTGCCAAGAGGCGGCAGTTTTACAACAGAGAACTCAAAGAGAGAAAATAAAATAGAGTTTCTATTACAATCATAACTCACCGAATCACTCTCACCCTATATATAACAATCTCCCACCAATGCAAAATTACAAAAAAGTAATTCTAAACAACACAAAATTAACTAGGAGTAGAATGAAAAACTCAAAAACATGGCATAGGCTGTAAATATGTTCCTCCTACTTCTCCATTAAAACTAGTAATGGCAACCTCCATTTCACTATTAGATCCGTTAACCCGATAAGCTAAGTGATAGTCGGGCCTTTTTGATCTGGCCAATTCCGCTTCATTTTTTAATTCTAATTTTCGGAGGCCCATCCTTCACCTCAACGGCCCTTTTCTCCCTTACACCTGACAGTGTAGGAGCTAGGTAATGGCGATTAAGTGTTTTAGTTTGATGAATTTTCATATTTCTGTGAATATTTGGGGTTTAGGGTTTAACGGATAATTCAATTTCAATCTTAAATGCTAATTTTATTATATAGAATTTTAGATACTGTTTGAGCATATGCTTACTTTACTTGTATTTAATTTTATAAAAACATCAATCCTCAAACTCATTGACTGTTGATATCAGAATTTAAAATGCTACATTCCTCTTTTTAATGCATTCCTCTGTTTAAATCGATTCTCTATTCATTTAATGCATTCATCTGTTAAACTTTTTTCTCGAGTTTGACACAAAAACTAAGAAGAATCAGAACCTAGTACAATTTTATAGAGGTGTATGATAATTTTAAATGAATATATTTGTTTCTAATAGATAATACTATGATTTTCTAGGTTTAATTCTTGATAAAGACCCGCGCAAAGTTTGACGTTGGAAGGAAGTAGAACTCATGGCGGTAAGCATAAATCTTTACTTATTTTTTATTTATTTATCGAAAAAACTGTTGGCCCTTACTTAAGACAAGTATATTTTTGTGAATTGTGATAAGCTCATGGCTGCAAGCATAAATCTTAGTTATTTTTTTATGGAAAATTTACAAATAACCCACTAACGGTTCTCAATATTATAGAGAACCCTCTACATTTTCAGATTTATAGAAAAACCTCTATGATAAAATTTTCATTTACCAAAAACCCCCTCCATCCACTTTTCCATCCATTTATTGGTTAAACTTTTTAAAATTCTCATTTTACCTCTATGAAAAAAATATCTTTCCAAAATAATTTTTCTTAAAAAAAAATTATAAAAATATATTTTCTGAAAAAGATATTTCTTTGAAAAAATAAATTAGAAAAAATATATTCTGAAAAATAGTTTTAAAAACTATTTTATCAAATCTTTTTTAAAAAAAATCTTAAAAATATTCTAATAAAAAATTGGTAAGAATTTTTTTAAAACATTTAAGAAAAATTATAATTTATTTTTTTTCTAAGAAAATATGTTTTCTGAAAATTTTTAAAAAATTTCAGAATTCTAAATACATCTTCTGAAAAATTCTAAATATATTTATGAAAAATATTTAGAATTTTTTTTTCTGAAAATATACTTTTTTTCTAAACTTTTTAAAACTATTTTATCAAATATTTAAAAAAAAAATCTAATAAAAAATTTTGTAAGAATTTTTTTAAAACATTTGAGAAAAAAGCTCATATTTTTTCTAAGAATTTTTTTTTGGAAAACGTCTTTACAACCTATAAAATAATTTTCTTTAAATACTGCTTTTTAAGAAAATTATTATATTCAAGAAATTTGTTTTTGATAAAATTTTAGAAAAACTATTTTTCTATGATAATATTCTTTGTACAATGTTTCAAATTTTTTTTACCAATTTTTATTTCTTAGAAGAACTATTTTTAGAATAACATTTCTTAAATGTTTTCATAAACAACCCTTGAAATTTTTTTGTTTAGAAAAAAAAAATTTATAAAAATGTATTTCTTAAAAACAATTTTCAATAAAAGTTTGTGAGAAATTTTTCGTTATAAATTTTAAAAAAAGGATTTGATAAAATTGTTTTTAGAAATATATTTCAGAAAATATCTTTTCTAGAAAATATATTTTTTTAATCTTTTTTTTTCCAATTTTTTTTCTAGGATTTGTTTTTCGGAAGATGTATTTTTAGAAATTTTTTTTGAAGAAAATTATTTTGTAAAATTATTTTATCATAGGAGCAAAATGATAATTTCAAAAGTTTTACTAAGAAATGGAATAAATGTATACCAAAAATTCTGGAATTACCTTGGATTTTCTTAATTGGAGCTGAACTAACCATAGCCCAAAGTCACAGCTTTAAATCCAACAAAAGCTTTAGTCTCCGTTTGTCTTCTTTTTCCCTTTGTGTTAAAAAATGTGATTTGAATTAGTATCAAATTCTACATTTATTCCTTTTTTTGTTCTATCTCTTTTTCTTTTTCCATTCCAAATGAAACTAAAAAATGTCCTAATCGGATAATTAGATCTTTATCTTATTTTCTTCTTTTCTTAGGATCAATTGATTCAAATTTCAATTTTTGTAAATTTGAAAATATAGGGGATTTTTTGTAATATTGAGAAAGGATATGTGGTTATTTGTAAATTTCCCTTTTTTATTTATTCAAAAGTTGTTAGCCCTCACTTAAGACAAGTATATATTCATCTACTTGCATAATAATCCTCCAAATTTTAATATTACAAATATTACTCTAAATTATATTTATATTTTTACTATTTTTCAATTTATAGAAAAATATTCATATTAATAGCTCTTGAGCATAATGGCATAATTGTATTTAATAAAAATAGTTAAATATATTTAGTAAAATTATCATATAAATTTATACCATTATTATTAGAATATTCAAGAATTTCATAAAATATTTTTACAATAAATTGCTTAATTTTGAGTGAATATTTAAGAACTACATTTTGAAAAGGTAATATTTTTATAATTAGTTATTAGATTTGTAAAAGTAATTATTTTTTTACATAATAAAATAGTATAAGCTTAAACTAATATATTATGTATATATTAAATATTCTTAACTTGGATGGTATATTGCAAACAGTACAGATTCTACTTCAAAAATAATAATGATTATTTATATGAAAATATAAATATTTGATGGGACAAGATTAAACTCGCATCGTTCCAAATTAAATTTTCTGATAGTGATTATTACCTTATTTAATTAATATTTTTTTGCCTGGTTTTTTAGAACAAAAATTTTATTGGACATGGTGCATCAACAAAATGTTCTCTCTATTATGAACCGGATGGAACAAAAACTCATCTATATGAAGGATGGATTGAAAATAATGAGAATCGTTATCTTGTAGCAAAGATAAATGATGAGGATGATGCGGACAAAATAGTTGGAATACTAAAATTTTTTAACAATTCCAATATTTTAAAAGTCCGTAAGATAAATGGTAATGACGAGAGCACGTACATGTACTACAGTGATACAAATCGATGCTTTACTCTCTCACGCGATGCGACGAGATTATTTGTAAAGAATACGAATGGATTTCACGAATTAAGTGAAATTGGGAAAATATTTTTTTGGTTAGTTTAATATAATTATACTCTGAAATCAAACTCGTTTTTTTCTTGTAATAATAATTTGTTATTTTAACATTTTTTTAAATGTAGGAAATTTGCGGAACCCGCCGAACTTTTGTGCGGTTTTAAAACTATGATTACACGTAAAAATGTTCTTGTAAAAGAGGATGAAGAGGGTTTTTGGTTTCCTATTTTAGGGGATTCTATCTCATTGCCAGGTAACTTTTTTGCATATTGGTATAATATTTTTATTTTTATAAAAAATATTTTTATATTATAATAAGTCTTCGTACTTTTTAGGAGGACAACATAGTAAGAGTGAAATTTGGAAAAATATTGGAAATTTATTGGAGGACCTTTTTGGTAGTATTGGTGATCAAGGTGCATTCCTTGATGATGAAGTGAGTGAATTAATTAAAAGATTAAAACATGGGGAGATACAAAGGTACAATTTATTTGATTATAGTTATGAGAATTAAGCATATAACAAATACAACGGGTTTGCATGAGATATTCAAAAAATATTGCATTATCATTTTGACAATAACAATATTTATAATAAAACATAATAAATATAATGTCGATGCATACGCCATAATATGTTGTTTTGATGATAACCATAACAGAATTTCTTCAATTTCAACTATAAACAAAACAAAACCATACATGATAAAACCAGCCAAGAAGGCATAATCTTTCACCTCAAGCTGACCCTTGCCAAATATTATAGTATGCCACAATCTCTAGATTAACCCCAAATAATGACAATTAAAATGCCCACCCATAAAAGAACTTAAACTCCCCTCAAAGTAAAAGAATCACTGAAACACCCTCATTCCTCGCGATCCAAACGTGACATCGGTTTCTCATCATCCTCAATATGTGCATATTAGTCGGTCTGTTCCAGTATATTTCCTCTTTTTCTCTCTGTACCATTACCGGGTAAGGATTGGTACATCTCATAACCTGGTCCGGCATAAGCTATACCGATCTTCTAGTACATCATACTGGACGGGTGGTCAGCAGAGTAGTGATGATGTGTTGGATGATGCAGTCAGTCAGGGGGCAGGCATGGAGGATAAGGGAGGAGTCCCGTTCTTCCGTAAGGGAAAGAAATGTATGTGGATTAAGAAGAAGAAGAGGGGAATGCAAACGAAATGAGTGGAGAAAGTCTCATCCATGGCGGTACCAGTCGAACAGACGGATGAGGAGAAAGAAGGTACTGGCGTTCTTCAGTGCGTGGAAGAAATGGAGACTACCGACACTGTCATGCAACTGGAGGGGACGGGTATTCTACAAAATGGAGAGGAATCTCATTCTGTCAGGGGACAATATGAGGAGACGGATGTCTTTTCATTCCGCACGTTACAAACGACTTTGTCTCCGACACTTGAATTTCAAAATCTTTTTGGGGCATCTGGGCCACAATGTGAAATGGGCTTGAGTGTTGAAAATGGGCCTTTGTCTGCCGAAGAATACACTCCGCTTCAAGCTAAAAAATCTGTTAGTCGATCTGGTATCGAATCTCTCCTTCCGCACACCACAACTTGCCGGAGCGTGAGAATCATGAAGAATGAGAGTTCTAAGTACATGAGCTGTGTGGAGAAAGCACGCAAGACTCAATTTGCTAAATCGAAATAGTTCGTCCTTAATTTACACAAAGGGAAGAAGCATGGAAAGGGAGGAGGAAGAAATGGGACAGGACAAGACGCAAACATCCTGTCAGCAAGACCGTTCAATCGGAACATCGGCGCTGGGGAGGCGATTCCAGATGACTAACAAAGCAAATGAAGGTGTGGATTACTCTGCTCAACTCGTGTGGGGGAGACGGAGATAAAATGATGGCGGAATTCCGGTCATGCATACTAGGCTCGGCTGTATTTTGGGGATGATGTTAGGCTGGGATTTATACTAGGCTATTTGGGGGAGTATTTACTTATTGATTATGGTAGGGCTTTTGGGCCGTGTGTTTGGGGGCTCTGTTCCTTTTGAAAGGGTCTTCTTCTATAGGCCATGTAAGGGAAATTATGTTTGGTGTTGTTATGGTTATTTACCAAGGGCTGGCCTGCCCCCTTTATTTATGTGTTCAAAATCCTTTTTCTTTGGGCTGCTAAGCAAACATTCACTTATATTATCTTCATAGGCCCAAATTCTCAACACATCTCTCTCCCCCAAACACTCACTCGCAGAACTCATAAAAATTAATGAATCAGACACAAACTAAGCTCTTCTCCCTCATGGCTTGGAATGTACGAGGCCTTAACGCACCACCAAAAAGAGCTACTGTCAAGCAAACCATTCAGGAACTTCATCCTGCTCTTATTGGATTTCAAGAAACTAAGCTTCAAGTTATTACGTTCATCGATTTAAATGACATTTGTGGGCCAAGCTACAAGAAATTAGAGTTCATTCCTTCTAATGGGGCTTCAGGCGGGGTCTTAATGGCATGGAATAAAAGCCAATTAGACTGCATTAACATCTCTTAGAGTCATCACTCCATTACTGGTACTTTTCAAAACTTAAGAGATGGATTTGTTTTTGCTGCAACAACTGTTTACGGACTGCCGGTGGCTGCCTCACTGCCTTCCTTCTTCGACGAATTGCGACTGACTGTTGAGACTATGGACATACCGTGGGTGATTTTTGGTGATTTCAATATCACTATGTCGTAACAAGAGAGAAATGGTTCTAATCACAACGTCAATTGGTCATCCTTATTTACGGATTTAATCAATGAATTAGAGCTGGTTGACTTAAATTTAAACGGACGAAACTACACTTGGTCAAATAACGGAGATAATCTGTCATTCGCAAGATTAGATCGTTTCTTGCTCTCCCCTAATTGGACTGAAACTTATCCTAATTCAATCCAGAAAGCGGTAACAAGAACTACTTCCGAACATTGCCCGATTATGCTAGAAATTAAAAGCGTTTTCAACGGGGCAAAAGTATTCCGATTGGAAAATTATTGGTTAAAAGATAACTCCTTCATTCAATTGGTCGAATCTTTCTGGAATCAAGACCGTGTCCCAAATCCTCAACAACTGCATAATAAAATCAACCTACTCACTAAAGCAATTAAGATTTGGGCAAAGCAAAAAATAACTCTCCGGAAGGAACAACTTCAACTTTGCAATTCCATTGTTGACTTTTTGGATAGAGCTGAAGAAGAGAGAATGCTAACAATGGTGGAAAAAATTCTAAGAAGATGGACCAAGACTAGGATAGTAGACTTATGTGAAATTGAGCAGATTATGTGGAAACAACGAGCAAAAGCTAAATGGACTGTACAAGGAGATACAAACTCAAAATACTTCCACTCAATCGCTTCATCAAGGAAAAGAAATAATTTCATAAATGTCATTCAGGTTAATGACTTAATGCTCACAGAACATAAAGACATTGCAAAGACTGCCTTTAATTGTTTCAGAGATAAATTTTAGTATTTGATTTTCATCATATTTATGGTGATAAATGCCAAGTTCTATTCCCGAAATTCATGTTGACAAATGCCATTCATAGGTGACAAATTTAAATGCCAAATTCTATGTTCAAAATAATGGTTATTGGCCATTAAAAGTTATGGCATAATCCAAATTCTTTTCTCGTTTGTCAATTGATGGTAACTCAACATCACATTTATGGTGATAATCCAATTCAATGCATCTCTTTTTGTTGATGTTTTCATTTACTGTAAGTGTTAATTAACAACCTTGCTATTATGTATGGCATTAATTGTACAAATTTAGGGCATTTCTAATGGTGGCGTTCAACAAGGTGAAATAAGAATAGAAGAGTAGAAGAAACTTGCGGCAGCATCGTTTTGGATATGGAAAGAGAGATGTGCAAGAACTTTCACGGATCGACAATCCACCACTCAAAAGTCTTCATTTGCATGGATTTCTCCCACCAATCTATTTCGTAAATAGAATACACATATTTAAAAGCCTACGTGTCCAATTCCAGTCTTTAGATATCTTAATCTAATGGTCAGAATTAAAAGATAACTTGGCTAATTCTGGTGATTAGGATTTTCTAAACTATTGAATGTATTAATACTTTTCGTTAACAACACTGTTTTGATATTTTTTTTATAGTGCAACAATGTTAAAAAGGCAACCATCTCTTTGGAGTTTGGCAATGCGTTATGGATTTATACTGAATGGCCGGACTATTCCTACGACGTGTATCCAGGGGATAATGGTAAATGTAGGTCCGACGCTACATGGTCGACTAAATAATTTTTTAAATAATCCAAGCGGCAAGATGACACTACATGAACTTTGTATTGGTCTACGTAACAAATTTCAGCACGTAAGTTCTAATTGTATTAGAATTTTTCATCATTTAATTAAGTAATTGTAATGCTAATATTAATTTATTCTACTTTTATTCGCTTGTTAACTTTTTAAACAGATGGAAACTGCTAGTGGAAAATTTACCGATCTTGATTGTGAGCTTCGGCTAAAGTGCCCACTATACATGATATATCTATCAGACGAAGTTGGTAAGGTTATGGCGGAGTCCTCCTTTCCGAATGACTGGAGTGCCGTTCTCTTTAATGTATGTTTTTAATATAAATATTTTAATTTTCAATTTCCAGAATATTTTTAATTTTTAATTGAACACCAAGCAGAAGATATATCTAACAACTAATAAACCAAACATAACATTGAGATATTTTCGTAAATTAATAGTAAATTTTTTTTTGCAAAAGTGCTGTTTGATACTTGTATTTCTATACTTAGTTATGAAATCATGAAGTTGAAATTAACTTTTTTTCTTTTCTATTTAGTAGTATAGACTAGGGTTCAAAAATATTTGTTTTCTACGGCAATTGCTTTGTGCGTGATTCGACTGACCGATTCGGCTCAGCTGAAGCAATTGACCTATAAAGTTTATGCGACTCAACTCTCTCTCTCTGTCTGTTTCTCTGTCGGCCTCCAACAGTGCAATTTGTTTAGGAACTTCTTCCCTCTCTCAGTTCCAATTTCGATCAATTTAAGGAGTTAATATGCAATAATGCAGGTGTTTTATTTCCCCTACGCAATTTTTTAACTCAAATTGGAAGAATTGGGAGTTTTGTCGCTTTAAAATCTGTTGTTTCTAAATTTGATTCTTCAACTTAAAGGCTTTGATAGTCTATTTGATACGCCGGTTTTTGAGGTTCAGGTTTGGTTTATAAACTATAAAGTTCAAAATACAATCATAATAAAAATTCAGAGTTCTTCTATTTATATATATTTTTTGTCTTTAAAGATATTCAAATTGCATGCTTGTCAATCAGTTTGTCACAAATCACATCATAATGGAAAGTCAAAGCTGTTATTTCTTATATTTTGGATTTTTATTTGGAATCTGTGATTTTTTCAACCAAATTTGACCTTCAAATTCTGTTCTTTTTTCTAATTTCAGTTCGATTCGAATTTTACAATAAAAGACATCAGAATGGAGGTGAAAAGAAGCAGACGATCGACGGTTTAGTAAGACCTCTTCAATTGAAAGTTCATGTTCAAAATACATAATTGTACTGCCTGAATTTATTAATCCCAAATAGTACTTTATTTTCTAGCTTTTAGCTAACTTTTAGCATTTATTTATTTCAATTAGATTGAGCAGTGGTTTTCTTCTCGTGGAATTGAACGACAATCTTAGATAATATAAGGGAAGATATTTTCTTTTTTACGAGTTTTTGTTAGATAACAAGCCATGTTATTTTGGTTCCTTGTTATATTTTTATTTGATGATGTGTTTTTTCAGTGTTGTGTTATTGACAGCATAACAAGCCTTTTTATGTTCTTTTTTCCAAATGGTCATGTAAAATTATGTTTAATTTTTGTAATAAATTTTATTCATGTGTACTGAATTATTTCGTAACACTAACCTACTTATTTGATACATTTTCTAAGTGACACATATATTGTCTTGCTTATGTTTGAAGAGACCTAATATTGGCTTGAAACGAATTTATGTGTTTTGACTTCCTTTTAGAGCTAGGAGTTCACCAGCCTTTCGAAAAATAAGTTTTACTTGTCAAAATAATTGAACTGAAATTAGATAGGAGCATGATAGAAATTAAGGTTAATCACCAACATATGTGAGAAGTAGCATATTAACAAACAAAAATATGAGCTAATAATTACAATTGTCAAAATATTGCACAACTAGAAAAATGATTATCAATAAATTATGGTGCACAACAGAGAACTGATATAGCCATGGCCACAAAATCTCAACCACAAAAATAATAAAATCTCTCTCGACAATGAAAATAATCCCCAACTGGAGAGTGGAGATTGAAGACTAGATGCAAACACAACGAAATTGATTAACAGGTCAGTGTCACTGTACCAGTTGGTCAAGAATATAATGAGGCTGAGTTGAATTCTACTTTTGCAGTACATGATTTTTTGTTATATAATATATGAAATATAATTTTTTTTATACGTAACATGAATTTATATCAATATTATAACAGTGCATCTAATTAGAGTGTTAATTGTTGCAATTAGGAAGTTTGCTCTTCCATAATATTTATGATAATATTTCAAGAAATATTAAAAGTATATATTATTTGAATATTTTTAAATTAATATTAAAATATAATTATAAGCCCTATTGTGCACTAAAATAATAATCATATTTTTTACACAAATGCCACTCACGTGCATAGTACGTGCCGGTACTAGTCACACCTAAAGAGCTCACATTAATTTGGACCAGTGTCCATCCGATTCAAATCCACTCCAATTCTAATTTAACTGATTTTTTCATGGGCCGAGATCATGTAAACTGTAATTTAGAAGGACCAAGGTGTATACGAACCAAGTGTATATAGACAAAAGAGAAATAGGTTCACTCAAATAATTTATGATTATTAATTTTGAGTTAATTATATATAGTTAAGAGATAATTGCACATATTATTTAAGAAAAGACACAGTAGTAATAATTTTTTATTGTTGTAAAGCAATTTTTTCTCAACTAAATATTTTGTTAGATAATAATTAAAATAATTATAGCCAGTTCTATATTAAATTTATTAAATATTTAATATGACAATATTTAATTTTAATTATATTTATAATAACGAAATTAGTTATATTATTTTGTTGTTTAATTTATTAAAAAAATATGTATTAATTAGTTCATATATGGTTCACAATTGCAAAATCTAAAAAAATCATCATTTTACTTCTTTTGTGTGTTTATTTAGAGCTTATTGTGGTAAAAAAATGAAAAAAATAGGAAGTATTGGGCCAGATAAGGGAAAGGGTACTGATATTGCGCGACGATTTTTGGGACGACCCGTGCGTAATGGCTGACGTGGCACGACGGCAACGCGATGGAGCTCCACCCGGCGACTTCTCCTGAGCAAGCGACGACAGCAGCACGACGAGATGAAGATTGCTGCTAAGATCTGAAAACAGAGGCGCAACGACGAAACAATATATATATTCAGATTAAAATAGTATATAGATATGATATAACAATATATAATTCAGACAAAACAATATATATATTATAAAGTTCTGATATAACAATATATATAATTCAGAAGAAAACAATATATAGATATGATATAGCAATACATAATTCAGATAAAACAGTATATATATATATATATATATATATATATATATATATATATATATATATATATATATATATATATATATATATATATATATATATATATATATATATCAGACCGCCGGGTTGGAGAAGAAGGGAACAACGGGAAGAAAGACAAGAGACAACCGGCGGCTGAGAAGCATGTCATGCAGCATGACGATTCACGCACGGGTTGTTACCTGACCGTCGTGATATCCAATTTCCCTATGTTTTGTGAGTTTGTTTTTCCATGCTTATTTTTCTTTGAAGAAGATTTCACATGAGTTTTTAGTTGGAAAAAGCTCACTTTAGCACCCTTAACTCTTGAATTTGCTCACTTTTGCACCCCCAACTATTTTTTGCTCACTTTTGCATCCTAAACTTTTTAAATTGAGTACTTTTGCACTCTCCATCCGTTAAATATCTAGTCAGCAGTTAGATGATAACATGACACTATGATGTGGCAAAAAATATTGTTTATTTATGATGACTGGATCTTTATTTAAAAAAAATAAAAGAAATATACCCTCCCCTTCCCCTTCCCTCCCCCCTCTCTCTCCCCTCTCTGCCTCACGAAAGAAAAAAAGAAAGAAAAAAACACAAACACACCCGCCCCTCCCTCCCATCTCTGTCCGTCCGCCGGTCAGTTCGCCGGCCGTTGGTCACCGCCGCCGGCCTCTCCCTCGCCGGCCGCCACCCCGGTTCTTAAGGACATGTATGCATTTGGTAATATTTTATGTTTTTTTAAGGATTCATAGACATTTTATGTGTTCTTAAAGACGACTTTTTTTTTTTCAAATTAGTAACGGTTTTTATGAAAGAACCGTTACAGAATTGCTTAAATAGTCCAAAATCTGTAACAATTTTGGACTATTTAAGCAACTTTGTAACGGTTCTTTCAGAAAAACCGTTACTAATTATAACAATTAGTAACGGTTTTTCTGAAAGAACCGTTACAAAGTTGCTTAAATAGTCCAAAATCGTTACAGATTTTGGACTATTTAAGCAATTCTGTAACGGTTCTTTCATAAAAACCGTTACTAATTTGAAAAAATAAAATAAAAAATAATCTACCGCCAGATGGCCTGGCGGTAGAGTTATTTTTTTTATTTTTTTTTTAACGGGTTTGATACCCGATCCGATTGGATCAGGAAAAAATTACAACAATGCCACTACCGCCAGATGGTCTAAATTAACCATATTTTTACAAAAAATTGCTTTAAATTTAGACATCAATTACTTTCACTAATTTGATCTAAATTAAAGACAAGTTGAACAAAAATTAATTGGAAAAAGAATTAAAAAAGAAAGGGAAAACTAGAGTTATTGGAAAGAGAAGTAAGAAGAGAGAAGAGGAGAGGACTTACTAGGCGGTGGAGAGGTGGCGGCCGGCGAGAGAGAGGCCGGCGGCGGTGACCGGCGGCCGGCGAACTGATCGGCGGACGGACAGAGATGGAGGGAGGGGCGGGTGTGTTTATGTTTTTTTCTTTCTTTTTTTCTTTCGTGAGGCAGAGAGGAGAGGGGGGGGGGGGGGGGGAAGGGGAAGGGGAAGGTATATTTCTTTTATTTTTTTTAAATAAAGATCCAATCATCATAAATAAACAATATTTTTTGCCACATCATAGTGTCATATCATCATCTAACTGCTGACTAAACATTTAACGGATGGAGGGTGCAAAATTGCTCAATTTAAATAGTTTAGGATCCAAAAGTGAGCAAATAATAGTTGGGGTGCAAAAGTGAGCAAACTCAAGAGTTAAGGGTGCTAAAGTGAGCTTTTTTCTTTTTAGTTGGAATGATGATTGAAAGTATGTAACATAAAGTTCAATGATGCTATGGCGATCTTAGCCGGTTTAGTGCTATTAATTATTTTGTTGGAAAATGTATTAATGCAATTCAGTTTCTAAATGTGACACATGATAAATTACTACAGTCATGTATAATTTTTTTATTATGTAGTTTTTATTAGATGTTATGGCTAGGTCAGAGTCTAAATAATATCTTGCATAATTTAGTTTACAAAATATATTAGGTGATGAAATTCCCTCTCATTATTATATGAACTATTTATTATTTTTTTCATGTAAATTTATAACATTATTTTAGCATTTTTTTTATTTTTGTATAATAAATTTTGTGATGTTAATTTAAATCTTATCAACAATATTAGTATTAATAGTATCATAACTAGTATTTGCTACTTTCTTTTGTTAAAATTATTACTATATTTTGTTTCTTTAATTGCTAAATGTAGAAAAGTATATATCATGTGTTGTTGATTCAGATCTTATCAACGATAATTATTCGATAATATCTCTTGTTAAATTTATTGCAATATTTTATTTACTAATTATTTTATTGTATCAGTTTAATGATTTATTAATGTTGTATTTCTTTTATAATTTATCTTATACACAAATTTATTGTTTTCTATTAAGTATAATATCATAATAGTTAACAATATTTTATTGTTTTCTATTACATATAATATAATATAATAGTAGTTAAGAATATTTTACTATGATATTAGCATTATTTGTTGTAATTTTGATCATCAAATAATAACAACATAAATAATAATATAATTTGCCCGTAATATGATTAATTAGTAAAATGATTAATTTATTAATATGATGCATTTATTAAATGATCAACTTATTAAAATGATGAATTCGTTAATATGATAAATTTATTAATATGATGAATAAATTAGTATGATAGATTAATTACTATAGTAATTTATTTACAAGTTTAGTTTATTAACATTATTAATTTATTAACATAATTAATTTATTAATATGGTGATACAATTTACTTCATAAGCATAAAATATTAACCCAATCATAAAAATCTCTTGGCCCATGGGTTGGTTAGGTTGAGTGGAACTTGTGGGTAAATATTAGCCAGCAAGTTGGAACCCAACAACATTTCTAATTATACTACTATATATAAAAGTTGGTCATCTTTTTGCCAAGTGTCAAAATATGAGGCCCTCAAATCATAACCGTTTAATTCAAGCAAATCCAACGGTTGAAAATGAACTTTCTTTCTTCAAGTGACACGTGTCATTTCGTGGGATCTTCTGCGCCAAGTTTTATACTTTCAAATATATAATGGGTCATTTTCAAATAAACATAATACCCAATACACAATTCGCTACTTGGTCATCTTTTTGCCACGTGTCGAAATATGAGGACCTTAAATCACAACCGTTCAATCCAAGCAAACCCAACAGTTAAAAATGAACTTTCTTTCTCCAAGTGACACGTGTCATTTTGTGGGATCTTATATGCCATTCCAAATATATAGCGGGTTATTTCCAAATAAACATAATACCCAATACACAATTCGCTACATAATAATTTATTTTACTGATTTATTGTGGCATCAATTTTTTTAAATAATACCCTCAAACTTTAGTTTTATTACCATATATGCCATCAACTATTTTACATTAAAAGAGAGTGGCACAATTATTATTAACCCCAACCCTTATTTTTCACCTACTTTTGAGCCTCATCAAAATGTCACATTATAACTTTTATCTCGACCGTTCGATCCTTTTTTTTGTTGAATCTTAACCTATGTTACGCGGATACTTCAAAAATTGAGCCGTGTCCGTGTCGGACACGACACTCCTCGGACAAGTGTCCGACACACCACGTGGCGTGTCAAATATTTTATTATTAAAAATTGTCAGGACACTTCTTACACACTTCTCATGACACTTCTCAGATACGTGTATTGGACTTATTGGCGCAATTATTGCACTATTTAGTCATTCTCTTATTTTAGAGACTAGTTCATCCAACTTTTCTATTCCAGTAATTGTGGGACTACACATTTAAAGTGAATTTTGATTATTTAGTGTCAAGTTTCCACACACAAACATCTAAAATGTCAAATATCTTGTATGCACGTATAAAAGTGCAACTTCAAATGTTATATATATTGTATCAAAAATATTACGTATAACTTTCTAATTATAAGGTAAAAATTTTATTATAATTCTTTAAAATAAAATAAAATTGACATAAACAATATATACAATAATTAAATTATATATTTTATTCATAAAATAATATAATAATATATATATAACGTGTCGTGTCCTCTACTTTTTTAGAATTGTCGTGTCGTTGTGTCCATGTCGTGTCGGACACGACACCCATGTCTGTATCCGTGCAACATAGATCTTAACCATTCATTTTTTCAAATTTATTGATATTTTATGGCAACATTTATGTGGTTATTAAAACATAAGCATATGATTGGTTGAATTGATGTTTTGTATTCCTTACCCGATTTAGTGAGAACTGTTTTGGGTTTGTTTGTGCCCATCAGATTTTAATCAGATGGTTTCGATGAATCATGCTGCAAAGTTATGTTTAATTATTAATACAATAGTTAATGAAGAGTTCACTCATTAAAACATAAATAATTTTTCTTTTCTTATTTAAAAAATTATAATTCTTAATGAAATATTTAATTTCTAATGTTAAAATCACCAAATATAAATTTGTTGGAATTTTCTCTTTACTTTGAGTTCCATATTATTATGGTTCCAATTTTTTCTTGCTAAAATATGTGAGACTATATAAAAGAAGATGTACAAAAATAATATGCTCATTAGCTTATATCTTATATCTTAGTTTTCATCTCTCTTTGAGCATTCTCAAGAGACCTATTGCCAATTTTATCTCGGCGGTTGGATCAATTTATTTTTTGAAGTCTTAGCTTTTCATAAAATTATTACCACAATATCACATGTACCAATAATTAATGAAAAGTTTACTCATTAAAATATAAATAATTTTTTTTCTTCTTTGAAAATTATAATTCTTTATAAAATATTTTATTTCTCATGTTAAAATCATCAAATATAAATTTGCTGGAATTTTCTCTTTATTTTGAGTTCCATATTGTTATGGTTCCAATTTTTTTTTCTTGGTAAAATATGTGAATATAGACTATATAAATGAAGATGTACAAAACTGATATGCTCATTAACTTATATCTTATATCTTATTTTTCATCTCTCTTTGAGCATTCTCAAGAGATGTATTGTCAATTTTATCTCGGTCCTTGGATCAAATTTTTTTGAAATCTTAGCTTTTTATTTAAATTATTACCATAATATTATATAAAGACATATTGTTACGATTCCAATTTCATTTTTTCTTGATAAAATATATGAATATAGACTATATAAAAGAACATGTAATAAAATAATAAGCTCATTAACTCTTATCATATTCTTAAGACCCCTCTTTGAAATATGTGTAATTCATACCATTTTAACATCTAAAAAAAAGAAAAATAGTTTGGAAGTTTTTAGTTGAACTTTGAGTTTTAACATATGTGTATTAAACATAACATATGTGTAATTCATACCATTTTAACACATGTGTATTAATTTGAACATGAAAACCGAAAATAGAAGTTTTTAGTTGAACTTTGAGTTTTGATTCATTTATTAAGTATTTTTTTTTGGAAGAAAAATACTCAAATATTGCTTCTAGATCTGTTAAGATTGTTTGTTGAGTGATTAATGATATACATATTATACAAATTGTCAAAATAACCCTATTTTTATCCATAAAATTCAAGTCCTATCCTGCTGCAGTAATTTTTCTGTTTTTCAGTATTTTCACTTCAATTTCGAGTCCAAAACAAATCTAAATATTTAAATAAATATATTTCATTTAAATTTCTCATTTAGTAGATAATTCTCAAACCAAAGTTTTCCCAATTTCTATTTATAATCTGTGAGACATTAATTTTTCACATTTGTTATTTTTCTGTTTCTGTTTTTCTTGTTCAATTTTCTATTAAGTTTATTTCTAATTTTTAGAAATATAAATTAATAATAAAAATATAGAAATAGTCATATCTGAAATATTTTGAAGTGCAAAATCCATTTATAGAATTTAAAATAGTAGTTGTTAAGACATAATTGAAGATATTGTCAATTTTATTAGAACTGGTCTGTCTGACCTAAATCTGGAACCATATATGAATTTTATCAATAACTCTTGATGTATTGAACATTTATGTATTAATTTCTTATAGAAGCTTCTAAACTAAGTGATTGAATTTCTTTAAAATTTTGGTGAATTTAGGAGTTTTGATTATTTTTCTATAAATTTTTGAAATCTGCTAAAGTTAAAACTGTGATTTTGTAAAAGTGCTGGATTAAATTATAATTTTCTCAAATTTTCTTAATAAAACTATGATGCCAATAAAACATCATTGAAAAGATCTCCTTGTCTAGTTTCCAAGGATACGTCATTTGCTAATATTGAAGTTCATTTGACCTAGTTTCGAAATGAGGAAAAAGAAAAAAATAATCAAACCAAATGGATGGCGAGTCAAGCTAGATCCTCCTCTTGGTCGATTTGAATCTTCCTTCAAATCTCGCTCCTTCTAGAACAAGACTTCCTTCTTGAAGCTTGGCTCCTCTTTTGTCTCAACTCACCAAAAAAAGAAAATTAAGTTTTGGACAACCTTAAAGAAGGTCATCCATGGAGAAAAAGAAAGAGGAAGAAGAAGAGAATGGTATTTTCAATGGATTAGAGAAGAGAGAATATGTGAGAGTGGTGTGTGTCGGTTAGAGAGAGAAAAGAGGTGCATTTTTATAGATAGATTTGGCTTAGAAAATATTTGGAAATAGAGTTGTGGGACTAAAAATTGAGCTTGATCCGGATTCTGTTTTGGGTGCAATTTTCTGGGTGTATTTATCAATTTCCCTCAACTCTATCCAAATTCAACAAGACTGTACACATGGCGCATCCTGATTGGCCCGCACTAAATTCTTGAATCTACCCCAACGAACCAGAGTTTGCCACGTGTCCAGTCAACCATCTATAAAAACACGTTTTGACACGTGGTGACGCGTGATAGGCGGAGAATAGAATCCTCGCACTGAAATTTCCTGATCATCGTACTGACGCGTCAGGATTCGCAGAAAACGCGTGACAAATGCTCTCCATTTCAAAACACCGGACGGTCCATTACTCTCTCAAACGCGTGTTATAACTCAACCGGAGGTGTCCAGTCTAGAGTTAAATGGAGGCGAAAGTCTTTGGGTCTGAAGAAAACGCATTTCCTCTTACGCGTTTTGACACGTGGCGGGAAACGATTGGTGAAAACTCGAATCTCGTACTGACGCTTGTACGACAACGTACTGACGCGTCAGGATATCCCCCAATCAACGGTTGCCACGTGTCTTCTCTGTATCCAGCTCTAACGACTCGAGCCACGTGTCACTTTTTGGTTCGTTGATTTCTAACTGAGACGCCACGTGTCATGAGCTGATTGGCCCAAATATTAATCCTTGTACCCTAATTCTTTTCTGCGCTGATTTGAGTTTTGCGATGAACAATGGAGACACGTGTCTCATTGTTATTGGTCGAGAGAAAGTCTGACCTTGGTCAGACGTTGACTTTGACCAAGGTTGACCAGATCTTGTATCGCATTTTCTGGGAGTTCTAGAAGGTCTTTTTTCACGAGGTTTATACCGTTGGATTCGTATTATCGTGCTCTTCGATTTGATACCCAGTTTGACCTCTTTTGGGAGAGTTGACTTTTGGTCAACTCGGCGATTTCCCGAGTTTGACTTCTCGTCTTTTTTGTGGATTTTGTAGATTTTGGCTTGGATGGTCAGTGGATAAGGGTTGTAAGAGAATTAGAGAAGCGTGTGTAGGGTTTTCGCGGAGAATTTGTGAAGAATTCGGCCATCTTTGGCCCAGGATTTGCAGATCGGCCCTTCATTTAGAGTTGACTTTTCACCAAGTCATCCAAATATCGTTTTCTCGGTCTTTTTACCTGAAAAATCACACAAAAGTGTATTAAGAGTTTCAACAATAGTTTATATTAATTTTAAACATTTTTCATACATTTTATGAGATTTAATGGTGAAATTTATATGATAAAAATCCTAAAAATGTGCATAAAAATACACATTACAGACCTTCACTGGATCTTGGTCATCCGGGATATCTGGCTAGAACGCAATAAGAGGATATTTCAAGGAAAGGTATTAGATGCTTCTGGAATCCATAGACGAGTATGGGCACAATCTTTTAGAGATACAATGGCTAAGTATTGAAGATTATAATAGACTAGGAGTTTTGGCTTGTTTTGGTTTTGTTTTATTTATAAATTTTCTTGTAACTTTGTAGATGCAATGTTAATTTAATATAAGCAAAATGATACAAACGCCTCAGGTGCAATTCCTAAAAAAAAAAGACAAAAGAGACAGAGGGATGAGAAAAAAAAAATAGAAACAAGAAAAGAGGGTAATTCTTGTTCCTTGAAAGTTCGAGTGGGAATATCGTCTTTATTTTAACGCTTCACTCTATGTCAAATCTACTAAAATGAGGGGGGGGGGGGGGGGGGGGGAGGGGATCTTTTTTTATTATAGAATACTCTATTGTTGTGTTTCTTCCAAAGAGCCCAACAATCAGGTCATTTTAGGGGCCTCAAACAAACACTTTTTTGGGACTTCAGAAAAACTAAGACAATCTCATATTCACTTGTAGAATATAAATGATAATAGATATTATGAAGTTAAATATGATGGTTTATACTCCATTGTGTTTTTCTAGATCGATAATTTATACCCTACTGTAGATGTCATATAAGGCTTGATTTGTTTTTTTTTTTTGAAGGAGATTAGTTGGTGATTTATTTATTTTCATTTTTTCTTCTTTTATTGGTTAAATATATACATGTATGGGGTCTAGTATAAGGCGGTTGCCTTTTTGGCTTTGCCACAGAACCGACTTTGTCAACAACATGCCAGTAGAATATTGTCTCCCAATGCTGCTTTGTATTGTAGGATTTTCTTTCATTTTATCCATAGATCTATAAATTGGAGGCCGCTAGAGCGCTCGTAATCTCATCTCAATGTAATAGCTTACTCCAAATTTCTGATGAATTTGGGTAATTGATGAATAGGTGTAAAGCATTTTTCTCCAAGATGTTAGAGTAAATGGTACACGTGTCTTGATGCGGTCAATTTTTTTTTGCATAGTTTGTCAGTTGTCAATAATTATTTTTATTTAATGTCAAATTTTGTTACCGTCCAGATGAATATTTAGAAAAAAAAAAACATAAGCAGTGACTTTCAAAATTTCAAAATGAAAGATCACTGTCGTACTGTTATGTCGTGTCATTAAACAAAAGCCACATATCGTCACAATACATCAACTATACTTGAGAGCTATAATAGTTATTTCTTATACAATATATAAAAATGGTGTAACATGTGATGATTATTCAGACCACGTATTGATTTTCTATATGTTAATATCTACTAATGTGAATGTAATAAGTTACATATAATTAATTGGGTTATGAAAATGAAGGACTGGAAGGGCCAACAACCATGAAATTATTTATACCTCATTTTCATAATATTTATAGTAAAAAAGGATCAAATTATATATTTATTTATATATATATAATCTTGAAAGGCTCTACTACAGTTCTTTTATCTAAGTGAGCCACGTCAGTCATATATTGTACACCATCCGATTTTGTAATCAACTTTTTACATGATACAGGGAGCAATGTATGTATACTAATTTTTGTTAGATATTTTTAAGACCCTATATCTTTTCATGTTTTACACAAAAAAAACCTCTTAAAGTAGAATAATCTGGTTTCAACTATTCTTCCACAGGCTAAGATTTTTACTATATTATAAAGTCAAATCGGAAGTAATTTATATTTGGGACATGATATGTCACGACAACATTGTAGCACGCCAGATCACGACGACAGTATATAAAAATAAAACAAAGAATCGCCAAATAATAGAAAATGAGTCACCATTAGTTTAATAATTTTGTATTTTCAACATTTGTACACATCAGTTTTCGAATCGATTTCAGAATTATGTAATCATGTAAAATAAAAAATTTAATCTTAAAACGAACTTGGAAGATGCATCACCATACAATATTAAATGCGTCGCGCAAAGCGCGAGGATCTTCTTGTATATTATACTTTTGCAAGTACTTTTCTACAATACAAGCACCAAAATTATCCACATAAATTCTTTAATTTTCAACCCTTAGATATTTATCCAAGGTCTCATATGACTCATCAATTGTAAGATTTTTGATGGGCCAATATATTTCTACCACCATTCTCCCCTTTTTATTTTACATCTTTATAAAATATATAATACGTTTTTACTCTAAAATTAAGTAAAAATATTTTTTTTGCTAAAAATTGTAGTGCTCAATTTTAGGCATGGCAGTTTACATAATTTTCTCAATATAGCAATAGTCGAGAAAAAAAATCAAAATTTGATTCTAAAAAAATCCAAAAAAAATCAAAATGTGATTGTGATGGCTCTCAAAACTCACAATTTTTATTTAACAAATTGAGAGGTATGTTTTAACTTTTTGATGATACTTCATGTATTTTTATTATGTTTGTTTTCTTGTTTACAAATATCAACACTCATATAATAGATTAATTTATATTTTACAATTGCCGAAAAATTTCAAACATATATATTTAATTATTAATGTATAAATTAATTACATTATTAAGCCAAATGTATATTATGACAAACGTTAAAATATTTTAAGCTTGCCAAATGCCTAATTGATAAAATTGTGGGGAAAAAAAGAATTGCTCTCACTAGAAGTATAGTTGCATTGACTTCTTTTTTGTTGGTTATGCAGTAGTTGTCTTCAGATCTGGTCATGCTTATTAAGTAATATGTTATGTTAATTATTCGACATATTGAAAACGAATTTAACACAAAAACAAAAACAAAAATTCCACATTTGTGCTTTCATACATATCGTTGGATTGAAAATCAAATATTCTTAACCAACCACTGATATATTATATTGGAATTTTATTGTCTTTGTATATAGTCAATCATTAAAAAAGAAAATATCAATTCTTTTGTAACCAAGTACACATTTTAACATATTAAAATCCATTTGACATCAATTAAATCATTTATCACTACAAAATTTAGATATTTTCATTAATTTTATTATGCAAGTATTTCCAATTTACGATGTACATTTCAATAACCATGCAAGATATTTGTCTCAAACCAAAAAAATATAACAAGGCAATGAGTTTCAATTATATACAAAAAAATGAACTGATCATAAAAAAAAAACTTTGTAATGTTAATACGAGCATATACATTTGTATAAGCAATTAAAAAATCACATATTCTCCTATTTATATAAATAGGATGGGGTTTGTTTTATATAGTGCTAAATTTTCATAAAAAAGAGCAATTTCATTTTTGTGCATACAAAACTTATAATATAAAATATACCACTATAGAGGCTTCTACAAAATAAGCACATACAATTATACAGTACGATGTAGATCATTGCATAACAAAATAATATTATTTATAACCTTAATTAAAAATTTAAAAATCTCGCGCAAGCGTGAGTTATCCCTTGTTATAGAAAGTTTGCTAAAATTTGAAAAATGTGCCCCAAAGATTAAAAAAAATAGTGGAAGGTTTTTTTGTTTCAAACTTCTACGAAATGCAATTTTTTTTAAAGATATGACTATATTTAGAAAATGTAATGACATTGTTTTGAATTTTTAGTGTAGTCAATTCCAAGATCAAGGAGGAGATATTGTGGGGGTAAAGATAGTTCAAAAATGTCAATTGATGGTAACCTAAAATGGGATCCAATCGACGACACATCATCACTTGCATCATCACAAATGCTTCAAAAGGCTGTTATATGCCATAAATTGTGTCCCATTTGGTGCATTATATTTATACCTTTTTTTTTTGTGAGGCGGCTTTATATTTATACCTTAGTACCATTGTTCAATAAATATTAGGGATCTTATATTGTGAGCTCAGGAAGAATTTCTAAAAAAACACACATTATATTACACTATATATATAAAGTTGGATGTGTTTTTAGCCTAGAAGAATCAGCTATATATATAAAGTTGGATGTGTTTTTGGCCTAGAAGAACCGATTGCTGACACATGTCATGTTCTGGATTTTCTGCAACCGATTTGTTATGCAATTTTTGAGGCGGGTCGCTTCTAATACAAATTATGATTCATTAAAAAATACACATTCATACTTAGTATAATATCTCCAGAATTGATAACACCACTCATTTTGCACCCAAATAATTCTCCATATGCATTTCTTATTCGATATGCATCCGCATTTTCTACCCAATAAATAATATTATTTTTTATAGAATTTATTAAGGATCCCCAATTTGAACACAATATCAAGTCGCTTTCTGCATTTTCATTTAATAAGGATCCCCAGTTTGAACCCAATAATTATTTTCATTTTTATAATTTTTATTTATACATGTAATTAGAAGTAAAAATGTCACATATTTGTATGTATATATGTTTAAATATGATTCTACTTACAACCAAAAAATATCTCGCTTTTAATCATATAATTTAAAATTATTATGCATTTATCAATTAACTACTGTGTGGTTAGTCAAATTCACTAATAATTATGGTCTTAAAATTTCAAAAAATATATATAGTATAATTTCATGATTATATTTCAGAAATAGTATGAATTGTTATAAAGTTGGATGTGTTTTTATTATGCTATACTATACAACTGTAGTCCTGACACGTGTCCAGGATCACTTTCAACCTCTGACAGTCCGGTCCCACACTTCTGCTTTGCAACGTTCCCAGCAAAGTAACAATCCTAAACTTGCTCAATTTCACCTGGAAACATGTATCTTTATAAAGGTTTTTATTTCCGTTTCTTTCTACTTGGTGGAACTAAATTCAATCTTTGAAAACCGGAAAAAATGCACGGATGATGGATGAATGAGACCAAAATTCACAGCCACCCACGTGTAACCATTGCAAAAAAGAAAATGGATGTAAAACGCTACCCATACCAAATTTTGTACCCTCATGCAAAATAGAAATTGTACATGTACCCAAAATGCACATGTATCTCTCCAAAGTATATTATACATGTGTACCCCTGCAACTTAATAAAATATCATTTAGATTCTTATCTTCCAAAATAATAACAAGAAAATGCCATCTATTTTATTAAGGATAATTTTATGTGTATCTATGTAAAATTTTAAATTATCACATATATTCTCTTATAAAATAATATAGATAATATACTATTTTTGAGCTCTAGGTCAATGAAGCAAATTGTGTACAAACTATTTGTTTAATTTAATTATATAAAATTATGTTTTAAATCAAAATCATTTCTTTTGACATCAAACAACTAGAAATTTTTATAAAATAAAATATTTTGTTTTTCTTATAAAGGTTTTAAATCAAAAAGTGTACACAACATGCTCTCCCAAGATGATCCGCAGCGTGATGAATATGTAAGAAATTTTGGGTGTAGATAGTTGGTGTAAGGAA
This sequence comes from Juncus effusus, assembly GCA_027726005.1. Taxonomy (NCBI): domain Eukaryota; kingdom Viridiplantae; phylum Streptophyta; class Magnoliopsida; order Poales; family Juncaceae; genus Juncus; species Juncus effusus. The sequence continues at coordinate 1,333,298 of CM050900.1, read as the reverse complement.
ATATAAAGCCAACTATCTATATAAAAAAATTTCTTAAATATTCACTAAAATTTTATAAAGTCATTAATATTAACATATTGGCTACAATGAAAAAAAATAGACCAATTAACATTAAGCTAATTTCGAATGTACTCTTACAAAATTCTAATTATCACATTACTGTACCAAGATGAATGGTTCATTTCAAAGAAAAATTAACATATATTGTTAAAGAATACTAAGATAATAGTTATATCTAGGCCGAAGCGGAGTGAGAGTCCCATCTAGTATAGACAAATAATATATGATGAATCAGTGTGTCAACACGCGGCGAGAGGAGAAAAATTCATTATCTGATAATCATTAGATCCAATGAGATTTATTCGTCTGTCGTTATTAGTTCGTCTTATATATATATATATATATATATATATATATATATATATATATATATATATATATATAAGGTGAGCATGGCATTAGTATTAAAATTGCTCTATTTAGTTTGTTAATAAATATGACCCGTAAATACAATCAAATTTTTAATAGCATAAAAATAGAAGATAAATGTACACAATAAGAGTAAAATTTTTGCAATTTAGTGGAGTTCGAAATATACTTACTCATATGAAATCACCAGAAAAAAAATAGAAACGTTGATTTTCGAATCAATGGAATTTGAAATAGAAAGAAAAAATAATGATTTGAAATTCCTAGAATTCAAAGATGCTATTCACATAACTCATATACAAACCATTGTTTTTGCAAATTCTTAAATTGATAAAAAAAACTTAAATTCATACTATTTCTGATAAAAGAATCGATGCAAATGGGACCCGAAGAAATAATTTTGTTGTAAAAAATGGGACAGGATTAAGACTATTTGCACAGAAATGCTTTTTATATGGTTGGCATATAATGTGTAGGGACTAGGGGCCAATGCAAAAAATAATTAAAGTATACTATTTATCAACATTTTAATATATTTTTTATTTTGTACATAATCTTTATTTATTTCTTGTATATTGTTTATTGTTTGTTATATATATACCATTTTATAATAGATGTCTACTATTTTCATCAGTGTTGGATCTTAATAGAGACTAAGAAGGGGCAGTTGCCCCGCTAAGATTTTGAAGTTATACTATATATATGTAATTATACAAGTGTATTTTGTATATAAGTTGAAAGGTATGTATACACCCATCCACCCACCCCCCCACCCCCCTTCTAGATTTTTAGTGTATTTTGCATTATGACCCCTCTAAATTTTAGCTCAAGGTCCGCCACTAATTTTCATTACATTTATATAGTGTTATATACTGTTTAACACATGTACACTACCATGATATTTCCCCTTAACCTTTCTGTAACGAAATTATGTATTGGGCCTATTGGGCATTTTCTTTGAATAAGTCTGATTAATTAATCTTAAATTGCGGGCTTTTGTGGGCTTACATAACGTATATACCCACTAAACATTTCACATTTTTAGAATTATGGCCCTACATGTAAATAATACTTGAAGGAACTGAATAAATAGTGTGTTGAGTATATGTAGAGGTGGCAAAATCTGACCCGACCCGAAAATCCGACCCGACCCACCCGAACCCAAACCCGACTCGATCCGAAAATGGTGATAAGTCAACGATCCGAAACCCGACCCGATCCGAACCCGAACAACCCGAGACCTGAAATACCCGAAACCCGAACGACCCGAGACCCGAACGACCCGAAACCCGAATGACCCGAGACCCGATCGACCTGAGACCCGAACGACCCGAAACCCGAATAACCCCAGACCCGAATGACCCGAATTTAAAATACCTAAACTTGCATATAATGAATGAATAGTCATACACCTGTTGATTTCACTATTATACTAGCATTATATATTATTTTATAATATTTTATTTTGCTTCTTATAATGTCAACATATTATTTTAGAAAATTATATATTAATTATATTGGTTTCTAAGACATAAAATTTTATTTGAGACTTTTGAGCTCATCGGCCTCCTTTTACAGCTTTTGCAAAATTGAAAATAGATAGATATTTATTTAATCAAAGATTTTTCATTACAAGTTAAATACGGTCCGTAACTAGAGCTAGCAAAATCTAACCTGACCCGAAAATCCGACCCGACCCACCCGAACCCAAACCCGACCCCACCCGAAAGTATTGACAAGTCAACGACCCGAAACCCGACCCGACCCGAACCCGGCCCGACCCGAGACCCGAACGACCCGAACCCGGCCCGACCCGAGACCCGAACGACCCAAAACCCGAACGACCTGAGACTCGAAGGACCCGAATGACCCGAAACCCGAACGACCCGACCCGAGCCCGACCCGACCCACCAATTTGCCACCTCTAAGTATATGCTCCATAAAATTAATATTATCCAAGTTTTTTTTTATATTTTTTATTTAAAATCCTCTTTTTATCCTTCATTAACATTAATATATTTACACCACCATTAGTGTAGCCTAGTGATTATGGTATTGGTCACACTTTTCATAGGTATTGTGTATGCCTACGGGTTATTATAAAAAAAATATTAATATATTTATAAATGTAAAAATAAAAATAAAAAGAAACTCAATAAAATTCCTTGAAGAAAGTAAAATAAAAGAGACGAGGGGAAAAAAGTTTACAAGGTTTCAAAAACCTTGAAACCAATTTTACTGAATAACTTTTTGTATATCGATACTGCCACTTGGGAAGTCTCTATCTAAGATGGGAGTTCTCTTGACTTGACATAGTTAGCCATATTTGCAAAATACAAAAAAGGGTGGGTGTATTTGTAAGAAAATCCCCAATTAAAACATGTATTCAAACTGAATGGTATGACCACCAAATATATCTTTAGAATTTTCTTTTGTTAACAATGATTCACATGATACTGATACTGAGATTCTTTTCCATTTCTTCGAAGCAAACTTTTTCACATGGAAGGAAAAAAAAATGGTTCTGGATCTTCTTTTCTAGGGATCCTAAGCTTGTACCTTTTGCCTCCTGAATATTTGCAAACATCAGATATAAAATTTGTGCAACAGATCAGTCAATAATATGCATATATCATGTTTTTAAATTATAATGAACTTGGATTTTTTTTAATAAAAATATTAAAAATTGTGAATTTATGACTTATTAGCTCTTAATTCATTGTAATTCAGACTCCTAGTTTGCAAACATCAGAGTAAAATTTGAGCAACGAGTCAATAAACTGCAGATTTTATTTTAAGCTGTAAGGAATTTAGATCTTTTAAATATTTTTAATTTGTAATTTATTAGCTAGTTGTTCATGACACAGAAGATTCAGATTCTCATTTTTTTTTTCTTTCCTTCAAATCCACTCAAAAAAGAAACGTATTTTATGTGATAAAATCATAAAAGTCATGCACAGAAAATATGCATATCGCAAATAGTACCGATAAAAAATAAAATACACAAGGCCTATCTAATCTAAATAAATTTTTTCAAACAATCTTTCCAAATGGAATATATTTAGTTGGATATTAACAAATCATATCATAGTTTTGTCGAGACTTATTGGGAGAAAGTATTTATCTAAAAAAGTATAATTTGAATATGTAAAATATTAGCCACGTCATAAAACGACTTTTATATCAAAAATTCAAGAAAATTGATAATATACAAAGGACATTATAATTAGTACTTGTAACTCTACAATAGTACAAACCTACAATGTGTTGGCCCTCGTTAAAAAGAGGTGCAATCACAATCCAAGTAAAATATTTAAGCATAGTTAATAATTGATATATTAATATTAATGTGTGAGCCTTCAGATTTATATATTGGCCACACTATAATGTGTATTATAATTCAACATTTTGTGTTTGCAGATGAATAATAGATGAATGCATGCACGCTCTTTAGGATCAAAGAACAGAAAAATTTATGAATCTCATTATGAAAGACCATATAATCCTTAGTAGAAGTTAAAAAACTCCAAATTAAATATCAATTATTATATAAAAATGTCAAGAATATAACAAAGCAATACTGTACTTTTGAACGACAATAATATTAATTTCTCATAAAAATATATTATTTGGAACGTTTTGGGTGTCTCAACTTGCCATTGAGGGACCCTAATTTATTTTCCTATCAGAAAGGAGTTTTCTGCTTACTAAATTCCAGTCTGTCTTGTTGTACCAAAAAACATGCAGGCACTTTTGCACATGCATACCCCAATAAATTTATATTTGTAATATTCATTTTTTTTCTGAACTTTAGTTTTTTTTTGTCCAATATCTTCTTAAGACTTAAGTATATATATTGAAAGTACTTTATAAAATTATTATATCTAGATGCTCAAATTTTGATTGAGACACTAATATTAGTTTTTAATGTACTATTTGCTTATGTTCTAATACCTATAGTGCCAAATCCAGTGACTTCACAAGTTACTATAGAATAGGCCTGTTTTGAGTTTTCTTTGATAATATATAAATATGCAAAAATGGCACTCGTGAGGTTATATATTAATATATATGACTCAACAATAACCGAATAATATGTGAATTAAATCTCTCAATCAGCTATGAGATAGATTATGTATGTCGGACGTCCTAGTTATTATAATTCAGAGTCGTATTCGTGAATGACCTTATAATGAAAAAATTGCGATAACACTTTTTTTTTTTAAGTTGCTCGAGTGGAGAATGTTTCCACAAAACAAATAAAGGTTGCAAATATTTCACTCATTATCAGTACATATGAGATTTAAACCCATAAAGTCTTGTATCTCAACTCTCAAGCAAAACACTTAATCATAAGGCTATGAGATCATTTGCAAAAAGAATAACACTTTCAGATCTTTGATTATAGAAATTAAAATAAAAATATTTCTAAATATCTTTATAATTTTTTATTTCGAACACTGAGAGTACTATTCTTTCTTTTATGTCAAATCAAGGAGAAAAAAATCACAAAAATTAATAATGAAATCTCAGAGTTTAAAATAAAAAATTGAAATGATAATTTTGAACTTATAGAGTTCAAAATGTGAATTCTACAAACTCAAATATAGAAGCATTTTTTGCAAATTCTTTTATTTTCAAGGTTATTTCAAAAAATAACTTCATTTCCCAAAGCGATGCAAAGCCTTTTTGCACATGGTAAATAGAAGAAACCATTCTTCTGTTTCTCAATGATTCACCACGAAGAAAATTATAAAAATCCACAAACTGAACTCTGAATTGCAACTTTTTCTCAGATGGTCCTTCCATTTGTCGGAAATCACCGCCCTGTCCTTCTGCTACATATCTGTGGGGGTTGCTATGTTTTTAAGTTTGCTGAGAATAATTATTTGATCTTATTTTCAGTTTCAAATCAAATTATTATTTTATTAGACGGATCTATTGTCCATTTTTCTTAATCATACAGACTCCAGCCAAATCAGATCGAAATCGAGTCGACTCGAGTTAAAATCAAATTAATTTCGAGTTGAGTAAATATATTCACTAAATCATGCATTATTGATCATATATTATTTCGTAAGACTAAGACCCATATTATAACTTAAATGCAACATATGTATTTAACAGAATTTCCAAATTTCTTGCTCATATTATCATGTATGCTCAGTTCTGTACTCATGTCGAGACAAGCGTTGTCTCGAACCAGAATCAAGTTGATCTTGAGCCCGTCTTTTAGCTCGAAATCATATAGCAATTTTGAACTCAAGTTGAGTTTCGAGTTTGATTTTGAACTTGGTCCAGCTCAGTTGACCCCTATTATGCATCAGCTGACGTTTTATAAAATGTTGAAGTTTGAAGAAAATGATTGAAATATCCATACTTGACAACAATCAGATAATTATCAATCAGTATGTGCATTCATCCATAATGTTAGATTCTTATCCATATGCCATTTGTATAGCGAGCCTCAAAATATTTTAAAACTAAACTTTTCATTGGCATTGGATCCTTGTAGAGAAATGGAATGAATTGTATATAATATTTGGGCATCCCTCTAGTGTAGAGTCTAAATAAATGTAATATTGTGTTAAAAACTTTAGTGGTGGATGTTATTTGTATAAACATTAAAGATTATTAAAATAACAATATTGACATTAGTTTAAAATTATGTTTTATTGAAGCTAAAAACTAACTGAATGGTTGGTAATTTAAGCATAGAATGGATGTGATTCTAAAAGATTAATGTTATTTTTTTTTATTAAAAGATTAATGTTATAATATTAGCATTGGATGTCATCAAAATTATAATTATTAGCATTAGATGTTAATAAACTAACTGCTATATTGTGCTAAGAAAAGATTACTAAAATTATAATAATAGCATTGGATTCTTGTTAAGGAAGGCATGTTAACATATTTTGTGCATCACATGATTAGTGATCATTTTAGATCCAAACAAGCTTTACTTTCTTCATGGCATGCAATAGACCACAAAAATTGTTGTCTTAGATCCAAACTTTAGTTTATTTATTTTGGTATGCTGCCAGTATAAGATTGGTGGAATAAGCATATACATATAGTTACTTAAAAGAGTATTGCTACATGTACACTTATGGTTACAAATTATTTCTGATAAATCAACCTTTTTAAAATTATTGTGTATATGCTAATGGAAAATTATAACTTGAGTTTATATAACATTTTTACATGATTTTTACTATAACGACAAAATATCGTATTAAAAAAATTGTTGATCCAAGGAGATAAGGAATTAAAACATAACTTTCCCAAAATTAAGATTTTGCATCATATTTATCTCTATGTTATTATACAATTTGAACAATAAAATATTAGTTAGACATATAAGTTAATGATTTGAACCATCACATATATACACAACTGCTAATAAAATCATAACTCTATATTGATCCAATTTAAACTCCTTATGTAAATCACGATTTAAAAAACATACCTTTTTGTAACGCACAGATGAAACTCTAAAACAGATCCGCACAAAATGCATATGTATAATACATCTCAAAATAACCAATTATTCAGGCTTTGAATTCAATTGAATTATAGCATATTTTGAAGCATAGTAGAACAATAGAGGTACAAAATTTGAAATACCCAAAACAATATATTCGAAATTCATTAATCATAATAATTGGAATAATTAAGCTCCTTTTTTCCAACCCAACAAACCCCATGTGGCTCACCAGCTTTTGCCCCCCTTTCCTCACTTGAGAGATCTGGTTTTCTCATGCAGTGGCATAATTGTAATTCTTTCACAATTGAGGGGCACTTCTGAGTTTGATTCTTCTAAGACCCCCACTACAACATGTTTCTATTATGCATGCAAAATGCAACCATATCTAAAATAATTTCTTTTCGATATAGTACATCTAAAGTAATTAATAGAATATATATCCTAGGCTAAGTAGTCTGATGAAATAATTAGTCTAAATTATATTAGATAGAGAGAAAGTGAGAAAGTTACTAAATTATTTAATGAAGTAAACAAGTCTTGACACAACTTTATTAGTTCAAATTGTTACTTCAATTACAAAATAAACTTCGTGGTATACAAGAATATCCACATATATTTTGATGACTGACTCTATCTTGGCGTAGAAGAACTGTCAAGTGCGAAAAGACCATAATACCCTTGATTGGTGGCAAATGGGGCCATATGCATGGTGGGACTCAAACAAACTTTACTTCTTCTGAACAGCTAATTAGATCCATTAATTTAGACTTTTTAAATGGATGTCTAATAACAACATACAATTCTACGCAGGAAGTTATAGAAGAATATAATTGTACACTGTAAGATTGGTATAAGACAGATACGTACTACTTGTGTAGATTTAATAGTGAGGGAAAGAGTTGGTTGTTTTCTCTTTAGTTTGTAGCCTTTTTATCTTCTCTCTAGTTTGTAGGTTGTACTCCTCTCATTCCTCAAAACAATCATTTGTATCTATCTCTCTCTCTCTCCTCTGTTTTTTTCCTCTCTCTCTCTATTTAACTACCTTGCTATTCCCTCCACATATACCCTTTCCTCTGTTTCTCTCTCTCTACATCACCACTTCAAAACCTTGAATTACACTTCAATTCAACCCCAATTCACCAATTCAACAGTACAATTCAACTCAATTCTCCAATCTTACACCACAATTCAACCCAATTCTCCAATTCCACACTTCAATCCAACCCAATTCCCCAATTCTACACCTCAATTCACTCAATTCTCCAATTCCAAACCTCAATTCAACCCAATTCTCCAAGCCAATTATGACTATCGAACTCGAACCGTTGATCATCGATGAATTACCATCCATCGCTCCGATTCGTACGCAGACAGTTGCAGTCACAACAGACGAATCCTCCACAGACGAATGTGTCACGCCAAAATCAGAAGATGATAAAATAAAATCAATTCTCACTTGTCCGCCCGCTCCAAAAAAACCTCGGCCAGGGAAAAGAAAATATGCATCATCTCCTTCTAGAGAATTCCATGTGGTGCCACGCGATCTTTCGACGGTTTTTCGATCTTTGCCACCAAAGAAACGGATCCGAGTCGCTTGTTGAGTAATTGAGTTTTGGTGCAACTCAAATTCAAATTCAATTTGGATTGAATTGGTTGGTTGGTTGTGGTTAAATTGAATTGTGGTTAGTTTGGTGTTTCTATTTGGTTTGGTTGTCTTTAGGTGGATTTTAGGTGTGTTTTATATGTTTAGAGTTTTTTTTATTTATTATTTATTTGGGATTTGGAAAATAAATCAAAGGATTGTTGGGGGTGGGTGAAATTGTACAATTTAGTCATTGTTGAAAGCTTGTTGGTATAGAGAATTATATGCTTGTATTCATTAAAATTAATTTGTTATATGTCATAATTTTTTTTCTTTTGTATTTTTCATAAAAAAATTAGATTTGTCAAATCCTCTCCCTATCAAATTCGGTTGCAATTTATCAAGTAAAATTAGTAAATATTAAAATTGAAGTACCCAATTGGGTCAGACTGGCAAATATTAAAGCTTATAAACTTTAGGACTCATTTTTTTTTAAAATATTTCATCATTCTTATATTATGTGGCTTTATTTTTATCTGGATGAGGACGGTAAAAATAAAATTCTCCAATGGAGAGGGGAAAATTACAAAAAATAACCAAAAATCGAGGGGCAAAAATAGATCCAACAAATTTCACTCCTACACAATTTAGCAAATTAAGAAGGGAAGGTAAGACTATTAGAGTAACTGAAACTATTTTAGTGAATTATATTTTACCTCAATCACAGTACTCCAAATTCTCTGTGGCATTTGTTAATATGTAGCTCATGAAATGAGACATTGAGGCGTACAATCCTAAGTTCATAATTATATTTTTATTCAAAAAAGGTCCGTTAATTATAATAAAACACCAGATCCTCGCAAGAATTTTGAAAAGATTTTACTATACACAACAAGATATTAAGTTCCAACATGATAACTTTAATCTTAATAAATGGTAATTTTAACATCTAAAATGATAAATTTAATTTTAAAATGTTAGTTTTAGATGTCAATTTTCTTCATTTGATAAAAAAATCTTGTGAATATACTACCTTTGAGCTGCACAACAACATTGGCAACAGAAGAGTTAATCTAATCACATGGGTCCACTTGGCAATAACTCATCATTTACTAGAGCTTCCTTGTAGATCAAGACACTTGAGTTTGATCCAGCTTTAGAGCATTCCATAATTAAAGGAATAATACTGGACTTGGAAGCTCGTGACTCATGTGTGAGAGAGATAGATTCCAAAGAGACAAGAAGCACATGATAGCAAGTGTGCTTTAGAAGAAGGAAGGACAGCACATTTTTGAAATTGAAATGGTGTGGTATAGTTGTGAAAAGTTAATTAACATATACCATTCATCCTAAGTTAGATCCATACACAAAAGGAAAATGTTGATACAAAGATATTTGTATACTTAGAAAGGATTAAAGGGAATGTTTAAAACAAAAAAAGACTTCGGTGTCTACTAATACATACAAATCAAATATCTAATTTGTAAAAAAAAATTTGGAAAAAACTATTTGACTACTATTCACTGATGTCATGAATATTTTCATGTTCTGTTTATTCTTAAATACTTAATTAGTTGATAACAGTACTAAAAAAGACAAATGCACTTGGTAAAGTATGGGTACGGACGAAATTTTACAAAAATAACATATATAATGAACATACATTGAAAGATAAGTTTGTCACTTTAGATGCTAATTTACTATACATAATATTTATTTTTGCTAATAGTATGCTGACAAATTTGGCTAATAGCAATAGAAAACTTTGGGATATACTTTGGCTAATAGTATGCTGGCAAATTTGGCTAGAAAAGAAAAGACGAATCTTTCATGAAAAAAGAATGTCACCTAACCTAGCAGCGGAACTAGTCAGATCACAATTACAAGAGTGGCGCGACTGTGGTTGAAGTCTCCTCCTAGCTAGTTAGAGTAGTTGTAGAATTTTTTCAGCTATGGTTTGTAAATTTAAAGTTTCTTTTGGGTTTGTTTTCATTTTATTTGGTTTCAATTCAATCGATGTACAATACGACGCTCATTGTTAATTTAATACAAAAGCAACAATAGGCGATCGTCTATTGCGTATTTTCAAAAAAAAAAAAAATATTTATTTTTGCTATCAATAACATTTTCCACTTTAATGACATCTGGACGCATTGATACATGCTTTTTATTGCAAGCTTCCATTCTAAGATACATGAATGGTAGTCGGTAGTCAATTAGGTGGTCCTAATTATTTCTTCCTTATTCAGTTCTTCTAATTCCTTTTTAAGATATTTCATAACATCCCAGTTCAATACTTGGTGAATGTGCATTAGGCTGGTCAGTTGAATTAATTAGTTTTATATTATGATAAAAAAGAATTGAATAATCTATATTAGAAAACTGAAACAAGATCACTCTATTAGCTAGATCTAATTTTTTTGTTATATATTCATCTCATTTTTGACAAACCATCTCAAATTTACAGAGGATTATAATGATTTTGCATATTATATTTGCTTAATAAACATCACACAAGATAAAAGATGCTCTTGTTTCTAATAGTTTTGGCCCTTTTGACCAAAACAAAACATAGGATGCCCCCACTTTCTCTTCTTTTTTTTCTCTATTTTCTATGAAGATTTGCCTCCATCTAAAAGGTACAAAGTTCCAGTCAGGTTGTCTCTGTAAGTATTATTTTATTTTATTTCCCATCCGTAAGAGTTTCTTTGTTATTTTTAGATTTAATTAAATGGATAACTATTTGAATTTCCCACCAATCGATTTAATTGGCTAGAAAAATATTTAATCTAAGGTTTTTTAGCAAAAGTTGAACAGAAAATATTGCTAACATGACATAATATATTTTTTTTGAGTAAAAATACGAGCGTTCGATGCGTTTCATTTTTCATTGCACGGATACAATATGTTTGCAACAGGCAAACTAACAATTATGGGGTCGTTTGGCATCATTTATGTTTTTTCGTTTTTTATTTTTTAAAAACAAAAATTAGTTTTCTGTTTGTTTTTTGTTTTTAAAACCGACAATATTTTTTTTTGCTTATTGTTTTATTAAATGCACATTTATAACATTTTCAGTGCCAAAATATCAAGTTTCCAGCACCAATATTTCGCTTATAGTATTAAAATAATATTTTTAGCATTAATATACCATTTTATTTACTGATATATCATTTGTAGTGTCAATGTACCGTTTATAATGTTGACTTATAATTATTGAGTATTAATATCATGTTTTCAGTAATTATTTTAGCATTAATATACTATTTTTGATACTAATATATTGAGTTATCAGTGTCAATCTACCGTTTACAAGATCAATATATCATTTTCTATGTCAGTATACTATTTCCAGTGAAAATATATTATTTTTAGTTTATTACAATGCTGTTTTTAGTATCAATAGACCGCTTTTAATCTCAATATATCATTTTTAGTATTAAAAAATCAATATAACATTTTTAATGTCAGTATATATCATTTCTAGTGTCAATATACCATTTCAGTGTCAATATAAAGATTTTAGTATAGATTTCAGTATTAATAATCCTTTTTTTCTTGTATTATTATACTAATTTCAGTATTAACTTACCTTTTTTTACTACAATATAAAGTTTCAGGATTAATATTTTTAATTAGTAGTAACTTACCTTTTTTAGTGTGATATAAAGTATTTGGGTCAAAATTCTTTTTTTAATGTGAATATATCATTTTTTACGCCAACTTACATTTTTACCACAATATAATGTTTCAAGATAAATATTCTTTTTTTAGTACTACCATATTATTTTTATGTGGTTTAGGACATTTATAAGTTTGACAATGAAAAACAGAAAAGAAGAAATATTTTTTTCTCGTTCCAAAATCCTGTTTATTTTTTGTCATTTGGACAGAAAAAATAGAAACAGAGTCATTACCCAAATATGTTTTGTTTTCAGAAAATAGAAACGACAACGATATCAAACGAGACCTAATGTAGCAAAACTTCATAAGCTCAAATTCTATCAGAGACTCTAGAGAGAACAATATTTTTCGAATTGGGTACCAGGCCCAATACTTCTTTAGCGGTTCTTAAACCTCAATTATATTAAGTGCTTGATCTCATTGACTATTAGAATGTGTGCTCTTCTCTTTCCTTAAAAGATCCTGGGATTCCTTTCATGCCCAAGTGACCGGCATGTAGCTGCCCAAACAGTACTCTACCGTTGTCTCCGACACAGAAAGTTATAACTCTGTTTACCACCATTTGTCGAGCAAGTTATGGTGGTAAGAGGTATCCCCCATTTTGCTTGTATGTGGGACCAGACTCCAACTACATAGGTGAAGGAGATGAAGAGATGGGTCCCTGTTTCATGAGTTTGTCGGCACAATTTGTAATGAGGGTTGAATAGCTAACCTCTTTTTGGAGGATATCTGTCGTTAGAATTTTTCCGTAACGGACAGCCATAAGAAAATTTTAACCTTCGATGGGGTTTTGATTTTCCAGAATAATTTTTGCCGCCAAATTTTCTTGCCAGGGTTAATGAGGAGGGAATAAGTCGATCTTGCGGAATACATCGGTTGTGTCTGAATGGATGCTGCGATGTATATCGGGAGGAGTCACACGACATAATATTGGAGTCCATATAATGTATCATTAGTGACACTTAAACTTTGGTATCACTAACGGATATGACACATTTTAATGTCGAAATTGACGATCTGAAACTTAATTAAATGAGCTACCTATTAAATTCTCGTTGGAAACTAAATCTTTTAATTTTATGAATTTATTTATGGCCATCATGCTGATAAAAATATTGATAATGGATGGTTAAATTCACAAGATGGTACTAAACTATAAATTACAAAATTTCTTATATAAAATCCGATTTACTAACCTTATATACCATATCAAAAAATACATTTAGAAAAATAAATTTCAAATATTTTGAATATCATTTCACCATAAATGGACTAAATGTTCATTATTTACAGTTGATAATATGTTTTCTTTTATATTTGATGGACGATCAAATAATCATTAAATAAAATAGAATTTTGTATTACACATATTTTTAGTTAGTAGATGGATTATTATTTATGTTGCACGGATACGAATACGGATACGGTTACGAGTATCGTATCTACTCGTATCCAATACGATACGAATAATGGGATACGACAAATCTCAAAAATTTAAGATACAGATACGGCTATATATATTTATTTTTTAATTATGTTTATATAATATAATAATAAAAAATTAATAAATTAATAATAAATAATCAACATTTCAAATTTACTATCCAAATATGTAAATGAAATTAAACACATACTTGATATTAATGTTCGTAAAAATCAAAATTTGATTTAAGTAAAGAATGATTTCTCGCTTTTTTTAGGAATTGATTTTTTGAATTTTTTTAAATATGTGAGTTGTAGACAAAATAAAAAATTTGACTTATAAAATGCAAATAAGTCTTTTATTGGTTTAAGTGCGGGTTAAAATTTGATTTAAAAAAATGGTTAAAAAAGTATAATGAACCAAAATGTATATTGAAAGTATCCAAGAAGTATACTGATTTAAATATCTCAGTCGCATTCTAGAAGTTTCCCGGAAGTATCCTGCCGTATCATGCCGTATCTTGAACGTATCTGAAATTTTTTATTACTAAAATAATCGGATATGCCACGTGACATATCCGATACGTATCAGAGGCATATCGTAGCCGTATTTGTATCCTCATAATATTTCTCAATTTTTGAAATATCCGGTAACATAAATTATTATGAACCGTTCTAATTGTTTATTTGGACATTCAAATATGTCATTTGAGTTGGTGTTTCCAAGATGACACCCTATACTTCTATCTATATATAGAGCCAGACCATATGTTATTTGATCATTTTTATACTATTATAGCACTTTGTCTATTATAATTAGACTGAGTTGCCTAATTTCGGTTGGTCCTTCCCCTCATGCTCATTGTGTTGCCGGGTAATATAGCACATCATCTATAATGGAAAATGATTCTCAAATTAGTTTTTTTTTCTTTTTTCCTTTGAACTCCTCGAGTGAGGAGATTTTGAAATTCCTCATGCTAAATACCTTTACTGTTTGAGCTAGTAAGTTTTGACCCCGAATTAGTTAATTCATGAAATTCATGATCCAAGCATAACTTCGTGACCAAAATCATGTATTTTGAACTGTTAACATAATTAACTACTACATAAAATAGAGAAAACAAGACAATATTTTGATTTTTCTTCATCTCTTAATTAATAAAATAGTGGTTGATATATATAAACAATATTGATATATGAAACGTCATTTAAAAGCACAAATAATTGAGATATCGGTGGAAATTGATAAATAAATACCATACAAACTGGTGAGTTTTGAATTATGAGACGGTTGTTCTTTGAGATTTCTGAAAATGTTCTGTTTTTTCTACAATTTAGGTTTTCTATGCAATTTAGACCAAATGTAGGGGCATTGCAAATTGTCTTTTTCTAATTTCCGCCAATATATTGCTTATCTTTCTAAGAAAAATTCATTATTTTTTGCAAGTTTTTGTCCAGTTTGGCATGAATTGGTATGGATATCTTAATTCATACCAATTATAAAGGCAGACTTTGTGTAAATGGTTATTAAGCAATGAAAACGGGCTTCCAGCCCCTATTTTCCATTAAAAAATAAATCTTAATTCATTATTTCACTAAGCTTGTTTATTTATTAACACAAAATGAAAGGTCTGTTGTAATTGCTAATAATTTTGTATTACTTTTTCTTTGCAGATATATTTTGTGGCGCCTATCAGTTTTGCTCGCCACCAGAGCCTACAGAGTGCTCTTTTTTCTCATATGCAGCGCTCTGTTTTGTCACCCGCTGATTTAAAGCTCAGACGGGAAAGGGAGGCTCTTGACCTTCGAGTTAGGTAAGGCCAATCTGTTTTCCTAGAACTAACATGCATGATTACGAGTTTACTGTAGAAGGATTTAGACTAGAATGGTACTTATACGACTGATAAGGTGTATAGTAGTACCAGAATATGTGATCTACCAAAGCGGTCACATCCCTTGCATATCACCAATAATTAGTAGATATTGAATTTAATTATCACTAAAGCCATACTTGAATCTGATACCAAAATATGACTGATTATAGTTGGGGTTTAGGTTGAGGTAGAATGATACTTCTATGACCGGATTGGTTTCCTGCATCACTTAATGAATTTGAGGGTTTTAGAGGTTGAAGGTCTTTCTATGAATCTGAGATTTTTTTCAATTTCGAATAATGTTTGTTTTCTCATCTATAATTTTATCTACATTGTTCATGCCTATAATCATACCGCTCAGTCTTAATAGCAGAAAACAAGAAAAAACCAAATTGACATTTAAATCAAACAACACATTAACATTATTTGCTCTTCTATTGGTGATATGTAGCTTTTCTTATAATCAGTTATTACCTCTCCCTTTAAGCACCAACAAAATTCACATGACCAACTAAAGCACCAATTAAATCAACTAGTAGAAAGTAATAGATGACTTTATCCTCTTGAATGAAAAGTGAGTACCTAAGACTAGTTAATATGGAAGTGACTACATGGCACCAACTTAATTATTTTACTATTTCTGCTTAGGGACAGAATAGAGACTCTTGAGAAACAACTGAAGGCAGCGAGCCTCAATAGAGGCTCAATATCAGTTTGATGCCCTCGAAAATCAGCTTCGATCTCAGAGACTTGAGGGTCACTTTCAGTCTCGGAGGCTCCAAGCCTTAGGAAGGAGGGAAAGGCCCCTCGTGCAGAGATTTTTAGGGTTAGACCTTTATTTTCTTTATGGGGGAATATCACGTATACCCTTGCAAACTCTCAAAGTATCAAATTTATCCCTCCAAAAACGAAAATATCAAATTATCCTTTCAAACTATCAAATATATCATATTTACCCATCTCTGTTAGGCAAAAGTAGAACTTGTTAAATAATCATGATTAATACTAAAGACTAGATTAAATGAAAGTTTACTTTTCTTTTTGCACTAAAATATCCTTGGCCTCTTCAACCCTGTTTTTTTGTCCAAATCAAAAATAGAACCCAACCATCATACGCAAGATATATGCTTCTATATATGCAGCTCCATGAATTTAGGGATTCCCAAAATTACACTAATCACTTGTGTGTTTTTAAATTCTCATTTAAAAATATTACATTTAAGAGATTCCCAAAATTTTAAAAAGAGTTATGTTGGAAGGAGATGCATGATGATTAAATAGTTAGAGAGAGAGAGAGAGAGAGGGGGGTGAGAGTTGGGGGAGATAGTATTGTGAGGTCATTGGTGAGAGGTGAAAAGAATTTGAAAATTGAAGAGAGACAAAATTGGGCTGGAAAGAAGAAGAAAGAAATGATATTATCGAGGGTAAAATAGTAAATATAAGTGTTATTGGTTAGTTCTAACGGAAAAATTTCACAAATGGGTAAATATGATATATTTGATTGTTTCAAAGGGTAAATTTGATATTTTCGTTTTTGGAGGGGTAAATTTGATATTTTGAGAGTTTGGAAGGGTATACGTGATATTCCCCCTTTCTTTATTTACTGCATTTTAATATTTACTCTGATAATACTCGCGTTTTGCTGCGAATGTTTTAATTTTATTATTTATTTCAATCTATAATGTATAAATTGCAATTATGAAAATTCAAAATAAAAAAATAACATAAATGATAAATTTATAAAAAATAAAAAATAATAACCCACTAAATAATTTGGATAATTAATTTATAATCTCAATTTATGTTTGCATTGAGATCTCAAAGATTCAAATGTCATTCTTTTTTATTATTTACTTTGATTTTCTTATGCGTTATCTCTTGACATATTATATTAAAAAAATCAAGTATTAATAAAACTTAGATGAAAGAAATCGGAAAATTAAAAATGCAATATAATTTATTTCATAAATTTTAGTTGAAACTACAAAAGATTTAATTATATACGATTAACTTTAAAAAAAATAAAAAATAATAATTATAATTAACTTGATGTTTAATAAGCAAATCTGACATTCTATATATGAGAAAAGTATGTATACTATATATAGAAAAATATAACATGACTCATTTCCTTGAAATAATTGTCACCACTATTATTCTTATTTTTTTAGTTGTTAAAATGATATGTATTATGTATAAATTGATCACAAATATATTTTTTTGAAATCCGTAAAGCATAATATAATATAGTTCTCAATACTTTTAAATTATTTTTGATATGATAGTTCTCACGTTTTTAGAGATATAACACGAAATATTAATCTAACTGAGCATGTGATATTATGGAAAGCTTCGATTTGAGAAATTTTCTAATCCGACGGCCGATTGAAAATTGATAATAAGTCTTTTGAGAATGTTTAAATAGAAGTAAAGAAATAACATATGAGTTAATGAGTATATCATTTTTTTACATGTTCTATTATATAGTGTATATTTATATATTTTAGCAAGAAAAAAAAATTAATTGAAACCATAAGAGTATGTAATTCAAAATAAAGAGAAAATTTCAACAAATTTATATTTGATGATTTAACATGAGAAATAAAATAATTCATTAAAAAATATTTTTTTTAAAGAAGAAAAGAAAAATTATTTATATTTTAACGAGTGAACTTTTTCCTCTTTACGAAAAATCTAGCCGAGTTTTTTAGCATGAAACGAGCGAACAAACGCATGAAACATGAGTTTTAAGGGCAAACAAAGATTGTGGAAAAATATTTTTAATTGAACACACATTTTTATTTGCATTATTTAGTATTTACTATCATTCCTTACGAAAAAGCAAGCCGAGTTTTTTTGAATGAAACTAGCGAACAAATACACGAAACATGAGTATTAGGTGCAAAGAATGATTCCGGAAAAATATTTTAAAATGAACACAAATTTTCGTTTGCATTTGAATGTTTTAGTATTTACTATCATTCTTTACGAAAAATCTATTCGAGTTTTTTTGATTGAAACGAGCAAACAAACGCACGAAACATGAGTTTTAGGTTCAAACAATGATTGTGGAGAAATATTTTAAAATGAAAACAAATTTTGGTTTGCATTTGAATAATTTAGTATTACTATCATTCTTTACGAAAAATCTAGCCGAGTTTTTTTGCATGAAACGAGCGAACAAATGCACGAAACACGAGTATTAGGTGCAAACAAATATTGTGGAGAAATGTTTTGAAATGAAGTCAAATTTTTGTTTGCATTTCAATAATTTAGTATTTACTATCGTTCTTTATGAAAAATCTAGCCGAGTTTTTAAGCATGAAACGAGAGAACAAACGCGTGAAACATAAGTTTTAGGGGCAAACAAAGATTTTGAAAAAATATTTTTAAATGAACACAAATTTTTGTTTGCATTTGAATTATTTAGTATTTACTATCATTCTTTACGAATAATCTATCCGAGTTTTTTTTAATGAAACGTGCTAACAAACGCATGAAACATTAGTTCTAGGTGCAAACAAAGATTCCGGAAAAATATTTTAAAATGAACACGAATTTTCGTTTGCATTTGAATGTTTTAGTATTTACTATCATTCTTTACGAAAAATCTATCCGAGTTTTTTTGATTGAAACGAAGAAACAAACACACGAAACATGAGTTTTAGGTTGAAACAATGGTTGTGGAGAAATATTTTAAAATGAAAACAAATTTTGGTTTGCATTTGAATAATTTAGTATTACTATCATTCTTTACGAAAAATCTAGCCGAGTTTTTTTGCATGGAACGAGCGAACAAATGCACGAAACACGAGTATTAGGTGTAAACAAATATTGTGGAGAAATGTTTTAAAATGAAGTCAAATTTTTGTTTGCATTTCAATAATTTAGTATTTACTATCATTCTTTACGAAAAATCTAGCCGAGTTTTTTAGCATGAAACGAGCGAACAAACGCGTGAAACAAGAGTTTTAAGGGCAAACAACACAAATTTTTGTTTGCATTTGAATTATTTAGTATTTACTATCATTGTTTACGAAAAATCTAGCCGAGTATTTTTTTAATGAAACGAGCAAACAAATGCATGAAACATTAGTATTAGGTGCAAACAAAGATTGTGGAGAAATATTTTCAAATGAACACAAATTTTTGTTTGCATTTGAATTATTTAGTATTTACTATCATTGTTTACGAAAAATCTAGCCGAGTTTTTTAGCATGAAACGAGCGAACAAACGCATGAAACATGAGTTTTAAGGGCAAACAAAGATTGTGAAAAAATATTTTTAAATGAACACACATTTTTGTTTGCACTTGAATTAATTAGTATTTACTATCATTCCTTACGAAAAATCTATTCGAGTTTTTTTGATTGAAACGAGCAAACAAACGCACGAAACATGAGTTTTAGGTTCAAACAATGATTGTGGAGAAATATTTTAAAATGAAAACAAATTTTGGTTTGCATTTGAGTAATTTAGTATTTACTTATCATTCTTTACGAAAAATCTAGCCGAGTTTTTTAGCATAAAACGAGCGAACAAACGCATGAAACATGAGTTTTAAAGGCAAACAAGGATTGTAAAAAATATTTCTAAATGAACACAAATTTTTGTTTGCATTTCAATAATTTAATATTTACAATCATTCTTTTCGAAAAATCTAGCCGAGTTTTTTTGCATGAAACGAACGAAGAAATGCATGAAACCTGAGTATTAGGTGCAAACAAAGAGGAGAAATATTTTCAAATGAACACAAATATTTGTTTGCATTTCAATTATTTAGTATTTACTATCATTGTTTACGAAAAATCTAGCCGAGTATTTTTTTTATGAAACGAGCAAACAATTGCATGAAACATTAGTATTAGGTGCAAACAAAGATTGTGGAGAAATGTTTTCAACTGAACACAAATTTTTGTTTGCGTTTCAATTATTTAGTATTTACTATCATTGTTTACGAAAAATCTAGGCGAGTTTTTTGGCCTGAAACTAGCGAACAAACGCATGAAACATAAGTTTTAGGGCAAACAGAGATTGTGAAAAAATATTTTTAAATGAACACAAATTTTTGTTTGTATTTGAATTATTTAGTATTTACTATCATTCCTTACGAAAAATCAAGCCGAGTTTTTTTGAATTAAACTAGCGAACAAATACACGAAAGATGAGTATTAGGTGCAAACACAGATTCCGGAAAAATATTTTAAAATGAACACAAATTTTCGTTTGCATTTGAATGTTTTAGTATTTACTATCATTTTTTACGAAAAATCTATCCGAGTGTTTTTGATTGAAACGAGCAAACAAACGCACGAACAAAGAGTTATAGGTTCAAACAATGATTGTGGAGAAATATTTTAAAATGGAAACAAATTTTGGTTTACATTTGAATAATTTAGTATTACTATCATTCTTTACGAAAAATCTAGCCGAATTGTTTTGCATGAAACGAGCGAACAAATGCACGAAACACGAGTATTAGGTGCAAACAAATATTGTGGAGAAATGTTTTAAAATGAAGTCAAATTTTTGTTTGCATTTCTATAATTTAGTATTTACTATCGTTCTTTACGAAAAATCTAGCTGAGTTTTTTAGCCTGAAACTAGCGAACAAACGCATGAAACATAAGTTTTAGGGGCAAAGAAAGATTGTGAAAAATTATTTTTAAACGAACACAAATTTTTGTTTGCATTTGAATTATTTAGTATTTACTATCATTCTTTACGAATAATCTATCCGAGTTTTTTTTATGAAACGTGCTAACAAACGCATGAAACATTAGTTTTAGGTGCAAACAAAGATTCCGAAAAAATATTTTAAAATGAACACAAATTTTCGTTTGCGTTTGAATGTTTTAGTATTTACTATCATTCTTTACGAAAAATCTATCCGAGTGTTTTTGATTGAAACGAGCAAACAAACGCACGAAACATGAGTTTTTGGTTCAAACAATGATTGTGGAGAAATATTTTAAAATGAAAACAAATTTTGGTTTGCATTTGAGTAATTTAGTATTTACTTATCGTTCTTTACGAAAAATCTAGCCGAGTTTTTTAGCATGAAACGTGCGAACAAATGCATGAAACATGAGTTTTAAGGGCAAACAAAGATTGTGAAAAAATATTTCTAAATGAACACAAATTTTTGTTTGCATTTCAATAATTTAGTATTTACAATCATTCTTTACGAAAAATCTAGCCGAGTTTTTTAGCATGAAACGAGCGAACAAACGCATGAAACATGAGTTTTAAGGGCAAACAAAGATTGTGGAAAAATATTTTTAAATGAACACACATTTTTGTTTGCATTATTAGTATTTACTATCATTCCTTACGAAAAAGCAAGCCGAGTTTTTTTGAATGAAACTAGCGAACAAATACACGAAACATGAGTATTAGGTGCAAAGAAAGATTCCGGAAAAATATTTTAAAATGAACACAAATTTTCGTTTGCATTTGAATGTTTTAGTATTTACTATCATTCTTTACGAAAAATCTAGCCGAGTTTATTAGCATGAAATGAGCGAACAAACGCGTGAAACATGAGTTTTAAGGGCAAACAAAGATTGTGAAAAAATATTTTTAAATGAACACACATTTTTGTTTGCATTAGAATTATTTAGTATTTACTATCATTCCTTACGAAAAAGCATGCCGAGTTTTTTTGAATGAAACTAGCGAACAAATACACGAAACATGAGTATTAGGTGCAAAGAAAGATTCCGGAAAAATATTTTAAAATGAACACAAATTTTCGTTTGCATTTGAATGTTTTAGTATTTACTATCATTCTTTACGAAAAATCTATTCGAGTTTTTTTGATTGAAACGAGCAAACAAACGCACGAAATATGAGTTTTAGGTTCAAACAATGATTGTGGAGAAATATTTTAAAATGAAAACAAATTTTGGTTTGCATTTGAGTAATTTAGTATTTACTTATCATTCTTTACGAAAAATCTAGCCGAGTTTTTTAGCATAAAACGAGCGATCAAACGCATGAAACATGAGTTTTAAAGGCAAACAAAGATTGTGAAAAAATATTTCTAAATGAACACAAATTTTTGTTTGCATTTCAAAAATTTAGTATTTACAATCATTCTTTACGTAAAATCTAGCCGAGTTTTTTTGCATGAAACGAACGAACAAATGCATGAAACATGAGTATTAGGTGCAAACAAAGAGGAGAAATATTTTCAAATGAACACAAATTTTTGTTTGCATTTCAATTATTTAGTATTTACTATCATTGTTAACGAAAAATCTTGCCGAGTATTTTTTTAAAGAAACGAGCAAACAAATGCATGAAACATTAGTATTTGGTGCAAACAAAGATTGTGGAGAAATGTTTTCAAATGAACACAAATTTTTGTTTGCATTTCAATTATTTAGTATTTACTTTCATTGTTTACGAAAAATATAGCCGAGTTTATTAGCATGAAACGTGCGAACAAACGCATGAACGATGAGTTTTAAGGGCAAACAGAGATTGTGAAAAAATATTTTTAAATGAACAGAAATTTTTTTTTGCATTTGAATTATTTAGTATTTACTATCATTCTGTGAACCGCGTAAAACCGTAGTTAAATTTCACGCAATTTAACAAAACAATTTATAATTTTCCCTTGCTTTACTCTTAAGTGTATATGTGGTCTTTTGAGTTTTTAGGGGTCGAACACAAGGAGAATGACCTTGAGATATTACAATTCTTTTCAAAAGTAGGTTTGTGTTCAAATGTTGTAGATTGTTTAAGAAGGTTAATGATATATTAGATGGAATTTAATCAAGTTCGTGCACAATTTTTTTGAAAATTCTTTAATAATAGTTCCAAATGTCCAAAAGTTGCAAATGATATGGCAATGAAAACTAGAGAATGAGATCTTCACAATGCAAGGTAAATCAATTATCACTTTTGTTCATATTTTTATGTAATTTTCGTTTTAATCTACACTTTTCATAATCAATCAACAGGAATTTTCATAAAATCACAGAAATTCGAAAATTACTTCAAAAATTACCAAAATTTTACAGAAATCAGGAAAGCAAGTTCAGGTTATGTGGTAAAAATGTCAGATCAAAAAGATTGATATTCCAAACGTTATGGTCAAAAATAAAAGTATATGACAGAATTGGACAGAGAATGGTATGTGTTGCCAAAAGAGGGTGGAATTCAAATTTTATCCAAACAACAATGCAATTAAAATTCAGATCAGGAAACTATACTTCAAAATGATTTACTGAGATCTAGATTTTTTATTTATAGGATTTTTTTACTAATTTCTAAAAATCGAAGAAAAACAGACAGATTCAAAAATCAAGAACAGAAAAAATAAAAAATCAAAACTTTGCACATATTTTATCTTACAAATTTAACATAAAAGCATTGGGCACATATTATATGAAAGTTGTACTAAAATATCTAAAGAAACACAAAATATTTTTTTTAATAATTTTCTTTGATCAGATCTGAAGTCAAACAATTTTTTACTGAAACTGACAGAAACAAAATGCAGAAAAATGTATTTTTGAATTTAGAGGATAAAAGTAGGGATTTTTAAGGCAATTTGATCAAGAATTGTATCATTAATCACAAAATATTCAATTTATCAGATTTGGAACAAGTTTGAATTATTTCCAACCAGAAAAACTCAGCAAATAGATCAAAATTTCAGATCAAACACCAGTCAACCAACTTAGTGTTTGATCTCAATTTTTGAACTAAAAACTTCACTAAATCAAGCAAAAACCTCAACCAAGATTCAAGATGATAAAATGGACTAACATGCAGGAAAATTTAGTTCTAAATGACCTAATTAATTCAACCAAATCGATTAAATCAAAAAAAACCAGACTTAACAGCATATTATGAACAGTAACCAAATCAGTCAATTTAATTCAAATTAAAGCAAGATTTCAAACAATTCAATCACAAAAGGCCTATCCCTACAAGATTCTACTCACACATGATAAGATCAACCGAAATTAGGCATGTGTTCATCATATTTTTTTACAAATTGGATCTTGTGATCTAAAATTGGATACAAGAGATTAAATGAAAATTGGATCAAACCGAGACGTAGAAGATCAACCAGAAGCTTCCTTGAGTCGATTTGAACCTCCAATTGAAGCTTTTGATCCAGCCGGAATCGATCAATTGCCTTTTTCACCAAATTCAGCCCGAATTGGTGAATTTTCACTCAAACTCGAAAATTGAAGCTCGAAAATCTCTGAGATTCAGTAATGGGGTTACTGAAGCTTAAAGAAGATGATTGGAGAGTTGTGTGTGGAAAGAATTTGGAGAATGGAAGAATGAATTATCATGAATGGTTTGATCGGTCTAATTTATAGAGAGACTGGTCTGGAGAGTGGGGGACAAACCGAGCGATTCCATTGGCTCAGGCAGATCAAGTGGGGTGTACTGAAGATCTGTGCGAAATTTCGTTGAATTTGGTTGAGAAACGAACGATTTTGAATCATCGGATTTTTCTTCTGTTACTCGCGCGAAAATGAACTGAGTTCAGTTCAGATGCGATTTGAATCGCAGTACTGAGACTGACAGTGGGTCCCTTCAGAGTAAGTTGTGGTGAAACGGGTCGTAATCGCGTGAAACGAGTCGCTATTCCGTTATTAATCTCTGAGTTTTCAACTGTCTTTTTTGATTTTCTGCGGCGAAACGGGTCGAAACATGCGAAACGGGTCGTCTTCTTATTCAGAATTTGGCGCTGAGTTTTGAATTAGATTTCCGGATTTCATGCGGCGAAACGAGCTGCAGCTCGCTTGAAACGAGTCGCTTTTGTGTGAGCTGGGTACTGACTCGTTTTAAGCTCGTTCCGCTGATCTGGTGTGGCGAACCGGTTTGAATCGCGTGAGACGAGTCATAACTGATGAAACGAGTCGTCTTCTTCTTCAGAATTGGCGCTGACTTCCTTTTCTCGATCTTCTGTGGCCTGCGATCGTGTGCTCGTCCTAAAACAATCCTCTGACAGCCTTGTAAGTTTCGAATTTGGACTTTGGATCGATTTTTCTCTTGGATTTCAGACCCGTTTACCCGTTTCTCACAATCATCGATTCGAGCTCGTGATTCTGTACATTTCGCTGCGATTCATCAACCTAGATCTCTTCTCCATCTTCTCACGAATCTACAGGGCTTTGAATGGTTGAAATCCGTTGAGTAAAACTCGAGTTTTGCTGATCTGAGTATCGTCCGTTCGCTGTTCCGCCATTGCTGACCAGAGTGTGCAAATCGACCTTTGGTTCGCATTTCACACAACGAAATCCAAAACGGTGACTCAGGCTTCGTTCGCAACTTCCTCACGATGCTTCACAACCATTATGACTTCCCAATCCGCCTCGAATCCAGAGAATTCCTCCATTAACCAACTCGGTTTCAGTTTCGCGAAAATAACCAAAATCTGCAGAACTCGTGAATCAAACTATGATTTTGAGTTGTTTTTCCATCGAATTGAGGCGTCTTAATTCATTGTGAGCCTTCACTAATGCTTTACGACGCGAAAAGAATCATCTTTGCTTGAGAAAAACGGAAATGGTTGATCGAATTCATTCGTTGTTCGAAACTCGACCGTTGGTTCATCCAGTTTGAAAAGTTCATTGAGGATTTCGTCGAACAGATTACGGAAACACGGATTTCTCGCTCGATTTCGCATCATTCGATGAGTTCTTCATACGGTTAGAAAGGGTAGACGATGGAGAAGAGAATGAGATCGGTTTTGGCTCGAATGGATGATGGTGGAAGGCATGGCAGATCAACCATGGTTTCGGTCCATTTTTGGCACTTGTTTTGGCCGAATTCCGGCGATCGCCGGAACTTTCAAGACCGGAGAATGGCACCGGCATGCTCTTCTCGTCATGCTGAATCCATGGCTGGCTTGTTTGTTCGATTTCGAGCAGAATTGTGAATTATGAGGTTTGAAGAAGATGGGTTTGACCTGGTCAATTCGTTGACTTTGACGAATTTTGACCTGATTTTCAATTGGTGATTCTGAGAGTTCTAAAAGGTTTCTGATCGCGAGGATTGTACCGTTGGGTTCGTGTCGTCGAGCTCTTCGTTTTGGTATACCATTTGACCCTTTTTGGAGAAGTTGACTTTTGGTCAACTTGGCGATTTTTGGCGTTTGGCTCGGTTTGACTTGGTTGTAGAAGGTTTTTGAATTGGCGTAAAAGTTTGGGGAATTTTTTGTAGAGTGTTTGAGGTTTTTAGTTGCCATCTTTGGCCCATTATTTGCGTTTTGGTCCAATTCTTCATTTTATGGCCTTTTTGCCTGTAAAATCACACAAAAATGCATTCAGAGGTTTCAAATTATATTTTGTGAATTATGACTGTTTTTCATACATTTTATGTGAATTATGATTGAATATGAGATGATAAAAACCCTAAAAATGTGTATAAAAATACACATTACACATTCCTTACGAAAAATCAAGCCGAGTTTTTTTGAATGAAACTAGCGAACAAATACACGAAACATGAGTATTAGGTGCAAACAAAGATTTCGGAAAAATATTTTTAAATGAACACAAATTTTTGTTTGCATTTGAATTATTTAGTATTTACTATCATTCTTCACGAAAAATCTATCCGAGTTTTTTTTAATGAAACGGCTAACAAACGCGTGAAACATGAGTTTTAGGTGGAAACAAAGATTCCGGAAAAATATTTCTCCTCTTTGTTTGCACCTAATACTCATGTTTCATGCATTGGTTCGTTCGTTTCATGCAAAAAAACTCGGCTAGATTTTTCGTAAAGAATGATTGTAAATACTAAATTATTGAAATGCAAACAAAAATTTGTGTTCATTTAGAAATATTTTTTCACAATCTTTGTTTTCCCTTAAAACTCATGTTTCATGTGTTCGTTCGCTTGTTTCATGCTAAAAAACTCGGCTAGATTTTTCGTAAAGAATGATAAGTAAATACTAAATTACTCAAATGCAAACCAAAATTTGTTTTCATTTAAAAATATTTCTCCACAATCATTGTTTGAACCTAAAACTCATGTTTCGTGCGTTTGTTTGCTCGTTTCAATCAAAAAAACTCGGATAGATTTTTAAAATATTTTTCCGGGATCTTTGTTTGCACCTAAAACTCATGTTTCATGCGTTTGTTAGCTCGTTTCATTAAAAAAAACTCCGATAGATTTTTCGTAAAGAATGATAGTAAATACGCAATAATTCAAATGCAAACAAAAATTTGTGTTCATTTAAAAATATTTTTTCACAATCTTTGTTTGCCCTTAAAACTCATGTTTCACGCGTTTGTTCGCTCATTTCATGCTAAAAAACTCGGCTAGATTTTTCGTAAAGAATGATAGTAAATACTAAATTATTGAAATGCAAACAAAAATTTGACTTCATTTTAAAACATTTCTCCACAATATTTGTTTGCACCTAATACTCGTGTTTCGTGCATTTGTTCGCTCGTTTCATGCAAAAAAACTCGGCTAGATTTTTTGTAAAGAATGATTGTAAATACTAAATTATTGAAATGCAAACAAAAATTTGTGTTCATTTAGAAATATTTTTTCACAATCTTTGTTTGCCCTTAAAACTCATGTTTCATGTCTTTGTTCGCTCGTTTCATGCTAAAAAACTCGGTTAGATTTTTTGTAAAGAGTGATAAGTAAATACTAAATTAATCAAATGCAAACAAAAATTTGTTTTCATTTTAAAGTATTTCTCCACAATCATTGTTTGAACCTAAAACTCATGTTTAGTGCGTTTGTTTGCTCGTTTAAATTAAAAAAACTCAGATAGATTTTTCGTTAAGAATGATAGTAAATACTAAAACATTCAAATGCAAACGAAAATTTGTGTTCATTTTAAAATATTTTTCCGGAATCTTTGTTTGCACCTAATACTCATGTTTCGTGTATTTGTTCGCTAGTTTCATTCAAAAAAACTCAGCTAGATTTTTCGTAACGACTGATAGTAAATACTAAATAATTCAAATGCAAACAAAAATTTGTGTTCATTTAAAAATATTTCTCCACAATCTTTGTTTATACCTAATACTAATGTTTCATGCATTTGTTTGCTCGTTTCATTAAAAAAAATACTCGGCTATATTTTTCGTAAACAATGATAGTAAATACTAAATAATTGAAATACAAACAAAATTTGTGTTCATTTGAAAATATTTCTCCACAATCTTTGTTTGCACCTAATACTAATGTTTCATGCATTTGTTTGCTCGTTTCATTAAAAAAATACTCGGCTAGATTTTTTGTAAACAATGATAGTAAATACTAAATAATTGAAATGCAAACAAAAATTTGTGTTCATTTGAAAATATTTCTCCTCTTTGTTTGCACCTAATACTCATGTTTCATGCATTGGTTCGTTCGTTTCATGCAAAAAAACTCGGCTAGATTTTTCGTAAAGAATGATTGTAA
The DNA here is from genome assembly GCA_027726005.1 of Juncus effusus. Lineage (NCBI taxonomy): Eukaryota > Viridiplantae > Streptophyta > Magnoliopsida > Poales > Juncaceae > Juncus > Juncus effusus. The sequence continues at coordinate 1,304,409 of CM050900.1, read as the reverse complement.
ATACTAAATTATTGAAATGCAAACAAAAATTTGTGTTGATTTAGAAATATTTTTTCACAATCTTTGTGCACAACCTAAAACTCATGTTTCATGCGATTGTTCGCTTGTTTCATGCTAAAAAATCGGCTAGATTTTTCGTAAAGAATGATAAGTAAATACTAAATTACTCAAATGCAAACCAAAATTTGTTTTCATTTGAAAATATTTCTCCACAATCATTGTTTGAACCTAAAAATCATGTTTCGTGCGTTTGTTTGCTCATTTCAATCAAAAAACTCGGATAGATTTTTCGTAAAGAATGATAGTAAACACTAAAACATTCAAATGCAAACGAAAATTCGTGTTCATTTTAAAATATTTTTTCGGAATCTTTGTTTGCACCTAAAACTCATGTTTCATGCGTTTGTTAGCTCGTTTCATTAAAAAAAACTCCGATAGATTTTTCGTAAAGAATGATAGTAAATACTAAATAATTCAAATGCAAACAAAAATTTGTGTTCATTTAAAAATATTTTTTCACAATCTTTGTTTGCCCTTAAAACTCATGTTTCACGCGTTTGTTCGCTCGTTTCATGCTAAAAAACTCGCCTAGATTTTTCGTAAAGAATGATAGTAAATACTAAATTATTGAAATGCAACCAAAAATTTGACTTCATTTTAAAACATTTCTCCACAATATTTGTTTGCACCTAATACTCGTGTTTCGTGCATTTGTTCGCTCGTTTCATGCAAAAAAACTCGGCTAGATTTTTTGTAAAGAATGATTGTAAATACTAAATTATTGAAATGCAAACAAAAATTTGTGTTCATTTAGAAATATTTTTTCACAATCTTTGTTTCCCCTTAAAACTCATGTTTCATGTTTTTGTTCGGTCGTTTCATGCTAAAATACTCGGTTAGATTTTTCGTAAAGAATGATAAGTAAATACTAAATTAATCAAATGCAAACCAAAATTTGTTTTCATTTTAAAATATTTCTCCACAATCATTGTTTGAACCTAAACTCGTGTTTAGTGCGTTTGTTTGCTCGTTTAAATCAAAAAAACTTAGTTAGATTTTTCGTTAAGAATGATAGTAAATACTAAAACATTCAAATGCAAACGAAAATTTGTGTTCATTTTAAAATATTTTTCCCGAATCTTTGTTTGCACATAATACTCATGTTTCGTGTATTTGTTCGCTAGTTTCATTAAAAAAAACCCCGCTAGATTTTTCGTAAGGAATGATAGTAAATACTAAATAATTCAAATGCAAACAAAAATTTGTGTTCATTTAAAAATATTTCTCCACAATCTTTGTTTGTACCTAATACTAATGTTTCATGCATTTCTTTGCTCGTTTCATATAAAAAAATACTCGGCTAGATTTTTCGTAAACAATGATAGTAAATACTAAATAATTGAAATACAAACAAAAATTTGTGTTCATTTGAAAATATTTCTCCACAATCTTTGTTTGCACCAAATACTAATGTTTCATGCATTTGTTTGCTCGTTTCATTAAAAAAATACTCGGCTAGATTTCTTGTAAACAATGATAGTAAATACTAAATAATTGAAATCCAAACAAAAATTTGTGTTCATTTGAAAATATTTCTCCTCTTTGTTTGCACCTAATACTCATGTTTCATTCATTGGTTCGTTCGTTTCATGCAAAAAAACTCGGCTAGATTTTTCGTAAAGAATGATTGTAAATACTAAATTATTGAAATGCAAACAAAAATTTGTGTTCATTTAGAAATATTTTTTCACAATCTTTCTTTGCCCTTAAAACTCATGTTTCATGCGTTTGTTCGGTTGTTTCATGCTAAAAATATTTTTAAATGCACACAAATTCTGATTTGCATTTGAATAATTTAGTATTTACTATCATTCTTTACTAAAAAGCTATCGGAGTTTTTTTGAATAAAATGAGCAAAGAAATGCACAAAACATGGTTTTTAAGTGTAAACAAAGATTGTGGAAAAATATTTTAAAATGAACACAAATTCTGATTTGTATTTGAATAATTTAGTATTTACTATCATTCTGTACGAAAAAGCTATCTGAGTTTTTTTGAATGAAACGAGCAAAGAAACGCACGAGACATGGTTTTTAAGTGTAAACAAAGATCGTGAAAAAATATTTTAAAATGAACATAAATTTTGATTTGCATTTGAATAATTTAATATTTACTATCATTCTTTACGAAAAATCTATCCGAGTTTTTTTTAATGATACGAGGAAACAAACACACGAAACATGAGTTTTAGGTGTAAACAAAGATTGTGGAAAAATATTTTAAAATGAACACAAATTTTAATTGGCATTTGAATAATATAGTATTTTCTATCATTCTTTACGAAAAATCTAACCGAGTTTTTTAGCACGAAACAAGCGAACAAACGCATGAAACATGAGTTTCAAGGGCAAACAAAGATTGTGAAATTTTTTTTTTAAATGAACACAAATTTTTGTTTGCATTTGAATAATTTAGTATATAGTATCATTCTTTATGAAAAATCTATCCGGGTCTTTTTGAATGAAACGAGCAAGGAAACGAACGAGACATGAGTTTTAAGGGCAAACAAAGATTGCGGAAAAAGATTTTTAAATGAACACAAATTCTGATTTGCATTTGAATAATTTAGTATTTACAATCATTCTTTACGAAAAAGCTATCCGAGTTTTTTTGAATGAAACGAGCAAAGAAACGCACGAAACACGAATTTTAAGTGTAAACAAAGATCGTGGAAAAATATTTTAAAATGAGTATAAATTTTGATTTGCATTTCAATAATTTAGTATTTACAATCATTCTTTACGAAAAATCTAGCCGAGTTTTTATTTAATGGAACGAGCTAACAAACGCATGAAACATGAGTTTTAGGTGCAAATAAAATTATGCAAAAAAATTTTAAAATGAACACAAATTTTTGTTTGCATTTGAATAATTTAATATTTACTATCATTCTCTACGAAAAATCTATCCGAGTTTTTTTTTAATGATACGAGGAAACAAACACACGAAACATGAGTTTTAGGTGTAAACAAAGATTGTGGAAAAATATTTTAAAATGAACACAAATTTTAATTTGCATTTGAATAATATAGTATTTTCTATCATTCTTTACGAAAAATCTAACCGAGTTTTTTTGCACGAAACGAGCGAACAAACGCATGAAACATGAGTTTTAAGGGCAAACAAAGATTGTGAAAAAATATTTTTAAATGAACACAAATTTTTGTTTGCATTTGAATAATTTAGTATTTAGTATCATTCTTTACGAAAAATCTATCCGAGTCTTTTTGAATGAAACGAGCAAAGAAACGCACGAAACATGAGTTTTAAGGGCAAACAAAGATTGCGGAAAAAGATTTTTAAATGAACACAAATTATGATTGGCATTTGAATAATTTAGTATTTACTATCATTCTTTACGAAAAAGCTATCCGAGTTTTTTTGAATGAAACGAGCAAAGAAACGCATGAAACATGAGTTTTAAGTGTAAACAAAGATCGTGGAAAAATATTTTAAAATGAACATAAATTTTGATTCGCATTTGAATAATTTAGTATTTACAATCATTCTTTACGAAAAATCTAGCCTAGTATTTTTTTTAATGAAACGAGCTAACAAACGCATGAAACATGAGTTTTAGGTGCAAATAAAATTATGGAAAAATATTTTAAAATGAACACAAATTTTTGTTTGCATTTGAATAATTTAATATTTACTATCATTCTTTACGAAAAATCTATCCGAGTTTTTTTTAAATGAAACGAGCAAACAAACACACGAAACATGAGTTTTAGGTGTAAACAAAGATTGTGGAAAAATATTTTAAAATGAACACAAATTTTAATTTGCATTTGAATAATATAGTATTTACTATCATTCTTTACGAAAAATCTAGCCGAGTTTTTTAGCATGAAACGAGCGAACAAACGCATGAAACGTGAGTTTTACGGGCAAACAAAGATTGTGGAAAAATATTTTAAAATGAACATAAATTTTGATTTGCATTTGAATAATTTAGTATTTACAATCATTCTTTACGAAAAAGCTATCCGAGTTTTTTTGAATGAAACGAGCAAAGAAATGCACGAAACACGAATTTTAAGTGTAAACAAAGATCGTGGAAAAATATTTTAAAATGAGTATAAATTTTGATTTGCATTTCAATAATTTAGTATTTACAATCATTCTTTACGAAAAATCTAGCCGAGTTTTTATTTAATGGAACGAGCTAACAAACGCATGAAACATGAGTTTTAGGTGCAAATAAAATTATGCAAAATTTTTTTAAAATGAACACAAATTTTTGTTTGCATTTGAATAATTTAATATTTACTATCATTCTCTACGAAAAATCTATCCGAGTTTTTTTTAATGATACGAGGAAACAAACACACGAAACATGAGTTTTAGGTGTAAACAAAGATTGTGGAAAAATATTTTAAAATGAACACAAATTTTAATTTGCATTTGAATAATATAGTATTTTCTATCATTCTTTACGAAAAATCTAACCGAGTTTTTTTGCACGAAACGAGCGAACAAACGCATGAAACATGAGTTTTAAGGGCAAACAAAGATTGTGAAAAAATATTTTTAAATGAACACAAATTTTTGTTTGCATTTGAATAATTTAGTATTTAGTATCATTCTTTACGAAAAATCTATCCGAGTCTTTTTGAATGAAACGAGCAAAGAAACGCACGAAACATGAGTTTTAAGGGCAAACAAAGATTGCGGAAAAAGATTTTTAAATGAACACAAATTATGATTGGCATTTGAATAATTTAGTATTTACTATCATTCTTTACGAAAAAGCTATCCGAGTTTTTTTGAATGAAACGAGCAAAGAAACGCATGAAACATGAGTTTTAAGTGTAAACAAAGATCGTGGAAAAATATTTTAAAATGAACATAAATTTTGATTCGCATTTGAATAATTTAGTATTTACAATCATTCTTTACGAAAAATCTAGCCTAGTATTTTTTTTAATGAAACGAGCTAACAAACGCATGAAACATGAGTTTTAGGTGCAAATAAAATTATGGAAAAATATTTTAAAATGAACACAAATTTTTGTTTGCATTTGAATAATTTAATATTTACTATCATTCTTTACGAAAAATCTATCCGAGTTTTTTTTAAATGAAACGAGCAAACAAACACACGAAACATGAGTTTTAGGTGTAAACAAAGATTGTGGAAAAATATTTTAAAATGAACACAAATTTTAATTTGCATTTGAATAATATAGTATTTACTATCATTCTTTACGAAAAATCTAGCCGAGTTTTTTAGCATGAAACGAGTGAACAAACGCATGAAACGTGAGTTTTACGGGCAAACAAAGATTGTGGAAAAATATTTTAAAATGAACATAAATTTTGATTTGCATTTGATTAATTTAGTATTTATAATCATTCTTTACGAAAAATCTAGCCGAGTTTTTTTTTAATGAAACAAGCTAACAAACGCGTGAAACATGAGTTTGGGTGAAAATAAAATTATGGAAAAATATTTTAAAATGAACACAAATTTTTGTTTGCACTTGAATAATTTAATATTTACTGTCCTTCTTTACGAAAAATCTATCCGAGTTTTTTTTTAATGAAACGAGCAAACAAACACACGAAACATGAATTTTAGGTGTAAACAAAGATTGTGGAAAAATATTTTTAAATGAACAAAAATTTTAAGTTGCATTTGAATATTATAATATTTACTATCATTCTTTACGAAAAATCTAGCCGAGTTTTTTAGCATGATACGAGCGAAGAAACGCATGAAACATGAGGTTTAAGGGCAAACAAAGATTGTGGAAAAATATTTTAAAATGAACATAAATTTTGATTTGCATTTGATTAATTTAGTATTTACAATCATTCTTTACGAAAAATCTTGCCGAGTTCTTTTTTTTAATGAAACGAGCTAACAAAGGCGTGAAACATGAGTTTTGGGTGAAAATAAAATTATGGAAAAACATTTTAAAATGAACACAAATTTTTGTTTGCATTTGAGTAATTTAATATTTACTATCCTTCTTTACGAAAAATCTATCCGAGTTTTTTTTTAACGAAACGAGCAAACAAACACACGAAACATGAGTTTTAAGTGTAAACAAAGATTGTGGAAAAATATTTTTAAATGAACACAAATTTTAATTTGCATTTGAATAATATAGTATTTACTATCATTCTTTACGAAAAATCTAGCCGAGTTTTTTAGCATGAAACGAGCGAACGAACGCATGAAACATGAGCTTTAAGGGCAAACAAAGATTCTGGAAAAATATTTTAAAATGAACATAAATTCTGATTTGCATTTGATTAATTTAGTATTTACAATCATTTTTTACGAAAAATCTAGCCGTGTTTTTTTGAATGAACCAAGCGAACAAATACACGAAACATGAGTTTTAGGTGTAAACAAAGATTGTGGAAAAATATTTTTAAATGAACACAAATTTTAATTTGCATTTGAATAATATAGTATTTACTATCATTCTTTACGAAAAAGCTATCCGAGTTTTTTTGAATGAAACGAGCAAAGAATCGCAAGAAACATGAGTTTTAAGTGTAAACAAAGATCGTGGAAAAATATTTTAAAACGAACATAAATTTTGATTTGCATTTGAATAATATAGTATTTACAATCATTCTTTACGAAAAATCTAGCCGAGTATTTTTTTTAATGAAACGAGCTAACAAACGCATGAAACATGAGTTTTAGGTGCAAATAAAATTATGGAAAAATATTTTAAAATGAACACAAATTTTTGTTTGCATTTGAATAATTTAATATTTACTATCATTCTTTACGAAAAATCTATCGGAGTTTTTTTTTAATGAAACGAGTAAACAAACACACGAAACATGAGTTTTAGGTGTAAACAAAAATTGTGGAAAAATATTTTAAAATGTACACAAATTTTAATTGGCATTTGAATAATATAGTATTTTCTATCATTCTTTACGAAAAATCTAACCGAGTTTTTTAGCACGAAACAAGCGAACAAACGCATGAAACATGAGTTTCAAGGGCAAACAAAGATTGTGAAAAAATATTTTTAAATGAACACAAATTTTTGTTTGCATTTGAATAATTTAGTATATAGTATCATTCTTTATGAAAAATCTATCCGGGTCTTTTTGAATGAAACGAGCAAGGAAACGAACGAGACATGAGTTTTAAGGGCAAACAAAGATTGCGGAAAAAGATTTTTAAATGAACACAAATTCTGATTTGCATTTGAATAATTTAGTATTTACAATCATTCTTTACGAAAAAGCTATCCGAGTTTTTTGAATGAAACGAGCAAAGAAACGCACGAAACACGAATTTTAAGTGTAAACAAAGATCGTGGAAAAATATTTTAAAATGAGCATAAATTTTGATTTGCATTTCAATAATTTAGTATTTACAATCATTCTTTACGAAAAATCTGGCCGAGTTTTTATTTAATGGAACGAGCTAACAAACGCATGAAACATGAGTTTTAGGTGCAAATAAAATTATGCAAACAAATTTTAAAATGAACACAAATTTTTGTTTGCATTTGAATAATTTAATATTTACTATCATTCTCTACGAAAAATCTATCCGAGTTTTTTTTTAATGATACGAGGAAACAAACACACGAAACATGAGTTTTAGGTGTAAACAAAGATTGTGGAAAAATATTTTAAAATGAACACAAATTTTAATTTGCATTTGAATAATATAGTATTTTCTATCATTCTTTACGAAAAATCTAACCGAGTTTTTTTGCACGAAACGAGCGAACAAACGCATGAAACATGAGTTTTAAGGGCAAACAAAGATTGTGAAAAAAGATTTTTAAATGAACACAAATTTTTGTTTGCATTTGAATAATTTAGTATTTAGTATCATTCTTTACGAAAAATCTATCCGAGTCTTTTTGAATGAAACGAGCAAAGAAACGCACGAAACATGAGTTTTAAGGGCAAACAAAGATTGCGGAAAAAGATTTTTAAATGAACACAAATTATGATTGGCATTTGAATAATTTAGTATTTACTATCATTCTTTACGAAAAAGCTATCCGAGTTTTTTTGAATGAAACGAGCAAAGAAACGCATGAAACATGAGTTTTAAGTGTAAACAAAGATCGTGGAAAAATATTTTAAAATGAACATAAATTTTGATTCGCATTTGAATAATTTAGTATTTACAATCATTCTTTACGAAAAATCTAGCCTAGTATTTTTTTTAATGAAACGAGCTAACAAACGCATGAAACATGAGTTTTAGGTGCAAATAAAATTATGGAAAAATATTTTACAATGAACACAAATTTTTGTTTGCATTTGAATAATTTAATATTTACTATCATTCTTTACGAAAAATCTATCCGAGTTTTTTTTAAATGAAACGAGCAAACAAACACACGAAACATGAGTTTTAGGTGTAAACAAAGATTGTGGAAAAATATTTTAAAATGAACACAAATTTTAATTTGCATTTGAATAATATAGTATTTACTATCATTCTTTACGAAAAATCTAGCCGAGTTTTTTAGCATGAAACGAGCGAACAAACGCATGAAACGTGAGTTTTACGGGCAAACAAAGATTGTGGAAAAATATTTTAAAATGAACATAAATTTTGATTTGAATTTGATTAATTTAGTATTTATAATCATTCTTTACGAAAAATCTAGCCGATTTTTTTTTAATGAAACAAGCTAACAAACGCGTGAAACATGAGTTTGGGTGAAAATAAAATTATGGAAAAATATTTTAAAATGAACACAAATTTTTGTTTGCACTTGAATAATTTAATATTTACTGTCCTTCTTTACGAAAAATCTATCCGAGTTTTTTTTTAATGAAACGAGCAAACAAACACACGAAACATGAGTTTTAGGTGTAAACAAAGATTGTGGAAAAATATTTTTAAATGAACAAAAATTTTAAGTTGCATTTGAATATTATAATATTTACTATCATTCTTTACGAAAAATCTAGCCGAGTTTTTTAGCATGAAACGAGCGAAGAAACGCATGAAACATGAGGTTTAAGGGCAAACAAAGATTGTGGAAAAATATTTTAAAATGAACATAAATTTTGATTTGCATTTGATTAATTTAGTATTTACAATCATTCTTTACGAAAAATCTTGCCGAGTTCTTTTTTTTAATGAAACGAGCTAACAAAGGCGTGAAACATGAGTTTTGGGTGAAAATAAAATTATGGAAAAACATTTTAAAATGAACACAAATTTTTGTTTGCATTTGAGTAATTTCATATTTACTATCCTTCTTTACGAAAAATCTATCCGAGTTTTTTTTTAACGAAACGAGCAAACAAACACACGAAACATGAGTTTTAAGTGTAAACAAAGATTGTGGAAATTTTTTTTTAAATGAACACAAATTTTAATTGGCATTTGAATAATATAGTATTTTCTATCATTCTTTACGAAAAATCTAACCGAGTTTTTTAGCACGAAACAAGCGAACAAACGCATGAAACATGAGTTTCAAGGGCAAACAAAGATTGTGAAAAAATATTTTTAAATGAACACAAATTTTTGTTTGCATTTGAATAATTTAGTATATAGTATCATTCTTTATGAAAAATCTATCCGGGTCTTTTTGAATGAAACGAGCAAGGAAACGAACGAGACATGAGTTTTAAGGGCAAACAAAGATTGCGGAAAAAGATTTTTAAATGAACACAAATTCTGATTTGCATTTGAATAATTTAGTATTTACAATCATTCTTTACGAAAAAGCTATCCGAGTTTTTTTGAATGAAACGAGCAAAGAAACGCACGAAACACGAATTTTAAGTGTAAACAAAGATCGTGGAAAAATATTTTAAAATGAGCATAAATTTTGATTTGCATTTCAATAATTTAGTATTTACAATCATTCTTCACGAAAAATCTAGCCGAGTTTTTATTTAATGGAACGAGCTAACAAACGCATGAAACATGAGTTTTAGGTGCAAATAAAATTATGCAAAAAAATTTTAAAATGAACACAAATTTTTGTTTGCATTTGAATAATTTAATATTTACTATCATTCTCTACGAAAAATCTATCCGAGTTTTTTTTTAATGATACGAGGAAACAAACACACGAAACATGAGTTTTAGGTGTAAACAAAGATTGTGGAAAAATATTTTAAAATGAACACAAATTTTAATTTGCATTTGAATAATATAGTATTTTCTATCATTCTTTACGAAAAATCTAACCGAGTTTTTTTGCACGAAACGAGCGAACAAACGCATGAAACATGAGTTTTAAGGGCAAACAAAGATTGTGAAAAAATATTTTTAAATGAACACAAATTTTTGTTTGCATTTGAATAATTTAGTATTTAGTATCATTCTTTACGAAAAATCTATCCGAGTCTTTTTGAATGAAACGAGCAAAGAAACGCACGAAACATGAGTTTTAAGGGCAAACAAAGATTGCGGAAAAAGATTTTTAAATGAACACAAATTATGATTGGCATTTGAATAATTTAGTATTTACTATCATTCTTTACGAAAAAGCTATCCGAGTTTTTTTGAATGAAACGAGCAAAGAAACGCATGAAACATGAGTTTTAAGTGTAATCAAAGATCGTGGAAAAATATTTTAAAATGAACATAAATTTTGATTCGCATTTGAATAATTTAGTATTTACAATCATTCTTTACGAAAAATCTAGCCTAGTATTTTTTTTAATGAAACGAGCTAACAAACGCATGAAACATGAGTTTTAGGTGCAAATAAAATTATGGAAAAATATTTTACAATGAACACAAATTTTTGTTTGCATTTGAATAATTTAATATTTACTATCATTCTTTACGAAAAATCTATGCGAGTTTTTTTTAAATGAAACGAGCAAACAAACACACGAAACATGAGTTTTAGGTGTAAACAAAGATTGTGGAAAAATATTTTAAAATGAACACAAATTTTAATTTGCATTTGAATAATATAGTATTTACTATCATTCTTTACGAAAAATCTAGCCGAGTTTTTTAGCATGAAACGAGCGAACAAATGCATGAAACGTGAGTTTTACGGGCAAACAAAGATTGTGGAAAAATATTTTAAAATGAACATAAATTTTGATTTGCATTTGATTAATTTAGTATTTATAATCATTCTTTACGAAAAATCTAGCCGAGTTTTTTTTTAATGAAACAAGCTAACAAACGCGTGAAACATGAGTTTGGGTGACAATAAAATTATGGAAAAATATTTTAAAATGAACACAAATTTTTGTTTGCACTTGAATAATTTAATATTTACTGTCCTTCTTTACGAAAAATCTATCCGAGTTTTTTTTTAATGAAACGAGCAAACAAACACACGAAACATGAGTTTTAGGTGTAAACAAAGATTGTGGAAAAATATTTTTAAATGAACAAAAATTTTAAGTTGCATTTGAATATTATAGTATTTACTATCATTCTTTACGAAAAATCTAGCCGAGTTTTTTAGCATGAAACGAGCGAAGAAACGCATGAAACATGAGGTTTAAGGGCAAACAAAGATTGTGGAAAAATATTTTAAAGTGAACATAAATTTTGATTTGCATTTGATTAATTTAGTATTTACAATCATTCTTTACGAAAAATCTTGCCGAGTTCTTTTTTTTAATGAAACGAGCTAACAAAGGCGTGAAACATGAGTTTTGGGTGAAAATAAAATTATGGAAAAACATTTAAAAATGAACACAAATTTTTGTTTGCATTTGAGTAATTTAATATTTACTATCCTTCTTTACGAAAAATCTATCCGAGTTTTTTTTTAACGAAACGAGCAAACAAACACACGAAACATGAGTTTTAAGTGTAAACAAAGATTGTGGAAATTTTTTTTTAAATGAACACAAATTTTAATTGGCATTTGAATAATATAGTATTTTCTATCATTCTTTACGAAAAATCTAACCGAGTTTTTTAGCACGAAACAAGCGAACAAACGCATGAAACATGAGTTTCAAGGGCAAACAAAGATTGTGAAAAAATATTTTTAAATGAACACAAATTTTTGTTTGCATTTGAATAATTTAGTATATAGTATCATTCTTTATGAAAAATCTATCCGGGTCTTTTTGAATGAAACGAGCAAGGAAACGAACGAGACATGAGTTTTAAGGGCAAACAAAGATTGCGGAAAAAGATTTTTAAATGAACACAAATTCTGATTTGCATTTGAATAATTTAGTATTTACAATCATTCTTTACGAAAAAGCTATCCGAGTTTTTTTGAATGGAACGAGCAAAGAAACGCACGAAACACGAATTTTAAGTGTAAACAAAGTTCGTGGAAAAATATTTTAAAATGAGCATAAATTTTGATTTGCATTTCAATAATTTAGTATTTACAATCATTCTTTACGAAAAATCTAGCCGAGTTTTTATTTAATGGAACGAGCTAACAAACGCATGAAACATGAGTTTTAGGTGCAAATAAAATTATGCAAAAAAATTTTAAAATGAACACAAATTTTTGTTTGCATTTGAATAATTTAATATTTACTATCATTCTCTACGAAAAATCTATCCGAGTTTTTTTTTAATGATACGAGGAAACAAACACACGAAACATGAGTTTTAGGTGTAAACAAAGATTGTGGAAAAATATTTTAAAATGAACACAAATTTTAATTTGCATTTGAATAATATAGTATTTTCTATCATTCTTTACGAAAAATCTAACCGAGTTTTTTTGCACGAAACGAGCGAACAAACGCATGAAACATGAGTTTTAAGGGCAAACAAAGATTGTGAAAAAATATTTTTAAATGAACACAAATTTTTGTTTGCATTTGAATAATTTAGTATTTAGTATCATTCTTTACGAAAAATCTATCCGAGTCTTTTTGAATGAAACGAGCAAAGAAACGCACGAAACATGAGTTTTAAGGGCAAACAAAGATTGCGGAAAAAGATTTTTAAATGAACACAAATTATGATTGGCATTTGAATAATTTAGTATTTACTATCATTCTTTACGAAAAAGCTATCCGAGTTTTTTTGAATGAAACGAGCAAAGAAACGCATGAAACATGAGTTTTAAGTGTAAACAAAGATCGTGGAAAAATATTTTAAAATGAACATAAATTTTGATTCGCATTTGAATAATTTAGTATTTACAATCATTCTTTACGAAAAATCTAGCCTAGTATTTTTTTTAATGAAACGAGCTAACAAACGCATGAAACATGAGTTTTAGGTGCAAATAAAATTATGGAAAAATATTTTACAATGAACACAAATTTTTGTTTGCATTTGAATAATTTAATATTTACTATCATTCTTTACGAAAAATCTATCCGAGTTTTTTTTAAATGAAACGAGCAAACAAACACACGAAACATGAGTTTTAGGTGTAAACAAAGATTGTGGAAAAATATTTTAAAATGAACACAAATTTTAATTTGCATTTGAATAATATAGTATTTACTATCATTCTTTACGAAAAATATAGCCGAGTTTTTTAGCATGAAACGTGCGAACAAACGCATGAAACGTGAGTTTTACGGGCAAACAAAGATTGTGGAAAAATATTTTAAAATGAACATAAATTTTGATTTGCATTTGATTAATTTAGTATTTATAATCATTCTTTACGAAAAATCTAGCCGAGTTTTTTTTTAATAAAACAAGCTAACAAACGCGTGAAACATGAGTTTGGGTGAAAATTAAATTATGGAAAAATATTTTAAAATGAACACAAATTTTTGTTTGCACTTGAATAATTTAATATTTACTGTCCTTCTTTACGAAAAATCTATCCGAGTTTTTTTTTAATGAAACGAGCAAACAAACACACGAAACATGAGTTTTAGGTGTAAACAAAGATTGTGGAAAAATATTTTTAAATGAACAAAAATTTTAAGTTGCATTTGAATATTATAATATTTACTATCATTCTTTACGAAAAATCTAGCCGAGTTTTTTAGCATGAAACGAGCGAAGAAACGCATGAAACATGAGGTTTAAGGGCAAACAAAGATTGTGGAAAAATATTTTAAAATGAACATAAATTTTGATTTGCATTTGATTAATTTAGTATTTACAATCATTCTTTACGAAAAATCTTGCCAAGTTCTTTTTTTTAATGAAACGAGCTAACAAAGGCGTGAAACATGAGTTTTGGGTGAAAATAAAATTATGGAAAAACATTTTAAAATGAACACAAATTTTTGTTTGCATTTGAGTAATTTAATATTTACTATCCTTCTTTACGAAAAATCTATCCGAGTTTTTTTTTAACGAAACGAGCAAACAAACACACGAAACATGAGTTTTAAGTGTAAACAAAGATTGTGGAAAAATATTTTTAAATGAACACAAATTTTAATTTGCATTTGAATAATATAGTATTTACTATCATTCTTTACGAAAAATCTAGCCGAGTTTTTTAGCATGAAACGAGCAAAGAATCGCAAGAAACATGAGTTTTAAGTGTAAACAAAGATCGTGGAAAAATATTTTAAAATGAACATAAATTTTGATTTGCATTTGATTAATTTAGTATTTACAATCATTTTTTACGAAAAATCTAGCCGAGTTTTTTTGAATGAACCAAGCGAACAAATACACGAAACATGAGTTTTAGGTGTAAACAAAGATTGTGGAAAAATATTTTTAAATGAACACAAATTTTAATTTGCATTTGAATAATATAGTATTTACTATCATTCTTTACGAAAAAGCTATCCGAGTTTTTTTGAATGAAACGAGCAAAGAATCGCAAGAAACATGAGTTTTAAGTGTAAACAAAGATCGTGGAAAAATATTTTAAAACGAACATAAATTTTGATTTGCATTTGAATAATTTAGTATTTACAATCATTCTTTACGAAAAATCTAGCCGAGTATTTTTTTTAATGAAACGAGCTAACAAACGCATGAAACATGAGTTTTAGGTGCAAATAAAATTATGGAAAAATATTTTAAAATGAACACAAATTTTTGTTTGCATTTGAATAATTTAATATTTACTATCATTCTTTACGAAAAATCTATCGGAGTTTTTTTTTAATGAAACGAGTAAACAAACACACGAAACATGAGTTTTAGGTGTAAACAAAAATTGTGGAAAAATATTTTTAAATGGACAAAAATTTTAATTTGCATTTGAATATTATAATATTTACTATCATTCTTTACCAAAAATCTAGCCGAGTTTTTTAGCATGAAACGAGCGAACAAACGCATGAAACATGAGCTTTAAGGGCAAACAAAGATTGTGGAAAAATATTTTAAAATGAACATAAATTTTGATTTGCATTTGATTAATTTAGTATTTACAATCATTCTTTGCGAAAATTCTAGCCGAGTTTTTTTGAATGAACCTAGCTAACAAATAAACGAAACATGAGTTTTAGGTGTAAACAAAGATTGTGGAAAAATATTTTTAAATGAACACAATTTTTCATTTGCATTTGAATAATATAGTATTTACTATCATTCTTTACGAAAAATCTAGCCGAGTTTTTTAGCATGAAACCAGCGAACAAACGCATGAAACATGAGCTTTAAGGGCAAACAAAGATTGTGGAAAAATATTTTAAAATGAACATAAATTTTGATTTGCATTTGATTAATTTAGTATTTACAATCATTCTTTACGAAAAATCTAGCCGAGTCTTTTTTTTAATGAAACGAGCTAACAAACGCGTGAAACATGAGTTTTCGGTGAAAATAAAAGTATGGAAAAATATATTAAAATGAACACAAATTTTTGTTTGCATTTGAATAATTTAATATTTACTATCCTTCTTTACGAAAAATCTATCGGAGTTTTTTTTTAATGAAACGAGTAAACAAACACACGAAACATGAGTTTTAAGTGTAAACAAAGATTGTGGAAAAATATTTTTAAATGAACACAAATTTTAATTTGCATTTGAATAATATAGTATTTACTATCATTCTTTACGAAAAATCTATCCGAGTTTTTTAGCATGAGATGAGCGAACAAACGCATGAAACATGAGCTTTAAGGGCAAACAAAGATTCAGGAAAAATATTTTAAAGTGAACATAAATTTTGATTAATTTAGTATTTAAAATCATTCTTTACGAAAAATCTAGCCGAGTTTTTTTGAATGAACCTAGCGAACAAATACACGAAACATGAGTTTTAGGTGTAAACAAAGATTGTGGAAAAATATTTTTATATGAACACAAATTTTAATTTGCATTTGAATAATATAGTATTTACTATCATTCTTTACGAAAAAGCTATCCGAGTTTTTTTGAATGAAACGAGCAAAGAAACGCATGAAACATGAGTTTTAAGTGTAAACAAAGATCGTGGAAAAATATTTTAAAACGAACATAAATTTTGATTTGCATTTGAATAATTTAGTATTTACAATCATTCTTTACGAAAAATCTAGCCGAGTTTTTTTTTTAATGAAACGAGCTAACAAACGCATGAAACATGAGTTTTAGGTGCAAATAAAATTATGGCAAAATATTTTAAAATGAACACAAATTTTTGTTTGCATTTGAATAATTTAATATTTACTATCATTCTTTACGAAAAATCTATCCGAGTTTTTTTTAAATGAAACGAGCAAACAAACACACGAAATATGAGTTTTAAGTGTAAACAAAGATTGTGGAAAAATATTTTAAAATGAACACAAATTTTAATTTGCATTTGAATAATATAGTATTTACTATCGTTCTTTACGAAAAATCTTGCCGAGTTTTTTAGCATGAAACGAGCGAACAAACGCATGAAACGTGAGTTTTAAGGGCAAACAAAGATTGTGGAAAAATATTTTAAAATGAACATAAATTTTGATTTGCATTTGATTAATTTAGTATTTATAATCATTCTTTACGAAAAATCTAGCCGAGTTTTTTTTTAATGAAACGAGCTAACAAACGCGTGAAACATTAGTTTTGGGTGAAAATAAAATTATGGAATAATATTTTAAAATGAACACAAATTTTTGTTTGCATTTGAATAATTTAATATTTACTATTATTCTTTACGAAAAATCTATCCGAGTTTTTTTTAAATGAAACGAGCAAACAAACACACGAAACATGAGTTTTAGGTGTAAACAAAGATTGTGGAAAAATATTTTAAAATGAACACAAATTTTAATTTGCATTTGAATAATATAGTATTTACTATCGTTCTTTACGAAAAATCTTGCCGAGATTTTTAGCATGAAACGAGCGAACAAACGCATGAAACGTGAGTTTTAAGGGCAAACAAAGATTGTGGAAAAATATTTTAAAATGAACATAAATTTTGATTTGCATTTGATTAATTTAGTATTTATAATCATTCTTTACGAAAAATCTAGCCGAGTTTTTTTTTAATGAAACGAGCGAACAAATACACGAAACATGAGTTTTGGGTGAAAATAAAATTATGGAAAAATATTTTAAAATGAACACAAAATTTTGTTTTCATTTGAATAATTTAATATTTACTATCATTCTTTACGAAAAATCTATCAGAGTTTTTTTTAAATGAAACGAGCAAACAAACACACGAAACATGAGTTTTAGGTGTAAACAAAGATTGTGGAAAAATATTCTAAAATGAACGCAAATTTTAATTTGCATTTGAATAATTTAGTATTTATAATCATTCTTTACGAAAAATCTAGCCGAGTTTTTTAGCATGAAACGAGCGAACAAACGCATGAAACATGAGCTTGAAGGGCAAACAAAGATTCGGGAAAAATATTTTAAAATGAACATAAATTTTGATTTGCATTTGATTAATTTAGTATTTACAATCATTCTTTACGAAAAATCTAGCCGAGTTTTTTTGAATGAACCTAGCGAACAAATACACGAAACATGAGTTTTAGGTTGAAACAAAGATTGTGGAAAAATATTTCTAAATGAACACAAATTTTAATTTGCATTTGAATAATATAGTATTTACTATCGTTCTTTACGAAAAATCTTGCCGAGTTTTTTAGCATGAAACGAGCGAACAAACGCACGAAACGTGAGTTTTAAGGGCAAATAAAGATTCTTGAAAAATATTTTAAAATGAACATAAATTTTGATTTGCATTTGATTAATTAGTATTTATAATCATTCTTTACGAAAAATCTAGCCGAGTTTTTTTTTAATGAAACGAGCTAACAAACGCGTGAAACATGAGTTTTGGGTGAAAATAAAATTATGGAAAAATATTTTAAAATGAACACAAAATTTTGTTTGCATTTGAATAATTTAATATTTACTATCATTCTTTACGAAAAATCCATCCGAGTTTTTTTTAAATGAAACGAGCAAACAAACACACGAAACATGAGTTTTAGGTGTAAACAAAGATTGTGGAAAAATATTTTAAAATGAACACAAATTTTAATTTGCATTTGAATAATATAGTATTTACTATCGTTCTTTACGAAAATTCTTGCCGAGTTTTTTAGCATGAAACGAGCGAACAAACGCATGAAACGTGAGTTTTAAGGGCAAACAAAGATTTCGGAAAAATATTTTAAAATGAACATAAATTTTGATTTGCATTTGATTAATTTAGTATTTTATAATCATTCTTTACGAAAAATCTAGCCGAGTTTTTTTTTTAATGAAACGAGCTAACAAACGCGTGATACACGAGCTTGAAGGGCAAACAAAGATTCGGGAAAAATATTTTAAAATGAACATAAATTTTGATTTGCATTTGATTAATTTGGTATTTACAATCATTCTTTACGAAAAATCTAGCCGAGTTTTTTTGAATGAACCTAGCGAACAAATACACGAAACATGAGTTTTAGGTTGAAACAAAGATTTTGGAAAAATATTTTTAAATGAACACAAATTTTAATTTGCATTTGAATAATATAGTATTTACTATCATTCTTTACGAAAAAGCTATCCGAGTTTTTTTGAATGAAACGAGCAAAGAAACGCATGAAACATGAGTTTTAAGTGTAAACAAAGATCGTGGAAAAATATTTTAAAACGAACATAAATTTTGATTTGCATTTGACTAATTTAGTATTTACTATCGTTCTTTACGAAAAATCTAGCCGAGTTTTTTTTTTAATGAAACGAGCTAACAAACGCATGAAACATGAGTTTTAGGTGCAAAATAAAATTATGGAAAAATATTTTAAAATGAACACAAATTTTTGTTTGCATTTGAATAATTTAATATTTACTATCATTCTTTACGAAAAATCTATCCGAGTTTTTTTTAAATGAAAGGAGCAAACAAACACACGAAATATGAGTTTTAGGTGTAAACAAAGATTGTGGAAAAATATTTTAAAATGAACACAAATTTTAATTTGCATTTGAATAATATATTATTTACTATCGTTCTTTACGAAAAATCTTGCCGAGTTTTTTAGCATGAAACGAGCGAACAAACGCATGAAACGTGAGTTTTAAGGGCAAATAAAGATTGTTGAAAAATATTTTAAAATGAACATAAATTTTGATTTGCATTTGATTAATTTAGTATTTATAATCATTCTTTACGAAAAATCTAGCCGAGTTTTTTTTTAATGAAACGTGCTAACAAACGCGTGAAACATGAGTTTTGGGTGAAAATAAAATTATGGAAAAATATTTTAAAATGAACACAAATTTTTGTTTGCATTTGAATAATTTCATATTTACTATCATTATTTACGAAAAATCCATCCGAGTTTTTTTTAAATGAAACGAGCAAACAAACACACGAAACATGAGTTTTAGGTGTAAACAAAGATTGTGGAAAAATATTTTAAAATGAACACAAATTTTAATTTGCATTTGAATAATATAGTATTTACTATCGTTCTTTATGAAAATTCTTGCCGAGTTTTTTAGCATGAAACGAGCGAACAAACGCATGAAACATGAGCTTGAAGGGCAAACAAAGATTCGGGAAAAATATTTTAAAATGAACATAAATTTTGATTTGCATTTGATTAATTTAGTATTTACAATCATTCTTTACGAAAAATCTAGCCGAGTTTTTTTTTAATGAACCTAGCGAACAAATACACGAAACATGAGTTTTAGGTTGAAACAAAGATTGTGGAAAAATATTTTTAAATGAACACAAATTTTAATTTGCATTTGAATAATATAGTATTTACTATCATTCTTTACGAAAAAGCTATCCGAGTTTTTTTGAATGAAATGAGCAAAGAAACGCATGAAACATGAGTTTTAAGTGTAAACTAAGATCGTGGAAAAATATTTTAAAACGAACATAAATTTTGATTTGCATTTGACTAATTTAGTATTTACAAACATTCTTTACGAAAAATCTAGCCGAGTTTTTTTTCTAATGAAACGAGCTAACAAACGCATGAAACATGAGTTTTAGGTTCAAATTAAATTATGGAAAAATATTTTAAAATGAACACAAATTTTTGTTTGCATTTGAATAATTTAATATTTACTATCATTCTTTACGAAAAATCTATCCGAGTTTTTTTTAAATGAAACGAGCAAACAAACACACGAAATATGAGTTTTAGGTCTAAACAAAGATTGTGGAAAAATATTTTAAAATGAACACAAATTTTAATTTGCATTTGAATAATATAGTAGTTACTATCATTCTTTACGAAAAATCTAGCCGAGTTTTTTAGCATGAAACGAGCGAACAAACACAAGAAACGTGAGTTTTAAGGGCAAACAAAGATTGTGGAAAAATATTTTAAAATGAACATAAATTTTGATTTGCATTTGATTAATTTAGTATTTACAATCATTCTTTACGAAAAATCTAGCCGAGTTTTTTTTTTAATGAAACGAGCTAACAAACGCGTGAAAAATTAGTTTTGGGTGAAAATAAAATTATGGAAAAATATTTTAAAATGAACACAAATTTTTGTTTGCATTTGAATAATTTAATATTTACTATCATTCTTTACGAAAAATCTATCCGAGTTTTTTTTAAATGAAACGAGCAAACAAACACACGAAACATGAGTTTTAGGTGTAAACAAAGATTGTGGAAAAATATTTTAAAATGAACACAAATTTTAATTTGCATTTGAAAAATATAGTATTTACTATCGTTCTTTACGAAAAATCTTGCCGAGTTTATAGCATGAAACGAGCGAACAAACGCATGAAACGTGAGTTTTGAGGGCAAACAAAGATTGTTGAAAAATATTTTAGAATGAACAAAAATTTTGATTTGCATTTGATTAATTTAGTATTTATAATCATTCTTTACGAAAAATCTAGCCGAGTTTTTTTTTAATGAAACGAGCTAACAAACGCGTGAAACATGAGTTTTGGGTGAAAATAAAATTATGGAAAAATATTTTAAAATGAACACAAAATTTTGTTTGCATTTGAATAATTTAATACTTACTATCATTCTTTACGAAAAATCTATCCGAGTTTTTTCTAAATGAAACGAGCAAACAAACACACGAAACATGAGTTTTAGGTGTAAACAAAGATTGTGGAAAAATATTTTAAAATGAACACAAATTTTAATTTGCATTTGAATAATATAGTATTTACTATCATTCTTTACGAAAAATCTAGAAGAGTTTTTTAGCATGAAACGAGCGAACAAACGCAAGAAACGTGAGTTTTAAGGGCAAACAAAGATTGTGGAAAAATATTTTAAAATGAACATAAATTTTGATTTGCATTTGATTAATTTAGTATTTATAATCATTCTTTACGAAAAATCTAGCCAAGTTTTTTTTTAATGAAACGAGCTAACAAACGCGTGAAACATGAGTTTTGGGTGAAAATAAAATTATGGAAAAATATTTTAAAATGAACACAAAATTTTGTTTGCATTTGAATAATTTAATATTTACTATCATTCTTTACGAAAAATCTATCCGAGTTTTTTTTAAATGAAACGAGCAAACAAACACACGAAACATGAGTTTTAGGTGTAAACAAAGATTGTGGAAAAATATTTTAAAATGAACACAAATTTTAATTTGCATTTGAAAAATATAGTATTTACTATCGTTCTTTACGAAAAATCTTGCCGAGTTTATAGCATGAAACGAGCGAACAAACGCATGAAACGTGAGTTTTGAGGGCAAACAAAGATTGTTGAAAAATATTTTAAAATGAACATAAATTTTGATTTGCATTTGATTAATTTAGTATTTATAATCATTCTTTACGAAAAATCTAGCCGAGTTTTTTTTTAATGAAACGAGCTAACAAACGCGTGAAACATGAGTTTTGGGTGAAAATAAAATTATGGAAAAATATTTTAAAAAGAACACAAAATTTTGTTTGCATTTGAATAATTTAATACTTACTATCATTCTTTACGAAAAATCTATCCGAGTTTTTTCTAAATGAAACGAGCAAACAAACACACGAAACATGAGTTTTAGGTGTAAACAAAGATTGTGGAAAAATATTTTAAAATGAACACAAATTTTAATTTGCATTTGAATAATATAGTATTTACTATCATTCTTTACGAAAAATCTAGCCGAGTTTTTTAGCATGAAACGAGCGAACAAACGCAAGAAACGTGAGTTTTAAGGGCAAACAAAGATTGTGGAAAAATATTTTAAAATGAACATAAATTTTGATTTGCAATAGATTAATTTAGTATTTATAATCATTCTTTACGAAAAATCTAGCCAAGTTTTTTTTTAATGAAACGAGCTAACAAACGCGTGAAACATGAGTTTTGGGTGAAAATAAAATTATGGAAAAATATTTTAAAATGAACACAAAATTTTGTTTGCATTTGAATAATTTAATATTTACTATCATTCTTTACGAAAAATCTATCGGAGTTTTTTTTAAATGAAACGAGCAAACAAACACACGAAACATGAGTTTTAGGTGTAAACAAAGATTGTGAAAAAATATTTTAAAATGAACACAAATTTTAATTTGCATTTGAATAATATAGTATTTACTATCATTCTTTACGAAGAATCTAGCCGAGTTTTTTAGCATGAAACAAGCGAACAAACGCAAGAAACTTGAGTTTTAAGGGCAAACAAAGATTGTGGAAAAATATTTGAAAATGAACATAAATTTTGATTTGCATTTGATTAATTTAGTATTTATAATCATTCTTTACGAAAAATCTAGCCGAGTTTTTTTTTAATGAAACGAGCTAACAAACGCGTGAAACATGAGTTTTGGGTGAAAATAAAATTATGGAAAAATATTTTAAAATGAACACAAAATTTTGTTTGCATTTGAATAATTTAATATTTACTATCATTCTTTACGAAAAATCTATCCGAGTTTTTTTTAAATGAAACGAGCAAACAAACACACGAAACATGAGTTTTAGGTGTAAACAAAGATTGTGGAAAAATATTTTAAAATGAACACAAATTTTAATTTGCATTTGAATAATATAGTATTTACTATCATTCTTTACGAAAAATCTAGCCGAGTTTTTTTGAATGAACCTAGCGAACAAATACAGGAAACATGAGTATTAGGTCGAAACAAAGATTGTGGAAAAATATTTTTAAATCAACACAAATTTTAATTTGCATTTGAATAATATTGTATTTACTATCATTCTTTACGAAAAAGCTATCCGAGTTTTTTTGAATGAAACGAGCAAAGAAACGCATGAAACATGAGCTTTATGTGTAAACAAAGATCGTGGAAAAATATTTTAAAATGAACATAAATTTTGATTTGCATTTGACTAATTTAGTATTTACAAACATTCTTTACGAAAAATCTAGCCGAGTTTTTTTTTTAATGAAACGTGCTAACAAACGCATGAAAGATGAGTTTTAGGTGCAAATAAAATTATGGAAAAATATTTTAAAATGAACACAAATTTTTGTTTGCATTTGAATAATTTAATATTTACTATCATTCTTTACGAAAAATCTATCAGAGTTTTTTTTAAATGAAACGAGCAAACAAACACACGAAATATGAGTTTTAGGTGTAAACAAAGATTGTGGAAAAATATTTTAAAATGAACACAAATTTTAATTTGCATTTGAATAATATAGTATTTACTATCGTTCTTTACGAAAAATCATGCCGAGTTTTTTAGCATGAAACGAGCGAACAAACGCATGAAACGTGAGTTTTAAGGGCAAACAAAGATTGTGGAAAAATATTTTAAAATGAACATAAATTTTCATTTGCATTTGATTAATTTAGTATTTATAATCATTCTTTACGAAAAATCTAGTCGAGTTTTTTTTTAATGAAACGAGCTAACAAACGAGTGAAACATGAGTTTTGGGTGAAAATAAAATTATGGAAAAATATTTTAAAATGAACACAAATTTTTGTTTGCATTTGAATAATTTAATATTTACTATCATTATTTACGAAAAATCCATCCGAGTTTTTTTTAAATGAAACGAGCAAACAAACACACGAAACATGAGTTTTAGGTGTAAACAAAGATTGTGGAAAAATATTTTAAAATGAACACAAATTTTAATTTGCATTTGAATAATATAGTATTTACTATCGTTCTTTATGAAAATTCTTGCCGAGTTTTTTAGCATGAAACGAGCGAACAAACGCATGAAACATGAGCTTGAAGGGCAAACAAAGATTCGGGAAAAATATTTTAAAATGAACATAAATTTTGATATGCATTTGATTAATTTAGTATTTACAATCATTCTTTACGAAAAATCTAGCCGAGTTTTTTTTTAATGAACCTAGCGAACAAATACACGAAACATGAGTTTTAGGTTGAAACAAAGATCGTGGAAAAATATTTTTAAATGAACACAAATTTTAATTTGCATTTGAATAATATAGTATTTACTATCATTCTTTACGAAAAAGCTATCCGAGTTTTTTTGAATGAAATGAGCAAAGAAACGCATGAAACATGAGTTTTAAGTGTAAACAAAGATCGTGGAAAAATATTTTAAAACGAACATAAATTTTGATTTGCATTTGACTAATTTAGTATTTACAAACATTCTTTACGAAAAATCTAGCCGAGTTTTTTTTTTAATGAAACGAGCTAACAAACGCATGAAACATGAGTTTTAGGTTCAAATTAAATTATGGAAAAATATTTTAAAATGAACACAAATTTTTGTTTGCATTTGAATAATTTAATATTTACTATCATTCTTTACGAAAAATCTATCCGAGTTTTTTTTAAATGAAACGAGCAAACAAACACACGAAATATGAGTTTTAGGTCTAAACAAAGATTGTGGAAAAATATTTTAAAATGAACACAAATTTTAATTTGCATTTGAATAATATAGTAGTTACTATCATTCTTTACGAAAAATCTAGCCGAGTTTTTTCGCATGAAACGAGCGAACAAACACAAGAAACGTGAGTTTTAAGGGCAAACAAAGATTGTGGAAAAATATTTTAAAATGAACATAAATTTTGATTTGCATTTGACTAATTTAGTATTTACAATCATTCTTTACGAAAAATCTAGCCGAGTTTTTTTTTTAATGAAACGAGCTAACAAACGCGTGAAACATGAGTTTTGGGTGAAAATAAAATTATGGAAAAATATTTTAAAATGAACACAAATTTTTGTTTGCATTTGAATAATTTCATATTTACTATCATTCTTTACGAAAAATCTATCCGAGTTTTTTTTAAACGAAACGAGCAAACAAACACACGAAACATGAGTTTTAGGTGTAAACAAAGATTGTGGAAAAATATTTTAAAATGAACACAAATTTTAATTTGCATTTGAAAAATATAGTATTTACTATCGTTCTTTACGAAAAATCTTGCCGAGTTTATAGCATGAAACGAGCGAACAAACGCATGAAACGTGAGTTTTAAGGGCAAACAAAGATTGTTGAAAAATATTTTAAAATGAACATAAATTTTGATTTGCATTTGATTAATTTAGTATTTATAATCATTCTTTACGAAAAATCTAGCCGAGTTTTTTTTTAATGAAACGAGCTAACAAACGCGTGAAACATGAGTTTTGGGTGAAAATAAAATTATGGAAAAATATTTTAAAATGAACACAAAATTTTGTTTGCATTTGAATAATTTAATACTTACTATCATTCTTTACGAAAAATCTATCCGAGTTTTTTTTAAATGAAACGAGCAAACAAACACACGAAACATGAGTTTTAGGTGTAAACAAAGATTGTGGAAAAATATTTTAAAATGGACACAAATTTTAATTTGCATTTGAATAATATAGTATTTACTATCATTCTTTACGAAAAATCTAGCCGAGTTTTTTAGCATGAAACGAGCGAACAAACGCAAGAAACGTGAGTTTTAAGGGCAAACAAAGATTGTGGAAAAATATTTTAAAATGAACATAAATTTTGATTTGCATTTGATTAATTTAGTATTTATAATCATTCTTTACGAAAAATCTAGCCAAGTTTTTTTTTAATGAAACGAGCTAACAAACGCGTGAAACATGAGTTTTGGGTGAAAATAAAATTATGGAAAAATATTTTAAAATGAACACAAAATTTTGTTTGCATTTGAATAATTTAATATTTTCTATCATTCTTTACGAAAAATCTATCCGAGTTTTTTTTAAATGAAACGAGCAAACAAACACACGAAACATGAGTTTTAGGCGTAAACAAAGATTGTGGAAAAATATTTTAAAATGAACACAAATTTTAATTTGCATTTGAATAATATAGTATTTACTATCATTCTTTACGAAAAATCTAGCCGAGTTTTTTAGCATGAAACGAGCGAACAAACGCAAGAAACTTGAGTTCTAAGGGCAAACAAAGATTGTGGAAAAATATTTGAAAATGAACATAAATTTTGATTTGCATTTGATTAATTTAGTATTTATAATCATTCTTTACGAAAAATCTAGCCGAGTTTTTTTTTAATGAAACGAGCTAACATACGCGTGAAACATGAGTTTTGGGTGAAAATAAAATTATGGAAAAATATTTTAAAATGAACACAAAATTTTGTTTGCATTTGAATAATTTCATATTTACTATCATTCTTTACGAAAAATCTATCCGAGTTTTTTTTAAATGAAACGAGCAAACAAACACACGAAACATGAGTTTTAGGTGTAAACAAAGATTGTGGAAAAATATTTTAAAATGAACACAAATTTTAATTTGCATTTGAATAATATAGTATTTACTATCATTCTTTACGAAAAAGCTATCCGAGTTTTTTTGAATGAAATGAGCAAAGAAACGCATGAAACATGAGTTTTAAGTGTAAACAAAGATCGTGGAAAAATATTTTAAAACGAACATAAATTTTGATTTGCATTTGACTAATTTAGTATTTACAAACATTCTTTACGAAAAATCTAGCCGAGTTTTTTTTTTAATGAAACGAGCTAACAAACGCATGAAACATGAGTTTTAGGTTCAAATTAAATTATGGAAAAATATTTTAAAATGAACACAAATTTTTGTTTGCATTTGAATAATTTAATATTTACTATCATTCTTTACGAAAAATCTATCCGAGTTTTTTTTAAATGAAACGAGCAAACAAACACACGAAATATGAGTTTTAGGTCTAAACAAAGATTGTGGAAAAATATTTTAAAATGAACACAAATTTTAATTTGCATTTGAATAATATAGTAGTTACTATCATTCTTTACGAAAAATCTAGCCGAGTTTTTTAGCATGAAACGAGCGAACAAACACAAGAAACGTGAGTTTTAAGGGCAAACAAAGATTGTGGAAAAATATTTTAAAATGAACATAAATTTTGATTTGCATTTGACTAATTTAGTATTTACAATCATTCTTTACGAAAAATCTAGCCGAGTTTTTTTTTTAATGAAACGAGCAAACAAACGCGTGAAACATGAGTTTTGGGTGAAAATAAAATTATGGAAAAATATTTTAAAATGAACACAAATTTTTGTTTGCATTTGAATAATTTCATATTTACTATCATTCTTTACGAAAAATCTATCCGAGTTTTTTTTAAACGAAACGAGCAAACAAACACACGAAACATGAGTTTTAGGTGTAAACAAAGATTGTGGAAAAATATTTTAAAATGAACACAAATTTTAATTTGCATTTGAAAAATATAGTATTTACTATCGTTCTTTACGAAAAATCTTGCCGAGTTTATAGCATGAAACGAGCGAACAAACGCATGAAACGTGAGTTTTAAGGGCAAACAAAGATTGTTGAAAAATATTTTAAAATGAACATAAATTTTGATTTGCATTTGATTAATTTAGTATTTATAATCATTCTTTACGAAAAATCTAGCCGAGTTTTTTTTTAATGAAACGAGCTAACAAACGCGTGAAACATGAGTTTTGGGTGAAAATAAAATTATGGAAAAATATTTTAAAATGAACACAAAATTTTGTTTGCATTTGAATAATTTAATACTTAACATAATTTTGGACAATGATTCATTGGAACCATCTAATTAAGATCTGATGGAGATGATCTTATGGCCAGAAACAAATTTTACAGTAACCACACACACGTTACCATAAAATATCAATAAATTTGAGAAAAATGAAAGATTAAGATTTTACAAAAAATTTGATCAAACGGTCGAGATAAAAGTGATTATGTGGCTCAATGAGAGAGCTCAAAAAGAGGTGAAAAATAAGGAGTTGGAGTTAATTTTTCTTTATTTTCGTTATCTATTCCATATTGATACTTGGATCACATTCTTCTTTGTAAGGGAAATCAGGTCATCTGGTTCGCGAGGGCCTTAGGAAAGAGGAAAAGGCCATAATTGTTGTTCAGATCCCCAAAACCGGCAGCGATGAGTATCGAATAGGAGGTGAAAGAACGGGCCCAAAAGGGGAAGAATTTCAAAGAACAGGAAAGCGTCTGCTTGATGATGAGAGCGGAGCTGCACATGTGTCTTGATACCTACTAGCACCATGATAGGTATGATCAGTACCGGAATCTCTAATCAATATAACCGAGTTTAGACTTTAGGGCTGTGTTTGGCAGCAGGATAACAAAGGGATAAACCATTTCATTCCTGCTATTCCTGCCAGAGGGGGATTGCAAGGAATAAGCATAAAATTTCGGGTTTAATCTTATACCTGCTTGGAGTGGTGATAGGACTATCCTTTGGCTGTGTTTGGGAGGAGGATAAGATAGAGATAATTTTTGGAAGGGTTAATGAGTTATTCCTCCTCACCTCTCTAATTTAAGATGGTGTTTGGTGAGCTGTTAAGGATAAAATTTGAGGCAGCGTTGAATTTAAAAAGATGTTTTTGTAGTTAAGATAATAAGTTTTAATATAACATATTATATTTAAATAATTTAAGCAAGAAAAGTATATAATTAAGCAAGAAAAGTATATAATTTATAAGTTCAATTTTAAAATTTAAAACAAAATATAATACACAAATTTTTAAATTAATCAACAACATACAAATTAAATAATAGTAATAAACTAATCTACAGTTAACTATGATTAAAAATTCAGAAATGAAACTAATGTGCAGCAACTTTGGAAGAGACCTTGCATAATATGAAAGTTTCTAACTTTGTGTTACACTAAGCTTTGGAAGAGACCTTGCATAACATGAAGTTCCTAACTTTATACTCCACTAAGCTGAATAATGTTTCTAAGCTTTGAAAATGATCATTTGGATAATTTGTTTACATAATCAGCATGTTTGAGAGATCAATGGAATTTCGTGAATTTGTCAAGCAAAGTCCATGAATTTTAAGCAAGCAAAGCATCATGTGTATATTATATCTCATGATACAAAATTTCTATTCAAAATAAAACCACCACAACAATATGATCTCAAAATAAAGAGAATAAAAAATAGAAATTCTTCATGTAATTTATTTAACTAGAGAACAACATTGTAGGGAGAAATTTTAGTTTGAAATTTTTAGAGATATGTAAGAGATGGAAATAGGAGTTTGAAGGAGAAAAATAATGTTGTCAGGTGAGAAAAAATTTAGAGCAAAAGAATTAATAAAAAAATTGGAGGAGTAATAAAGTGGGGGCATTATGGTCAAAAATGTTGGGGATAACTCCATATATTTTTATCCCACGTTGGAGGTGGGTTAAGTTTTAACCTCACTTTCTTCTGTTAACCCCGGTTAACCCTTTCAAATGTTTGATGTTTGGCAGGGTTAAGAGGAATAAGTGGTCTTATCCCCTCCTTATCTTACTGCCAAACACTACCAAAATATCCCCATCATAACCCACCTATTCATTTTTTCCCATTTTTTAATTCTCAACTTTTTCTCTCCCCGCCACATCATCAGCTCTTCCCAAAACATTAAGCTCTTTTTTTCACTCATTCTTTTTGTCAAATCTCAAATATATTTTTATAAGTTTGTTTTTTGCCTAAATAAATTGTATATCTAGATTCTCATTTGTTTCTCTTCAATTTGAGATCATGATTGCTTATATTTCGTTGGAGAGGATATATGCATATGTTAATGTCATGTATATTTTAATACATGTGTGTGGTGTGTAAAAAATGCGAAATGAGATGAGAATGAAGGACGAAATGATGAATAAAATGTTGGTGTCATGTATGTATACTGCATTATTTATGTTGTGTGTTTATGGTTGCTTGGTTGTGTTTGGAATGGTGAAGATGTGTTTTAAGTAAATTGTTAATGGGTATGGAGAAAAGATAAGGGAAAAAATAAAAATAATATTACATATAAATATATAATTAGTATGCAATTTACTTTTTTTTTATGACATACTATTAGCATATAATTAATCTCTATTTTCCATCTTATTAATTATATTAATATAAGTGGGGTATTTTAGTCATTACAAAATATTTCATTTTTGTTATAAAATAAAGAACAATAAAAGAGAGTAATGAAAGGAGAGAATTTCATTGAATTGTGGATCAAGAATACAATAGCCACTGCCCCCTTTATAAAGTAGAGGGTGAGTGATGGCTAAGAAATCTCTTGCCTGATTTAGAATTACAATAAAGGAAATAATCTAACCTAAATACAATAGAATATACAGTAGTAAATACCCTGCCACAACTCTTTCCATTCTTACAAGCATTTCCTAATTTATCTTTTCTTAGGGGCTAAGTATTGGACATCCATATTAATTATATTCATAACACTCCCCCTTGGATGTCCATATTTCATACGCATTAGAAGCTGGCTCATTAAAAACCTTGCTAGGAAAACCTAATAGGACAAAACCTTAGCTAAGGAAAAAAAAGAGTGTATCGCGTATTATCATTATTTCTCATTATTTCATATATTAAATATGCCTCGTTAAACCTTACAAGATAAAACCCTATGGGCAAAAATTCTAGTGAAGGAAAAAGAGTGCATTATCATTCTATATATTACGCACAAAAACTGCCTCGTTAAAAACCTTGCTAGGAAAACTCATTGGGACAAAAACCATAGACAAGGGAAAAAGAGTGCATTGCGTATTATTTCTCCCCCTCATATATGCAACTATATGTGAGACGACAAAGTTCAATCTCTGTAATATATTCTTAAGAAGAGATCTGCTGGATCATTATTTGAGGAGATTCGTTAAATATTCATTTCACAATCATCATGCTCATGCATGCATGAAAATAACTCACACATCCTTTATTTCAATTGTTAATACATCAGACAAGTTATCTTGATGATCTTAATGGATGCGATTTCTCCACATTATATCGTTATAATAGATGGATTATGAAACAATGACTCCTTCAGGAAAATATTCAATTTATAATTCAAGATAATATTTTATGACTTAAAGAATTTAATCTTATATTCTTTTGAATAATATGGTAGTTTTTGGAGCTCTTCGAGAGTACCATAAGATTTTAAATCATCATTATATATATCAATATTCAAAAGGTAAATATATAGTTTTCTAAATGTAATTTTGATCAATTACATAACATTCATTCAACAAATATTTATTATAGCAATTTTATCACATATCTCAATATTGCATTAATTAGTACACAGATCTTTGTAATTTAATAGATTAAATCTCTCGAGAGTTTGAAATGCTTCAGGCATTCTAAATCCTTCAGGGATTTTCATTAATATATTGCAATTAAATGAGATATGAATAATTTGCTACTACGTTAATGAGTCCTCCAGGGACGACAAAATTCGAAATATAATTGCATATCACAATTTAATTTTTCATTACATATTCTTAAAACACCCTCTTATAAGTTGTACCCGCTTATAAGTTACCGTTATACAACGCCAGGTGTTTGGATTACATGTCTACAATTTTATATTTGACTAGTAAAAATAATGATGCTTTAATCACATCTTTCGATTTGGCCAATACTTTATCCGTCGACATTATACGAATAATTTTAATTCTAGATCCTCATTTTCATTTATAAATCAATTGCAATTGCATAAATAAATTTTGATTAATCACAATTTTATTTCGGTTCCATATTTATTCTTGTAGAGACATAATTTATTGAGATCTCATTATTTTCAATATTGTTAGGTACCTAAACCTCTTCTGGGATAATTTGCTCGTCATTGTCTTCTACTCTTTTATCATCAATATTCTTTTTAGAAGAATTTATTTCTTTTGAAGTATTGATAACTTCAAGCCAACTCTCTTGTCATGCTCTTTTCTTCTTCCTTGGATCTTTATCATTGGAACCAATTGGTCGACCATGCTCCTGGCATATCTCAAACATAGAATTATCCAAGGGTATCTCAATGAGTACTAATTGCTGGAATATCATTTTTGCATCAATATAAATAATATAATTGCATGTTGTTTCACATTAATAAATTTATGAACTTCTAGTTCATATTAACTTGATAGAGAATCTAAGTGAAAGATATTAATGATGCATTCGATATAAGTTATAACTTATATTTTTCAGTTCTTGTTTCTCTCCCCCTAATATTATCATTAATTATTAATCAAGTTCTTCAGGACTTTCATTGTCTATTATATCTTGAACATATTTATTAATATTTGATTGTTTCACAACAATCACTTGGGGATTCATTCAATTCTTTCTTCTGGAATTTTGTGTATAAACATTAAGACACTTTAGGTGTGTTTTTGGATGATCCTCCAGAGATATCCATCTGAATTAAGATTTTGTCAGATTACTTTTATGAAAGAACAAATATATCTGATAATAAATTTGCTATATTTTACAAATAAGTTACATTTTAACTTATAGTTCATATATATAAGATCAAGTATCGAAATTAGATAATGATCGAAAATTTGTCACATCAAATTTATAATCAATAAATCATGTAGTGAATAAATTCATGTAATGAAGTTCAAGATATCAAATTATGCAGGGCAATTTTACTTAACATATATGCCCGACTTTTATTTCTGACCCGTTTTCATGCGTTGCGGCGGAGCTACCGGAACAAATATTGCATATCCAAAAGATTTCCAACAGTATTTACTTGGCTGCAGGCCAGTCACAAATTATAATGGAGAGTACTTATTATAAAATTTTGGCTTGACTCTAATTAGCGCTGCAGCATATATCATTTCATGGCCTCAATCAAAAGACGAGCGTTCTTTTCATTATTAGGGGCCAACGATTAATTATAATCGCTTAACAAGATATAATGTTAGATCATTCTAAGTGCGTGCGTGGGCCAATGCTCAACTATAATCTCAATCAATGTACAATACTCGTCGAGTACTTTGGATGTGTCTCACTGATCATCATCAAAACGAGTTGTCGTAATTATACAATTCATAAATTATGATCTTAATTGGAATATTTGAGCAACAAATCTCGCAATTACAATATTTCGAGATGATAATAAACAAATATGTGGCCATCTAGTAGATGCATCTATTAATGCCATAAAATATCTAGATGGTCCATATGAAAGAGACTCACACATATTTCGATGGATACGCTCAAGGAAATTGGGTGATTCATTCCCAATCCTGGTTTGTCATGTCTAACAATTAATTTTCCTTGAAAACATGCAGCACAAGAAAATTCATTTGATAAAAGAATCTTCTGGTTCTTTAATTGATGCATATTTGAATTCCCTGTGATTACTTGCATCATCATTGCTCTGAGATTAGTGGACCTCTGGTTCATGCCAAACATGAAATTTCTCTTCGAATTAGTGAACTTCTGGTTCATGTCAAATCATAAAATTACTTCTCAAATTATTGAACTTCTGGTTCATGTTTAATGATAAAGTTGCTTTTCTAATTAGTGAACTTCAAGTTCATGTCAAAATTATAAAATTACTTTTCAAATTGGACCAAATCTATTATGAAAAAGCATAAATAAGTTTTAAGTCAACGGGTTTACAAATAAATATGACTTAATTGTATTAGTCCTTCACTATACAAATCAATAGAAAAGCTGCATGTTGTTCTATAATATATATATATATATATATATATATATATATATATATATATATATATATATATATATATATATATATATATATATATATATATATATATATATATATATATATATATATATATATATATATATATATATATATATTTCTTTCACGAACATTTCTCAAAATGTAGAAATATTTTAGAATGTAATTATTGCCCACTACAATAAGGCACACATATTTATAACTCTTATTGTGCCTATACATACTTTGATTCATATTAGTAGTATCAAAAGAAAGAAAAATAATGATAATGATAATAACAATAAGAATAATAAGAATATAAAATAAAATAAAAGAAATTTTCTTACTCGGTTCTTTCTCTACCTCGTTCTTGTTAATGTTCTTTAAATCCAGCAGATGATATCATTATCGGTTATCAACGTTTTCATTATCGTGATAAACAAGTCGACATTATTATTTTCTCTTTGCCTTTAAGACGGCTTAATAAAACTCCACAAGATTCTAGGATATACATAGAGACATACCAAATATCCTTTACTACCACATAAATTTTTGGACCATTTTTTGTGTTCTTTCCGCTTTCTTGTGCGTTCTTCTTAATATAATCATCACAGTCACAAGTATAATTTCGACCTTGACCTCTTACACATCAGCATCCACATTCATAATCACAACTTGTATATGTGGTACTCACTTCTGGGAATGATGCAGAACCAATTGAATTCATGATTTTTCATTTTAATGAAACTTTATTATTTTGCTTATATACAAGAAACAGTAATTTACAATTTTAAAATAGTATCTACTATGTACAGGCAACAAAATAGTAACTCTTCCGGAGTCTTAAATTACATTTATAATACATGATATTGTATTAATACTTGTCTTTCAATTTCTAATTATTATTTTAGTCGTTTAATGTCTGCTGGACATATGTCAGACATTTTGGATTCCACAAATAAATAAAATAAATTGAATAAATATATGGTCAAGGAAGTCCGCCTAAAAGTCTTATGTAATATTTAAGAGCTTACTGAAATGATTTTCATTATAAACATAATTAACCATTTTTTTTTCTCTTTTAAAGAGACTTTATAGAATTCGACAAAATATTTCGGTGTACAACATGTACTTAACCAATGCTCTTTTATACAACATCAAAAATACATATTTTGGAATCAGTTACAAATGATATCTTGTTGTATCTTCTCATTGTCTTATGTGATTTTCTTGTAATGACTTCTGGTATTGGTCTCATTTATGTCATTGTTTTGCAACATTCACTTCTGGGAATTGAATGCAATTATTTAGACAAGTTTCATAATTTCTTCTTTTACAACTCATTAGTTTGCTTATTCACAATAAGATATGATATTAGTTTTCAATATATCTTACAACTCTCTTCATCTTGTTGCTGCTTCAAGAGCAAGATAAAAGGTAATGAGTATCATTATTTAATATATATTCTTCATTTTTTTTTCAAATTATTATTTGAGAGTTGATCTTCGAGATTTAGACAATATTTCTGATTTATATTCTTGCAGCTACTGGTGCTATATTTTGCAACTTATGGTGCATAAAATAAATTTTACAACTTGTGTGCAAAGAAAAAAAAATTATTGCAACTACAGGTGCATAAATAAAAATAAAACTTGCATAAAAATAAATGTGCAGAAAATAAATGTACATAAAAGTAAATGTGCATAAAAGTAAATGTGCATAAATAAATGTACATAGAATAAAGATAAATATACTTGCAACTTCTAGTGCATAAATATACATACAACTTCTGGTGCATAAATAAAAATAAACATGTAACTTCTGTTTGCATAAATAAAATTAAGCAAACAACTTCTGGTGCAAAAATAAACTTGCAATTTCTGGTTGCGTAAATAAAATTAAACAAACAACTTCTGGTGCGTAAATAAAAATAAATATGCAACTTCTGGTTGCAAAAATAATTAAACAAACAACTTCTTGTGCATTGATCTATACAGAGAATCTCCAACTTCCGGTGCAGAAATATGTTACTTAAAGAAGCTCATAACATAACGAATTTCAAGAAAAGAAAAAAAAAACTGTATAAAAGAAATCCAAAATAATAATATAATGAAATATTAATAATTTGAAATTGTACCTTCTGAAGCAGAGTTTCAGTTATGTTATTTAGAACTTCAAATGCTTATTGTAGAGTCGTGCTGATAACGTGTTATAAAATAAAGAACAAAAGAACAATAAAAGAGAGAAATGGAAGTAGAGAATTTCATTGAATTGTGGATTAAGAATACAATAGCCACTGCCCCCTTTATAAAGCAGAGGGTGAGTGCTGGCTAAGAAATCTCTTGCCTGATTTAGAATTACAATAAAGGAAATAATCTAACCTAAATACAATAGAATATACAATAGTAAATAATCTGCCACAACTCCTTCCATTCTTACAAAGCATGTCCTAATTTATCTTTTCTTAGGGGTCAAGTATTGGACATCCATATTAATTATATTCATAACAATTTTTATATTAAATCTTTTACCAATTTTTATCTCCATCATCTTACCAAACACCATTCTAAAATGGAGGAATAAGCAGGCATAACTCCTTATTCCGGGATTAATTTATACTCGATATTATCCTCCTCCCAAACGGGGCCTAGAGCTAAAAAAAAATTGGTAGAGCCAAAATGGTACCACTATGACTTGTTTGGAGTTACAGAGTCGGTGCCAAATATTTTTGTTATTGGTTAAATTATAATTTTATATATAACAAATATTAGTGATCTTTTTATATTAGGCTCACGGATGCCCAACTCTTTTTAAAGCATGGAGGTATACACAATCAGGTGCCAGCTTAAGAGGACTTTTTTTTAAATAGGGTGTGAAAAATAATTCATCAAATAATATCATTTTAAAAATAATTAAAAAAACTAGCATTTTCACTAGTCTTTTTGGCTGAACAATGCCAACAAATAGCATCATTTTGAAAATAATTAAAAAAAACTAGCATTTCCGTCAACCTTTTTGGCGGAACAAAAGTTGTTCCGCCAAGAATTCTTACGGAACATGTCCTGGACCATTTAGCAGTCTTAAATACTCTTAATTAGGGGGAAAAAATACTGTTCCGCCAAGCCCTTTGGCAGAACATGCTAAAATTTTAATTTTCAACATTAAATGCAAATTTTTGGTAAATTAAAACAAAAAAGGTAATTTTTGGTAAATTATATGTCTGCCCTTAGATATCTTAAACAAAAAAGGTAATTTTTCGTAATTAAAACAAAATATTCCGTTGCATCAATTTTTTATTTATTTTATAATTCTAGTAAATTAGAATGTAGGTGTAATTCTGGGCCAAAGTTTGCACATAAGATATGGATTTCAAAACCTTGGAATGACGTTTTTTTAGAGTTAAAATGGAAAAATCTTAAAAAGAAATTATTCAGAGTGCCCAGGAGCACTCACCATACAATTTTAGCTATACACATATATATTTGTACTTGGATATATCTTTTGTGTTTACAAATATACATTTTTGAAAATATAACTTTTTGTAATTTCACTATATCTTTTGTGTTTACAAAAATACTTTTTTGTAATTTCATCATACCTTTTGTAATCAGATGCTGCTGGGCACTCCAAAAATGCTGACACTCCATATCTGAACCCAATCTTAAAATGGAAAAAATTTGAAAAGGCGGACTATGATTTGTTAAATTGGGCATGTGTCAAAACTAATGAAACTTGTAAGTTTTACTATATAACTATACTAGAGGATTACTCGTGCGTAGCGTGAAGTGGAATTTTGGGCTAGTTTTTGTTATTTGAAAGTCAACTATTTTTATTATGTCTTTTAAGTTTTAAGTTTTAATAAAAATGTTAATGATCTGTTTTTTTTGCAATGTCAATATCAAGCAATACCTCTTTTAGATAGGATTTTTGCAAAATAAAAATTAATTACAAAATTACCAAAATTTAAGTTGAAAGTCTTGTCCTCCATTTTGTAAGAGTCTATTGTTTTTCTTAGAAATAAGTTAATAAATATGAAACACATAACTTGAAGGGCCTTTGTACAAAATGTAAATAAATTGTGAAAAATGCAAAAAGTAATAAATATAAAAAGAAAGGAGTACTGTAGTCAAGGAGTACTGTAGTGAAGGAGGTTTAGAATTATATATATATTAATAGATATAAAAAGAAATAAATGCTAAAATATAAAGATGCATTTGTATGTTATGAAGGCGGTCACCAAATTAGAATTTTTTTTTTGGAAATAAAGTTTCTTGACAAGTACATTTAGTATTACTATAAATAATATTTTTTGACAAGGAGGTTTAGTATTACCTAGAATAAGATTTCTTGACAAGAAGATTTAGTATTACCATGTATCTTTTATTTACTATTTTATTGAGGATTACTAGCCTATAAATAGAGGGGTAAGGGTAGAGTTTTATTCATTCCAACAACAATAATATTTTGTATCTCTTTCTTTCTCTTGTAATAAGACGTTTATCTTATTTTCAAGTTCCATTGTTCAATCCTTTCTTCTTCTATTCTTGTTCTTTCTAGTACTAGTTTGAGCTGCTGGTTTAGTGCTGCCGTGTTACTGCACAGTCACTGGTGTTCTGTTTTTTTGTTAGGCGACGCGGTTATCTGGTTCAGTTCTTGTATGACTGTCCGGTTTCTTTACGTGGTACCAGAGCTTCAAGGATGGTAGGCGATGACGTTGGCGATAGACGGTGTTGTTCTCGTCCTTGGTGAATAAGAGGATTGTTTATTATGGCATCCATGGAGTTTGGAGGTCGGGTTAGTGGACTTGGTATTGGGACTCTAAATCTTTCGAATTATTCTATGTGGAAAAGTTGTATGGAGTCTTGTATTAGGAGTGAATGGTTATGGGAGATCGTTGTTAGTACGGAGGTTGTACCGACGCCTGTCATCGGTACGAATGGTACGGTGACAAATACAGACGCAGTAAAGGAGTGGTCGAAAACGAATGCTAAGGCGGAGTTCTTGTTGAAGAGGTCGATATCACGCTATTTTTATCGGCGACTGAGATTTGAAGAACTTTTGACGAGTTGCTCAACAAGAAGAACACGGCACGATTATAATTTCTGGAGAATGAGTTGGCGAGTTGCACACAAGATGAACTCTCTATCTCTCAATATTTCTTGAGAGTAAAGGATTTATGTTATGAAATTTCTATCTTGGAACTAGAGGAAGCTATTTCGGAGGCGAAGTTGAAGCGGTATATTATTC
Organism: Juncus effusus; assembly: GCA_027726005.1. Lineage (NCBI taxonomy): Eukaryota > Viridiplantae > Streptophyta > Magnoliopsida > Poales > Juncaceae > Juncus > Juncus effusus. Next base: position 1,264,960 of record CM050900.1, on the reverse strand, counting down.
GCGGTCTTCGAAGAGAGTATGTCCCATTCATTACCTCAATACAGGGGGGGCACAACAACTATCCTTGACGGAGTTTGAAAATTTGCTCGCTTCTCAAGAATCGTTGGCTCGACAAATGGCGGGTGTTTCGATTTCCGAAGGCGAATGTCACGCTCTTATGTCTAACAAAGTAAAAACTCGGTATGACCAATATGAACGGAAGAAGGAGGTTACGAAGAAAGGGGAGTCTTCCTCAAATAATGGTTCTCAGTCAGCTATCAAGTGTTACCGATGTGGAAAACTCGGTAACATAAAGAAGAATTGTTGTGTTAAGTTGAGGGAAGGAAATGCCGCGAGTTAGGAGGATATTGTGAAGAGAGAAGTTTGGGATACGAGTTTCGTAGCAGAAGGAGTTTCGTTAGACGTGTGTGCTTCTATTAACTACGATGACAACTGGATCATTGATTCCGGTTGTGATCATCATCCGACTGGTGACAATTCCAATTTTTCTTCACTTAGCGAAGGAAGGCTCTGTAAAAGGATTAAGAAGTTTCGAACCGACATTGGAGGCGAGTTTACATCCAAGAAGTTTCTCTCATTTTGCAAGAGGCATGGCATCAAGAAGGTGTTGACTTCTACTTATACACTGCAACAAAATGGTGTGGTGGAACGAAAAATTCGGCATCTGGTGGAGGTATGCAAGAGTTGGGTGTATGCGAAGAATTTACCAAATGCCTTATTGGCAGAAGGTATGACATGTGCTACCTACGTGGTTAATCGGCATCCCTGCAGTCCGATTAACATGAAGTCACCTCACGAGTTGATGTTCGATGAGAAGCCAAGTGTGAAGCATTTGAAGGTATTCGGTTGTACGTGCTTTGTTCACGTACCGGATGAGAAGAGGACGGAGTTAGACGATAAGGCTCGAAATTGTGTTTTCATTGGTTATGATCAAAGAAAGAATGGATGGAAATGCATGGATCTGACTGTTGGGTTTTTACCGTTCATAACGCAACGGAAAAACAAAACGAAACAAAGTCGAATTCGAAACCCAAAAGAATGATCCGTGAATTACAATTAAATCAAAGAAAAGTTCATAACTTTGTACCTTCGGATTACGTTTAATCCGTGATGATCGAAAGCGAATTTGGTTGACGCTTTTTTTTGCCCGATTCCAAACCAGTTTCCAAACCAATCCTTTGTATGTTTCGCCTAACCGGTCTCACAAACCGATCTCCAAGCAATCTCCAAACGAACCGATTCTCCAAGCAAATCGATTCTCCAAACAAACCGATTCTCCAAACAAAACCACGGTTTCAACCCGAATCACAAAGACACCGCACTTCGCTTCGTCCTCTACCGGTATCCACACGAACAACCCCTTTGAACGGATAAAGAACGATATATGCTAGTATTCGTTCTTCATTTTTCTCACAGAAATAACAAGAGAATAATTTTCGGATTTTTCTCTCTTTTTGTCTCACAAAAGTTGGACGAAAAATAATATGTCTTTTTCACACATCTATTTGGGGTGTCTCTTGTGTCTATATAGTCCATAAGTTTCATATTCTATGTGCATGGTAACTATGTAACCATATATGCAACACATCTTATCATATAAGATGTAGGATTGGATGTGTCACTTGACTATGTAGCTCTTCATACAACTTATCACATAAGTTATGATTTTTTTTCTGTGTACGTCTCAATAGTTGTTCTTTGTGTGTGACCCTGTAGGTTTACTTAATGTTGGCAATAATCACAACGGATTATAAATCATAAGCGGCCTCTAGCAAGACATCATGATTATCCAAATTAAGCAAGTATAGATGATTCGATCAAACCTAATTTATGTTCATGCATTGTATCCCTTTGTTACACGATATCTATATCGTCCATAAGGCATGGTATGTGTCAACCTTACGTTGGTCGATAATATTTCTTGACACCGAATTTGATTGAACATGAAATAACATTAATAACTCCTTATTAATTCACTCGAGCACGGCCGTGCGTTTTCTTCAATCAAATCATCAAGAGGCCTAAAAATATCTCTCTCATTTTATGAGAGGAACAAATCTTATCTTAATTAAACTCTTTCCTCCGCATAATTCATTATATACCTAATTATAATCTTTATGACCGCCCGGTTAAAGACGATGTTAGATTATATTAAAGTATAAAATTTCTCATGTAGGAAACTGAGATAGTCTCAAGTCTAAGGATTACAGATATATTCTTTACTGAGAATAACTAATGACATGAACCATGTAGTATTCTCACAGTGGGTCAATCCAGTATATGGTCTCTAACATATACTTACGTTAATGACTTAATAACTCTTATTCATGATCAGTAAAACGTGACCATCAGTCAACTAACATACTGATGTACATTTATAGCTTATCATAAAGTATGTTTGTCTCACAAACATCCTATGAATGATCAGGGACGGTTTAGAATATCATTCATAATACTTTATAGTTTTACTTTCAAAGTCACATACTTTGATGATATAAAGCTGAATATCATATTCAAGGTTCATTTTAGTAATAAGAATAAAATAAACGATACGCATTTATTATATAAAATATCTCGAAATAAACACAATGTTTGTTTAACACAATCCATACATCTAGGTCTCAAATTGGCCTAGGGCATACTACTAACACTGACAACTCATAAATTCAATGTCTCTCGAGACGTGATGTTTGATGAAGCGTCTTCTCTATATGGTGATGGTGGTTGCCAAGCGGTAGTTTCGAATCTGCCGACGCCACCTGTTGTTCACGTGGGAAACTCGGGTGTTGATGACATGGATAACCCGAGTGAAGATCCGAGGTTCTCGTCGCCTATGTCAACTGTCACGAGTTCAAGTGAGATGGATCAAGGTGACAAGGGTTGCAACGAAGTGCAATCGCAAGTAGAGGGAAATGCACAAGCTCTAAGGAGGTCGACAAGGACGATAACTCGGACAGCTAGATATAGAGATGAAAAGTTCGTGTCGACGTATTCATGCTTCTTTTCAAGATCAACGGATGGTGAACCTTCATGCTTTGAGGAGGTGAATGGTAATAAATCATTGGAAGATGCTATGGACGAGGAGATGCAAGCTCTTCGGAAAAATGAAACTTGGAAACTTGTTCCGAAGCCCAAGGGAGTGGACCCGGTTACATGCAAATGGGTCTACAAGTTGAAACGCAAGGCGGATGGGAGTGCTGAGCGCTATAAAGCGAGGCTTGTAGCGAGAGATTTTTCTCAACGGTATGGCGAGGATTATGAAGAGACTTTTACTCTTGTCGCCAAGATGACATCCGTGCGAGTTGTGATTCCAATGACTACTTCTCTAGGTTGGAAGCTGTGGCAGCTGGATGTGAAGAATGTTTTCCTGTATGGTGAACTCGAAAAAGAGATTTATATGGAGCAACCAGTTGGGTATATTTCTAAGGTGCGTCTTGACTACGTGTGCAAGCTGAAAAAGACATTGTATGGTTTGAATCAGGCACCTCGAGCTTGGTATGGCAAGATTGCGGAATATTTGCAATTTTGTGGCTATTCTTCTTCGAGTTCGGATCATAGTTTATTTGTCAAAAGGAAGGTGCGTCTACACGTGGTCATCTTTTTATACGTGGACGATATGATCATCACCGGCAATGATGAAGGCGAAGTTGTAAGACTTCGGGACAAGCTCTCAATTCGATTCGAGATGAAGGATCTTGGAGAGCTTGATCACTTCCTGGGATTGGAAGTAGAAGGTTTGAAAGACGGATATTTTGTCTCTCAAACGGGTTATGCCGGAAATCTCATTGAGAAATTTGGCGTAAAAGAAGGTAAGCATTGTTCGACACCGTTGGACGTGTTGACTAATTACGGCTTTTGGGGGGGTAAATAGGCCTAAATCGTGCGGAAGTGTGATTTTAAAATTCTTTTGTAATGTTGCATTTTTTGGTTTGTTTTACTTTTAATTGATGATTGTATTAATACAAATTGATAATAACAACTAAAAGCAAATAAATAGAAACGAGAAATGGATCAATACCAAACACGCAAACTTGTTGACGAAGTTCAGCTAGGTAGTTGCGTGAGCTATAACCACCCTTTTCTTGCTAACGAACCTTTCCGCTTTCACAAGTGCCTAATCTCCGGGACTTGCCTTTCGGCTCCGTTTACACTAATCCAAATAGCGTTTCTTTACAAGACTCGAATCACCACTCGCTTTACAACACGTAGTGAATTGATGAAACAAAACTTGAACCGGATTTTTTTCAATCCAAACTAACAAACCAGATTTCTTTCAATCCAAACTAGCAAACCGGATTTCTTTCAATCCGAACTAACAAACAAGCTCTAACAAATAGCTTACCAAGTTTCTCTTAAATCTCACAAGATTTTGAGTAAATTTATTATCATACCAAAAGAGAGAAAATATTTCTTTTTGAGTTTTAAAAATGGAGGAATTGATAATGAAAAATGGATTGGGTTTTTCCTTTTAAAAGTGGGAGAGAAACCAAGTCAAAAAGAGTCTTTTACAGGCTATTCTGTTCTGGATGGAATTATTCCATTCAAAATGGAATAATAACGGTTAGAATAACTCAAAAATTCAAACATTCTGTTCTGGACGGAATATTCCGTTCTGGACGGAATTATTCCGTTCAGAACGGAATAAACAACATTTCACACAATTTTAACAGAGAGATTCCGTTCCGAACGGAATCACTATTCATCATTCCGTTCCGAACGGAATCACTATTCACAGCCCAAGTCAAAAGTGGAAAAAAGCTGTTTTTGAGTTTTTTTGCAATATTTTTTCTCTCAATTTTAATATTTAAATAAAATAATTCAAAATAAAATTAACCTATTTAAAACTAAAGACTTAAGAAGTGCTCCAACGCTTGATAACTTGAGAGATGTGAGTCGCCTTCTTGTCTTTCAGAGAATTGAGAAGTTTCTTTTACGGCTAATTCTTCATGTCCGATTTCTTGACGTGAATTCTTCTAGCTTTGAAAATCATTCTCAAGATTATATTAGCAGCTCGGAATAGGTTTAAATATCATCAAACTGAGAACAACAGGACGTAATTTTCAAATTGAGGCGTGATGATAGAAAGGTACTTCCGGATCCTCGGAAATTTCGTGCTCTTGTTAGAAGCCTAATTTATCTCACGATTACTAGACCAGATATTGCCTTCTCGGTCGGCCTGGTGAGTCGGTTTGTGCAATCTCCGACAAAGTCGCATCTGGATGCAGCGAAGACAATTCTCAAGTATGTGAGTTCGACTCTTGATCTTGGGTTATTTTATAAGAAGGGTTCCGAGTTCGTTTTGCATGGATATACCGATGCTGACATGGGCGGTGATTTGGATGATCGGAGATCGACATCGGGTTATGTTTTCTCTTGTGGTTCTGTAAGTGTTTCTTGGTATAGTAAGAAGCAAGATTCGGTCTCTCTTTCTACTAGCGAGGCGGGGTACAAGGCGTCATCACTTGCGGTACAAGAGTGTGTTTGGTTGCGGAGGTTGGTCAAGGATATTTACAACGCGGTTACTGGTCCTAAGGTTATTCGGGACGACAATCAAAGTGCGTCGAAGTTAGCGACCAATCCTATTTGTCACGCCAGAACCAAGCACATCGAGATCGAGCATCACTTCACTCATGAAAAGGTGCTTGATGGAATTATTGGAGTTGAGGAGGTGAGAAACGTTGACAACGTGGCTGACATCTTCACCAAGTCTCTCTCCAAGGGATCATTTGAGTTATTGCGAGCCAAGTTGGGGCTCTTGGCCAAAGGCACTTTAAGGGGGAGTGCTAAAATATAAAGATGCATTTGTATATAACGAATGCGGTCAACAAATTAGGAAAGAGGTTTTTTGAAAAAAAGGTTTCTTGACAAGGACGTTTAGTATTACTATAAATAAGGTTTCTTGACAAGGAGGTTTAGTATTACCTTGAATAAGGTTTCTTAACAAGGAGCTTTAGTATTACCATGTATCTTTTATTTACTATTTTATGGAGAATGACTACTCTATAAATAGAGGGATAGAGATGGAGTTTTATTCATTCCAACAACAATAATATTTTGCATCTCTTTCTTTCTCTTGTAATAAGAAGTTTATCTTATTTTCAAGTTCCATTGTTCAATCCTTTCTTCTTTTATTATTGTTTTTTCTTGGGCTAGTGTGAGCTTATTGCTGTACTATTATTTCTGCTGCTGATAACCACAAGGTCGCTGCTGGTTTAGTGCTGTTTCTCTGTTAGCGACGCGATTATCTGGTTCAGTTCCTGTGTAATTGTCTGGTTTATTTACAATAAAAAATTATAAAAAATATATATATAACTTGAAAACAGAATTAACTAGAAAAGATGTTATAAATGGTGAACACACATTCCGGATTTCTTCTAGGTCATTGAAAGGGCAAACTCACTTCTCCCCACATATGAAAAGATCTTCATAGCGGTGGAAAAGTTCTTTTTTTTCGGTTAATTACAACTTGTAATCAACCTTCGTATCAATATATATGGATGTAGGACTTGAGCCTTCTTTCAATCAAAATATATAGAGGTAGACTCGGAATGAGTTTGAAATAATAAGTTTACCTCATTTTATTTGGAATTTCTTTAATTAATTCTGATGTTACTTTAATGATGATGATATTTTGCTTGATGTTTTTAATTTTATTTGTCAGATGTTAATTTTGAATTCCTTTTTTGAATGAATGGTACTTTATTATAAGAATGTTGAGTATCATATCTACACTATACAAAATCCCCTCAACTAAAAAGGTCATTTAGAGGGATATTCTACCACATATGCTAAAACACAACAAAAACTGAAAAAATGGAAGGAAAAAAAAAGTCTATTTACACGAACTCGAAAAATTGCAAGGCATCGCTGGTTGGCTCATCCGAAAGAGCAAGAACATGATCAGAATCGACACGCATCTCATTTTCCAAATGTACGGGAAGATTAATATCAAAATTGAAGACTTCATGTGGCCTTACATCCACCCATTTTCCAACGGTGCTGGAAAATTCATATCAAAATTGGAGACTGCATGTGGAATTACATGCATCTCATTTTCCAACGGTGCAGGAACATTCATATCAAAATTAGAGACTTCATGTGGCGTTACATCCATCTCATTTTCCAACGGTGCGGGAAGATTTATATCAAAATTGGAGACTGCATGTGGAACTACAAGCATCTCATTTTCCAACGGTGCGGGAACATTCAGATCAAAATTAAAGACCGGATGTGGAGTTACAGGGGTGTCATTTTCCAATGGTGCCGGTAAATGGTTAGTGTCGGGTAGAGAAGTTGCATGTGGAGATATGTTAATTGAATTTTTCAGAGGCGGATGAGTGTGCCACTTTTTGTATGTGACTTCTAGCATGGCCGGGTCATCTGATACTTTCATGACTTGTTTCGTTGCTAAACATTCGTCTTTCTGTGTTTTGCACTTGTAATAACTCCTGAAATAAAAATATCTACAGATTAGTTTTTCTTAATTTGTAATCTAATCGTCAAAAGTGTTACAAAGTGGCAGAGAAAACTTGTAATCTAATCAATAATTCTAGGAATAGGAACTAGAAATCGGATCCAAAATCAATCCCTAAATTAAAATAAGAAATGATCGTATTGCCCTATTTTTATTTGTCTTCCTTACTTTCATTTTCAAAATTAATTTTATAATCAATATTTGAATTCCTGCAATTTTTTTGTTCAAGTCCTATTTTTTTTTTTATTATTCACTTGTAAAAATTACAAGGGGAATAAGCAAGAAGTAGATAATTACCGTGGGTATGGGGATCCTTTTATCCATTTTTCGCCATACTTCCACCAATTATAACCATCTGACTGTCCCGAGCTAGTTGCTGGCACATGAATTGTTTCTGAAAATATGTCTCTCCTGCATTTATTTTTCTGTGTTAATATAAATACTCATGCAAACATTTCTAACAATAATTCTCATTCAATATGATTAAACTTTAAATTCTCTTTTGTATGCTTATAAAAGAAGTAATTTGTTACCTTCGTTTTTGGCTGGAACGAGAGGCGCTAGCTTGATTCATGCCATTAATGGTTTCATTGTTTGCTTCACCATTAGAGACAGAACACTCTTGAATAGATGTCTTGGAGTGTTTTTCTTCATGGATGGTTTTTCGCTTTGTTTGTGACCCTACTTGCTCACTGTTTCAATCAAACAAGAGGTTTTAATTATCTAGACAATCATATTTGAAATAGTACACATAATAACTATGACTTCATTAATTTGGAAGCATGATCATGAATTTCTAGAATAAAACTGCTTTTACAATAAAAACATAGACAATATATTTTAATTATTTATGAGAAACAAAATCATAAAAAAGTTAAATTACCTCTGTTTTAACATCTCATTTTCCATATCTCGCACCCCTCCTTTTCTATCTGATTCTTCTTTAAACGAAATCATCGGTTCATTCAAAAACAAGAATATGCCGCCTCTCTTGCCATTATAGACCGTTTCTTCTTCCACGCCAGGTATGGCAGTCGTGGTTGACGGTTTCAAAAAAGACGGAAAACCACTCGATCTTCTTCCGCTATACACCGTTTCCTCATCAGCAATACCAACACTTGGTTGTTGCGGAAATTCGGCAAAATTGTCGCCTCTATTGCCATTGTGAATAGATTGTTCTTCAATCGTGCTCATGGTTGCGGTTTGAGTCGAGGGAATCATGTTGAAAAGTTGCTTTTTTGAAGATCGGTTTTCTTGAAGAGTCGTGTTGCAATCTGATCTTCTATTATGAACGCTGACTTCTCCTGTGACCACTGATCGAATAACTTCACTTTTGGATGGATCTAACTTCATCTTCTTGATCCTCTGAATGCCTGAACTAGAAGGTATATCAGAGGAATTCAAGCAGTAGTTTGGAAAAGAAGATTGTTGGTGTGGGAGAATCATCGTGGCACGGCGAAAGCCGGCACGGTTTGTGGGCTTGATTGTGTTTTGATTAGAATTTGTTGGATCAAACTCCATGATTTGATTTTGATTTCAATTTGGGAGTTTAGAAGAAGAGGAGCAGAAGGGGAACTGGTGGGAATGATGAATTATTAGCAAGAAAGACTTTAGGAGGAGGGAAGGAATACAAAGCCTTTAAAGTCAACATTGACTTTATAAAATAAAGGAACTGGTCTTGCATACTAGAGCCTTATTATTGTTGTCTACTCAATTCTACTACTTTCTACCAAATTAAGTTTCTCCAATAACTTTTTTTCAAGATAATTTTACATACATGTTTTTTTTTGAGTTAAAAACCCGTAGGTAAATTTTACATACATATTGATTTGTAAATAAAAGAAGCTCTGAATTGCTTATAGGATCACAATAACCATATTCCTTTTTTTCAAAATTTAATACCTTGTGATAATTCAAGTTCAAGTTCCTCAAGTTCTAACTTGATTTGATTATAAATTTTCTAATTTCATATCTACAACATTCATGATGAATTGAAATTTATCTGCATATTTCCTCAATTTATTTTTTGTTAAGATTTTAATAGCTAAGTTCAACAGGCGAATAAAATTTTGTCATGTTAGCTTGTTGGTAGAAAGGAGTGGAAGTGTGAATTGAAGGAATGGACAGGTGGTTGTGGGTTGTTTATGATCAAAGGTCAACTGCCTTGATTTGTCAAAAAGATAAAGCTGACTTTTGCATACTTTTTCTTTTCCCAAAACATAAAGACAGCTCTATAATACTAAATTCAAATTCAATTTGCTTCTCTTTGTTTCATAAATTATTAAACTTTATTAGGTGTACCGGTTTTTCAATGGTATAACCAAGAATATAAAATTGAATTAAACATAAATCAGAATTTAGTATGATTAATTTATTATTATGTGAAATAGTTTCGTTTGAACATTCTTAAAGCTGGACTTGTCCTTTTCAGGCCCTTTCATTTCTTTGAACCTTCTCTCTTTGTTTAATTGACTATGAACTATGACGATTTTTTTCTCTTTTTTTTTTAATTGATTATGATTCTGATAAACAATAAGCAATATCGTAGGTTAATCATATTAGCAACAATTTCCCTCAATTAATTTAGACATATTTTTATTATATATCCTCAATCAATATTTTTTATGAAGTATTTTTCTTGTAATATGAACAAAAATGATATTGAATAACACCATTAAATTGTGGACTATGACCAGAGAAATTACATGGAAATGATAAAAGTGAGCTTACCTTGAGATATTACTAATATATCTCAGAAAGAAATATTTATACATTGACAACATGTTTCTTCAAATTTTTGATCTAAGATTTTTTTTTTAATACACATTCAAATTCTAAATAAATTTTCAGTTTTCATCATTCTATGTATTATTTTACTTAAATACTTTTAGTAAGATAAAAGAACACTAAAGAAAAATAGTATAGGAGGCAAAATGTGCATCACATTTCTTGTATATGAAATTTTTTTAATTTAATTAAGTAGATAACCTAAACCTATCTTATCTTTTCTATATATATATATATGCATGTGTCATTAATAAGTTAGTGGCCTAATGCATTTTCAATTGTCAATGTTTGAGTTTGAACCACTTCAAATTCATGCGAACATTTCTTTGTTTTTAGGTGTCAAAATTATTTTACAAAATGTCAACGACTCATTTTTCTAGAGAAGCCTTTCAAAATGTCAACAGCTTTACTATTAAAAAAAATGTCAATGGCTGATTTTATTTTCTTTCTAGAACACCTTGAAATATCAAATATTATTTGTGGTCCACCAAACAAGAATAGACCTGGTTCAGCCAATTGTTGTTTAGGATATGTTGATTGTGCGGCCCAAAATAGAAAGATAATTTGAGCAGGCCTAAGTTAAGCCTCATAATTGGGCTGAAAACATAAAATAGAAGAAGTAAGGTCCACTACTAGAAAAATGATCTTTCCCGACACAAATTTACCGGCCCTTGTGATGTCCAGCCGTATAAAGCATTCCTTTTCCCCGGCAGCTTCGCAAATTAGCCGTTAATATTATCTAAACCGGCCAGTTTTGAAAAAGTGTCGTCTTAAATAAATTTTTCGGCAGATTGTAAAAGAACCATCTCAGAACAAAAACCGTCAGATTTTATAAATAGTTTGCAAAAATATTCCTTTTCTTGGCAGACCATCAAATGAGCCATTAAATACTAACACGACTGAATTTAAAAATTTATTTCTTGGCAGATTATAAAAAAGACACCTTATAGGCAAAAGATGGCAACTTTTAAAAATCAGTCGGCAGATGTATCAGATCAAATAATAACAATAAGTCTAGGATAACCGACCAAAGGTCCCGATCCCTGCCCGACCACACACGTGGCACTTTCCTCGTTTCCACGTTGGCACAATAGAAACGGTGAAGAAAACATCCAAACAGAATGAAAAAAAAAACTAATAAATAAAATAACCGCTTATGTGATTTAATGTGTAATAGATTATCTATATCTAATTTAACTTTTATGCTCATGAGATATTCCATTGAATGACTACTTTATTGAAAATTATCTTTTGACTTTTCCGGATGTATATTCTTTATTTTGTGGTTTCATATATCTTTTAAGGTTAAAATTATAATATTTTGATCTGGCTACAAAAGAAGTGGAGGAGATTAATTGTATTTTTTTCTATAGTAATTGTCATATGTCTTGTTGTTGGATAGATTGTACAACTGCGAAATTAGTCAAGATACACTTATAACCATAATCCATCCATCACATAACAATTAATCAAGTGGACACAGAAGGCCATGTCAGAGCGTCAGGATCGGGACTTTTGGTGGGTTATCCTAGACTTATTGAAATAACAAGTATCTATTTTGAGAAGTTAGAGATTTCTCAATTTCAAATATCACGGTTACTATACAACGTTTTTATACTATTTCCTTTTCTCACAAATTCCCTGTTAAAGCTCCAAAAAAAAGGAATGAAACCGAGAGGAAAAAGGAAACTAAAAATATACATGGAAAGAATATTATCATGATTAAATGCCTTTTTGTAGGTGCTGTAATGATGTTTTATTTTGTGCATATTAACTTGTGAGATTCATTGAGGGTTTAGACAAAGGCACAAAAGGTTGGAAACAAGCAAATTCTCCTCCGCACTTTCTCCTAGATTCTTGATTTTTTTTCATTTCTTTCAATTCAGGTGCATATTTCTTATTGATATTTTGGTTTAGATCACAATGTTTGTTAAATGGAGGGACTTTTTTTAGGTGATTTTTGTTGCTAGATTTATGGATATTTTACTCTATTTCGTGTAATTTTTTAGAATCATTCAAATGTTGTTGAAATTTTCTATATTTTTGTAGAAAATAACTTTTTCTTAGTTTTGGTTGAATTATCTCAATTTGTTAAGTCAATTGTTTATTTTCTGTTTTAATTTTTAGTTTCATTCTCATAATGCAAGATGTTTGATTATTAGGGGCTTCTTTTTTTAACTTAAAACTTCACATTATATATTTGATAAAAAAAACTTAGCACATTGTAACACATTCTAGTATCCCATACAACATGTCCTAATTTCATTCATCACGCCAAAATAAAAAATAAAAGAACCCTAGCAATAACAATAATGCACCGAGTGACTCTTCTTTGAAACAAAAGGAGACACAAAATCAGAATTCGGGCCCCATGAATCAGATATAGATTTAGCCGGAACAAATATTTGAGTCTGACCTGACGCGATTCTTCTTCCGCTGACTTGGCCATAGAAAAATCCACTGACAGCTGGCACGAAAATGTCGCTATCAGAGCAGATATGAAAATCCAACGCTTTTTCCAGGTCTTGGTTTCCAGGTTTCAGAAACTTCCCCTTTTTCTCTGCTGGAATTATGTCATCCTAAAAAAAATTATTATTAAAATTTATTGTTATTGTTATTGTTATTGTGTTATTGTTATTGTTATTGTTATTGTTAACCTTTGTATAAGTCTTAGGAAAAGCCTCTTTCAAAGGATTCAAACTCTCACCCCACCAAGTCTCGGTCAAATAAACAACGGTATCACTATCATACCCTAATTGCTTCAAAAACTGTGCGATTTCACTTGCACCAAAGCATCTTTTCGCCAGAAAATCCGTGCAATCCACCTTCAAATCAACAGCCACAAATTGTTTCGATCCGAGCGATCTGAGCCGCTGGATCATAATTTCCCCCATTTGCAACAACTCATTTTGAAATTTTAGGGCTTCAAACATCGCAACACAAGAACTTGCAAGTAAATATTTATCATTATACAATTCCTTCGGTTTGAAGCTCATTGATTGGAAGCTTATCGCGAGGCGAATGTAATTATTATTTCTGAAAGTCGGTAAGATCATTTTTGCGATTTGGTCCTCGGAAATTCGGTTTTTCACTCTGATTAAAGTCGGTTGTCGGCCCGCCACATCAGCAGGAACTTCTTTCTTAACTTTGATTATGTTATTAAGAGTCGATATGAAATTCTCTACATCATATATATCATCAAAACTCCTGCATCATATGATTAAATTAAGTAAATGAAATCTATCTTATGAGTGATTTTATGGATATAACCTAACAGAATTAGATTTTGCAAAGTTAGGGTTTCATGGGGTACCTTTTATGACCTAGTTCGGATCCTCTTATATCAGGAAGAATAAGAGTCGCACCAAGATATTTTGCAATAACAACCGCATTTGTAATCTACATATAAAAATTATGCATTTGAGTAATAAAATATTAGTAAAAGCATGAAGATAATAAAAAATAAAATAAAATATATTGTACTTGTGATATGTGATACTCGGGCCCACTTGTCAGAGATAATGTGATATAACCTTTTGATTCCTCCACATCTTCTGTAAAATGAAATAATAATAATAAATTATTAATAATAATAAATAACAACAACAATAACAATAATAATAATAATAATAATTTAAGGAAAAACAATGTATAATCACAAAATTGCAAAAAACTCTACGTTCTTGAAAATTGCAAAATAAATCCATGCATTATAACCGAAATTACAAAAAAGCCTCTCCATTGTTAACAGTGCGGAGTCTTTTGTAATTTCAGCAGTAATCCAGGTGCTTTTTTGCTATTTTCAACAATACATTGACCTCTTTGCAATTTTGGCATAATGTTAATAATTTTTTTTTGCCAATTTCCCCATTAACAATAATCATCATGATGATTCATTGAAAAGACTATTTACTTGAATCAGGTTTAGACCAGCAAGGCTTCATAATCTTCTTTTCTTCACTAACCATTACATTCTCTCTCTTAACAACATCTCTTTTGGGGCCAACACTGATAGTAGTGATTTTAGACGTGCTTCGCTGCTCTACTTTCACAATGCCTGCCGATTCTGAAATCTTCATCTGATTCATGAAAATCAGGAATTAGATTCTCGTCAAATGAGGAATTCGTTTCTCGTAGTAAATCTGGATTTCATTTCCCGGATTTACAAAAGTTCCATTTTAACAGTTTTACTTTAACTATTGACTGTGAGAGCTGAAAACAGGGAATTAAATTCAAGATTTTAATCAATAATAACAAGGAACGTTTATTGAAATCTCCGCACGATGCTTGATCTCACACAAACCAAAACCACCAACAATAAATTAAAGGAAAATCAAAATGTGGGTAAAAATTAAAATGCATACATCCGTAAAAGAAGTAGTAGTAGAAGAAGAAGAGCTAAGTTCTGAAGAGGAAGAGGAAAAATGATCGGTTTTGATCATATTAGCCAGCATTACGAACATCGACAGAGTCAGGAATCCCGCCACCACCTGCCTGAAATCCACCGCCATTCTCTCCCTTTGCTCTCAAACTCAAATAAAAAATCGAAATAGATCAATTTATTTTGTTTTTCTTCTTTGAGAAGGGGAACTGAACTGAGCTCCACTGTTTTCTTTACAAGTGTGTTTTGGGAGAGGAGTGTGATGAATAAAAATTGACCAGATCCAGTGAGATAGTATATGTTTGTAGACATGTTTTATACTAAATTGGTAGATTCACTATAACTGAGCTAGTGGATGCTTATGTAGACCAGGTTTAGCGAATTTATCAATTATTTGGAAATTATTTGTTGGACCTAGTTTATTAAAGAGAAAAGCTCACTTTTGCCTCTGAACTTTTTAAAATTGTTCAACTTGCCCTCTCAACTTTTTTTTGCACACTTTTGCCCCCTAAACTCTTCCAACTGTTCAACTTGCCTCCTCCATCCAGTTAAATGCCCAGTCACCAGTTTAGTGCTTACGTGGCATGCTGACGTGGCAAATATATTAATTTTTTAATCGCCCAGTCAGCACACCTCCATTCTTTCTTTTCTTTTCTTCCCGTTCTTCTCTTTCTCTTCTTCCTTCTTCTCTCCTTTGCTCTGTCTCTCTTCTCTCCTTCTCTCCTTCGCTGGTCGCCCAGTCGCCGTCGCCGCGCTGCCGCCGCCGCCACCGCCTCCTCCTCTTCTCTCTCCACTTCTTAAATCTGTGTTGCTAAAACTTACCTTTCGTATCGGTTCTAACAAATAACCGATAGAAAACGCACATAATCAGCAACGGTTCCTTCAAACAACCGTTACAGACTAAAACTTTTCGTATCGGTTTTTTGGGAAGAACCGTTACTAAAGATTGTAAATTTGTAACGGTTCATTCATTCGTATCGGTTCCTTCAAACAACCGTTACAGATTCATTAGTATCTGTTCGGAACCGTTACAGATTTACAATCATTAGTAACAATAACCGTTATTACACTTATTTTGTAAATCTGTAACGGTTCTTCAGAAGGAACCGTTACTATTTCGTATCGGTTATTTCTAAAAACCGATACGAAAAGTTTTATTCTGTAACGGTTGTTTGAAGGAACCGTTGCTGATTACGTTTTGTATCGGTTATTTGTTAGAACCGATACGAAAGGTAAGTTTTAGCAACACAGATTTAAGAAGTGGAGAGAGAAGAGGAGGCGGGTGGCGGCGACGGCGGCGGCGGCAGCGCGGCGACGGCGACTGGGGACCAGCGAAGGAGAGAAGGAGAGAAGAGAGACAGAGCGAAGGAGAGAAGAAGGAAGAAGAGAAAGAGAAGAACGGGAAGAAAAGAAAAGAAAGAATGGAGGTGTGCTGACTGGGCGATTAAAAAATTAATATATTTGTCACGTCAGCATGCCACGTAAGCACTAAACTGGTGACTGGGCATTTAACTGGATGGAGGGGGCAAGTTGAACAGTTGGAAGAGTTTAGGGGGCAAAAGTGTGCAAAAAAAAGTTGAGGGGGCAAGTTGAACAATTTTAAAAAGTTCGGGAGGCAAAAGTGAGTTTTTCTCTCTATTAAAAGGTCTAGATCAATAGATATACTTATTTAGAAGGGACCCACATGTAAGTGGAATAGCTTATAAACCGAGTCTTTTTAAGATTTTGAGTTGTGAAAGTTGAGAATTGGGTACCGACACACTGAAACACGTGGAAAACAGATACAGTAGACTTGCTAGTTCAATCCTCTCCATTTAAGTTTAAAAAGTGGAGATTCATGTATTTTTAATCAAGTTATATACGGGGGCTTATGTATATTCTTGTACCATCCAAGTATTGGCTTAGATGGGCCCGACCAAAGTAGGATTTTGTGAATTTTTTTTAATGGGAAACAATTTTATTGGGAAACTTAGTTAAATTTATTGGAAAATTTATTTAGTGAACTTTTATTAAAAACGCGTACTTACTACGGCTGAAGTTAGCTTTTACTTTTTTTTTTTCCCCTACCTATTAATACATGTTATTGCTTTGCTTTAGGCCTTGGGCCAGGCCTGTGTGGAAGTTAAAAGTTAATATTTCATCAAAGTGCTTATCAAAATACCTTTCAACAGTACTTTTTGATACATAAAAACAATTTTTTTGAGTTTTTGAAGGAATAATATGGAAATTTTTTCCTAGAGTTTTTTGTCAAAAGTGCTTATCAAGATGTCTTTTGTCGGCAGCAAAACAGCCAAAAAGCATCATTTTTGCGTAACGAATTATTTACCATAAGATTAGAATTCTTATTAACGCCTTTTCTTTTCTTAGTGGTTGACAAGAATTAAAAATGACCTACTTAATTTTCAGATTATACAAGTTTGAAATCAAGTTTTTAACTTCTTTTCTGTCTAATTTGACATAAAGAAAATGTTCTTACTTTCAGAATTCCAAAATGTTTTCTTTATTTGAAACAAATAATCAATAGTTATTAGTCCACTTAATGATTCAGATCTAAATGTATTTTAACATCTAACAGCCGAAATAATTGGTTTGATATGACCTCATGAGAATCTTCTAAAAGAGCTGAAAAATAGTGGTGGGACAAACTATGATACAAATTGCCTGATGTTGTTACAATTGTCTTTTAAAATTCCATCCAATAATATGATGTTTCAAGATCGACATAGCATCACTGAATTTGATCTCTCCTAAAGGAAAACTTCATTCTACATACCTTCACTCCAATCATCATTCCAACTAAAAAGGGAAAAACAAACTCACAAATACATAATACAAAAGTACATTGCCAATTTTATCACACATCATTTAATCTTTTTTACTAAGCATAGAAGCAGCAGCCTTATCCACAAACCAAGTAAGCTCGCCCTCCTCAAGCTTGACCATCTGAACAGGCAACGGATCTGCCGACCCATTATTCTCACGAAGCACTTTACAAACCACACTAGCCTTACCTGACCCAGTAACGGCCATCGCGACATGAGCAGACGCGTTGATCACAGGAAAAGTGAATGTAATTCTTTCAGGCGGCGGTTTGGGCGAGTCGTTTATGGAAATGACCCATTGTTTGTATTCGATGAGGATTGGGTGGCCGGGGAAGAGGGACGCCACGTGGCCGTCGGGGCCCATGCCGAGCAACATCAGATCGAAGCGCGGGATGTTGCTGAATTCGACAACTGAGATCGTTTTCGCCCAGCACAGTTGTATAAGGATTTGCTCGTAGGCTTGGTCCGCTGATTCGGCATCGAGAGTGTCGTCTATCGCGTAGATTTGAGTCGCAGGAATTGGAACCTATCAAAAAGATATTTAGAGAGAGAGAGAGATATTTAGAAAGAGAGATATTCTATATTATTTTGCTGTCAGGATGGTCTTTCTTCACGACTCGCTCGTCAACCCAAAAGATGTGCCATTTTGACCAGTCGAGTGACTCTAAATAGGGTGATTCGGTTAGTTTTCTGGACAGAGAGAGAAAAAAATTGGATTCGGATAATAATGTTAAGTTAGTTGAGTAGAAATACTGCATTTGAACAGATGGAATTTGTTCAATGCAAGATCGAACCTAAGAGAGTGCAAAATAAAAAGAAACAGTCAGATTGGAAACCTAAGGGCTTTGATGAGGGATCCGCCAGACAGAACGACACTAAAGGCGCCTCTCTCGCTTGTGAACTTATCAGACAACTCCGCCGTGTACTTCGCCAGAGACACCGCGACCGCCTCCTCATCATCCAACACCATCAGCTCCTTCCTCCTGCTCGCCGCCGCCATTTTCACCGCCTCTCTTTTCTTCCAGACCAATGAAGAGACAAGACGATTGGAAAGATGAGAAGAGAGGTGAGAGGGAGAGACAAAGGTTTTGACTTACGAGAGGTCTGTTTAAGATTTTGTTTTATTAGTTAAGAAATCGATACTGACCCACTGAACCACGTGGAAAACCGGATCCAGTCTTGTTAGTCCTATATATACTCTCCATTTTATTACACTCGAGATGTGTATTTTTTAGCAAGTTATATGGGCCTATAGTGATCTCTTCCATTACCCAACAATGGACTTATATGGGGCTAATTAAGAATATCATTTAGTGAATTTATTAACAACTTGTTAGTCCTATATATACTCTCCATTTAAAGAACTAATTTTTAAAATTTCCTCATTTTTGTGTGATCTAAAGTATATTGAAATTTTTTGTACCACCTATTTTTATGATTTTACTATAATTTTATTCTTATTTAAGTTTGCATAAAATATTGTTTTCATATTTGTTAATTGTTATTTGAAAAAGTATTTGTCGATTATTTTTACTTGAATTTTTTTTTTATGAGCTATACTCTTGTATAAAAATAAGTAAATTGGATGAAATGTTATTGACTTTAATTCTCATAGAGATTGAAAGAATTCAAAATCTAGTTTAGAAAGACCGAGATAGTGAATCTAAAAAGTTGAGAGTTTTTTAATATTCAGAAGCTTTTTGAAATGTTTCCCTAAAATTTATTTATATATACATAAATAAAAAAAAATTTAAGATTTTGAAGGGCTACTATGAAACAATTTCATAGATTGTATCCAAAATAATTTTTGTCCGCAGCAAAGAAGCCAAAATAAACATCATTTTTGCTTCAACAATAACTAATTACTTACCACAAGATTAAAAGTCTTTATTAACATAAATCACCTTTTGACCTAACATATGTTGATTACGTATACTACGCACATTCCTGTATATACAATGTCATAAGTTTAAATAAATTCAAATAATTAAACACATAATTTACAACATTTTATTATTATTTTTAATACCAAAATAAAATTAAATTTGAAATTATGTTTTATCCAATAATATAATTATATAACCAACACAAATAATTATATTTAATAATAATATTGCAATTTCTAACAATATTTAACTATAATTTTAGAATAATATTATATAATATTAATAATCTAATATTAATGCCATGATAATATGGTAATACTATTAATTAGAAACTTGGTGATCAATATAGAATAAGTAATTATAAAATAAATATGGCATTTGGCACAAAGCAATAAATGGCTTGGTTGGTTAGTGGTAACGTTGGAGCTTTCTTATGGGGGTGGTTGTGAGTTCGATCCCAGCTTCAAGCGAAATCAATTTTTCTGGTTGGTAATTTTCAATGTCGTGTTCCAAGATCCATTTAGTCCCCCCACACGTTTTAGTTTAAAAGTGTTTGTATATGGTTGCCCCAAAGATGGGGCGTAATAATGTCAATAATATGGGCTTTCCAAGGACTTCAAAGATTCTTGTATGTGACTTTGTGGACTGGCCTGATGCAATTTTACAAACGGGTTACATATGACCTGCTTCATATTTGTATGTTCAATAGTGGTTATAGAAAATCTTAACTGGACATGTGTCAATTTTTCTCAAATCATAAGTTTTATATATTAGAAAGAATTTCAAGCTCTTGAAATTTGAAAACATTATTTGTCCGAACTCAAACAAAATAACATTACTTTTATTATTTTATAAAAAAGAAGTTTTATTTTACACTTTCTTTCCCAACTCAATCAAAAAATTTATTTACATTCTACACAAATCATAATGTTATTCTTTTTAAGAAGAGAGATGTTAATTATGATATTTATTTGCGTAGAATCTAAATAAAAATCTCTTATTAAACAAAGTTTCATTTATAATTGAGAAAAGTCCAATTTTGCCCCCTCAATTATTCAAATAGTTCATTTTTTGTCCCTCAACTTTTTATTAATTCAATTTTAGTCACTCAACTATTCAAAAAGTCTATTTTTAGTCCTTCCATTCGTTAAGTGCTTATGTGTCAGTTAAATTGGACACGTAAGCAACATGTGGCATATATTCTTGATACATATTCTAACATGGTAATTATGACATGGCAAATATTTGAAAACAATAAAATTTTCTTAATTTCCCTCTTTTCTTAAAATATTATTTTATTGTATATATTTGTGGTGCATGTTTATTTAAAAATATGATATTGCTTATGTGTCAAGAACGTATGTCATGTTATTGCTTACGTGTCAAGTTTAACTGGCACGTAAGCACTTAACAGATGGAATGACCAAAAATAAACTTATTGAATAGTTGAGGGACTAAAATTGGACCAACAAAAAGTTGAGGGACCAAAAATAGACTTATTGAATAGCTGAGAGGTCAAATTTGGACTTTTCTCTTTATAATTTGATAATTTGTTAATTTGATTTTGTTGAATCAACTCCATTCAATGACAATGGAAGGTATCTAAGAAATGCGAGTGGTTAGATCAATAGAAAATCTTCTCTCTCTTGGATAGTAAATTGCTATTTGTACAAGTTAACAAGACAATAAATTGATGCATTATTATTAATATATACTTTTATAACTGGCTCATGATATTATTTTAATTCAGAAACTTGTGAATATACATTTTTCTTTAAAATTTAATAAAATCTTAGTAGATCATTCATCTGTTATCTTAAAACATTATATATTGTGATATAAAAATTGATATTATAGTGTGATATTATTGTGTTATAT
Organism: Juncus effusus; assembly: GCA_027726005.1. Lineage (NCBI taxonomy): Eukaryota > Viridiplantae > Streptophyta > Magnoliopsida > Poales > Juncaceae > Juncus > Juncus effusus. Next base: position 1,243,732 of record CM050900.1, on the reverse strand, counting down.
TAAACCTGATAATAGACGACCATAAAAAATGCCTCCAAAAATATACGTAAAATAAAATTAAAATCACTTTTTCCATTATTAAATTAAGTGAAAATATGAAAAAACTAAGCACCATTATTTATGTGTAGATGGTTTAGAAATCCAAAAGTCCAATTTCTAGTCTTGCATAAGACAAATTTTTTAATTTTTCTAAATTTATTTCGGAGTTCGGAAAATCAGAATCGTATTCGGAGTTGGTCTCTTAATATAGTGATTTAGAATCGGCTTAATTAGATAGGAGTCGGTCCAATCGGATAAAAAATCGGACAATTTATATAATAATTTTATATAATCGTGAGAAGCATGCATTAATCGGATCGGAGCTTGCATATTCCGGCTCGAATCGGAATCGAAATCGGCAATTCTTCAAACCATGATTTTTTGTTCTCATACATTTCTTTTTGAAAGTGTGTTAATGGGCATTTTAATATTTTACATCAAATTTAAAATCATATATTGTATTATAGCATTAATTCATGAATTTTGAACCTGCAAAAATATAATGATTATGTGAATTTTTTTAAATTATTATATAAAGAACCAATTCGTAATTTTTTACATTATATTGATTTGTTAGCTTATTGATAATATTGTCTAAAGTATTATAACAAATAATATTCTTTATTTATTCTGAAAACTTCAAATTAATTCATTGTCTAAGCCCTCCTCCAAAAGATCATATCGGGTCCTAATTATAACTTGGGGCCTAATGCTGCACGACGGAAAAAAAAATTATATATAAAGACAATAAACAGTATATAAAATTATACAAATAATGTACATGATTTACTTTTGTCAGAAAAAATAAACACTATATAAGTAAAATAATTAAAACAGACAGAAAATAAAAAAGTATATTGAAAAACAGAAAAAATAATATACCATCGCTTTTTGAGCATAAGCATGCCACGTTTTCAAATTTCTCATATTTAAATATATTTAACTATTATTTAAATATATTTTATTTTAGAGAAAATAATTTGACGCATTTAAATTTGCTAAACTTGTCAATACATTAAATATTATTGATGAATAATAGATATACATACACAGGTCCACGAATCTCAAATTATAAAATGACATAAAATAATAGAGGGGTGCAAGTTGGGAATTAGCAAATAAACAAAGCCAACAAACAAAAGTGTAAAAAGATAAAAAGAATATTTATTTAAATAGATATGGGGGCAAAAGGATAAGGTCACCCACCAATAAACAATACACATCATATCATATAATATCATATACTACACTAATACAATATGGTTAGTATCATATTGATATCACATCATGCACATTGGTCCTGGCCATGCAAGTGGGTCCCTTAAATTAATGTCTCAAAACTTATCCTATCCTATCTTCTCCCTCTCAAATAGTTGGTATAATGTTTTTTTTTCTCCCTTGGAGCCCGTAGGCAGTTGGGTATAATGTTGAGAAATGATAATTGTCATGAAAAAAGATTGCTCAAAATACGAAAGTTAATATTAGATACTTCATAAAAAGCAAAAAAAAAAATTAATCAATATTACTACACATAATGTTGAATAAAATTATTCACTTAAATTTTTTTGCCCATGATCTTTATGAATGAAGTGTCAAACGAACTATTATCTACTGATAAGTGAAATATCTAACATCATATAATAATATGAAGCATAAAATATCTATATTAAATAATTAAAGCCTAAAGACAACATCAAGTTTGCTTCCCTAACTCTAGCAATAATTAAACCACCACTTGCCAAGACAAATCATAAAAATATCATCAAATCAAAGCATAGGATCCTCTTCAAAATTATCAAAAGGGCATAAATGTAAACAATCCACACGCTCAAATCAATGCAACTTTACCAATTTGCCAAGGTTCAACATCATCATGAAAAAGGATCATCAAATAATATATACATAAATTGTATTTACTCTTAATGCTAAAAAAAAACAAGAACTTGCTTGCCACATATAATTAACATTCTAATTTTGATTTCAAATCCCCAAATCCAAAACAACTAGCTCTTTAACTTTGAACCAAGTTTATTAAGATGTCAAAATGTTAAAAGAGGATCTAACAATCTAATAATAATCATAATAATTATTATTATTACCAAATTGATTAATCAATCCATCAAATCATGTTTATTTAGATCTGACAGAGAGAAACACCTAGGGGATCTCAAAGGCATCTTGGCCTTAATTGATTCCTCATTTTTCCAAATTGGGGTAAAAATCGATGGCCTCAATTGATTTCTTGGTTTGAGATTTCCCCTCTTCTCTTCAAACTCTTCTTCTTCCTCTCCTTCCTCTCCTTCTTCCAACGTCTCTTCAGAGGAGATTAATGGAGGCAGAGAAGAAGCTGCCATGGAAATGAGAGACCCACACGAAGCTCTTCTTCTTGACCAAGCCATTAAAACCCGCCTTCTTTTGTTGAAAGGATTTTCAGGTTTTATTAGATCTTTAGCTGTTGCATTTGATGCATTTGAGAGGCTCGTAAAAGATTTTGATTTGCCCGAGTAGAAATTAGATAATCCTCTCCTGATTAATGGAAGAATAAACAGGGGATTAGAAAGATTAAATATGAAATAAATGTGAATTACTTTTGCATAATTGAATACAGACAAGATTGGAATTTACTTCCTTTTGGTAAAATTAGTACTAAATTATAAAAGGGGAATAAATTCTAAATTGAATTTGAATTTCTTTTTTATATCATGTGTTGTTATTGATTTTAAGGCCCGTCATTTTGCCGAAGCACCTTAAGGCCAGGTTGATTAGTTGCAAATTAGTCAAAAGAATCCAAATCAAACCAAGAATAAAATCTATGGATAATATCTTTTACAAAAAAGAAGGAATCCTAATCTATCCACCCTACTAAACTTTATAGTAATATATCACAATTTTTATATTTTCAATCAAATTTTGACAAACAGAAAAAAAAAACCCAACAAAAAAATTAAGATCTATATTAAAAAACAATAATAAAACAATCAATTCATCTATTTAAATAAAAATAACTCACTTATCAGGGAGTGAATCCTCCAAAGAATCCAAAGAACTCAAGCTGCTCTTATTTTCTTCGTTCTCTTTGCTCTGAACCTCTTCCTCTTCTTCTTCTCCTCCTGAACTACACGCTCCAATGGAGGAAGTATCTGACCGCTCATCTTCTTCTTCTTTATCTGAGAAGGACCCATTAACACTTTTTCTCTTTTGATCTTTCGGACCTTCATCTGCATAGAGAGCCAGTTTGGCCGTTGATTTCAGACCTAGAAGCCCGCCTGCTACCTCCACCGACATCTCTTCTCTTGTCGTACAATTGAGAGAGAGAGAGAGAGAGAGATAACAAGAATTTGATGGATAAGGGTTTCTTACGAAGAGAGAGAAGCAGCTTAACACATTGTTGGATTTTGGGATCTTTTGAGAGAGTGCTGAAAAGTAATTGAGAGAGAGGGGGAGAGGATAGGAGAGGTGGTTTGTGGATAAGTATTAGGTAAGAGTTTGTCTACAATTAAATATTTAGACAAAGACCTTGATTGATTAATTGTGACATATCATTTATGTACTTTGGAGAAATAGGAATTTTCTCCATTTTCATATGAAGATGATGATGAATTGTGTCTATTAATTTTTTTTACATAAAAATTTAGATATTTAATTTTTTTTTTTTATTTCCATGCTTCTACTTGAATTTGGCATGTAAATTATAGTATAAATTTGTTACAATGGTCTGGAAGAGTAAGAAGAGTTCTTTCACTTTTGTAATAAGAATATTTTAGTTTTGGAAAAACAAATCTATCATAAATACTAGATTTTATATCGATAAATATAGCAGTCTACTTTTAATTATAACAACGAATGAGAAAATGAGAGAGAATTATTGAAATCTAGCTATAAATACTATATTTCATACCAACAAATATAGCAGTCTACATATAGTATAAATCTAGCTATAACTAATACATATAAAAATGTTTTGAAGAAACAAAATAATATAATTTTTATAACAGACGGAGAAACACCCAAAATAATGGTCGATGTGACATCATAAAAAGATGATCGAGTTGTGGACTAGAAATATTTAGAGTTCGAATTTAGCGATTTCTATATGATTCATTTTGTCTAAATTTGTGACGCTCACTACTTAATGAAAGAAAGATTTTGTCTTAACCTATTGCTTTTATTAATCAAAATATCTAATAAATAATTATCTGCTACAGTATATAAATGAACAAATTCTATAAATAGTTATAATTAGTAAAAAAAATTATTATTTTTAATGGTCGACATGTGGCTCCAAAAATAACGGCGGAAGTAACATCGATCTTCATAAGCTAACTGAGATAGAATATAATTATTTAGTGTTCAATTTTCGATAATTTTTTTGTAATTAAGTTTGTCAATTTTACTTTGAGTCTGTGGCCCGTAAAAATCCGTTGGAAGAAAATATTGTCTTAATTTTTTTTTTAATTCTTGAGAAAGATTTTCCTAAATATGCTACACAAATTGCTTTTACGAAATATTCGGTATTTTGTCGTCACTCAAACTTGAGACATCTCCTAAAGTTCAACTATGTCTTATAGCTTGAATTAGCAATCTTTGATAATATTGTCTTCAACTTATTTCATATATTTTTTTTGTTAATTAAAGTATCTCAAGAGCTTGTTAAGTAAATTTAAAAGACTCAATTATATAAATAATTATAGTTTGTAATATATAATAAACACTATTTCTAAAATAGTGTATTTTTATGATAAAAAGTGTCATCATTTTGCATGTTATGCAACACATTACAATATTGCAATAAAATCATTATTTCAATAATACCAAACAATCATTTGATTGGTTCGATCTAGCCATTAAATGTACACAAAATCCTACTCGAGAGTTTCTTGGAAACATATTGCCTTGACACGTTGCGCATTGGCTCTGAAACGTGGCACATATTTTTGACATTGAAGGTCCATTCATTAATGCATAGACCCGGTCAAAAGTCAGTCTATTATATCATTATTTACAGTTGGATAAATATGTCATAAACCATGTTGCATGAATACGGATACGACGATTCGGCAAATATTAAAAAATCTAGAATACGGATACGGCAATTTATATATTATTTTATTATTTATTAATTATATTTTATATATTTAATTAATTTATATATATTTAGATATTAGACTTTGATGTAGAAGATACTAAAAACTTATTATTATAGAAATATCTTGATGCAGAATATTTATTTGTTATAGTTAATTAAATAATTAGATGTCTTAATCTTATTTTATTGATTTTATATATGTAATCATATATTTTAAGAATAAATATTCTTACGTTAGAAGTATTCGATGCGGATACAGGAAGTATCTGTGAAGTATCCGGTATTATTTTGGAATAAAATATTATGATACGCCACGTGGCGTGTCCGATACGGTATCCGAGCATTCGATATGGATATAAGTATTCGATACGGTATCCGATACGTACGGCTGGATTTTTGAAATATCCGCCCAACATAGAACATAAGTAATGTCTATAATCATCACATGACATGTCGCATGTACATAATATTTTTCTGTGTATATTAATTGTCTTACTACAATTTTTTTCATTCTTGTATACAACTTAAGAAAAGTACATTAATGTATAGAGATAATATTCCATGTTCCGTTTAAACACCTCCTAAATAATGTCCATCTTTTTGTATATCTTGTTAGTTATCCAATGTGATTTTATGTTAAAGGTATTATGTCTTTAATATATACTTATTATACATATTTTTTATATTATAAATTTCGAAATAAATGACAATATATATTCTTATTTTTATGCAACATACTTTTATATATGTTCATTGTATAATTTCGGATATCAATATATTATTTTGAAATTCCATTACACCTTTTTGAATTTCAGCGGTGCGACAAATAAGCCGGAGATGCATATCAATGTATAAAAATTAAATTATATTATGTGATAATATTGTGATGAATATTGAATATTGAAGTGGAGTTAATTATTATTTTTCTTTAATACATACAGAAAATTTCAATACTTCAGTAATATTTAACTTTTCAAGGTTAGTATATTGGGAGAAAATGGTTAGCTACATACTAATTAAGTATTTAAAGTTTCATATTTAGAATTTATTATTCATTATATATATATAAATCAGTGCAATACAACAAAATAATGAACTTCACATATTTAAATTAGAAAAAAAATTCCCTCAAAATAAAGGAGAAAAAAATTATTTACTACATAATACGATCTTATATCTTTAATTAATTAATGATAAGTGTAAATATAAGATCTCAAATTAATTAATTATTTTATTCATTGTCATATTCAATATGCGTACATATATCAATTATTCAATTGTATATACGTGATTTCTTTCTTCTGGTCAACTATGGATAAGAGATAAGGTTTGATGGAAAGAATAAAATTATGTGACTAACGCTTTAATGAATAAAATATCATTTTTTAAATATTAATGGCAGACAGACTTTCTTGGTAGGGCTGCTTTATAATATTTTAATTAATTAAGAAAGTACAAGAAATTGCTAATGAAATTAACATGAGAAACATATCAAAGAGTATTCTTATTATTATAATTTAAAATATAAGATCTTTTAGATGTTGGACAGTAATTTAGATAATAGGGTCTTCCTAAAAAAATTAGATAATAGGGAAAATTAATCTGTCCATGCTGAACCACTCTCACAGAATTTGAGATTCATGGGGAAGTGCATGCATGAGGGACAGGATAAGGTACTTTGCTTGAGTCTAAAACTTAGGCTGTGTTTGGATGCACAAGGGTTGTATAGGTTAGGGATGGATTTTTTTAGGAATTAGGATTGTGAAATGGGCAACCCTAAAAGATAAATATTATGTAGGGATTTTTAAAAATTTTGTTTGGATGTTGATTTAGGAAAATAAAGAAATCTAGTTTGATATTATATTTATGTATGTATTTAATTTATCTATGAATATAATATAATATAATATAATATAATATAATATAATATAATATAATATAATATAATATAAATTAATATAATATAATATAATATAATATAATATCATATCATATAATATAATATAATATAAATTAATATAATATAATATAATATAATATAATATAATATAATATAATATAAATTAATATAATATAATACAATATAATACAATATAAAATAGTGTAAAATAATATAATATAAAATAACATAAAATAATATAAAATAATATAATATAATATAATATAATATAATATAATATAATATAATATAAAAAACTTGTCAAAAATTCAAGTTTTCATTCTCTCCAACTTTATATACAAAATTTCCCTAAAAATTCCTAAACCAAAATTTTCTAAAAAATCCTAAATTACATCCAAACATACTTTCCTAAAAATTCCTAAATTAGTTTTTTCTCGAAATTCCTTGTACATCCAAACACAGCCTTGGCCACATGTTTTGTGGGCCTCACTTTTTTTTTTTTTTTTTGTGGAGAAGATGAGGAAATTAGCTTGGTTCGAATCTCATTATGGAATATTCTTGCTTTCTTATCATTTTGATTATTTGGTAGTAAATAACCAAATATTCAATATAATTACTCCAATAAATGCTTGGGATATTGGTGGCTATATTATTGTAACTTGAATTATATTAAAAATAAAGGGTAGTTTGATACTTCTCTTTTGAAAAAAGTTGAGTCTTAATAAGTATGATATTTATAGCTTCTAAATGCATAGAGTCAATTTGATTTCCTGAGCTTTTAGGATATATAATCATAGCCATATATTTTTAGTGACTGAGAGTCGATTGCCACTCAAGATTTTTGATATAATAAATATGAATTATTTGGACTTGGTAATTTTATTATAATATAATTTCAGAATTTATGTATTTTTATGTATCTAATTTTTTTAAATTTATGGTTCTCTAGTCCGTCCAACACAAAACTAACAATGAATAGACCGGCGGCTGGGAAAAAAAAATGAAAGACCTCAATGGTGGAGCGTTTGGACTGTCACGTGTTGGGAACTTTGGAAGGAGCGCAACAATCATATCTTCAACAACAAATGAAAGGGCCGAATAAAAGTTTTCACCATCGATTATGAGGTGACCAATGAATGGTTGAAGGAGGAAATGCATATTCAAATTTGGCCAAGAAAGAATTAATTTTAAAGGATTCAAATTACCATCAGATTCCTTCCGTTAAAATAGAGGCTTTTTATTCTCCCCATTAGAGAGACTTAATATTGTAATTTAATCATGTAGCACATTTTATTTTATTTAATGAAAGGTATCTGTAATCTTATTGGTTACATATTAAAAAAATGGTTTCCTACTCCATATTTCTTGAAATATAAGAAATTGAGAATAAAAACTCACAAATTACATTGAAGTATTTTTTTCTTTCTTTCTTTTCTTTTACAAATATTGTCATTTGAAAACTTAAAAAAATTAAGTTTGGATATCTAATATGTCAAGTCAATTTTTTTTGAAGTATCAATAGACGAAAAGCTTACTGAAAATTATATATATTAAATTACAGAAAAAAGAGTTTTATAATGTTCGATAGTTACAGCTAGTAACAACAAAATCTACAATTAAAATAATAAAACAAACTAACAAAGTGACTACAAAGTATAAGGGAGGAGAGAGGATATGTTATTAAACCCTAAACCCTGAGAGCTAAAACGAAAGGCGATTTAAGAGTTATTCTAGGTCTAATATGGTAAGGCGGCGGATAGTGGATCTTGAAGAGGGTTGGCAAATGATCCAAATCCGTTTACGGCCTGGCTACACTCCATGTAAACCCTACAGACATTCTAGACAAAAACCTTATCTTCTTTCTCCTCCAAACCATTCCACTTCACTAAAAATAGCCATTTTCATCATTTTCACCTCTCAAACTCTCCCCAAACATTCAAACAAAACATCAGCAACATAAGCCCAAAATGGCTCCAAAAGAACAATGGTTCTTCATCGATGGGACTGTCAGCCTCTAGCCCCCTCCCCTCTCAATCCTGTTAGAGTCTAGTACATTAGCTAGCACAGCCCAACCTTCAGGCCCACACCATATTGTTTTAAAAAAGGCTTAAGCTTGGTTGGTGGTAGTAGTTAATGCCCTAGCCTATTTAAGTAACTTCAAGTTTCATTCACTACTCAAGGTGGGACTATTTAACTAGCCCCCCTTTTTTCACAATTTGGTTCCGGGGTGTAACAAACTGCCCCACTTAAATTTCTGACGTCCCCTTCAGAACTAGCACTTGGTCTCAGTCTCGTCCGAATACACATCCGTGTGCACCTTCACCCCATACATGTATCCCCAATGAGGCATATACGATCCTTAGGTTCTCTGAGTATGATAACAATATGGTATGTTTCCGGCCGCACGATAGTACCCCCAGGATCGAACTGCTCTGAATACCATTTGTTAGAGCCTAGTACATTAACTGGCCCAGCCCAACCTTCAGGCCCACACCATATTGTCCTGAAAAAGACTTAAGCTTGATTGGTGCTAGTAGTTAATGCATTAGCCTATTTAAGTAACTCCAATTTTTATTCACTACTCAAGGTGAGACTAATCAACTAACCCTCTTTTTTAACAATTTGGTTTCGGGGTGTAACAAATCCCATGTCCCAATCGGGCTATTGGAGCCAGCTCGAAATATCACCAAGACCTCGAAGAGGATGCCGTTGAGCGACAAGTGCTCCAACTTCGCCACACGAGGCGCTTTGAACAACCAGCGAATCCCCAATTGTTCCAGAACAGAGTAAACTCTTCAAGAAACTTCAATTTTGGCAATTTCACCCATGCCATCCTAAAACCTTCATTCAGCTATCACAAGAAATGTCTCGAATGCTACCGTTGCTTCGAATATGGGCACAAAACTAAGGAAATGCACCAATTACAAAGGAACAAGGCACGTAGTGATTGACTGTCTATCGCTGAACATTGGTGCTTTAGTTAAACAGCCAATCGCCGATGCTCTGAAGCAGAGGGGTGTCCCGGGAATCAATGGACTGCCTAAGAATAGGCCGGCCTCCTTAACGGTATTCCTCCATCAAACGAAGAAGCACCAGGATGAGGTTAAGAAATATAGAAATGCCTTAGTAATTGATACAAGGCTAGTAATGGGGCACAACCTTTACTCCCTTCGTAACTTCATGTTTAGAACGGTGAATTAGAAAGGTGACCTAGACCTTGTTTACTGGGGAAATAATCACTATCTTTGGTTATGCCCTATAATTTTGACCGAAAAGTAGCCTACAACAGGTACATGAAAATGTTCAATGACGGGGACTACATCTTGTATAACTGGGAGATAACGATCGAGGCAATTCCTTCGACTCTCAAGTACAAGATATGATTTGACATGGTAAACCTCCCTCTATCATGTTGGTGCATTGATCAACTCTCAGCAACGATAAGTCCATTTAGTGCCTTACTCGATCATGGACCACTCATAAATGTTCAAACCATGGAGCGGTTATCTATCGCCATCCCCACCTCTAACTTGCACAAGGTTCCAGATTCGTTGAACATGATTGCCAATGTCAGATGGCTTTGCCCAGAAGGTTTTTCTCAATTTTACGAGCACGATTGAGGAGCCAATGAGCTACATGTGACCTAGAGATCCGACACCTTCCCAAGAGTTTTTCGAATCGAGATTAAATGAAGTGATTTTTGGGAAGAACTGGCAAGTCAACGATCAAGTGGCTCCTATGGTTCCGCCATCATAAACTCAGACAGACGAGGGGACCATGCATACAGACGACCAACTAAATCCCCCTTTGAGCCAAACCTTGCCTGCACCGGCCAAGAAAGATGAAACATCTATTGTCACGAAGACAGTTAGTTCAGTCAACAAAATCTCATCGGCCGCCTCCGTTAAACAACTGCCATTGGCTAACCAAATGCCGGTAAAGAAAATCGTTGGTCTGTCGATGTCTAAGAATAAGCCGATGGAAAAAAATTGACAATAACATCCAAAGTGGACGAGGGACGGTCAACAATGGTGAAGCCTACACAGGTCAAGACAAGGGAGAATAATCCACAACGGATCGTGCCACAGGAGAAACAAAATGGCGTGGAAGGTTCATCAGTGCAGAGGGGCAAAACAAACTCTGAGAAAGAAGCACGAATTAGGAAGGAGAAGATAAAAGAAGGAGAGACCCACAGGCTGACATCGTAGACCTAGAGACACAAGCTGTCCCAACTGAAGTCACCACACACGTGGCAGGTAAAGACAAAATTCAACCTCCCTCTTTCAATAAAAAATTCAAATACAAAGGCCCAAAACTTTATTTAAATTCAGCAGGCCCAATGGGCATTCATATCAAAGACATTTATTTAGGAAAATCAAACCGAATTAAAAAGCCCATTAAGCAGAAAGAATTTATCTATCCTGGGCCGGTAAAAAGAAAGCCCACAAATACAGTCAAAAAAGGGCTTAAAAAAGCTCTCATTAAAGCAAATATCCTTAAATCTTTACAGGATGAAAGCCTACTTATAGAGCCCCTATCTCTTGAACTTATATATTCATTGCAAATACTATGTGGTTTTGTAAAAGAAGTCCTGACAAACTTATAATTTCTGAAATTACAGGTGATGTCATTTAGGGCGAAGGAGGAGAATATAAGGGAGATGAAGGAGATTATGAAGGTGAATAGTTCGATGAAGACATGGAGGGAGAATACGATGAAGGCTTTGAAGGTAATTTTGATGCCGGAGAGTTCTTGGATGACGAGAAGTTCCCAGGAGAGGCAGCGGGAGCCGACGTGGAAGGAAGACCTCCTGGACATGGAAGGGGAAGAATTCGTGTTGGAATCCGTGGTCTAGAATCACGGTAGACAAACCCTAGAAAAATCCCATATGAGGGAAGACTTTCTATGAAGAGTTTAGTTTGTTTTATTGTTATTTTTTTTTAATGTTAGACAATTTAATTTTTTTTTTTGGAATGTAAAGGGCCTTGGAGCCCCAAACAAATGCAATGTGGTTAAAAATGCTATTAGAAATAGTTCTTGTGATGTGGTGTGTTTGCAAGAATGAAATGACATGATTATAATTTCTTTGATATGAGAAAAATTTGCCCATCAAAATATAAAAATTTTGAAACAAAAAAAGCTATAGGTTCAAAAGGAGGATTTATCACAGCATGGTCTCTCAAGCTCACACCAATGAATAAATTCACCACAAATCATACCCTAAACATAGTCCTTTTATCGCCGCCAGGAAATCAAATTATGATTTCTAACATTTAGACCTAAAAAGCAATGAATTGAGAGAACTTGACTTAAATATGAAGAAGCCAAGCAAATTACTACCTCAATCTGGCAATCAAAGGGTAACATTGATGGGCACATAGATGAAGCCAAACAATTTAACGGTAAAATCAATGCGACTGCACAAGGCTTGTCAGAATGGGCAAAAAATAAATTTAAAGACGATTCCTCTGTAGAAAAATTTTTGTGAAGCAACAATTCAATGCCTTGAAGAGGCCAGGAACCTGGCAGACGATGAGCTCACGTTATAATTCAAGTCAAACAAAAAGCATAGGAAATTGCAACAACTTAGAAGAGAAATGACAACAAAAATCTTCCCGCACATGGCTAAAATTAGGAGATATGAAATCAAAGCAGCCACAATGAAACTCCAAAAAGACAAAGCTAGTGAACCAGACGGGGTATCAACATAATTCTTCCAAATGAATTGGGATAGGATCAAAACATACATAATGAATGTTATACAAAAATTCAACGAAAACTCACTGAACTTAGGTGTGTTGAATAGGGCAACCATAACATTAATCCCAAAAAAAGAAAATGCCGCTCAGCTGGAGAACTTCATTCCAATTAGCGTGCTCTCAGCTCCCATAAAAATTGTTACAAAGGCTCTGGCATTGAGGCTACTATTGGGGAATTCGTGTCTATGTATGATACATGTGCAGCGGAACACACAGACTCAACCCTCTCTAGGATCATCAATAAGGAAATAAAATTACGAAAACAGGTATTTAAAATTATACCTCGGATTACGAGAATCTAGGTGAGAGAAGTGGATGTAGGTCTCAACGAACTTCTGCCTTGCTTTCTTCTCCTTCCTACACGAAGCTCGACTCCTCGACCTTCCTTGTACTTCATAAGATAGAACTTGATGGCTTGCTAATCTCCAAAAGCAGGAAATCTCTACTCGTATCCATGTCGAAATTCAAACAGACGAAATATCCGGAGTCCGGAAATATTTTCCAAAATTACCCTCACAAAACTCTCTCTCTTTGAGTGTTGGGTTTCGAGCGTACTTAAATGTATCGGAAAATAAAAATTTTGTCCAAAACCAATACGAGGATCCATACGTATCGGTTAAATCAAAGAAATAAAACTTAAAGATACCTTTCGTATTACGCTTAATCCGAACGCCTCTACCGGTATTCACACGAGCAAACTTCTTAAAATGGGAAAAAGAACAACATATGCTAGTACGCTTGTTCTTCTCTTGCAGAAGAAATACTCTTTTCTTCTTCTTCTTTTTGTCTCACAAAAGATGTATAAACTGACTATAATATCTATCATATAATATCGCATCCTCTTATTTTGTCATACAAAAGGAAATACCCTTTCATTATTTTGGTATACATAAGAGAAGGGATATTTTCTCTCTTTTGTCTCACAAAAGAGAATGAAAAATTATAAGAGAAAAAGAATGATGTTGTGCAGAATTTTGTACCCCTCTATATCATTATATATAGGGGTGAAGAGTTGCATCTCTACACATCAAGATATGTGTATGACATACTTCATCTTTATTCACATGTCATCATCTAGACTCTTTTAGATTACTTGATCTTTTGTGTCCATAGTCTTTATATACATATGTATCACATCATATCACATAAGATGATAATATCTTTTGTGACATACCTATACAACTCATCATATAAGTTGTTAGAATTTTCTGCACCCATTTCAGTTTGCTCTTTGTGTGTGACCCTTTCGGTTCACTTAATGTTGGCAATAGACCCACAGTTAAATCATGAGCTGCCTCTAGCAAAACATCATGACTACCCAAATTAAGTGAATCACATATTTAGTTCCTTTGACACACGATATTTGTATCGATAATAAGGCATGTAATACGCCATCATTATATTAATCGATTAATATTTTTTGATCCCAAATTAAACTGAACAAAAATAAATGACATTAATAACTCTTATTAATTCATTTCAGTATGGCCATAAATTTCTTCAGTTCAATTCATCAAGAGGCCTGTAGATATCTCTCTCATTTAATGAGAGGAACAAATCCCGTGTTGTTTGCACTCATCCCTCTACATGATTCATTAGATACCCAATCATAACCGTTATGACTACTCGGTTAAAAGCAGTGTTAGATTATTCTAAAGTATATAATTTCTCATGTTGGGAACTGAAACAAAAAATACTATAATAAGAATCGCTAATGACGTATATTATGTAGCATTCTTATGGAAGGCCAGTCCAGTATATGGTCTCTAACATATACCTATGTTAATGACTTGATAACTATTATCCATGATCAGTAAAACATGATAATCAGTCAACTAACATACTGATATACATTTATAGCTTGTCTACAAATATATTTATTTGTCTCCTCAAGTATATTTGTCTCCACAAATATCCTATAAACGACCAGGAACGATTTATAATAGCATTTGTAACACTTTATAGTTTTACTATCAAAGTTACACACTTTGATGATATAAAGCTGAATTGCATATTCATGGTTAACCTATACGCACATATTTTATGAAATATATTAGAATAAATATAATGCTTGTTAATTTAATCCATCAACCTACGTCACAAACACTTTGGCCTAGGGTATAACACCATCATTGAGTATTACGGCTGCCTCTAGGACTTTTATTATGTGTAAAATAGAAAGGGGCTGCTCCTCTATTTATATACTAGAGAGAGAGGCGCAAGATTTCTCAGTTTCCTAAACCGACACCCTAGGCACTATTCCGTTCGATGGTCCATTCTAATGGACCAGTGTTTCCATAACGAGGAAACTTGGCTGCCATGATCTGAAAATTTAGTTTCTATAATGGTCCGTTCGAACGAAAACTATGGTCCGTTCGAACAGACCATGTGCTGAATTTGCACAATCAAACATCTTATGTTTGATCCAATCTTTCACCAAATCATACATCACAGGTATAACTGTTTTGAGGTATTTTCTTCCCGAATAAATGAAGTTCATTATGTTACTGTGTAGGTATCGTTTAACGCTGGCAACGATCTTCTAAAGACCGTAAGTCATGAGTGACTTCTAAATTGGCATCATGACTACCCATGTTAAATGGAATGATCGGTGATTATCTATCTATCTGAATAGATGTTTACTTATTCATTTTGTTCTACGATATATATCTTAATCATAAGGTATGGAAACATGTCATCCTTGAGTTTGATCAATGTCTCTTTCCTGATAAAGAATCAATGTCTCTTCAGTCCTATTTCATTAGGGGGCCAAATATATCTCCCTTGTCATGAGCGGAACAAATCACTATCTTGGTCATTCATATTCATCGTCATAATTCAGTGCATACCCAATGATGATCCTAATAGTCTTCCGGTTAAGGATGACATAAGATCATATCAAAGTATACAGTTCCGCATATATGAATCAATGATGACCTTAGGACGTAGGAACACACACTATTCATATGAAAATCAGTAATGACATGTACCACAAGTGTGGTCAGTCCAGTACGTGGTCTCTAACACGTGTCTATAATCCAGACTTGACATCTCTATGTCCATGATCAGCAGAACATTATCATCCAGTCTACGAATATAGTAGTGTGGATATGTAAGTTCTTACTTGAAGTTTGTTTATCTCTATAAGTATCTTACATATATCAATAGGGATAGTTTAGAATGTCATTTGTTGGTCCACAGTTCTACTATCAGAATCATGTATTCTGATGACGTGAACCCGAAGTCTTATTCATGGTTGATGTAAGTATACATTAACAACCCATACACATTGACACAGATATATAAGAAATAATATTTATTGAATAAATAATAATATCTTAATACATAATTCATTTTCTAGCACTATTACATTGACATAGGGCATTAATCCTACAGCTACAACTTTTCATCGACTCTTTAGTTCGTCAAAATCAAACAACTTTCATTAAAGGATGATCTATCGTTGACAATTTTCTCACGGCAAGAGAAATCCTAAACTTTTATTAAAAATATAATGTACCATCAATATTGTTCAAAGTGGATTTTAACAAAAGCTTTTGATAATCTATCACGGGAATTCCTCATTGTGATAATGATAGAGCGAGGGTTTTCGACCCAATGGATTAACTAGATAAATGCCCAACAATCATGTTCGATCTCTAACCTAAAAGTAAGTGGCCATATGGGTCCATTTTTCCAACATCAGTAAGGATTAAGACAAGGTGATCCCTTATCGCCAATGCTTTTTGAATAGGTGGTGGATGCCTTGCAGCCAACTATGCTCAGATTGACACCCATCATGATGGTTGCCGCTAGATTTGCACCAGTAACACTATAGTTTGCAGATGATACAATGATCTTCAGCGAGGCGCTTGCTAGCAATGTAAAAATTATAGCCCTATCTATCGAACAATTCACGAATATCTTGGGACTTATAATAAATAAAGAGAAAAGTGATTTCGTTCCGATAGCAATACCGTCAGCCTATCACGATACCGTACAAAACATACTGGGCTGCAGGAAAAGAGCTCTACCAATCAAATATCTAGGTTTGCCCTTATCCTACAAAAGGTCTACTATTGTAGCATTCGAGCCACTCATAAAATCCACTAAGAACAAATTAAGTGTCTAGAAAGGAAAATTCCTTTTCAAAACCGGAAGGTTAAAGCTCATTGAAGCGGTCCTAGCAGCATTATCGACATACCTAATGCAAGCATTTCAACTACCAAAAAAGGTAATAAATGAAATGTACCGGGCCATGCGAGCATTCTTTTGGAAGGGCGAAGATGTATGAAAGGGCATACAATGCCAGGTAGCTTAGAGCAAGCTATGCATACTAAAAGAAAATGGAGGGCTCAAAGTCCCAGACTTAGAAATAAGGAACATGCCCTTAGTCCCGAAATCCATGTGGAACCAGAGTAAAAGTAGGACAAATCCGTGGTCTAAATTCATGGAACAGATTTATGGCATAACTTCAACACAATAGTTGAATGAGTTGCCAACTTCTACAACATCTTTCTTTACGAAAGATCTCTTGAGCCTCTCGGGCGCCTATCGAATGGGCACTATGGATGATATAGTTCCGAACAACTGGAGATGGAACCAGTCCGGTCTGTTTACAACAGCTTCAGCATACCAAAAGCTAATCGACCTGGGCATAAAATGTTCATGGCACACGAGCCTATGAAAAATTTAGGTCCCACTCAAAATAAGAATCTTTGCCTGGATTGCGTTACTAGGCAAATTGCATACCTACAATAGTCTGCAAAGAAAAAGGTTCATGGGACCGAATATATGCTTCCTCTGCTATAAGAACCTAGAATCAGTTAACTACATATTCACCTCTTGCAATTTTCCAATTGATGTGTGGAACAAACTAGCATCCGCCTTGCGATCCCCGAATAGACATTGGATTCACGATCTAACCTTATTCTGGAGGCAAAAAAAGATTAACTACAACGGAAGGACGCATGCGCAATGGGACCTTGTAATGTGTATTTTTATGCACATTTATAGGGTTTTTATCATATAAATTTCACCCTTAAATCACATAAAATGTATGAAAAATGTTTAAAATTAATAAAAACTATTGTTGAAATTCTTAATACACTTTTGTGTTATTTTTCAGGTAAAAAGACCGAGAAAACGATATTTGGATGACTTGGTGAAAAGTCAACTCCAAATGAAGGGCCGATTTGCAAATCCTGGACCAAAGATGGCCGAATTCTTTACAAATCCCCGCGAAAACCCTACACACGCCTCTCCAATTCTCTTACAACCCTTACCCACCAACCATCCAAGCGAAAACCTAAAAATTCACACAAAAGTCAACTGTCCCAAAAGTGGTCAAACTGGGTACCAAATCGAAGAGCGCGACGATACGAATCCAACGGTACAAACCTCGTGAAAAATGACTTTCTAGAACTCCCAGAAATTGCGATACAAGATTTGGTCAATCTTAGTCAAAGTCAAACTTTGACCTGGTCAAATCCCTTTTCAACCAACGTGGCCCATAATTATCGTCAGAGTTCGTAAAGCAGAGTACGAGGATTAGTTCTAGGCCAATCAGGAACGAACACGTGACAAATTCGTTAGAAATCAGCTAACCAGGAGGCAACACGTGTCTTGATTAGTTGGTATCTGATTTAAAGGAGACACGTGGCATAAATTGAGTGGGGAACATCGCTGACAAACCTGTACGATGATCAGTACCAGGTTTTAACTCAGCCATTCGGACAGAGACACGTGGCAAAACGCGTGGCGGAATTTGCGTCCAATCCAAGAACCAGTTGAAACCCCTCTGTTTTCAACCTAGCCGGATAACTCCATTTCCTCTATAATGCACGTTTAGCAAAGAATTGGACCGTCTGTTAAAGATAAATGGAGAACAAACGTAACACATTTTCTGACGCTTTTAAAGTAAAAATAAATTTTGGTTTGCATTTGAATAATATAGTATTTACGAAAAATCTAGCAGTGTTATTTTTATATAAAATGAGCGAACAAATGCATGAAACATGAGTTTTAGATGGAAACAAAGATTGTGGAGAAATATTTTAAAATGAAAACAAATTTTGGTTTGCATTTGAATAATATAGTATATTCTTTACGAAAAATCTAGCCGAGTTTTTATTTCATGAAACGAGCGAACAAACGCATGAAACATGAGTTTGAGAAGCAAACAAAGATTGTCGAGAAACATTGTAAACTGAAAACAAATTTTGGTTTGCATTTGAAAAATTTAGTATATTTTTTACAAAAAATCTGGCCCTGTTTTTCTTGCATGTAACTAGGGAACAAACGAATGAAACAGGAGTTTGAGGTGCAAACAACGATTTGGGAGAAATATTTTAAAATGAAGACAAATTTTGGTTTGCATTTGAATAATTTAGTATATTCTTTACGAAAAATCTAGCCGAGTTTTTATTTCATGAAACGAGCGAACAAACGCATGAAACATGAGTTTGAGGTGCAAACAAAGATCGTGGAGAAATATTTTAAAGTAAAAATAAATTTTGGTTTGCATTCGAATAATTTAGTATTTACGAAAAATCTAGCAGTGTTATTTTTATATAAAATGAGCGCACAAATGCATGAAACATGAGTTTTAGATGGAAACAAAGATTGTGGAGAAATATTTTAAAATGAAAACAAATTTTCGTTTGCATTTGAATAATTTAGTATATTCTTTAAGGGAACAAACGAATGAAACAGGAGTTTGAGGTGCAAACAACGATTTGGGAGAAATATTTTAAAATGAAGACAAATTTTGGTTTGCATTTGAACAATTTAGTATATTCTTTACGAAAAATCCAGCCGAGTTTTTATTTCATGAAACGAGCAAACAAAGGCATGAAACATGAGTTTGAGGTGCAAACAAAGATCGTGGAGAAATATTTTAAAGTAAAAATAAATTTTGGTTTGCATTCGAATAATTTAGTATTTACGAAAAATCTAGGAGTGTTATTTTTATATAAAATGAGCGCACAAATGCATGAAACATGAGTTTTAGATGGAAACAAAGATTGTGGAGAAATATTTTAAAATGAAAACAAATTTTCGTTTGCATTTGAATAATTTAGTATATTCGTTACGAAAAATCTAGCCGAGTTTTTATTTCATGAAACGAGCGAACAAACGCATGAAACATGAGATTGAGGTGCAAACAAAGATTGTGGAGAAATATTTTAAAATGAATACAAATTTTGGTTTGCATTTAAATAATTTAGTATATTCTTTACGAAAAATCTAGCCGAGTTTTTATTTCATGAAACGAGCGAACAAACGCATGAAACATGAGTTTGAGGTGCAAACAAAGATCGTGGAGAAATATTTTAAAGTAAAAATAAATTTTGGTTTGCATTTGAATAATATAGTATTTACGAAAAATCAAGCAGTGTTATTTTTATATAAAATGAGCGAACAAATGCATGAAACATGAGTTTTAGATGGAAACAAAGATTGTGGAGAAATATTTTAAAATGAAAACAAATTTTTGTTTGCATTTGAATAATATAGTATATTCTTTACGAAAAATCTAGCCGAGTTTTTATTTCATGAAACGAGCGAACAAACGCATGAAACATGAGTTTGAGGTGCAAACAAAGATTGTGGAGAAATATTTTAAAATGAAAACAAATTTTGGTTTGCATTTAAATAATTTAGTATATTCTTTACGAAAAATCTAGCCGAGTTTTTATTTCATGAAACGAGCGAAGCGCGTCAGTACGAGGATTCTATTCTCCACCTATCACGCGTCGCCACGTGTCAAAATGCGTTTGTACAGATGGTTGACTAGACACGTGGCAAACTCTGGTTCGTTGGGGTAGATTCAAGAATTTAGTGCGGGCCAATCAGGATGCGTCACGTGTACAGTCTGTTGGAAGGGGATGAGATAGAGGAAAAATGATAAATGCACTCAGAAATTTGCACCCAAGCAGAATTTGGAAATGAAGGCAAAAGAGTGCTAAATACCCCCCAAATTACTACCCAAAACAGAATCCGGATCAAGCTAGATTTTTAGTCCCACAACCATATTTCCAAATATTTTCTAGGTCAAATCTCTCTATAAAAATACACCATCTTCCTCTCTCAAGGGGCATTATACATCCATTTTACACATCATTCTCTCTTCCCTAATCCATTCATACAACCATTCCATATCCATTATCACACTCATTTTCTTCTTTCATTTCCACCATTTTTTCATTCTTTTTCTTTTCTTTTCCACCATTAATGTCTATAAAGCTTCAAGCTTAAATTCTTGAGAGTAAAAAGAGAGTGAGATTTTAAAAGAGAGAGCACCAACTCTAGAAGGAGTAAGTGTGAAGATCAACCATGAAGGAGGAAAATTCGAGAACGGTTGTCATCTTTAGGGTTTGATCTATTTTCTCTTTATTTTCTTTATTTTCTTTCTTTTCTTGGATGAACAATATGATTCAAGGACTTGTAAATTTGATGTTTGTAGACATGAGTGAGTAGATTCATAGTAGGAAAAGACTTTTCATGTGACATATGTTAATGGAACTTTAATTAAAATTTTGCTTTTATTATGATATTTGAAAGGCTAAATTTTGACATTTTTTTCATAAGATCCAAAGTTAAATTGTTTGGAAGAATGATTTAAATTAAAATATTTGTGAGAAGTGTTGAGATTTGTTTGAGTAATAATAACTTGGAAATGTTGTTCTTTTATTCAAATAAGGGTTTAAATCGGGTATTTGTGATACTTAAAGATAGAAGTTTTTGAGTAAAATTAATATTTGAGTTATTTGTTAATTAATTTGTGGAAATAAATTGATCAAACCTTGCTTTTAGATCTTAGTAATAAATTGCTATGTATTGTGATGAAATATTAACTTGTCATATGAATAGTCGGCATTTCCCTACTTTTTCTTATTTGATTTTTTAAAAACAAATTTTATTCTATTATTTTCTCTTGCAATTTTCTTTTAAAAACAACAACAACATCTTGATCAACAACTTGCACTTAATAAACACGAGATTAAAAGTTAAAAATTTAAGGCCTTGCTTCTTTGTGGATCGACATCCTAAACTCGAATACCACATATACACTAAATTGCATTAGGAGACTTATAAATATCTTTATTAAGTTGTGAATTAAAACGACTTCACATTCTTACAAATGGCGCCGTTGCCGGGGAAGCGGCTTACATTAAATTTTTGACTAATCGATCTCACGTTTGTTCTAGTGTTCTTGTTTTTGTTTGTTTTGAAGGTATATGAGAAGGACTAGGTCGCAAGGCGAACCGCAACTACCTTTAATCCGAGATTAATAAGACGCTTCGGGAGATCAAGAAGAACAAGGGAAGAGGTGTGACGAGTTCTTCATCCTCTTCAAAACGAAATCCGAGCGTGGAGGCTTCTCCTTTCTTAGGGCCTCAAGATCCAAAAACTGAGCTACCACTAGTGGAAGAGCCACAAGAACAAGCTCAAGATCTTCCTATCAACCCCAACATTCGATCTTCACCATCAGGACTTTTCCATCCATTTAAAAACTTAGATTCATCATCATCTTCATCATATCAAGTTATAAAAGTTGAAAAAAGATCCTTTAAAAAATAAAGATAAAGTAAAAATGGCTGAAGAGAAGACATTAGGAGAACTCTTAGCACACAATCTTCAACAAAATCCAGGAAATATTGTGATGCCTACTGTGCAGAACTTTAAATTGAACCCCGCTATATTAAATGTGTTACCTGTTTTTGAAGGACATAGAAATGACAATCCTTATATACATTTGGGTGAATTAGATAGGAAATGCACGGCTCTCTTTGGTAAAACAAATGACTTGGATAATATTAAACTCACTCTTTTTTCTCATACCTTAGGAGATGCTCCAAGAGATTGGCTCAATCACCTACAAGGGGGGTCATTCAAGACTTTTGAGGAGGTGGCGCAACGCTTTCTCAAGCGTTACTACCCCGATTCGCTCACCGCCATGCTGCGATCCGAAATCACGGGGATCAAGCAAAGGGGTGAAGAAAACCTACAGGAGTATTACGAACGCTTCATCCGTTTATGCGCATCTTGCCCTAATCACAATTTGGAGGAAACCTCTCTCATCGCCCAATTTCTTGAAGGCATGAACGACCTCGACGCCCGTCTTCTCCAATGCTCAGCAGGAGGAAACATCAACCACCTGACACCCTCCCAAGTGCGAGAACTCATTGTGAAGAATGCAGAAGGCATGAGAGGGAGAAGTGGACGGGGTGGCCAAGTGAATGCTACCAATGCGGTGGATCTCAAGGCAATGGAGTCTCGAATCACCGCAAATTTCGAGACGAGATTCAGCCAAATGCTTAATGCGGTTGGTGGAAAAGTTGAACCCAAGAAGTGTGAGTTTTGTGGGAGTAGATCGCATTTAACCGATGAATGTGAAACTCTTCAATAAGATGTGAATGCAATGGGGAGTTATGGGGGCAACCAAGGGGGTTATGGGTACCAGAAACCTCAATATTCTTACGATCCTGGAAGAAAACACCCAAACCTTCGGTGGAGAACAGAGGAGAATCAACAACCAATCCCTCAACAACAACCCCAAAGGCAAGGACTCTACACTCACCCCAACGCGCAACTACAACAACCTCCTCAACCTTCTTCATCGAGCACTCAACCTCCCTCTCTCGACGAAAAATTCGACAAAATGATGGCTTTCATGACGAACGGGTTTTCAACCTTTACGACAAAATTGGGGTCGATGGAAAATGAGATGAGTTCACTTAGCCAAGGCCAAGCGACAACGAGTCGACAAGTTCAAAACATGGAAACACAAATGAGACAAATGGCAGATGAAGTGAACATATTGAAGGGACAGGTGGATAACAAGCTTCCATCTCAAGGAAGGGGACCTGACACTAAACCCATTCTTGCTATTCATTTAAGGAACGGGAAAGAGGTTTTCAAGAGAGGAAAAAGAGATTGTTGTCAAAAGGCGTGAAGAACAAAGGGGGAGAGACGAAGAATTAGGGTTGGAGGATGAAAATGTAATTGTGAATGTACAAGGGAAGGAAAAAGAAAAAGAGGTAAAAGAGGAAGAAAAGGGAAAGAGAGCTTATGTGCCAAAGGCACCATTCCTATCCCGTTTTGCGGTGAACAAAAAGGCAGAGACCGAAAAGGACATGTTGGCAATTTTTAAAAAGGTGGAGGTAAATATTCCCATCGTTGACGCCATCGAAAAATTCCCTAATGTTGCCAAGTTCTTGAAAGACTTGTGCACTAACAAAAGAAGGTTAAAAGGGGATGAGAAAGTAAACCTCTGGGCCGTTTTAAGTCTAGACGCCAGACTTCCCCCAAAAGAAAAAGACCCTGGAATCTTTGCCATTCCCTGCACAATTGGGAACACCAGTTTGCAAGGTGCATGCTTGACTTAGGGGCTGCGATCAATGTAATGCCCAGGTCCGTTTACGAGACCCTTGACCTGGGTATTCTAAAGAACACTCGAGTTGTGGTGACCCTTGCAGACTGATTTGCAATCCAACCTCTAGGAGTGGTGGAAGATGTGTTAGTCAGGGTGAACAGGTTAGTTTTCCCAGCCGACTTTTACATCATCGAAATGGGAAGCACAACGGATTCTTCTTCCATCCTCTTGGGGAGACCATTCCTCAGGACAGCGAAAACTCGAATCGACTGCCATTCGGGAACTTTGTCGATGGAGTTTGATAACGAAAAGATCTCCTTCAACATCTTCGACGCAATCAAATTTCCTGACGACCCCAACGTGTCGAGCATTTCCATCATTGATGAGATTGACGAGCTGGTCGATGAACATTTGATAGGGGAGTCTTCTCATTTTTTAAATTCTTTAAAGACTTCTTTTGATGAGTTTTGGGACGAAATAGAAAATGTGAACACATTAGAAATCCAAAAGAACGAAGAATTGTTAGGCAATAAAAGTGACATATTGATGCAAGAAGTTGGAAATATAAATTTGCCTAACTCTGAAAAATGCATGATAGAAGAAGTTTTTTCGTTTTCAGGACGAATGACGACAGAGCTCAAAATCTCGGGAGAATGGATGCCGCCATCCATCGAGAAGGCGGCTAAACTCGAGCTCAAACCTCTTCCAAACCATCTCAAGTACACATACCTCGGGCCAGACGAAACCTTACCTGTCATCATCGCCTCCAACCTCACATCCGATCAGGAATGGCGTATGGTGGAAGTCTTGGTGAAACACAAGAAGGCGATAGGGTGGACATTAGCTGACATGTCAGGTATCAGTCCTGCGACATGTATGCACAAGATCGCCCTTGAGGAAGGAGCCAAGCCTTCAAGGGAAGCTCAAAGGCGATTGAATCCTGTGATGATGGAGGTAGTTAAGAAGGAGCTTCTTAAGCTTCTTGACGCCGGCATAATATATGCCGTGGCCGACTCTGAATAGGTGTCACCTATTCATGTGGTACCAAAAAAGACGGGGATTACGATTGTGGAGAACTCAGAAGGCGAAAAGGTGCCTACACGTGTACAGAATGGCTGGCGTGTTTGCATTGATTACCGCAAACTCAACGCGGCGACAAAGAAGGACCATTTTCCTCTCCCTTTTATCGATCAGATGCTTGAAAGGTTGGCGGGCCGACCCTATTATTGTTTTTTTGATGGTTACTCAGGATACTTTCAGATCGCGATTGATCTGCCGACCAGCAAAAAACGACGTTTACATGTCCCTTCGGAACTTTTGCGATTGAAGGATGCCATTCGGTTTGTGCAATGCTCCAGGTACATTCCAAAGGTGCATGTTTTCTATTTTCTCTGAATATATTTCAAAATTTATAGAAGTTTTTATGGACGGCTTCTCCATTTATGGCAACTCATTTGATGAGTGTTTAACCAATTTGGGGCTAATAATGGAGAAGTGTGTCGAATCTAACCTTGTCTTGAATTTTGAAAAATGCCACTTCATGGTGAGCCAAGGAATTGTACTAGGTTACCTTGTTTCAGAGAAGGGCTTGGAGGTGGACAAGGCAAGGTCGAGGTAATCAAGACGTTACCTTACCCTCGAAATATAAAGGACGTGCGCTCATTCTTAGGCCATGCAGGGTTTTACAGGCGCTTCATACGCGACTTCTCCAATATTGCGCAACCGATGTGTCGCCTTCTCCAAAAGGATGTCAAATTCGACTTTGACGACGCGTGCAAGGAGGCCTTCGACATCCTGAAGGAAAGGTTATGCACCGCCCCAATAATCAAACCACCCGATTAGAACCTCCCATTCGAGATCATGTGCGACGCAAGTGGATTGAGCGTTGGTGCCGTCTTGGGCCAACTGGTCGGTAAGGATCCTCATGTTATTTATTACGCTTCTAGGACTCTTGATGATGCACAACGCAATTACACGACCACTGAAAAAGAATTATTAGCTATTGTATATGCCTTGGAAAAGTTCCGATCATATTTGGTCGGAACAAAAGTGGTTGTATTTTCAGATCATGCAGCGTTGAAGTACTTGATGAAGAAGAAGGAGTGCAAACCGCGCCTCTTACGATGGCTTCTCCTCCTTCAAGAATTCAATGTGGAAATCCGAGACAAGAAAGGCGCAGAGAACCTCGTCGCCGATCACCTCAGTCGACTTCCGACGAATGAAGACGACATCCTCCCGATCAACGAGTTATTTCCTGATGAGCACCTCTATGCAATCCAGGCGAGTACACCTTGGTATGCGGACATTGTCAACCTTTTGGAGACGGGACAAATGCCAAACACTCTCTCTCGCTCTCAGAAGGACATACTCAAGAACGACTCGCGTTATTACTTTTGGGAGGACCCGCTCCTTTACAAGATCTTCTCCGATCAAATGGTGCGCAAGTGCGTGCCCGATTGCGACTTCAGGTCGGTATTATCTTTTTGTCACTCTTTAGAATGTGGGGGCCACTTTGGGGCCCAACGCACAAGTCACAAGGTGCTCCAAAGCGGTTTATATTGGCCAACTCTTTACAAAGATGCTCATTCCTTTGTAAAGAGTTGTGAGAATTGCCAAAGAACGGGTAATCTAACCCGCAAAAGCGAAATGCCTCTTAAAACTTTACTGTTTTCTGAGCTTTTCGACATTTGGGGGATAGATTTCATGGGCCCTTCCCTCAATCGAATGGTTATTTGTACATTCTTGTATGTGTCGACTACGTGTCTAAGTGGGTTGAGGCAATACCAACAAGAGATGCCAACTCCAAAACGGTGATCGAGTTCCTTAAAAAGAACATCTTTCAGCGTTTTGGAGTACCTAAAGCTATCATTAGTGATAGGGGCTCTCATTTCAACAACAAATACCTCGAATCA
Organism: Juncus effusus; assembly: GCA_027726005.1. Lineage (NCBI taxonomy): Eukaryota > Viridiplantae > Streptophyta > Magnoliopsida > Poales > Juncaceae > Juncus > Juncus effusus. The sequence goes on along the minus strand of CM050900.1, from coordinate 1,216,656 downwards.
CTTTTGAAAAATTATCATGTTCAACATCGTATGTCGACTGCATACCATCCCCAAACTAATGGTCAAGCTGAAATCTCTAATCGTGAAATTAAGACAATCCTTGAGAAAGTGGTTACCGCATACAAGACACCGATAGGGATGACTCCTTTCAAACTCGTGTATGGAAAGAGTTGTCATCTACCGGTAGAAATTGAGCACAAAGCATTTTGGGCAATCAAAAAAAGTCAATCAAGATTACCCAAAAGATGCGGTATTGAGAAAAATGCAAATTCAAGAATTGGAAGAACTTCGTCTTGAAGCTTATGATAATTCGAGAATTTACAAAGAAAGGTTGACCATCGCTCGTGACAAACTTATTCGCAACAAAGAATACAAAGTTGGCGACAAAGTTATGTTATTCAACTCTCGGTTGAGGTTGCATCCTGGAAAGTTGAAGAGCCGATGGACAGATCCCTTTACTATAACCAACATTTTGCCTTTTGGAGTGTTTGAAATCTCTAGGAAAGGAGGGGTTGCGTTCAAGGTTAATGACCACCGCTTGAAGGCATTTTACGAGAATCACGACGCGCGGTGGTTTGATGAGCAAGAATTGGAAGAAGCGCCAAGGAAAAGGAAGGATGAGCGAAAACGCATCGGGCTCGAGACGTTAAACGGGAGCGCTTGGCGAGAGGCAACTCGTCGTGTCAGGTCATATTTTTCCTTTATTATTTTTAATTTTTCGTTTCACAAAACTTCTTCATTTACACTTAAACTTGCAAAAGTTTAAGTGTGGTGAGGATGGTTTTGCACAAAATCATCTAATACTTTCAATTTACACAAATCCTTGAACTTTTCTCATGTATGTATAAAAGTTTAAGTGTGGTGAGATTGATTTTGTGCAAAACCAAGTTTTGTAACTTTTTTTGTGTCCAAAAGGTAAAAATAATAATTAAAAAAATATATATATATAGAAAAATACAAAAACATAAGAAACTCATAAAAATTAAAATTTTTGTTTTTATTTCATTTTCCTTATTTTTGTAAATAAGTTGTTTATTTTTGTAAATACACTATCTTGCTTGGATTTGTAAATAAATAAAAAGACTTTTAAAAGAAAATTAAAAAAAAGGTTTTGAAAAAGAAGAGTTTTGAAACCAAGTCCTTCAAGCAACGAGTTTTTGAAAAGAATAGGGTTTTGGGAAAATGATGAATAATTTTTGAAAACTTTTAAAGGATATTAAATTATTTGCCATAATATTCCCAAATCCACCTCATTCCATCTATACTATCCATGTAAAGTCCATTAATGGTTTAAAAATTACATAACGTATTCATCTTCTCAATATTTTACGACAAAATATAATGTTTCCATCCTTTAGTGCCGTATTAAAAAATTTCGAAATTATCCCTACTTTTCAAACTGTGGCCTTGTGAAATGTCTAATTTTTATCAGCCCTTTGAAACTTGTTGAAGACCTACCACCCATTTTCTAGTACAAAAACGTATTATTTTTATAAATAGTTTTTAAATAATCTGCTACACCTAGTCTTATGGTGACCCTTAGGGGTGTACGGCGCGAGAGATAGTTCTTAACGCTTGGTTACAGGCAAACCAACTTGCATGGTACCAAGTAGCTGGGTACCGGTGATGATAAATCATGGGTATTCACGCGAAAGGGCCCGCTGCATGGCCTGGAATCCAAGTATGCTAGAAGTGACCAGAGGGAGATGATCCGCCGCGAAGAGGCAAAGACCGGGGTAGCAGGTTATTAAAGTAAAAATAAATAATAATAATAATAATAATAATAATAATAATAAAATAATAAAAAAAAGAAGAAAAAAATAAAAAAATAAAAAAATAAAAAAATAAAAAAAAAGAAAAAAAAATTATTAAAAAAAAATAAAATAAAATAAAAATAAAAAATAAAAATAGATAAAAATAAATATATATGTATATACTTTTAAAATAAAGAAATCAATGTTTTTAGTGTCATTACACACAATTTTGTGCTTGGGATTGGGTGTGAACTTTCAAGCTGTTTCAAAGGGCGAAGTGAAATTTAGCCGAAACTTTTGTGCGAAATTTAGGGGGCTAAAGTAGAAATATTTTATTGGGGTACTATTTTGTGGAAAATGGATAATTGGGATAAAATATTGGCGAGATGAAACGAACTTGAGTTTAAAATTATTAATGGATAATCACCACCATTCGTGTATTATTATAGTAATCGACTAATAATATGGCAATAATTTGATCTCCTTTCAAATGAATTTAAACTGATTCTAAAAACCCTAACACTTGATTTAAATTTACGCTTGAGGGCAAGCTTGGTTTAAGTGTGGTGAGATTTGTAATGTGTATATTTATGCACATTTTTAGAGTTTTTATCATGTATGAAAAATGTGTGAAAAATATTTAAAATTAATAAAAACTATTGTTGAAATTCTTAATACACTTTTGTGTGATTTTTCAGGTAAAAAGACCGAGAAAACGATATTTGGATGACTTGGTGAAAAGTCAACTCTAAATGAAGGGCCGATTTGCAAATCCTGGACCAAAGATGGCTGAATTCTTTACAAATCCCCGCGAAAACCTTACACACACCTCTCCAATTCTCTTACAACCCTTACCCACCAACCATCCAAGCGAAAACCTAAAAATTCACAAAAAAGACGAAAGTCAAACCCGGGAAATCGCCCAGTCGACCAAAAGTCAACTGTCCCAAAAGTGGTCAAACTGGGTACCAAATCGAAGAGCGCGACGATACGAATCCAACGGTACAAACCTCGTGAAAAACGACTTTCTAGAACTCCCAGAAAATGCGATACAAGATTTGGTCAACCTTAGTCAAAGTTAAACTTTGACTTGGTCAAATCCCTTTTCAACCAATCAGAGCAAGACACGTGGCCCATAATTATCGTCAGAGTTCGTAAAGCAGAGTACGAGGATTAGTTCTAGGCCAATCAGGAACGAACACGTGACAAATTCGTTAGAAATCAGCTAACCAGGAAGCAACACGTGTCTTAATTGGTATCTGATTTATAGGAGACACGTGGCATAAATTGAGTGGGGAACATCGCTGACAAGCCTGTACGATGATCAGTACCAGGTTTTAACTCAGCCATTCGGACAGAGACACGTGGCAAAACGCGTGGCGGAATTCGCGTCCAATCCAAGAACCAGTTAAAACCCCTCTGTTTTCAACCTAGCCGGATAACTCCATTTCCTCTATAACACACGTTTAGCAAAGAATTGGACCGTCTGTTAAAGATAAATGGAGCGCGTCAGTACGAGGATTCTATTCTCCGCCTATCACGCGTCGCCTAAAACGCGTGGCGGAATTCGCGTCCAATCCCCGGCAACGACGCCATTTGTAACTACGCGAAAACGTGTCGTGGTGTAATCACGTGTTAACAAAATAATTTATAAGTGCCCTAATTCATTCACAAAGTGTATACATGGTATTGAGTTTAGGGTGTCGAACACAAGGAGACTGGCCTTAAGTAAAACAAGTTCACAAATTAATTTCAAGTGCAAAGTGCTTATGCAAATTCCAAGGGTTATGATGTAAGGACAGTAAAAGTGTGTATGATGAAGTTGTTCAAGATGATAGAAACAAGTGCACGAAAATAATAAAAGAAAGTAAAAATCTTTTTGTTGTTTTTTTTTTATTTTATTTTAAAAGTTAATAGAATTATAGAAAAATTATGACAATTTATATAACATGTAAATCATTAATCACAAAAAGTGGCAATTTATTTAAATGGTTCAAAAGGCAAGATTTGATAAATTTCCTTTCAAAAATTGATCAATTAATAAACCAAAGATTAAGTTCAACTCAAAAACTTCCACTTTCAATTTTTACATAAACTCGATTTAAAACCTAACTTAATCACAAAAACCTCTTCCAAGTATTCCAATGATTAAATAACTCCTAAACACGTCACAATTTAAATCAAAACTAATCTTCTAATTATAATTAATTTAATATTCAAGTTTTGAATCAAATATATTCTTCCAAATAATTCAACTCAAACAATTTAAGTGTTCTTAAGCTAATCTTCTTAAACCTTAGAAATACCAAAATCAAACACAAGATTTCATCACAAATCATACAAAAAGTATTTCCCTACACAAAGTCTACTCACTCATGCTCATACAAAATATATTTACATAAGTTTGAGACTTTTTATTCATTCAACAAAAGGGAAGCGGAATTTTTAATAAACTTGAATTGAATTTCTAAACCTTGGCATTTTGCAAATACGACCTGAAAACTTGAGAATTGATTGTCAACGTATACACTTGAGAATTGAAGTTTATTTATGATTAGTGCAGTGGTAATTTTGTTAAACAAGTTTATTTTAAAATTTTCAAGCAGGTAGCCGACAGTAGTATGGTTGATGTGTTTGATGGGCTTGATCAGATTGTCAAACCTGCTGTTCGAATGATATTCGATTTGAGACCTGTAGCATTCGACTTTTATCTTCCGTACTCTTGCAGCATTCCTTGACCAGGTACGTGTTAAGCGTACTAGGCATCCACGGATCCTTCGTAAAAAGCCTGGATCAAAGAAGGCACCGCTCAAGTATACTCTGCGAAAAAAGACAGTTAATAAATGAGAGAACACGCCATCATCCCGCTTCACAGACCAGCAGGTTATTTAATTAAAGGAATAGAGCATGCATTTTATACGTTTGGAAGTTAATAACATTTTTTTCCCTCTTTTAATGGTACAGGATGTTCCGTCAGTGAACAGTCCTGACAATGCTGCGCCGGTATCTGCTGGCGTTGGTGGGCACATGTCATTGTTGATGCAACTCAACCCTGACCTCGTTGGTTGAATAGTAATTTGCATCTGTTAGTTTAGTACTTTTGTCACAATGTATCTTTATGTGTTCTATGATTTTATTTAAGTTATATATGGCCAGTACAACCATTATGGCAGAGTTAGTTAATGTATCAATCTATGGATCACAGTCACAGATGTATTTTGGGTTGACTGGTTGTTAGAATCTCAATTATGTGTATTTTTTTGGTTTGTACTTTATATTTTTAGTCATGCATTCATATTATTTATTTAGCTCATCATAATTATTACTATAATAAGAGTTAATTTTATTTATGTTGTTTCGGCTAATGTTAATAAAGATTTAGGGGGTACTGATATAATTTGGTATGTTTGTTTGGATTCTCACTCACATCATATAAAGGGCAAAAGCCCAATAAACGCTACGAATTAAGGGGTATGTTTGATTGGATTCTCACTATTGTGTTTTACGTCAAGCTTGTCTGCCACTATTGTGTACATTTTTATTCTTTTTAATTGAAGTTATGGTGGACATGTGAAGTGGCCTATGTTTACTCGAGGATTTAAATGTTGCTTTGTACAGCTCGTGTAAGCTGTTGGAAAAATTGACAGTGAAAAAGAATTGTGTTCTAGAAGCACAAGATTATTATCTGTGTGCTGGCAATGAAACGACGTTATTGCAATGAGGAATGAAACAACAGCATAATAAAATGTAAAGCAAAAACAATTTTTTTAGTCAGAATGCAAGTAATAGTACCAAATTCATAATTAAAAGTGGTAAAAGGAGCTGCATACCAGTACCCCAAATGTCCTCACAGATCTTACAGTTTGACACCAGGAGTTAACTATCGCAAATCACACACCCACACAAGTTAGTAACACATGTCAAACAACATCCTACTACATAGTTCGAACACAAAATAAGGACATACATTAATCAAGATCGACACGAGATAACTATCGCAAAACACCCACCCACACAAGATAGTACCACATGTTAAACAACACCTACTACAGTCTGACTTAACACAAAACAAGAACATACATAAATTAAGCTACAATAAGATAAGAACTTCACCCCCATGGTCTTGAGCCGCCTGGAATTCTGAAATTTTGAAATTCAACCAATTTAAATGCGTCTTTATATCTACCAGCTCTTAAAATTTTGAGAGGGCTAAATGATCAAAATGGAAATTTTGGGGGCTCAAAAACATACTTTTCTCTTAAAAAATTAATTGAATGAAGTAGCCATAATTTTTCAATCCTATATAAATATAATTAATTATTACTTTTCACAAAAGCTGCAAGCCTACAAATGGGTCATATTCGAATAATGAATCGTTGATACTATTTTAAGATTCTATGTGATAGTTGCTTAATTTAAGAGAGAGAGAGAGAGAGAGAGAGAGAGAGAGAGAGAGGGAGAGAGAGAGAGAGAGAGAACCTTAGATATCCTCATGAACACTAATAGCTACCATATTATTGTTGACTCATTCTCATAAATAGTTCTATAGACAGGGTGATCATAAAATGCATCGTTCCATTCCTACACAATAAGAAATTATTTCATTAATAGTAAGTTCATATTTAAAACAAATTAAATATACAATAAACAAGAAGAAATCAAGTAAATTTGCAACACCTTTCTTCTGTTCGAGATGAGATTAGAAGTGCAATATAAAGCAGATTTATCCTTTTTATTCTACAATCAAGAGAGAGGCGTCAATTATCAAATACCATCAAAAATTAAATTCAAAGAACAAAATATCAATAATTTTGAGTTTAACCAAGTACCATGAACTCTTTAGGGCATCTTTCCATCCAGGAACGATAGTTTGAGTAATCCTAAGAAAATTGTGATTAATTAAGTAAGGTTAATTGATTTCTTATTTCATATTATGTGGGGGAAAAAACGGAGTTTAACATACAAGAATCCCTTCAATCAAATACGCATCTGAAACTGAAACATGACAATTGGTGCGCTCTCTAACTTTACGCAACAATTCATAGAACAAGGAGATTTCTTCCTGTACCAAAGAAAAAAAATAAAAGAATTATTTTAAGAGAAATCTGCATAAAGGCCCCTACATTATGCTTCAATTGCAAAAAACAAAAAAAACACTTGATTATTGGAAATGGCCGAAAAAAATCAATTTTTTAGGAAATTGAAGAAAAACCTCCTTTATTGGAAAATGCAAACAATTGGGCTTTGTTGTAATTTCCTAAAGAATATAGTGTTTTTTTTTTTTGCAATTTGCAATAATGGAGGTCTTTTTTTTTTTCAGATCAAGTATAATTCGGGGGACTTGTTTACAAATTTCTCATTATTTTAATGAGATTAAACAATTGGATGAAAAGACTACCTCCTTTTGATCATCGGTCCAGTTAGCAGGAAGATCTTGGACATCAGTGAACATCCAATTATCAGAGAGTTGTGGGAAATTTGGATGCTCGATTCGGATTTCATCAAGTACTCTATCCATGCTTGACCGACCCTATACACACAAAAGAACATATTTTATTATATATATATATATATATATATATATATATATATATATATATATATATATTATAATAAAAAAAGAATAGAGAACAACAAAAAGAGAGAGAAAAAATGTTTATTACCTTCTCAACTCTTTCACGTGCAATGCCTCTTAGCCAAGACTCGAAGGTTGTATATTCATGTTCATCTTGCAACAAACTGAGCCTTGCCTTCAAACAATATCAAAGCAACAAGTTGTAGAAAGTTAAGTCCAAATGGAATTTGAGGTTTGAACTAGTGTAGTATCAAAGAGAGGAGATACAAAAATGTTACTTAGTACCTTCAATGACGCTATGAGAAGTGACTTGTCTAAGCCCTCGAATCGAGTCTCCACCACCCTCTTATCTTCGAGAAGATCTTCGACCTTCATGTTGTTCTGCCATGTAATAACAAGTTTGATAATTTTTGAGCTAGAAATCATTGAGAGAGAGAATACAATTCAATTGACATGGAACCTGATTAAATGTAAAACACTTTCAGTACCTCGATAAACTTGCAAGATCCCACATGATGATGGAACTCTTGATGCAGCTCTACATCTCTGAGAGCATCTTGATACATCTAAAATAACAAAGTAGTACATTAATAAAATGATCTCTGTCCACAATTTATTTGATAAAATAAAAAATTAAGTAAAATAGCTACCTGGGAAGATTGAATCTCCTCTTCTTTTTGCTTGATGTAGTCGGCATATGCCAATGGAGTCTCACTTTTCCATCTCTATATATGTATCACAAACGCATTTAATTACATCAAAAAATTCTAGATATTATCAAAGATATTGTTGGTAGGGGACTAGAATACAACATATTGGAATTTGCAACATAATCAAAGAGTAGCTATTTAAAATTATAAAAACCTGGATCAGTTTACGGCGTCGTATCTTGCATGTTCTTTCTATTTGCGCGAAAATTTTCACAGTACGATCCTGCAACAACGACTCATATGTGTTATTAACTTATGATCAGTGTTTTAAATAGCGGCACAATTGCGGAAATTATATATAGAAAGCAACTTGCAACGGAATTATAGCAACAATGGCATTTTCGCCGTTATTGCGATCGAAATAACGGAAAAAATAGCGCCGCTATTTGGACCCGAAATTCATTAACCCAAACCCAATAAGCAATTAAACCCAAACCCAAACTCAATAAGTAAATAAACCCAAACCCAAAAAAAAATAAAAAAAATAAAACATCTTTCTTTCTCCATTATTTCTCCAGATAGTACAATAATTATGGATTATTATAATATCTTTATTTATGGTGATTTTGTTTTTTATTTTTTTATAGAAAATTTTGTTATAACTATATAAAGTGGTATTTTCCCGCTATAAAGCCGCTACCGCAATCCGCTACAAAAAAAAAAAAGCTCAAGCGCTACGGACCGCTATATCGTAATTTAAACCATTGCTTATAATAAATTAACACTATTTCTTCTATAATATAAAAAATAAAATATAAGTACAATAATTAATATGCAAGCTCGTATAGTACCTTACGAATTATCGGGTGGAACCACCCTGACACCTCTAAGTTGTATAATGCGTCTCTAAACCCCTGAAATTAGAAAGAGTTAAGAGGAGATTTAACCCAAATGACATTCTTCATAAGTTGATAGGAAAATAATAAAATGAGTTTACTTCACTTACAAAAATCGCACGGTCAATATATACTTCAGGAAGGTCGCCTGCTAGTCCAGTTTTATGAAGGAACTCAGTTACTTTTATCGTAGTATTTTTTACCTGCAAGATTTTAATACGGTTAAATATTGAATTTTGAGTTTAAAAAATGAAAAGTAAAGAAAATGAAGTAGAAAATACCTGGACGCAAGGCACCAGAGTAACGAGCTTTTTTATAAGATCAAAAGAAACCTGTAGTCCATGCAAATCTACCTTTCTTTCGATGGCCTCCTACATGGAACAATAAATAAACAAACAATGCTTCAATTAATTAGACGAACTCAAAACAATATAATTTTATTATACATGTATAAAAAAAAACAAACCTGAATCAATGGAATTGCGAAATTCTTAGGCATATTAACAAGGCCTTCTCTCTCCAATACCTCGAAGATCTCATTTGCACAACTGTCTTTCTGCAAGTGATTTTTTATATTTAAAATATGTATGTATGTATGTATATATATATATATATATATATATATATATATATATATATATATATATATATATATAGAGAGAGAGAGAGAGAGAGAGAGAGAGAGAGATTAGTAGCCTCAAAAGCAATAAAAAAATTAAATAGACCTAAAAAGATGAGATTAGATTACCGTTATTTCTGGCCTGGAATTAAGTGTTATAGTGAAATCGACCTTCTCTTGTTCTGCAGTTTGAACTTCTTGTGTTTCTGAACAAGGAGAAGGCAAACAAACAAATTAGAAAGAGAATAATAGGCCTCAATAAAATAACAATTGATATCAGAGCAGGAATACAGACCGTTTTAAATTTCAATTTGAAATAATGTGTATTCGATTCATGGCAACCCCTCCGATCAACCGTCTTCAAATCGCACATCCCGACAAACTTGACGGCAAGAACTGGAACGTATGGAAAAGATGCATGATGAACGCGTTTGATCTTCACGGTTTTCGAAAGGTAGTGAAAAATGGTTTTACCGTAGATTTTGTGAAAGATACTACCACAACCTATACCGAGGAAACTAAAACCAATAAGACACTTGACATAATGGCACAAAATCTCATTCTCACAAATATGTTGAACACTTTTTCTGTAATAATCGACAGGTTGTGAGAATTCTAATGAAATGTGGAAGGCTTTTCTTAAATAGATTTGAGGGAAATAATCAAATGAAAAGAACCAAACTCATGGGACTTGAACAACAATTTGATAATTTCCGAATGATCGAAGTGAACCAGTCGAGGATATGTACACTCGTATGTTGCATATCCGAAACGGATTCACCGCTTTAGGACAAAAACTAACCGATGATCGAGTTGTAGGAAAATTGATTAGGGCAATGCCATCGAGCTGGGAAGTACTTCGAGTCTCATTGGAAACTATGCTAGCAACAAAAGATCTCGAGCCGGAAGAACTACATCCGTAATTTCGAAACCCGAGTGAGGCAAATGGAAACCGACTCCCAACCCAAAACGGTGGCTATGTCGGCAACGAGCTCGATTGATGAGAATGATGAAATAGCGTGCTTAGTGCTACAATTCGGTGAATTTCGAGCCAAGGAAAAGTGGTTTAACGACAACCGACGTCGCAACAACCAATGCGCCATTTTAAGAATAAGGAAAAAAGAAACAAATAAATATAAAGTAGCAAGAGAGTAATAGAAAAAGGAAATGAATAATCATAGTAAAGATGATGACCTCATCAGAGATGATGAAATGCCGTCTAAAACGGTAATGAAACCATAAATCTTGGAGTTGCTCCTCATAACAGTGGGCAATGGTAAGGCCCCGTTCACTAACGAATTCTTCAAACTTCTTATAATCCTCCTGCTCCTCCTCATCATCACGAGCAGCATCCGAAGAACGATCGTCCTCATCGTCGGAAGATTCGGACCAGAAGGAGTGCTCCCATTCAATCTTATCCACGTGCATCGGCATGGGAACGGAACTTTCCTTACTCGCCGTGCATGCTGCTAGACTTAGACTCGGCTGCTTCGCTTCAGGCACCTCTTCCGCAGGCTTTGCTTTTCTTTTCCCACTTGTGCTGCTGCTGCATGCGCCGAGAGACATGTCACCTGACTTCTTCATCTCCTGCTGCGCCAACGTCATAATTAATTAGGACAGCAACAACAACAAACAAGTGTCAGCTATATAGGACAACAACCATGCAGGCCAACATCATAAAGTAACAAGCGAATGCTTTATTATTTTCAAGCACAAACAATTTGAAATCACATACTGTATTTAGATAAACAAAATGATTTAATGGTCGGTTCATGTTTCAATTGGATTACAATTAACCCTTCACTCAAACACCCATATACAATTGAATCAACAGAAATGACCTACAAACTAAACAAACTAAGAAGAAGATTTAATTCCTCAAGAAAAACAAGCAAAAAGTAAAGAAAACATAAACAATAGAAATCAGCCCAGGGAGCACATAACATAATCAACAACTAAACAAGAACAAAGAAATTAGAAACAGAAACTTACTGATTCGATAAAATTAGAAACAGAAACTTAACTGATTCGATCTCAGATGAGATTTAGGAACAATTGCGTGATAGAAAAATAAGCTGAGACCGCCCTCCTCTCCCCTATGTTTTAATTAGGCAACACGCAATAAAAGGAAAGAGGAGCAGCGCCGCCTAGCTGGAACCGCCCTCCTCTCCTCTGTTAAATTAGGCAGCACGCAATAAAAGGAAACAGGAGCCTCAGTCTCTCTCTCCCTCTCTCTCTCTCTCTCGCAGTAGCAATAAAAGGAAAGAGGAGCCTCCCTCCCTCTCCTCTCTTCCGGAATCACAGGTGGGATGAAGTGGACTGATGACTGATGAGGCTGAGATGAGAAGCCAACAATGGACTCTTTTCTCGACCAGGCCAACCTAAGCTCATAGTCAAATACCCACTTTGGAATTCTTCCATTCTGGACCTGGCCAGCTTAACTTCAAAGAATAGAAATTGTGAAAAGCCCACTATCGAATTTGCATGTCAAATATTTGGACAAGGCCTTAGAAATATTATAGGACAATCAAATCCATACAATATTATGCTATACATACACTTAGAGGTGGCAAAATCTGACCCGACCGGAAAAACCCGCCCGACCGACCCGAACCCGAATCTGACCCGACCCGAAAACGTTGACAAGTCAACAACCCGAAACCCGAACGACCCGAAACCCGAACGACCCGAAACCCGAATGACCCGAACCCGAACCCGAATGACCCGCCCAATATTCGAAACCTGAATAACATGTGATGCAAGATGAATAACATGAAGTTGAATATTTGTGTGCTGATTTTGCCATAATTATTGGATTTTTTGTAATTATACATTGAAAAACTTGCATATCTACATATGTTATGTGCACAATGATGATTTTTAATTCTTATATATTATTATATTATTAATTAATGAATTAACATTTTTTAAAAGATAATGTGTTTTATTATAATGAACTCACTCTGTATAAATAACACATAACTAATAACAACTTCCACTAAAAATACAAAATTAATATTATGTCATATCATGCGTATAAACAAGTCAACAACAAAAGAAAGAAGAAGAAAGAGCGTCAATGTGATGGGTATGCAGACAAAAGGACTTGGGATCTTTTGGTGATAAATATTTTATAGCCTTTGCTCCCCCTTTCTTTTATGTATTTTTATTGCATTTGCATACAAAAACTCATGCCATGTATTTATCACTGCCACATAAAATCCATTCCAATAAAGATTATGTATATAGTCACACTATTTCCTCTTACAAATTCTAATACATGCCTATGTGTCCATATTATTGGTTGAAAGTTTTTAAGAACACAAGTAGTAAAATGATGTAAAAGAGCATATTAATAATAATATGTGTACTACATTGTTACAATATAAAATGAAAAAAAAAAACAACACACTTTTACGATATGTTTTTCATTGCCCCTCTTAAATAAAAAATATAGTCAAAAATATTATATATAATAAATATATCCAAATGTATATGATTATATTTTATTTGAATCTTTCCATATTTTTATAACTTTTAAAATATTTTTCATTTTATTCCATTTTTTAATTTAAAAATAATACTTTAAAAAAATCCAATTCTCTGATTCGACTCGGCCGATTCCGATCCGAATCGGATGATTCTCACTACACAGACAGTGAACGACTCCGATCCTGATTCCAATTTTAAGAACTATGAAAATTAAGTCGAATTCTCGATATTTCGTCTATCTATATACAAACTTGAATTTGCTCAAAACGCAGACCAAACTTTTTCGAAATATAGACCCGAATTACCCGAAATACAAACCCGAATGACCCGTAACCCGATTGACCCGTAATCCGAACCCGCCTGACCCGTAACCCGAAGGACCCGAGACCCGAGCGACCCGAGACCCGAAGGACCCGAGACCCGAACGACCCGTGACCCGAACGACCCGGAACCCGAAATGACCCGAACCCGAAATGACCCGGAACCTGGGTTAAAAAGTACCGTTTTTTAGATGGACTTACAATCAAGTCATGATTATGCTCACAATTAAGCGAATTATCATTTTCAACATCTTCTTCACTAAAACCATCATGGGGGTCATCGCAAGGATTTGAAGAGTGTTCTAGCTCTTCTCCATCATCAAAGATGCATGTATCCTCTTGAAAAATTCCACTTGTTGAGCCATTTGGTTCCATATCTATCAAAAAAGAAATTAATAGATTGGTAAAAATAAGCTCAAATCAACTTTATATTACAAAATTGATGACTAATTCAACACCAACTAAGCAAATTCAGCCCTAATTAAGTTGAAAATATAACTAACTCTAATTAGTCCGATTGTTAATCCTAAGTATGCCAAATTTATCCTAAATTAAACACAATTAGAGAAGAAAGAGAGCAAAATAGAGAGAGCACAAGACAAGAGAGAAGCACCAAAACAATAAAGCTAATACCTTGTTTGAAGGAGAGTGGAAACGGCAAACTACGCAAGTCTAGAGAAACCAGCACAATCTAGGGTTTTGTGAGGCAATAATTGGGAGGGCTATGAGGTGGCGGGTTGGAGGGCCTCGTTTTGGGGCCGGCGTAAGGTTGAGGGAGGCGGAGCACGGCGGAGGAAGAGAGGCGAAACGGAAGTGGGAGCTTCAGTTTTTTTTGTTGTTGTGTGTGTGTGTGTTTGTTGAGGGGGAACGGGGGGGAGGGGAAATAAGATCCGTGATCTGCACATATTTTGATGTAAATCTAACGGTTCAAAAACTGATTTCACCAAAGCTCGGTAAAATTGATTTCACCCTATACACGGACTCGTATTTGAAGATGGAAGTTGCATCGATATATTGTACTTGTACATATACACTAAGAGTAAGAGTACGTAGCAGTTGTAAGTTATATCATCAGTCTCTATACACTGTTTATTATATTATCAGTTTTAATGGTCATAGTCCCAACAGTAATGAATTACAGTTTCTAAGTTACTGCAGCAAATTTATGAACTGCATATTCGAATTAAAGTTGCTGGAAGTCATTGTTGGGAAATATCATCAAATTATTAGATCAATTTACACAAAAAATGCAGAAGGCAGATTTATTTCAACATGTATCTGTTTACAGGAAAGAAATTATGAACTAAGAAGCAATAAAGAATAATATCACCATAATAGAAACGGGTTAATCACCTAAACTCTAGAACTGTTTGTAAGAAACTATTGAAATCAAGCATTGAAAGGAACAATTAAACAAGGCGATTAAGAATTTACTCGTTAGCAAGGACATAGCCATCATATTTCTCTCTCGTCAATTTTTCGTGGGCTGAAATGACGTACTGGAGAAATGAAATTACGACATTGCTTTTATATGAGAGGGGTCAATGGTCATTAAATCCTTCATTTTCCCACACATTGGACTTGCTAGATATCTGGATCAGACCAACTTAATTTCATAGGATAGATCTTGTCAAAAGCCCACTATCCAATTTGCGTGTGAAATATTTAGACCAGGCCTTAGAAATATTATAGGATAATCAAATCAATAATACAGTATTATGCTATACATACACTTTTATTGAAAGCTATGTTGTTTGACGTGATTTGCACGTGATAGTATTTGAAGATCGAAGTTGTATCGATATATTGTACATACACACTAAGAGTACGAGTTGTTTTGTTCCAAAATAGAGCTCTTAATTTTTACATCATTTCAAAAAGATAGCATGTAAATCATCACATATGATATATACATAGCAGTTGTAAGCTTCTTGCTATGATATCTACAATGTATACGCCTACATTTTCAAGCCTATTACACATTCATATACATCAAAACTACTATTTTATTATTATACATTATTGTGGTGGCTTATTTTCTATAATATTTCTACTTGCTTCAACATTTATGGAGGGATGTAGCATTAAGTTCCTGCTAGGACTGGCGAAAAATCTTGCAACTCGACTGTTCGTTCATGGTGAGCTCAAACTCGTTCAAAATAGCTCGAAACTGAACCGAGCTGAGCCAGCGCGAGTCTAAATAAGCTGAGCTCGAGTTTGACCCTGCTCGGCTCTCGGCTCGACTCGTGGCACGGATTCCATTTTTTTTTTTTAGAGAGAATTACAAATTAATTATCTTTCAAATTAATCACGCTAGATGCGGGATTCGTACCCCTCTTCTATAGAATTATGGGGTTAGTACCATGATTCAATTTTAACATATATAGTTAATATTCATGTATTATAACCCAGAGTCCACACCCAATACCCAAATGGGAAATTATATCACACCACCATTTTGTCACAAAAATACGTGGACAACATCACGCTGACATCATGTGATGGTAATTTGGGCTTATTTAGACAAGTTTGGAGGTTTTGTAACACCGCATGTGGTTTAATTATTTACCAAACTGTATGACCACTGAGTTATTATGACAAATGTCCCATCCATCAAAATATCATACCCACCCAACACCACCCATCAGTCTATTTCCCTCTCTCATTTGAAAATTGAAAACAAAACCCTAGATCTCCATGCCCCCCAAACCATCTCACATGAGAGAGAGGTGTGATTGGCGGCTGCCACGTTAGTGACGGTAACCTCCGACAGGCCGGAAACCCAGGCGGTACTCACCACCGGTAACTCTAGCCGATGCTCTATTAGAGTTCCCAGCGATTTGATGGCTTCTAATTCCAACAACTCAAAAAATAATGAAAAAAACTCACCACTTGATTGAATTGGCCCTGCCAGGTAAACGATTTCCAGGATTTCGAATAGAATAAATTCCATGAACGAATAATTTTTTTTATTATTGAATTTCTAGTTTCCATGTTTTTTCTATTATTGAAAAGAATTCCTTAAATGATATTTCAGAAATTTTGCCTTTCCAATTTTAAGTAATTAAGAGGATTTATTTGTTATTTGGAGGTTTTATTAAATAGATTGTAGGATCTTTCACTTAAATTACAGTTTCTTTTTATGAGATTTGAATTATTTCTATCAAATGTTGCTAATTTTGTACTTCATTGATATTCTTGCTAAGTTTTTACACGGAGTTACTCTCTTGCAAATTAATGTTATTTCTCTTCAATTCTGCCAATCACCATCTATTTTCTTTAGAGTTGATTTTGACCTTTTAATTAGCTTATAAGGGGCATTCTACTAGTATTTGCTTATTAAGAGTTTTTAATTGGCTTAGTAGGATTTTTAATTGACCTTTCTTAGTGGTAATTTCTGTTAAAAATATATTCAACTTCTGATATTAACAATTTTTCTAATTTCGGAAGTTGTGCAGATGGTACTTTTTAACATTCTGTAAGATAAGGTTTTCAAAATTGGAGAATTTGCAATTCACTTTATTTATAAGCTTTTGTTAATTCTTTTATTTTTCAATTGCTACTGATCGATGTTACGCGGATACTTCAAAAACCAGCCGTACGCGTATTGGGCACGAATACAGCACTGATATGTATCGGACACGCCACGTGGCGTATTCGAATATTTTAATATTTGTTGACTTTCGGACACGGTCAAGATACAGCAGGACACACATGGACACGGTTGGGACACCGCTAGGACACGGCTGGGGACACGGCTGAGGACACGGCACAATATTTTAAATCGCAATTTAATTTTTATTTTTTGTTATAATTTCATTTTCGCTTCTTTATTTATTTATTTTGTTAAAAATCATCTTTTTTTATTTTTTTTAAGTTCATTTTTTTTTATTAATGAAGCTAACTCATGAAAATCATAACTAAAAACGATATCATATCTCTTCTTTGTTTAAAAAATGATTTTTTTCTCATTTCTTACTTTCGTTCTTTTCTTGACATTTTCTTTATCATATTTGGTTATTTTTTGTATTTAAAATTTTTTTAGATATATAATTATTAATATAATAATATATATATTAGACATATCGTGTCCAGATTTTTTTTTGAAATTTCCGTATCGCCGTGTCCGTCTCGTATCGGATACGACACGCGTATCCGTATCGGTGCAACATAGCTACTGATAAATGGTAATTTGGGTTTGAATTTTTTTTTTTTTTAATATTTTGTAGGATTAAAATAACGTGAGCTCTTTTGTGGAAGGTGTGCCAGTTTTAGACAGTGATGAAAATAAAGATTTTATTTAGTTGGTGAATACTGTATGTTTATATTATGGTTATTTGTTGCCAATTACCATTATAAGGGTGAATGTGGAAGGAATTTAAGCTGTCTTTATTTGGTAGGTTAATTGTTGAATTTTGGCAAGCATAATTGTATTTTAATTGTAATTATTGAGTTGATTTTTTAGAAACTCTGTACATGGTTTCGGAATGGTCAATGACTCAATATTGATGTCGATAAATGCCAAATTATATTTTCCGAAATTCATGGTGATAAATGCCAGATTCATGGTGATAAATTAAATGCCATATTCTATTACCAAAACTTATATTAATAGTTCTCTATGTGCTTCAAAAAACTTATATTAACAATTCACAATACCAAATAAAATTAATTAGTACTTGATTTTAGTATTTGATTTTCATCATATTTATGGTGATAAATGCCAACTTCTATTCCCGAAATTCATGTTGACAAATGCCATTCATGGTGATAAATTTAAATGCCAAATTCTATGTTGAAAATAATGGTTATTGGCCATTAAAAGTTATGGAATAATCCAAATTCTTTTCTCGTTTGTCAATTGATGGTAACTCAACATCACATTTATGGTGATAATCCAATTTAATGCATCTCTTTTTGTTGATGTTTTCATTTACTCGTAAGTGGTAATTAACAACCTTGCTATTATGTAAGGCATTAATTGTACAAATTTAGGGCATTCCTAATGGTGGCGTTCGACAAGTTGAAATAAGAGTAGAAGAGTGGAAGAAGTGGGTTATTCCAGCTGAATAAGAGTGGAAGTAAATAGAATAAATTGGTGGAAGAGTGAAATTTCCTAATTCCATGGGGAGGGTGGAAGATCTTTATTCCATGTAATAAGCCAAATTTTAGGACGAAAATACCCTCCTTTCTTCCACCTTTAGATGACATGGCATTAGCAATTAATGCACTATTTCTCTCTCTCCGTTCTTTCTATAATTTTTCTGTAAAAAAATATGAATTAAAAAATCACTAATTTTCAATAATAATTTCATAAAATCATAAATTTGAAATGTACAAATGATTGTACTCATTTTTCTCTTTCTAAAGAAATATGTCTTCCTATATTTTTGAATAAAATTTTATTTTTCTTTTATTATTGTATTTTTAATTGAACATTTATGTTTTTATATTTTCTGTATTATTTAATTAAAAAAAATAGAGGTTATTAAATAAATTAATAGAATATAATTAAAATAAGGATATTATAGTAACTAGTAATTATTTCTATTTTTTAAATTAAATTTTTATTCCATGAAACTTGCCGAACAATGATGAAATAAAATGAAAGAACCACTCTTCCACTTTTTGACTATTTCACTCTTCCACCTTTTGCCGAACGAGCCCAATATGAGATTTGTTTTCATGTATGATGCCAAATTAAACAAATTATAATTCGGTATGTACAAAGGTGAAATAATTTTTTTGTATTACATATAAGCAGTCATTTAGTTACAATTAAAGACAAGCAAATTTAAATTTTAAAGTAGTTGAGATTTACAAATTCATAGATAGTCCATACAAAATATTTTCTACTAATACTTACAATAGTAATACAAATTTCATTACAAACATTACCTACAAAGTTCATATACCAACATTTATTTTCTACTAATTTTTACAAACTGAAACCTATTAATTCATTGAACGAAATAGTAAGAAATCATTCCAACTTCATACCATAAAAGGTTGTACCAGCACATCCATATTTACTTGCTTGTACCAGCCCAACTTATTACCGTGAAGTTTCAGCTACAACTAAAATAAATTGAACTCTAATTAGTAAATAACCCCACCAATTCTGCAAAACATATCTTTCCTTTTGGAAAGAAACCCTATTGTTTTATGAAAGGAAAAAAATCCTAATTAGCAATCAAACCCACTAATTTTGCAAAACATGGCATTAATTAAAAATTAATGGCACTAAGTTGGAAATATATGGCAGTAGAAGAAATTACCATCAGGAAATATAATGCCAAAAATTTTCATGGCAAAAGAAGAAATTACCTTCAGAAATTACCATTAAGTTGGCACTAAATTAGAAATTAATGGCAAAAGAAGAAATTACCATTAAAAAAATAGTAAAGATTTAGAAAAGTCTCTGAAAATTAAAAAGAAAAACAATAGCAAACATGGAAATCCTGAATTCTATAATCCCTAAATTAGTAAAGATAGAAAAAAAATATCAAATAAGGAATCAGAAAATATATAAATAAAATACAAAAAATAATAGGCTAAAACAAAAACAGGAAAAATAAAATAAAATAAATAAATCAGAATTCTTAAAAAAAAAATTAATAAACTGAAAAAAATAAAAATAAAAAATGACATCCATTAGAAATTAACACCTCTAAGTTGGCAATTGAGGTAAATATAAAAGAAATAAAACAAAATATTACAAGAAATTATCATAAACAAAGATTCAAAATAAAATAAAAAATTCTGAAAAATTGAAATGGAATTTTTTTTTCTGTTTATATGAAAAAGAAGAAAAATTAATAAGTAATGCAAAAAATAAACAAACTAACTACAACCCTAATCTATCAATCAAAATTCAAAACAAAAAAAATGATAATTTGCATAAAACTTCCAAAATATTTTTCAAAATAATCCTTCATAAAATTTTACATAGTAAATCCAAAATGGAAAACATAAAATCAAAAGATAATTTACATAAAATTTTCAAAATAATTTTTTTCTAAGATTATTTTTCAGAATAACAATTAGCAATCAACTATTTTTTCTAAAAACTAAATTTTAGTAAAATAAAAAGCACTGAAAAGTATAGGAAATTCGCCCTAACAAGTCAAATTAAAAAAAGAAACTACGAACTAAAAAATTGGGAAAAAACTACCACTTCCATCCTAAATCTATGGAATTGCTCCAAATTAAAACCATCATCCCATTAACATCAAATCAAATATTGAAATAAACAAAATTAATTACCATGAACTCTAAATTACCATAAAAATAGTGGAAAGCATACCTTAACCGAAACCAATCAAGAAAATTGGATTTATTGTGTAAGTGCTGGAATCCACTTTTCACTTTTCACCTTGTTGTTTCTGACTGAAAATTCCAACAAAATAAATGAATCAATTGCAAACAGAAAGCATAAATAGACAAATATTTCCAAAATTAGCTTCAAATTAGCATCAAATATCCTAAATGAAAACATAAAAATACAAATCCATCCAAAATCCTCTGCTATACTGGCATAATCTAAAAGTAATTACAAAGTGTAACAAAATGACCTCATATCAGTCCTGCACAAGCAAATCCCCACAAAAAGTATCAAATAACTCCTGAAATACTTCTGAAATTTTTAAATATCCATGAATCAGAGATCCCTTCAAATATCATCAACAAAATACCAAAGAACAACATAAACACTATTGAAAAATCCAAATAACGTAGAACTACCACTCGAAAGAATCGACATGAACTAAATCAAGATAAGACAAGATGGATTGCTGTCTTGCCGTCGCTACGATCTTGATCGCCAGTGGTAACTTGGCCGGTCATACATCTAGTCGCCGCGCTCTGCTTCTGTCTGCTGCCGGACTGGAGGTAAGCTTCGTGGTGGTGAAATCACGATGAGAGAGAGAGAGAGGAAATGTTATTTCTACAGTTTCCTATGTTTTAGGTGTTTTATATGGACCGAAATATTTTGAAAAACAAATTAGGCGGGCTTTTTGAATTTTTTTGAAATACTTGACCGCTGTTATAGGCCTGGTTTTGATATGACAACGCAATTAATGCGATTGGACTTATCAGAAGCATTAAATGTGACCTAGAGGATTGCAATAATTATGTCAGTGGTAAGTTGGCCCAGAAATTTTTACTGATAATTCAGCCCAAAAAATCAAAATCACTTTCGGGCCTGAATAACACCAAACAGGCCATGACATCAACATGACTGTAACTACTCACAATTGTGACAACCTCATGTCACACTGTAACTACTCTACCGAAATAATCCAATATCCATATATAAGAAAGTCTTATTAATTCATGCCCATCAAACTAATATCCGGCCAACCTAAATCCAATACTAAACCTTCTTCTCCATCTCCAGATCAAAAAATCAAAATCCCCAGCTTAACACGATTCCATTTCTAGCCAGGATCTAACCCTTCCTCTTTGAGACGGCGGCCGCCTCCACAAACGCCATAGTCTCTGTCCAGCGACATCCCCTATGCTCCACACATCCTCATCTCGTCTCATACAGTGGCTCTTTTCCCCCTTTCAGAGCTAAATAGAACGAGCCGAGCTGGCTAGAGAGAGATCGAGTCGACCTCGAGCTTGCAAATGAGCTCGAATCTAGGTCACTATTTCAAGCCGAGCCAACTTGATTCTGAACCGAGCCGAGCTCCAGCTGGGCCAAACTCCGCTCGGCTCGTTTAGAGCCATAATTTCCGCTGAGTTTGTGAACGAAATTCTTTCTATGCGCACCATAAATGGAAGAAGAAATCTTTTTCTTGCACTGATTTCAGAACCTTTTCATTATCCAGCTGCATGTGTTGTAAACAATTTTGTAAGATACGTAGATAAAGTTAGAAATGCAAAATATAATTGCCATTGTACTTAGCGCTTATTTGCAATTAGTGTAAATTATTTTATGCATTTTTTTGTGATTTTGTATTGCTAACAAGTTCCGGGAAAAAATGGTCTATTAAATTATATAGATATATTTTAGCAGATCTGTTTACTATCTTTCATAACTTCTTCAGCTCGTTTTCCTGTCAGCTCGTTAGTTGTTCACCATATATTGTAATTTGTGCAGTACATGTAGAAATAGAATCTTTGATTGTTGCTTTAGCAAGATACCCTTTTGACATAAAATATTAAAATATATTATTGTCAAATTGATATAATAGTAAAGAAAATGAATGAGGTTTTGAGTTAATGATTGAGGAAACCTTGGTCTTGTAGTAGCATCATTAGATTTGCATGTATGTACTAGAAGGATGAGTTGTATTCATTGTGCATTTTGGTTTACACATGTTGCATGACATGCACAAAATTACATTTATACTAGAGCGTAATCTCGCTCCTCTTCAGATTGTATTTCGGATTTTTTTTTTTGAAGAAAATAGATTAAAAATGATTAACAATTTCATTTGAAAACTTATTTCAAAGGGATTTTTCCACGTATACACATGTTTTTTCGGAAATTCCAAAAATGAAATTTTCGTCCTTTCAAACGCCGGTAAAAATAAATTTCGGTATCTCCAACACCGAATTATACTTAGAGATTTAAATCCACCATTTAAGCGAGCTGGTTTAAAAAAATTAAAAAAAAACTACCGACCTTTCAAATGTCGGAAATTTGTTATTTTATTTCTTTTTGTTTTTTACCGACCTTTGAAAGGTCGAGAATTATCAGTTAGTGAGAAAAATCATCAAACTAAAAAAATCCATACAAAATAATTATATGGTGAATTACGGGTTGATATGAACTAAAATTTTGAACAGATCGGGTTTTCAGTTACAAAATTACAATTTTTTTAACCTTTAAATTAATTATCATTTAATTGAAATAATTATCTATATAAATTTTTTAGATAATTATTTTAATTCACCAAATAATTAATTTAAAGGTTAAAAAATTGTAATTTTGTAACTGAAAACCCGAGCTCTGTTCAAAATTATAGTTCATATCAACCTGTAATTCACCTTATAATTATTTTGTATGGATTTTTTTAGTTTGATGATTTTTCTCGCTGACTGATAATTCCCGACCTTTCAAAGGTCGGTAAAAAACAACAACAGAAAAAATAAATTTCTGACCTTTGATTGTTCGTAGGCAAGGCTCAGTTTATTGCATGCTGAACACGAATATACAACCTTCGAGTCTTGGGTAAGTGGCATCGCACGTGAAAGAGTTGAGAAGGTAATAAACATTTTTTTCCTCTTTTTGTTGTTCTCTCTTATTTTCTCAATAAATATATTATAATAAAAATGTTAATTTTGTGCGTATAGGGTCGGTCAAGCATGGATACAATACTTGATGAAATCCGAATCAAGCATCCAAAATTTCCACAACTCTCTGATAATTGGATTTTCACCGATGTCCAACATCTTCCTGTTAATTGGACCGAAGATCAAAAGAAGGTAGTCTCTTCATCCAATCGTTTAGTTTCGTTAAAATAGTGCGAATTTTGTAAACAAATCACCTGGATTATACTTGATTTGCAAAACAAAGCCTCCATTATTGCAAATTGCAAAAAAACACTATTTATTAGGAAATTACAACATAGCCCAACTGCTTGCAATTTCCAAAATCGGAGGTTTTTCTTCCATTTCCTAAAGAATTGCTTTTTATTTTTTTTGCCATTTCCAATAATGGAGTTTTTTTTGCAATTGGAGCGTAATTAAAGGGCTTTTATGCGAATTTCTCTTAAAATAATTTTTTAACTTTTTTCTTTGGTGCAGGAGGAAATCTCCTTATTTTATGAATTGTTGCATGAAGTTAGAAAGCGCACCAACTGTAAAGTTTCAGATGCGTATTAGATTGAGGGGGTTTTGGTATGTTAAACTCTGTTAGTTTCTCTTAATATGAAATAAGAAATCAATTAATCTTATTTAATTAATCACAATTTTTATAGGATTACTCAAAATATCGTTCCTGGATGGAAAGATGCCCTGAAGAGTTCAAGGTACTCAGCTAAACTCAAAAATTATTGCTATTTTGTTTTATGAATTTAATTTTTGATGGTATTTGACAATTACATCTCTCCATTGATTGTAGAATGAAAAGGATAAATCTTTATATTGCAGTTCTAATCTCATCTCGTGCAGAAGAAAGGTGTTGCAATTTTGTTTTATTTTTTTATTGTATATTTTTTTATTTTTAAATATGATCTTACTAATGAAATAATTTCTTATTTTGTAGGAATGGGATGAAGCATTTTATGATCACCCTGACTATAGAATTATTTATGAGAATGAGTCAACATTAATATGGTAGCTAGTATCTAAGGTTATCTCTCTCTCTCTCTCTCTCTCTCTCTCTCTCTCTTAAATTAAGCAACTGTCATGTAGAATTTTAAAATAGTATCAACGATTCATTATTCGAATATGACCCAACATTTGTAGGCCTGCAGCTTATGTGAAAAGTAATAATTATTTATATTTATATAGGACTGAGAAATTATGACTATTTCATTCAATTAATTTTTTAAGATAAAAATATGCTTTGGCCCCTCAAATTTCCATTTTGATCATTTAGTCCCTCAAAATTTTAAGAGCTAGTAGATATAAAGACACATTTAAATTGGTTGAATTTCAAAATTGTAGAATTCCGGACGGCTCAAGACCATGGGGGTGAAGTTCTTATCTTATTGTAGCTTAATTTATGTATATTCTTGTTTTGTGTTAGACTATGTAGTAGGTGTTGCT
Organism: Juncus effusus; assembly: GCA_027726005.1. Taxonomy (NCBI): domain Eukaryota; kingdom Viridiplantae; phylum Streptophyta; class Magnoliopsida; order Poales; family Juncaceae; genus Juncus; species Juncus effusus. The sequence goes on along the minus strand of CM050900.1, from coordinate 1,191,626 downwards.
TAACATGTGGTACTATCTTGTGTGGGTGGGTGTTTTGCGATAGTTATCTCGTGTCGACCTTGATTAGTGTATATCCTTGTTTTGTGTTATTCAAACTATGTAGTAGGGTGTTGTTTGACATGTGTTTACTATCTTGTGTGTGGGTGTGATTTGCAATAGTTAACTTGTGTCCGAACCGTACCGCATCCGCAAAATATCCATATCCGAATAAAAATGTCCGTATCCGACGGATACGGATACGGATATGGATACGGATACAATATCTATTTTATAAGACGGATAAGGATACGGATACGGATATTATCCGTATCCGGATAATATTTCTATTCGGATATCCGTTTTTATAAAACTCAACATGAATCCATATCCATTAAGTATTAATTTTATTTTATTTCACAACCATATTATTTTCCATCTTTCCTAATTTCCTTTTAATTCAACTTCTTGTATTTCTTTCCTCTTATTTGACAACCGAGTTTCCATCTTTTCATATTCTTCTTTAATCACCACATTCAACTTAGACATGTTTTAACTCCTTCTCCATCTAATAAAATCCTAGCCGCCAAAGTTGTGACATTTTTGTTTTAGTATGGTTATTATATTGAAGTAGTTGTATTTTTTTTTTTTTGTAGTTTGACTATGTAGAACGATTATAATATCTAATATAATTTCTTACTCAAAATGTTTTCCTCTAAAATCTATATTTATATAGCAATCTAGCAAAGTCGAGATTTGAAATGATATATCGGACTACATATTAGAATATTCGTTTTAACAATCCAAAATGAGTCTGTATTCGTATCCGTATCCGGGATATCCTACCGTATCCGTATCCGGATCTATCCGTATTCGCATCCGTATCCGAAAAAAAATATGGATACGGATATGGTAAGAGCACTATCCGAACCGTATCCGAACCGTTTACACCCCTAGGTACTGGTATGCAGCTCCCTTTACCACTTTTAATTATGAATTTGGTACTATTACTTGCATTCTGACTAAAAAAATTGTTTCTGCTTTACATTTTATTATGCTGTTGTTTCATTCCGCATTGCAATAACGTCATTTCATTGCCAGTGATAAGAGGTATTTTTGCAGTCGTTTATACTTACCAAAAGAAATTTATAACCCTAGATTTAACTACAACAAAGTAGATAGTGGAAGTAGGGGTCGAACCACAGAGAGCTATTTAGACTAAAACTAGGTGAAAGGATTACTCCTCTAATGAAAACGGACTCGAACAAAAACAGAAAACTAAAATAAAGAGAAACCAAGACCGTAAATAAAACCAAACACAAGACCTAAAACAAGACACACAATTGGGGGGGTTGTTGATTGGTTGATTGCAACAAAATGAAAGTAACAAATAAAGAGAAAACTTAAAGTAAAGACTAAGAGATGTGGTGGTTTTGTGAAATGAGGCATAGTTTCGTGTAGTGAATTTGTGTGTAACTTTATCCTTGATTATAATAATGAATTTGGAATTAATATCTTAAGTGCAGTAAGATGAGCTCTAACCGATAAATAACTCACACGAAAAGATAGAATTTTAGTTTAGATGAGCTCGTAAATAAAAACACTAACCTACTTGAATATCATAACCAATTCAATAGGAATCATTGGTTATTTAAACAAATCAAAACCTCCTAAACAATGAGCTTGTTCAGAACTGTTTAGTTCGTTATGAGTTATTTGCACTTGGCTATTATTCAAATTCTAATGGAAGCTATTGAGCAAAGCAACCAAAGGAATTTTGTGGCCCTTGTTAATTACTATTGAACATAGAATTGACCGAAATAAACTTAAAATAATTCATTGAGCATGAAAGATAATAAGTAAATAAAAACAGAATATAACCGTTCAATTGAAATTCATTATTAATGGTCTCAAAAGTTACAACACAAAAACATAAACACTAACTATGCCTCGAAGGGCTTACTCGAAATACATGGAAAATAAAGAAAATAAAATAATGATAGAACCCATTAATGAAGCGTGGATGGAAGGGTGAAGCTTGCTTGACTTGCCCAACTCCAAGAGAGAGAATGATGAAGTTCAAAAGTGATTAGAATGGATGCCTTGCACCTGGTTATATAACCCTCTCAAAAGGTGATCATGAGGGATGAATGAAGATCCATGCAAAGAGTGTGAAGGAAGCATGGCAAAGGCATGAAGAGTGCATGCAAAGTGCATGAAAGATCTGTCCAGAAGATGGTCAATTTGGGCCATTTGGACTTCTGAATTGGGCTCTGGTGGTATAGAATGAATTGTGGGCTTTGTTCTCTTCTTTCCAACGGTATATAGTATGCATATAGAGAAGGCCCAGGTTGTGAGTTATGGCAGAAATACTAAGGCTGTGTCGGCAGGCCCGAGTCTTGATTATTATTTCCATCTTGTGCTCCAACATCTTTTCTCCAAGTTATGCTCCATCTAAATTGTACCTGAAATCACATAAATATATCATTAGCAGTATCAACATTCAAGTTGTGATTATTATCCTTATAAATAGAATATTAACACATATAATGGTGCAATATCATATATGTATAGGGTATAAAATGTGTATAATTAATGACTTATCAAATAACCCCACACTTAAACATTTGATCGTCCTCGAGCAAACATTATAACTTGTATTGGTAAGATGGGTCCCATATTTTTGACTCGCCCGTCACTTATATACCAGCCAATAATGATCTTTGGTCCCTTGTGTAAGATTCCATGCACCTTGGTGAAACTCGCACTCACTCTCTTTTTGTATAGTGGAATATGAATATGGAATATGTGGAGTGTCTCTCATAATAACTCTCAATTCAAATGAATCATGATTTCCTACCTTGGTCGTGAGGGGAATTCTCAAGTTATGTTTGGTGGAATATGATGGAATTTGGTGGATAATACATATATATATATATATACTACGTAATCGGTTTGCTTGTCTACTTCGCCACTTTCGGTCAAATTGTCACTTGGTTTTCTAAACTCATGCCTCTACTCTCCGAAAAGATATCGCCTATACCTCTATCTTCTTGGAATAATGAACCTCCTAATGTGCATACCTCCTAGCACCTTCAGTCATCTGGCCCAAAATGTGTCAACCTAACTGCTGGCCTGAGATGTATGACTGGAATCCACTCTTTCTCACAAATCGGGTAAACTAAGGTTTAGGCCATGTACAAGGGGAACAAGTTTGAGTCTTGCAATCTTTTTTTTTTTTTTTTTGTTCATTTATTTATTTTTTTTATTTTTATTTTTATTTATTTATTTATTTTTTTTTGTTTAAGATTATGACTCAAATCTATTAGGATTATAGGGGCCTATCTTGCCTTTGTGTCAAAAATAGAGTTTACCCGAGAATCTACTCTCATAAATTTGTCTCTACGACGCATCTCCTCACGAATACACTCGATTTACAAAGCTCATCTACTACACATAAGCCCTCAGCTTCTGACACTAACCTCTACTTCCCGTCCCCTATCTTCTTATATAATGCCTAACCCTCCTTCTCCAAAACCAAGCAACAAAATGACTTTAGAAGCTAATAGACTTGGATATTATTTATATATATACGAGATGATATAGTGGGTTATTATGGATATTATACTATACACAACTTGAGTTCCGGGTCACGGTCCAATGGTAAGTCCTCGCATAATTTCTCGCGCAAATCCCTAAATTATTGGCACTCAAACAACAAATCGAGTTCACCAGTGACAAAAGATCCCTAAACCAACGACCTCAATTCTTCTTGTACTGGTCTATATGATCCTTTTGAGTCCAAACAAGTTCCACCACATTATTCAATACAAGTTACAGTTCTCTCTCATTCCATTTGATTTTTAATTGGGCATTTTTTTTTTTTTTTTTTATTTTTTTTTTTTTTTTTTACTACCTATCATGCAATAAAGATTCCACCCCACACTTAAACTTTTACTCGTCCCTGAGTAAGGCTTAAGCACAAAGTAGTGATGCAATGCAAGAAAAAGAAAATAAACAAAGAAAGACACAACCTTTATTCGCAGGGTTGCCTCCCAGTAGCGCCTCTCTTTAACGTCGTTGGCCCGACGTTTCCATCTCCTCAAGCAGTGGATGCTGGCTCTCCAAGCTCGTGAATGTCAATCCAACTCGCATCGAAACTCTCATGAAACCGCTTCAGCCGGTGCCCGTTGACCTTGAAGACCTTCCCTGAATCAAGACCCTGAATTTCTGCTGCACCATAATCGAACACTTTGGTCACAAGAAAGGGCCCTATCCACCTACTTTGTAGCTTGCCCGGGTGTAATTTGAGTCTAGAGTTAAACAGCAACACCTTGTCACCCACTTTGAAATCCTTGTGGGCAAGCTTCTTGTCGTGATACATCTTGGTCTTCTCCTTGAAGATTCGGGAGTTCTCATACGCGTCATGTCGGATCTCCTCTAACTCTTGGATTTGTAGCTTCCGGTTGAGTGCATCGTTTGGGTAGTCTAGATGGCACTTCTTGATGGCCCAATAGGCTCTGTGCTCGAGTTCAACCGGAAGATGGCAAGCCTTTCCATAGACTAGCCGATAAGGGGACATGCCTACAGGGGACTTGAACGCAGTCCTGTAAGCCCAGAGTGCGTCATTTAGCCGCAGACTCCAGTCTTTCCTAGTGGGGTTCACCACTTTCTCCAAAACGCCTTTGATTTCCCTATTCGAAAGCTCTGCTTGGCCATTGGTCTGAGGGTGGTAAGCTGTCGAGGTTTTATGTGTGACATGGTATTGCTTCATTAATGCCTCGAAACTCCGGTTGCAGAAATGGGTTCCTCTATCACTGATGATGACTCTCGGGACCCCAAACCTACTAAAGATCTGGTCCTTCACAAAATCCACAACCGTTTTTGCATCTGCCAGTTTTGTGGCCTTGGCCTCAACCCACTTGGAGACATAATCGACTGCCAGGAGGATATACTCAAAACCGTATGAGGGAGGGAAAGGTCCCATAAAGTCGATACCCCACACTTCAAAGACCTCACATGCAAGAATATACTTCATCGGCATCTCGTCTCTTTTGGTTATTCCTCCCGTTCTTTGGCATCGCTCACATGACTTCACGAAGAAGTAAGCATCCTTATGTAGAGTGGGCCAGAAGAAACCACACTCAAGGACCTTATGAGCTGTCCGCTTGGCGCCAAAGTGTCCTCCACACTCTAGAGAGTGACAAAACTCAAGTACGGATCTGACCTCATTATCGGGTATACATCTTCGAATAATTTGATCCGCGCAAATCCGAAAGAGGTAAGGCTCATCCCAAATATAAAATCGGGAATCATATCGGATTCGATCAGCCTGTGCACGTGTAAGATCCTCTGGTAGGTCTTTAGCCACCAGGTAATTCACTATATCAGCATACCATGGTGTATAGCTTTGCACGGCATAGAGATATTCCTCAGGGAAGAACTCCGATATTGGGGTACCCTCCTCAATTCTCGTAGGAAGGCGGCTAAGGTGATCTGCAACTAGATTCTCTGATCCTCGTTTATCTCTAATCTCCAAGTCGAACTCCTGGAGCAACAATATCCAGCGAAGTAGTCTCGGCTTGGATTCTTTCTTCTTGAAAAGATGCCTCAACGCGGCGTGGTCAGAGTATATAATCACCTTAACCCCTAAGAGGTAGGACCTAAATTTTTCCAGCGCAAAAACAATGGCTAGCAACTCCTTCTCCGTAGTGGTATAGTTGCACTGAGCATCGTCTAAGGTCCTAGAAGCATAGGAGATAACATGGGGTTCTCGCCCATCCCGCTGCCCAAGAACAGCTCCAACTGCCCTATCACTCGCATCGCACATGATCTCGAAAGGCAGATTCCAATCCGGAGCTTTAATGATGGGGGCAGAACATAATTTCTCCTTGAGAAGGTCGAATGCCGCTTTGCACTTCTCATTAAACTCAAAAGAAGCCTCTTTTTGGAGAAGAAGACAAAGAGGTTGAGCGATTTTTGAGAAATCTTTGATGAAGCGCCTATAAAAGCCGGCATGACCAAGAAATGATCGAATGTCCTTCACACTGGTCGGGTACGGAAGGGATCTAATGACATCGATCTTTGCTTTATCTACTTCAAGACCCCGAGAGGAAACCACATGGCCTAAGACTATGCCCTGATCCACCATGAAATGGCATTTCTCGTAATTCAGCACCAGGTCGGTCTCTACACACCTTTGAAGAATCATCTTTAGGTTTCCCAGGTAGTCATCGAATGAATCACCATAGACGGTGAAATCATCCATGAAAACCTCAATAATTCGGGTAACATAATCAGAGAAGATGGACATCATACATCTCTGAAATGTACCGGGTGCGTTACACAACCCAAAAGGCATACGTCTGTAGGCAAAGGTGCCAAAAGGGCACGTGAAGGTGGTCTTTTCTTGATCCTCGGGGGCGATGGCTATTTGAAAGTAACCAGAGAAACCATCTAAGAAGCAATAATGGTGGCGCCCAGCAAGGCGCTCAAGCATCTGGTCAATGAAGGGAAGGGGGAAATGGTCCTTCCGGGTGGCGGTGTTCAATTTGCGGTAATCAATGCATACTCGCCATCCATTTTGTGCTCTCGTAGGAACTTTTTCGCCATCCTGATTCTCAATTATCGTAATACCAGTTTTCTTGGGTACCACATGGATTGGTGACACCCACTGTGAATCAGAGATAGGGTATATGATTCCTGCATCAAGGAGCTTGATAATTTCCTTCTTGACCACTTCCATCATTGGAGGATTCAGCCTACGCTGAGGCTCACGGGATGGTTTAGACCCATCCTCCAATAATATCCGATGCATACACGTAGAGGGGCTGATTCCCTTAATATCAGCCAGAGTCCATCCAATAGCAGTCTTGTGGTCTCTCAAAACATTAACCAATTTCTCTTCCTGAGTAGCAGTGAGGCTACTAGAGATGATCACTGGAAGAGTGTCTCCTTTACCTAAGTATGCGTACTTGAGATGAGCTGGTAGAGGTTTTAGGTCAAGAGAGGGGGGATTCACAATGGAAGGTTTGGTGGGCTCAAGAGAGGGTTTCAAGTCTATCAAGGTAGGAGAAGGAGAAGAGGAAGAAGCCTCTCCAATGGCCAAGGCAGATAGACTTTGAAGAAGGTCCTGCTCATCTGGAGATAGATCAAGAATGGTCTCGAGCAGATCTATGAACTCAAAAGAGGAGAAGTCGTCGACACACTCGTCAATTGAGTCGATGGTGCAAATAGCGGAGACATTCCCATCAGAAGGATGCTTGATAGCATCAAAGATGTTGAAAGAGATGGTCTCTCCGTCAAATTCCATAGAAAGAGTGCCATTGTGCACATCAATCTTGGTTCGGGCAGTTTTAAGGAAGGGTCTTCCCAGAAGAATGAGAGTCGAATTCGGTGAGCTATCAGACTCATCCATACGCAGAATATAGAAATCCGCGGGGAAGATAAGGCCATTGACCTTAACCAGGACATCCTCTATAACTCCCTCTGGCACAGCAGTAGAACGATCGGCTAGTTGAAGGATCACCCTGGTCTTTGTCAAAGGTCCTAAACCGAGGGAAGAATAGATAGAAAAGGGCATGACATTGATAGATGCCCCAAGATCAAGCATGCACCGGGCAAATTCATGGTGCCCAATGCTGCAAGGAATGGCAAACATGCCAGGGTCTTTTTGCTTCTCTGGAAGCTTCTTGCGAATAACCGCAGAGACATTCTCACTCATTGTTACTCTCTCATGACCATTTAGCTTTCTCTTATTCGTACACAAGTCCTTGAGAAATTTCGCATAGCGAGGGAATCTGCGAATGTAATCGAGTAGTGGAATGTTTACTTCCACTTTCTTTAAAACCTCTAGGATATCTCTCTCTGCCTCATCCTTTTTGGTGTTAACCGCTAGACGGCTAGGAAAAGGGGCTCTAGGTTTATAAGGTGGTATTTCCTTGGGCTTTTCTTTCATCTTCTCGGATTCCGGCTTAATTACTTCAATCTCTCCTTCACCTTGCATGTTTCCCTTACTCCCTTCTATTTCTTTACCACTTCTTAAGGTGATAGCACATGCATTCTCACGGGGGTTTAGAGTTTGGGAAGGAAGTTGTGAGGACCCCTGAGTTTTTAACTGGTTTAATTCAGAGGATATTTGAGCAATTTGGGTGCCCAGATGTGTTAGGGCACTTTTTGTATCCTTCTGAAAAGAAGTAGTTGATGTGGCCAAGGAGGTCACAATGTCAGAAAGACTTTTCAGAGCAGGGTCAATCGGAGGTGAGGAAGAAGAAGAGTTTTGATTATGGTTTTGAGGAGGTTGTTGCTGGTTTCCTGGGTCACGCCATCTAAAGTTTGGGTGGTCACGCCATCCAGGATTGTATGTTTTAGAGTAGGGATCATAGTTTCGGTTGTGGGCCCCATTTGAATTTCCTTGTTGGTTTAGTTTAAAGATGCCACAAGCAGTGGTCGTGACCTTCTCCTCATCATGGAGTGTTGGGCATGCATCAGTCGTGTGTCCCGTCTGAGTGCAGACACCACATGCCTTCACTTCCATCTTGGTTCCTATGAATGACGCCATCATATTAGCCAGGCTATCTAATTTGGCGTCCATACCATTCACTCGCTTCTCCAAATCACAGTCTCTAATCTCATTAACTCCCCTAATTCTAGATCTGGTTCTACTAGATTGGGCATTTTTGGCCATGGTTTCTATCAAGGTACGTGCTTGCCTAACGGTTTTATCTATGAAAGCACCCCCACTAGCAGAATCTACATTATCCCTAGTCTCTTGAAGCATCCCATCATACAAGTGTTGAATCAGGAGATTCTCTGGGACTTGATGGTTGGGACATTATGCACACAACTTCTGGAAGCGATCATAGTACTCGTAGAGGGTTTCCCCTACTTCTTGTTGAATACTACAAATCTGCTTCCTAATAGAAGCGGTAAGAGAGACAGGAAAATACTTGTCTAGAAACAACTTTTGAAGTTCTACCCAAGTTGTTGGAAAAGGTGCTAGATGGTAGTACCAGTCCTTTGCTGGTCCTCGAAGACTGTATGAAAACAGTCGCAGCTTGTAAGGACCTTCATCTTCAATCTCCGCCGGCATCATTGTTGCGGTGATATGGTTGAATTCACGCATGTGAGAGTGCGGGTCCTCTCCGGCACTCCCATTGAAGGTTGGTAACAATTGGAGAAGACCCGTATGGATCTTGAAATTCGGGACTGGTGGTAGTACAATACCATACTGGTTGGTAGCAAAATCAAAGGTAGACAGGTCCCTAAGTGTCCTATCCTCAAAATTAGCCATGGCTGTAGTGTTACCTGTTGTAGCGTGAGGAGGAGCTGGTGGAGTAGGAGGTTCGCTTTCGCTGTCCAAGTTCTCCACCTTTTCAGTTTCTTCGGCTGCTTTCGGTGTTTCCGGAATTGCTCTTCTTCGCTCCAGGTGTGTTCTCTCAATCTCCGGATCTAATGGTGCAAGTGGAAGATTAGAACTACGAGTAGCTTTCATGAACTGGAATCAAGTGTAAGAGAGAGAATTAGTGAATGCAAGTAATGCAGACTCAAAGTGAAAATAAATAGTATGGCTGACTCTGACAAAAAGTGAAAAGGATAACAAAGGTAAGGAAGGTGTGATTCTGACAAAAAGTTAAAAAAAAGGTATGACTAACAAACAGTAAAACGAGTTTGGTTTACTCTGACACAAATGCAGACTACCGTACTACACAAGAGAAGTGTGAATATTGACCTAGACTAGTCGCGTTGCTAGCTCCCCGGCAACGGCGCCATTTTGATAAGAGGTATTTTTGCAGTCGTTTATACTTACCAAAAGAAATTTATAACCCTAGATTTAACTACAACAAAATAGATAGTGGAAGTAGGGGTCGAACCACAGAGAGCTATTTAGACTAAAACTAGGTGAAAGGATTACTCCTCTAATGAAAACGGACTCGAACAAAAACAGAAAACTAAAATAAAGAGAAACCAAGACCGTAAATAAAACCAAACACAAGACCTAAAACAAGACACACAATTGGGGGGGTTGTTGATTGGTTGATTGCAACAAAATGAAAGTAACAAATAAAGAGAAAACTTAAAGTAAAGACTAAGAGATGTGGTGGTTTTGTGAAATGAGGCATAGTTTCGTGTAGTGAATTTGTGTGTAACTTTATCCTTGATTATAATAATGAATTTGGAATTAATATCTTAAGTGCAGTAAGATGAGCTCTAACCGATAAATAACTCACACGAAAAGATAGAATTTTAGTTTAGATGAGCTCGTAAATAAAAACACTAACCTACTTGAATATCATAACCAATTCAATAGGAATCATTGGTTATTTAAACAAATCAAAACCTCCTAAACAATGAGCTTGTTCAGAACTGTTTAGTTCGTTATGAGTTATTTGCACTTGGCTATTATTCAAATTCTAATGGAAGCTATTGAGCAAAGCAACCAAAGAAATTTTGTGGCCCTTGTTAATTACTATTGAACATAGAATTGACCGAAATAAACTTAAAATAATTCATTGAGCATGAAAGATAATAAGTAAATAAAAACAGAATATAACCGTTCAAATGAAATTCATTATTAATGGTCTCAAAAGTTACAACACAAAAACATAAATACTAACTATGCCTCGAATGGCTTACTCGAAATACATGGAAAATAAAGAAAATAAAATAATGATAGAACCCATTAATGAAGCGTGGATGGAAGGGTGAAACTTGCTTGACTTGCCCAACTCCAAGAGAGAGAATGATGAAGTTCAAAAGTGATTAGAATGGATGCCTTACACCTGGTTATATAACCCTCTCAAAAGGTGATCATGAGGGATGAATGAAGATCCATGCAAAGAGTGTGAAGGAAGCATGGCAAAGGCATGAAGAGTGCATGCAAAGTGCATGAAAGATCTGTCCAGAAGATGGTCAATTTGGGCCATTTGGACTTCTGAATTGGGCTCTGGTGATATAGAATGAATTGTGGGCTTTGTTCTCTTCTTTCCAACGGTATATAGTATGCATATAGAGAAGGCCCAGGTTGTGAGTTATGGCCGAAATACTAAGGCTGTGTCGGCAGGCCCGAGTCTTGATTATTATTTCCATCTTGTGCTCCAACATCTTTTCTCCAAGTTATGCTCCATCTAAATTGTACCTGAAATCACATAAATATATCATTAGCAGTATCAACATTCAAGTTGTGATTATTATCCTTATAAATAGAATATTAACACATATAATGGTGCAATATCATATATGTATAGGATATAAAATGTGTATAATTAATGACTTATCAGCCAGCACACAGAAAATAATCTTGTGCTTCTAGAACACAATTCTTTTTCACTGTCAATTTTTCCGACATATCTTACACGAGCTGTACAAAGCAACATTTAAATCCTCGAGTAAACATAGGCCACTTCACATGTCCACCATAACTTCAATTAAAAAGAATAAAAATGTACACAATAGTGGCAGACAAACTTAATTGACGTAAAACACAATAGTGAGAATCCAATCAAACATACCCCTTAATTCGTAGTGTTTATTGGGCTTTTGCCCTTTATATGATGTGAGTGAGAATCCAAACAACATACCAAATTATATCAGTACCCCCTAAATCTTTATTAACATTGGCCGAAACAACATAAATAAAATTAACTCTTATTATAGTAATAATTATGATAAGCTAAATAAATAATATGAATGCATGACTAAAAATATAAAGTACAAACCAAAAAAATACACATAATTGAGATTCTAACAACCAGTCAACCCAAAATACATCTGTGACTGTGATCCATAGATTGATACATTAACTAACTCTGCCATAATGGTTGTACTGGCCATATATAACTTAAATAAAATCATAGAACACATAAAGATACATTGTGACAAAAGTACTAAACTAACAGATGCAAATTACTATTCAACCAACGAGGTCAGGGTTGAGTTGCATCAACAATGACATGTGCCCACCAACGCCAGCAGATACCGGCGCAGCATTGTCAGGACTGTTCACTGACGGAACATCCTGTACAATTAAAAGAGGAAAAAAAATGTTATTAACTTCCAAACGTATAAAATGCATGCTCTATTCCTTTAATTAAATAACCTGCTGGTCTGTGAAGGGGGATGATGGCGTGTTCTCTCATTTATTAACTGTCTTTTTTCGCAGAGTATACTTGAGCGGTGCCTTCTTTGATCCAGGCTTTTTACGAAGGATCCGTGGATGCCTAGTAAGCTTAACACGACTTTTTTTTTAAAATATCATTTTTTAGAAAAAAAATTCAACAATTCTCATTGGTTTGAAAATAATGAAATATCTGCCATTTCCGCCACTAGTATTATGTTCCGCCACTCAGATGATTTTTAGTTTTTTGCAAAAATTTCCCATTTGGCTGACTAAACATGATTAATTAGTATAAAAAACAGTGTTCCGCCACTACTAGTGGCAGAACACGCCCAATTTTTTTTTAACCAATTAACAGCTAAACAGATCTAATAGCTGACTAATTAATCCAAAAATTTTAAGAATTAGCCTGTTCCGCCACTACTAGTGGCGGAACAGACCAAAATAATTTTTTCCCAATCCGGAGAATACGAAGAAAATAATACTCTGTTCCGCTACCGTTACTGGCGGAACAGATAAAATTTTACCTATTCCGCCACTATTCCGCCAGATATTTTACCTGTTCCGCCACTACTAGTGGCGAAACAGGTGAAAATAAATTTTTTCCCCTGACTGGAGGAATGCAAAAAATAATACCCTGTTCCGCCACGAGTAGTGGCGGAACAGGTAAATTTTTATGTCTGTTCCGCCACTACTAGTGGCGGAACAGGTAAAATTTCACCTGTTCCGCCACTAGTAGTAGCGGAACAGACATAAATTTACCTGTTCCGCCACTACTCGTGGCGGAACAGGGTATTATTTTTTGCATTCCTCCAGTCAAGGGGAAAAAAATTATTTTCACATGTTCCGCCACTAGTAGTGGCGGAACAGGTAAAATTTCATCTGTTCCGCCAGTAACGGTGGCCAAACAGAGTATTATTTTCTTCGTATTCTCCGGATTGGGAAAAAATTATTTTGGTCTGTTCCGCCACTAGTAGTGGCGGAACAGGCTAATTCTTAAAATTTTTGGGTTAATTAGTCAGCTGTTAGATCTGTTTAGCTGTTAATTGGTTAAAAAAAATTGGGCTTGTTCCGCCACTAGTAGTGGCGGAACACTGTTTTTTATACTAATTAATCCTGTTTAGTCAGCCAAATGGGAAATTTTTGCAAAAAACTAAAAATCATCTGTTCCGCCACTAGTAGTGGCAGAAATGGCAGATATTTCATTATTTTCAAACCAATGACAATTGTTGAATTTTTTTTCTAAAAAATGATATTTAAAAAAAAAAAGTCGCTTAACATGTACCTGGTCAAGGAATGCTGCAAGAGTACGGAAGATAAAAGTCGAATGCTACAGGTCTCAAATCGAATATCATTCGAACAGCAGGTTTGACAATCTGATCAAGCCCATCAAACACATCAATTATACTACTGTCGGCTACCTGCTTGAAAATTTTAAAATAAACTTGTTTAACAAAATAAACTTCAATTCTCAAGTGTATACGTTGACAATCAATTCTTAAGTTTTCAGGGTCTTATTTGCAAAATGCCAAGGTTTAGAAATTCAATTCAAGTTTATTCAAAATTCCGCTTTGACACACTTTGATATTTTAACTCGAAAATAGGCCAAATGAACTTCAATATTAGCAAATGATGTATCCTTGGAAACTAGACAAGGAGATCTTTTCAATGATGTTTTATTGGTATCATAGTTTTATTAAGAAAATTTGAGAAAATTATAATTTAATCCAGCACTTTTACAAAATCACAGTTTTAACTTTAGCAGATTTCAAAAGTTTATAGAAAAATAATCAAAACTCCTAAATTCACCAAAATTTTAAAGAAATTCAATCACTTAGTTTAGAAGATTCTATAAGAAATTAATACATAAATGTTCAATACATCAAGAGTTATTGATAAAATTCATATATGGTTCCAGATTTAGGTCAGACAGACCAGTTCTAATAAAATTGACAATATCTTCAATTCTGTCTTAACAACTACTATTTTAAATTCTATAAATGGATTTTGCACTTCAAAATATTTCAGATATGACTATTTCTATATTTTTATTATTAATTTATATTTCTAAAAATTAGAAATAAACTGAACAGAAAATTGAACAAGAAAAACAGAAACAGAAAAATAACAAATGTGAAAAATTAATGTCTCACAGATTATAAATAGAAATTGGGAAAACTTTGGTTTGAGAATTATCTACTAAATGAGAAATTTAAATGAAATATATTTATTTAAATATTTAGATTTGTTTTGGACTCGAAATTGAAGTGAAAATACTGAAAAACAGAAAAATTACTGCAGCAGGATAGGACTTGAATTTTATGGATAAAAATAGGGTTATTTTGACAATTTGTATAATATGGATATCATTAATCACTCAACAAACAATCTTAACATATCTAGAAGCAATATTTGAGTATTTTTCTTCCAAAAAAAAATACTTAATAAATGTATCTTCGTTAATTTCCTCCCTCCTTCGGGTGGTGAGTTACGAGAAGTCGCTTTGTGGTACACTCCTGCCTTTTCTCAGAATCGAGATTTTCTGGAGTCTTTCCTCATAGCACCTCAAGTGGCCCACTTCTTCTTCCTCGGCGAAAGTGAACCAGGTCGAGAACGGTACAGAAGAACCAAATACCGAGGAAACTCAAAGTTCAACTAAAAACTTCTATTTTCGGTTTTCATGTTCAAATTAATACACATATGTTAAAATGGTATGAATTACACATATGTTATTTTTAATACACATATGTTAAAACTCAAAGTTCAACTAAAAACTTCCAAACTATTTTTCTTTTTTTTAGATGTTAAAATGGTATGAATTACACATATGTTATTTTGAAACCCGTAATACACAAAGTAATATAATATAGTTTTCAATATTCAGAAAATTTATCTGAGATAATAGTTCTCACATAACAGAGATATAACACTGAACAATAATTTAACTAATCATGTAATATTATGATAATAATTTAAATTAAAAGCTAAGATTTGATAAAAAATTTGATTCGACGGCGGAGAGAAAATTGATAATAGTTCTCTTGAAAATTTTCAAAGAGGGGTCTTAAGAATATAATAAGAGTTAATGAGCTTATTATTTTATTACATGTTCTTTTATATAGTCTATATTCATATATTTTATCAAGAAAAAATGAAA
The DNA here is from genome assembly GCA_027726005.1 of Juncus effusus. NCBI lineage: Eukaryota > Viridiplantae > Streptophyta > Magnoliopsida > Poales > Juncaceae > Juncus > Juncus effusus. The sequence continues at coordinate 1,176,378 of CM050900.1, read as the reverse complement.
TTGGAATCGTAACAATATGTCTTTATATAATATTGTAGTAATAATTTAAATAAAAAGCTAAGATTTTAAAAAAATTTGATCCAAGGACCGAGATAAAATTGACAATACATCTCTTGAGAATGCTCAAAGAGAGATGAAAAATAAGATATAAGATATAAGTTAATGAGCATATCAGTTTTGTACATCTTCATTTATATAGTCTATATTCACATATTTTACCAAGAAAAAAAAATTGGAACCATAACAATATGGAACTCAAAATAAAGAGAAAATTCCAGCAAATTTATATTTGATGATTTTAACATGAGAAATAAAATATTTTATAAAGAATTATAATTTTCAAAGAAGAAAAAAAATTATTTATATGTTAATGAGTAAACTTTTCATTAATTATTGGTACATGTGATATTGTGGTAATAATTTTATGGAAAGCTAAGACTTCAAAAAATAAATTGATCCAACGGCCGAGATAAAATTGGCAATAGGTCTCTTGAGAATGCTCAAAGAGAGATGAAAACTAAGATATAAGATATAAGTTAATGAGCATATTATTTTTGTACATCTTCTTTTATATAGTCTCACATATTTTAGCAAGAAAAAATTGGAACCATAATAATATGGAACTCAAAGTAAAGAGAAAATTCCAACAAATTTATATTTGATGATTTTAACATTAGAAATTAAATATTTCATTAAGAATTATAATTTTTTAAATAAGAAAAGAAAAATTATTTATGTTTTAATGAGTGAACTCTTCATTAACTATTGTATTAATAATTGAACATAACTTTGCACCATGATTCATCGAAACCATCTGATTAAATTCTGATGGGCACAAACAAACTCACAACGGTTCTCACTAAATCGGGTATGGAATACAAAACATCAATTCAACCAATCATATGCTTATGTTTTAATAACCACATAAATGTTGCCATAAAATATCAATAAATTTGAAAAAAATGAATGGTTAAGATCTATGTTGCACGGATACAGACATGGGTGTCGTGTCCGACACGACACGGACACAGCGACACGACAATTCTAAAAAAAGTAGAGGACACGACACGTTACATATATATATATTATTATATTATTTTATGAATAAAATATATAATTTAATTATTGTATATATTGTTTATGTCAATTTTATTTTATTTTAAAGGATTGTAATAATATTTTTACCTTATAATTAGAAAGTTATACGTAATATTTTATAATTGATACAATATATATAACATTTCAAGTTGCACTTTTATACGTGCATACAAGATATTTGACATTTTAGATGTTTGTGTGTGGAAACTTGACACTAAATAATCAAAATTCTCTTTAAATGTGTAGTCCCACAATTACTGGAATAGAAAAGTTGGATGAACTAGTCTCTAAAATAAGAGAATGACTAAATAGTGCAATAATTGCGCCAATAAGTCCAATACACGTATCTGAGAAGTATCATGAGAAGTGTCTAAGAAGTATCCTGACAATTTTTAATAATAAAACATTTGACACGTCACGTGGTGTGTCGGACACTTGTCCGAGGAGTGTCGTGCCCGACACGGACACGGCTCGATTTTTGAAGTATCCGCGTAACATAGGTTAAGATTCAACAAAAAAAAGGATCGAACGGTCGAGATAAAAGTGATAATGTGGTATTTTGATGAGGCTCAAAACTAGGTGAAAAATAAGGAGTTGGGGTTAATAATAATTATGCCACTCTCTTTTAATGTAAAATAGTTGATGGCATATATGGTAATAAAACTAAAGTTTGAGGGTATTATTTAAAAAAATTGATGCCACAATAAATCAGTAGAATAAATTATTATGTAGCGAATTGTGTATTGGGTATTATGTTTATTTGGAAATAACCTGCTATATATTTGGAATGGCACATAAGATCCCACAAAATGACACGTGTCACTTGGAGATAGAAAGTTCATTTTTAACTGTTGGGTTTGCTTGGATTGAACGGTTGTGATTTAAGGGCCTCATATTTCGACACGTGGCAAAAAGATGACCAAGTAGTGAATTGTGTATTGGGTATTATGTTTATTTGAAAATGACCCATTATATATTTGAAAGTATAAAACTTGGCGTAGAAGATCCCACGAAATGACACGTGTCACTTGAAGAAAGAAAGTTCATTTTCAACCGTTGGATTTGCTTGAATTAAACGGTTATGATTTGAGGGCCTCATATTTTGACACTTGGCAAAAAGATGACCAACTTTTATATATAGTAGTATAATTAATAGAAATGTTGTTGGGGTTCCAACTTGCTGGCTAATATTTACCCACAAGTTCCACTCAACCTAACCAACCGATGGGCCAAGAGATTTTTATGATTGGGTTAATATTTTATGTTTATGAAGTAAATTGTATCACCATATTAATAAATTAATTATGTTAATAAATTAATAATGTTAATAAACTAAACTTGTTAATTACTATAGTAATTAATCTATCATACTAATTTATTCATCATATTAATAAATTTATCATATTAACGAATTCATCATTTTAATAAATTGATCATTTAATAAATGCATCATATTAATAAATTAATCATTTTACTAATTAATCATATTGCGGGCAAGTTATATTATTATTTATGTTGTTATTCTTTGATGATCAAAATTACAACAAATAATGCTAATATCATAGTAAAATATTCTTAACTACTATTATATTATATTATATGTAATAGAAAACAATAAAATATTGTTAACTATTATGATATTATACTTAATAGAAAACAATAAATTTGTGTATAAGATAAATTATAAAAGAAATACAACATTAATAAATCATTATACTGATACAATAAAATAATTAGTAAATAAAATATTGTAATAAATTTAACAAGAGATATTATCAAATAATTATCGTTGATAAGATCTGAATAAGCAACACATGATATATACTTTTCTACATTTAGCAATTAAAGAAACAAAATATAGTAATAATTTTAACGAAAGAAAGTAGCAAATACTAGTTATGATACTAATAATACTAATATTGCTGATAAGATTTATATTAACATCACAAAATTTATTATACAAAAATAAAAAAAATGCTAAAATAATGTTACATGAAAAAAATAATAAATAGTTCATATAATAATGAGAGGGAATTTCATCACCTAATATATTTTGTAAACTAAATTATGCAAGCCATTATTTAGACTCTGACCTAGCCATAACATCTAATAAAAACTACATAATAAAAAAATTATACATGACTGTAGTAATTTATCATGTGTCATATTTAGAAACTGAATTGCATTAATACATTTTCCAACAAAATAATTAATAGCACTAAACCGGTTAAGATCGCCATAGCATCATTGAACTTCATGTTACATACTTTCAATCATCATTCCAACTAAAAACTCATGTGAAATCTTCTTCAAAGAAAAATAAGCATGGAAAAACAAACTCACAAAACATAGGGAAATTGGATATCACGACGGTCTGAACTGTAATAAGTTGTTGAATTTCCAGGTAACTTCTGCAAAATGGTTTGATTTAATTCATCGACATCTTCATTTGTTGGTGTTAAAATAGTTCTTTCTTTTAAGTATTCAATGTCTGAATATGATGATGTAAAATCTGTATATATTTCGTCAATAATTGCTTCTTTCTTATTGTTAGTTGTATGAATCAATGAATCATCAGGAATTTCTACCCAATTATCATATTCGGAGTCAAATAAATTCTTACCTTCTATAGTACCGTTGCCTATTGAGAGTGTCCATTCATTGAATTTTTTTGCTATTTATAGTGGATTGGATGTTAGATTAGGTTGTAACAGTCGCATGTTCTGTGTTAATTTAAATTGTCTAAAATAAGGCCATAGTTTCGATCGTGTAATTGATGCGTCCAATGTTTGATGTCTTGAACCATTAGGTATAACTGGTAATGTTTGACGGAAATCTCCACCTAACATAACTGTTTTACCTCCAAAAGGTTTATTTTGTGCAGTTTCATCAATTGTTGATAACAAATCTTTTAGTGTTCTATCAACTGCTTCAAAACAATTACGGTGAGTCATAGGAGCTTCATCCCAAGTTATTAGTACACAATTTAAGATTAGTTCTTCCAAATTTGAACCTTTTTTTTATATTACATGTTGATTCATTATTTAAATCTATTGAAATTTTAAAACGTAAATGAGATGTTCTTGAATGGGGTACTAATAAAGCAGCCAAAGCTGTTGAGGCAACTGGTAAAACAATTTTGTTTTGATCACGCAACATACTAATAATAGCACGCCACAAAAATATTTTTCCAGTGCCTCCGTGACCATATACAAAGAAAAGATCACCCTTGTTTGAATGAACAGATGACATTACTTCATTATATATCTGTTTTTTACTATTGTTTAATCTTTCATATAATAATGATGCTTCACTGATACTTTCTGTTAAATTGAATGATAACTCTTCAGCCATTAATCGATTTGTGGTATCATGATGTGAGAGATCGTATGGAATTGGTAAAGAATATGTTGATAAGTCTGAGTTATTTCGAAGAAGTAACTTTTCGATATCTAGTAGTATATATATAATTTTTTATTTGATCATCATTCAATAGATGGAAATTTGATAAATTACATGTTCTTCTCATTCTATGCATGATATCATCTCCCATGGTTTGCCAACAATTTATGAATAATTCAGATGGATTTGATACTTCACAATGTAACAATATACGAACAAATAAATGACGCAATTTTTGGGATGTAGCCCAAACTGATGCATCTTGCATTTCATAAAGCCATTCATTATCATCTTCAAGCAGGGCTAAAGCATTACATGTTTCTCTATATGTTTCATATACTACACCATCAATTGTTCTCAAATGTTCGAAAGAAGTAGATCCACGTGCAATATTGAGAAGCATACGTAAGTAATAGATGTCGCCAAATGAATTTGGAATATGATACATTCTACCTAGTTTTCTTTGTTTATTTCTAATTTTCCAGCATTTGGTTCTTTTTAGCCATGTATAATGTTCAGGAATTTCAATATAATTTAATGTTCTTGCATATCCGTCTATTTTATTCAATTCAAACCATTCTGTGAGCATTGTTTTTTTAACTGCTTCAATGTTGATAGTTTCTTCCATATTTTGAGTATCTTCAAACACAATATTATTCAAATCAGGCATATGTATGGGTAATCTTTCAATGGTAGTCATATGATGGTGAATATTATATTGATAAGTTCTCCATATAGCTTCATGAGGTGTACTATAACGACAATCTAAATAATTTTTAATTTCATTAACTTCAATTTCCTTACCATTATTTGACGTAATTCCTGAAGTGTTATTTCTAGATATAAAGGTCATTGTACGGTCAGGTCCTTTCCATATATATTTAAAAAGATATTTTATCAAGAGAGATGTATAACATCATTCAATGTTAATATGTGCTTGATATTTGAACAATAAATTAAGATTATATGGAATAACAGATCTATTGTCAAGATATACTTCATTTTTTTTGAATTTATTATTGTTGTTACGTCTTCTGTAAAATATAGTACCATCTTCTGTAAAATATTTGAACAATAAAACGAATGGTGAAGTATTCAGCTAGAAAAGTGAGTTTGAAGAGGTCTAGACAAAGTGTTCGATGAAATGCGTCACTCAGTTTTTGAAAATTGTTTTACCACAACTGATGGAACTCGATATTCCTTGAGAGTTGACAGCTAAACTTTATAGAAATCTTTGTGAACTAAGTGTGAAGGAATTTTGAGTGTTAATTTGGAGTGAAAACAGGTCTAAGGTGGATTCATGTACAATATCTTCACGTGGTTGATCATTTAAGTTATTAGTTGGAAATGCATTCAATCTATTTTTTAATTCATTTTCAGTATCATACATATACAGTTGTGCAAATGTTGGATGTGTGCCTTCAATAGGTAAAAGAGAACCTATTCGATGACATAACTGACCTGACACTCTAAAAATATAGGGGCCATGACCATCATTTATATGCTCATCAATATTGACTCCCATGGACGTGAAAGAGAACATTAAATTATATATTCTAATTTTTTCTCTAAAATGGGACGATCTTTCTTAGTTCATTGGAGCAAGTAATGAATTTAATAGAGGTGGTAGATCTACTAACATAGGTAATTTTACTCGACCTTCATGACAACATAATATATAAACTGGCCTACCTCTTGTAGATAATTTTTTATTTTTTTCACGATTCCAAAATAACAGACCACAATACTCACATATGCATTGAGCAGCACCAACATCAAGAGGACGTCTCGATGTAGCTGAATTTGAAGGGAAAATATGTTGGCACGAATGTAAAAAATAGAATTTATAATGTTCCATGAAAGGAAGAAAGTATAATGTTCAATCAAAAAACTTACTTCTGTTGCGCCGCCGTCTTCGAGTCCGCACTTGTTCACTGGAATGAGATCAAACACTGAAATAAGCCAAAAATAAATTTCGGTATATCAAACACTGAAATATAAGTAGAGATTGAAATCCACCATTTAAGCCAACTGGTTTAAAAAAAAAGAAAAAAAACCACCGACCTTTGACCACAAGTTGTATCAAATTAAGTCTAAAGGGAATTTGAGGTTTGAACTAATGTAGTATTAAAAAGAGGAGATAGAAAAATGTTACTTATTACCTTCAAGGACGCTATGAGAAGTGACTTGTCTAATCCCTCAAATCGAGTCTCCACCACCCTCTTATCTTCGAGAAGCTCTTCGACCTTCATATTGTGCTGCCATGCAATAACAAGTTTGATAATTTTTGAGTTAGAAATACTTGAGATAGAGATTACAATCAATTAATATGGAATCTGATTAAATGTGAAACACTTTCCGTACCTCGATAAACTCGCAAGATCGCACATGACGATGAAACTCTTGATGCAGCTCCACATCTCTGAGAGCATCTTGATACATCTAAAATAACAAAGGAGTACATTAAAAAAATGATCTCTATCCACAATTTATTTGATAAAATAAAAAATTACGTAAAATAGCTACCTGGGAAGATTGAATCTCCTCTTCTTTTTGCTTGATGTAGTCGGCATATGCCAATTGAGTCTCACTTTTCCACCTCTATATATGTATCACAAATGCATTTAATTACAACATAGAATTCTAGATATTAACAAAGATATTGTTGGTAAGGGACTAGAATACAACATATTGAAATTTGCAACATAATCAAAGAGCGGGTATTTAAAATTATAAAAACCTGGATCAATTTACGGTGTCGTATCTTGCATGTTCTTTCTATTTTTGCGAAAATTTCCACAGTACGATCCTGCAACGACTCATGTGTTATTAACTTATGACCAGTATTTTAAATAGTGGCACAATTGCGGAAATTATATATAGAACGCAACTCGCAACGGAATTATAGCAACAATAGCATTTTCGCCGTTATAGGTGCTATAGCGCCGCTATTGCTGTCGAAATAGCGGAAAAACAGACACTATAGCGCTATTTGGACCCGAAATTCATTAACCCAAACCCAATAAGCAATTAAACCCAAACCCAAACCCAAACTCAACAAGTAAATAAACCCAAACCCAAATAAAAAGTAAATAAATAAAACATCTTTCTTTCTCCTTTATTTCTCCAGATACTACAATTATCATGGATTACTATAGTATCTTTATTTATGGTGGTTTTGATTTTTATTTTTTTTATAGAAAATTTTGTTATAACTATATAAAATGGTATTTTTCCGCTATAAAGTCGTAGTGACGCAGTAGCGGCCGCTACCGCAATCCGCTACAAAAAAAAGCTCAAGCGCTACGGACCGCTATATCGCAATTTAAACCATTACTTATAATAAATTAACACTATTTCTTCTATAATAAAAAAAATAAAATATAAGTACAATAATTAATATGCAAGCTCGTATAGTACCTTACGAATTACGGTGTGGAACCACCCTGACACCTCTAAGTTGTATAATGCGTCTCTAAACCCCTGAAATTAGAAAGAGTTGAGTGGAGATTTAACCCAAATGACATTCTTCATAAGTTGATAAGAAAATAATAAAATGAGTTTACTTCACTTACAAAAATCGCACGGTCAATATATACTTCAGGAAGGTCGCCTGCTAGTCCAGTTTTATGAAGGAACTCAGTTACTTTTATCGTAGTATTTTTTACCTGCAAGATTTTAATACGGTTAAATATTGAATTTTGAGTTTAAAAAAATGAAAAATCAAGAAATGGAAGTAGAAAAATACCTGGACGCAAGGCACCAGAGTAACGAGCTTTTTTATAAGATCAAAAGAAACCTGTAGTCCATGCAAATCTACCTTTCTTTCGATGGCCTCCTACATGGAACAATAAATAAACAACCAATGCTTCAATTAATTAGATGAACTCAAAACAATGTAATTTTATTATGCATGTATAAAAACAAAACCTCAATCAATGGAATTGCGAAATTCCTAGGCATATTAACAAGGCCTTCTCTCTCCAATACCTCGAAGACCTCATTTGCACAATTGTCTTTCTGCAAGTGATTTTTTATATTTAATATATATATATATATATATATATATATATATATATATATAGAGAGAGAGAGAGAGAGAGAGAGAGAGAGATTAGTTGCCTCAAAAGCAATAAAAAATAAAATAGACCTGAAAAGATGAGATTATATTACCGTTATTTCTGGCCTGGAATTAAGTGTTAGAATGAAATCGACCCTTCTCTTGTTCTGCAGTTTGAACTTGTTGTGTTTCTGAACAAGGAGAAGACAAACAAACAAATTAGAAAGAGAATAATGGAAAATGCGCCATTTTAAGAATAAGGAGAAAAGAAACAAATAAATATAAAGTAGCAAGAGAGTAATAGAAAAAGGAAATGAATAATAATAGTAAAGATGATGACCTCATCAGAGATGATGAAATTCTGGCTAAAACGGTAATGAAACCATAAATCTTGGAGTTGATCCTCATAACAGTGGGCAATGGTAAGGCCCCGTTCACTAACGAATTCTTCAAACTTCTTATAATCCTCCTGCTCCTCCCAATCATCACGAGCAGCATCCGAAGAACGATCGTCCTCATCGTCGGAAGATTCGGACCAGAAGGAGTGTTCCCATTCAATCTTATCCATGTGCATGGGCATGGGAACGGAACTTTCCTTACTCGCCGTGCATGCTGCTAGACTTAGACTCCGCTGCTTCGCTTCAGGCACCTCTTCCGCAGGCTTTGCTTTTCTTTTCCCACTTGTGCTGGTGCTGCATGCGCCGAGAGACATGTCACCTGACTTCTTCATCTCCTGCTGCGCCAACGTCATAATTAATTAGGACAGCAACAACAACAAACAAGTGTCAGCTATATAGGGCAACAACCATGCAGGCCAACATCATAAAGTAACAAGCAAATGCTTTATTATTTTCAAACACAAACAATTTGAAATCACATACTGTATTTAGATAAACAAAATGATTTAATGGTCGGTTCATGTTTCAATTGGATTACAATTAACCCTTCACTCAAACACCCATAAACAATTGAATCTACAGAAATGACCTACAAACTAAACAAACTAAGAAGAAGATTTAATTCCTCAAGAAAAACAAGAAAAAGTAAAGAAAACATAAACAATAGAAATCAGCCCAGGGAGCACATAACATAATCAACAACTAAACAAGAACAAAGAAATTAGAAACAGAAACTTACTGATTCGATAAAATTAGAAACAGAAACTTAACTGATTCGATCTCAGATGAGATTTAAGAGGAAGTCATATCGTAGCTGAATTTCAATTCTTTCCGTTCTTTTTTCTTTCTGGAATGTGTTCTAAAAGTGAGATGGAGAATGACGGAGCGAGTGACATATAATATATCTCTTTCGCAATTCTAAATAAATAATTTTCACATATTCCAACTAAGAAAATTATGTCATCTTACTCAAAATATAACATCATTATTTGAAAACATAACATATTCCACTTTTCTAATTGAAGCAACAAAATAGTAGCAATATTTCTACCTGTACCTCTGTTTATAAGTTCTTTCTTATTCTTGCAACAAATAAAAAGAAATGGATTCTAGTAGCCACAAAACACCTTTATAAACAACAACACTATTGTAGAGCCCAATTGTCCATATAAACCGTAATTCAAAAACGTAAATACAAAATTATGAAAACCCTAATTCAAAAACTATAGCAACATTCTTCTAAAACCACTCTTCTTCATGCAATCTTCAAGTACTGGTCTTCACGCCATACCTACAAAAACTCCAAATTGAAAAAAGTTAGTATATCGAACAAAAGAAAAAATGATAAAATGAAACAAAAAAGAAACAAAACAACCTCAAAAAATTCTACTAAAATGCAATTTTCTCAAATTACATGGGATCCAATACTTTTATTGCTATCTTAGATCAGACATGGCTTCATGAACTCTCTGGATAAAAAACTGCAAATGTAAAAAGAACATAACAAAATATTATCAATAAAACAATGCAAACAGCTCAGTTACCAAAAAAATTCAAATATCCAAAAATATTATCCGTAATGTGCGAATTATCTCTTTTTGCTCATCCATAATAAATCTATGGGTTAAAAAGTACCGTTTTTTAGATGGACTTACAATCAAGTCATGATTATGCTCACAATTAAGCGAATTATCATTTTCAATATCTTCTTCACTAAAACCATCATGGGGGTCATCGCAAGGATTTGAAGAGTGTTCTAGCTCTTCTCCATCATCAAAGATGCATGTATCCTCTTGAAAAATTCCACTTGTTGAGCCATTTGGTTCCATATCTATCAAAAAAGAAATTAATAGATTGGTAAAAATAAGCTCAAATCAACTTTATATTACAAAATTGATGACTAATTCAACACCAACTAAGCAAATTCAGCCCTAATTAAGTTGAAAATATTCTAACTAACTCTAATTAGTCCGATTGTTAATCCTAAGTATGCCAAATTTATCCTAAATTAAACACAATTAGAGAAGAAAGAGAGCAAAATAGAGAGAGCACAAGACAAGAGAGAAGCACCAAAACAATAAAGCTAATACCTTGTTTGAAGGAGAGTGGAAACGGCAAACTGCGCAAGTCTAGAGAAACCAGCACAATCTAGGGTTTTGTGAGGCAATAATTGGGAGGGCTATGAGGTGGCGGGTTGGAGGGCGTCGTTTTGGGGCGGCGTAAGGTTGAGGGAGGCGGAGCACGGCGGAGGAAGAGAGGCGAAACGGAAGTGGGAGCTTCAGTTTTTTTTGTTGTTGTGTGTGTGTGTGTTTGTTGGGGGGGACGGGGGGGAGGAGAAATAAGATCCGTGATCTGCACATATTTTGATGTAAATCTAACGGTTCAAAAACTGATTTCACCAAAGCTCGGTAAAATTGATTTCACCCTACACACGGACTCGTATTTGAAGATGGAAGTTGCATCGATATATTGTACTTGTACATATACACTAAGAGTAAGAGTACGTAGCAGTTGTAAGTTATATCATCAGTCTCTATGTCTCTATACACTGTTTATTATATTATCAGTTTTAATGGTCATAGTCCCAACAGTAATGAATTACAGTTTCTAAGTTACTGCAACAAATTTATGAACTGCATATTCGAATTAAAGTTGCAGGAAGTCATTGTTGGGAAATATCATCAAATTATTAGATCAATTTACACAAAAAAATGCAGAAAGCAGATTTATTTCAACATGTATCTGTTTAAAGGAAAGAAATTATGAACTAAGAAGCAATAAAGAATAATATCACCATAATAGAAACGGGTTAATCACCTAAACTCTAGAACTTTTTGTAAGAAACTATTGAAATCAAGTATTGAAAGAAACAATTAAACAAGGCGATTAAGAATTTACCCGTTAGCAAGGACATAGCCATCATATTTCTCTCTCGTCAATGTTTCGTGGGCTGAAATGACGTACTGGAGAAATGAAATTACGACATTGCTTTTACATGAGAGGGGTCAATGGTCATTAAATCCTTCATTTTCCCACACATTGGACTTGCTAGATATCTGGATCAGACCAACTTAATTTCATAGGATAGATTTTGTCAAAAGCCCACTATCCAATTTGCGTGTGAAATATTTAGACCAGGCCTTAGAAATATTATAGGACAATCAAATCAATAATACAGTATTATGCTATACATTCACTTTTATTGAAAGCTATGTTGTTTGACGTGATTTGCACGTGATAGTATTTGAAGATCGAAGTTGTATCGATATATTGTACATACACACTAAGAGTACGAGTTGTTTTGTTCCAAAATAGAGCTCTTAATTTTTACATCATTTCAAAAAAGATAGCATGTAAATCATCACATATGATATATACATAGCAGTTGTAAGCTTCTTGCTATGATATCTACAAAGTATACGCCTACATTTTCAAGCCTATTACACATTCATATACATCAAAACTACTATTTTATTATTATACATTATTGTGGTGGCTTATTTTCTATAATATTTCTACTTGCTTCAACATTTATGGAGGGATGTAGCATTAAGTTCCTGATAGGGCTGGCGAAAAATCTTGCAACTCGACCGTTCGTTCATGGTCAGCTCAAACTCGTTCGAAATAGCTCGAAACTGAACCGAGCTGAGCCAGCGCGAGTCTAAATAAGCTGAGCTCGAGTTTGACCCTGCTCGGCTCTCGGCTCGACTCGTGGCTCGGATTCAATTTTTTTTTTTTTTAGAGAGAACTGCAAGCGATGGCGTGATTTTTATTCTGTTTCAAATTAATCACACTAGACGCGGGATTCGTACCACTCTTCTATAGAATTATGGGGTTAGTACCATGATTCAATTTTAACATATATAGTTAATATTCATGTATTATAACCCAGAGTCCACACCCAATACCCAAATGGGAAATTATATCACGCCACCATTTTGTCACAAAAATGCGTGGACAGCATCACGCTGACATCATGTGATGGTAATTTGGGCTTATTTAGACAAGTTTGGAGGTTTTGTAACACCGCATGTTGTTTAATTATTTATCAAACTGTATTACCACTGAGTTATTATGACAAATGTCCCATCCATCAAAATATCATACCCACCCAACACCACCCATCAGTCTATTTCCCTCTCTCATTTGAAAATTGAAAACAAAACCCTAGATCTCCATGCCCCCCAAACCAGTTCACATGAGAGAGAGGTGTGATTGGCGGCTGCCACGTTGGTGACGGTAACCTCCGACAGGCCAGAAACCCAGGCGGTACTCACCACCAGTAACTCTAGCCGATGCTCTAGAAGAGTTCCCAACGATTTGGTGGCTTCTAATTCCAACAACTCAATCACCATCTATTTTCTTTAGAGTTGATTTTGACCTTTTAATTAGCTTATAAGGGGCATTCTACTAGTATTTGCTTATTAAGAGTTTTTAATTGGCTTAGTAGGATTTTTAATTGACCTTTCTTAGTGGTAATTTCTGTTAAAAATATATTCAGCTTCTGATATTAACAATTTTTCTAATTTCGGAAGTTGTGCAGATGGTACTTTTTAACATTCTGTAAGATAAGGTTTTCAAAATTGGAGAATTTGCAATTCACTTTATTTATAAGCTTTTGTTAATTCTTTTATTTTTCAATTGCTACTAATCTATGTTACGCGGATACTTCAAAAACCAACCGTACGCGTATTGGGCACGGACACGGCACCGATATGTATCGGACACGCCACGTGGCGTATTCGAATATTTTAATATTTGTTGACTTTCGGACACGGTCAAGATACAGCAGGACACACATGGACACGGTTGGGACACCGCTAGGACACGGCTGGGGACACGGCTGAGGACACGGCACAATATTTTAAATCGCAATTTAATTTTTATTTTTTGTTATAATTTCATTTTCGCTTCTTTATTTATTTTTAAAAATCATCTTTTTTTATTTTTTTTAAGTTCATTTTTTTTTATTAATGAAGCTAACTCATGAAAATCATAACTAAAAACGATATCATATCTCTTCTTTGTTTAAAAAATGATTTTTTTCTCATTTCTTACTTTCGTTCTTTTCTTGATATTTTCTTTATCATATTTGGTTATTTTTTATATTTAAAATTTTTTTAGATATATTATTAATAATATAATAATATATATATTAGACATATCGTGTCCAGATTTTTTTTGAAATTTCCATATCGCCGTGTCCGTCTCGTATCGGATACGACACGCGTATCCGTATCGGTGCATCATAGCTACTGATAAATGGTAATTTGGGTTTGAATTATTTTTTTTTTTAATATTTTGTAGGATTAAAATAACGTGAGCTCTTTTGTGGAAGGTGTGCCAGTTTTAGACAGTGATGAAAATAAAGATTTTATTTAGTTGGTGAATACTGTATGTTTATATTATGGTTATTTGTTGCCAATTACCATTATAAGGGTGAATGTGGAAGGAATTTAAGCTGTATTTATTTGGTAGGTTAATTGTTGAATTTTGGCAAGCATAATTGTATTTTAATTGTAATTATTGAGTTGATTTTTTAGAAACTCTCTACATGGTTTCGGAATGGTCAATGACTCAATATTGATGTTGATAAATGCCAAATTATATTTTCCAAAATTCATGGTGATAAATGCCAGATTCATGGTGATAAATTAAATGCCATATTCTATTACCAAAACTTATATTAATAGTTCTCTATGTGCTTCAAAAAACTTATATTAACAATTCACAATACCAAATAAAATTAATTAGTACTTGATTTTAGTATTTGATTTTCATCATATTTATGGTGATAAATGCCAACTTCTATTCCCGAAATTCATGTTGACAAATGCCATTTGATAAATTTAAATGCCAAATTCTATGTTCAAAATAATGGTTATTGGCCATTAAAAGTTATGGAATAATCCAAATTCTTTTCTCGTTTGTCAATTGATGGTAACTCAACATCACATTTATGGTGATAATCCATTTTAATGCATTTCTTTTTTGATGTTTTCATTTACTGGTAAGTGGTAATTAACAACCTTGCTATTATGTATGGCATTAATTGTACAAATTTAGGGCATTCCAAATGGTGGCGTTCGACAAGTTGAAATAAGAGTAGAAGAGTGGAAGAAGTGGGTTATTCCAGCTGAATAAGAGTGGAAGTAAATGGAATAAATTGGTGGAAGAATGAAATTTCCTAATTCCATGGGGAGGGTGGAAGATCTTTATTCCATGTAATAAGCCAAATTTTAGGACGAAAATACCCTCCTTTCTTCCACCTTTAGATGACATGGCATTAGCAATTAATGCCCTATTTCTCTCTCTTCTTTCTTTCTATAATTTTTTTGTAAAAAAATATGAATGAAAAAATCACTAATTTTCAATAATAATTTCATAAAATCATAAATTTGAAATGTGCAAATGATTGTACTCATTTTTCTCTTTCTAAAGAAATATGTCTTCCTATATTTTTGAATAAAATTTTATTTTTCTTTTATTATTGTATTTTTAATTGAACATTTATGTTTTTATATTTTCTGTCTTATTTAATTAAAAAAAATAGAGGTTATTAAATAAATTAATAGAATATAATTAAAATAAGGATATTATAGTAACTAGTAGTTATTTCTATTTTTTAAATCAAATTTTTATTCCATAAAACTTGCCGAACAATGATGAAATAAAAAGAAAGAACCACTCTTCCACTTTTTGACTATTTCACTCTTCCACCTTTTGCCGAACGAGCCCAATATGAGATTTGTTTTCATGTATGATGCCAAATTATACAAATTATAATTCGGTATGTACAAAGGTGAAATAATTTTTTTGTATTACATATAAGCAGTCATTTAGTTACAATTAAAGACAAGCAAATTTAAATTTTAAAGTAGTTGAGATTTACAAATTCATAGATAGTCCATACAAAATATTTTCTACTAATACTTACAATAGTAATACAAATTTCATTACAAACATTACCTACAAAGTTCATATACCAACATTTATTTTCTACTAATTTTTACAAACTGAAACCTATTAATTCATTGAACGAAATAGTAAGAAATCATTCCAACTTCATACCATAAAAGGTTTGTACCAGCACATCCATATTTACTTGCTTGTACCAGCCCAACTTATTACCATGAAGTTTCAGCTACAACTAAAATAAATTGAACTCTAATTAGTAAATAACCGCACCAATTCTGCAAAACATATCTTTCCTTTTGGAAAGAAACCCTATTGTTTTATGAAAGGAAAAAAATCCTAATTAGCAATCAAACCCACTAATTTTGCAAAACATGGCATTAATTAAAAATTAATGGCACTAAGTTGGAAATATATGGCAGTAGAAGAAATTACCATCAGGAAATATAATGCCAAAAAATTTCATGGCAAAAGAAGAAATTACCTTCAGAAATTACCATTAAGTTGGCACTAAATTAGAAATTAATGGCAAAAGAAGAAATTACCATAAAAAAAATAGTAAAGATTTAGAAAAGTCTCTGAAAATTAAAAAGAAAAACAATAGCAAACATGGAAATCCTGAATTCTATAATCCCTAAATTAGTAAAGATAGAAAAAAAATATCAAATAAGGAATCAGAAAATATATAAATAAAATACAAAAAATAATAGGCTAAAACAAAAACAGGAAAAATTAAATTAAATAAATAAATCAGAATTCTTAAAAAAAAAATTAATAAACTGAAAAAAATAAAAATAAAAAATGACATCCATTAGAAATTAACACCTCTAAGTTGGCAATTGAGGTTAATATAAAAGAAATAAAACAAAATATTACAAGAAATTATCATAAACAAAGATTGAAAATAAAATAAAAAATTCTGAAAAATTGAAATGGAAATTTTTTTCTGTTTATATGAAAAAGAAGAAAAATTAATAAGTAATGAAAAAAAAAATAAACTAACTACAACCCTACTCTATCAATCAAAATTCAAAACAAAAAAAAAAAGATAATTTGCATAAAACTTCCAAAATAATTTTCAAAATAATCCTTCATAAAATTTTACATAGTAAATCCAAAATGGAAAACATAAAATCAAAAGATAATTGACATAAAATTTTCAAAATAAATTTTTTCTAAGATTATTTTTCAGAATAACAATTAGCAATCAACTATTTTTCTAAAAAATAAATTTTAATAAAATAAAAAGCACTAAAAAGTATAGGAAATTCGCCCTAACAAGTCAAATTAAAAAAAGAAACTACGAACTAAAAAATTGGGAAAAAACTACCACTTCCATCCTTAATCTATGGAATTGCTCCAAATTAAAACCATCATCCCATTAACATCAAATCAAATATTGAAATAAACAAAATTAATTACCATGAACTCTAAATTACCATAAAAAAGGTGGAAAGCATACCTTAACCGAAACCAATCAAGAAAATTGGATTTACTATGTAAGTGCTGGAATCCACTTTTCACTTTTCACCTTGTTGTTTCTGACTGAAAATTCCAACAAAATAAATGAATCAATTGCAAACAGAAAGCATAAATAGACAAATATTTCCAAAATTAGCTTCAAATTAGCATCAAATATCCTAAATGAAAACATAAAAATACAAATCCATCCAAAATCCTCTGCTATACTGGCATAATCTAAAAGTAATTACAAAGTGCAACAAAATGACCTCATATCAGTCCTGCACAAGCAAATCCCCACAAAAAGTATCAAATAACTCCTGAAATACTTCTGAAATTTTTAAATATCCATGAATCAGAGATCCCTTCAAATATCATCAACAAAATACCAAAGAACAACATAAACACTATTGAAAAATCCAAATAACGTAGAACTACTACTCGAAAGAATCGACATGAACTAAATCAAGATAAGAGAAGATGGATTGCCGTCTTGCCGTCGCTACGATCTTGATCGCCAGTGGTAACTTGGCCGGTCATGCATCTAGTCGCCGCGCTCTGCTTCTGTCTGCTGCCAGACTGGAGGTAAGCTTCGTGGTGGTGAAATCACGATGAGAGAGAGAGAGAGAGAGGAAATGTTATTTCTACAGTTTCCTATGTTTTAGGTGTTTTATATGGGCCGAAATATTTTGAAAAACAAATTAGGCGGGCTTTTTGAATTTTTTTGAAATACTTGACCGCTGTTATAGGCCTGGTTTTGATATGACAACGCAATTAATGCGATTGGACTTATCAGAAGCATTAAATGTGACCTAGAGGATTGCAATAATTATGTCAGTGGTAAGTTGGCCCAGAAATTTTTACTGATAATTCAGCCCAAAAAATCAAAATCACTTTCGGGCCTGAATAACACCAAACAGGCCATGACATCAACATGACTTGTCCACGCACAATTGACGTCATCCGTAACGGGATGATCATTAGGGTCATCATTAGGTATGCACTGAATCATGAAAAGGAATGTGAGTGACCAAGATGGGATTTGTTCCTCTCGTTAAGAGGGAGATATCTCTGGGCCCCCTGATGAACTAGGACTGAAGGAAATGCATGGCCATGCTCAAAATGGATTAACATGTATTGTTAATATCATTTTGTATTTGTTCAGTCTAATTCTCGATCAGGAAAGAGACTTTGATCAAACTCAAGGATGACATATAACCGTGCCTTGTGATCAAGACGTATATCGTAGAACAAAAGGAATAATTAAATGTCTATTCAGATAGGTTTATGATCGCTGATCATTTCATTTAACATGGGTAGTCTTGACACCAGTCTAGAGGTTACTCATGACTTACGATCTTTGGAAGATCGTTGCCAGCGTTAAATGGAACCTACACGGTCACACATAGAACAACGTCTAGTCGGGAAGGAAATTCTCTTAAATAGTTATACATATGATGTATAAATAGGTGAAGGAAATAATCGATCATTGGATGATTGATATGAATGATTGTGCAAAAATCAGCATAGTTCCGTTGCCAATGGAACAGTTCTGTTGGCAACAGAACTCAGCCAATTTCTCGACAGCCAAGTTTTCAGATTAGGAAACCCTACTCCGTTGGCAACGGAATAGGTCCGTTGGGAACGGATAAGCGCTGTAATTAGGGTTTTAGTTATGGTAACTAAACAATCCTTCGCCTCCCTCTCTAGTATAAATAGAGGGGTAGTCCCCCTCTATTAGACACACATTACAGAGCCTCCAGGTTGCCGTAATACAGAGAGAAAAAGAGAGAGAGCCTCGTGAAACTTTTACTCGTCCCTGAGTAAAGCTAAGCACAAAGTAGTGATGCAATGCAAGAAAAAGAAAATAAACAAGGAAAAACACAACCTTTATTCGCAGGGTTGCCTCCCAGTAGCGCCTCTCTTTAACGTCGTTGGCCCGACGTTTCCATCTCCTCAAGCAGTGGATGCTGGCTCTCCAAGCTCGTGAATGTCAATCCAACTCGCATCGAAACTCTCATGAAACCGCTTCAGCCGGTGCCCGTTGACCTTGAAGACCTTCCCTGAATCAAGACCCTGAATTTCTGCTGCACCATAATCGAACACTTTGGTCACAAGAAAGGGCCCTATCCACCTACTTTGTAGCTTGCCCGGGTGTAATTTGAGTCTAGAGTTAAACAGCAACACCTTGTCACCCACTTTGAAATTCTTGTGGGCAAGCTTCTTGTCGTGATACATCTTGGTCTTCTCCTTGAAGATTCGGGAGTTCTCATACGCGTCATTTCGGATCTCCTCTAACTCCTGGATTTGTAGCTTCCGGTTGAGTGCATCATTTGGGTAGTCTAGATGGCACTTCTTGATGGCCCAATAGGCTCTGTGCTCGAGTTCAACTGGGAGATGGCAAGCCTTTCCATAGACGAGCCGATAAGGGGACATGCCGACAGGGGACTTGAACGCAGTCCTGTAAGCCCAGAGTGCGTCATTCAACCGAAGACTCCAGTCTTTCCTGGTGGGGTTCACCACTTTCTCCAAAACGCCTTTGATCTCCCTATTTGAAAGCTCTGCTTGGCCATTGGTTTGAGGGTGGTAAGCTGTCGAGGTTTTATGCGTCACATGGTATTGCTTCATTAATGCCTTGAAACTCCGGTTGCAGAAATGGGTTCCTCTATCACTGATGATGACTCTCGGGACCCCAAACCTACTAAAGATCTGGTCCTTCACAAAATCCACAACCGTTTTTGCATCTGCCCGTTTTGTGGCCTTGGCCTCAACCCACTTGGAGACATAATCGACTGCCAGGAGGATATACTCAAAACCGTATGAGGGAGGGAAAGGTCCCATAAAGTCGATACCCCACACTTCAAAGACCTCACATGCAAGAATATACTTCATCGGCATCTCGTCTCTTTTGGTTATTCCTCCCGTTCTCTGGCATCTCTCACATGACTTCACGAAGAAGTAAGCATCCTTATGTAGAGTGGGCCAGAAGAAGCCACACTCAAGGACCTTATGAGCCGTCCGCTTGGCGCCAAAGTGTCCTCCACACTCCAGAGAGTGACAAAACTCAAGCACGGATCGGACCTCATTATCGGGTATACATCTTCGAATAATTTGATCCGCGCAAATCCGAAAGAGGTAAGGCTCATCCCAAATATAAATTCGGGAATCATATCGGATTCGATCAGCCTGTGCACGTGTAAGATCCTCTGGTAGGTCTTTAGCCACCAGGTAATTTACTATATCAGCATACCATGGTGTATAGCTTTGCACGGCATAGAGATATTCCTCAGGGAAAAACTCCGATATTGGGGTACCCTCCTCAATTCTCGTAGGAAGGCGGCTAAGGTGATCGGCAACTAGATTCTCTGATCCTTGTTTATCTCTAATCTCCAAGTCGAACTCCTGGAGCAACAATATCCAACGAAGTAGTCTCGGCTTGGATTCTTTCTTCTTGAAAAGATGCCTCAATGCGGCATGGTCAGAGTATATAAATCACCTTAACCCCTAAGAGGTAGGACCTAAATTTTTCCAGCGCAAAAACAATGGCTAGCAACTCTTTCTCCGTAGTGGTATAGTTGCACTGAGCATCGTCTAAGGTCCTAGATGCATAGGAGATAACATGGGGTTCTCGCCCATCCCGCTGCCCAAGAACAGCTCCAACTGCCCTATCGCTCGCATCGCACATGATCTCGAAAGGCAGATTCCAATCTGGAGCTTTAATGATGGGGGCAGAACACAGTTTCTCCTTGAGAAGGTCGAATGCCGCTTGGCACTTCTCATTAAACTCAAAAGAAGCCTCTTTTTGGAGAAGAAGACAAAGAGGTTGCGCGATTTTTGAGAAATCTTTGATGAAGCGCCTATAAAAGCCGGCATGACCAAGAAATGATCGAATGTCCTTCACACCGGTAGGGTACGGAAGGGATCTAATGACATCGATCTTTGCTTTATCTACTTCAAGACCCCGAGAGGAAACCACATCGCCTAAGACTATGCCCTGATCCACCATGAAATGACATTTCTCGTAATTCAGCACCAGGTCGGTCTCTACACACCTTTGAAGAATCATCTTTAGGTTTCCCAGGCAGTCATCGAATGAATCACCATAGACGGTGAAATCATCCATGAAAACCTCAATAATTCGGGGGAAATGGTCTTTCCGGGTGGCAGTGTTCAATTTGCGGTAATCAATGCATACTCGCCATCCATTTTGTGCTCTCGTAGGAACTTTTTCACCATCCTGATTCTCAATTATAGTAATACCAGTTTTCTTGGGTACCACATGGATTGGTGATACCCATTGTGAATCAGAGATAGGGTATATGATTCCTGCATCAAGGAGCTTGATAATTTCCTTCTTGACCACTTCCATCATTGGAGGATTCAGCCTACGCTGAGGCTCACGGGATGGTTTAGACCCATCCTCCAATAATATCCGATGCATACACGTAGAGGGGCTGATTCCCTTAATATCAGCCAGAGTCCATCCAATAGCAGTCTTGTGGTCCCTCAAAACATTAACCAATTTCTCTTCCTGAGTAGCAGTGAGGCTACTAGAGATGATCACTGGAAGAGTGTCTCCTTTACCCAAGTATGCGTACTTGAGATGAGCTGGTAGAGGTTTTAGGTCAAGAGAGGGGGGATTCACAATGGAAGGTTTGGTGGGCTCAAGAGAGGGTTTCAAGTCTATCAAGGTAGGAGAAGGAGAAGAAGAAGAAGAAGAAGAAGAAGAAGAAGAAGAAGAAGAAGAAGCCTCTCCAATGGCCAAGGTAGATAGACTTTGAAGAAAGTCCTGCTCATCTGGAGAGAGATCAAGAATGGTCTCGAGCAGATCTATGAACTCAAAAGAGGATAAGTTGTCGACACACTCGTCAATTGAGTCGATGGTGCAAATAGCGGAGACATTCCCATCAGAAGGATGCTTGATAGCATCCAAGATGTTGAAAGAGATGGTCTCTCCGTCAAATTCCATAGAAAGAGTGTCATTGTGCACATCAATCTTGGTTCGGGCAGTTTTAAGGAAGGGTCTTCCCAGAAGAATGGGAGTCGAATGCGGTGAGCTATCAGACTCATCCATACGCAGAATATAGAAATCCGCGGGGAAGATAAGGCCATTGACCTTAACCAGGACATCCTCTATAACTCCCTCTGGCACAGCAGTGGAACGATCGGCTAGTTGAAGGATCACCCCGGTCTTTGTCAAAGGTCCTAAACCGAGGGAAGAATAGATAGAAAAGGGCATGACATTGATAGATGCCCCAAGATCGAGCATGCACCGAGCAAATTCATGGTGCCCAATGCTGCAAGGAATGGCAAACATGCCAGGGTCTTTTTGCTTCTCTGGAAGCTTCTTGCGAATAACCGCAGAGACATTCTCACTCATTGTTACTCTCTCATGACCATTTAGCTTTCTCTTATTCGTACACAAGTCCTTGAGACACCCATCCCAAATCCACCGCCTTCGACCGCTTCCAGAGTCGTTCAATATACTTATCAAAAGTGTATTGACGATTCTGATGAAGTAGCATGGATGATGTTAGCAGGAATGAAACCTAAGCTTCGGAAGCAGATAGGTTTTATGGATGCCTATGATATGATCAAGGCGCTTAAGGAAATGTTCCAAAAGCAGGCTAATATTCAGCGCTACAAGGTCACCAAGTTATTAATCAAGAGCAAGATGGCTCGTGGCTCCTCTGTGGATAATCATGTCTTCAAGATGAGAAGTCACATTGATTACTTAGAGAGACTTGGTTCGCCTATTCCAAGGGAATTCGCGATTGATATGATTCTTGGATCGCTTCCTCCGAGCTTTGATTTGTTCATTACTGAATATCATAAGCGTCGGATGGAGATGATGATCACGGAATTGCATAAGATGCTTAAACATGCAGAGAAGGACATAGAGGCAAAAGTTGTCATTGATGCCCTCAGGATTGAAAGGGAAAGAGAGTTGAATAGACAAGCCGCATGGGAGAGCTGAATCAAGAGTAAAGGCAAGGAGTCGCCTAAACCCGAGGAATCGGAAGAAGTGATTGCATGTTCTATGCGTGATCACTGGAGAGCAAGATGTAAGATATGTCAAGAAGAAGAATCAATGGTTGTCATTTCAGGTATTCCTCTTCCTAAATCTCTACTTGGATATTAGATATCCACTGTAATTCTCACATTTTGAATGTGTAGGATATTACTCAGAAGTAGAAGATTAGCTAGAGGAGAAGTCAACCTACAAGTGGGGAATGAAGCCAGAGTTGCTACATTAGCTCTAGGATTTTATTGACTTAGCCATTGTGGACTTGTAATGAAATAAATGTTATTTCGACATTAGCGTTAAAATGGTTATAAAATTTATTAATTGCAATAATAAAATTTTCCTAGATTTGTCTATTTGAAATGTTCACTTAGAAAATAACCTTTATATGCTAAATAATAACTCCATTGATTTCATACTTCTAGCAATGTCATCTAAGTCACAGAATAAGAATCGCATTTCTAAAACTCCACCCTATGTGGAAAGTTTGTCTCACTGGATCTAGGATCAATTGAGACGTGCGAATTTTATTTATCAAACAGGATGACAAGAACGGGCAACCATCATGAAGTTGATGGGTTAGTTTGTTGAGTCTCATGCATATAGATGCATGAGAGACAAAAAGCAAGCCGGCTAGAAATAAGGAGTATCAGAATTTCATATTAAAGTGTTTTAAGTAAAAGGTTTACTTAATGAAACACAAAATATTTGAAATGTTCAAAGTATTTAATAATGAAATTCGATATTGCCTTGATAAGATAATAAGAGCACTTCGATCAGATCGAAGTGGCAAGTATTTGAGTCAATAGTTTGACAATTATCTTAGAAATTATGAAAATGGTTTCACAATTAATTCTATATGCCACATCTCACAATGTGCACATAAAGAAGAAAATGAAACTTATTGGATAAGATTCAGTCTATGCCTCCGAGATTCTTATAGGTTTATACTCTTGAATATACTAAACACTGAATATCATAAGGTTCAAATGGACACCATATGTGATATGGATTTGGGATAGTCCCAAATTGTCTTTAAAGATTGAAGTACGACTCGTGTCAAAAGGTTTGACAGTGTCAACACAACAATCTTTCTGGAATATCAACTCGATATTGTTTTACATCCATTATGAGTTCAAATTGTTTGCTACTCATAATTCAGACTTCTTTAAAAGAGATCTCATCTCCTAAAGAAGCAGTGGGAGTGTAATACATCTCGAAAGGTTCGAGGTCCACATACTAGTGATGAACCATTATTGAGGCTATCAAGTAGTTGATAAGGCTATACTTGAAACATAAGGTACTCCTCATAGGCCTGGTAGACATTAGGCTGAGAGATATGATCTCTCATAAAAGATGGTCATAGAGGATGAGTCGACTTTCTACCGAGGAGACTGTAAAGAGACAATGTTCTCAAAATGGTTGGACCATGAGAACTGAGATGCAACGCATATACAAGCAATCATGTTTGGAACTTGATTGAAGTATCCAATGGCTTGATGACCATTACATACAGCACATGAATAACCTAAAAATAGCAAAGAAAGTAGCTATAGTATGGGCTATAGTAAAAGGACTTTCTCACTTGTTGCTATTACGAATTCTAACTTCCGTAGCACAATGCGATTGTGAATGATGGAACAAGGATATAAAACTCACATTCCCTTATAGGAAATTTACTGTGGATGTATCTTTGATACATGGCAAGAGTTTTGTGATCGCAAGAATTCTGAAAGGTAAATTCATGAATTCATGAATGGTCATAAATAGTCTGTCTATTTCATTACGTTTTGTCTGTAAGGAAGAGCGAAGAAGCTGCGAGGCCCAGACTCCTACGGTAGGGTCATTTTGAGAAGAATCTCCCCTTGACAGACTTATTTATCTCCCAAGTAGCGGCGATTAAAGCAAGCATCTCATGATGAATCTATTTGACAAAGTAAATTGAAGAATTTGATATAATCAAAATAGATGCGACCTGATAAGAGGTATTTTTGCAGTCGTTTTACACTTACTAAAAGAAATTTATAACCCTAGACTTAACTACAATAAAGTAGACAGTGGAAGTAGGGGTCGAACCACAGAGAGCTATTTAGACTAAACTAGGTGAAAAGATTACTTCTCTAATGAAAATGGACTCAATAAAAATAGAAACTAAAATAAAGAGAAACCAAGACCATAAATAAAGCCAAACACAAGACCTAAAACAAGACACACAATTGGGGGGGTTGTTGATTGGTTGATTGCAACAAAATGAAAGTAACAAGTAAAGAGAAAACTTAAAGTAAAGATTAAGAGATGTGGTGGTTTTGTGGAATGAGGCATAGTTTCGTGTAGTGAATTTGTGTGTAACTTTATCCTTGATTATAACAATGAATTTGGAATTAATCTCTTAAGTGCAGTAAGATGAGCTCTAACCGATAAATAACTCAAACGAAAAGATAGGGTTTTCGTTTAGATGAGCTCGTAAATAAAAACACTAACCTATTTGAATATCATAACCAATTCAATAGAAATCATTGGTTATTTAAACAAATCAAAACCTCCTAAACAATGAGCTTGTTTAGAACTGTTCAGATCGTTGTGAGTTATTTGCACTTGGCTATTATTCAAATTCTAATGGATGCTATTGAGCAAAGCAACCAAAGGAATTTTGTGGCCCTTGTTAATTACTATTGAACATAGAATTGACCGAAATAAACTTAAGATAATTCATTGAGCATGAAAGATAATAAGTAAATAAAAACAGAATATAACCGTTCAAATGAAATTCATTATTAATGGTCTCAAAAGTTACAACACAAAAACATAAACACTAACTATGCCTCGAAGGGCTTACTCGAAATACATGGAAAAGAAAGAAAAGAAAATAATGATAGAACCCATTAATGAAGCGCGGACGGAAGAATGAAGCTTGCTTGACTTGCCCAACTCCAAGAGAGAGAATGATGAAGTTCAAAAGTGATTAGAATGGATGCCTTGCACCTGGTTATATAACCCTCTCAAAAGGTGATCATGAGGGATGAATGAAGATCCATGCAAAGAGTGTGAAGGAAGCATGGCAAAGGCATGAAGAGTGCATGCTAAGTGCATGATAGATCTGTCCAGAAGATGGTCAATTTGGGACACGTATATCTCTGAATTGGGCTCTGGTGATATGGAATGAATTGTGGGCCTTGTTCTCTTCTTTCCAACAGTATATAGCATGCATATAGAGAAGGCCCAGATTGTGAGTTATGGCCGAAATACTGAGGCTGTGTCGGCAGGCCCGAGTCTTGATTATTATTTCCATCTTGTGCTCCAACATCTTTTCTCCAAGTTATGCTCCATCTAAATTGCACCTGAAATCACGTAAATATATCATTAGCAGTATCAACATTCAAGTTGTGATTATTATCCTTATAAATAGAATATTAACACATATAATGGTGCAATATCATATATGTATAGGGTATAAAATGTGTATAATTAATGACTTATCAAATCACCCCACACTTAAACATTTGATCGTCCTCGAGCAAACATTGTAACTTGTATTGGTAAGATGGGTCCGATGTTTTTGACTCGCTCTTCACTTATATACCAGCCAATAATGATCTTTGGTCCCTTGTGTAAGATTCCATGCACTTTGGTGAAACTCGCACTCACTCTCTTTTTGTATAGTGGAATATGAATATGGAATATGTGGAGTGTCTCTCATAATAACTCTCAGCTCTCAAATGAATCGTGATTTCCTACCTTGGTCGTGAGGGGAATTCTCAAGTTATGTTTGGTGGAATATGATGGAATATGGTGGATAATACATATATATATACTACGTAATTGGTTTGCTTGTCTACTTCGCCACTTTCGGTCAAATTGTCACTTGGTTTTCTAAACTCATGCCTCTACTCTCCGAAAAGATATCGCCTATACCTCTATCTTCTTGGAATAATGAACCTCCTAATGTGCATACCTCCTAGCACCTTCAGTCATCTGGCCCAAAATGTGTCAACCTAGCTGCTGGCCTGAGATGTATGACTGGAATCCACTCTTTCTCACAAATCGGGTAAACTAAGGTTTAGGCCATGTACAAGGGAAGCAAGTTTGAGTCATGCAATCTTTTTTGTTTTTTTATTTATTTATTTATTTATTTATTTATTTATTTATTTTTTTTTTGTTTTTATTTTTTTTTGTTTGTTTTTATTTTATTTTATTTTATTTTTTTTGTTTTTTTTTTTTTTTTAAGATTGTGACTCAAATCTATTAGGATTATAGGGGTCTAACTTGCCTTTGTGTCAAAAATAGAGTTTACCCGAGAATCTACCCTCATAAATTTGTCTCTAAGATGCATCTCCTCACGAATACACTCGGTGCACAAAGCTCATCTACTACACATAAGCCCTCAACTTCTGACACTAACCTCTACTTCCCGTCCCCTATCTTCTTATATAATGCCTAACCCTCCTTCTCCAAAACCAAGCAACAAAGTGACTTTAGAAGCTAATAGACTTGGATATTATTTATATATATACGAGATGATATAGTGGGTTATTATGGATATTATACTATAAACAACTTGAGTTCCGGGTCACGGTCCAATGGTAAGTCCTCACATGATTTCTCGCGCAAATCTCTAAATTATTGGCACTCAAACAACAAATCGAGTTCACCAGTGACAAACGATCCCTAAACCAACGACCTCAATTCTTCTTGAACTGGTCTATATGATCCTTTTGAGTCTAAACAAGTTCCACCACATTATTCAATACAAGTTACAGTTCTCTCTCATTCCATTTGATTTTTAATTGGGCATTTTTATTTGAGGCTTAAAAATGGGTTTTTATTATTTTTTTTTTTTTTTTTTTTTTTTTTAATACCTAACATGCAATAAAGACTCCACCCCACACTGAAACTTTTACTCGTCCCTGAGTAAAGCTAAGCACAAAGTAGTGATGCAATGCAAGAAAAAGAAAATAAACAAGGAAAAACACAACCTTTATTCGCAGGGTTGCCTCCCAGTAGCGCCTCTCTTTAACGTCGTTGGCCCGACGTTTCCATCTCCTCAAGCAGTGGATGCTGGCTCTCCAAGCTCGTGAATGTCAATCCAACTCGCATCGAAACTCTCATGAAACCGCTTCAGCCGGTGCCCGTTGACCTTGAAGACCTTCCCTGAATCAAGACCCTGAATTTCTGCTGCACCATAATCGAACACTTTGGTCACAAGAAAGGGCCCAATCCACCTACTTTGTAGCTTGCCCGGGTGTAATTTGAGTCTAGAGTTAAACAGCAACACCTTGTCACCCACTTTGAAATTCTTGTGGGCAAGCTTCTTGTCGTGATACATCTTGGTCTTCTCCTTGAAGATTCGGGAGTTCTCATACGCGTCATTTCGGATCTCCTCTAACTCCTGGATTTGTAGCTTCCGGTTGAGTGCATCATTTGGGTAGTCTAGATGGCACTTCTTGATGGCCCAATAGGCTCTGTGCTCGAGTTCAACTGGGAGATGGCAAGCCTTTCCATAGACGAGCCGATAAGGGGACATGCCGACAGGGGACTTGAACGCAGTCCTGTAAGCCCAGAGTGCGTCATTCAACCGAAGACTCCAGTCTTTCCTGGTGGGGTTCACCACTTTCTCCAAAACGCCTTTGATCTCCCTATTTGAAAGCTCTGCTTGGCCATTGGTTTGAGGGTGGTAAGCTGTCGAGGTTTTATGCGTCACATGGTATTGCTTCATTAATGCCTTGAAACTCCGGTTGCAGAAATGGGTTCCTCTATCACTGATGATGACTCTCGGGACCCCAAACCTACTAAAGATCTGGTCCTTCACAAAATCCACAACCGTTTTTGCATCTGCCCGTTTTGTGGCCTTGGCCTCAACCCACTTGGAGACATAATCGACTGCCAGGAGGATATACTCAAAACCGTATGAGGGAGGGAAAGGTCCCATAAAGTCGATACCCCACACTTCAAAGACCTCACATGCAAGAATATACTTCATCGGCATCTCGTCTCTTTTGGTTATTCCTCCCGTTCTCTGGCATCTCTCACATGACTTCACGAAGAAGTAAGCATCCTTATGTAGAGTGGGCCAGAAGAAGCCACACTCAAGGACCTTATGAGCCGTCCGCTTGGCGCCAAAGTGTCCTCCACACTCCAGAGAGTGACAAAACTCAAGCACGGATCGGACCTCATTATCGGGTATACATCTTCGAATAATTTGATCCGCGCAAATCCGAAAGAGGTAAGGCTCATCCCAAATATAAATTCGGGAATCATATCGGATTCGATCAGCCTGTGCACGTGTAAGATCCTCTGGTAGGTCTTTAGCCACCAGGTAATTTACTATATCAGCATACCATGGTGTATAGCTTTGCACGGCATAGAGATATTCCTCAGGGAAAAACTCCGATATTGGGGTACCCTCCTCAATTCTCGTAGGAAGGCGGCTAAGGTGATCGGCAACTAGATTCTCTGATCCTTGTTTATCTCTAATCTCCAAGTCGAACTCCTGGAGCAACAATATCCAACGAAGTAGTCTCGGCTTGGATTCTTTCTTCTTGAAAAGATGCCTCAATGCGGCATGGTCAGAGTATATAAATCACCTTAACCCCTAAGAGGTAGGACCTAAATTTTTCCAGCGCAAAAACAATGGCTAGCAACTCTTTCTCCGTAGTGGTATAGTTGCACTGAGCATCGTCTAAGGTCCTAGATGCATAGGAGATAACATGGGGTTCTCGCCCATCCCGCTGCCCAAGAACAGCTCCAACTGCCCTATCGCTCGCATCGCACATGATCTCGAAAGGCAGATTCCAATCTGGAGCTTTAATGATGGGGGCAGAACACATTTTCTCCTTGAGAAGGTCGAATGCCGCTTGGCACTTCTCATTAAACTCAAAAGAAGCCTCTTTTTGGAGAAGAAGACAAAGAGGTTGCGCGATTTTTGAGAAATCTTTGATGAAGCGCCTATAAAAGCCGGCATGACCAAGAAATGATCGAATGTCCTTCACACCGGTCGGGTACGGAAGGGATCTAATGACATCGATCTTTGCTTTATCTACTTCAAGACCCCGAGAGGAAACCACATCGCCTAAGACTATGCCCTGATCCACCATGAAATGACATTTCTCGTAATTCAGCACCAGGTCGGTCTCTACACACCTTTGAAGAATCATCTTTAGGTTTCCCAGGCAGTCATCGAATGAATCACCATAGACGGTGAAATCATCCATGAAAACCTCAATAATTCGGGTAACATAATCAGAGAAGATGGACATCATACATCTCTGAAATGTACCGGGTGCGTTACACAACCCAAAAGGCATACGTCTGTAGGCAAAGGTGCCAAAAGGGCACGTGAAGGTAGTCTTTTCTTGATCCTCGGGGGCGATGGCTATTTGAAAGTAACCAGAGAAACCATCTAAGAAGCAATAATGGTGGCGCCCAGCAAGGCGCTCAAGAAGGGAAGGGGGAAATGGTCTTTCCGGGTGGCAGTGTTCAATTTGCGGTAATCAATGCATACTCGCCATCCATTTTGTGCTCTCGTAGGAACTTTTTCACCATCCTGATTCTCAATTATAGTAATACCAGTTTTCTTGGGTACCACATGGATTGGTGATACCCATTGTGAATCAGAGATAGGGTATATGATTCCTGCATCAAGGAGCTTGATAATTTCCTTCTTGACCACTTCCATCATTGGAGGATTCAGCCTACGCTGAGGCTCACGGGATGGTTTAGACCCATCCTCCAATAATATCCGATGCATACACGTAGAGGGGCTGATTCCCTTAATATCAGCCAGAGTCCATCCAATAGCAGTCTTGTGGTCCCTCAAAACATTAACCAATTTCTCTTCCTGAGTAGCAGTGAGGCTACTAGAGATGATCACTGGAAGAGTGTCTCCTTTACCCAAGTATGCGTACTTGAGATGAGCTGGTAGAGGTTTTAGGTCAAGAGAGGGGGGATTCACAATGGAAGGTTTGGTGGGCTCAAGAGAGGGTTTCAAGTCTATCAAGGTAGGAGAAGGAGAAGAAGAAGAAGAAG
Source organism: Juncus effusus (assembly GCA_027726005.1). Classification (NCBI taxonomy): domain Eukaryota; kingdom Viridiplantae; phylum Streptophyta; class Magnoliopsida; order Poales; family Juncaceae; genus Juncus; species Juncus effusus. The sequence goes on along the minus strand of CM050900.1, from coordinate 1,144,997 downwards.
AAGAAGAAGAAGAAGAAGAAGAAGAAGAAGAAGCCTCTCCAATGGCCAAGGTAGATAGACTTTGAAGAAAGTCCTGCTCATCTGGAGAGAGATCAAGAATGGTCTCGAGCAGATCTATGAACTCAAAAGAGGATAAGTTGTCGACACACTCGTCAATTGAGTCGATGGTGCAAATAGCGGAGACATTCCCATCAGAAGGATGCTTGATAGCATCCAAGATGTTGAAAGAGATGGTCTCTCCGTCAAATTCCATAGAAAGAGTGCCATTGTGCACATCAATCTTGGTTCGGGCAGTTTTAAGGAAGGGTCTTCCCAGAAGAATGGGAGTCGAATGCGGTGAGCTATCAGACTCATCCATACGCAGAATATAGAAATCCGCGGGGAAGATAAGGCCATTGACCTTAACCAGGACATCCTCTATAACTCCCTCTGGCACAGCAGTGGAACGATCGGCTAGTTGAAGGATCACCCCGGTCTTTGTCAAAGGTCCTAAACCGAGGGAAGAATAGATAGAAAAGGGCATGACATTGATAGATGCCCCAAGATCGAGCATGCACCGAGCAAATTCATGGTGCCCAATGCTGCAAGGAATGGCAAACATGCCAGGGTCTTTTTGCTTCTCTGGAAGCTTCTTGCGAATAACCGCAGAGACATTCTCACTCATTGTTACTCTCTCATGACCATTTAGCTTTCCCTTATTCGTACACAAGTCCTTGAGACACCCATCCCAAATCCACCGCCTTCGACCGCTTCCAGAGTCGTTCAATATACTTATCAAAAGTGTATTGACGATTCTGATGAAGTAGCATGGATGATGTTAGCAGGAATGAAACCTAAGCTTCGGAAGCAGATAGGTTTTATGGATGCCTATGATATGATCAAGGCGCTTAAGGAAATGTTCCAAAAGCAGGCTAATATTCAGCGCTACAAGGTCACCAAGTTATTAATCAAGAGCAAGATGGCTCGTGGCTCCTCTGTGGATAATCATGTCTTCAAGATGAGAAGTCACATTGATTACTTAGAGAGACTTGGTTCGCCTATTCCAAGGGAATTCGCGATTGATATGATTCTTGGATCGCTTCCTCCGAGCTTTGATTTGTTCATTACTGAATATCATAAGCGTCGGATGGAGATGATGATCACGGAATTGCATAAGATGCTTAAACATGCAGAGAAGGACATAGAGGCAAAAGTTGTCATTGATGCCCTCAGGATTGAAAGGGAAAGAGAGTTGAATAGACAAGCCGCATGGGAGAGCTGAATCAAGAGTAAAGGCAAGGAGTCGCCTAAACCCGAGGAATCGGAAGAAGTGATTGCATGTTCTATGCGTGATCACTGGAGAGCAAGATGTAAGATATGTCAAGAAGAAGAATCAATGGTTGTCATTTCAGGTATTCCTCTTCCTAAATCTCTACTTGGATATTAGATATCCACTGTAATTCTCACATTTTGAATGTGTAGGATATTACTCAGAAGTAGAAGATTAGCTAGAGGAGAAGTCAACCTACAAGTGGGGAATGAAGCCAGAGTTGCTACATTAGCTCTAGGATTTTATTGACTTAGCCATTGTGGACTTGTAATGAAATAAATGTTATTTCGACATTAGCGTTAAAATGGTTATAAAATTTATTAATTGCAATAATAAAATTTTCCTAGATTTGTCTATTTGAAATGTTCACTTAGAAAATAACCTTTATATGCTAAATAATAACTCCATTGATTTCATACTTCTAGCAATGTCATCTAAGTCACAGAATAAGAATCGCATTTCTAAAACTCCACCCTATGTGGAAAGTTTGTCTCACTGGATCTAGGATCAATTGAGACGTGCGAATTTTATTTATCAAACAGGATGACAAGAACGGGCAACCATCATGAAGTTGATGGGTTAGTTTGTTGAGTCTCATGCATATAGATGCATGAGAGACAAAAAGCAAGCCGGCTAGAAATAAGGAGTATCAGAATTTCATATTAAAGTGTTTTAAGTAAAAGGTTTACTTAATGAAACACAAAATATTTGAAATGTTCAAAGTATTTAATAATGAAATTCGATATTGCCTTGATAAGATAATAAGAGCACTTCGATCAGATCGAAGTGGCAAGTATTTGAGTCAATAGTTTGACAATTATCTTAGAAATTATGAAAATGGTTTCACAATTAATTCTATATGCCGCATCTCACAATGTGCACATAAAGAAGAAAATGAAACTTATTGGATAAGATTCAGTCTATGCCTCCGAGATTCTTATAGGTTTATACTCTTGAATATACTAAACACTGAATATCATAAGGTTCAAATGGACACCATATGTGATATGGATTTGGGATAGTCCCAAATTGTCTTTAAAGATTGAAGTACGACTCGTGTCAAAAGGTTTGACAGTGTCAACACAACAATCTTTCTGGAATATCAACTCGATATTGTTTTACATCCATTATGAGTTCAAATTGTTTGCTACTCATAATTCAGACTTCTTTAAAAGAGATCTCATCTCCTAAAGAAGCAGTGGGAGTGTAATACATCTCGAAAGGTTCGAGGTCCACATACTAGTGATGAACCATTATTGAGGCTATCAAGTAGTTGATAAGGCTATACTTGAAACATAAGGTACTCCTCATAGGCCTGGTAGACATTAGGCTGAGAGATATGATCTCTCATAAAAGATGGTCATAGAGGATGAGTCGACTTTCTACCGAGGAGACTGTAAAGAGACAATGTTCTCAAAATGGTTGGACCATGAGAACTGAGATGCAACGCATATACAAGCAATCATGTTTGGAACTTGATTGAAGTATCCAATGGCTTGATGACCATTACATACAGCACATGAATAACCTAAAAATAGCAAAGAAAGTAGCTATAGTATGGGCTATAGTAAAAGGACTTTCTCACTTGTTGCTATTACGAATTCTAACTTCCGTAGCACAATGCGATTGTGAATGATGGAACAAGGATATAAAACTCACATTCCCTTATAGGAAATTTACTGTGGATGTATCTTTGATACATGGCAAGAGTTTTGTGATCGCAAGAATTCTGAAAGGTAAATTCATGAATTCATGAATGGTCATAAATAGTCTGTCTATTTCATTACGTTTTGTCTGTAAGGAAGAGCGAAGAAGCTGCGAGGCCCAGACTCCTACGGTAGGGTCATTTTGAGAAGAATCTCCCCTTGACAGACTTATTTATCTCCCAAGTAGCGGCGATTAAAGCAAGCATCTCATGATGAATCTATTTGACAAAGTAAATTGAAGAATTTGATATAATCAAAATAGATGCGACCTGATAAGAGGTATTTTTGCAGTCGTTTTACACTTACTAAAAGAAATTTATAACCCTAGACTTAACTACAATAAAGTAGACAGTGGAAGTAGGGGTCGAACCACAGAGAGCTATTTAGACTAAACTAGGTGAAAAGATTACTTCTCTAATGAAAATGGACTCAATAAAAATAGAAACTAAAATAAAGAGAAACCAAGACCATAAATAAAGCCAAACACAAGACCTAAAACAAGACACACAATTGGGGGGGTTGTTGATTGGTTGATTGCAACAAAATGAAAGTAACAAGTAAAGAGAAAACTTAAAGTAAAGATTAAGAGATGTGGTGGTTTTGTGGAATGAGGCATAGTTTCGTGTAGTGAATTTGTGTGTAACTTTATCCTTGATTATAACAATGAATTTGGAATTAATCTCTTAAGTGCAGTAAGATGAGCTCTAACCGATAAATAACTCAAACGAAAAGATAGGGTTTTCGTTTAGATGAGCTCGTAAATAAAAACACTAACCTATTTGAATATCATAACCAATTCAATAGAAATCATTGGTTATTTAAACAAATCAAAACCTCCTAAACAATGAGCTTGTTTAGAACTGTTCAGATCGTTGTGAGTTATTTGCACTTGGCTATTATTCAAATTCTAATGGATGCTATTGAGCAAAGCAACCAAAGGAATTTTGTGGCCCTTGTTAATTACTATTGAACATAGAATTGACCGAAATAAACTTAAGATAATTCATTGAGCATGAAAGATAATAAGTAAATAAAAACAGAATATAACCGTTCAAATGAAATTCATTATTAATGGTCTCAAAAGTTACAACACAAAAACATAAACACTAACTATGCCTCGAAGGGCTTACTCGAAATACATGGAAAAGAAAGAAAAGAAAATAATGATAGAACCCATTAATGAAGCGCGGACGGAAGAATGAAGCTTGCTTGACTTGCCCAACTCCAAGAGAGAGAATGATGAAGTTCAAAAGTGATTAGAATGGATGCCTTGCACCTGGTTATATAACCCTCTCAAAAGGTGATCATGAGGGATGAATAAAGATCCATGCAAAGAGTGTGAAGGAAGCATGGCAAAGGCATGAAGAGTGCATGCTAAGTGCATGATAGATCTGTCCAGAAGATGGTCAATTTGGGACACGTATATCTCTGAATTGGGCTCTGGTGATATGGAATGAATTGTGGGCCTTGTTCTCTTCTTTCCAACAGTATATAGCATGCATATAGAGAAGGCCCAGATTGTGAGTTATGGCCGAAATACTGAGGCTGTGTCGGCAGGCCCGAGTCTTGATTATTATTTCCATCTTGTGCTCCAACATCTTTTCTCCAAGTTATGCTCCATCTAAATTGCACCTGAAATCACGTAAATATATCATTAGCAGTATCAACATTCAAGTTGTGATTATTATCCTTATAAATAGAATATTAACACATATAATGGTGCAATATCATATATGTATAGGGTATAAAATGTGTATAATTAATGACTTATCAAATCACCCCACACTTAAACATTTGATCGTCCTCGAGCAAACATTGTAACTTGTATTGGTAAGATGGGTCCGATGTTTTTGACTCGCTCTTCACTTATATACCAGCCAATAATGATCTTTGGTCCCTTGTGTAAGATTCCATGCACTTTGGTGAAACTCGCACTCACTCTCTTTTTGTATAGTGGAATATGAATATGGAATATGTGGAGTGTCTCTCATAATAACTCTCAGCTCTCAAATGAATCGTGATTTCCTACCTTGGTCGTGAGGGGAATTCTCAAGTTATGTTTGGTGGAATATGATGGAATATGGTGGATAATACATATATATATACTACGTAATTGGTTTGCTTGTCTACTTCGCCACTTTCGGTCAAATTGTCACTTGGTTTTCTAAACTCATGCCTCTACTCTCCGAAAAGATATCGCCTATACCTCTATCTTCTTGGAATAATGAACCTCCTAATGTGCATACCTCCTAGCACCTTCAGTCATCTGGCCCAAAATGTGTCAACCTAGCTGCTGGCCTGAGATGTATGACTGGAATCCACTCTTTCTCACAAATCGGGTAAACTAAGGTTTAGGCCATGTACAAGGGAAGCAAGTTTGAGTCATGCAATCTTTTTTGTTTTTTTATTTATTTATTTATTTATTTATTTATTTATTTATTTTTTTTTTGTTTTTATTTTTTTTTGTTTGTTTTTATTTTATTTTATTTTATTTTTTTTGTTTTTTTTTTTTTTTTAAGATTGTGACTCAAATCTATTAGGATTATAGGGGTCTAACTTGCCTTTGTGTCAAAAATAGAGTTTACCCGAGAATCTACCCTCATAAATTTGTCTCTAAGATGCATCTCCTCACGAATACACTCGGTGCACAAAGCTCATCTACTACACATAAGCCCTCAACTTCTGACACTAACCTCTACTTCCCGTCCCCTATCTTCTTATATAATGCCTAACCCTCCTTCTCCAAAACCAAGCAACAAAGTGACTTTAGAAGCTAATAGACTTGGATATTATTTATATATATACGAGATGATATAGTGGGTTATTATGGATATTATACTATAAACAACTTGAGTTCCGGGTCACGGTCCAATGGTAAGTCCTCACATGATTTCTCGCGCAAATCTCTAAATTATTGGCACTCAAACAACAAATCGAGTTCACCAGTGACAAACGATCCCTAAACCAACGACCTCAATTCTTCTTGAACTGGTCTATATGATCCTTTTGAGTCTAAACAAGTTCCACCACATTATTCAATACAAGTTACAGTTCTCTCTCATTCCATTTGATTTTTAATTGGGCATTTTTATTTGAGGCTTAAAAATGGGTTTTTATTATTTTTATTTTTTTTTTTTTTTTTTTTAATACCTAACATGCAATAAAGACTCCACCCCACACTGAAACTTTTACTCGTCCCTGAGTAAAGCTAAGCACAAAGTAGTGATGCAATGCAAGAAAAAGAAAATAAACAAGGAAAAACACAACCTTTATTCGCAGGGTTGCCTCCCAGTAGCGCCTCTCTTTAACGTCGTTGGCCCGACGTTTCCATCTCCTCAAGCAGTGGATGCTGGCTCTCCAAGCTCGTGAATGTCAATCCAACTCGCATCGAAACTCTCATGAAACCGCTTCAGCCGGTGCCCGTTGACCTTGAAGACCTTCCCTGAATCAAGACCCTGAATTTCTGCTGCACCATAATCGAACACTTTGGTCACAAGAAAGGGCCCTATCCACCTACTTTGTAGCTTGCCCGGGTGTAATTTGAGTCTAGAGTTAAACAGCAACACCTTGTCACCCACTTTGAAATTCTTGTGGGCAAGCTTCTTGTCGTGATACATCTTGGTCTTCTCCTTGAAGATTCGGGAGTTCTCATACGCGTCATTTCGGATCTCCTCTAACTCCTGGATTTGTAGCTTCCGGTTGAGTGCATCATTTGGGTAGTCTAGATGGCACTTCTTGATGGCCCAATAGGCTCTGTGCTCGAGTTCAACTGGGAGATGGCAAGCCTTTCCATAGACGAGCCGATAAGGGGACATGCCGACAGGGGACTTGAACGCAGTCCTGTAAGCCCAGAGTGCGTCATTCAACCGAAGACTCCAGTCTTTCCTGGTGGGGTTCACCACTTTCTCCAAAACGCCTTTGATCTCCCTATTTGAAAGCTCTGCTTGGCCATTGGTTTGAGGGTGGTAAGCTGTCGAGGTTTTATGCGTCACATGGTATTGCTTCATTAATGCCTTGAAACTCCGGTTGCAGAAATGGGTTCCTCTATCACTGATGATGACTCTCGGGACCCCAAACCTACTAAAGATCTGGTCCTTCACAAAATCCACAACCGTTTTTGCATCTGCCCGTTTTGTGGCCTTGGCCTCAACCCACTTGGAGACATAATCGACTGCCAGGAGGATATACTCAAAACCGTATGAGGGAGGGAAAGGTCCCATAAAGTCGATACCCCACACTTCAAAGACCTCACATGCAAGAATATACTTCATCGGCATCTCGTCTCTTTTGGTTATTCCTCCCGTTCTCTGGCATCTCTCACATGACTTCACGAAGAAGTAAGCATCCTTATGTAGAGTGGGCCAGAAGAAGCCACACTCAAGGACCTTATGAGCCGTCCGCTTGGCGCCAAAGTGTCCTCCACACTCCAGAGAGTGACAAAACTCAAGCACGGATCGGACCTCATTATCGGGTATACATCTTCGAATAATTTGATCCGCGCAAATCCGAAAGAGGTAAGGCTCATCCCAAATATAAATTCGGGAATCATATCGGATTCGATCAGCCTGTGCACGTGTAAGATCCTCTGGTAGGTCTTTAGCCACCAGGTAATTTACTATATCAGCATACCATGGTGTATAGCTTTGCACGGCATAGAGATATTCCTCAGGGAAAAACTCCGATATTGGGGTACCCTCCTCAATTCTCGTAGGAAGGCGGCTAAGGTGATCGGCAACTAGATTCTCTGATCCTTGTTTATCTCTAATCTCCAAGTCGAACTCCTGGAGCAACAATATCCAACGAAGTAGTCTCGGCTTGGATTCTTTCTTCTTGAAAAGATGCCTCAATGCGGCATGGTCAGAGTATATAAATCACCTTAACCCCTAAGAGGTAGGACCTAAATTTTTCCAGCGCAAAAACAATGGCTAGCAACTCTTTCTCCGTAGTGGTATAGTTGCACTGAGCATCGTCTAAGGTCCTAGATGCATAGGAGATAACATGGGGTTCTCGCCCATCCCGCTGCCCAAGAACAGCTCCAACTGCCCTATCGCTCGCATCGCACATGATCTCGAAAGGCAGATTCCAATCTGGAGCTTTAATGATGGGGGCAGAACACAGTTTCTCCTTGAGAAGGTCGAATGCCGCTTGGCACTTCTCATTAAACTCAAAAGAAGCCTCTTTTTGGAGAAGAAGACAAAGAGGTTGCGCGATTTTTGAGAAATCTTTGATGAAGCGCCTATAAAAGCCGGCATGACCAAGAAATGATCGAATGTCCTTCACACTGGTCGGGTACGGAAGGGATCTAATGACATCGATCTTTGCTTTATCTACTTCAAGACCCCGAGAGGAAACCACATGGCCTAAGACTATGCCCTGATCCACCATGAAATGACATTTCTCGTAATTCAGCACCAGGTCGGTCTCTACACACCTTTGAAGAATCATCTTTAGGTTTCCCAGGCAGTCATCGAATGAATCACCATAGACGGTGAAATCATCCATGAAAACCTCAATAATTCGGGTAACATAATCAGAGAAGATGGACATCATACATCTCTGAAATGTACCGGGTGCGTTACACAACCCAAAAGGCATACGTCTGTAGGCAAAGGTGCCAAAAGGGCACGTGAAGGTAGTCTTTTCTTGATCCTCGGGGGCGATGGCTATTTGAAAGTAACCAGAGAAACCATCTAAGAAGCAATAATGGTGGCGCCCAGCAAGGCGCTCAAGAAGGGAAGGGGGAAATGGTCTTTCCGGGTGGCAGTGTTCAATTTGCGGTAATCAATGCATACTCGCCATCCATTTTGTGCTCTCGTAGGAACTTTTTCACCATCCTGATTCTCAATTATAGTAATACCAGTTTTCTTGGGTACCACATGGATTGGTGATACCCATTGTGAATCAGAGATAGGGTATATGATTCCTGCATCAAGGAGCTTGATAATTTCCTTCTTGACCACTTCCATCATTGGAGGATTCAGCCTACGCTGAGGCTCACGGGATGGTTTAGACCCATCCTCCAATAATATCCGATGCATACACGTAGAGGGGCTGATTCCCTTAATATCAGCCAGAGTCCATCCAATAGCAGTCTTGTGGTCCCTCAAAACATTAACCAATTTCTCTTCCTGAGTAGCAGTGAGGCTACTAGAGATGATCACTGGAAGAGTGTCTCCTTTACCCAAGTATGCGTACTTGAGATGAGCTGGTAGAGGTTTTAGGTCAAGAGAGGGGGGATTCACAATGGAAGGTTTGGTGGGCTCAAGAGAGGGTTTCAAGTCTATCAAGGTAGGAGAAGGAGAAGAAGAAGAAGAAGAAGAAGAAGAAGAAGAAGAAGAAGCCTCTCCAATGGCCAAGGTAGATAGACTTTGAAGAAAGTCCTGCTCATCTGGAGAGAGATCAAGAATGGTCTCGAGCAGATCTATGAACTCAAAAGAGGATAAGTTGTCGACACACTCGTCAATTGAGTCGATGGTGCAAATAGCGGAGACATTCCCATCAGAAGGATGCTTGATAGCATCCAAGATGTTGAAAGAGATGGTCTCTCCGTCAAATTCCATAGAAAGAGTGCCATTGTGCACATCAATCTTGGTTCGGGCAGTTTTAAGGAAGGGTCTTCCCAGAAGAATGGGAGTCGAATGCGGTGAGCTATCAGACTCATCCATACGCAGAATATAGAAATCCGCGGGGAAGATAAGGCCATTGACCTTAACCAGGACATCCTCTATAACTCCCTCTGGCACAGCAGTAGAACGATCGGCTAGTTGAAGGATCACCCCGGTCTTTGTCAAAGGTCCTAAACCGAGGGAAGAATAGATAGAAAAGGGCATGACATTGATAGATGCCCCAAGATCGAGCATGCACCGAGCAAATTCATGGTGCCCAATGCTGCAAGGAATGGCAAACATGCCAGGGTCTTTTTGCTTCTCTGGAAGCTTCTTGCGAATAACCGCAGAGACATTCTCACTCATTGTTACTCTCTCATGACCATTTAGCTTTCTCTTATTCGTACACAAGTCCTTGAGACACCCATCCCAAATCCACCGCCTTCGACCGCTTCCAGAGTCGTTCAATATACTTATCAAAAGTGTATTGACGATTCTGATGAAGTAGCATGGATGATGTTAGCAGGAATGAAACCTAAGCTTCGGAAGCAGATAGGTTTTATGGATGCCTATGATATGATCAAGGCGCTTAAGGAAATGTTCCAAAAGCAGGCTAATATTCAGCGCTACAAGGTCACCAAGTTATTAATCAAGAGCAAGATGGCTCGTGGCTCCTCTGTGGATAATCATGTCTTCAAGATGAGAAGTCACATTGATTACTTAGAGAGACTTGGTTCGCCTATTCCAAGGGAATTCGCGATTGATATGATTCTTGGATCGCTTCCTCCGAGCTTTGATTTGTTCATTACTGAATATCATAAGCGTCGGATGGAGATGATGATCACGGAATTGCATAAGATGCTTAAACATGCAGAGAAGGACATAGAGGCAAAAGTTGTCATTGATGCCCTCAGGATTGAAAGGGAAAGAGAGTTGAATAGACAAGCCGCATGGGAGAGCTGAATCAAGAGTAAAGGCAAGGAGTCGCCTAAACCCGAGGAATCGGAAGAAGTGATTGCATGTTCTATGCGTGATCACTGGAGAGCAAGATGTAAGATATGTCAAGAAGAAGAATCAATGGTTGTCATTTCAGGTATTCCTCTTCCTAAATCTCTACTTGGATATTAGATATCCACTGTAATTCTCACATTTTGAATGTGTAGGATATTACTCAGAAGTAGAAGATTAGCTAGAGGAGAAGTCAACCTACAAGTGGGGAATGAAGCCAGAGTTGCTACATTAGCTCTAGGATTTTATTGACTTAGCCATTGTGGACTTGTAATGAAATAAATGTTATTTCGACATTAGCGTTAAAATGGTTATAAAATTTATTAATTGCAATAATAAAATTTTCCTAGATTTGTCTATTTGAAATGTTCACTTAGAAAATAACCTTTATATGCTAAATAATAACTCCATTGATTTCATACTTCTAGCAATGTCATCTAAGTCACAGAATAAGAATCGCATTTCTAAAACTCCACCCTATGTGGAAAGTTTGTCTCACTGGATCTAGGATCAATTGAGACGTGCGAATTTTATTTATCAAACAGGATGACAAGAACGGGCAACCATCATGAAGTTGATGGGTTAGTTTGTTGAGTCTCATGCATATAGATGCATGAGAGACAAAAAGCAAGCCGGCTAGAAATAAGGAGTATCAGAATTTCATATTAAAGTGTTTTAAGTAAAAGGTTTACTTAATGAAACACAAAATATTTGAAATGTTCAAAGTATTTAATAATGAAATTCGATATTGCCTTGATAAGATAATAAGAGCACTTCGATCAGATCGAAGTGGCAAGTATTTGAGTCAATAGTTTGACAATTATCTTAGAAATTATGAAAATGGTTTCACAATTAATTCTATATGCCGCATCTCACAATGTGCACATAAAGAAGAAAATGAAACTTATTGGATAAGATTCAGTCTATGCCTCCGAGATTCTTATAGGTTTATACTCTTGAATATACTAAACACTGAATATCATAAGGTTCAAATGGACACCATATGTGATATGGATTTGGGATAGTCCCAAATTGTCTTTAAAGATTGAAGTACGACTCGTGTCAAAAGGTTTGACAGTGTCAACACAACAATCTTTCTGGAATATCAACTCGATATTGTTTTACATCCATTATGAGTTCAAATTGTTTGCTACTCATAATTCAGACTTCTTTAAAAGAGATCTCATCTCCTAAAGAAGCAGTGGGAGTGTAATACATCTCGAAAGGTTCGAGGTCCACATACTAGTGATGAACCATTATTGAGGCTATCAAGTAGTTGATAAGGCTATACTTGAAACATAAGGTACTCCTCATAGGCCTGGTAGACATTAGGCTGAGAGATATGATCTCTCATAAAAGATGGTCATAGAGGATGAGTCGACTTTCTACCGAGGAGACTGTAAAGAGACAATGTTCTCAAAATGGTTGGACCATGAGAACTGAGATGCAACGCATATACAAGCAATCATGTTTGGAACTTGATTGAAGTATCCAATGGCTTGATGACCATTACATACAGCACATGAATAACCTAAAAATAGCAAAGAAAGTAGCTATAGTATGGGCTATAGTAAAAGGACTTTCTCACTTGTTGCTATTACGAATTCTAACTTCCGTAGCACAATGCGATTGTGAATGATGGAACAAGGATATAAAACTCACATTCCCTTATAGGAACTTTACTGTGGATGTATCTTTGATACATGGCAAGAGTTTTGTGATCGCAAGAATTCTGAAAGGTAAATTCATGAATTCATGAATGGATTAAAGCAAGCATCTCATGATGAATCTATTTGACAAAGTAAATTGAAGAATTTGATATAATCAAAATAGATGCGACCTGATAAGAGGTATTTTTGCAGTCGTTTTACACTTACTAAAAGAAATTTATAACCCTAGACTTAACTACAATAAAGTAGACAGTGGGAGTAGGGGTCGAACCACAGAGAGCTATTTAGACTAAACTAGGTGAAAAGATTACTTCTCTAATGAAAATGGACTCAATAAAAATAGAAACTAAAATAAAGAGAAACCAAGACCATAAATAAAGCCAAACACAAGACCTAAAACAAGACACACAATTGGGGGGGTTGTTGATTGGTTGATTGCAACAAAATGAAAGTAACAAGTAAAGAGAAAACTTAAAGTAAAGATTAAGAGATGTGGTGGTTTTGTGGAATGAGGCATAGTTTCGTGTAGTGAATTTGTGTGTAACTTTATCCTTGATTATAACAATGAATTTGGAATTAATCTCTTAAGTGCAGTAAGATGAGCTCTAACCGATAAATAACTCAAACGAAAAGATAGGGTTTTCGTTTAGATGAGCTCGTAAATAAAAACACTAACCTATTTGAATATCATAACCAATTCAATAGAAATCATTGGTTATTTAAACAAATCAAAACCTCCTAAACAATGAGCTTGTTTAGAACTGTTCAGATCGTTGTGAGTTATTTGCACTTGGCTATTATTCAAATTCTAATGGATGCTATTGAGCAAAGCAACCAAAGGAATTTTGTGGCCCTTGTTAATTACTATTGAACATAGAATTGACCGAAATAAACTTAAGATAATTCATTGAGCATGAAAGATAATAAGTAAATAAAAACAGAATATAACCGTTCAAATGAAATTCATTATTAATGGTCTCAAAAGTTACAACACAAAAACATAAACACTAACTATGCCTCGAAGGGCTTACTCGAAATACATGGAAAAGAAAGAAAAGAAAATAATGATAGAACCCATTAATGAAGCGCGGACGGAAGAATGAAGCTTGCTTGACTTGCCCAACTCCAAGAGAGAGAATGATGAAGTTCAAAAGTGATTAGAATGGATGCCTTGCACCTGGTTATATAACCCTCTCAAAAGGTGATCATGAGGGATGAATGAAGATCCATGCAAAGAGTGTGAAGGAAGCATGGCAAAGGCATGAAGAGTGCATGCTAAGTGCATGATAGATCTGTCCAGAAGATGGTCAATTTGGGACACGTATATCTCTGAATTGGGCTCTGGTGATATGGAATGAATTGTGGGCCTTGTTCTCTTCTTTCCAACAGTATATAGCATGCATATAGAGAAGGCCCAGATTGTGAGTTATGGCCGAAATACTGAGGCTGTGTCGGCAGGCCCGAGTCTTGATTATTATTTCCATCTTGTGCTCCAACATCTTTTCTCCAAGTTATGCTCCATCTAAATTGCACCTGAAATCACGTAAATATATCATTAGCAGTATCAACATTCAAGTTGTGATTATTATCCTTATAAATAGAATATTAACACATATAATGGTGCAATATCATATATGTATAGGGTATAAAATGTGTATAATTAATGACTTATCAAATCACCCCACACTTAAACATTTGATCGTCCTCGAGCAAACATTGTAACTTGTATTGGTAAGATGGGTCCGATGTTTTTGACTCGCTCTTCACTTATATACCAGCCAATAATGATCTTTGGTCCCTTGTGTAAGATTCCATGCACTTTGGTGAAACTCGCACTCACTCTCTTTTTGTATAGTGGAATATGAATATGGAATATGTGGAGTGTCTCTCATAATAACTCTCAGCTCTCAAATGAATCGTGATTTCCTACCTTGGTCGTGAGGGGAATTCTCAAGTTATGTTTGGTGGAATATGATGGAATATGGTGGATAATACATATATATATACTACGTAATTGGTTTGCTTGTCTACTTCGCCACTTTCGGTCAAATTGTCACTTGGTTTTCTAAACTCATGCCTCTACTCTCCGAAAAGATATCGCCTATACCTCTATCTTCTTGGAATAATGAACCTCCTAATGTGCATACCTCCTAGCACCTTCAGTCATCTGGCCCAAAATGTGTCAACCTAGCTGCTGGCCTGAGATGTATGACTGGAATCCACTCTTTCTCACAAATCGGGTAAACTAAGGTTTAGGCCATGTACAAGGGAAGCAAGTTTGAGTCATGCAATCTTTTTTGTTTTTTTATTTATTTATTTATTTATTTATTTTTTTATTTATTTTTTTTTTGTTTTTATTTTTTTTTGTTTGTTTTTATTTTATTTTATTTTTTTTTTTTTGTTTTTTTTTTTTTTTTAAGATTGTGACTCAAATCTATTAGGATTATAGGGGTCTAACTTGCCTTTGTGTCAAAAATAGAGTTTACCCGAGAATCTACCCTCATAAATTTGTCTCTAAGATGCATCTCCTCACGAATACACTCGGTGCACAAAGCTCATCTACTACACATAAGCCCTCAACTTCTGACACTAACCTCTACTTCCCGTCCCCTATCTTCTTATATAATGCCTAACCCTCCTTCTCCAAAACCAAGCAACAAAGTGACTTTAGAAGCTAATAGACTTGGATATTATTTATATATATACGAGATGATATAGTGGGTTATTATGGATATTATACTATAAACAACTTGAGTTCCGGGTCACGGTCCAATGGTAAGTCCTCACATGATTTCTCGCGCAAATCTCTAAATTATTGGCACTCAAACAACAAATCGAGTTCACCAGTGACAAACGATCCCTAAACCAACGACCTCAATTCTTCTTGAACTGGTCTATATGATCCTTTTGAGTCTAAACAAGTTCCACCACATTATTCAATACAAGTTACAGTTCTCTCTCATTCCATTTGATTTTTAATTGGGCATTTTTATTTGAGGCTTAAAAATGGGTTTTTATTATTTTTTTTTTTTTTTTTTTTTTTTTTAATACCTAACATGCAATAAAGACTCCACCCCACACTGAAACTTTTACTCGTCCCTGAGTAAAGCTAAGCACAAAGTAGTGATGCAATGCAAGAAAAAGAAAATAAACAAGGAAAAACACAACCTTTATTCGCAGGGTTGCCTCCCAGTAGCGCCTCTCTTTAACGTCGTTGGCCCGACGTTTCCATCTCCTCAAGCAGTGGATGCTGGCTCTCCAAGCTCGTGAATGTCAATCCAACTCGCATCGAAACTCTCATGAAACCGCTTCAGCCGGTGCCCGTTGACCTTGAAGACCTTCCCTGAATCAAGACCCTGAATTTCTGCTGCACCATAATCGAACACTTTGGTCACAAGAAAGGGCCCTATCCACCTACTTTGTAGCTTGCCCGGGTGTAATTTGAGTCTAGAGTTAAACAGCAACACCTTGTCACCCACTTTGAAATTCTTGTGGGCAAGCTTCTTGTCGTGATACATCTTGGTCTTCTCCTTGAAGATTCGGGAGTTCTCATACGCGTCATTTCGGATCTCCTCTAACTCCTGGATTTGTAGCTTCCGGTTGAGTGCATCATTTGGGTAGTCTAGATGGCACTTCTTGATGGCCCAATAGGCTCTGTGCTCGAGTTCAACTGGGAGATGGCAAGCCTTTCCATAGACGAGCCGATAAGGGGACATGCCGACAGGGGACTTGAACGCAGTCCTGTAAGCCCAGAGTGCGTCATTCAACCGAAGACTCCAGTCTTTCCTGGTGGGGTTCACCACTTTCTCCAAAACGCCTTTGATCTCCCTATTTGAAAGCTCTGCTTGGCCATTGGTTTGAGGGTGGTAAGCTGTCGAGGTTTTATGCGTCACATGGTATTGCTTCATTAATGCCTTGAAACTCCGGTTGCAGAAATGGGTTCCTCTATCACTGATGATGACTCTCGGGACCCCAAACCTACTAAAGATCTGGTCCTTCACAAAATCCACAACCGTTTTTGCATCTGCCCGTTTTGTGGCCTTGGCCTCAACCCACTTGGAGACATAATCGACTGCCAGGAGGATATACTCAAAACCGTATGAGGGAGGGAAAGGTCCCATAAAGTCGATACCCCACACTTCAAAGACCTCACATGCAAGAATATACTTCATCGGCATCTCGTCTCTTTTGGTTATTCCTCCCGTTCTCTGGCATCTCTCACATGACTTCACGAAGAAGTAAGCATCCTTATGTAGAGTGGGCCAGAAGAAGCCACACTCAAGGACCTTATGAGCCGTCCGCTTGGCGCCAAAGTGTCCTCCACACTCCAGAGAGTGACAAAACTCAAGCACGGATCGGACCTCATTATCGGGTATACATCTTCGAATAATTTGATCCGCGCAAATCCGAAAGAGGTAAGGCTCATCCCAAATATAAATTCGGGAATCATATCGGATTCGATCAGCCTGTGCACGTGTAAGATCCTCTGGTAGGTCTTTAGCCACCAGGTAATTTACTATATCAGCATACCATGGTGTATAGCTTTGCACGGCATAGAGATATTCCTCAGGGAAAAACTCCGATATTGGGGTACCCTCCTCAATTCTCGTAGGAAGGCGGCTAAGGTGATCGGCAACTAGATTCTCTGATCCTTGTTTATCTCTAATCTCCAAGTCGAACTCCTGGAGCAACAATATCCAACGAAGTAGTCTCGGCTTGGATTCTTTCTTCTTGAAAAGATGCCTCAATGCGGCATGGTCAGAGTATATAAATCACCTTAACCCCTAAGAGGTAGGACCTAAATTTTTCCAGCGCAAAAACAATGGCTAGCAACTCTTTCTCCGTAGTGGTATAGTTGCACTGAGCATCGTCTAAGGTCCTAGATGCATAGGAGATAACATGGGGTTCTCGCCCATCCCGCTGCCCAAGAACAGCTCCAACTGCCCTATCGCTCGCATCGCACATGATCTCGAAAGGCAGATTCCAATCTGGAGCTTTAATGATGGGGGCAGAACACAGTTTCTCCTTGAGAAGGTCGAATGCCGCTTGGCACTTCTCATTAAACTCAAAAGAAGCCTCTTTTTGGAGAAGAAGACAAAGAGGTTGCGCGATTTTTGAGAAATCTTTGATGAAGCGCCTATAAAAGCCGGCATGACCAAGAAATGATCGAATGTCCTTCACACTGGTCGGGTACGGAAGGGATCTAATGACATCGATCTTTGCTTTATCTACTTCAAGACCCCGAGAGGAAACCACATGGCCTAAGACTATGCCCTGATCCACCATGAAATGACATTTCTCGTAATTCAGCACCAGGTCGGTCTCTACACACCTTTGAAGAATCATCTTTAGGTTTCCCAGGCAGTCATCGAATGAATCACCATAGACGGTGAAATCATCCATGAAAACCTCAATAATTCGGGTAACATAATCAGAGAAGATGGACATCATACATCTCTGAAATGTACCGGGTGCGTTACACAACCCAAAAGGCATACGTCTGTAGGCAAAGGTGCCAAAAGGGCACGTGAAGATAGTCTTTTCTTGATCCTCGGGGGCGATGGCTATTTGAAAGTAACCAGAGAAACCATCTAAGAAGCAATAATGGTGGCGCCCAGCAAGGCGCTCAAGAAGGGAAGGGGGAAATGGTCTTTCCGGGTGGCAGTGTTCAATTTGCGGTAATCAATGCATACTCGCCATCCATTTTGTGCTCTCGTAGGAACTTTTTCACCATCCTGATTCTCAATTATAGTAATACCAGTTTTCTTGGGTACCACATGGATTGGTGATACCCATTGTGAATCAGAGATAGGGTATATGATTCCTGCATCAAGGAGCTTGATAATTTCCTTCTTGACCACTTCCATCATTGGAGGATTCAGCCTACGCTGAGGCTCACGGGATGGTTTAGACCCATCCTCCAATAATATCCGATGCATACACGTAGAGGGGCTGATTCCCTTAATATCAGCCAGAGTCCATCCAATAGCAGTCTTGTGGTCCCTCAAAACATTAACCAATTTCTCTTCCTGAGTAGCAGTGAGGCTACTAGAGATGATCACTGGAAGAGTGTCTCCTTTACCCAAGTATGCGTACTTGAGATGAGCTGGTAGAGGTTTTAGGTCAAGAGAGGGGGGATTCACAATGGAAGGTTTGGTGGGCTCAAGAGAGGGTTTCAAGTCTATCAAGGTAGGAGAAGGAGAAGAAGAAGAAGAAGAAGAAGAAGAAGAAGAAGAAGAAGAAGCCTCTCCAATGGCCAAGGTAGATAGACTTTGAAGAAAGTCCTGCTCATCTGGAGAGAGATCAAGAATGGTCTCGAGCAGATCTATGAACTCAAAAGAGGATAAGTTGTCGACACACTCGTCAATTGAGTCGATGGTGCAAATAGCGGAGACATTCCCATCAGAAGGATGCTTGATAGCATCCAAGATGTTGAAAGAGATGGTCTCTCCGTCAAATTCCATAGAAAGAGTGCCATTGTGCACATCAATCTTGGTTCGGGCAGTTTTAAGGAAGGGTCTTCCCAGAAGAATGGGAGTCGAATGCGGTGAGCTATCAGACTCATCCATACGCAGAATATAGAAATCCGCGGGGAAGATAAGGCCATTGACCTTAACCAGGACATCCTCTATAACTCCCTCTGGCACAGCAGTAGAACGATCGGCTAGTTGAAGGATCACCCCGGTCTTTGTCAAAGGTCCTAAACCGAGGGAAGAATAGATAGAAAAGGGCATGACATTGATAGATGCCCCAAGATCGAGCATGCACCGAGCAAATTCATGGTGCCCAATGCTGCAAGGAATGGCAAACATGCCAGGGTCTTTTTGCTTCTCTGGAAGCTTCTTGCGAATAACCGCAGAGACATTCTCACTCATTGTTACTCTCTCATGACCATTTAGCTTTCTCTTATTCGTACACAAGTCCTTGAGACACCCATCCCAAATCCACCGCCTTCGACCGCTTCCAGAGTCGTTCAATATACTTATCAAAAGTGTATTGACGATTCTGATGAAGTAGCATGGATGATGTTAGCAGGAATGAAACCTAAGCTTCGGAAGCAGATAGGTTTTATGGATGCCTATGATATGATCAAGGCGCTTAAGGAAATGTTCCAAAAGCAGGCTAATATTCAGCGCTACAAGGTCACCAAGTTATTAATCAAGAGCAAGATGGCTCGTGGCTCCTCTGTGGATAATCATGTCTTCAAGATGAGAAGTCACATTGATTACTTAGAGAGACTTGGTTCGCCTATTCCAAGGGAATTCGCGATTGATATGATTCTTGGATCGCTTCCTCCGAGCTTTGATTTGTTCATTACTGAATATCATAAGCGTCGGATGGAGATGATGATCACGGAATTGCATAAGATGCTTAAACATGCAGAGAAGGACATAGAGGCAAAAGTTGTCATTGATGCCCTCAGGATTGAAAGGGAAAGAGAGTTGAATAGACAAGCCGCATGGGAGAGCTGAATCAAGAGTAAAGGCAAGGAGTCGCCTAAACCCGAGGAATCGGAAGAAGTGATTGCATGTTCTATGCGTGATCACTGGAGAGCAAGATGTAAGATATGTCAAGAAGAAGAATCAATGGTTGTCATTTCAGGTATTCCTCTTCCTAAATCTCTACTTGGATATTAGATATCCACTGTAATTCTCACATTTTGAATGTGTAGGATATTACTCAGAAGTAGAAGATTAGCTAGAGGAGAAGTCAACCTACAAGTGGGGAATGAAGCCAGAGTTGCTACATTAGCTCTAGGATTTTATTGACTTAGCCATTGTGGACTTGTAATGAAATAAATGTTATTTCGACATTAGCGTTAAAATGGTTATAAAATTTATTAATTGCAATAATATAATTTTCCTAGATTTGTCTATTTGAAATGTTCACTTAGAAAATAACCTTTATATGCTAAATAATAACTCCATTGATTTCATACTTCTAGCAATGTCATCTAAGTCACAGAATAAGAATCGCATTTCTAAAACTCCACCCTATGTGGAAAGTTTGTCTCACTGGATCTAGGATCAATTGAGACGTGCGAATTTTATTTATCAAACAGGATGACAAGAACGGGCAACCATCATGAAGTTGATGGGTTAGTTTGTTGAGTCTCATGCATATAGATGCATGAGAGACAAAAAGCAAGCCGGCTAGAAATAAGGAGTATCAGAATTTCATATTAAAGTGTTTTAAGTAAAAGGTTTACTTAATGAAACACAAAATATTTGAAATGTTCAAAGTATTTAATAATGAAATTCGATATTGCCTTGATAAGATAATAAGAGCACTTCGATCAGATCGAAGTGGCAAGTATTTGAGTCAATAGTTTGACAATTATCTTAGAAATTATGAAAATGGTTTCACAATTAATTCTATATGCCGCATCTCACAATGTGCACATAAAGAAGAAAATGAAACTTATTGGATAAGATTCAGTCTATGCCTCCGAGATTCTTATAGGTTTATACTCTTGAATATACTAAACACTGAATATCATAAGGTTCAAATGGACACCATATGTGATATGGATTTGGGATAGTCCCAAATTGTCTTTAAAGATTGAAGTACGACTCGTGTCAAAAGGTTTGACAGTGTCAACACAACAATCTTTCTGGAATATCAACTCGATATTGTTTTACATCCATTATGAGTTCAAATTGTTTGCTACTCATAATTCAGACTTCTTTAAAAGAGATCTCATCTCCTAAAGAAGCAGTGGGAGTGTAATACATCTCGAAAGGTTCGAGGTCCACATACTAGTGATGAACCATTATTGAGGCTATCAAGTAGTTGATAAGGCTATACTTGAAACATAAGGTACTCCTCATAGGCCTGGTAGACATTAGGCTGAGAGATATGATCTCTCATAAAAGATGGTCATAGAGGATGAGTCGACTTTCTACCGAGGAGACTGTAAAGAGACAATGTTCTCAAAATGGTTGGACCATGAGAACTGAGATGCAACGCATATACAAGCAATCATGTTTGGAACTTGATTGAAGTATCCAATGGCTTGATGACCATTACATACAGCACATGAATAACCTAAAAATAGCAAAGAAAGTAGCTATAGTATGGGCTATAGTAAAAGGACTTTCTCACTTGTTGCTATTACGAATTCTAACTTCCGTAGCACAATGCGATTGTGAATGATGGAACAAGGATATAAAACTCACATTCCCTTATAGGAACTTTACTGTGGATGTATCTTTGATACATGGCAAGAGTTTTGTGATCGCAAGAATTCTGAAAGGTAAATTCATGAATTCATGAATGGATTAAAGCAAGCATCTCATGATGAATCTATTTGACAAAGTAAATTGAAGAATTTGATATAATCAAAATAGATGCGACCTGATAAGAGGTATTTTTGCAGTCGTTTTACACTTACTAAAAGAAATTTATAACCCTAGACTTAACTACAATAAAGTAGACAGTGGAAGTAGGGGTCGAACCACAGAGAGCTATTTAGACTAAACTAGGTGAAAAGATTACTTCTCTAATGAAAATGGACTCAATAAAAATAGAAACTAAAATAAAGAGAAACCAAGACCATAAATAAAGCCAAACACAAGACCTAAAACAAGACACACAATTGGGGGGGTTGTTGATTGGTTGATTGCAACAAAATGAAAGTAACAAGTAAAGAGAAAACTTAAAGTAAAGATTAAGAGATGTGGTGGTTTTGTGGAATGAGGCATAGTTTCGTGTAGTGAATTTGTGTGTAACTTTATCCTTGATTATAACAATGAATTTGGAATTAATCTCTTAAGTGCAGTAAGATGAGCTCTAACCGATAAATAACTCAAACGAAAAGATAGGGTTTTCGTTTAGATGAGCTCGTAAATAAAAACACTAACCTATTTGAATATCATAACCAATTCAATAGAAATCATTGGTTATTTAAACAAATCAAAACCTCCTAAACAATGAGCTTGTTTAGAACTGTTCAGATCGTTGTGAGTTATTTGCACTTGGCTATTATTCAAATTCTAATGGATGCTATTGAGCAAAGCAACCAAAGGAATTTTGTGGCCCTTGTTAATTACTATTGAACATAGAATTGACCGAAATAAACTTAAGATAATTCATTGAGCATGAAAGATAATAAGTAAATAAAAACAGAATATAACCGTTCAAATGAAATTCATTATTAATGGTCTCAAAAGTTACAACACAAAAACATAAACACTAACTATGCCTCGAAGGGCTTACTCGAAATACATGGAAAAGAAAGAAAAGAAAATAATGATAGAACCCATTAATGAAGCGCGGACGGAAGAATGAAGCTTGCTTGACTTGCCCAACTCCAAGAGAGAGAATGATGAAGTTCAAAAGTGATTAGAATGGATGCCTTGCACCTGGTTATATAACCCTCTCAAAAGGTGATCATGAGGGATGAATGAAGATCCATGCAAAGAGTGTGAAGGAAGCATGGCAAAGGCATGAAGAGTGCATGCTAAGTGCATGATAGATCTGTCCAGAAGATGGTCAATTTGGGACACGTATATCTCTGAATTGGGCTCTGGTGATATGGAATGAATTGTGGGCCTTGTTCTCTTCTTTCCAACAGTATATAGCATGCATATAGAGAAGGCCCAGATTGTGAGTTATGGCCGAAATACTGAGGCTGTGTCGGCAGGCCCGAGTCTTGATTATTATTTCCATCTTGTGCTCCAACATCTTTTCTCCAAGTTATGCTCCATCTAAATTGCACCTGAAATCACGTAAATATATCATTAGCAGTATCAACATTCAAGTTGTGATTATTATCCTTATAAATAGAATATTAACACATATAATGGTGCAATATCATATATGTATAGGGTATAAAATGTGTATAATTAATGACTTATCACGACCACCTTGATTTCAAGAAATTCAGTGGGAGTATAACAATCTTCCTGCATTACAACAGCTTACACATCCTAATAGTTAGGAGTTGAAGTCTATACAGACTTTTGGTTGTAAGATAAAGCACATTGGTAAAATATTGAAAGAGTTCGATGTGCAAGAAATATTCTTGCTCATGGTGTTCATATGAATGATGAAAAAGATAAACGAATGAGATTCTATACTTTCAGCCATACGTTGAAATGTTCAACATGCAAGAAAGCGTTCTTGCTTATGACATTCACATGAACAATAAAAGGATATAAGAATTAGATCTTATACCTTCAACCATATATTGAATATTCAATATGCAAGAAAGAGTTCTTGTTCGTGGCACTAGTATGAACAATGAAAGGCACATGAATTGGATTCTATGCTTTCAACAATAAATTGAAGGAGTTTAATATGCGAGAAAGGATTCTTGCCTACGACGTTCATATAATGAAGACATGCGCTTATCATCCGTTTATTGAAAGGTTCAACATACAAGAAACAGTTCCTGATAACATGATGAATAAGAAATTTAAGCCATACAATGTATTGTGCAATATGCTTGGAGCATAAGAAGAGCAAATGATAGTCATTTGATGACTATAATAAATATCTAAGTTCTTATGAAAATCTAAGATATCCAGATCTATGAGGAGCTAGGTAGTGGTAAGATATTACACTTTCCTAACATGGATAATTATTGCAATTCGTTTATTTCGAATACAGTAATTTGGAAAGAGTTCCAATTAAGGTACTGTAACTGAAACAAGACCCCATATTGTTGCTTTGGAAGCAAACAATAGGTATGCTTGGATCAAAACTTGATATTGGAACTAAGAGTAGTCCCGAGTGCTCTTAAAGCCTGACGATCTATGTTGTGAACAAAGAATCGCTCAGACTAAAGCTACAAGGATACAAGTACCTGTTTCAGAAGTTCTCGACTAATGATAGAGATCACTAGTAGTCATTACAAGTTTGCAATGTAAATTTCTATAATCTGATAGGCATATGTTTTCCGCTAGTAGGACATGAAGGTCATGTTGCCTAATAAGCATTGGATGCTTAAGATTGGCCTAGTGCAAGTGGGAGACTTAAGGAATTATGCCATAGGCCAAAGTGTTGGACTAGAGATTAGATTATGAGAAACATGTTTATTCAGTTCATATATGAATGAGTGTATGCGTGACTAATATATTTACATATATTAGATCGACCATGAATGACACTTCGGGTTCACGTCATCAGAATACGTGATCTGATAGTAGAACTGTGAACCAATGAATGACATTCTAAACCGTCCCTAGTGATATGTGGGATGTTTATAGAGATAAACATAGTTCAGGTAAGAAGCTACATATCTACACTAGTATATTCGTAGACTAGATGATTATATTCTGCTGATCATGGACATAGGGATGTCAAGTCTGGAATGTAGGTATGTGTCAGAGAACATGTACTGGATTGACCACACTATGAGAATATGCATGGTATATGTCATTAGTGATTCTCATATGAATAGTGTGCTTGTTCCTATGACCTGAGGTCACCATGGATTCCTGTATGTGGAACTGCATACTTTGATATGATCCTACGTCATCCCTAATGGGATGATCATTAGGGTCATCATTAGGTATGCACTGAATCATGACGAGGAATGTGAGTGACCAAGATGGGATTTGTTCCTCTCGTTAAGAGGGAGATATCTCTGGGCCCCCTGATGAACTAGGACTGAAGGAAATGCATGGCCATGCTCAAAATGGATTAACATGTGTTGTTAATATCATTTTGTATTTGTTCAGTCTAATTCTCGATCAAGAAAGAGACTTTGATCAAACTCAAGGATGACATATAATCGTGCCTTGTGATCAAGACGTATATCGTAGAACAAAAGGAATAATCAAATGTCTATTCAGATAGGTTTATGATCGCTGATCATTTCATTTAACATGGGTAGTCATGACACCAGTCTAGAGGTTACTCATGACTTACGATCTTTGGAAGATCATTGCCAGTGTTAAATGGAACTTACACAGTCACACATAGAACAACGTCTAGTCGGGAAGGAAATGCTCTTAAATAGTTATACATATGATGTATAAATAGGTGAAGGAAAAAATCGATCATTGGATGATTGATATGAAAGATTGTGCAAAAATCAGCATAGTTCCGTTGGCGACAGAACAGTTCCGTTGCCAGCGGAAGTTCCGTTGCCAATGGAACAGTTCCGTGGGCAACAGAACTCAGCCAATTTCTCGACAGCCAAGTTCTCAGATTAGGAAACCCTATTCCGTTGGCAATGGAATAGGTCCGTTAGGAACGGATAAGCATTGTAATTAGGGTTTTAGTTATGGTAACTAAGCAATCCTTCGCCTCCCTCTCTAGTATAAATAGAGGGGCAGTCCCCCTTTATTAGACACACATTACAGAGCCTCCAGGCTGCCGTAATACAGAGAGAAATAGAGAGAGCCTCCTGAAAGTATTTCCGGACTCGTCTAGCCGAGTTCGGTTATTCCGACGATTTGAAGTTCGACGTGGATACGAGTAGAGGTCTTCTGCTTTGAAGACTAGCGAGCGACCTCTTTCTTTACCCTAGAAGAAGCAAGGAGTTCGTTCGAGTCGAGATTTAGGAGCACGAAGGAGAAGGAAGCAAGACGGAAGTTCGTTTAGACCGACATCCGCTTCTCTCTCCCGGATCAGGAAGATTCGAGGTATAAAATTTAATAGCATAACCTTGCACTTTTATTCCTTTAACGATGATCCTAGGGAGGGTTGAACCCGTAGGTTCCGCTGCGCATGTAACGTACATGGCTACGGGTTTCCCAACAAATCCCTCCTTGTCTTTCTTGATCTTAGGTTTAGGCAACAACTTGCCTTTACCCTTCCTTTTGTTCTCGGTCTTCTTACCCTTCTTCTTGTGAACCATTAGGACGTCTTTGACAACATTTGTCTTCATGTCCTCCTGTGCGTTCTTAAGCATCCCATGCAACTCGGTGATGGATTTCTCCATCTGATGCATATTATAGTTCATGATGAATAACGACCCGAGAATTATGTCAACAGCCAATTCTCTGGGCATAGCTGAACCAAGCCTCTCCAATTGATCAAGGTAGCTCGTCGTCTTAAGTACATGAGCACTCACAGACGAACCTTCAACCATCTTCGTATCAGTTAGAGAGACGGTTGCTTTGTAGCGCTCAACTCTAGCCTGCTCTTGGAACATTTCCTTGAGAGTCACGATCATATCGTGCGCACGCACCCATGTCCTCCAGTTGCTTCTGAAGCTTGGAGGTCATGGATGCTAGCATGAGACAAGCTACCTCTATGTCATCTTTGACATATTTAGCATATGCGTCCCGGACAGCCCTTGCGGCTCCCTGTGCTGGTTCCTCTGGGTAAGGTTCTTCATTGACTGAGAGTTTATTGTCAGCCTTGAGAATAATTCTCAGGTTTCTAAACCAGTCAAGGAAGTTAGACCCATTGAGCTTATCCTTCTCAAGGATAGATCGCAAATTTAACCCAGTTGAATTGTTATTGTTTGCCATTATTCAACAAGTTAAAATGTAAAGTGTCATTATTATTTATTCGTTGGGGTTGTTTTATTTTGATGTTTCTTATATTGTACTCCCACTATTTTTCTTCAAATCAATCACCTTCAGTAGTATTGATTCGGAAGTTTCATAGTGAGTCATGTGTAGGATTAGTGCCCTAGGCCAAATGTATTTGTGCTAGGATATGGATTATGTATTAAGACATTATTACTTATTCAATAAAGGTTGTTTCTTATATATCTGTGTGTATGGGTTGTAAATGTAAATCTTAAATCAACTAAGAATGACACTTCGGGTTCACGTCATCAGAATACGTGATTCTGATAGTAGAACTGTGAACCAACGAATGACATTCTAAATTGTTCCTAGTGATATGTAGGATGTTTATAGAGATAGACATACTTCAAGTAAGAAGCTACATATCCACACTAGTATATTCGCGGGCTGGATGATCATGTTCTGCTGATCATGGACATAGAGATGTCATGTTTGGAATATAGGTACGTGTTAGAGAACACGTACTGGACTGACCACACTATGAGAATATGCATGGTATATGTCATTAGTGATTCTCATATGAATAGTGTGATGGTGTTATGCCCTAGGCCAAAGTGTTTGTGACCTAGATGATGGATTGTAATAACAAACATAATATTTATTCTAAGATATTTCATATAATATGTGCGTATAGGTTATTTTAATATAATTAAAATAGACCATGAATATGCAATTCAACTTTATGTCATCAAAGTGTGTGACTTTGATAGTAAAACTAGAAAGTGTTATGAATGCTATTCTAAATCGTCCCTGATCATTTATAGGATATTTGTGGAGACAAATATACTTGCGGATATAAATAAATATATATATTTATATACAAGCTATAAATGTACACCAGTATATTAGTTGACTGATGATTATGTTTTACTGATCATGGATAAATAGTTATCAAGTCATTAATATAGGTATATGTTAGAGACCATATACTGGACTGACCCGCCAGAAGAATGCTACATGTTTTATGTCATTAGCGATTCTTGTAACATAAAGTATTTATAGTCCTTTGACCTGAGATTGTCTCGGTTCCCAGCATGAGTAATTTTATACTTTAATATAATCTAACACTGCCTTTAACCGGGTGGTCATAACGGTTATAATTAGGTATACAATGAATCATGTAGAGGGATGAGTGCAATCAAGACGGGATTTGTTCCTCTCATAAATGAGAGAGATATCTTTAGGCCTCTTGATGAATTGAACTGAAGAAATGTATGGCCATACTCAAATGAATTAATAAGAGTTATTAATGTCATTTGTTCTTGTTCAGTTTAATTCGGGATCAAGAAATATTAATTCGATTAATATAAGGATGGCGTATTACATGCCTTATGATCGATATAGATATCGCGTGACAAAGGGACTAAATACGTGATTGTTGATTAGGTAAATCAGATCACTGATATTCACTTAAATTGGGTAGTCATGATGGCTTGCTAGAGTCCGCTCATGATTTATAGACTGTCAAGTTTATTGCCAACATTAAGTGAACCTACAGGGTCACACACAAAGAACAAACTGAAACGGGCGCAGAAAATCCTAGCGACTTATATGATGAGTTGCATAGGAATGTCACAAAAGATATTGTCATCTTATGTGATAAGATGTGATATATATGTATATAAAGACTATGAGCACACAAGATCATGTAATCTAGAAGAGTCTAGATGATGATATGTGGATAATGATGAGTGATGTGATACACATCTTTTAGTGTGAATAGACATGACTCTTCACCTCTATATAAGGACATAGAGGGCTCCAAATTCATTGTACCAAATGATTCTCTCTCTCATTATTTCTCATTCTCTTTTCTGAGACAAAAAGAGAGAAAATATCCTTTCTCATTTGTGTGACAAAATTACTAAAGGGTGCTTTCCTTTTATATGACAAAAATGAAAGGGTGCAATTATATGAGAGAATTATACATCTTTTGTGAGATAAAATAAGAAGAGTTTTCTTATGCAAAAGGAGAACAAGCTACTAGCATATATATTGTTCTTTTTCCCGTTTTAAGAAGTTTGTTCGTGTGGACACCGGTAGAGGCGTTCGTACTTTCGGCGCTTGTGATCTATTCGGCCTAAGAAGATGAGAACGGGTTGTTGAGAGTTTCGGTGGAGACCGATTGTGTGTGCGGTAGATGACTTCCGCACGATCCGACCTAGACGGCCTAGACGGACGGAAAATCGGTTAGGACGGTAACCGGTTTGGAGGCGCTTGGACAGCACACATGGTTTGAGCGTCACGGATTAAGCGTAATCCGAAAGGTATCTTTAAGATTTATTTCTTTGATTTAACCGATACGCACGGATCTCGGGATGGGTTTTGGACGAAGAAATTTTGTTTTTTCCGCTGCGTCATGCACGTCCGAGACCCAACAGTGGTATCAGAGCAACGTGCGTGTTTCGGTTAAATTAAGACGGTATATATGAGATATATATTATTTAGATACCATTTATAATTTTGATTTATAATTATAAGGCTTGCATATAGAGTATTCAAGTGTTGAATATTCTTGATTGAAAGGATGCAATGTTTGGGGATTCATGAAGAGGTGCATGTGATGCATTAACTCATGAAAAGGTGTATTTTATATACCATTTATAATTATAAGGATTGCATATTAAATATTCAAATTTTGAATAGTTTAAAGATGAAAGGCGTTAATTCAAGTGTTGAATTCTCGAAATGAAAAGTTTGTCATTTGTTGAAAGTTATTTTTTAACGAGTGATCCAAAGATTTGAGCCAAAGATTTTTCGAAAAGTTGTGATCAATAGACGTGGTCGAAAAGTTCGGCATATACTTATCATAACATATCAAATGATATGGCACTTATCTAATATATGATAGGATCATCATACTTATTATTAAATGAAAAGCCGCCAAGTCATCATAATTTCAAGATATAATCTTTATCCTGCAATCTGACAATAATATCGAAAATGGTTGGATGCAAGAATCAAAATATACTTGATCATGCAAGATTACACAAGTCAGAGATGGTCACATGTCTGTTTAATAATAATCTGATTATTTCATCAAACCGAACTAGACATATGACAAGTCATCTGGACTAATGATTAGAACTGATTATTCAAGTTATCATTATATAATCCGAAAGGTTGCATGTAATGTATGGTTGCAATATATATAGTTGCTGCACGTATGTGATATTGTTGCAAAAATATATAGTTATTTAGTGAATCACATTATATTCAAATATGATTTGAAATGTTGCATTCAAATTATGTGTTAAAGGATATGACCCAAGGATGTGATCCAAAAGTTATGTCTAAGAGATGCGATCAAAAGATGCGATGAATAGATGTGATCCAGAAATAGTCTCCAAAAGTTGCCACCAAGGGATACGATCCAAAGGTTGCGTCCAAGTGTTGCATCCAATAGTTGCGACCAAGAAATATGATCCAAAGGTCACGACCAAGGATTGCGTCTAAAAGGTGCGACCAAGGAATGCGATCCAAAAGTTGAGTCCAAGAGTTGCGACCAACGGATGCGACCAAAGGGTGCGACCAAAAGGTGCGACTAACGGGTGTGACCAAGGGATGCGATCCAAATGTCACAAGACGCAACGAAAGGTTGCGACCAACGGTTGCGACCAACGGATGCGACCAAAGGGTGCGACCAAAAGGTGCGACTAACGGGTGTGACCAAGGGATGCGATTCAAATGTCACATCCAAAAGACGCGACGAAAGGTTGCGACCAATGGATGCGACCAAAGGTTGCGACCAAAGGGTGCGACCAAAATGTGCGACTAACGGGTGTGACCAAGGGATGCGATTCAAAAAGTCACATCCAAAAACGCGACGAAAGGTTGCGACCAATGGATGCGACCAAAGGTTGCGACCAATGGGTGCGACTAACGGGTGTGACCAAGGGATGCGATTCAAATGTCACATCCAAAAGACGCAACGAAAGGTTGCGACTAATGGATGCGACCAATGGGTGCGACCAAAGGGTGCGACCAAAAGGTGCGACTAACGGGTGTGACCAATGGATATGATCCAAATATCACGTCCAATAGGTTGCGACTAACGGTTGCGACCAAGAGGTGCGACCAACGGGTGTAATCGACATGCGCAACTAAGAGGTACGACCGAAAAGGTGCAATCGCAAGAGTTGCGACCTCTTGAATAGTTGTGTCTTCATGAAAGGGTGCATACCATGAATTGCCTTTTTGAAATGGTGCATGTGATGCATTATTTCATGAAAAGTTGCATGTGATGTATTGAATTCATGAAAAGATGCATATGATGTATTAATGTGTAGAAAAATGTGTATTGACAAAGTTGACCAGGTGTCGACCATGTTGATCATGTTGACAGTTGACTGTTGACCCACTGTGTTGACTGTGGACTATGTTGACTGTTGATTGTATTGACTGTTAATTGTTGACAGTTGACTACACTAATTTACCCCTTGACTGTTGACCATTGAATTGGTCAAAAGTTGATCATGACCTAGTCAAAATGTTGACCATTGACTAGTGACCTTATCAAATGTTGATCGTTGACCTTGTCAAATGTTGACCAAATCAAATATTGGTTTTTGACTTGTCAAATGTTGACAATGACGACCGTGCCCCAAATTCGCATTCATAAGCCTTATATATATATATATATTTTATAAATGGTTAAATATTCGAAACATAATATGATTATGTTTATATTTGATATATTTGTTGATACGTGTTGATATAATGAAAGAGTTCATTAGGCATAACACATACATCATTGAGATGAAGGAGTTCATCGTCCATCATGAATACATCATTAAGATGATAAGTTCATTGTCCACTACACATCATGGCGGTGATAGAGTCCATCGCCTATATATGGAGATAAGATTTTCATATACAACATGGAGATGAAAGTATCTTAGGATATCTTGAAGTTAGTTCATAAAGATTAAGGCCATGATATAACGTTATTATTATGTCTATTCTATTAGTACATGTGATGTTCTTTCATGAATACATAATAATATATTATATTAAATTCAAAATCCCTCTAAATAATATTAAGTCATGAAATGCCTTCCATAAGTCTAAATCTCTCGATACTCTGATCGACCCTGCATAGGTCATGCCAAAGCTGGGTATGTGGGGACAATCTTAGGATGAGAGAATGCGGAAAATAGGAACCAACATAGGTCATGCCAAAGCTGAGTGTGTTGGGTACTATTTTGCTGATGATTGACATGGTTTGACTTAACTGGGCTATCAAGTCGGACTTGGGCTCGGGGCATACGATAGGATATATACGTCAGGCATATGATGCTTATCTTATATTGTTCAAGAGTTGTATGAGATACAATTGGAATTGTTCCTACCTAAATAAGTTAAGTTCTGGGCGATGAGCCAAAGCTCACTTAGGACTTAATTGAAATATGGATCTTGTCTCACTATGAAACTTCAAGGATTGAAAGTCTCCGAATCAATGCGATTGAGGGTTATTGATTTGATTAAAAATAGTGGGAGCCATTATATGAAATATTTAAAGAATAATAGTCTTTGCATATTATTCAAATCGAATAATATATCTATTTATGTCTCACGATAGGTCCTTGAGAAGGACAGATAGCATAAGATGCTTATAATCGTTAAAATGAACATGGACAAGTGTTGTTAATAATGTTCTCGTGCTTAAAAGGAACGTAAAAAGTACTCCCAAAGATAAGGGCAAGATGTTGCCGGAGCTTCGGCCTTAGATAAGAAATTAGTATCTTTCGCAATGAATTGGTTCATTGAAAGAAACCATAATTTCTCAAGAAGATATGAAAAGGGAAAGAAAGGGTAGTGTGACTACCGCTTCAAGTATTTTTGTTATAGAAATTAACTTGTCTATTTCACATCATGTGTATTAGATACACGATGTGAATCACACATTTGTGAAAATGTGCTGACAAAGTTGTAGACTATTGAGTAAATATGATGTTAACAGATGAGTGACAAATGTAGCAAAAGTTGTTGCATTTTCTCAAGTAACTCATTTATTTACATTGTCTTTTTGGACTTATCGCCGACATAAATAATTGTTATTTAATGTCGACAATAAATTTTGTATTATCTATAGTTCGAGTTTATCTATGAATGGTTATTAATTTATTATTGAGAATAATAATTTCACCATTCACAAATGTCAATTTTCTTTGGAAATGTTCCAATAGAAAAATTACCTTATGTGTTATATCGAACAAGATAATTATAAGTCTATCTATAACATTAATATTAAGAATTTAAATCTAGCATTGTCGCTTGGTCTACTTAAATAAGATGAACATTTATTAAATCCCTTAAGATGGATTTTCAAATTCATTTGATTTTGAATCATTTGAAACATGTGTAACTTATTTATTAGACAAGGTGACATATACGTCTTTCACAAAGTAAGGTGAAAGCAAGTTACTTATTGGCTCTCATACATAGTGATGTATGTTCGTCAATGAGTGAAGGTGCTAAAGAAAACTACTTCAGCACTTTATTGAAAAAGTAAATTTGAATATTTTGAAAAGTTCAAAACTTACAAATAATGAAGTAGAGAATAAATTTGGCTTCGAAAAACAAATTTCTTTGATGAGATCGAGAAGTCGAGAACCAAGTGTTTGATCATCATGATAATGATATCGAACTTTATTAGATATAGTTCGATCATGATGAGTCAAATATATCTTCTATTTCTTTTGGGGTTACGCTCTTATTGCGTTCATACTGAACATAATTTCATCTAAAGCAGTTATGAGAGATTCCATATGAGATATGGACTGGTAGGTGTATCAGATTATCTTTTATCAAGATTTGAGGATATGATACTTAATTGAAGCATCATGCATCTAATCGGATTAGTGCTTATTGTGGAATATCCTAAGAAAAGTAAAAGATATTACTTCTATAATTAATATGAGAACAAAGTGTTTGTTACTCGAAAATTATATTTCTTTGGAAGAAGTGTTTCCAAAAGAATTAGTGGGAGTAAATTTGAAAAGGTCAAATTCCACATACTGACAGTAATGCTCGGATGGAAATTAATTCAGATTTCAACTAGTGATTGAGTCTGCAATTAATCAACTAGACTCTCAAGATGTTGAAGAGTCTGAGTATATAACATAAGTGTATTCATGTAGATCTATTAGAATTTATCGCAGGCCCGAAAAATATAGATTTTTCGTGTCTAATGATAAAAATTTCGTACTCATAGATGATGAGTCCACATTCTACTAATAGACTATGATGAGTCAAGGCTCTAATGGTTAGAGATTTTGAAAGTTGAGATATAATCCATGTCAGACAATCAAGTTTTGAATTTGATTGATCCATCAGATGGAAATACGGTTTTAAAAGAAAGACCGACATGGATAATGTGCAAACATATAATGCATGATTTCTGATTAAGTTAAATTCATAGTATAGACTATGATAATATTTTTAAAAGTCATCATGCTTATGTATTTCAGAATTTTCTTGGGCAAATGTTCATAGTATGACTATAAAAGATGCCAAGTGGATGTCAAGACGTTGTTTCTTAATAGAAACATATGAAAGTATGTATATGATACAACTTGAGAGTTTTGTCTATCCTAAAAATTTCGAAAAGAATTTGCAAGCTGCATAAATTCATTTATGAATTAAAGCAACATCTCTAGGTGAATATTTATTATTTGATGAAATAACCAAACAGTTTGGTTTTATCAAAAATTAAAGATAAATCTTATGTTGACAAGAAATTCAGTGGGAGCATAATTACATATGATGTGAATTAAGTGCAACAAGCACACATAAGTTTAATCTTAGTGAAAGTCACTAAATAATAATCAAGAGTATGATTATATACTTGAGAAGGATAAAGTATTCTTCTTAGATTATGGTGGACATAAAAATTATGCAAAGTATTTGCATATGACAATGTTTGATAATCCATTTAAGAACCCAATCCCTTAAATGATGGTGATCATGTTAGGTCAACTGGTATGTGATACCACATAGATCAATGAGTATGAGATACTTGGTTGATTTGGCCTAGTGCAAGTGGGAGATTGATGGTGTTATGCCCTAGGCCAAAGTGTTTGTGACCTAGATGATGGATTGTAATAACAAACATAATATTTATTCTAAGATATTTCATATAATATGTGCGTATAGGTTATTTTAATATAATTAAAATAGACCATGAATATGCAATTCAACTTTATGTCATCAAAGTGTGTGACTTTGATAGTAAAACTAGAAAGTGTTATGAATGCTATTCTAAATCGTCCCTGATCATTTATAGGATATTTGTGGAGACAAATATACTTGCGGATATAAATAAATATATATATTTATATACAAGCTATAAATGTACACCAGTATATTAGTTGACTGATGATTATGTTTTACTGATCATGGATAAATAGTTATCAAGTCATTAATATAGGTATATGTTAGAGACCATATACTGGACTGACCCGCCAGAAGAATGCTACATGTTTTATGTCATTAGCGATTCTTGTAACATAAAGTATTTATAGTCCTTTGACCTGAGATTGTCTCGGTTCCCAGCATGAGTAATTTTATACTTTAATATAATCTAACACTGCCTTTAACCGGGTGGTCATAACGGTTATAATTAGGTATACAATGAATCATGTAGAGGGATGAGTGCAATCAAGACGGGATTTGTTCCTCTCATAAATGAGAGAGATATCTTTAGGCCTCTTGATGAATTGAACTGAAGAAATGTATGGCCATACTCAAATGAATTAATAAGAGTTATTAATGTCATTTGTTCTTGTTCAGTTTAATTCGGGATCAAGAAATTTTAATTCGATTAATATAAGGATGGCGTATTACATGCCTTATGATCGATATAGATATCGCGTGACAAAGGGACTAAATACGTGATTGTTGATTAGGTAATCAGATCACTGATATTCACTTAAATTGGGTAGTCATGATGACTTGCTAGAGTCCGCTCATGATTTATAGACTGTCAAGTTTATTGCCAACATTAAGTGAACCTACAGGGTCACACACAAAGAACAAACTGAAACGGGCGCAGAAAATCCTAGCGACTTATATGATGAGTTGCATAGGAATGTCACAAAAGATATTGTCATCTTATGTGATAAGATGTGATATATATGTATATAAAGACTATGAGCACACAAGATCATGTAATCTAGAAGAGTCTAGATGATGATATGTGGATAATGATGAGTGATGTGTTACACATCTTTTAGTGTGAATAGACATGACTCTTCACCTCTATATAAGGACATAGAGGGCTCCAAATTCATTGTACCAAATGATTCTCTCTCTCATTATTTCTCATTCTCTTTTCTGAGACAAAAAGAGAGAAAATATCCTTTCTCATTTGTGTGACAAAATTACTAAAGGGTGCTTTCCTTTTATATGACAAAAATGAAAGGGTGCAATTATATGAGAGAATTATACATCTTTTGTGAGATAAAATAAGAAGAGTTTTCTTATGCAAAAGGAGAACAAGCTACTAGCATATATATTGTTCTTTTTCCCGTTTTAAGAAGTTTGTTCGTGTGGACACCGGTAGAGGCGTTCGTACTTTCGGCGCTTGTGATCTATTCGGCCTAAGAAGATGAGAACGGGTTGTTGAGAGTTTCGGTGGAGACCGATTGTGTGTGCGGTAGATGACTTCCGCACGATCCGACCTAGACGGCCTAGACGGACGGAAAATCGGTTAGGACGGTAACCGGTTTAGAGGCGCTTGGACAACACACATGGTTTGAGCGTCACGGATTAAGCGTAATCCGAAAGGTATCTTTAAGATTTATTTCTTTGATTTAACCGATACGCACGGATCCTCGGATTGGTTTTGGACGAAATTTTTTTTTGTTTTTCCGCTGCGTTATGCACGTCCGAAACCCAACATAGTGTGCTTGTTCCTATGACCTGAGGTCACCATGGATTCCTTGTATGTGGAACTGAATACTTTGATATGATCCTACGTCATCCCTAATGGGATGATCATTAGGGTCATCATTAGGTATGCACTGAATCATGACGAGGAATGTGAGTGACCAAGATGGGATTTGTTCCTCTCGTCATGAGGGAGATATCTCTAGGCCCCCTGATGAACTAGGACTGAAGGAAATGCATGGCCATGCTCAAAATGGATTAACATGTGTTGTTAATATCATTTTGTATTTACTCAGTCTAATTCTCGATCAGGAAAGAGACTTTGATCAAACTCAAGGATGACATACTTTCATGCCTTGTGATCAAGACATATATCATAGAACAAAAGGAATAAGCAAATGTCTATTCAGATAGGTTTATGATCGCTGATCATTTCATTTAACATGGGTAGTCATGACATCAGTCTAGAGGTTACTCATGACTTACGATCTTTAGAAGATCGTTGCCAGCGTTAAATGGAACCTACATGGTCACACAATGAACTCCATTCGTACGGGATGAATATGCCTCAAAACAGTTATAAATATGATGTATGAATTGGTGATCGAAATAATCAATTGATTGAACAAAAACAGTACCATTCCATTGGCAACGGAATAGCTCCGTTCCCAACGGAATAGATATGGAAACTGTAATAACCTTAGCTGCCAAATATTCTGTTATGGAAATAACTATTCCGTTGGCAACGGAATAGGCACAGATTAGGGTTTTTAGTTATGATAACTGAGCAATCGTTCGCCTCTCTCTCTAGTATAAATAGAAGGGCTGAGTCTCTCTATTACAAAGATGATTTAGAAGCCTTAGAGGCCGTCTATTACACACAAAAGAGAGAAAAAGTTTCGAGAGATTTTCGGAAAGTATTTCCGGACTCGTCTAGCGGAGTCCGGTTATTCCGTGCATCTGAAGTTCACGTGGATACGAGTAGAGGTTCTCTAACTTGAGAACTTGCGAGCGATCGATCTTCATCCCTAGGAGAAGCAAGGAGGTTCGTTCGAGTCGAGCTTCAAGGAAGGAGAAGGTTGTACGTCAGAAAAGTTCTGACCAACATCCGTTCTTCGTCTCGTGGATCAGGACGATCTGAGGTATAAATTTTCATAGTTAATCTCATACTTTTATTCCCTTTAACGTAGATACTACGGCGGGTTGAATCCATAGGTTCCGCTGCGCATGTAACATACATGGCTATGGATTCCCCAACAAGTAGGTGAAGGACCGAGAGGAGAAGTCAAAAGCCAGACCCGTGATCAACACTTGGACTGACGAGGCATGAGCGTAGATGTCCGAGGAGAGTGAGAAACGCCACATATCTCAAAGGGCTCGTACTCTTGTCGCGTATCCCGGGAATGTGAGCACAACGATTCACTGTTAGAGCCAACTTTGCGATACCAGGGTGGATCCCCCTCATCAGCATTAATAAGAAGGGCAAGGAGATGCAACAGATAGAAGTACCAAAGAGATAGATGAAACCACCCAACCCTAGACTGCTCTATGCTCAGATAACCACTAGATCTGTTAGTAGTATGCCCTAGGCCAATATTTTTTGAGACCTAGATGTATGGATTGTGTTAAACAAACATTGTGTTTATTTAGAGATATTTTATATAATAAATGCGTATTGGTTATTTTATTCTTATTACTAAAATGAACCTTGAATATGATATTCAGCTTTATATCATCAAAGTATGTGACTTTGATAGTAAAACTATAAAGTATTA
The DNA here is from genome assembly GCA_027726005.1 of Juncus effusus. Classification (NCBI taxonomy): domain Eukaryota; kingdom Viridiplantae; phylum Streptophyta; class Magnoliopsida; order Poales; family Juncaceae; genus Juncus; species Juncus effusus. Next base: position 1,106,541 of record CM050900.1, on the reverse strand, counting down.
TGAATGATATTCTAAATTGTCCCTGATCATTCATAGGATGTTTGTGAGACAAACATACTTTATGATAAGCTATAAATGTACATCAGTATGTTAGTTGACTGATGGTCACGTTTTACTATTCATGAATAAGAGTTATTAAGTCATTAACGTAAGTATATGTTGGAGACCATATACTGGATTGACCCACCGTGAGAATACTACATGGTTCGTGTCATTAGTTATTCTCAATAAAGAATGTATCTGTAATCCTTAGGCTTGAGATTATCTCAGTTTCCTACATGAGAAATTTTATACTTTAATATAATCTAACATCGTCTTTAACTGGGCGGTCATAAAGATTATAATTAGGTATATAATGAATTATGCAGAGGAAAGAGTTTAATTAAGATAGGATTTGTTTCTCTCATAAATTGAGAGAGATATCTTTAGGCCTCTTGATGAAACGCCCTATACATATTTCGTAATATGGTTTAAAGTACAACATAATGCATATAACATGGCCTATTAGATATGTGATGAATGGTTGTGATTTGTGTGTGATGATGTGATATATGTAATATATGTATGTATGTAATAACGGGCATGGTTCCGTTCTTGGTTGATGTAATGTAATTTATTTTGATGGTTAATTGTGATGGGCATGGTTCCGTTCATTTTATATATAATATAACTACCATGATCATACGCATCATGGAGATGAAAGAGTTCACCGTCCACCTCATACACATCATGGAGATGAAGGAGTTCACCGTCCACCTCATACACATCATGGAGATGAAAGAGTTCATCAATGCCTTGTGGTTGAATATATCTTAGGAAATGATCTTAATGATTGGCTCATTTAGATCATCAAGGCCATGTTATATCATATCATATTTATTTTATCTGTGCATGTGATGTTCTGTGATGAAATACATGATAAAATAAAACAACTAAAACAAAAGGTTAAACATAACAATCCTTCATATAATATTGAATCATAGAAATGCCTCCCATGTATCTATACTTATCATCCCTTCGATCATGCAAAATTTGGGTATACCAAAGCATAGGCCTCCCTGTGGTTTGATACAACCTTTTTCATTGCAAGGTACAAGGTCATGAGAGTGACCAAGCAAAGTGAAACTAAGGTTCTAAATTTGAATAGGGTACCGCTACTTAGTATCTATATTGTAAGAATGTGAATTTGTCGTTTTAATTCACAACTTAACAAAGATATTTATAAGTCCCCCAATTCAATTCAATGTATATGGTATGTGAGTTTAGGGTGTCGATCCACAAAGAGGAAATGCCTTAAATTATTAACTTTTTAATCTCGTGTTTCTTTAGTGCAAGTTGTTGATCAAGATGTTGTTGTTGTTGTTTTAAAAAGAATGTTCTATGATTTTATTTAAGTTATATATGGCCAGTACAACCATTATGGCAGAGTTAGTTAATGTATCAATCTATGGATCACAGTCACAGATGTATTTTGGGTTGACTGGTTGTTAGAATCTCAATTATGTGTATTTTTTTGGTTTGTACTTTATATTTTTAGTCATGCATTCATATTATTTATTTAGCTTATCATAATTATTACTATAATAAGAGTTAATTTTATTTATGTTGTTTCGGCCAATGTTAATAAAGATTTAGGGGGTACTGATATAATTTGGTATGTTGTTTGGATTCTCACTCACATCATATAAAGGGCAAAAGCCCAATAAACACTACGAATTAAGGGGTATGTTTGATTGGATTCTCACTATTGTGTTTTACGTCAATTAAGTTTGTCTGCCACTATTGTGTACATTTTTATTCTTTTTAATTGAAGTTATGGTGGACATGTGAAGTGGCCTATGTTTACTCGAGGATTTAAATGTTGCTTTGTACAGCTCGTGTAAGATATGTCGGAAAAATTGACAGTGAAAAAGAATTGTGTTCTAGAAGCACAAGATTATTTTCTGTGTGCTGGCAATGAAATGACGTTATTGCAATGCGGAATGAAACAACAGCATAATAAAATGTAAAGCAGAAACAATTTTTTTAGTCAGAATGCAAGTAATAGTACCAAATTCATAATTAAAAGTGGTAAAGGGAGCTGCATACCAGTATCTAGGGGTGTAAACGGTTCGGATACGGTTCGGATAGTGCTCTTACCATATCCGTATCCATATTTTTTTTCGGATACGGATGCGAATACGGATAGATCCGGATACGGATACGGTTCGGATATTAAACGGATATGGATACGGTTCGGATATCCCGGATACGGATACGAATACAGACTCATTTCGGATTGTTAAAACGAATATTCTAATATGTAGTCCGATATATCATTTCAAAACTCGACTTTGCTAGATTGCTATATAAATATAGATTTTAGAGGAAAACATTTTGAGTAAGAAATTATATTAGATATTATAATCGTTCTACATAGTCAAACTACAAAAAAAAAAAAAAAATACAACTACTTCAATATAATAACCATACTAAAACAAAAATGTCACAACTTTGGCGGCTAGGATTTTATTAGATGGAGAAGGAGTTAAAACATGTCTAAGTTGAATGTGGTGATTAAAGAAGAATATGAAAAGATGGCAACTCGGTTGTCAAATAAGAGGAAAGAAATACAAGAAGTTGAATTAAAAGGAAATTAGGAAAGATGGAAAATAATATGGTTGTGAAATAAAATAAAATTAATACTTAATGGATATGGATTCATGTTGAGTTTTATAAAAACGGATATCCGAATAGAAATATTATCCGGATACGGATAATATCCGTATCCGTATCCTTATCCGTCTTATAAAATAGATATTGTATCCGTATCCATATCCGTATCCGTATCCGTCGGATACGGACATTTTTATTCGGATATGGATATTTTGCGGATACGGTACGGTTCGGACACAAGTTAACTATTGCAAATCACACCCACACACAAGATAGTAAACACATGTCAAACAACACCCTACTACATAGTTTGAATAACACAAAACAAGGATATACACTAATCAAGGACGACACGAGATAACTATCGCAAAACACCCACCCACACAAGATAGTACCACATGTTAAGCAACACCTACTACATAGTCTAACACAAAACAAGAATATACATAAATTAAGCTACAATAAGATAAGAACTTCACCCCCATGGTCTTGAGCCGTCCGGAATTCTACAATTTTGAAATTCAACCAATTTAAATGTGTCTTTATATCTACTAGCTCTTAAAATTTTGAGGGACTAAATGATCAAAATGGAAATTTGAGGGGCCAAAGCATATTTTTATCTTAAAAAATTAATTGAATGAAATAGTCATAATTTCTCAGTCCTATATAAATATAAATAATTATTACTTTTCACATAAGCTGCAGGCCTACAAATGTTGGGTCATATTCGAATAATGAATCGTTGATACTATTTTAAATTCTACATGACAGTTGCTTAATTTGAGAGAGAGAGAGAGAGAGAGAGAGATAACCTTAGATACTAGCTACCATATTAATGTTGACTCATTCTCATAAATAATTCTATAGTCAGGGTGATTATAAAATGCTTCATCCCATTCCTACACAATAAGAAATTATTTCATTAGTAAGATCATATTTAAAAATAAATAAATATACAATAAAAAAATAAAAAAAAATTGCAACACCTTTCTTCTGCACGAGATGAGATTAGAACTGCAATATAAAGATTTATCCTTTTCATTCTACAATCAATGGAGAGATGTAATTGTCAAATACCATCAAAAATTAAATTCATAAAACAAAATAGCAATAATTTTTGAGTTTAACTGAGTACCTTGAACTCTTCAGGGCATCTTTCCATCCAGGAACGATATTTTGAGTAATCCTATAAAAATTGTGATTAATTAAATAAGATTAATTGATTTCTTATTTCATATTGAGAGAAACTAACAGAGTTTAACATACCAGAACCCCCTCAATCTAATACGCATCTGAAACTTTACAGTTGGTGCGCTTTCTAACTTCATGCAACAATTCATAAAATAAGGAGATTTCCTCCTGCACCAAAGAAAAAAGTTAAAAAATTATTTTAAGAGAAATTCGCATAAAAGCCCTTTAATTACGCTCCAATTGCAAAAAAAACTCCATTATTGGAAATGGCAAAAAAAATAAAAAGCAATTCTTTAGGAAATGGAAGAAAAACCTCCGATTTTGGAAATTGCAAGCAGTTGGTCTATGTTGTAATTTCCTAATAAATAGTGTTTTTTTGCAATTTGCAATAATGGAGGCTTTGTTTTGCAAATCAAGTATAATCCAGGTGATTTGTTTACAAAATTGGCACTATTTTAACGAAACTAAACGATTGGATGAAGAGACTACCTTCTTTTGATTTTCGGTCCAATTAACAGGAAGATGTTGGACATCGGTGAAAATCCAATTATCAGAGAGTTGTGGAAATTTTGGATGCTTGATTCGGATTTCATCAAGTATTGTATCCATGCTTGACCGACTCTATACGCACAAAATTAACATTTTTATTATAATATATATATTGAGAAAATAAGAGAGAACAACAAAAAGAGGAAAAAAATGTTTATTACCTTCTCAACTCTTTCACGTGCGATGCCACTTACCCAAGACTCGAAGGTTGTATATTCGTGTTCAGCATGCAATAAACTGAGCCTTGCCTTCGAACAATATTAAGACCACAAGTTGTATCAAATTAATTCTAAAGGGAATTTGAGGTTTGAACTAATGTAGTATTAAAAAGAGGAGATAGAAAAATGTTACTTATTAACTTCAAGGACGCTATGAGAAGTGACTTGTCTAATCCCTCGAATCGAGTCTCCACCACCCTCTTATCTTCGAGAAGCTCTTCGACCTTCATATTGTGCTGCCATGCAATAACAAGTTTGATAATTTTTGAGTTAGAAATACTTGAGATAGAGATTACAATCAATTAATATGGAATCTGATTAAATGTGAAACACTTTCCATACCTCGATAAACTCGCAAGATCGCACATGACGATGAAACTCTTGATGCAGCTCCACATCTCTGAGAGCATCTTGATACATCTAAAATAACAAAGGAGTACATTAAAAAAATGATCTCTATTCACAATTTATTTGATAAAATAAAAAATTACGTAAAATAGCTACCTGGGAAGATTGAATCTCCTCTTCTTTTTGCTTGATGTAGTCGGCATATGCCAATTGAGTCTCACTTTTCCACCTCTATATATGTATCACAAATGCATTTAATTACAACAAAGAATTCTAGATATTAACAAAGATATTGTTGGTAAGGGACTAGAATACAACATATTGAAATTTGCAACATAATCAAAGAGCGGGTATTTAAAATTATAAAAACCTGGATCAATTTACGGCGTCGTATCTTGCATGTTCTTTCTATTTTTGCGAAAATTTCCACAGTACGATCCTGCAACGACTCATGTGTTATTAACTTATGACCAGTGTTTTAAATAGCGGCACAATTGCGGAAATTATATATAGAACGCAACTCGCAACGGAATTATAGCAACAATAGCATTTTCGCCGTTATAGGTGCTATAGCGCCGCTATTGCTGTCGAAATAGCGGAAAAACAGACACTATAGCGCTATTTGGACCCGAAATTCATTAACCCAAACCCAATAAGCAATTAAACCCAAACCCAAACCCAAACTCAACAAGTAAATAAACCCAAACCCAAAGAAAAAGTAAATAAATAAAACATCTTTCTTTCTCCTTTATTTCTCCAGATACTACAATTATCATGGATTACTATAGTATCTTTATTTATGGTGGTTTTGATTTTTATTTTTTTTATAGAAAATTTTGTTATAACTATATAAAATGGTATTTTTCCGCTATAAAGTCGTAGTGACGCAGTAGCGGCCGCTACCGCAATCCGCTACAAAAAAAAGCTCAAGCGCTACGGACCGCTATATCGCAATTTAAACCATTGCTTATAATAAATTAACACTATTTCTTCTATAATAAAAAAAATAAAATATAAGTACAATAATTAATATGCAAGCTCGTATAGTACCTTACGAATTACGGGGTGGAACCACCCTGACACCTCTAAGTTGTATAATGCGTCTCTAAACCCCTGAAATTAGAAAGAGTTGAGTGGAGATTTAACCCAAATGACATTCTTCATAAGTTGATAAGAAAATAATAAAATGAGTTTACTTCACTTACAAAAATCGCACGGTCAATATATACTTCAGGAAGGTCGCCTGCTAGTCCAGTTTTATGAAGGAACTCAGTTACTTTTATCGTAGTATTTTTTACCTGCAAGATTTTAATACGGTTAAATATTGAATTTTGAGTTTAAAAAAATGAAAAGTCAAGAAATGGAAGTAGAAAAATACCTGGACGCAAGGCACCAGAGTAACGAGCTTTTTTATAAGATCAAAAGAAACCTGTAGTCCATGCAAATCTACCTTTCTTTCGATGGCCTCCTACATGGAACAATAAATAAACAACCAATGCTTCAATTAATTAGATGAACTCAAAACAATGTAATTTTATTATGCATGTATAAAAACAAAACCTCAATCAATGGAATTGCGAAATTCCTAGGCATATTAACAAGGCCTTCTCTCTCCAATACCTCGAAGACCTCATTTGCACAATTGTCTTTCTGCAAGTGATTTTTTATATTTAATATATATATATATATATATATATATATATATATAGAGAGAGAGAGAGAGAGAGAGAGAGAGAGAGAGAGAGAGATTAGTTGCCTCAAAAGCAATAAAAAATAAAATAGACCTGAAAAGATGAGATTATATTACCGTTATTTCTGGCCTGGAATTAAGTGTTAGAGTGAAATCGACCCTTCTCTTGTTCTGCAGTTTGAACTTGTTGTGTTTCTGAACAAGAAGAAGACAAACAAACAAATTAGAAAGAGAATAATGGAAAATGCGCCATTTTAAGAATAAGGAGAAAAGAAACAAATAAATATAAAGTAGCAAGAGAGTAATAGAAAAAGGAAATGAATAATAATAGTAAAGATGATGACCTCATCAGAGATGATGAAATTCTGGCTAAAACGGTAATGAAACCATAAATTTTGGAGTTGATCCTCATAACAGTGGGCAATGGTAGGGCCCCGTTCACTAACGAATTCTTCAAACTTCTTATAATCCTCCTGCTCCTCCCAATCATCACGAGCAGCATCCGAAGAACGATCGTCCTCATCGTCGGAAGATTCGGACCAGAAGGATTGTTCCCATTCAATCTTATCCATGTGCATGGGCATGGGAACGGAACTTTCCTTACTCGCCGTGCATGCTGCTAGACTTAGACTCCGCTGCTTCGCTTCAGGCACCTCTTCCGCAGGCTTTGCTTTTCTTTTCCCACTTGTGCTGGTGCTGCATGCGCCGAGAGACATGTCACCTGACTTCTTCATCTCCTGCTGCGCCAACGTCATAATTAATTAGGACAGCAACAACAACAAACAAGTGTCAGCTATATAGGGCAACAACCATGCAGGCCAACATCATAAAGTAACAAGCAAATGCTTTATTATTTTCAAACACAAACAATTTGAAATCACATACTGTATTTAGATAAACAAAATGATTTAATGGTCGGTTCATGTTTCAATTGGATTACAATTAACCCTTCACTCAAACACCCATAAACAATTGAATCTACAGAAATGACCTACAAACTAAACAAACTAAGAAGAAGATTTAATTCCTCAAGAAAAACAAGAAAAAAGTAAAGAAAACATAAACAATAGAAATCAGCCCAGGGAGCACATAACATAATCAACAACTAAACAAGAACAAAGAAATTAGAAACAGAAACTTACTGATTCGATAAAATTAGAAACAGAAACTTAACTGATTCGATCTCAGATGAGATTTAAGAGGAAGTCATATCGTAGCTGAATTTCAATTCTTTCCGTTCTTTTTTCTTTCTGGAATGTGTTCTAAAAGTGAGATGGAGAATGAGGGAGCGAGTGACATATAATATATCTCTTTCGCAATTCTAAATAAATAATTTTCACATATTCCAACTAAGAAAATTATGTCATCTTACTCAAAATATAACATCATTATTTGAAAACATAACATATTCCACTTTTCTAATTGAAGCAACAAAATAGTAGCAATATTTCTACATGTACCTCTGTTTATAAGTTCTTTCTTATTCTTGCAACAAATAAAAAGAAATGGATTCTAGTAGCCACAAAACACCTTTATAAACAACAACACTATTGTAGAGCCCAATTGTCCATATAAACCGTAATTCAAAAACGTAAATACAAAATTATGAAAACCCTAATTCAAAAACTATAGCAGCATTCTTCTAAAACCACTCTTCTTCATGCAATCTTCAAGTACTGGTCTTCACGCCATACCTACAAAAACTACAAATAGAAAAAAGTTAGTATATCGAACAAAAGAAAAAATGATGAAATGAAACAAAAAAGAAACAAAACAACCTCAAAAAATTCTACTAAAATGCAATTTTCTCAAATTACATGGGATCCAATACTTTTATTGCTATCTTAGATCAGACATGGCTTCATGAACTCTCTGGATAAAAAACTGCAAATGTAAAAAGAACATAACAAAATATTATCAATAAAACAATGCAAACAGCTCAGTTACCAAAAAAATTCAAATATCCAAAAATATTATCCGTAATGTGCGAATTATCTCTTTTTGCTCATCCGTAATAAATCTATGGGTTAAAAAGAACCGTTTTTTAGATGGACTTACAATCAAGTCATGATTATGCTCACAATTAAGCGAATTATCATTTTCAACATCTTCTTCACTAAAACCATCATGGGGGTCATCGCAAGGATTTGAAGAGTGTTCTAGCTCTTCTCCATCATCAAAGATGCATGTATCCTCTTGAAAAATTCCACTTGTTGAGCCATTTGGTTCCATATCTATCAAAAAAGAAATTAATAGATTGGTAAAAATAAGCTCAAATCAACTTTATATTACAAAATTGATGACTAATTCAACACCAACTAAGCAAATTCAGCCCTAATTAAGTTGAAAATATTCTAACTAACTCTAATTAGTCCGATTGTTAATCCTAAGTATGCCAAATTTATCCTAAATTAAACACAATTAGAGAAGAAAGAGAGCAAAATAGAGAGAGCACAAGACAAGAGAGAAGCACCAAAACAATAAAGCTAATACCTTGTTTGAAGGAGAGTGGAAACGGCAAACTGCGCAAGTCTAGAGAAACCAGCACAATCTAGGGTTTTGTGAGGCAATAATTGGGAGGGCTATGAGGTGGCGGGTTGGAGGGCGTCGTTTTGGGGCGGCGTAAGGTTGAGGGAGGCGGAGCACGGCGGAGGAAGAGAGGCGAAACGGAAGTGGGAGCTTCAGTTTTTTTTGTTGTTGTGTGTGTGTGTGTTTGTTGGGGGGGACGGGGGGGAGGAGAAATAAGATCCGTGATCTGCACATATTTTGATGTAAATCTAACGGTTCAAAAACTGATTTCACCAAAGCTCGGTAAAATTGATTTCACCCTACACACGGACTCGTATTTGAAGATGGAAGTTGCATCGATATATTGTACTTGTACATATACACTAAGAGTAAGAGTACGTAGCAGTTGTAAGTTATATCATCAGTCTCTATGTCTCTATACACTGTTTATTATATTATCAGTTTTAATGGTCATAGTCCCAACAGTAATGAATTACAGTTTCTAAGTTACTGCAACAAATTTATGAACTGCATATTCGAATTAAAGTTGCAGGAAGTCATTGTTGGGATATATCATCAAATTATTAGATCAATTTACACAAAAAAATGCAGAAAGCAGATTTATTTCAACATGTATCTGTTTAAAGGAAAGAAATTATGAACTAAGAAGCAATAAAGAATAATATCACCATAATAGAAACGGGTTAATCACCTAAACTCTAGAACTTTTTGTAAGAAACTATTGAAATCAAGTATTGAAAGAAACAATTAAACAAGGCGATTAAGAATTTACCCGTTAGCAAGGACATAGCCATCATATTTCTCTCTCGTCAATGTTTCGTGGGCTGAAATGACGTACTGGAGAAATGAAATTACGACATTGCTTTTACATGAGAGGGGTCAATGGTCATTAAATCCTTCATTTTCCCACACATTAGACTTGCTAGATATCTGGATCAGACCAACTTAATTTCATAGGATAGATCTTGTCAAAAGCCCACTATCCAATTTGCGTGTGAAATATTTAGACCAGGCCTTAGAAATATTATAGGACAATCAAATCAATAATACAGTATTATGATATACATACACTTTTATTGAAAGCTATGTTGTTTGACGTGATTTGCACGTGATAGTATTTGAAGATCGAAGTTGTATCGATATATTGTACATACACACTAAGAGTACGAGTTGTTTTGTTCCAAAATAGAGCTCTTAATTTTTACATCATTTCAAAAAAGATAGCATGTAAATCATCACATATGATATATACATAGCAGTTGTAAGCTTCTTGCTATGATATCTACAAAGTATACGCCTACATTTTCAAGCCTATTACACATTCATATACATCAAAACTACTATTTTATTATTATACATTATTGTGGTGGCTTATTTTCTATAATATTTCTACTTGCTTCAACATTTATGGAGGGATGTAGCATTAAGTTCCTGCTAGGGCTGGCGAAAAATCTTGCAACTCGACCGTTCGTTCATGGTCAGCTCAAACTCGTTCGAAATAGCTCGAAACTGAACCGAGCTGAGCCAGCGCGAGTCTAAATAAGCTGAGCTCAAGTTTGACCCTGCTCGGCTCTCGGCTCGACTCGTGGCTCGGATTCAATTTTTTTTTTTTTAGAGAGAACTACAAGCGATGGCGTGATTTTTATTCTGTTTCAAATTAATCACGCTAGACGCGGGATTCGTACCACTCTTCTATAGAATTATTGGGTTAGTACCATGATTCAATTTTAACATATATAGTTAATATTCATGTATTCTAACCCAGAGTCCACACCCAATACCCAAATGGGAAATTATATCACGCCACCATTTTGTCACAAAAATGCGTGGACAGCATCACGCTGACATCATGTGATGGTAATTTGGGCTTATTTAGACAAGTTTGGAGGTTTTGTAACACCGCATGTTGTTTAATTATTTATCAAACTGTATTACCACTGAGTTATTATGACAAATGTCCCATCCATCAAAATATCATACCCACCCAACACCACCCATCAGTCTATTTCCCTCTCTCATTTGAAAATTGAAAACAAAACCCTAGATCTCCATGCCCCCCAAACCAGTTCACATGAGAGAGAGGTGTGATTGGCGGCTGCCACGTTGGTGACGGTAACCTCCGACAGGCCAGAAACCCAGGCGGTACTCACCACCAGTAACTCTAGCCGATGCTCTAGAAGAGTTCCCAACGATTTGGTGGCTTCTAATTCCAACAACTCAATCACCATCTATTTTCTTTAGAGTTGATTTTGACCTTTTAATTAGCTTATAAGGGGCATTCTACTAGTATTTGCTTATTAAGAGTTTTTAATTGGCTTAGTAGGATTTTTAATTGACCTTTCTTAGTGGTAATTTCTGTTAAAAATATATTCAGCTTCTGATATTAACAATTTTTCTAATTTCGGAAGTTGTGCAGATGGTACTTTTTAACATTCTGTAAGATAAGGTTTTTAAAATTGGAGAATTTGCAATTCACTTTATTTATAAGCTTTTGTTAATTCTTTTATTTTTCAATTGCTACTGACATATGTTACGCGGATACTTCAAAAACCAACCGTACGCGTATTGGGCACGGACACGGCACCGATATGTATCGGACACGCCACGTGGCGTATTCGAATATTTTAATATTTGTTGACTTTCGGACACGGTCAAGATACAGCAGGACACACATGGACACGGTTGGGACACCGCTAGGACACGGCTGGGGACGCGGCTGAGGACACGGCACAATATTTTAAATCGCAATTTAATTTTTATTTTTTGTTATAATTTCATTTTTGCTTCTTTATTTATTTATTTTGTTAAAAATCATCTTTTTTTATTTTTTTTAAGTTCATTTTTTTTTATTAATGAAGCTAACTCATGAAAATCATAACTAAAAACGATATCATATCTCTTCTTTGTTTAAAAAATGATTTTTTTCTCATTTCTTACTTTCGTTCTTTTCTTGATATTTTCTTTATCATATTTGGTTATTTTTTATATTTAAAAATTTTTTAGATATATAATTAATAATATAATAATATATATATTAGACATATCGTGTCCAGATTTTTTTTGAAATTTCCGTATCGCCGTGTCCGTCTCGTATCGGATACGACACGCGTATCCGTATCGGTGCAACATAGCTACTGATAAATGGTAATTTGGGTTTGATTTTTTTTTTTTTTTAATATTTTGTAGGATTAAAATAACGTGAGCTCTTTTGTGGAAGGTGTGCCAGTTTTAGACAGTGATGAAAATAAAGATTTTATTTAGTTGGTGAATACTGTATGTTTATATTATGGTTATTTGTTGCCAATTACCATTATAAGGGTGAATGTGGAAGGAATTTAAGCTGTATTTATTTGGTAGGTTAATTGTTGAATTTTGGCAAGCATAATTGTATTTTAATTGTAATTATTGAGTTGATTTTTTAGAAACTCTGTACATGGTTTCGGAATGGTCAATGACTCAATATTGATGTTGATAAATGCCAAATTATATTTTCCAAAATTCATGGTGATAAATGCCAGATTCATGGTGATAAATTAAATGCCATATTCTATTACCAAAACTTATATTAACAATTCACAATACCAAATAAAATTAATTAGTACTTGATTTTAGTATTTGATTTTCCTCATATTTATGGTGATAAATGCCAACTTCTATTCCCGAAATTCATGTTGACAAATGCCATTTGATAAATTTAAATGCCAAATTCTATGTTCAAAATAATGGTTATTGGCCATTAAAAGTTATGGAATAATCCAAATTCTTTTCTCGTTTGTCAATTGATGGTAACTCAACATCACATTTATGATGATAATCCAATTTAATGCATTTCTTTTTGTCGATGTTTTCATTTACTGGTAAGTGGTAATTAACAACCTTGCTATTATGTATGGCATTAATTGTACAAATTTAGGGCATTCCTAATGGTGGCGTTCGACAAGTTGAAATAAGAGTAGAAGAGTGGAAGAAGTGGGTTATTCCAGCTGAATAAGAGTGGAAGTAAATGGAATAAATTGGTGGAAGAATGAAATTTCCTAATTCCATGGGGAGGGTGGAAGACCTTTATTCCATGTAATAAGCCAAATTTTAGGACGAAAATACCCTTCTTTCTTCCACCTTTAGATGACATGGCATTAGCAATTAATGCACTATTTCTCTCTCTCCTTTCTTTCTATAATTTTTTTGTAAAAAAATATGAATGAAAAAATCACTAATTTTCAATAATAATTTCATAAAATCATAAATTTGAAATGTGCAAATGATTGTACTCATTTTTCTCTTTCTAAAGAAATATGTCTTCCTATATTTTTGAATAAAATTTTATTTTTCTTTTATTATTGTATTTTTAATTGAACATTTATGTTTTTATATTTTCTGTCTTATTTAATTAAAAAAATAGAGGTTATTAAATAAATTAATAGAATATAATTAAAATAAGGATATTATAGAAACTAGTAGTTATTTCTATTTTTTAAATCAAATTTTTATTCCATAAAACTTGCCGAATAATGATGAAATAAAATGAAAGAACCACTCTTCCACTTTTTGACTATTTCACTCTTCCACCTTTTGCCGAACGAGCCCAATATGAGATTTGTTTTCATGTATGATGCCAAATTATACAAATTATAATTCGGTATGTACAAAGGTGAAATAATTTTTTTGTATTACATATAAGCAGTCATTTAGTTACAATTAAAGACAAGCAAATTTAAATTTTAAAGTAGTTGAGACTTACAAATTCATAGATAGTCCATACAAAATATTTTCTACTAATACTTACAATAGTAATACAAATTTCATTACAAACATTACCTACAAAGTTCATATACCAACATTTATTTTCTACTAATTTTTACAAACTGAAACCTATTAATTCATTGAACGAAATAGTAAGAAATCATTCCAACTTCATACCATAAAAGGTTTGTACCAGCACATCCATATTTACTTGCTTGTACCAGCCCAACTTATTACCATGAAGTTTCAGCTACAACTAAAATAAATTGAACTCTAATTAGTAAATAACCCCACCAATTCTGCAAAACATATCTTTCCTTTTGGAAAGAAACCCTATTGTTTTATGAAAGGAAAAAAATCTTAATTAGCAATCAAACCCACTAATTTTGCAAAACATGGCATTAATTAAAAATTAATGGCGCTAAGTTGGAAATATATGGTAGTAGAAGAAATTACCATCAGGAAATATAATGCCAAAAATTTTCATGGCAAAAGAAGAAATTACCTTCAGAAATTACCATTAAGTTGGCACTAAATTAGAAATTAATGGCAAAAGAAGAAATTACCATAAAAAAAATAGTAAAGATTTAGAAAAGTCTCTGAAAATTAAAAAGAAAAACAATAGCAAACATGGAAATCCTGAATTCTATAATCCCTAAATTAGTAAAGATAGAAAAAAAATATCAAATAAGGAATCAGAAAATATATAAATAAAATACAAAAAATAATAGGCTAAAACAAAAACAGGAAAAATTAAATTAAATAAATAAATCAGAATTCTTAAAAAAAAAATTAATAAACTGAAAAAAATACAAATAAAAAATGACATCCAATAGAAATTAACACCTCTAAGTTGGCAATTGAGGTAAATATAAAAGAAATAAAACAAAATATTACAAGAAATTATCATAAACAAAGATTCAAAATAAAATAAAAAATTCTGAAAAATTGAAATGGAAATTTTTTTCTGTTTATATGAAAGAGAAGAAAAATTAATAAGTAATTAAAAAAAAAATAAACTAACTACAACCCTACTCTATCAATCAAAATTCAAAACAAAAAAAAAAGATAATTTGCATAAAACTTCCAAAATAATTTTCAAAATAATCCTTCATAAAATTTTACATAGTAAATCCAAAATGGAAAACATAAAATCAAAAGATAATTTACATAAAATTTTCAAAATAATTTTTTTCTAAGATTATTTTTCAGAATAACAATTAGCAATCAACTATTTTTCTAAAAAATAAATTTTAGTAAAATAAAAAGCACTAAAAAGTATAGGAAATTCGCCCTAACAAGTCAAATTAGAAAAAGAAACTACGAACTAAAAAATTGGGAAAAAACTACCACTTCCATCCTTAATCTATGGAATTGCTCCAAATTAAAACCATCATCCCATTAACATCAAATCAAATATTGAAATAAACAAAATTAATTACCATGAACTCTAAATTACCATAAAAAAGGTGGAAAGCATACCTTAACCGAAACCAATCAAGAAAATTGGATTTACTATGTAAGTGCTGGAATCCACTTTTCACTTTTCACCTTGTTGTTTCTGACTGAAAATTCCAACAAAATAAATGAATCAATTGCAAACAGAAAGCATAAATAGACAAATATTTCCAAAATTAGCTTCAAATTAGCATCAAATATCCTAAATGAAAACATAAAAATACAAATCCATCCAAAATCCTCTGCTGTACTGGCATAATCTAAAAGTAATTACAAAGTGCAACAAAATGACCTCATATCAGTCCTGCACAAGCAAATCCCCACAAAAAGTATCAAATAACTCCTGAAATACTTCTGAAATTTTTAAATATCCATGAATCAGAGATCCCTTCAAATATCATCAACAAAATACCAAAGAACAACATAAACAGTATTGAAAAATCCAAATAACGTAGAACTACCACTCGAAAGAATCGACATGAACTAAATCAAGATAAGAGAAGATGGATTGCCGTCTTGCCGTCGCTACGATCTTGATCGCCAGTGGTAACTTGGCCGGTCATGCATCTAGTAGCCGCGCTCTACTTCTGTCTGCTGCCAGACTAGAGGTAAGCTTCGTGGTGGTGAAATCGCGATGAGAGAGAGAGAGAGAGGAAATGTTATTTCTACAGTTTCCTATGTTTTAGGTGTTTTATATGGGCCGAAATATTTTGAAAAACAAATTAGGCGGGCTTTTTGAATTTTTTTGAAATACTTGACTGCTGTTATAGGCCTGGTTTTGATATGACAAACAATTAATGCGATTGGACTTATCAGAAGCATTAAATGTGACCTAGCGGATTGCAATAATTATGTCAGTGGTAAGTTGGCCTAGAAATTTTTATTGATAATTCAGCCCAAAAAATCAAAATCACTTTCGGGCCTGAATAACACCAAACAGGCCATGACATCAACATGACTTGTCCACGCACAATTGTGACAACCTCATGTCACACTGTAACTACTCTACCCAAATAATCCAATATCCATATATAACAAAGTCTTATTAATTCATGCCCATCAACCTAATATCCGGCCAACCTAAATCCAATACTAAACCTTCTTCTCCATCTCCAGATCAAAAAATCAAAATCCCCAGCTTAACAGGATTCCATTTCTAGCCAGGATCTAACCCTTCCTCTTTGAGACGGCGGCCGCCTCCACAAACGCCATAGTCTCTGTCCAGCGACATCCCCTATGCTCCACACATCCGCATCTCGTCTCATACAGTGCCTCTTTTCCCCCTTTCAGAGCTAAATAGAACCAGCCGAGCTGGCTAGATCGGGATCGAGTCGACCTCGAGCTTGCAAATGAGCTCGAATCTAGGTCACTATTTCAAGCCGAGCCAACTTGATTCTGAACCGAGCCGAGCTCCAGCTGGGCCAAACTCCTCTCGGCTTGTTTAGAGCCATAATTTCCGCTGAGTTTGTGAACGAAATTCTTTCTATGCGCACCATAAATGGAAGAAGAAATCTTTTTCTTGCACTGATTTCAGAACTTTTTCATTATCCAGTTGCTTGTGTTGTAAACAATTTTGTAAGATACGTAGATAAAGTTAGAAATGCAAAATATAATTGCCATTGTACTTAGCGCTTATTTGCAATTAGTGTAAATTATTTTATGCATTTTTTTGTGATTTTGTATTGCTAACAAGTGCCGGGAAAAAATGGTCTATTAAATTATGTAGATATATTTTAGCAGATCTGTTTACTATCTTTCATAACTTCTTCAGCTCGTTTTCCTGTCAGCTCGTTAGCTGTTCACCATATATTGTAATTTGCGCAGTACATGTAGAAATAGAATCTTTGATTGGTGCTTTAGCAAGATACCCTTTTGACATAAAATATTAAAATATATTATTGTCAAATTGATATAATAGTAAAGAAAATAAATGAGGTTTTGAGTTAATGATTGAGGAAACCTTGGTCTTGCAGTGGCATCATTAGATTTGCATGTATGTACTAGAAGGATGAGTTGTATTCATTGTGCATTTTGGTTTACACATGTTGCATGACATGTACAAAATTACATTTATACTAGAGCGTAATCTCGCTCCTCTTCAGATTGTATTTCAGTTTTTTATTTTGAAGAAAATAGATTAAAAATGATTAACAATTTCATTTGAAAACTTATTTCAAAGGGATTTTTCCACGTATACACATGTTTTTTCGAAAATTCCAAAAATGAAATTTTCGACCTTTCAAACGCCGGTAAAAATAAATTTCGGTATCTCCAACACCGAAATATACTTTGGGATTTAAATCCACCATTTAAGCAAGCTGGTTTAAAAAAATATAAAAAAAAACTACCGACCTTTCAAATGTCGGAAATTTGTTATTTTATTTCTTTTTGTTTTTTACCGACCTTGAAAGGTCGAGAATTATCAGTTAGTGAGAACAATCTATCAAACTGAAAAAATTCATACAAAATAATTATATGGTGAATTACAGATCGATATGAACTAAAATTTTGAACAGATCGGGTTTTCAGTGACAAAATTACAATTTTTTTAACCTTTAAATTAATTATCATTTAATTGAAATAATTATATATATAAATTTTTTAGATAATTATTTCAATTCCCCAAATAATTAATTTAAAGGTTAAAAAATTGTAATTTTGTAACTGAAAACCCGAGCTCTGTTCAAAATTATAGTTCATATCGACCTGTAATTCACCTTATAATTATTTTGTTTGGATTTTTTTAGTTTGATGATTTTTCTCACTGACTGATAATTCCCGACCTTTCAAAGGTCGGTAAAAAATAACAACAAAAAAAATAAATTTCTGACCTTTGAAAGGTCGGTGGTTTTTTTTATTGTTTTTTTAAACCAGTTGGCTTAAATGGTGGATTTAAATCTCTACTTATAATTCGGTGTTTGAGATACCGAAATTTATTTTTGGCTTAAATGGTGGATTTAAATCTCTTTGAGATACCGAAATTTATTTCTACCGGCTTTTGAAAGGTCAAAAATGTCATTTTTGGAATTTCCGAAAAAATATGTGTATATGTGGTATTTTCTTTTTAAACATGTCTGTATGTGGAAAAATCCCTTAAAAGATAATGTGTATCAATTTATATTATACATGACATTTTTATTTTGCAAGGTAGATAATGATATATATTTGTGTGCGGAAAGAAAGAAGACTAAAATTTACACATTACTAGTATTTACCCTCGTTTCGTTTCAGCTCGAACAAAATTGAACAATTTTACTGTATAGGATTAAAGAGAGACTTCTTGTTGAATATTGCACATAGTTGCAAATAGCGCGCTATTGCTTCGCTATATCACTAAACGCTACAAGTCAACGGAAAAATGATGCACACTGTGATTTTTTTTTACGCTATGTCTTTTTAATTATAAATATCATCTTTTGGGTATTTAAATAAGATATTTGAAATTAAAACTTATTTAATGAAGAAATAGTATAATTAGGATATTTTGAGTTTTGCATAACAAATATTATCAACCTTTAAATGGATTTAATGATCTGACTTTTATTGCCATGTCAGATAAGCAAATACCAAGCTTGTCAGACAAACAAATATTTCCATGTCACAAACAAACAATAGCTTGTCTGACATTCACAATTAAAGAGAATTAGATGGTTAAATCCATTCAAAAGCAAATATCAAGCTCCATCGACTTGATTTATATGTCAGATGGTTATCCATTCAATCTTTGCTTATCTGACATTATACTATAAAACATAAAATTGGATGTGTTTTTAAGCGAGATGAGCCCAGCTGCTGACACGTGTTAACACATTTTCTAGAGGCCAGCCCACCCTACATTCCATTTCCTTCTCTTCC
Organism: Juncus effusus; assembly: GCA_027726005.1. NCBI lineage: Eukaryota > Viridiplantae > Streptophyta > Magnoliopsida > Poales > Juncaceae > Juncus > Juncus effusus. The sequence continues at coordinate 1,087,308 of CM050900.1, read as the reverse complement.
GTTCCATTTCCTTCTCTTCTGTCTTGACTCAACACCACTTAATAAACCTTTCTAAAGAGCTAAAAGGAAAGTCGTGGGACTAAAAGGAACATTCCGGAATCGCTAAAATTGAAACCCTTCATTCTCCATCTCACGGCAGAGATTAGATGGATCTCACCGCTTATTTCTTCGCATAGACAACTCCACACCACTTCTCTTCTCTACTCTATTTCAACTCTTTCCGTGTTTCTTTTGCCGTTCTTCCTCTTGCATCTCCGACCAATTTCTCGCCTCCAATTCGCTCAATCAATCGACTTGCTGCCGTATTTGTTCGTCGATTTTCAAGCTATCTACTGTGCGACCCTTCATTGGTTCATCAATTTACTTCCTGCCACAGTTATCTACTGGTAATTTCGGACTTCCTTTCTTACGGATTTAACAGAATTGCGCTACAATTTGATGATCTTTTTGTCAATTATAACTTCCTTATTTGCTTATTGATTTACTTCCTTTGTATTAGCTGTAAAAGACTGGGTCAGGAATATGATTGGGCACTATCAATCAGAGGATTGAACTTTCAATCGTTAAAAGAAGGTAGCTAAATTGATTCTATAATGATATTTTCTACTTTCTTTTCTGATTATTTCTCCACTGTTTACAGTTTTGGGTTTGATCAGTTTCATGATTTATTCTGCACTTTTATATGCAGCTTTAGATCCACCACAAAGGTACTGCCTAGAATAATTTACTTAATGCAGGAGTTATGAATACTTCATCTGAAAGTAGACAAGCAAGACTAGATATCCTCAGAAAGAAAAGGAAACATTATGAACAAGGAGAATCTTCTGCCATGGCAGCGACTCGCACACGACAGCGACATGCAGAAAATTTAAGGACGCCAACAACAGGTGCAACATCAAACTGTTTCTAAGCTAATTTGGTCTACAAAATTTAAATGTCCGATGCATTTTTTATTTCTCTCGAGTATTACAACATACTAATTGCCATTAATAGTGTCTTACAAATGACCTTATGATTGCTCAAATTGCAGATGTGGCTAATCAAGTTCAACATCGACAACACACTGTAACTCATTCCACCGAACAAGTGAGGCCTCGAAGACGGCGAGATAGAAGTAAGCCCTTCTTTTGAACATTTAAATTTCATTTGCGCCGACAATTTTACAGTTTAAATTCAATTACCGTATGACTGTTGAAATTGCAGACATGCATGGACATGTGCCAAATCAAGTTGAAGTTAGACTACACAACATATCTCACTCCAGTCAACAAGCGGGGCCTCGAACACGGCAAAATAGAAGTAAGTTCCTCTGTTTAACATTTGAATTTCTATTTCTTTCATTTGTGCCTATATTTTCTACTTTAAATTCAGTGACCTTATGATAGTTCAAATTTCAGATGTGCCTGAACATATGTCGAATCAAGCTGAAGATCAACAACACAACGGATCTCATTCCAGTGAACAAGTGCGGACTCGAAGACGGCGGCGGCGCAACAGAAGTAAGTTTTTTGATTGAACATTATACTTTCTTCCTTTCATGGAACATTATAAATTCTATTTTTTACATTCGTGCCAACATATTTTCCCTTCAAATTCAGCTACATCGAGACGTCCTCTTGATGTTGGTGCTGCTCAATGCATATGTGAGTATTGTGGTGCGTTATTTTGGAATCGTGAAAAAAATAAAAAATTATCTACAAGAGGTAGGCCAGTTTATACATTATGTTGTCATGAAGGTCGAGTAAAATTACCTATGTTAGTAGATCCACCACCTCTATTAAATTCATTACTTGCTCCAATGAACTCAGAAAGATCGTCCCATTTTAGAGAAAAAATTAGAATATATAATTTAATGTTCTCTTTCACGTCCATGGGAGTCAATATTGATGAGCATATAAATGATGGTCATGGCCCCTATATTTTTAGAGTGTCAGGTCCGTTATGTCATCGAATAGGTTCTCTTTTATCTATTGAAGGCACACATCCAACATTTGCACAACTGTATATGTATGATACTGAAAATGAATTACAAAATAGATTGAATGCATTTCCAACTAATAACTTAAATGATCAACCACGTGAAGATATTGTACATGAATCCACCTTAGACCTGTTTTCACTCCAAATTAACACTCAAAATTCCTTCCCACTTAGTTCACAAAGATTTCTATAAAGTTTAGCTGTCAACTCTCAAGGAATATCGAGTTCCATCAGTTGTGGTAAAGCAATTTTCAAAAACTGAGTGACGCATTTCATCGAACACTTTGTCTAGACCTCTTCAAACTCACTTTTCTAGCTGAATACTTCACCATTCGTTTTATTGTTCAAATATTTTACAGAAGATGGTACTATATTTTACAGAAGACGTAACAACAATAATAAATTCAAAAAAAATGAAGTATATCTTGACAATAGATCTGTTATTCCATATAATCTTAATTTATTGTTCAAAAACATTGAATGATGTTATACATCTCTCTTGATAAAATATCTTTTTAAATATATATGGAAAGGACCTGACCGTACAATGACCTTTATATCTAGAAATAACACTTCAGGAATTACGTCAAATAATGGAAAGGAAATTGAAGTTAATGAAATTAAAAATTATTTAGATTGTTGTTATATTACACCTCATGAAGCTATATGGAGAACTTATCAATATAATATTCACCATCATATGACTACCATTGAAAGATTACCCATACATATGCCTGATTTGAATAATATTGTGTTTGAAGATACTCAAAATATGGAAGAAACTATCAACATTGAAGCAGTTAAAAAAACAATGCTCACAGAATGGTTTGAATTGAATAAAATAGACGGATATGCAAGAACATTAAATTATATTGAAATTCCTGAACATTATACATGGCTAAAAAGAACCAAATGCTGGAAAATTAGAAATAAACAAAGAAAACTAGGTAGAATGTATCATATTCCAAATTCATTTGGCGACATCTATTACTTACGTATGCTTCTCAATATTGCACGTGGATCTACTTCTTTCGAACATTTGAGAACAATTGATGGTGTAGTATATGAAACATATAGAGAAACATGTAATGCTTTAGCCCTGCTTGAAGATGATAATGAATGGCTTTATGAAATGCAAGATGCATCAGTTTGGGCTACATCCCAAAAATTGCGTCATTTATTTGTTCGTATATTGTTACATTGTGAAGTATCAAATCCATCTGAATTATTCATAAATTGTTGACAAACCATGGGAGATGATATCATGCATAGAATGAGAAGAACATGTAATTTATCAAATTTCCATCTATTGAATGATGATCAAATAAAAAATTATATATATACTACTAGATATCGAAAAGTTACTTCTTCGAAATAACTCAGACTTATCAACATATTCTTTACCAATTCCATACGATCTCTCACATCATGATACCACAAATCGATTAATGGCTGAAGAGTTATCATTCAATTTAACAGAAAGTATCAGTGAAGCATCATTATTATATGAAAGATTAAACAATAGTCAAAAACAGATATATAATGAAGTAATGTCATCTGTTCATTCAAACAAAGGTGATCTTTTCTTTGTATATGGTCACGGAGGCACTGGAAAAATATTTTTGTGGCGTGCTATTATTAGTATGTTGCGTGATCAAAACCAAATTGTTTTACCCGTTGCCTCAACAGCTTTGGCTGCTTTATTAGTACCCCATTCAAGAACATCTCATTCACGTTTTAAAATTCCAATAGATTTAAATAATGAATCAACATGTAATATAAAAAAAGGTTCAAATTTGGAAGAACTAATCTTAAATTGTGCACTAATAACTTGGGATGAAGCTCCTATGACTCATCGTAATTGTTTTGAAGCAGTTGATAGAACACTAAAATATTTGTTATCAACAATTGATGAAACTGCACGAAATAAACCATTTGGAGGTAAAACATTATGTTAGGTGGAGATTTCCGTCAAACATTACCAGTTATACCTAATGGTTCAAGACATCAAACATTGGACGCATCAATTACACGATCGAAACTATGGCCTTATTTTAGACAATTTAAATTAACACAGAACATGCGACTGTTACAACCTAATCTAACATCCAATCAACTACAAATACCAAAAGAATTCAATGAATGGACACTCTCAATAGGCAACGGTACTATAGAAGGTAAGAATTTATTTGACTCCGAATATGATAATTGGGTAGAAATTCCTGATGATTCATTGATTCATACAACTAACAATAAGAAAGAAGCAATTATTGACGAAATATATACAGATTTTACATCATCATATTCAGACATTGAATACTTAAAAGAAAGAACTATTTTAGCACCAACAAATGAAGATGTCGATGAATTAAATCAAACCATTTTGCAGAAGTTACCTGGAAATTCAACAACTTATTACAGTTCAGACTCAATGTGCGAATCCTCAATACCTGAAGAAGAACTACAATCACTTAATCCTATAGAATTTCTTCATTCTTTACGTCCAAATAGTACACCATATCATGAATTATCGTTGAAAATTGGCACTCCTATTATGCTTTTTCGTAACATTGATCAAGCAAATGGACTATGCAATGGAACGAGACTATTAGTTACAAATTTAACAAGTAGAATAATCGAAGCTCAAATTATTACAGGTGATAATACAAGGACACCAACTTACATTCCAAGAATAATATTCAATGTCAAAAATCTTAAATGGCCTTTTGTATTAAAAAGAAAATAATTCCCTGTACGCATATGCTATGCAATGACAATAAATAAAAGCCAAGGCCAAACTTTGAGCAAAGTAGGCGTATATCTACCACGGCCTGTCTTCTCTCATGGTCAACTCTATGTGGCGATATCGCGCACTACATCATGACAAGGAGTGAAACTGCTTATTGAAAACCCAAATGGTGAATGTCCTAATTGGACACAAAACGTCCTCTTTACCGAGATATTTTCAGGCTGGAGTATTTACCTGACTTTTTCAATACAAAATAAAATATGCATTTTTATATAAGGAAAATTTGTTTAGCTTACAAAACAAATTTATCACTTATTACAAATGAATAATTCCTCTATAATGTCTTTTCAGGTACCACTACATCAGAGCATGACACCATTAACACTCCTTGATCAGATGACAAACAAGGCCTAAGTTAGCTACTATTTTTCTTTCATGCCCTTCAAATTTCTCCTCCTCCTCTGATGTATCTGACAATATGAACAAAGAAATCTCAGTACAGAGGTGATAACAGGTTCACCAAATTAATTTCCTACAAATTCAAAGGTACTCAATTCTTCTGCTACTGGATTATCCATGTGTTTTAGTAACGCAGCAATACTCATTAAATTTTCAATTACCTCAATTGGTTCCAGTGTTGCTGCAAATATGACCTTGGAATGTAAAGCTTTGCTGCATCTGATGTAGTATTCAAGTGACATTCATGAGACAGTTTTACCTAACCATGCTTATTTCTTGGCTGAGGAATTTGAGTAGAAAACGGCTTCATCAACCTCCATTTTTTTTTCGACAAGAAGAAATAGTATGTACACTTTTTCCCATCAATGTAAATCAATTTATATATTCTTTTTTTTTTCAAAACCAATTTGTCAGTTTACTATCAGTTCTAATGTGTTCATATAATATAATTCTCTGATCCATTTTAGGTTCAATCTTTTCTAAAAGTAGCTCTCAATGACACATCTTCTGTCCTCAAATAAAAATAGTAAGTACTTGCAAACTTTTATTCAATAATGAAAATTGTTCTACTTATTTTCCATGTCTTCTCTGGACAGAAGAATGGTATTATATTCTATTTATCTTCCTTTTAGATTGAGTCGAGCTTCCATAAATGCAAGAGGCTCAGTTATTATGTGAGCTTCCTTTAATGTTTCGGCTCTGAGGTATTGAATTCAAAATTTTTAACTCATATTCTGCCTTTCTCTTCCTTTCTTATAGAATAAACTTAAATTATGCCTTTAGGTGGAACCAATTATTTCCAAAATCTACAGTAGGACCAGCTTCGGATAGTGGCTCATCCAAAACAAGAATTGTGCGTGCACTTACCTTCAGCATTTAGGTCAGTACATGAATGTATATTTGAAGTCTTACTAATATCTAGGGTTTTTTCTGATATTTTTAATTCACATATCATTGATCTAATTTTTTGTGGGATCTTTCTCTAATTAGGTTCAATTGAGAATGTTTCAACGAAAAGAGCCAACAGTGACATCTCATGCAGCTTGGAATCATGGTGAATTGAAATTAAGATTGATAAAATCTTGGATTTATATTTGGATTTAAATTAAGGCTATAATTTGGAATGGATCAAACTTGATACTATCTCCAATTCAATGGATGAAGTACTCCAATTATATACCAGATTGAATGGGGAAGATTCTCCAAGGGTTAAGAGGTTGTACCTGAAAAACAAATGGACATTAGTAGCCACAGTGCTGGTTTCTCTCTTAGATAACATGTTGAAATCTGATGTAATTAGGGATATTATTTATTAACATCATACTATCACGTCAAGGCAATTAATTATGTGGTATATGTGGCACGGAGTTTTTTCTGTCAACTCTTTATGTTGCCAATTTTGTTATGTATATTTAGGTCAATTTTGTTATGTATATTTAGGTTAATTTATCACGACATTTAATATGGCAAATGTTGTGTAACAATTTTATCTAGGTAATATGTTGTGTTTCATTTTACATTAAAATGATGAGTTCCATCATGTATAAAGATGATTACTCATTTAATTTTCTTCATTATGGTAACAAATGTCACTGTTGAACCGAAGCGAAACGAAGGTCACATCTAGTTATAAATTTATTTATGTTTATAATCCTTAAGTGCCTTAGCTACAGTACTTATACAGCAGCCTTCCACGTTAGCTCAAAATATATCAGTCATTTGATCTACATCCCTCGGCTGCCATGATTCTCAATATTAGTAAATTTAGCTACTCATAGTGCATTATAATTATGGCATGCCTTACATAAATTTAGAATTGGTCTTATTTTCCACTCTTGGTCCATACATCCTAATGCTGCACCATGTTTTGTATCAAATATTTGGTGACTCTCCTCATTTTCTCCGATTTGTCTATATACACATCCCCACTTGAATGTCCCCCTGAAGAAATGATGCGCTGGCAGGGAATATTCTGTACAAATTAGGTGGGCTTGTTTACCGGCCCGAAATTGGCTGCTCCCTTAATGGACTCGAGCGGGATTGTTTAACACCCATAAGTCACGTTTAACAGCCCAAAAGCCAGATTTAACAGGCCCCATATCCCGTTTACCAGGCCTATGCCTCATTTAACAGGCCAGAATCCCGCCTCTAAATTTTCAAAAAAATTCAAAAATAATTGTCGGCCCATATTTAAACCCCAAACATCATTTGCCACACCCATCCGCCAGCCTTTCACCCCAAAACATCCGCCCAAACCCTAGCCGCGTCAATCGACCTGCTCCCAGCCAATCGACGGCGGCTGCTCCTCGATTCCCACCGGTCGACGACGATTGGATCCGCTCGCTATGAGAGACGACAGAGGATGTGCACTGTTTCCAAACAGAGCAACGATGATGGCAAAGAGGTAAACGACGCAGGCCTTTTTATCTCATTTATTCTTCTTTTCGTGATTACTACCCTTTTTTTTCATTTTGTCTCAATTTTCCTTGTTTTAACTGATGGTTCGATTTATTGAAAGTTCTTTATAAACAAATTAGGATTTGATTGTGTATCCAAGAGCTTATGATGTGCTTATAATTTTGTGAAGTTTTAAATCCAGATTTTAGGAGATGAATTTTGAAAGTCATAAATGTTTCATTTTTTTCAGGCAGTACTTTGTTTTTTCAGATTTTTCGAATGCTGAATATGATGTTGAATGTGGTTGTTTATTTTAATTTACTTTTATTTAATTTCTTAGTGTTTTGATTGAGTTTTAATTTCTTTATGTACTTTTAATTTTTCTGTTTTTTATATTTTTTCTGATTTTTCTGAATTTGATTTTTTATATGTATAGTAGAATTAAATTTTATTTTTTTTCATTTATTTGCCTATTTCAGACAAATATACTGACCCCACGCAGCTGCCCGTTTACCACATGGCTGTTGAGATGTGTGACTTGCTGGCAAATCGATAGCATGCTGAAAAACGGCATAGTTATCAACTCCTGTTCTCCAACAAGAGGTGTGCGACTCAGTTCTCCCATAACAGTACTTTAGTAATACATTTTTTCTGGAGTTTTTTTATGAAAATAAAGGAAGTACAAATATGATTCAGATCTGATGTTTAGAGATTTCATTTCTGATTGTTTATGGTTATTTATCAATGGAAGATCTGAATTTTATCAATTTATTTTTAGATCTCAGTTTATTTCTTTAGATCTCAATTTATTTGTTTAAGGTTATTTTTGAAAGGAAGGTTACATTTTGCCTATTATGTTAATAAAAATGATATTATTTTATTTTATTTTATTTGTTGTTTTTTATAATGGCAGGTAACTAATTGGGATGGTGATAAATATGGAGATTTTTGAATTCAATTAAGGAGTGATAAATATCGAGATTTGTGAATTCAATTAAGAAGGGGTGATAAATATGGAAATTTATGAATTATTTTTGGTATAAAATAAGGAATGTATAATAATTGTATATATCTTCTTTAGTATTTGTTTATGATTGATTAGGAAGGTCTTAAACTGGAAGATAATCAATTGAGAGATGTGATAAATAGGTGTTTAAATAGTGAAATTGTATATGCTAATAATTTTCGAAATATGGTTAATATTTGGTGTTTACTTTATATATTCAATATGGTGTGGTGTGTGATAATATTTGTTTATTTATACTTATAAATTTTTCTAATGGAAAATCATGCTGTATTAGTTTATTCATCACTGAATATTTTGACAGGCCAGCCGCCAGCCACTTGCTTTATTTAACAGTGTAGTCCAAAATCCCGCCCTTAATCTTTCCATTTATTAGATACCACAAATATATACTTTCCATTTATTTGATTTACCATATCATAACTTTTACCATATATACAATAGATTTACCATAAAATCATCAAATTACAATATAACCCATTCATCTTATAACTTAATAAAGTGTTAAATGAGAGAATATGAGTTACAATACAGAAATCTAAATTAATCTGTACTTTGTTACCAGTTAGATATGATAAATCAGGCCTCATTTAACATTCACATATGTTTAATATTTTATCATTTAGCACCTTCCACTGGTACACAATGCAATGAACATCTTCTAAATTATAAAAAAAAAAATTAATTTACAATAGCCAGGTTTACTAGCAACGGGACACGTCCAACACAGTATAGCCAGGTTTCCCACTTCCAAACCCAGGTATATCAGCAACGGGACACGTTTCACAGAGTTGAGCCCGGTTTAACAGCTTAGTTGTCCTGTTTAACACTCGTCCGGCCTTATTTAACATGCGGAAGAAAACAATGCAAAAACTGATAAATGGGGTGAAATCAAAATGAAATAAAAGGAAAATATCATTTATATAACTGATAAATGGGGCGAAAACAACCAAAAACATAGATAGAAAATCTGTAATTCAGAAAAGTAAAAAAAGAAAAGAACTTAATGTCTGAAAATATCTAAATCAGGACCTGAAAATTAGCAATTTATAACTCGAAATCTGCAAATCCAAAATTGAAAAAAACCAAACCGAAATCGGGACCTGAAAATCGGGAGAAAAAATACAAAATTGAAAAACTCAGGACCTGAAAATCCGAAAAAAAAAATTCGAATGAAATTCGAAAGAAAAAAACTATTTCAAATATCAGCATTCAAGTTGGTAAGACAGGAATTTGTTCTTATTAAAGTTTTCTCATCATATACGATTCACTATTTCGATAAAAAACAAAATCAGAAGGAAAAAAAAAGCATTAAAGTAGGGGATTTATCAGTTCTACCACCTATCAAATTGAAAACAAGTATCATCATAAAAATCAAGCGTGATGCTTTCTCTTTGCCCGAATTCATTTCATTCATCACCCGATTGAAACAAAAACAAACAAAAAACCAACACAAGGAAATTTTTTATATACCATGAATTAATACATCTCACTTATCATTTACATATAAACTTTTAAATTGATAAATTTCAAAGTCCTAAAAAATTGGGAAAAAAAATATTCAAATAATCTCAAAGAATGGTGATACATAAAATCAGAATAAAAAAAAAATTCAAACACTCTAGAAAAATTCGATAAAGAACATGAAGAAGAAAAAATTCAACTTGGGCATTTTGTCGAGCACATGTATTGCATTATTTGAAGAAAACATATTACACAGATCGCATATCATTATAAAACCAGCAAGCATTTTGATGGTTGAACAAAATTTTCTCATCTGAGTCTTTCAAACAGCATGTATGCATAGGCTCGATTAGTTGAAAATAAATTCAAAATCAGAAGGGAAAAAAATCTATTTTGAAGAAACCAGAAAAAAAAATCAAACATTAGAGAGGAAAATCTTATTATCGGACGTGTTCTTCGGTAATCTTCGAAAAAATTCAAACAACATTAGAAAGTGTCAAAGCTCCAGCAGATCTGAAGCATTAACGCGATGAAAAGGCAAGAAACAAACACCTGAACGACTGACGTCTCAAGGCTAGGGAGAACGGTCGGCTTCAGGGATAACGTGACGAGGTCGAGGCTGAAATAGAGCAGGCGAGAGGGAAGAGGAGGTCGGTAGAGAGGATTAGGCGAGCTCTAGGGTTTGAGAGCTAAGGTTTTGAAAGAGAGATTGGCGGTTTTGAAAAATAATACGGAGGGTTCTGAGAGAGAGGAGAGGAGGCTAATCATGATTTTGAGCGAATAGACCTTGTTTACCACGTCGCCATCCCATATTCACCACGTTGTGTGCCTGGTTTAACATGTTGTGTGTCTGGCTCACCACTTGTTGCCAGGTCATCAAGGATCTCAGGGGATGTTAGGGGGACATATATACTTTTCCTTTCCAAATCATCCCAAATTCAGAAACATTTATCATGCATTGCTCTCCTCTTCGATTTCTCCTCTCCCCGCCATGTCTACTCTTTTCTCGCCGGACACTAACGTCTCCTTGCATCCTCTTTCTTCCGTTTTTTCTTGCCTTTCGGACAAGCTCCTCTTGGATATTGATCTAATCAACTCTTTAGGTTGGTTTATTCTTAAACAATTTTATTTCTTTATAATCTCCTAAATTATTGTGGTTTGAAGATAATTTCTTTTCGATTTGTTTGAAATATCAGTCTACTTTGTGAATTTACTCAATTTCTTACAAATCTAGGTTGTGAATTGAGTCTAATTTCTTACAAGTCCAGTACCTCTGCTGGGATTTCTAGCTTACTCTTTTCTTGCTGGATTCAATTGAGCCCAATTTTGGATAAATTGGAGTAATCGAGTCCAAATTTGAGTAATGAGAACTGAGAACTGATGCAACACAAATTTGACCTGGGAATTTTATACAATCTCAATTGAAGAGCATACTTATTTCTACAACTCCAGCTGTAAAACAAACAAAAAATGTACTTTGTTTAACTTTTCATATATAAATTGATGGTCTAATTTCACCAAATTTCAGGAAATGTTAGTTCAGGAAATGTTAGTTAAGGTATTTGAAGCTCATAATTTTCAGAATTCCTGAGCTCCGAGTGTGGGATTGACCCACCTCGAGCAAACATTCAAAAAACAAAAAAAACATTTTCAGAAAAAAAGGACTAGGCTTTCAACGCTTAGATCAGTTTCATTTTCTCTCATTATTTTGTGTGTTGTTTATCTACTATCGAACATTGATCATTATTGAGCTACATCAATTGTTACCTGGATTATCCTGAAGATTTGTTGTGGTGTCTTTGTTGATTTTTTGTTTTAATGTACCAGTTAATTATGGTATCGGTTATGCACTGTCCTTTAATGGATATAAGAATGCGAAACCAATATTATCCTTAATCCTTGCCACATCATCTCTTCAATTATCAACCCTTAGATATTGATTCAATAAAAATATAGAACTTTCGCGCAAAGCGCGTGTATCTCTTGTGTTTAATATTGCTTCAACCTTTTACTTAGTCTGCTTCTAACAAACAAAAATCCAAACAAGAAATTAATGTCAATGTTGTAGGTTACATGTTTAGACTAAACAAGCTATTCTAATAAACTACAAGTATATAATTTCTCTACTGAGTACTATTGTTACCATAATAAACCGCTTATATTGTGGACACGTGTCACTTCTTAATAACATGTCCAAAATTATTAGATAGTAGAAAAAAATTTGTTATTGTGGCCTGTTACTTCATAAATCTGAAAAAAATAAAGAATTGTTTATACTGTTTCTCAAAAAGAATAATTAAAAAAAAATAGTTAACGAAAAATACTCAATAAAAAAATAATAAAAAATTAAAACGAAAAGTTTCTTCTAAAATTTTAGAAATAACTCATTTAAAAAAAAATGAGGGAGAACTACTGTAATGTGTATTTTTGTACACATTTTTAGGGTTTTTATCATGAAAAATTTATCATTAAATCACATAAAATATATGAAAAATATTTAAAATTAATAAAAATTATTTGTGAAACTCTTAATACACTTTTGTGTGATTTTTCAGGTAAAAAGACCGAGAAAACGATATTTGGACGACTTGGTGAAAAGTCAACTCCAAATGACGAGCCTATCTGAAAAGCCTGGGCCAAAGATGGCCGAATTTTTCGACAAATCTCCACGAAAACCCTACACACGATTCTCCAAAATTCTTATAACCCTTATCCGTCGACTATCCAAGCCGAGACCTACAAAATTCATAAAAAGACGAAAAGTCAAACCCGGGGAATCACCGAGTCGACCAAAAGTCAACTTTTCCAAAAGGGGTCAAACGGGGTATCAAATCGAAGAGCGCGACGATACGAATCCAACGGTACAAACTTACGAAAAAAGACCTTTTAGAACTCCCAGAAAATGCGATACAAGATTTGGTCAACCTTAGTCAAAGCCAACCTTTGACCTGGTCAATAAATTTGCAATCAATCAGAGAGCGACACGTGTCAGATTCCTTTAGAAATAAGCGAATCAAGAGATGACACGTAGCATAGTCTATTCGGAAATCAACAAGTCAGGAGGCGACACGTGGCGACTTAGTTGCGCCTGTTATGACTAGGCGACACGTGGCGAACGGTGATTGGGGGACACACTTAACAGACCGTACGGCGATCAGTACGAGATTCTTCTGTCAGCCAATCACGTCTCGCCACGTGGCAAAACGCGTAAGAAAACCTTCTGCCGAAACCTTTCGCCTCCGGTCCTTTATGAACTGCACGTCTCCATTTCCGTATTAACATGCGAACGAAACAAGTACAGGACTGTCCATTGAGGCGAAATGGAGGGGAGCAATCACGCGTTTTCTGCAGAGGTCAGTACGAGAATGGGTTTGAGCCAATGAACGTCGGACATGTGGCAAGTCTGTTTCAGCAGAAATTAAGGGGTGAGACGCGTGGCAAAAGCTGGTTCGTTAGATTATATTCCCGAATTTAGTGTGGCCATTCAGATCAAGACACGTGGTCTGTCTGTTGGAAGTGGATGAGAGTAAAGGGAAATTATAAATGCACCCAGAAAATTGCACTCAAGCAGAATTTGAATAGAAATAAAGGAAAAAAAATGTTAAAGATCTCCCAAATTGCTATCCAACTCAGAATCCGGATCAAGTTAAATTTTTAGTCCCACAAGCTTATTTCCAAATAATTTTTAGGTCACTCTTCTCTATAAAAATACTCCCTTTTCTCTCGCTAAGATCATCATTCACATCTCTCCACTCATACACCCATTCTTATACCTATCATCACACACATTTCTTCATCCATTTTTCACCATTTTCACTCTTGATCTTTTCTTTTCCACCATTAATGTCCACAAGCTTCAAATCTTTATTTCTTGAGAGTAAAAAGACAGAATAGAATTTTAGAAAGAGAGAAGTACTTGATCTAGAAGGAGCAAGTATTAAATCGACCAATAAGGGGAGAGATCGAGAACGATTTGCATCTTTAGGGTTTGATTTATTTTTCTCTTTATAATATTTTATTTGATGCGAGTATTTTTTTTTTTTTTTTGTGGACATGAGTGAGTAAATTTTATAAGTAGGGAAAAGACTTTTTGTGTAGATTTTGTAGATGAAATCTTGAGTGAAACTTGCATTTTATTATGGTATTTTAAGATTAAATCTTGATATTTTTTTTTTCATGAGATTTAAAGTTGAGTTATTTAGAAGAATGATTTGACGAGAAATACTTATGAGCTTTATTGGGATTTGTTTGAGTAATATTGACTTGGAAGAGTTTCCTTTTATTCAAATAAGGGATGAATCAAGTATAAGAAAAATTTAAAAATAGAAGTTTTTGAATGGATCTGAAGTTTGATGAGTTTATTAATTAATTTTTGGAAGGAAATTAATTAAACCTTGCTTATAATTACCATATAATTAATCTGCTATCTTTTGTGATTAGTGATTCTCAAGTTACACAAATCGTCATCATTTCCCTACTATTTCTCTTTTAGACTTTTAAAAAGGAAATTTGTTTTTATCTTTTTCTTGCAACTTTTTAAAACAACAACAACAACTTTTCCAAACCACAACACTAAAGTAAAAGTGAGAATCGAACGTTAAAACATTTAAGACCTTGCTTCCTTGTGTTCGACACCCTAAACTCAATTACCACATATACACTCTGTGAATGAATTAGGGGACTTATAAATAATTTTGTTAACACGTGATTACACAAACGACACGTTTTCGCGTAGTTACAACTACAGGCGATCACCTGCGTCGTTCTCTTTAGAGTGGACTCATATATCTTCTCTAATTTTTTAAATTAATCATGCTAGATACGGGATTCGAACCCCCCATCTATAGAAAGTCAGAATAGTACCATAATCACTAGGCTATTCTAGTGGGAAAAACTCATTTAAAATTCGGAACAGCAAAATAGTTATTTTAAAAAATAGTTGACAGTGATAACATACTGATTAAGTCAGGGACTAACCATGCATTAAATTATAAAGTACATGGAATAATTTGCCATCCAATTATACAGGGACCTAGTGGTACATTCAGAGCCGGTCCTGTGCTATTATCGACCCAACGCGAAATTTACTTGAGGTCTTTTTTCTTAAAAATAGAAATGTACCAAATTAAATATAAAAATTATTCAAAACAAACAAAAGTATAAGTTCACAAAAATTACATAACACTACAATAACTCATAATTATTTAAAATTCGCTCTTTTTAAATTTTTAGAAGCAAATAAATTAATTAAATTTAAATAATCTAGCTTTTTCGCGAAATATTTTTCAATGGATAATATTGCTAATCCATTTAACCTTTCTTGTGTTAACTGTTATAATAAAAAATGAATCATATATAAAATTATTGTAATATTTTTTAAAGAACAACAAATTTGAAAGAAGATAAATAATAAAAGTATCATATAAACCTTCAGAAGAGAAGAGATTAATAGATCGTAGAGCAGACGCTTTTTCTCATTGTGTAGTCCTTTTAATCCAATTGACAGACTAATATGCGACCCAATTTAGGACATATATTTTGTACTTATTAGGATTGATTTTTCATCAAAAAAGAACTTATTAGGTATGATGGAAGAGAGAAAGGAAACAAAATTTCAATTTCCAAGTCATAGAGCAAATATGGTGATTTTTTTTATTTCGTTTTGGAGCCATCCAATTTAAGTAAGATAAATTTGCAAAATAAAGTTTTCATATGTTAACTCTCTTGTAACTTAGTGCAAAAGTAATGTATGTTGGGCATAACTTTTCTTTAATATTATAGAATAGATTATATGGGTGTGGCTAAAAAACATACGTATGCACAACATACGTTTTTTTGCCACACCCAAAATACGTATTAAAAAAATAAAAATAAAAATTTCAACCGTACGGATGTAATATATATGTTATGAATATGTTGGAGTTTAATTTTCACAAAAATCAGAATATTATATCATTGCCATCATATATCATCAAAAATATGCAGCACTATTCAAAACATATATCAGAATAATAGTTTGATGATACATGATGGCAATGATATACCATGAGCAAGAACATTACTTGCGCATCGAATTCTTTCAATATTTTACCAATGAGCTTTATCTTACAACCAGAAGTCTGTATAGACTTCAACTCCTAACTATTAGGATGTGTAAGTTGTTGTAATGCAGGAAGATTGTTATACTCCCACTGAATTTCGTGAATGTGTAGGATATTACTCAGAAGTAGAAGATTAGCTAGAGGAGAAGTCAACCTACAAGTGGGGAAAGAAGCAAGAGTTGCTATATTAGCTCTGGGATTTTATTGACTTAGCCATTGTGGACTTGTAATGAAATAAATGTTATTTCGACATTAGCGTTAAAATGGTTGTAAAATTTTTTATTTGGAATAATAAAATTTTCCTAGATTTGTCTATTTGAAATGTTCACTTTGAAAATAATATTTATATGCTAAATAATAAGTCCAACCTATGTGGAAAGTTTGACTCACTGGATCTAGGATCAATTGAGACGTGCGAATTTTATTAATCGAACAGGATGACAAGAATGGGCAACCATCACAAAGTTGATGGGTTAGTTTGTTGAGTCTCATGCATATAGATGCATGAGAGACGAAAAGCAAGCTGGCTAGAAATAAGGAATATCAGAATTTCATATTAAAGTGTTTTAAATAAAAGGTTTACTTTTACTATAGCCCACACTATAGCTACTTTCTTTGCTATTTTGTTTTTAGGTTATCCATGTACTTTATGCAATGGTCATCAAGCCATTAGATTCACAGTCTCCTTGGTAGTAAGTCGACTCATCCTCTATGAGCATCTTTTATGAGAGATCATATCTCTGAGCCTAATGCCTACCAAGTCTGTGAGGAGGACCTTATGTTTCAAGTATAGCCATATCAACTACTTGAAAGCCTCATTAATGGTTCATCACTAGCATGTGAACCTCGAACCTTTTGAGACGTATTACACTCCCACTGCTTCTTTAGGAGATGAGATATCTTTTAAAGAAGTCTGAATTATGAGTAGCAAACAATTTGAACTCATAATGGATGTAAAACAATATCGAGTTGATATTCCAGAAAGATTGTTGTGTTGACACTGTCAAACCTTTTGATACGAGTCGTACTTCAATCTTTAAAGACAATTTGGGACTATCCCAAACCCATATCACATATGATGTCCATTTGAACCTTATGATATTCAGTGTTTAGTATATTCCCGAGTATAAATCTATAAGAATCTCGGAGGCATAAATTGAATCTTATCCAATAAGTTTCATCTTCTTTTTTATGTGCACATCGTGAGATGCTGCATATAGAATTAATTGTGAATCCCTTCTCACAATTTCTAAGATAATTGTCAAACTATTGATTCAAATACTTGCCACTTCGATCTGATTGAAGTGCTCTTTTTATCTTGTCATGGAGATATTGAATTTCATTCTTAAATGCTTTGAACATTTCAAATATTTTGTGTTTAATGATGAAAAGATAAACGAATGAGATTCTATACTTTCAGCTATACGTTGAAATGTTCAACATGCAAGAAACTGTTCTTGCTTATGACATTCACATGAACAATAAAAGGATATAAGAATTAAATTTTATACCTTCAACCATATATTGAATATCCAATATGCAAGAAAGAGTTCTTGCCTATAACGTTCGTATAATGAAGACATATCATCCGTTTATTGAAAGGTTCAATGTATAAAGTAACGGGATGAATAAGATTCTTCAAGCCATACAATGTACTGTGCAATATTGTTAGGAAACCCGTAGCCATATACATTAGATGTGCAGCGGAACCTACGGGTTAAACCCTCCCTAGGATCATCGTAAAGGAAATAAAGGTACGAGATTATGCTATTAAAATTTATACCTCGGATCTTCCTGATCCGGGAGAGAGAAGCGGATGTAGGTCTGAACGAACTTCCGTCTTTCTTCCTTCTCCTTCCTGGATTCTGAAGCTCGACTCTGCGAACCTTCTTGCTCTTCCTAGAGACGAAGAACTTGATCGCTCGCTAATCTCCAAGGCAGGAGATCTCTACTCGTATTCACGTCGAACCTCGAATAGTCGGAATAACCGGACTCGGCTAGACGAGTCCGGAAGTACTTTCAGGAGGCTCTCACAAATTATGTCTCTCTTTCTTTGTATTACGGCCGCCTAGAGGCTCTATATTGTGTGTCTAATAGAGGGGGGCTGCCCCTCTATTTATACTAGAGAGATAGGCGAATGATTGGTCAGTTACCATAACTAAAAACCTAATTCCAGACCTATTCCGTTGTGAACGGGGTTATTTCGTCGACAACCGAATAAGACTGCATTCCATATGTGAAACCTTGGCTGCCAAGGAATCACTTATTCCGTTCCCAATGGAACCATTCCGTTGGCAACGGAATAAGGCTGATTTTGCACAATCAAACATGTAATGTTTGATTATTTCCTTCACCAATTTATACATCATATGTATAGCTGTTTTGAGAGCATTTCCTTCCCGACTAGACGTTGTTCTATGTGTGACCGTGTAGGTTCCATTTAACGCTGGCAATGATCTTCTAAAGATCAGAAGTCATGAGTAACCTCTAGACTGTCATGACTACCCATGTTAAATGAAATGATCAACGATCATAAACCTATCTGAATAGACATTTGCTTATTCCTTTTGTTCTACAATATATGTCTTGATCACGAAGCACGGTAATATGTCATCCTTGTGTTTGATCAAAGTCTCTTTCCTGATCGAGAATTAGACTGAATAAATATAAAATGATATTAACAACACATGTTAATCCATTCTGAGCATGGCCATGCATTTCCTTCAGTCCTAGTACATGATGTTGGGTTTCTACCGTTCATAACGCAGCGGAAAAATAAAACGAAATAAAATCGAATTCGAAACCCAAAAGAAGGATCCGTGAATTACAATTAAATCAAAGAAAAGTTCATAACTTTGTGCCTTCGGATTACGCTTAATCCGTGATGATCAAAACGAATTTGGTAGACGCTTTTCTTTGCCCGATTTCAAACCGGTTTCCAAACCGATCCTCTGTATGTTTCGCCTTCAAGCGATCTCCAAATGAACCGATTCTCCAAGCAAACCGATTCTCCAAACAAACCGATTCTCCAAACAAGCCGATATTCAAACAAAACCGATTTTCAAACAAAACAAAAAAAACACGGTTTCAACCCGAATCACAAAGACGCCGCACTTTGCTTCGTCCTCTACCGGTATCCACACGAACAACCCCTTTGAATGGATAGAGAATGATATATGCTAGTATTCGTTCTTCATTTTTCTCAGAGAAATAACAAGAGAAGGTTTTTATTTATTTTTTTCCGGATTATTCTCTCTTTTTATCTCACAAAAATTGGACGAAAATAATATATCTTCATATATCATTTTGGGGTGTCTTTTGTGCCTACATAGTCCATAAATTTAATATCCCATGTGCATGGTAACTGTGTAACCATATATGCAACACATCTTATCATATAAGATGCAGAATTGGATGTGTCACTTTACTATGTAGCTCTTCATACAACTTATCACATCAGTTATGATTTTTTTCTGTGTACGACTCAATAGTTGTTCTTTGTGTGTGACCCTGTAGGTTTACTTAATGTTGGCAATAATCACAATGGATTATAAATCATGAGCGGCCTCTAGCAAGACATCATGATTACCCAAATTAAGCAAGTATAGATGATTCGATCAAACCTAATTTATGATCATGCATTGTATCCCTTTGTTACACGATATCTATATCATCCATAAGGCATGGCATGTGTCAACCTTACGTTGGTCGAAAAATATTTCTTGACACCGAATTTGATTGAACATGAAATGACATTAATAACTCCTTATTAATTCACTCGAGCACGGCCGTGCGTTTCTTCAATCAAATCATCAAGAGGCCTAAAGATATCTCTCTCATTTCATGAGAGGAACAAATCCTATCTTAATTAAACTCTTTCCTCGGCATAATTCATTATATACCTAATTATAATCTTTATGACCGCCCGGTTAAAGATGATGTTAGATTATATTAAAGTATAAAATTTCTCATGTAGGAAACTGAGATAATCTCAAGTCTAAGGATTACAGATACATTCTTTACTGAGAATAACTAATGACACGAACTATGTAGTATTCTCACGGTGGGTCAATCCAGTATATGGTCTCTAACATATACTTACGTTAATGACTTAATAACTCTTATTCATGATCAGTAAAAACGTGACCATCAGTCAACTAACATACTGATGTACATTTATAGCTTATCATAAAGTATGTTTGTCTCACAAACATCCTATGAATGATCAGGGACGGTTTAGAATATCATTCATAATACTTTATAGTTTTACTATCAAAGTCACATACTTTGATGATATAAAGCTGAATATCATATTCATGGTTCATTTTAGTAATAAGAATAAAATAACCAATACGCTTTTTATTATATAAAATATCTCTAAATAAACAGATTGTTTGTTTAACACAATCCATACATCTAGGTCTCAAATATATTGGCCTAGGGCATTCTACTAACAATCTCCCACTTGCACTAGGCCGAATCTAACAAGTATCTAATACCCATCGACCTAGCATGACCCTCATGCTTTGCTTGAGAAAGTGGTTTAGTCAACGGATCGGCAACATTATCATCACTATCAACTCTGCATATTTTAATATGTCCTCTCGCAATGATCTCCCTGATCAAATGGAAACGTCGAAGTATGTGTTTGGTTCTCTGATGCGATCTTGGTTCCTTTGCCTGCGCAATTGCCCCATTGCTGTCACAATAAAGATCCACAGGATTTGCGATACTAGGAACCACACCGAGTTCTTCAATGAACTTCTTCATCCAAACTGCTTCCTTAGCTGCTTCCGAAGCTGCTATGTACTCCGCTTCTGTCGTAGAATCCGCTACAGTGTCATGTTTGGAACTTTTTCAACTTATTGTACCTCCATTCAAACAAAACACATAACCAGATTGCGATCTAAAATCATCATTGTCGGTTTGAAAGGTTGAGTCCGTGTAACCTGTTACAACTAGCTCACTTTCAAATCCTCCATAAACCAAGAATGAATCTTTAGTTCTTCTCAAGTACTTCAGAATATTCTTGACTGTTGTCCAGTGACTTTCACCGGGATCATATTGATATCTGCTAGTTGCACTTAATGCATATGATACATCTGGTCTTGTACAAAGCATGGCATACATGATAGATCCAATAGCCGAAGCATACGGAATTTTATTCATGCGATTTTGTTCTTCCTGATTAGCAAGATGTTGAGTCTTACTCAATTTTATGCCATGTGACATTGGTATGAAACCTCTTTTCGAATCTTCCATTCGAAATCGTGTCAACACTTTGTCGATATAGGTACTTTGACTTAGACCTATGAACCTTTTAGATCTATCTCTATAGATCTTAATGCCGAGTATATAAGCGGCATCTCCTAGGTCCTTCATTGCAAAAGACTTTCCTAAAAATGTCTTAACATTTGTTAAAGTCGGAATGTCATTTCCAATGAGTAATATATCATCTACATAAAGTACTAGAAAAACTATTGCACTCCCACTAACCCTCTTGTAAACACAAGGTTCATCTTCATTTTTGATAAAACCAAAACCTTTGATTACTTCATCAAAATGAAGATTCCAACTCCGAGATGCTTGCTTTAATCCGTAAATAGATCGCTGCAATTTGCAAACCTTACCAGGATTCTTAGGATCAACAAAACCCTCGGGTTGTGTCATATACACATCCTCGAGTAAATTTCCATTAAGAAAAGTTATTTTGACATCCATTTGCCATATCTCATAGTCATAATATGCGGCTATGGCAAGCAGAATTCTAATCGATTTAAGCATAACAACTTGTGAGAAAGTTTCGTCATAGTCTATACCATGAGTTTGTCGGAAACCTTTCGCAACAAGTCTCGCTTTATAGGTATGCACATTTCCGTCCATGTCAGTTTTCCTTTTGAAAACCCATTTACACCCAATGGTCTTAGAACCTTCAAGTGAATCAATTAAGTTCCAAACTTGATTATCGTACATGGACTGCATCTCAGTTTTCATGGCTTCTAACCATTTATGAGAATCAGGATCCTTTATAGCTTATTGGTAAGATGTGGGTCCATCATCTATGAGCGCCACATTTTTATCATCAATCACGAGAAATCCATATCTCTTGGGCTCATGACGAACTCTACCAGATCTACGAGGAGTATCTTGTGTTTCAAGACCGGACTCGTCAACTCTTGAAGAGACTTGTGGATCTTCCAATGGTTGTTCATTGCTAATTAGTGGATCTTGAATTTCTTCAAGGTGTACTTTATTCCCACTAATTCCTTTAGAAATAAATTCTCTTTCCAAAAAGATGCCATTTCGAGCAACAAACACTTTGTTCTCGGATGGGTTGTAAAAGTAATATCCTTTAGTTTCTTTAGGATAGCCTACAAATAAGCATTTATTAGATTTCGGTGTTAACTTGTCAGAAATTTGACGCTTCACATAAGCTTCACAACCCCAAATCTTTAGAAAAGACAATGTGGGACTCCTCCCAGTCAATATCTCATATGGAGTATTTTGAACAGCTTTTGATGGAATTCTGTTTAGTATGAACGCGGCAGCTTCAATGGCATAACCCCAAAAGGATATCGGAAGATCTGTTTGACTCATCATAGACCGAACCATATCTAATAAAGTTCGGTTTCTCCTTTCTGAGACACCATTCCATTGAGGTGTTCCAGGAGTAGTAAGTTGTGAAACTATTCCACAATCTTTAAGATGATCGTCAAACTATAGGCTAAAATATTCGCCACCTCGATCTAATCGAAGTGCTTTTATTTTCTTACCTAGCTAGTTTTCTAGTTCACTCTTGAAAATTTTGAACAATTCAAAAGATTCAGATTTATGTTTCATTAAGTAAACATATCCATATCTACAAGTCATCAGTGAAAGTAATGAAGTATCGAAAACCACCTCTAGCTGGTGTGCTCATTGGTCCGCATACATCTGTATGTATGAGATCCAATAACGCACTTGCCCTCTCACCTCTCTTTGTGAAAGGAGCCTTTGTCATCTTACCTAATAAACAAAATTCGCACGTCTCAAATGATTCTAAATCAAATGAGTCTAAAAGTCCATATTGGTGGAGTTTAGAAATATGTTTCTTATTTATGTGTCATAAACGACAATGCCAGAAATATGTCGGATTCGAATCATTAGATTTAAATCTCTTTGTATTAACGTTATAGATAGACTTGTAATGTTCATGATCAAGATTTAAAACATAAAGACCATTTTCTAATTGACCATTCGCATAGAAAAGATTTTCTTTACTTATGGTAAAGTTATTATTCGCAATAACAAACTTAAAACCATCCAAAACCAATCTTGACACAGATACAATATTCCTGTTCACAGCAGGTACATAGTAGCAATTATTTAAATTTATTACATGTCCAGAAGGTAAAGATAATAAATAAATGCCCACGGCTAATGCAGCAACTCTTGCTCCATTTCCCACCCGCAGGTCAACTTCACCTTTCGCTAATCTTCTACTCCTTTGCAGCCCCTGCACATTATTACAAATGTGAGTACCGCATCCGGTATCTAATACCCAAGATGAGGAAGCAGATAAATTAATTTCAATAACATTAATACCTGAAGTAGTAGTCTCATTACTCTTCTTCTTCTTCTTTAGATACTCCAAGTAGGCCTGGAAATTTCTTTTCCAATGGCCTGGTATGTTGCAGAAGAGACAAACACCCTCCTTGGGTTTCTTGCTCTTAGGTTCGGACAATACCTTGCCCTTATCTTTTCCCTTGACTTTGCCCTTGATTTTTCTCTTCTGACCCTTGCCTTTCTGAACCAAGAGAACATCGTTGACAACATTTGTCTTCATAGTCCCCTCGAAGTTCTTCAGCATGCCGTGCAACTCCGTGAGACTCTTGTCCATGTTATGCAGATTATAGTTAATTATAAATGGCTTGAAATTCGGAGGAAGAGAGCTAAGGATCAAATCGGTAGCCATCTCATCACCAACCTCTGCCCCTAGTTTCTCAAGTTGATCAAGGTATCCCTTCATTTTCAGAATATGAGCACTCACCGAGGAGTTGAGAACCATCTTTCAACTTGCTAATGCACAATGTGCATTATAGCTCTCATTTCTAGCTTGCTCTTGGAACATTTCCTTGAGCTGTGCCAACATTGGAAATGCCTCTAAATTTTTAAACTGCTTTTGAAGATCGACATCCATGGTGGCTAACATGAGACATGTCACATAATTAGAGTCGCTTGTATGCTTGGCATAAGTGTTTTTTACTTCTTGATCAGTATCAAAGGGATTTTTCCATGTATACACATGTTTTTTCGGAAATTCCAAAAATGAAATTTTCGACCTTTCAAACGCCGGTAAAAATAAATTTCGGTATCTCCAACACCGAATTATACTTAGAGATTTAAATCCACCATTTAAGCGAGCTGGTTTAAAAAAATTAAAAAAAAACTACCGACCTTTCAAATGTCGGAAATTTGTTATTTTATTTCTTTTTGTTTTTTACCGACCTTTGAAAGGTCGAGAATTATCAGTTAGTGAGAAAAATCATCAAACTAAAAAAATCCATACAAAATAATTATACGGTGAATTACGGGTTGATATGAACTAAAATTTTGAACAGATCGGGTTTTCAGTTACAAAATTACAATTTTTTTAACCTTTAAATTAATTATCATTTAATTGAAATAATTATCTATATAAATTTTTTAGATAATTATTTCAATTCACCAAATAATTAATTTAAAGGTTAAAAAATTGTAATTTTGTAACTGAAAACCCGAGCTCTGTTCAAAATTATAGTTCATATCAACCTGTAATTCACCTTATAATTATTTTGTATGCATTTTTTTAGTTTGATGATTTTTCTCACTAACTGATAATTCCCGACCTTTCAAAGGTCGGTAAAAAACAACAACAGAAAAAATAAATTTCTGACCTTTGAAAGGTCGGTGGTTTTTTTTATTTTTTTTTAAACCAGTTGGCTTAAATGGTGGATTTAAATCTCTACTTATATTTCGGTGTTTGAGATACCGAAATTTATTTTTGGCTTAAATGGTGGATTTAAATCTCTACTTATATTTCGGTGTTTGAGATACCGAAATTTATTTCTACCGGCATTTGAAAGGTCAAAAATGTCATTTTTGGAATTTCCGAAAAAATATGTGTATATGTGGTATTTTCTTTTTAAACATGTGTGTATGTGGAAAAATCCCTTAAAAGATAATGTGTATCAATTTATAGTATACATGACATTTTTATTTTGCAGGGTAGATAATGATATATATTTGTGTGCGGAAAGAAAGAAGACTAAAATTTACACATTACTAGTATTTACCCTCGTTTCGTTTCAGCTCGAACAAATTGAACAATTTTACTGTATAGGATTAAAGAGACACTAAACGCTACAAGTCAACGGAAAAATGATGCACACTGTGATTTTTTTTTACGCTATGTCTTTTAATTATAAATATCATCTTTTGGGTATTTAAATAAGATATTTGAAATTAAAACTTATTTAATGAAGAAATAGTATAATTAGGATATTTTGAGTTTTGCATAACAAATATTATCAACCTTTAAATGGATTTAATGATCTGACTTTTATTGCCATGTCAGATAAGCAAATACCAAGCTTGTCAGACAAACAAATATTTCCATGTCACAAACAAACAATAGCTTGTCTGACATTCACAATTAAAGAGAATTAGATGGTTAAATCCATTCAAAAGCAAATATCAAGCTCCATCGACTTGATTTATATGTCAGATGGTTATCCATTAAATCTTTGCTTATCTGACATTATACTATAAAACATAAAATTGGATGTGTTTTTAAGCGAGGTGAGCCCAGCTGCTGACACGTGTTAACACATTTTCTAGAGGCCAGCCCACCCTACATTCCATTTCCTTCTCTTCCGTTCCATTTCCTTCTCTTCTGTCTTGACTCAACACCACTTAATAAACCTTTCTAAAGAGCTAAAAGGAAAGTCGTGGGACTAAAAGGAACATTCCGGAATCGCTAAAATTGAAACCCTTCATTCTCCATCTCACGGCAGAGATTAGATGGATCTCACCGCTTATTTCTTCGCATAGACAACTCCACACCACTTCTCTTCGCATAGACAACTCCACACCACTTCTCTTCTCTACTCTATTTCAACTCTTTCCGTGTTTCTTTTGCCGTTCTTCCTCTTGCATCTCCGACCAATTTCTCGCCTCCAATTCGCTCAATCAATCGACTTGCTGCCGTATTTGTTCGTCGATTTTCAAGCTATCTACTGTGCGACCCTTCATTGGTTCATCAATTTACTTCCTGCCACAGTTATCTATTGGTAATTTCGGACTTCCTTTCTTACGGATTTAACAGAATTGCGCTACAATTTGATGATCTTTTTGTCAATTATAACTTCCTTATTTGCTTATTGATTTACTTCCTTTGTATTAGCTGTAAAAGACTGGGTCAGGAATATGATTGGGCAATATCAATCAGAGGATTGAACTTTCCATCGTTAAAAGAAGGTAGCTAAATTGATTCTATAATGATATTTTCTACTTTCTTTTCTGATTATTTCTCCACTGTTTACAGTTTTGGGTTTGATCAGTTTCATGATTTATTCTGCACTTTTATATGCAGCTTTAGATCCACCACAAAGGTACTGCCTAGAATAATTTACTTAATGCAGGAGTTATGAATACTTCATCTGAAAGTAGACAAGCAAGACTAGATATCCTCTGAAAGAAAAGGAAACATTATGAACAAGGAGAATCTTCTGCCATGGCAGCGACTCGCACACGACAGCGACATGCAGAAAATTTAAGGACGCCAACTACAGGTGCAACATCAAACTGTTTCTAAGCTAATTTGGTCTACAAAATTTAAATGTCCGATGCATTTTTTATTTCTCTCGAGTATTACAACATACTAATTGCCATTAATAGTGTCTTACAAATGACCTTATGATTGCTCAAATTGCAGATGTGGCTAATCAAGTTCAACATCGACAACACACTGTAACTCATTCCACCGAACAAGTGAGGCCTCG
Organism: Juncus effusus; assembly: GCA_027726005.1. Classification (NCBI taxonomy): domain Eukaryota; kingdom Viridiplantae; phylum Streptophyta; class Magnoliopsida; order Poales; family Juncaceae; genus Juncus; species Juncus effusus. The sequence continues at coordinate 1,060,113 of CM050900.1, read as the reverse complement.
AAGACGGCGAGATAGAAGTATGCCCTTCTTTTGAACATTTTAATTTCATTTGCGCCGACAATTTTACAGTTTAAATTCAATTACCGTATGACTGTTAAAATTGCAGACATGCATGGACATGTGCCAAATCAAGTTGAAGTTAGACTACACAACATATCTCACTCCAGTCAACAAGCGGGGCCTCGAACACGGCAAAATAGAAGCAAGTTCCTCTGTTTAACATTTGAATTTCTATTTCTTTCATTTGTGCCAATATTTTCTACTTTAAATTCAGTGACCTTATGATAGTTCAAATTTCAGATGTGCCTGAACATATGTCGAATCAAGCTGAAGATCAACAACACAACGGATCTCATTCCAGTGAACGAGTGCGGACTCGAAGACGGCGGCGCAACAGAAGTAAGTTTTTTGATTGAACAATATACTTTCTTCCTTTCATGGAACATTATAAATTCTATTTTTTACATTCGTGCCAACATATTTTCCCTTCAAATTCAACTACATCGAGACGTCCTCTTGATGTTGGTGCTGCTCAATGCATATGTGAGTATTGTGGTGCGTTATTTTGGAATCATGAAAAAAATAAAAAATTATCTACAACAGGTAGGCCAGTTTATACATTATGTTGTCATGAAGGTCGAGTAAAATTATTTATGTTAGTAGATCCACCACCTCTATTAAATTCATTACTTGCTCTAATGAACTCAGAAAGATCGTCCCATTTTAGAGAAAAAATTAGAATATATAATTTAATGTTCTCTTTCACGTCCATGGGAGTCAATATTGATGAGCATATAAATGATGGTCATGGCCCCTATATTTTTGGAGTGTCAGGTCAGTTATGTCATCAAATAGGTTCTCTTTTATCTATTGAAGGCACACATCCAACATTTGCACAACTGTATATGTATGATACTGAAAATGAATTACAAAATAGATTGAATGCATTTCCAACTAATAACTTAAATGATCAACCACATGAAAATATTGTACATGAATCCACCTTAGACCTGTTTTCACTCCAAATTAACACTCAAAATTCCTTCCCACTTAGTTCACAAAGATTTCTATAAAGTTTAGCTGTCAACTCTCAAGGAATATCGAGTTCCATCAGTTGTGGTAAAACAATTTTCAAAAACTGAGTGACGCATTTCATCGAACACTTTGTCTAGACCACTTCAAACTCACTTTTCTAGCTGAATACTTCACCATTCGTTTTATTGTTCAAATATTTTACAGAAGATGGTACTATATTTTACAGAAGTCGTAACAACAATAATAAATTCAAAAAAAATGAAGTATATCTTGACAATAGATCTGTTATTCCATATAATCTTAATTTATTGTTCAAATATCAAGCACATATTAACATTGAATGATGTTATACATCTCTCTTGATAAAATATCTTTTTAAATATATATGGAAAGGACCTGACCGTACAATGACCTTTATATCTAGAAATAACACTTCAGGAATTACGTCAAATAATGGAAAGGAAATTGAAGTTAATGAAATTAAAAATTATTTAGATTGTTGTTATATTACACCTCATAAAGCTATATGGAGAACTTATCAATATAATATTCACCATCATATGACTACCATTGAAAGATTACCCATACATATGCCTGATTTGAATAATATTGTGTTTGAAGATACTCAAAATATGGAAGAAACTATCAACATTGAAGCAGTTAAAAAAACAATGCTCACAGAATGGTTTGAATTGAATAAAATAGACGGATATGCAAGAACATTAAATTATATTGAAATTCCTGAACATTATACATGGCTAAAAAGAACCAAATGCTGGAAAATTAGAAATAAACAAAGAAAACTAGGTAGAATGTATCATATTCCAAATTCATTTGGCGACATCTATTACTTACGTATGCTTCTCAATATTGCACGTGGATCTACTTCTTTCGAACATTTGAGAACAATTGATGGTGTAGTATATGAAACATATAGAGAAACATGTAATGCTTTAGCCCTGCTTGAAGATGATAATGAATGGCTTTATGAAATGCAAGATGCATCAGTTTGGGCTACATCCCAAAAATTGCGTCATTTATTTGTTCGTATATTGTTACATTGTGAAGTATCAAATCCATCTGAATTATTCATAAATTGTTGGCAAACCATGGGAGATGATATCATGCATAGAATGAGAAGAACATGTAATTTATCAAATTTCCATCTATTGAATGATGATCAAATAAAAAATTATATATATACTACTAGATATCGAAAAGTTACTTCTTCGAAATAACTCAGACTTATCAACATATTCTTTACCAATTCCATACGATCTCTCACATCATGATACCACAAATCGATTAATGGCTGAAGAGTTATCATTCAATTTAACAGAAAGTATCAGTGAAGCATCATTATTATATGAAAGATTAAACAATAGTCAAAAACAGATATATAATGAAGTAATGTCATAAGGTGATCTTTTCTTTGTATATGGTCACGGAGGCACTGGAAAAATATTTTTGTGGCGTGCTATTATTAGTATGTTGCGTGATCAAAACAAAATTATTTTACCCGTTGCCTCAACAGCTTTGGCTGCTTTATTAGTACCCCATTCAAGAACATCTCATTCACGTTTTAAAATTGCAATAGATTTAAATAATGAATCAACATGTAATATAAAAAAAAGTTCAAATTTGGAAGAACTAATCTTAAATTGTGCACTAATAACTTGGGATGAAGCTCCTATGACTCACCGTAATTGTTTTGAAGCAGTTGATAGAACACTAAAATATTTGTTATCAACAATTGATGAAACTGTACGAAATAAACCTTTTGGAGGTAAAACAGTTATGTTAGGTGGAGATTTCCGTCAAACATTACCAGTTATACCTAATGGTTCAAGACATCAAACATTGGACGCATCAATTACACGATCGAAACTATGGCCTTATTTTAGACAATTTAAATTAACACAGAACATGCGACTGTTACAACCTAATCTAACATCCAATCAACTACAAATACCAAAAGAATTCAATGAATGGACACTCTCAATAGGCAACGGTACTATAGAAGGTAAGAATTTATTTGACTCCGAATATGATAATTGGGTAGAAATTCCTGATGATTCATTGATTCATACAACTAACAATAAGAAAGAAGCAATTATTGACGAAATATATACAGATTTTACATCATCATATTCAGACATTGAATACTTAAAAGAAAGAACTATTTTAGCACCAACAAATGAAGATGTCGATGAATTAAATCAAACCATTTTGCAGAAGTTACCTGGAAATTCAACAACTTATTACAGTTCAGACTTAATGTGCGAATCCTCAATACCTGAAGAAGAACTACAATCACTTAATCCTATAGAATTTCTTCATTCTTTACGTCCAAATAGTACACCATATCATGAATTATCGTTGAAAATTGGCACTCCTATTATGCTTTTTCGTAACATTGATCAAGCAAATGGACTATGCAATGGAACGAGACTATTAGTTACAAATTTAACAAGTAGAGTAATCGAAGCTCAAATTATTACAGGTGATAATACAAGGACACCAACTTACATTCCAAGAATAATATTCAATGTCAAAAATCTTAAATGGCCTTTTGTATTAAAAAGAAAATAATTCCCTGTACGCATATGCTATGCAATGACAATAAATAAAAGCCAAGGCCAAACTTTGAGCAAAGTAGGCGTATATCTACCACGGCCTGTCTTCTCTCATGGTCAACTCTATGTGGCGATATCGCGCACTACATCATGACAAGGAGTGAAACTGCTTATTGAAAACCCAAATGGTGAATGTCCTAATTGGACACAAAACGTCCTCTTTACCGAGATATTTTCAGACTTGAGTATTTACCTGACTTTTTCAATACAAAATAAAATATGCATTTTTATATAAGGAAAATTTGTTTAGCTTACAAAACAAATTTATCACTTATTACAAATGAATAATTCCTCTATAATGTCTTTTCAGGTACCACTACATCAGACCATGACACCATTAAACACTCCTTGATCAGATGACAAACAAGGACTAAGTTAGCTACTATTTTTCTTTCATGCCCTTCAAATTTCTCCTCCTCCTCTGATGTATCTGACAATATGAACAAAAAAATCTCAGTACAGAGGTGATAACAGGTTCACCAAATTAATTTCCTACAAATTCAAAGGTACTCAATTCTTCTGCTACTGGATTATCCATGTGTTTTAGTAACGCAACAATACTCATTAAATTTTCAATTACCTCAATTGGTTCCAGTGTTGCTGCAAATATGACCTTGGAATGTAAAGCTTTGCTGCATCTGATGTAGTATTCAAGTGACATTCATGAGACAGTTTTACCTAACCATGCTTATTTCTTGGCAGAGGAATTTGAGTAGAAAACGGCTTCATCAACCTCCATTTTTTTTTCAACAAGAAGAAATAGTATGTACACTTTTTCCCATCAATGTAAATCAATTTATATATTCTTTTTTTTTTCAAAACCAATTTGTCAGTTTACTATCAGTTCTAATGTGTTCATATAATATAATTTTCTGATCCATTTTAGGTTCAATCTTTTCTAAAAGTAGCTCTCAATGACACATCTTCTGTCCTCAAATAAAAATAGTAAGTACTTGCAAACTTTTATTCAATGATGAAAATTGTTCTACTTATTTTCCATGTCTTCTCTGGACAGAAGAATGGTATTATATTCTATTTATCTTCCTTTTAGATTGAGTCGAGCTTCCATAAATGCAAGAGGCTCAGTTATTATGTGAGCTTCCTTTAATGTTTCGGCTCTGAGGTATTCAATTCAAAATTTTTAACTCATATTCTGCCTTTCTCTTCCTTTCTTATAGAATAAACTTAAATTATGCCTTTAGGTGGAACCAATTATTTCCAAAATCTACAGTAGGACCAGCTTCGGATAGTGGCTCATCCAAAACAAGAATTGTGCGTGCACTTACCTTCAGCATTTAGGTCAGTACATGAATGTATATTTGAAGTCTTACTAATATCTAGGGTTTTTTCTGATATTTTTAATTCACATATCATTGATCTAATTTTTTGTGGGATCTTTCTCTAATTAGGTTCAATTGAGAATGTTTCAACGAAAAGAGCCAACAGTGACATCTCATGCAGCTTGGAATCATGGTGAATTGAAATTAAGATTGATAAAATCTTGGATTTATATTTGGATTTAAATTAAGGCTATAATTTGGAATGGATCAAACTTGATACTATCTCCAATTCAATGGATGAAGTACTCCAATTATATACCAGATTGAATGGGGAAGATTCTCCAAGGGTTAAGAGGTTGTACCTGAAAAACAAATGGACATTAGTAGCCACAGTGCTGGTTTCTCTCTTAGATAACATGTTGAAATCTGATGTAATTAGGGATATTATTTATTAACATCATACTATCACGTCAAGGCAATTAATTATGTGGTATATGTGGCACGGAGTTTTTTCTGTCAACTCTTTATGTTGCCAATTTTGTTATGTATATTTAGGTCAATTTTGTTATGTATATTTAGGTTAATTTATCACGACATTTAATATGGCAAATGTTGTGTAACAATTTTATCTAGGTAATATGTTGTGTTTCATTTTACATTAAAATGATGAGTTCCATCATGTATAAAGATGATTACTCATTTAATTTTCTTCATTATGGTAACAAATGTCACTGTTGAACCGAAGCGAAACGAAGGTCACATCTAGTTATAAATTTATTTATGTTTATAATCCTTAAGTGCCTTAGCTACAGTACTTATACAGCAGCCTTCCACGTTAGCTCAAAATATATCAGTCATTTGATCTACATCCCTCGGCTGCCATGATTCTCAATATTAGTAAATTTAGCTACTCATAGTGCATTATAATTATGGCATGCCTTACATAAATTTAGAATTGGTCTTATTTTCCACTCTTGGTCCATACATCCTAATGCTGCACCATGTTTTGTATCAAATATTTGGTGACTCTCCTCATTTTCTCCGATTTCCAAATCATCCCAAATTCAGAAACATTTATCATGCATTGCTCTCCTCTTCGATTTCTCCTCTCCCCGCCATGTCTACTCTTTTCTCGCCGGACACTAACGTCTCCTTGCATCCTCTTTCTTCCGTTTTTTCTTGCCTTTCGGACAAGCTCCTCTTGGATATTGATCTAATCAACTCTTTAGGTTGGTTTATTCTTAAACAATTTTATTTCTTTATAATCTCCTAAATTATTGTGGTTTGAAGATAATTTCTTTTCGATTTGTTTGAAATATCAGTCTACTTTGTGAATTTACTCAATTTCTTACAAATCTAGGTTGTGAATTGAGTCTAATTTCTTACAAGTCCAGTACCTCTGCTGGGATTTCTAGCTTACTCTTTTCTTGCTGGATTCAATTGAGCCCAATTTTGGATAAATTGGAGTAATCGAGTCCAAATTTGAGTAATGAGAACTGAGAACTGATGCAACACAAATTTGACCTGGGAATTTTATACAATCTCAATTGAAGAGCATACTTATTTCTACAACTCCAGCTGTAAAACAAACAAAAAATGTACTTTGTTTAACTTTTCATATATAAATTGATGGTCTAATTTCACCAAATTTCAGGAAATGTTAGTTCAGGAAATGTTAGTTAAGGTATTTGAAGCTCATAATTTTCAGAATTCCTGAGCTCCGAGTGTGGGATTGACCCACCTCGAGCAAACATTCAAAAAACAAAAAAAACATTTTCAGAAAAAAAGGACTAGGCTTTCAACGCTTAGATCAGTTTCATTTTCTCTCATTATTTTGTGTGTTGTTTATCTACTATCGAACATTGATCATTATTGAGCTACATCAATTGTTACCTGGATTATCCTGAAGATTTGTTGTGGTGTCTTTGTTGATTTTTTGTTTTAATGTACCAGTTAATTATGGTATCGGTTATGCACTGTCCTTTAATGGATATAAGAATGCGAAACCAATATTATCCTTAATCCTTGCCACATCATCTCTTCAATTATCAACCCTTAGATATTGATTCAATAAAAATATAGAACTTTTGCGCAAAGCGCGTGTATCTCTTGTGTTTAATATTGCTTCAACCTTTTACTTAGTCTGCTTCTAACAAACAAAAAGCCAAACAAGAAATTAATGTCAATGTTGTAGGTTACATGTTTAGACTAAACAAGCTATTCTAATAAACTACAAGTATATAATTTCTCTACTGAGTACTATTGTTACCATAATAAACCGCTTATATTGTGGACACGTGTCACTTCTTAATAACATGTCCAAAATTATTAGATAGTAGAAAAAAATTTGTTATTGTGGCCTGTTACTTCATAAATCTGAAAAAAATAAAGAATTGTTTATACTGTTTCTCAAAAAGAATAATTAAAAAAAAATAGTTAACGAAAAATACTCAATAAAAAAATAATAAAAAATTAAAACAAAAAGTTTCTTCTAAAATTTTAGAAATAACTCATTTAAAAAAAAATGAGGGAGAACTACTGTAATGTGTATTTTTGTACACATTTTTAGGGTTTTTATCATGAAAAATTTATCATTAAATCACATAAAATGTATGAAAAATATTTAAAATTAATAAAAATTATTTGTGAAACTCTTAATACACTTTTGTGTGATTTTTCAGGTAAAAAGACCGAGAAAACGATATTTGGACGACTTGGTGAAAAGTCAACTCCAAATGACGAGCCTATCTGAAAAGCCTGGGCCAAAGATGGCCTAATTTTTCGACAAATCTCCACGAAAACCCTACACACGATTCTCCAAAATTCTTATAACCCTTATCCGTCGACTATCCAAGCCGAGACCTACAAAATCCATAAAAAGACGAAAAGTCAAACCCGGGAAATCGCCGAGTTGACCAAAAGTCAACTTTTCCAAAAGGGGTCAAACGGGGTATCAAATCGAAGAGCGCGACGATACGAATCCAACGGTACAAACCTTGCGAAAAAAGACCTTCTAGAACTCCCAGAAAATACGATACAAGATTTGGTCAACCTTAGTCAAAGTCAACCTTTGACCTGGTCAATAAATTTGCAATCAATCAGAGAGCGACACGTGTCAGATTCCTTTAGAAATAAGCGAATCAAGAGATGACACGTAGCATAGTCTATTCGGAAATCAACAAGTCAGGAGGCGACACGTGGCGACTTAGTTGCGCCTGTTATGACTAGGCGACACGTGGCGAACGGTGATTGGGGGACACACTTAACAGACCGTACGGCGATCAGTACGAGATTCTTCTGTCAGCCAATCACGTCTCGCCACGTGGCAAAACGCGTAAGAAAACCTTCTGCCGAAACCTTTCGCCTCCGGTCCTTTATGAACTGCACGTCTCCATTTCCGTATTAACATGCGAACGAAACAAGTACAGGACTGTCCATTGAGGCGAAATGGAGGGGAGCAATCACGCGTTTTCTGCAGAGGTCAGTACGAGAATGGGTTTGAGCCAATGAACGTCGGACATGTGGCAAGTCTGTTTCAGCAGAAATTAAGGGGTGAGACACGTGGCAAAAGCTGGTTCGTTAGATTATATTCCCGAATTTAGTGTGGCCATTCAGATCAAGACACGTGGTCTGTCTGTTGGAAGTGGATGAGAGTAAAGGGAAATGATAAATGCACCCAGAAAATTGCACTCAAGCAGAATTTGAATAGAAATAAAGGAAAAAAAAATGTTAAAGATCTCCCAAATTGCTATCCAACTCAGAATCCGGATCAAGTTAAATTTTTAGTCCCACAAGCTTATTTCCAAATAATTTTTAGGTCACTCTTCTCTATAAAAATACTCCCTTTTCTCTCTCTAAGATCATCATTCACATCTCTCCACTCATACACCCATTCTTATATCTATCATCACACACATTTCTTCATCCATTTTTCACCATTTTCACTCTTGATCTTTTCTTTTCCACCATTAATGTCCACAAGCTTCAAATCTTTATTTCTTGAGAGTAAAAAGAGAGAATAGAATTTTAGAAAGAGAGAAGTACTTGATCTAAAAGGAGTAAGTATTAAATCGACCAATAAGGGGAGAGATCGAGAACGATTTGCATCTTTAGGGTTTGATTTATTTTTCTCTTTATAATATTTTATTTGATGCGAGTATTTTTTTTTTTTTGTGGACATGAGTGAGTAAATTTTATAAGTAGGGAAAAGACTTTTTGTGTAGATTTTGTAGATGAAATCTTGAGTGAAACTTGCATTTTATTATGGTATTTTAAGATTAAATCTTGATATTTTTTTTTTCATGAGATTTAAAGTTGAGTTATTTAGAAGAATGATTTGACGAGAAATACTTATGAGCTTTATTGGGATTTGTTTGAGTAATATTGACTTGGAAGAGTTTCCTTTTATTCAAATAAGGGATGAATCAAGTATAAGAAAAATTTAAAAATAGAAGTTTTTGAATGGATCTGAAGTTTGATGAGTTTATTAATTAATTTTTGGAAGGAAATTAATTAAACCTTGCTTATAAGTACCATATAATTAATTTGCTATCTTTTGTGATTAGTGATTCTCAAGTTACACAAATCGTCATCATTTCCCTACTATTTCTCTTTTAGACTTTTAAAAAGGAAATTTGTTTTTATCTTTTTCTTGCAACTTTTTAAAACAACAACAACAATTTTTCCAAACCACAACACTAAAGTAAAAGTGAGAATCGAACGTTAAAACATTTAAGGCCTTGCTTCCTTGTGTTCGACACTCTAAACTCAATTACCACATATACACTCTGTGAATGAATTAGGGGACTTATAAATAATTTTGTTAACACGTGATTACACAAACGACACGTTTTCGCGTAGTTACAACTACAGGCGATCACCTGCGTCGTTCTCTTTAGAGTGGACTCATATATCTTCTCTAATTTTTTAAATTAATCATGCTAGATACGGGATTCGAACCCCGCATCTATAGAAAGTCGGAATAGTACCATAATCACTAGGCTATTCTAGTGGGAAAAACTCATTTAAAATTCGGAACAGCAAAATAGTTATTTTAAAAAATAGTTGACAGTGATAACATACTGATTAAGTCAGGGACTAACCATGCATTAAATTATAAAGTACATGGAATAATTTGCCATCCAATTATACAGGGACCTAGTGGTACATTCAGAGCCGGTCCTGTGCTATTATCGACCCAACGCGAAATTTACTTGAGGCCTTTTTTCTTAAAAATAGAAATGTACCAAATTAAATATAAAAATTATTCAAAACAAACAAAAGTATAAGTTCACAAAAATTACATAACACTACAATAACTCATAATTATTTAAAATTCGCTCTTTTTAAATTTTTGGAAGCAAATAAATTAATTAAATTTAAATAATCTAGCTTTTTCGCGAAATATTTTTCAATGGATAATATTGCTAATCCATTTAACCTTTCTTGTGTTAACTGTTATAATAAAAAATGAATCATATATAAAATTATTGTAATATTTTTTAAAGAACAACAAATTTGAAAGAAGATAAATAATAAAAGTATCATATAAACCTTCAGAAGAGAAGAGATTAATAGATCGTAGAGCAGACGCTTTTTCTCATTGTGTAGTCCTTTTAATCCAATTGACAGACTAATATGCGACCCAATTTAGGACATATATTTTGTACTTATTAGGATTGATTTTTCATCAAAAAAGAACTTATTAGGTATGATGGAAGAGAGAAAGGAAACAAAATTTCAATTTCCAAGTCATAGAGCAAATATGGTTATTTTTTTTATTTCGTTTTGGAGCCATCTAATTTAAGTAAGATAAATTTGCAAAATAAAGTTTTCATATGTTAACTCTCTTGTAACTTAGTGCAAAAGTAATGTATGTTGGGCATAACTTTTCTTTAATATTATAGAATAGATTATATGGGTGTGGCTAAAAAACATACGTATGCACAACATACGTTTTTTTGCCACACCCAAAATACGTATTAAAAAATAAAAATAAAAATTTCAACCGTACGGATGTAATATATATGTTATGAATATGTTGGAGTTTAATTTTCATAAAAATCAGAATATTATATCATTGCCATCATATATCATCAAAAATATGCAGCACTATTCAAAACATATATCGGAATAATAGTTTGATGATACATGATGGCAATGATATATTATTCTGATTCATTTGAAAATTAATCCACAACATATTCATAACATATATATTACATCCATACGGTTGAAATTTGAATTTTTACTTTTTATAATCACTTTATGGGTATTTTAAAAAAACATATGTTCGAACATACGTATGTTTTTTAGCATCTCCCAGATTATATATATACTTATAAATAATTTTGAGGTCCTAAAATTTTGTGGTCAAAAGCAGCGGCTTCGCCCGTCTATCCAAAGGGCCGCCATTGGGTACATTGTGCCCATTTTTATTCATAAAGTTAATAATATCTAGTTACCTCATTTTCGTATCGCCTCGTCTGATGTCATAAGAAATTCAATCCTGACTTTCTTAACTTCTTGAGAGCTAAGAAGAAGAAGATAGAGCTTCTTGAGATGTATAATAGTATTTGTTTTTATTACGTGAAGCTCTGTATGTGATAATCGTTTTTTCAACATAAAGATATGTGAAATTTTTTGTTAGTAGGAACCAGAAGCTTTACCATGGTTTCAGCTGCTGTGCTGCATCAAAATTAGGATACATTTGCAATTTTGTAGTAAAAAGTGTGATTCCTGCATATTTTTAAGAAACTAATTTATAGTTATGTTTAAATTGTATAATCGAGTATACTAATGATCGAAATGCAACAAGTACATGTATAAGATTTTGCTATAACCGAGGAAGTTGCAATTACGCACAAATAGAAATTAATTAATTACAATTTATTATCATGAATTTTTTAAGACATAAAACAAGATTCATTTACTAACTGAAATCCAAGCATTCCCTTTCGGCTTGTCCATCGGCTTCTCTATTCTAGTAATTTCTTTTTTTCTTTGGAACTCATTGTTGTTCTTTGATAGAGCAGTGCCGGCCTTCTGCTGTTGAACAATAGGGCAGCCCGCCTTAGGCCCACAAAATATTAGGGCCCTAAAAATCATATATAAAATTTGATTCATCACAAAACAATGACAAAAAAAAAAGCAAATTCAAATCATGTATCATGAATATATTTATTTTCTCTATTTTCTAAAGCAATAAAAAAAATGGAATAAAGATATGGCATCTTTCTGAAATTGCTTCCAGACCCCAAAAATGTGAAAAAGGATATCGCTTGAATTACTTTCTAATTCTTATGGAAGATTCAATATTTCAATAAGAAATAATAGAAGATTCGTGTTTCATAAAATTATGAAGATTGGGTGTTAATTTTTTCTTTTGTAAAAATGCTTCTAAATTCTAAGATTCTAATTTGATTGTCATTTAAGACCCCAAAACACGCATGGCCGGGCCGGTGGTAGAGCAAACTATATGATATTTTGTGATTTGTAAATTAAATACATAATTATGGTTTTGTTTAAATTGTTTCTTATATAGAAGACCAATGGCTTGCATGTGTGCCATGTTGCATGCCATATAAGCCATAACCATTTTAAAAAAATTTCTTTGCTATACCATTGATTCAAAATGTTAAGAGAGAAGTGAGTATGGAATACAAATTTTAATTAGGAAAAATAAATGCATTTCTGCTCCTAATAAATTAAAAATATTCTTTGCTATACCATATATAAGATAGTCTTATTAATTCATGCCCAACAACCCAATATCCGCCCAACCTAAATCCAATACTAAACCTTCTTCTCCATCTCCAGATCAAAAAATCAAAATCCCCAGCTTAACACGACTCCATTTCTAGCCTGGAGCTAACCCATTCCACTTTGAGACGGCGGCCGCCTCCACAAACGCCGTCGTATCTGTCCAGCAACATCCCCTATGCTCCACACATCCGCATCTCGTCTCATACAGTGGCTCTTTTCCCCCTTTCAGAGCTAAATAGAACGAGCCAAGCTGGCTAGATCGAGATCGAGTCGACCTCGAGCTTGCAAATGAGCTCGAATCTAGGTCACTATTTCAAGCCGAGCCAACTTGATTCTGAACCGAGCCGAGCTCCAGCTGGGCCAAACTCCGCTCGACTCGTTTAGAGCCATAATTTCCGCTGAGTTTGTGAACGAAATTCTTTCTATGCGCACCATAAATGGAAGAAGAAATCTTTTTCTTGCACTGATTTCAGAACTTTTTCATTATCCAGCTGCATGTGTTGTAAACAATTTTGTAAAATACGTAGATAAAGTTGGAAAATATATCTACAATGTTTTACTACCATATATCTGATTACTACTTGTTATCACGAACTTGAAACATTAATGTTTTTCACTACATTATTGGTGTTAATCACTACAGTTCCTAAAATATAATAATAAATAGTAATAATTATTTTAATTTATATCAATTAATAACACCAATAAAATATCAACTATGCACAAAATAAGACAAATGATAATTCATTATTTCTCTATCCAAATCTTCTCCTTGTATTAATACCTAAAAATCAAATAATTTAAATAACTATCAAATAACTATGAGAAAAAATCATTTTCATAAACAAATTTCAGTATATATTAATAGAGAAAGAACATAGAGAAAAAAAAGAAAAAGAAAGCAATAAACACTAAAAAAAGAAGAATATTAGATAACAAATAATAACATAAAAAATACATAAAATATATAAAACTCAAAAATATAAAAAATAATGAGAACACTAAAAATAGAAAAAAAAATTGGTGGATATGTTTAATTTGCTAGTGGTAATCGGTGACAACAGAAACAAAAAAAAGAAGAAGAATAAAATAAATAATGCAAGAATAGAAGAAAAAAGGAAATAAAATGACAACTAGAAATCTATAGGAAAAAACAGAAAAATATCAATTAAAGACAGAAAAAACGAAGAAACAAAAATGAAGAATAGAAACAAAAACAAAAATAGAAAAAAGTTATTGGATCTACTTGAATTACTACTAGTAATTGATAACTGCAGACAAAAAAAGAAGAAAAATTAAATAAATAATGCAAGAAAAGAAGTAAATGAAACATAAAAAATGAAATTCGTTATTATCATGAATCATTTTGAATTAGTCTTTTCATATTCCTTTTTGTAATAATCTTTTAAAAAATAATGAGGCAATAGCAGATGGCATTTTGGCTTAGATTCACAAATTAGTTGTTAATCATATAATTTGAGGTGTGTTATTGTTTGGTTGGTTAAAGGAATTATTACTTCTGTCGCTTTATTGAAATTCAGAATTCGGGATAAGGAATTAGGTTTTATTATGAAGTCATTGAATATAATCAGGGTTAAAGTGCAAAATATTACTGCAGTATGCATTTTTGCTTAAATAGGTTATTTGGATTTGAAAGATTCAAAATATGTACTTAGCTTCTGATTAGGAACCACTTTTCATTTTTTAGGCACACATTTATAAAACGAAAATTAGTCGTTAATTTCACAGAAAATACAAAACACTTTGAATATTTAGATGGGAATAAATGCAAATTATGAATATCCAGTGGATGACTTACCCAAATTAGTATCAATTGCTGAATTTATCTCAACTTCACCTAATTAGCCCCAAATTGAGTATAAACACTCTAAAATAAACTCAATTAAGAGATTAAAACCAACTGATAAGTGCTTATTATCAAAATTGGGGGGGGGGGGGGGGTGGGGTACTAAAATAACAAAGACGGAAAATACTAATTAAAGATGAAAAAATGAAGAATAGGCAAATAAAATAACTAGAAATATATAGGCAAAAAAAGAAAAATACTAACTAAAGATGGTAAAAAGAATAGAAAAAAAAACATAGAAATTAATAAAAATCGAAAAAAAACTAATTAGAATAAAGTATTAAAAATTCTACCTTTTGAAATCTTTTATTTCTTTCAAATAAAAGAAGGAAATCTTTCCATCTATGCCTATCTTCAACTCAACATCAAAAAGAAGAAAAAGTCAATTTATTTTTGGATCTGCATTACTAAATCTCATAAACAGTTCATTAATGGTGGTGGTAATCGGCAAGCCACGTGATAATTGGCAGAATATGTTGGAAGCAAAAAAAGAGTTTTGTGTGCTGGGATGGCACCTATATTTATAGACGAAACATTTTTCATATTTTCCCCCTCCAAAATCAAAACTAGTTTCAAATTTATTTTTCCCCCCAAAATCCAAGTTTAATTGTGATTAGACATGACATTTACTGATTGTCAGTACAGATGGTACATATTCCTGCTGATAATCAATACGAATGGAACATATTCTTGCTGATAATCAGGAAAATAACTGGAACAAAACCCTCAAAACCGCTGCCTGGTTATTTTTTCTGATTACCACATGGTATTGTGACGTCACGGCCACAAAAATGTGGCATCCTGGGGGCTAAATAAATAGACTCATATATTTTAGCAGATCTGGTTACTATCTTTCATAACTTCTTCAGCTCGTTTTCTTGTCAGCTCGTTAGCTGTTCACCATATATTGTAATTTGTGAAGTACATGTAGAAATAGAATCTTTGCTTGCTGCTTGCAAGATACCTTTTTGATATAAAATATTAAAATATATTGTCAAATTGATATAATAGTAAGAAAAATAAATGAGGTTTTGAGTTAATGATTGAGGATACCTTGGTCTTGCAGTAGCATCATTAGATTTGCTTGTATGTACTAGAAGGATGAGTTGTATTCATTGTGCATTTTGGTGTTACACATGTTGCATGACAGGTACAAAGTTACATTTATACTAGAGCGTAATCTCGCTCTTCTTCGGATTGTATTTCATAATTTTTTTTTTGAAGAAAATAGATAAAAAAAATGATTAACAATTTCATTTGAAAACTTATTTAAAAGACAATGTGTATCAATTTATAGTATAAATGATATTTTTTATTTTGCAGGGTAGATAGCGATATATATTTGTGTGCAGAAAGAAAGAAGACTAAAATTTATACATTACTAGTATTTACTCTTGTTTCGTTTCGGCTCAAACAAAATTAAACAATTTTACTGTATAGGATTGAAGAGAGACTTCTTGTTGAATATTGCATGATATAAAATATTATCTTAGAATATCCACATCCTCTGTCTCAAAACATGTAAAGATATATCATAAACTCACTTTAATTTTTATAAAGTCTTATATATGAATATACACCTAACTTTCATTTTCGCTGGGCTATAATTTTCTTAAAAAAATTATGCTTTAAAGGGACATGTTTGTTGGAAGTCATTTGTTCATGCGTTATGTATAATGCAATTTCAATTTATTAAACGGTATTTTAAGATATTATGAGTTTATAAGTAAAGGTATACTTTATGTGATATATTGTATATTTGCACATTCGTACTTCTAATTAGTAATTTCGTGTTGAATTATAAATGTTTAGGAAGATTTTGATATAAGACCAATGCAATTATATCTGTGTAATGAGTCTCTATAAAGGGTTGGTAGTGATTCAATACATGAAATATATGAACAAATTTTCAGAAAGAATCTCAGCCCATTTTAGCCCAATATTATGAAAGAAGTGAATTAGAGTGGTGGGTTTCACTCACGCTGTTGTCCGTGCAGATTATCATTTTAAGGTCTAGAATGCTTACTATACCTAGTATTGACACGTGGCAAAAATCACGTCCAACTTTTATTATATCTTGAGAGGAACTCGTTCCGCTTCGGTATTAGATGAATTTCTTTCAATAAATAAAAATGTGAACAAAAAATACAGTAAATAAGTTAAGATTAACATATAGTGGACACATTTTTGTACATTTTAAATTTGGAAATACACAATAATATTATACTTAAAAGTTACAAGGCACATTCCATACTCAGTTATGTGTTGTTATTCTTTCAATAATTGCATAATATAAAGATAAGATTATGAATATAGACGATATAAAATTGATGACTATGTATCATAAACGGAGATATTTCTTTCTGAGTTCTTCCTTCATTTGTCTCATCGTTTTTATGTATTCACTTTTCTAAGAATTGCATATAAAGATAAAGTTACGAATAAATGTGATACCTTCCATAATTCTGTATTGTAGAGTAAGCATATGATTTTGACTATTCATCAATTATGTGGCCAACAAAATTTCAGAGGATAAATCGATTTAGAATTCTACTGAGATTTTTTTGCAGCATTTTTAGTGAAAACATAAAAACAAATCTCAGTAATTACATCTGAATAAAAAGCACGAATATAAAAGCAATTAGTTGACAATATAAGCACAATTTAATAATTCAGTTAATAGATAAATAACAACAAATAATATAAAAATAATTAAAATTAACTAAAGACGTCGACGTGAAAATCAGAATCAACTCACAACAGTTCTCTAATTGGTATTTTGTTGTACTTTGACTGCTTTAAAGAAAAACTATGTTTTCATCAACATTGTGAGTTTCCAAATATGATATCTCTAATAAGATAAATTGTATCTCATCTGTAACTCATTACCTATTTCAGTTAAGCTGGAAGTAAAATTCAAACTAATTTAATGTTCATAAAAATAAAAAATAAATCAAGTAAAGGACTAAGGAGTACACATCAAAGTCATTTCAGAATAGCTGTCAGATAAGTAGTTCCATCAAAGTTTCAATTAAGAACAAAGAAAAAACATATCATTTTCCCATAAGAGCTAAAACTGAATGTTGAATCAAGATCTTTATTATGTCAAATAGTTATTTCATGAAATTTTATTAAAAATAAAGATAAATGAAATAATGAATATGAGATAATAAGATGATGAATGTCACAAGTGATATTCACAACATCATACTGCAAACAAATTAGAAAATGAAAAATTATAATATTTTCTATTTTGATAGAGTGAGACATAAAAAAATAAAAATAATAATTTATCTCATATTAAAAATATTATTTTTTGTCTTACTTTTCATTATTTATTATTTTAGTAAATGGAAATGATATTATTTGTTATCTTAGTTTTTCATTATTTGTTATTTTAATGAATGAAAATGACTCGTTACATGATTTTTTCTATTTGACAGAGTGGGACATAATAAAAAAATTATAAAAATAATAATTTATCACATATAAAAAAATATTATGTTTGCCTTAGTTTTTCGTTATTTATCATTTTAATGAATGGCTGATATTATTTTTTGTCTTAGTTTTTTTATTATTTTGAAGAATGAAAAGGAATAAAGATAAATGAAAGAACGAATATGAGATAATAAGATGATGAAATGTAGCATGTTATATTCGCAACATCAAAGAGTAAAACTATAATTAAGTGAGAACAAATAAATTAGAAAATGAAAAAAATATATTTTTTTCTATTTTGATAGAGTGGACATAAAAAAAATAATAATAATTTATCTCATATTAAAAAAAATTATTTTTTATCTTAATCTTTTATTATTTATTATTTTAATGAATCTAAATGATATTATTTGGTGTCTTAATTTTTTATTATTTGTTATTTTAATGAATGAAAATAACTCGCTACATGATTTTTTTTTCTATTATCAAAGTGAGACATAATAAAAAATATAAAAAATAATTTAATTCATATTAAAAAAATATATTTTTTTTATCTTTTTTTTTGATTATTTATTATCTAATGATATTATTTTTGTATTATTTATTATTTTAATGAGTAGAAATGACTCATTATATGATTGTCCATAAATGAAGTGCCACAAAAAGTCCAAAGAGGACACATGTCAAAACAAATGCCCAACTTATAAGCTTTATATATAAGAAGAAAAATGGTATAATTACTAAATACATAATATTTCATTATAATCTTTGCTTATCTGAGAAATATATGTTTATCATGCCTAATAGCTCTTTAATACTATTAATCTAAAAATACTAGGACTCTTAATGAAATATAGATAAAATGAACACTAACCAGAATATATTGAGTGCTTACAAGAAACTAACAAATGATAGTCATCTGTTGAATTTCTCCAAAATATGACCTGCGCCATATGCTTAATTAGATTACTAAACATTTTTACTTAAAACCAAGTAGTACAACCACTAATTAAACAATAGCTTTCAGATTGAATACATATAACATTACAAGAAAAGTCATATAAAATGAAGTCAGAAAATTTGATTGGTCATGAAAGAGAGAATCTTTTGACTTTTACCTAACAAATATGATCAACCTTCAAATGGGTTTAACCATTTGACTTTTATTGCCATGTCAGACAGGCAAATACCAAGCTTGTGAGACAAGCAAATATTACCATTTCACAAACAAACAATAGCTTGTCTGACATCCACAATTAAAGAGAATTACATGGCATTTAAATTTATCACCTATGAATGGCACTTGTCAACATGAATTTCGGGAATAGAACTTGGCATTTATCACAATAAATATGATGAAAATCAAATACTAAAATCAAGTACTAATTAATTTTATTTGGTATTGTGAATTGTTAATATAAGTTTTTTGAAGCACATAGAGAACTATTAATATAAGTTTTGGTAATAGAATATGGCATTTAATTTATCACCATGAATCTGACATTTATCACCATGAATTTTGGAAAATATAATTTGGCATTTATCAACATCAATATTGAGTCATTGACCATTCTGAAACCATGTACAGAGTTTCTAAAAAATCAACTCAATAATTACAATTAAAATACAGTTATGCTTGCCAAAATTCAACAATTAACCTACCAAATAAAGACAGATTAAATTCCTTCCATATTCACCCTTATAATGGTAATTGGCAACAAATAACCATAATATAAACATACAGTATTCACCAACTAAATAAAATCATTATTTTCATCACTGTCTAAAACTGGCACACCTTCCACAAAAGAGCTTACGTTATTTTAATCTTACAAAATATTAAAAAAAAAAAAATTCAAACCCAAATTACCATGTATCAGTAGCTATGTTGCACCGATACGGATACACGTGTCGTATCCGATACGAAACGGACACGGCGATACGGCAATTTCAAAAAATATCTGGACACGATAAGTCTAATATATATATTATTATATTATTAATTATATATCTAAAAAAAATTAAAATATAAAAAATAACCAAATATGATAAAGAAAATGTCAAGAAAAGAACGAAAGTAAGAAATGAGAAAAAAATCATTTTTTAAACAAAGAAGAGATATGATATCGTTTTTAGTTATGGTTTTCATGAGTTAGCTTCATTAATAAAAAAAGAAAAAAAGATGATTGTTAACAAAATAAATAAATAAAGAAGCGAAAATGAAATTATAACAAAAAATAAAAATTAAATTGCGATTTAAAATATTGGGCCGTGTCCTCAGCCGTGTCCCCAGCCGTATCCTAGCCGTAACACAACCGTGTCCATGTATGTCCTGCTGTATCTTGACCGTGTCCGAAAGTTAACAAATATTAAAATATTCGAATACGGCTTATCTAACATGTTTAATATTGCTTCAGCCTTTTACTTAGTCTGTTTCTAAGAAACAAAAAGCCAAATAAGAAATTAATGTCAATGTTGTAGGTTACATGTGTAGACTAAACAAGCTACTCTAATAAACTACAAGTATACAATCTTTCTAACAAAAAGAAGAAAGACATTAATTTTCAAGTTTTCTTACCTGAATATTATAATGAGCTCCATATATCTGATTTAAACATGAACCGAACACCCCACAATTGAGATCTCAAATGAAAGAGCTTTACATGATGAAGTGATTTTATACAATTTATTTTGGAAAATGATAAATTTTAGAAGAAAGATCTAAGTTTTAGAAAAAAAGTTGAAGTGTAATTTTGGTTGGAAATAACTTTTTGGTAGGAGAAGATGAATGTGGCCGGTGAAAAAGTAAGTACAAGATAAAAGGAAAAGTAACCAAGAGCGTATTTTCGGAATAAGAGCAAAGTATAAGAAGAAAATAAAATTATCACGCATGATATGAGTTATAAGCTTATGCCTCCTATTCTTTCTTATACCTCATTATTTGTGCGTTTGGCAAGGAATAAGAGGATCTGTCATCCTATCCCCTTCTCATCCTTCATCCAAACGGGGCCTAGATGGGTATGTTTCAATTTTCGAGAGGCTTATGTGATATACATTAAAGTTGGTCAGATTGCACCGGGTTTTGACACGTGTCCCCTCCGGTACTCCTCTATTTATATTCTCTTTGAGAACAGAATTCACAAGCGCTACAGTAGCACATTGGTCTTTCTCTCGCGCTCCACAACAGAGGATTCGGGTTTGAACCCTGCCTCGTCTCATTTATTTTCAATTTTTCCAATCTTATTATTTCATGCGTCCGGCATAGATAAATATATTAAGAATCGTTCTGTTTCTAGCACAGGTGGTTGTTGATACTGAAGGAATTATGCCATAGGCCAAAGTATTGGACTAGAGATTAGATTATGAGAAACACATTTATTTAGTTCATATATGATTGAGTGTATGGGTGACTAATATATTTACATATATTAGATCGACCATGAATGACACTTTGGGTTCACGTCATCGGAATACGTGATTCTGATATTAGAACTGTGAACGAACGAATGACATTCTAAACCGTCTTTAGTGATATGTGAGATGTTTATAGAGATAAACATACTTCAGGTAAGAAGCTACATATCTACACTAGTATATTCGCAAACTGGATGATCATGTTCTGCTGATCATGAACATCGGGATGTCAAATCTGAAATATAGGTACGTGTTAGAGAACACGTACTGGACTGACCACACTATGAGAATATGCATGGTATATGTCATTAGTGATTCTCATATGAATAGTGTGCTTGTTCCTACGACCTGAGGTCACCATGGATTTCTGTGTGAGGAACTGCATGCTTTAATATGATCTTACGTCATCCGTAACGGGATGATCATTAGGGTCATCATTAGGTATGCACTGAATCATGACGAGGAATGTGAGTGACCAAGATGGGATTTGTTCCTCTCGTTAAGAGTGAGATATCTCTGGGCCCCCTGATGAACTAGGACTGAAGGAAATGCATGGCCATGCTCAAAATGGATTAACATGTGTTGTTAATATCATTTTGTATTTGTTCAGTCTAATTCTCGATCAGGAAAGAGACCTTGATCAAACTCAAGGATGACATATTACCGTGCCTTGTGATCAAGACATATATCGTAGAATAAAAGGAATAAGCAAACGTCTATTCAGAAAGGTTTATGATCGATTTCATTTAACATGGGTACTCATGACACCAGTCTAGAGGTTACTCATGACTTACGATCTTTAGAAGATCGTTGCCAGCGTTAAATGGAACCTACACTGTCACACATAGAACAACGTCTAGTCGGGAAGGAAATGCTCTCAAAACAGCTATACATATGATGTATAAATTGGTGATGGAAATAATCAAACATTAAATGTTTATTGTGCAAAATTAGCCTTATTCCGCTGCGAACGGAATGGTTCCGTTGGGAACGGAATAAGTGATTCCTCGGCAGCCAAGGTTTCACATATGGAATGCAGTCTTATTCGGTTGTCGACGGAATAACCCCGTCGACAACGGAATAGGACTGGAATTAGGTTTTTAGTTATGGTAACTGACCAATCCTTCGCCTATCTCTCTAGTATAAATAGAGGGGCAGCCCCCCTCAATTAGACACACAATATAAAGCCTCTAGACGGCTATAATACAAAGAAAGAGAGAGAGAGAGAGAATTTGTGAGAGCCTCCTGAAAGTATTTCCGGACTTGTCTAGCCGAGTCTGGTTATTCCGACTATTCAAAGTTCGACGTGGATACGAGTAGAGATCTCCTGCCTTGGAGATTAGCGAGCGATCAAGTTCTTCGTCCCTAGGAAGAGCAAGAAGGTTCGCAGAGTCGAGCTTCAGAAGCCAGGAAGGAGAAGGAAGCAAGACGGAAGTTCGTTCAGACCTAGATCCGCTTCTCTCTCCCGGATCAGGAAGATCCGTGATATAAATTTTAATAGCATAATCTCATACCTTTATTTCCTTTACGATGATCCTAGAGAGGGTTTAACCCGTAGGTTCCGCTGCGCATGTAACGTACATGGTTACGGGTTTCCCAACAGATGCAGACTTCCAACTTGAAGGTTGCAAGTTCTAACCCGGATGGGTTCATTTTTTTTGCCATATTTTTCATTTACATCAATTTGCATAAAAGAATTCAAATCCAACCTGTTAACCGACTATAAATTTTTCTTCCACCCTCTCATAATTAGTAGTGTTGTAAAAAGTAATATTTTCAATTGCATCCCAATAAATTTTTAAAAGATCACATATTTCTCACATATTTAACATCAAAGTATCATAAATAAATATTAGATGTATTTTATGAAGACCATGAAAACATGATACGATAAAATACAAGATTTTAAAAAATTATCTTATTATTCAATCATTCATAAATTTCTTTTGTAATATTGCATTATATCAAGTATATCTATTATGATGAGAAATAAAGCATCACACTAAGAAATGATTCAAAGCCCTTCAAATATTGAAAATATCAAAATTTAGCATTAAGATTCAAATTGATCATATCATATTTATCATATTGAAAAAGTCAAAAATAAACATCCAAAAATTGCAAATATCATATTTATACTTTTAGAACTCAAAATTTGTGCAATTTAGATATTATGTTTACCACTCTAAAATGCCAATATATCATATTGACTCCCTTAAAATTGCAAATATCAAAATTATACTTTTAAACAACTCTCTATGACCTAAATTTCATTTTCCCATATCTATTTTCTTTTCAAAACTCAAAATTATAAATTTTTTTATCATAGTTGTATGTTGTGAAATTTATCTGTTTTACAACTCCGAAGCGGAGCGAGATGGCCTCTAGTTTTCAATAAGTCTAGGATAACCGACCAAAAGTCCCGATCCCTGCCCGACCACACACGTGGCACTTTCATCGTTTGCACATTGGCACATTAGAAACGATGAAGAAAACATCCAAACGGAATGAAAAAAGGGAATAAATAAAATAACCGCTTATGTGATTTAATGTGTAATAGAATATCTATATCTAATTTAACTTTTATGCTCATGTGATATTCCATTGAATGATACTTTATTGAGAATTATGATTGATTTAATTTGATCCTTGATTGGTTATTAGATTCAGTGATTGATTTGATTAGATTTAGCAAAGAATTATTTTCTCACAATTGGGAGACCGACCCTTCACCTATAAAAGGGTGAACCCTAGGGCCGGCCAATGGATCACCATACTGGTAGCCGTTCTTTTATTGTTATAGACAAGATAAACAATGTTGTACTGTTTTATGTATCAATTTAATTTGTTTTGTGTTCCAGTTATGAATTCTTGTAAGTAAACCCTTTCTAGGGTAGAGTTTGAGTAGTACATTCGATGTCGTTTTGATTTCATCTTTGTTTGTGTTGTTTATCTTTTGTACTTAGTGTCTTTTCTTATGCTTCATATTTCAACTCGAGATAGAACTCCCTTATTAAGGTTAGCAGGTATTAGCTGGCAGAGAATACGAGGAGTAAAACCTAGTGCCTTGGTGTTAGATCGCATGGTAAAACTTAGCGGGCAGGTGACGAACTTACCCCGTCAGTTATTAAGTGGTTAATGATTTGGATATTATTAAATTTACTCTTTTTTCTCACACTTTAAGAAGACACTCCTAGGGACTGGCTGAACCATCTCCAAGGAGGGCCATTATGAGCTTTTGAAGAGGTGGAGAAGCGCTTCCTCAAGCCCTACTATCCTGAAACCCTTACCGCCAAATTGCGGTCTGAAATCACGGGGATCCAACAAGAGAGTGGCGAAAACCTCAAGGAATATTATGAACGGTTTGTGAGACTGTGTGCATCTTTCCCGAATCACAACCTAGCCGATAACTCTCTTCTTGACCAATTTCTTCAACGAATGAATTGTAGGATTAGTGCCCTAGGCCAAATGTATTTGTGCTAGGAAATGGATTATGTATTATTATTTATTCAATAAAGGTTGTTTCTTATATATCTGTGTGTATGGGTTGTGAATGTAAATCTTATATCAACCAAGAATGACACTTCGGGTTCACATCATCAGAATACGTGATTCTGATAGTAGAACTGTGAACCAACGAATGACATTCAAAATTGTCCCTAGTGATATGTAGGATGTTTATAGAGATAGACATACTTCAGGTAAGAAGCTACATATCCACACTAGTATATTTGCAGGCTGGATGATCATGTTCTGCTGATCATGGACATAGAGATATCAAGTCTGGAATATAGGTACGTATTAGAGAACACATACTGGACTGACCACACTATGAGAATATGCATGGTATATGTCATTAGTGATTCTCATATGAATAGTGTGCTTGTTCCTACGACCTGAGGTCACCATGGATTCCTATATGTGGAACTGCATACTTTAATATGATCATACGTCATCCGTAATGGGATGATCATTAGGGTCATCATTAGGTATGCACTGAATCAGGACGAAGAATGTGAGTGACCAAGATGGGATTTGTTCCTCTCGTCTTGAGGGAGATATCTCTGGGCCCCCTGATGAACTAGGACTGAAGGAAATGCATGGCCATGCTCAAAATGGATTAACATGTGTTGTTAATATCATTTTATATTTACTCAGTCTAATTCTCGATCAGGAAAGAGACTTTGATCAAATTCAAGGATGACATATTTACCGTGCCTTCTGATCAAGACATATATCGTAGAACAAAAGGAATAAACAAACGTCTATTCAGATAGGTTTATCATCGCTGATCATTTCATTTAACATGGGTAGTCATGACATCATACTAGAGGTTACTCATGACTTACGATCTTTAGAAGATCGTTGCCAGCGTTAAATGAAACCTACACGGTCACACAATGGACTCCATTAGGACAGGAAGAAAATACCTTAGAAACAGTTATACATGTGATGTATAAATTGGTGAAAGAATTGTTCCGGCCAACCGGAAACAAGTTCCGGTCGGCCGGAACTAAATTTTACATATGCTGGAATTGTTCCGGCCAACCGGAAACAAATTCGGGTCGGCCGGAACTAAATTTTTCATATGCTGGAATTGTTCCGGCCCACCGGAAATAAGTTCCGGTCGGCCGGAACTAAATTTTACATACGTTGGAATTGTTCCGGCCAACCGGAACACAGGTTCCGGTCGGCCGGAACTCTGGAGGCCGGAAGGGTTTCCTTATCGAAACTTGTCATTCTTTCACCCCTCTCTCTAGTATAAATAGAGGGGCATACCCCCTCTATTATATACACAATTAGTAGCCCTAGAGGCAGCCGTAATACCAAGAGAGAGAGAGAATCTTGTGAGGGTAATTTCGAATAGTATTACCGGACTCGTCTAGCCGAGTCCGGTAATTCCGTCTGTCTGAAGTTCGCGTGGATACGAATAGAGATCTCCTACTTTGGAGATAAGCAAGCGATCAGTTCTTCATCCCTAGGAGAAGCAAGGAGATTCGCGAAGTCGAGCTTCAGGAAGGAGAAGGTTGCACGTCAGAATAGTTCAGACCTACATCCGTTCTTCGTCTCGCAGATCAGGAAGATCCGAGGTATAAATTTTAATAGTTAATCTCGTGCTTTTATTCCCTTAACGTAGATCCTAGGGCGGGTTGAATCCATAGGTTCCGCTGCGCATGTAACGTACATGGCTGTGGATTTACCAACATGAATGACCTCGACACCCGCGTTCTCCGATGTTCAGCAGGAGGAACTTTCAACAACATGACACCCTCTCAATTGCGAGCGCTCACTGAAACGAATGCAGAAGGGATGAGAGGGCATTGTGGAAGAGGAGGACAAGTGAATGCCACTAACATGGTAGATCTCAAGGCGATGGAATCCTGAATCACCACAAATTTCGAAAAAAGATTTAGCCAAATTCTCAATGCAGTAGGAGGAAAAATCGAGCCAAAGAAGTGTGAGTTTTGTGGGGACACGACACATGCAACCGATGAGTGTGAAAGACTCCAACAAGATGTGAGCGAGATGAGAAATTTCGGGGGAAACCAAGGGGGCTATGATAACCAAAAATCCCAATACGCTTACGATGCTGGAACTTTCGTTGGAGAATGGAGGAGAATCAACAACAACTTCCTCAACAATAACCCCAAAGGCAAGGACTCTACACTCACCCCAATGCGCAAACTCAACAACAACCTCTTCAACATTCATCAGCAACCCCTTAACCTTCCTCTCTCGACGATAAATTCGTTCAAATGATGTCCATGATAACGAGCAGTTTCTCGACCTTTTCAACAGAATTGGGGTCGATGAAGAACGACATGAACTCCCTTACCCAAGGTCATGCAACAACGAGTCAACAAGTACAAAATATTGAAACGCAAATGAGACAAATGGCGAATGAAGTTAACGTACTTAAGGGGCAGGTTGAAAACAAACTTCCATCTCAAGGGAGGGGACCAGACGTCAAACCCGTTCTTGCAATTCAATTGAGAAGCGGAAAAGAAGTCGAGTTTCCTAGAGAAGAAAAATAGATTGTTGTGCGAAGAAGCGAAGAAAAAAGGGAAAAAGACGAGGAATTAGGGTTAAATGATGAAAATATAATTGTGAATATGAAAGAAAATGTAAAAGAAAAAGAAAAGGAAGAACAAAAGGAGAGAAAAGAAAGAAAAAGGTGAGAAGGAAAAGGGAAAGAAGGAAGAGAGAGTTTACACGCCAAATGCAACATTTTCGTCCCGTTTGGCGGTAAACAAAAAGGCATATGCCGAAAAGGATATGCTCACAATTTTCAAAAATGTGGAGGTAAATATCCTCATCATTGACGCTATCGAAGGATTCCCCAAGATTGCCAAGTTTTTTTTGGTTTGTACTTTATATTTTTAATCATGCATTCATATTATGTATTTAGCTCATCTTAACTATAACTATAATCAGAGTTAATGTTATTTATGTTGTTTCGGCCAATGTTAATAAGGATTTAGGGGGTACTAATATAATTTGTATGTTTGTTAGGATTCTCACATCATATAAAGGCCATACCCAATAAACACTACGAAATAGGGGGTATGTTTGATTGGATTCTCACTATTGTGTTTCATGTTAATTAAGTTTATTGTGTACATTTTTTTATTCTTTTTAATTGAAGTTGTGGTGGACATATGAAGTGGCATATGTTTACGCCAGGATTTAAATGTTGCTTTTTACAGGTCGTGTAAGCTATGTTGGAAAAATCAACAGTGAAAAAGAATTGTGTTCTAGAAGCACAATATTATTATTGTGTGCTGGCAATGAAATATGACATGTTATTGCCATGAGAAACGAAACAACAGCATAATAAAATGTAAAGTCGAAGCAATTTTTTAAGTCAAAATGCAAGTAATAGTACCAAATTCATAATTAAAAGTGGTCAAGGGAGCTGCATACCAGTACCCCAAATGTCCTCGCAGCCCTTACAGTTTGACACGAGTTAACTATCGCAAATCACACCCACACACAAGATAGTAACACATGTCAAACAACACCCTACTACATAGTTTGAATAACACAAAACAAGGATATACACTAATCAAGGTCGACACGAGATAACTATCGCAAAACACACCCACACAAGATAGTACCACATGTTAAGCAACACCTACTACATAGTCTAACACAAAACAAGAATATACATAAATTAAGCTACAATAAGATAAGAACTTCACCCCCATGGTCTTGAGCCGCTCGGAATTTTGCAATTTTGAAATTCAACCAATTTAAATGTGTCTTTATATCTACTAGCTCTTAAAATTTTGAGGGACTAAATGATCAAAATGGAAAAATTTGAGGGGCCAAAAGCATATTTTTATCTTAAAAAATTAATTGAATGAAATAGTCATAATTTCTCAGTCCTATATAAATATAAATAATTATTACTTTTCACATAAGCTGCAGGCCTACAAATGTTGGGTCATATTCGAATAATGAATCGTTGATACTATTTTAAAATTCTACATGACAGTTGCTTAATTTAAGAGAGAGAGAGAGAGAGAGAGAGAGAGAGAGAGAGAGAGAGAGAGAGAGAGAGAGAGAGAGAGAACCTTAGATACTAGCTACCATATTAATGTTGACTCATTCTCATAAATAATTCTATAGACAGGGTGATCATAAAATGCTTCATCCCATTCCTACACAATAAGAAATTATTTCATTAGTAAGACCATATTTAAAAATAAATAAATATACAATAAAAAAAAAAAAAAAATTGCAACACCTTTCTTCTGCACGAGATGAGATAAGAAGTGCAATATAAAGATTTATCCTTTTCATTCTACAATCAATGGAGAGATGTAATTGTCAAATACCATCAAAAATTAAATTCATAAAACAAAATAGCAATAATTTTTGAGTTTAACTGAGTACCTTGAATTCTTCAGGGCATCTTTCCATCCAGGAACGATATTTTGAGTAATCCTATAAAAATTGTGATTAATTAAACAAGATTAATTGATTTCTTATTTCATATTGAGAGAAAAAAACAGAGTTTAACATACCAGAATCCCCTCAATCAAATACGCATCTGAAACTTTACAGTTGGTGCGCTTTCTAACTTCATGCAACAATTCATAAAATAAGGAGATTTCCTCCTGCACCAAAGAAAAAAGTTAAAAAATTATTTTAAGAGAAATTCGCATAAAAGCCCTTTAATTACGCTCCAATTGCAAAAAAAACTCCATTATTGGAAATGGCAAAAAAAAAAGCAATTCTTTAGGAAATGGAAGAAAAACCTCAGATTTTGGAAATTGCAAGCAGTTGGTCTATGTTGTAATTTCCTAATAAATAGTGTTTTTTTGCAATTTGCAATAATGGAGGCTTTGTTTTGCAAATCAAGTATAATCCAGGTGATTTGTTTACAAAATTCGCACTATTTTAATGAAACTACACGATTGGATGAAGAGACTACCTCCTTTTGATCTTCGGTCCAATTAGCAGGAAGATGTTGGACATCGGTGAAAATCCAATTATCAGAGAGTTGTGGAAATTTTGGATGCTTGATTCGGATTTCATCAAGTATTGTATCCATGCTTGACCGACCCTATACGCACAAATTAACATTTTTATTATAATATATATATTGAGAAAATAAGAGAGAACAACAAAAAGAGGAAAAAAATGTTTATTACCTTCTCAACTCTTTCACGTGCGATGCCACTTACCCAAGACTCGAAGGTTGTATATTCGTGTTCAGCATGCAATAAACTGAGCCTTGCCTTCAAACAATATTAAGACCACAAGTTGTATCAAATTAAGTCTAAAGGGAATTTGAGGTTTGAACTAATGTAGTATTAAAAAGAGGAGATAGAAAAATGTTACTTATTACCTTCAAGGACGCTATGAGAAGTGACTTGTCTAATCCCTCGAATCGAGTCTCCACCACCCTCTTATCTTCGAGAAGCTCTTCGACCTTCATATTGTGCTGCCATGCAATAACAAGTTTGATAATTTTTGAGTTAGAAATACTTGAGATAGAGATTACAATCAATTGATATTGATATGGAATCTGATTAAATGTGAAACACTTTCAGTACCTCGATAAACTCGCAAGATCGCACATGACGATGAAACTCTTGATGCAGCTCCACATCTCTGAGAGCATCTTGATACATCTAAAATAACAAAGGACTACATTAAAAAAATGATCTCTGTCCACAATTTATTTGATAAAATAAAAAATTAAGTAAAATAGCTACCTGGGAAGATTGAATCTCCTCTTCTTTTTGCTTGATGTAGTCGGCATATGCCAATGGAGTCTCACTTTTCCACCTCTATATATGTATCACAAATGCATTTAATTACAACAATGAATTCCAGATATTAACAAAGATATTGTTGGTAAGGGACTAGAATACAACATATTCAAATTTGCAACATAATCAAAGAGCGAGTATTTAAAATTATAAAAACCTGGATCAATTTACGGCGTCGTATCTTGCATGTTCTTTCTATTTTTGCGAAAATTTCCACAGTACGATCCTGCAACGACTCATGTGTTATTAACTTATGACCAGTGTTTTAAATAGCGGCACAATTGTGGAAATTATATATAGAACGCAACTCGCTACGGAATTATAGCAACAATAGCATTTTCACCGTTATAGGTGCTATAGCGCCGCTATTGCGGTCGAAATAGCGGAAAAACCGACACTATAGCGCTATTTGGACCCGAAATTCATTAACCCAAACCCAATAAGCAATTAAACCCAAACCCAAACCCAAACTCAATAAGTAAATAAACCCAAACCCAAAGAAAAAATAAATAAATAAAACATCTTTCTTTCTCCTTTATTTCTCCAGATAGTACAATTATTATGGATTATTATAATATCTTTATTTATGGTGGTTTTGTTTTTTATTTTTTTATAGAAAATTTTGTTATAACTATATAAAGTGGTATTTTCCCGCTATAAAGCCGCTACCGCAATCCGCTACAAAAAAAAAGCTCAAGCGGTACGGACCGCTATATCGCAATTTAAACCATTGCTTATAATAAATTAACACTATTTCTTCTATAATAAAAAAATTAAATATAAGTACAATAATTAATATGCAAGCTCATATAGTACCTTACGACTTACGGGGTGGAACCACCCTGACACCTCTAAGTTGTGTAATGCGTCTCTAAACCCCTGAAATTAGAAAGAGTTGAGTGGAGATTTAACCCAAATGACATTCTTCATAAGTTGATAAGAAAATAATAAAATGAGTTTACTTCACTTACAAAAATCGCACGGTCAATATATGCTTCAGGAAGGTCGCCTGCTAGTCCAGTTTTATGAAGGAACTCAGTTACTTTTATCGTAGTATTTTTTACCTGCAAGATTTTAATACAGTTAAATATTGAATTTTGAGTTTAAAAAAATGAAAAGTCAAGAAAAGGAAGTAGAAAATACCTGGACGCAAGGCACCAGAGTAACGAGCTTTTTTATAAGATCAAAAGAAACCTGTAGTCCATGCAAATCTACCTTTCTTTCGATGGCCTCCTACATGGAACAATAAATAAACAAACAATGCTTCAATTAATTAGATGAACTCAAAACAATGTAATTTTATTATGCATGTATAAAAAAAAAACCTCAATCAATGGAATTGCGAAATTCTTAGGCATATTAACAAGGCCTTCTCTCTCCAATACCTCGAAGACCTCATTTGCACAACTGTCTTTCTGCAAGTGATTTTTTATATTTAAAATATGTATGTATGTATGTATATATATATATATATATATATATATATATATATATATATATATATATATAGAGAGAGAGAGAGAGAGAGAGAGAGAGAGATTAGTAGCCTCAAAAGCAATAAAAAAATTAAATAGACCTAAAAAGATGAGATTAGATTACCGTTATTTCTGGCCTGGAATTAAGTGTTAAAGTGAAATCGACCCTTCTCTTGTTCTGCAGTTTGAACTTCTTGTGTTTCTGAACACGGAGAAGGCAAACAAACAAATTAGAAAGAGAATAATAGAAAATGCGCCATTTTAAGAATAAGGAAAAAAGAAACAAATAAATATAAAGTAGCAAGAGAGTAATAGAAAAAGGAAATGAATAATCATAGTAAAGATGATGACCTCATCAGAGATGATGAAATGCCGTCTAAAACGGTAATGAAACCATAAATCTTGGAGTTGCTCCTCATAACAGTGGGCAATGGTAAGGCCCCGTTCACTAACGAATTCTTCAAACTTCTTATAATCCTCCTGCTCCTCCTCATCATCACGAGCAGCATCCGAAGAACGATCGTCCTCATCGTCGGAAGATTCGGACCAGAAGGAGTGCTCCCATTCAATCTTATCCACGTGCATCGGCATGGGAACGGAACTTTCCTTACTCGCCGTGCATGCTGCTAGACTTAGACTCGGCTGCTTCGCTTCAGGCACCTCTTCCGCAGGCTTTGCTTTTCTTTTCCCACTTGTGCTGCTGCTGCATGCGCCGAGAGACATGTCACCTGACTTCTTCATCTCCTGCTGCGCCAACGTCATAATTAATTAGGACAGCAACAACAACAAACAAGTGTCAGCTATATAGGACAACAACCATGCAGGCCAACATCATAAAGTAACAAGCGAATGCTTTATTATTTTCAAGCACAAACAATTTGAAATCACATACTGTATTTAGATAAACAAAATGATTTAATGGTCGGTTCATGTTTCAATTGGATTACAATTAACCCTTCACTCAAACACCCATATACAATTGAATCTACAGAAATGACCTACAAACTAAACAAACTAAGAAGAAGATTTAATTCCTCAAGAAAAACAAGAAAAAAGTAAAGAAAACATAAACAATAGAAATCAGCCCAGGGAGCACATAACATAATCAACAACTAAACAAGAACAAAGAAATTAGAAACAGAAACTTACTGATTCGATAAAATTAGAAACAGAAACTTAACTGATTCGATCTCAGATGAGATTTAGGAACAATTGCGTGATAGAAAAATAAGCTGAGACTGCCCTCCTCTCCCCTATGTTTTAATTAGGCAACACGCAATAAAAGGAAAGAGGAGCAGCGCCGCCTAGCTGGAACCGCCCAGGACTCTTTTCTCGACCAGGCCAACCTAAGCTCATAGTCAAATACCCACCTTGGAATTCTTCCATTCTGGACCAGGCCAACTTAATTTCAAAGAATAGAAATTGTGAAAAGCCCACTATCGAATTTGCATGTCAAATATTTGGACAAGGCCTTAGAAATATTATAGGACAATCAAATCGATACAATATTATGCTATACATACACTTAGAGGTGGCAAAATCTGACCCGACCCAAAAAACCCGCCCGACCAACCCGAACCCGAACCTGACCCGACCCGAAAACGTTGACAAGTCAACAACCCGAAACCCAACTTGACCCGAAACCCAAACGACCCGAAACCCGAGCAACCCGAAACCCGAGCGACCTGAAACCCGAACGACCTTAAAACCTGAATGACCCGAAACCCGAACGACCCGAAATCCAAATGACCCGAACCCGAACCCGAACCCGAACCCGAATGACCCGCCCAATATTCGAAACCTGAATAACATGTGATGCAAGATGAATAATATGAAGTTGAATATTTGTGTGCTGATTTTGCCATAATTATTGGATTTTCTATAATTATACATTGAAAAACTTGCATATCTACATATGTTATGTGCACAATGATGATTTTTAATTCTTATATATTATTATATTATTAATTAATGAATTAACATTTTTTAAAAGAAAATGTGTTTTATTATAATGAACTCACTCTGTATATATAACACATAACTAATAACAACTTCCACTAAAAATACAAAATTAATATTATGTCATATCATGCGTATAAACAAGTCAACAACAAAAGAAAGAAGAAGAAAGAGCGTGGATGGGATGGGTATGCAGACAAAAGGACTTGGGATCTTTTGGTGATAAATATTTTATAGCCTTTGCTCCCCCTTTCTTTTATGTATTTCTATTGCATTTGCATACAAAAACTCATGCCATGTATTTATCACTGCCACATAAAATCCATTCCAATAAAGATTATGTATATAGTCACACTATTTCCTCTTACAAATTCTAATACATGCTTATGTGTCCATATTATTGGTTGAAAGTTTTTAAGAACACAAGTAGTAAAATGATGTAAAAGAGCATATTAATAATATGTGTACTACATTGTTACAATATAAAAAGAAAAAAGAAACACGGGTTTGTATTTCGGGTAATTCGGGTCTATATTTCGAAAAGGTTTGGTCTGCGTTTTGAGCAAATTCAAGTTTGTATATAGATAGACGAAATATCGAAAATTCGACTTAATTTTCATAGTTCTTAAAATTGGAATCAGGATCGGAGTCGTTCACTGTCTGTGTAGTGAGAATCATCCGATTCGGATCGGAATCGGCCGAGTCGAATCAGAGAATTGGATTTTTTTAAAGTATTATTTTTAAATTAAAAAATGGAATAAAATGAAAAATATTTTAAAAGTTATAAAAATATGGAAAGATTCAAATAAAATATAATCATATACATTTGGATATATCTATTATATATAATATTTTTGACTATATTTTTTATTTAAGAGGGGCAATGAAAAACATATCGCGAATGACCCGTAACCCGATTGACCCGTAATCCGAACCCGCCTGACCCGTAACCCGAACCCGCCTGACCCGTAATCCGAAGGACCCGAGACCCGAGACCCGAAGGACCTGAGACCCGAGCAACCCGAGACCCAAATGACCCCCCCCCCCCCCCCCCCCCCATTTGCCACCTCTACATACACTTTTATTGAAAACTATGTTGTTTTACTTGATGTGATAGTGATAGTATTTGAAGGAGTCCGTATAGGGTGAAATCGATTTTACCAAGAGGTTGGTGAAATCGATCTGCTTTAGGACGCCGGATGCGTGCAGATCAAGATCTCCGAGTATGTGCTAATTTGCATAAATAATTGAGTTTATAAATATTTTTATGAAAAAAAACTCAAATTTGATTGTTATAATTTTAGAGGGGTAAATTTGATATTTTGGAAGTGTATACCATATATTAGGCTTTAATTTAAAGTTCTAGGGTTTATTTTATGGATTATTTGTTGAAATTTGAAGTATTGGAGTTCATTTGATGTGTTATTTTGTTGGGAATTTGTTAGAATTTGGAGTTTGCAAGTTCATTTTGTATTGTATGTTTTGCCGATTATTTGTAAACCTTCTAAGTTTTGGGGCTCGCTTGACTAAATGCTATGATGTGATGTATTTTATTTGTCTATTTTGTATTATTTTTTTTTCTGTTTTGTATTAGGAGGAAGTCATATCGTAGCTGAATTTCAATTCTTTCTGTTCTTTTTTCTTTCTGGAATGTGTTCTAAAAGTGAGATGGAGAATGACAGAGCGAGTGACATATAATACATCTCTTTCGCAATTCTAAATAAATAATTTTCACATATTCCAACTAAGAAAATTATGTCATCTAAAGATGATTCATGAACTCAAAATATAACATCATTATTTGAAAAAATAACATATTTCACTTTTCTAATTGAAGCAACAAAACAGTAACAACATTTCTAAACCTTAAACCCTAAACCCCAAAACAGTAGCAACATTTCTACATGTATCCTCTGTTTATAAGTTCTTTCTTATTCTTGTAACAAATAAAAAGAAATGGATTCTCGTAGCCACAAAACACCTTTATGAACAACAACACTATTGTAGAGCTTACCCAATTGTCCATATAAACCGTAATTCAAAAACATAAATACAAAAGTATGAAAACCCTAATTCAAAAACTATAGCAACATTCTTCTAAAACCACTCTTCTTCATGCAGCTGCAAGGTCACCAAGTTATTAATCAAGAGGAAGATGGCTCATGGCTCCTCTGTGGATACTCATGTGTTCAAGATGAGAAGTCACATTGATTACTTAGAGAGACTTGGTTCGCCTATTCCAAGGGAATTCGCGGTTGATATGATTCTTGGATCGCTTCATCCGAGCTTTGATTTGTTCATTACTGAATATCATAAGCATCGGATGGAGATGACGATCACGGAAGTGCATAAGATGCTTAAACAGGTAGAGAAGGACATAGAGGCAAAAGTTGTGATTGATGCCCTCAGGATTGAAAGGGAAAGGGAGTTGAATAGACAAACCGCATGGGAGAGCTGGATCAAGAGTAAAGGCAAGGAGTTGCCTAAACCTGAGAAATCGGAAGAAGTGATTGCATATTCTATACGTGATCACTGGAGAGCAGGATGTAAGATATGTCAAGAAGAAGAATCAATGGCTGCCATTTCAGGTATTCCTCTTTCTAAATCTCTACTTGGATATTGGATATTCACTGTAATTCTCACATTTTGAATGTGCAGGATATTACTCAGAAGTAGGAGATTAGCTAGAGGAGAAGTCAACTTACAAGTGGGGAATGAAGCAAGAGTTGCTACATTAGCTCTAGGATTTTATTGACTTAGCCATTGTGGACTTGTAATGAAATAAATGTTATTTCGACATTAGCGTTAAAATGGTTGTAAAATTTATTATTTGGAATAATAAAATTTTCCTAGATTTGTCTATTTGAAATGTTCACTTTGAAAATAACATTTATATGCTAAATAATAAGTCCATTGATTTCATACTTCTAGCAATGTCATTTAAGTCACAAAATAAGAATCGCATTTCTAAAACTCCACCCTATGTAGAAAGTTTGACTCACTGGATTTAGGATCAATTGAGACGTGCGAATTTTATTTATCG
Source organism: Juncus effusus (assembly GCA_027726005.1). NCBI lineage: Eukaryota > Viridiplantae > Streptophyta > Magnoliopsida > Poales > Juncaceae > Juncus > Juncus effusus. The sequence continues at coordinate 1,022,918 of CM050900.1, read as the reverse complement.
AACAGGATGACAAGAATAGGCAACCATCACGAAGTTGATGGGTTAGTTTGTTGAATCTCATGCATATAGATGCATGAGAGACAAAAAGCAAGCCGGCTAGAAATAAGGAATATCAAAATTTCATATTAAAGTATTTTAAGGAAAAGATTTACTTAATGAAACACAAAATATTTGAAATGTTCAAAGCATTTAAGAATGAAATTCGATATTGTCTTGACAAGATAATAAGAGCACTTCGATCAGATCGAAGTGGCAAGTATTTAAGTTAATAGTTTGACTATTATCTTAGAAATTGTGAAAAAGATTTCACAATTAATTATATATGCAGGATCTCACGATGTGCACATAAAGAAGAAAATGAAACTTATTGGATAAGATTCAGTCTATGCCTCCGAGATTCTTATAGGTTTATACTCTTGATTATACTAAACACTGAATATCATAAGGTTCAAATGGACACCATATGTGATATGGGTTTGGGATAGTCCCAAATTATCTTTAAAGATTGAAGTACGACTCGTGTCAAAAGATTGACAGTGTCAACACAACAATCTTTCTGGAATATCAAATCGATATTGTTTTACATCCATTATGAGTTCAAATTGGTTGCTACTCATGATTCAGAATTCTTTAAAAGAGATCTCATCTTCTAAAGAAACAGTGGGAGTGTAATACATCTCGAAAGATTCAAGGTCCACATACTAGTGATGAACCATTAATGAGGCTATCAAGTAGTTGATAAGGCTATATTTGAAACATAAGGTCCTCCTCACAGACCTGGTAGACATTAGGCTAAGAGATATGATCTTGCATTAGACTGAATCTTATCCAATAAGTTTCATCTTCTTCTTTATGTGCACATCGTGAGATGCTGCATATAGAATTAATTGTGAAACCCTTTTCACAATTTTTAAGATAATTGTCAAACTATTGACTAAAATACTTGCCACTTCGATCTGATTGAAGTGTTCTTATTATCTTGTCAAGGCGATATCGAATTTCATTCTTAAATACTTTGAATATTTCAAACATTTTATGTTTCATTAAGTAAAGCTTTTACTTAGAACACTTTAATATGAAATTCTGATATTCCTTATTTCTAGCCGACTTGCCGTTTTGTCTCTCATGCATCTATATGGATGAGACTCAACAAACTAACCTATCAACTTTGTAATGGTTGCCCATTCTTATCATCTTGTTCGATAAATAAAATCCGCACGTCTCAATTTATCCTAGATCCAATGAGTCTAACATTCCACATAGGGTGGAGTTTAGAAATACGATTCTCATTCTATGACTTAGATGACATTGCTAGAAGTATGGAATCAATGGACTTATTATTTAGCATATAAAGGTTATTTTTCTAAGTGAACATTTCAAATAGACAAATCTAGGAAAATTTTATTATTCTAAATAATAAACTTTACAACCACTTTAACGCTAATGAAGAAATAACATTTATTTCATTACAAGTCCACAATGGCTAAGTCAATAAAATCCTAGAGCTAATGTAGCAACTCTTGCTTCATTCCCCACTTGTAGGTTAACTTCTCCTCTAGCTAATCTTCTACTTCTGAGTAAGAGATTTAGGAAGAGGATATACCTGAAATGGCAGCCATTGATTTTTCTTCTTGACATATCTTACATCCTCCTCTCTAGTGATCACGCATAGAACATGCAATCATTTTTTTCGATTCCTCAGGTTTAGGCAACTCCTTACCATCACTCTTGATCCAGCTCTCCCATGCTGCTCGTCTATTCAACTCTCTTTCCCTTTCAATCCTGAGGGCATCAATGACAACTTTTGCCTCGATGTCCTTCTCTGCATGTTTAAGCATCTTATGCAATTCACTGATCGTCGTCTCCATCCGACGCTTATTCAGTAATGAACAAATCAAAGCTCGGAGGAAGCGATCCAAGAACCACGTCAACCGCGAATTCATAGGCAAACCAAGTCTCTCTAAGTAATCAATATGACTCCTCTTCTTGGACACATGAGTATCCACAGAGGAGTCATTAACCACATCTTGGTCTTGCTTAATAACTTGGTGACCCTGTAGCGCTGAATACTAGCTTGCTTTCGGAACATTTCCTTAAGCCCCCTCATCATATCATAGACATCCATAAAACCTATCTGCTTCCAAAGCTTAGGTTTCATTCTTGCTAACATCATCCAGGCTACTTCATCAGACTCATGAATACACTTCTGATAAGTGTCTTCATCGACTCTAGAAACGGTCGAAGGCGATGGATTTGGGATGGGTGTCTCTAGGACGTACAACTTTCCTTCACTCTTGAGAACAATTCTCAGAGTCCTGAACCATTCAGGAAAGTTTGTGCCATTGAGCTTATCCTTCTCAAGGATAGATCGCAAGTCCGCAAATTTTGAACTCATTCTACAAGTTTAATATGCAATGAAAAGTTTATTTTTATTTAAAATTAGAATTATCCTAATTTTGGTTCATATATTGTACTCCCACTATTTTCTTCAAATCAAACACCTTCAGTAGTATTGATTCGGAAACATTCAACTGAGTGAAGTTTCATAGTGAGTCAAGATCCGAATTTCATTGAGCAGTAAGTGCGCTCCAGCACAACCCTTAATGCTCAACTATTTAGGTAGGAACACTTTCCAATTGCATCATATGCAACTCTTGCCTTTTATGGAATGAGTATCTTATACTCAGTGTATTATCCCATCTTGTGCCCTGAGCCCAGGTCTGACTTGCTTGCTCAGTTAAGTTTATCCATGTATGAGTATAGGCAAAGCCGTTTCCAGCACACTCAGCTCAGGCATGACCTGTGCTACTCACTACTTCCCGCGTGCCCTTTTTCAAAGACAATCCCCCACATGCCCAGCTCCGGCATGACCCATGTGGGAAACTGTCTGAGGTACCAAGGGTTACAGTGACATGGGAGGCACTTCATTACTTAAAATTCTGAAGGATTTTGTTTTAGATTTATAAATATAAACATCACAGAAACAAGTTAAATACAGTATGAGCCTATTCCTCACGAGTGATCATGAGGTTCCTAATCCTAGATCTTTCTCTAAATTGCAGGTGAATCTTCAACGAACCCTTCGTTGTGTGTGCGAAGATCCAATGCCATCTTCCGATGATTGCGCCAAGATCCTTGCCATGTAGTCTTGATATAATATCTTTCCTAACAACTATTGCTAGATAAAAAAAGTAATTTACAACTTTGGACAACTCACTGATTGCCATAGATATTAAATAAAATTACAACCATTCACACCTAAGATTACAACACAGAACAATCATAGATCAAAGGCTCATACCATATATAAATAAAAATTCCATGTATAACAAAAATTAGGGTTTTCACAAAATTTAGCCTTATTCCGTTGAGAACGGAACTATTCCGTTCTCAACGGAACATGCGCTAAAAAACTGAGAATTTCCTGTGTTATTCCTTTCTCAATGGAACTATTCCGTTGGGAATGGAATGTTGCTGGAAAATTCGTTTTCCTATTGTTTTAGTTCCGTTTCCAAAACAGATTTCGAAAAACTATTTCTCGAAACTCTAGGAAATCATAATATCCAATATTATATTCCTAGAAACTATTTCCGTGATGTTTTGAAATAATATTTTCAAAATCCTAAAATTTATTATACTAGAATTTACTAAAATTTTAATATAATCGACGATTATTTCATTAGAGAACACTCTGATGCCACTGTTGGGAAATACGTAGCCATATACGTTACATGTGCAGCGGAACCTACGGGTTCAACCCTCCCTAGGATCATCGTTAAGGGAATAAAAGTACGAGATTAACTATTAAATTTTATACCTCGGATCTTCCTGATCTGGGAGATTACAGCGGATGTAGGTTTGAACTGCTACATCTCGCTTCCTTCTCCTTCGTGCTCCTAAAGCTCGACTCGAACGAACTCCTTGCTTCTCTTAGGGTAAAGAAACTGATCGCTCGCTAGTCTTCAAAGCAGAAGACCTCTACTCGTATCCACGTCGAACTTCAAATCGTCAGAATAATCGGAATCGGCTAGATGAGTCCGGAAATACTTTCAGGAGGCTCTCTCTCTCTCTTTCTTTCTGTGTTACGGCAACCCGGAGGCTATGTAATGTCTCTTTAATAGAGGGGGACTGCCCCCCTATTTATACTAGAGAGGGAGGTGATGGATTGCTCAGTTATCATAACCAAAACCCAAATTTCAGCACTTATTCCGTTCACAACGGACCTATTCCGTTGCCAACGGAATATGGTTTCCTAATCTGAAAACTTTGCTGCCAAGGAATTGGCTGAGTTCTGTTGGCAATGGAACTGTTCCATTGCCAACGGAACTGTGCTGATTTTTGCACAATCATTCATATCTATCATCCAATGATCGATTATTTCCTTCACCTATTTATACATCATATGTATAACCTTTTAAAAGCATTTCCTTCCCGACTAAACATTGTTCTATGTGTGACCGTGTAGGCGTAGGATTAGTGCCCTAGGCCAATGTATTTGTGCTAGAAAATGGATTATGTATTAAGACATTATTATTTATTCAATAAAGGTTGTTTCTTATATATCTGTTTGTATAGGTTGTGAATGTAAATCTTATATCAACCAAGAATGACACTTCGGGTTCACGTCATCAGAATACGTGATTCTGATAGTTGAACTGTGAACCAACGAATGACATTCTAAATTGTCCCTAGTGATATGAAGGATGTTTATAAAGATAGACATACTTCACGTAGGAAGCTACATATCCACACTAGTATAGGTACGTGTTAGAGAACACGTACTGGACTGACCACACTATGAGAATATGCATGGTATATGTCATTAATGATTCTCATATGAATAGTGTGCTAGTTCCTACGACCTGAGGTCACCATGAATTCCTATATGTGGAACTGCATACTTTCATATGATCCTACGTCATTCGTAATGGGATGATCATTACGGTCATCATTAGGTATGCACTGAATCATGACGAGGAATGTGCGTGACCAAGATGGGATTTGTTCCTCTCGTCATAAGGGAGATATCTCTTGGCCCCCTGATGACCTAGGACAGAAAGAAATACATGGCCATGCTCAAAATGGATTAACATGTGTTGTTAATATCATTTTGTATTTACTCAGTCTAATTCTCGATCAGGAAAGAGACTTTGATCAAACTCAAGGATGACATACTTCCATGCCTTGTGATCAAGACATATATCATAGAACAAAAGGAATAAGCAAACGTCTATTCAGATAGGTTTATGATCGCTGATCATTTCATTTAACATGGATAGTCATGACATCAGTCTAGAGGTTACTCATTAGTTACGATCTTTAGAAGATCGTTGACAGCGTTAAATGGAACCGACACGGTCATACATTGAACTCCATTTGTACAGGATGAATATGCCTCAAAACAGTTATACATATGATGTATAAATTGGTGAACGAAATAATCAATTATTGGATAATTGATTGAACAGAACAGTGCCATTCCGTTGGCAACGGAATAGTTCCGTTCCAAACGGAATAGATACGGAAACTGTAATAACCTTAGCTGCCAAGTATTCCGTTATGGAAATACCTATTCCTTTGGCAACGGAATAAGCGCAGATTAGGGTTTTTAGTTATGGTAACTGAGCAATCGTTCGCCTCTCTCTCTAGTATAAATAGAAGGGCAGAGTCTCTCTATTTGATACACAATTCAGAAGCCTTAGAGGCCGTCTAATACACAAAAATAGAGAGAGAGAGAGTTTTGAGTTATTTTTAGAAAGTATTTCCGGACTCGTCTAGCCGAGTTAAGTTATTTCGTGCGTCTGAAGATCGACGTGGATACGAGTAGAGCTCTTCTGCTTTGAAGACTAGCGAGCGATCAGTTTCTTTACCCTAGGAGAAGCAAGGAGTTCATTCGAGTCGAGTTTCAGGAAGGAGAAGTTGCGCGTCAGAAAAAGTTCAGACCTACATCCGTTCTTCGTCTAGCGGATCAGGAAGATCCGAGGTATAAAGTTTAATAGTTAACCTCGTACTTTTATTCCCTTAACGATGATCCTAGGGCGGGTTAAATCCATAGGTTCCGTTGCGCATGTAACGTACATGGCTATGGACTTCCCAACAGTGGTATCAGAGCGTTCGTTAAGGAAATAATCGTCGATTACATATTTAAAATTTAGTAAATTCTAGTATAATAAATTTTAGGGTTTTGAAAATATTATTTCAAAACATCACGGAAATAGTTTCTGGGAATATAATATTGGATATTATGATTTCCTAGAGTTTCGAGAAATAGTTGTTCGAAATCTGTTTTGGAAACGGAACTAAAACAAAATGAAATATGAATTTCCAGCACGTCTTTGTTCCCAACGGAATAGTTCCGTTGAGAACGGAATAAAGCAGGAAATTCATGATTTTTCAGTGATGGTTCCGTTGAGAACGGAATAGTTCCGTTCCAAACGGAATAATGCTGATTTTGCGAGAAACCCTAATTTTTGTTATACATGGAATTTAAATATACAAATATGGTATGAGCTTTAGATCTGTGATTGTTCTGTGACGTAATCTTGTGTGTGAATGCTTGTAATTTTATTTAATATCTATGGCTACCAGTGAGTTGTCCAAAGTTATAATTATGGCAACCTGTGAGTTGTCCAAAATTGTAAATTACCTTTTATTCTAGCAATAGGATAGTTGTTAGGAAAGATATTATATCAAGACTACAAGGCAAGGATCTTGGCACAATCTTCGGAAGATGGCATTGGATCTTCGCACACACACAACGAAGGGTTCATTGAAGATTACTCCTGCAATCTAAAGATAGATCTAGGATTAGGAACCTCATGATCGCTCATGAGGAATAGACTCATACCATATTTAACTTAGTTTCTGTGATGTTTATGTTTATAAATCTAAAACAAAATCCTTCAGAATGTTAAATAAGGAAGTGCCCCCCATGTCACTGAAACCCTCGGTGCTTAGATAGTCTTCCATGTGGATCATGCCAAAGCTGAGCATATGGGGGATTGTCTTTGTAAAGGAGGGTATGCGGGAAATGGCGTCTAACATGGGTCATGCCAAAGCTGAGTGTGCTGGACTCTATTTCGCCGATAATCATACGTGGTTAAACTTAGCTGAGCAAGCAAGTCGAACTTGGGCTCAGGGCACGAGATGGAATAATACACCGGGCATATGATGCTCATTCCATAAAAGGAAAGAGTTGTATATGATACAATTGGAAGTGTTCCTACCTAAATAGTTGTGTATTGAGGGTTGCGCCAAAGCGCACTTAATACTCAATGAAATATGGATCTTGACTCACTATGAAACTTCATTTAATCGAAGATTCCTAATCAATACTACTGAAGGTGATTGATTTGAAGAAAAATAGTGGGAGTACAATATAAGAAACACCAAAACAAAACAACCCCAATGAATAAATTATAATGGCACTTTACATTTTAACTTGTAGAATAATGGCAAACAATAACAATTCAACTGGGTTGAATTTGCGATCTATCCTTGAGAAGGATAAGTTCAATGGGTCTAACTTCCTTGACTGGTTTAGAAACCTGAGAATTGTTCTCAAGGCTGACAATAAACTTTCACTCATTGAAGAACCTTACCTAGAGGAACCAACACAGGGAGCCGCAAGGGCTGTCCGGGACGCATATGCTAAATATGTCAAAAATGACACAGAGGTAGCTTGTCTCATGCTAGCGACCATGACCTCCGAGCTTCAGAAGTAACTGGAGGACATGGGTGCGCACGATATGATCGTGACTCTCAAGGAAATGTTCCAATAGCAGGCCAGAGTTGAGCGCTACAAAGCAACCATCTCTCTAACTGATACGAAGATGGCTAAAGATTTGTCTATGAGTTCTCATGTACTCAAGATGAAGAGTTACCTTGATCAATTGGAGAGGCTTGGTTCAGCTATGCCCAAAGAATTGGTTGTTGACATAATTCTCGGGTCGTTGCCTCCTAGTTTTAAGCAATTCATCATGAACTATAATATGCATCAGATGGAGAAATCCATCACCGAGTTGCATGGGATGCTTAAGAACGCACAAGAGGACATGAAGACAAATGTTGTCAAAGACGTCCTAATGGTTCACAAGAAGAAAGGTAAGAAGACCGGCCGGAACAAGAGCAAGGGTAAAGGCAAGCTGTTGCCTAAACCTAAGATCAAGAAAGGCAAGGAGGGAGTTTGCCTCCATTGCAACAAGGTTGGCCATTGGAAGAGAAACTGCAAACTCTATCAGGACGAAATCAAGAAGGGTAGTGTGACTACCGTTTCAGGTATTTTTGTTATTGAAACTAATTCACTTACTCCTAAATCTTGCGTATTGGATACCGGATGTGGTACTCACATTTGTAATGATGTGCAGGGACTACAAAGGAGTAGAAGATTAGCTAAGGGCGAAATCGACCTGCGTGTGGGAAATTGAGCAAGAGTTGCTGCATTAGCCGTAGGAACTTATTTATTGACTTTACCTAGTGGACTTATATTAGTACTTAATAATTGTTATTTTGTACCTGCTATGAGCAGAAATATTATTTCTATTTCTAGTCTAGCTTTGGATGGTTATAAATTTATTATTGAGAATAATAATTATTCTATCTTAAAGGATAATCTTTTCTATGGAAATGTTCTATTAGAAAGAGGTCTTTACGTGCTAGATCTTAAGAAAGAGAATTATAAGTCCATATATAACATTAACACTAAACGATTTAAGCCGAATGACTCAAATACGACATACCTCTGGCACAGTCGCTTAGGCCATATAAATGAGAAATGTATTTCTAAACTCCACTCTCATGGACTCTTAGACTCATTTGACTTGGAATCATTTGAGACATGCGAGTCTTGTTTACTTGGCAAGAGGACTAAGAAACCCTTCTCAAAAGTTGGTGAAAGGGTCAATGACTTATTAGAACTCATACATACTGATGTATGTGGACCAATAAGTACACCAGCTAGAAGTGGGTATCGGTACTTCATAACTTTCAGGGACGACTTCAGTAGATATGGTTATGTCTACCTAATGAAGCATAAGTCTGATTCCTTTGAAGTGTTCAAAGAATTTAAAAATGAAGTACAAAATCAACTTGGCAAGAAGATTAAAGCACTTCGATCTGATCGAGGAGGCGAATATCTAAGTCAGGAGTTTGAAGATCATCTCAGAGAATGTGGAATAGTTCCACAACTGACTCCTCCAAGAACTCCTCAATGGAATGGAGTGTTTGAGAGGAGGAATCGAACCTTATTAGATATGGTTCGATCGATGATGAGTCAAACGTGTCTTTCAATGTCTTTCTAGGGTTACGCTCTTGAGACTGCCGCATTCATACTGAACAGGATTCCATCCAATGCGATTCAAAAGATACCATATGAGATGTGGACGGGGAAAAGCCCCAAGTTGTCTTTTCTTTAAATTTTGGGATGTGAGACTTATGTCAAAACGTCAGTTTCCCGATAAACTCGGACCCAAATCTAATAAGTGCATGTTTGTGGGATATCCTAAGGAAACTAAAGAACATTACTTTTACCACCCATCGGAGAACAAAGTGTTTGTTGCTCGCAATGGAGACTTCTTGGAAAGAGAGTTTGTCTCTATGAGAAGCAGTGGGAGTAAAGTACAACTCGAAGAAATTCGAGACCCACCTATAGTCGCAGAACCTATGATGGAGCAACAAAGAAGCTCTCAAGGAGTTGGTGAGCTTGATACACAACAGACTCAACGTAGATCTAGTAGGATTCGTCATGAGTCCGAGAGATACGGATTTCTCGTGTCTAATGATGATGATGCGACATTCATAGATGAACCCACATCCTACCAAGATGTTATGAAGAGTCCTGACTCTCGGAAATGGTTAGAGGCCATGAGAGCCGAGATGCAATCCATGAAAGACAATCAAGTTTGGAATTCGATTGACCCATCCGAAGGCTTGAAGACCATCGGATGTAAGTGGGTCTTCAAGAAGAAGACTGACAAGGATGGAAAGGTACAAACCTACAAAGCAAGGCGTGTGGCGAAATGTTTCAAACAAGTTCATGGTATTGACTATGACGAAACTTTCTCACCTGTAGCTATGCTTAAATCTATCAGAATTCTATTAGCCATAGCAGCATATTATGACTATGAAATATGGCAAATGGATGTCAAAACAGCTTTCCTAAACAGAAATCTGACCGAGGACGTGCATATGATGCAACCTGAGGGTTTCGTCGATCCTAAGAATTCTGGTAAGGTTTGCAAGCTTCAGAAATCCATCTATGGATTGAAGCAAGCGTCTCGAAGTTGGAACCTTCGTTTTGATGAAGTCATCAAAAGTATTGGTTTTACCAAAAGTGAAGGTGAGCCTTGTGTTTACATGAAGTTCAGTGGGAGCACGGTAGTATTCCTGGTGCTTTACGTAGATGACATATTACTCATGGGAAATGACGTCCCGACATTATTGAACGTCAACAAATGGTTGGGAGATAATTTCTCGATGAAAGACCTAGGAGAAGCCTCCTACGTGCTAGGAATCAGGATCTATAGAGATAGATCTAGAAGGCTTATAGGTCTGAGTCAAAGTACATACATAGATAAGGTCATGAAACAGTTCAGAATGCAAGAATACAAGAAAGGATTTTTGCCTTTGTTACATGGCAATTCTCTCAGTAAGACACAGTGTCCTATAGGTGAGCAGGAACGAAGACGCATGACTAAGATCCCATATGCTTCGGCTATTGGATCTACCATGTATGCCATGATATGTACTAGACCAGATGTGTCATACTCATTGAGCGCAACAAGCAGGTTTCAGTCTAATCCAGGTGAAAGTCACTGGATAGCTGTTAAAAGAATCCTTAAGTACTTACGAAGAACTAAGGACTTGTTCCTAGTCTATGGAGGTACGGAAGACGAGCTCGTTGTAAAGGGTTACACTGACGCAAGCTTCCAGACAGACTCAGACGACTTTAGATCACAATCAGGTTATTTATTTTGCCTAAATGGAGACGCAGTGACATGGAAGATTTCCAAGCAATATACTGTAGCAGATTCTTCAACGGAAGCAGAGTATATAGCCGCTGCAGAAGCGGCTAAAGAAGCTGTTTGGATAGAGAACTTTTTGGAGGAGCTAAGAGTAGTTCCGAGCATCTTGGAACCAGTGGATCTATATTGTGACAACAATGGAGTGATTGCACAAGCAAAGGAACCGAGATCTAACCAAAAGTTCAAGCACATACTGCGACGCTTCCATCTAATCAGAGAGATCATACAAAGGGGTGATGTTAAAATGTGTAGAGTGCCGTCGGACGACAATGTCGCCGATCCATTGACTAAACCACTCCCGCAAGCGAAGCATTAGGGTCATGTTAGGTCTATGGGCATAAGATGCTTAGAATTGGCCTAGTGCAAGTGGGAGACTGTAGGATTAGTGCCCTAGGCCAAATGTATTTGTTCTAGGAAATGGATTATGTATTAAGACATTATTATTTATTCAATAAAGATTGTTTCTTATATATTTGTGTGTATGAGTTGTAAATCTTATATCAACCAAGAATGACACTTCGGGTTCACGTCATCAGAATACGTGATTCTGATAGTAGAACTGTGAACCAACGAATGACATTCTAAACTGTATCTAGTGATATGTAGGATGTTTATAGAGATAGACATACTTCAGGTAAGAAGCTACATATCCACACTAGTATATTCGCAGGCTGGATGATCATGTTCTGCTGATCATGGACATAGAGATGTCAAGTCTTGAATATAGGTACGCGTTAGAGAACACGTACTGGACTGACCACACTATGAGAATATGCATCGTATATGTCATTAGTGATTCTCATATGAATAGTGTGCTTGTTCCTACGATCTGAGGTCACCATGGATTCCTGTATGTGGAACTGCATACTTTAATATGATCCTACGTCATCCGTAAGGGGATGATGATTAGGGTCATCATTAGGTATGCACTGAATCATGACGAGGAATGTGAGTGACCAAGATGGGATTCGTTCCTCTCGTCATGAGGGAGATATCTCTTGGCCCCCTGATGAACTAGGACCGAAGGAAATGCATGGCCATGCTCAAAATGGATTAAAATGTGTTGTTAATATCATTTTGTATTTACTTAGTCTAATTCTCGATCAGGAAAGAGCCTTTGATCAAACTCAAGGATGACATACTTCCATGCCTTGTGATCAAGACATATATCATAGAACAAAAGGAATAAGCAAACCTCTATTCAGATAGGTTTATGATCACTGATCATTTCATTTAACATGGGTAGTCATGACATCAGTCTAGAGGTTACTCATGACTTACGATCTTTAGAAGATCGTTGCCAGCGTTAAATGGAACCTACACGGTCACACAATGAACTCCATTCATACGGGATGAATATGCCTCAAAACAGTTATACATATGATGTATAAATTGGTGAACGAAATAATCAATTATTGGATAATTGATTGAACGAAACAGTACCTTTCCGTTGGCAACGGAATAATTCCGTTCCCAACAGAATAGATACGGAAACTGTAATAACCTTAGCTGCCAAGTATTCTGTTATGGAAATACTTATACCGTTGGCAACGAAATAGGCGCAGATTAGGGTTTTTAGTTATGGTGACTGAGCAATCGTTCGCCTCTCTCACTAGTATAAATAGAAGGGCAGAGTCTCTCTATTCGACATACAATTCAGAAGACTTAGAGGCCGTCTAATACACAGAAATAGAGAGAGAGAGTTTTGAGTTATTTTCGGAAAGTATTTCCAGACTCGTCTAGCCGAGTTCGGTTATTCCGTGCATCTGAAGATCGACATGGATACGAGTAGAGCTCTTCTGCTTTGAAGACTAGCGAGCGATCAGTTTCTTTACCCTAAGAGAAGCAAGGAGTTCATTCGAGTTGAGCTTCAGGAAGGAGAAGGTTGCGCGTCAGAAAAAAGTTCAGACTTACATCCGTTATTCGTCTCGCGGATCAGGAAGATCCGAGGTATAAATTTGAATAGTTAATCTCGTAGTTTTATTCCCTTAACGATGATCCTAGGACGGGTTAAATCCATAGGTTCCGCTGCACATGTAATGTATATGTTCATGGATTTCTCAACATCATCGCACTGACACACGAATTTTGTGAGAAAGGCGAGCCACGTGTCACCACTGGGTTGGGTTATTTCCTTCTTAGATTTGGATCTGAGAAAGTGAAAGATTCGGTTCCTTTCTCCTGTGTTTTTTTTATCAATGGAGGGGGTCCTTTCGAGTTGCTTTGTGCGTTATAAGGGGTCAATGGAGGGGCTCTGCTGAATCAAAATGGAGAGTACTCACAGTACCTTCACACGTTTTTGCATGGATTGGCTGAAATTAGTTTGGAAGGTAAGAGATTTATTTACTTGTGCTTCGGTAAAAATGGAGAGGTCAAGTGGATTCTTTATATAGTTTTGAGCGGAATGGAGGGTCCGTTTATAACATAAATGGAGAGCTTCTTATTCAGAAAGTTGAAGAGAGATTAGCTCTGTACGCTGATGAGTGGGATGAGTAGCCCCTTGCCACATGTCAGCAGTTGATTGGAAGACTTTGATCAATTTTTATCAGATTTTTATTCTCCGTTTCTGAGAGTTCTAGAAGTTCTTTTATTCGCGAGATTGGTACCGTTGGATTCCTATCGTCGAGACCTTCGTGTTGACACCCCACAAGACCCTGTTTCGGAAAAGTTGACTTTTTGGTCAAAGGCGCTTTTCGCGTTTGACTTTTTGTATTTTTGTGGATTTTTGCGGTTTTGCTTGAATGATTGGTTGGAGAGGGTTGGAGATACGTGTGTAGGGTTTTCACGGAGAATTGTGAAGAATTCGGCCATCTTTGGCCCAGAATTTGCAGATTGGCTCTTCATCCAGAGTTGACTTTCTCATCAAGTCCTCCAAATATTCTTTTCTTGGTTTTTTTACCTGAAAAATCACATAAAAGTGTATTAAAAGTTTCAAAAAATAATTTTTATTAATTTTAAACGCTTTTACAACTTTTTATTTGATTTAAGGATGGAATTTATATGATAAAAACCCTAAAAATATGTATAAAAATAGACATTACAACGGCTAGAATCCATCAGTTCCTTTCCGAACGGAAGACTTATGTTCTGAACGGAACATAACAGAAATTTTGCAAAAACAAGACAGGCAAGTTTCGTTCCAAACTGAACTATTACGTTCTAAACTGAAGTTCCGTTCCGAATTGAACTTAAATTGGCAGCCAAAACAAAAAACAAATTTTGACAGGAATTCTCTCTATAAATGTAGAACTAAAATACTCCAAAAATAAAGACTATTACAAGAAGAACGCATGAAGAAGGCTCCAAAACTTGAACACCAAGAATGCATCTTGAAAGCTTGAAATGCGATGCAATTCTCCGATGACTTCTAATCCTATCAAGATATAACTTTTGCACGTCGACTCGAATTTGGTAATTTCCTGATCTTATATAAGAAACTCAAACAAGATTAGTAACTATGCAGTTATTTTAGACATCATCAAACCGAGAACAATAATCTCCCATTTTTGATGATTTTCAAAACAATTTCGTAAAATGCAGAATTTTATATCTCCTACCTCTTTTTGAAACACAAACAAAAGGGATCGTCAAACGAGAGAGAACAAAACTCTCCCAAAATAGATGCTCCCCCTGAATCCAATAATCCGTTAAAAAAAATATAACAACAAATAATTTTTGTAAGTAAAAACTAAGTAATACAATTTAGGGTTAACTAGATGTTTAAAATAGGTGTTTTTACAACAAATTTTTATAAAGACAAAGTTTTACATTTTGAAAAATCTATTTTATATTATTGAAACATACATATAATCTTTAAATGAAGTTCAAAAATGATAGTTTCTAAAAGAAAATCGAATAGAAGACATAAAGCACCGAATGATAATTTATAATGAGTAAACAAAAATTAATCTTTGAACATGAGTTACATAATCTCGACCAAGTATCAGATAGAATGAGAAGATGCTCATGACTTGGCGAAAATATTGTCAACTTCACACCAATTAGCCAACTTGATTGTTCCCGTCAAGTTGTCAAAATTTTCTGTATCTGAAACAAGAACTTTCTCGGCCCACAAGTCAGATCGGTCAAGGCAAACCTTGACCACAACTCCCCCCAGGAATATGGCTAATTGGGGCAAAATCGTAGTGTCTATGTGGAATTCAATTTCTCCTCATTTAATGAGAATTGCTTTGAACAATTCTATCTTTCAGCAACCACATATACTTCGACAAAGTTCTTATTTTGCGCAAAGGGCAATCCAAAGAAATGTGACCAATTTTGCAACAATAATTGCAAAACGTACAAGTAGAACTTGAGATCTTATCAATACTCTTTACGAAATGAAAATTGTAATGGTATGAAAATTCGGCTTTCCTAAATCTAGGATCGGTCGACCTGGCACTACAAATATTCTATTTTGAAAAGTTTTGTTATTAATGTGTTTTTGTGAAATATTTGGGAACTCAATTTTCCGATCTATTAAATTGAATCTTTCTCAGGATATGTGTATTGACTATTTCATAAAAATAACCATTTGGACCTCTTTTATAAAGTCATTTAGTTGTGAAACTGAGGTTATTTTCATGACTTAACTCGAATCATGAAAATAATGAAACCTATTATTGTTGCTAAAACTTTTAAAAGTTTGGCTTTTAGAAATTTATTCTTGGAATAGTCTTGGTACATAAATGCATTTCCTCGACCATTCTTCGGTTGATTGAGCTCCCTTTGGCGCAAGCAAAATTGAGGGAGTTATTTTCCAATTTTAAACTTTGAAGTTCGACTTTTAAATGACTTATTTCTATTCCAGTCATTATTATTTAATTTCATTTTTTTCAAATACTTTTAATTGTGCCTTGTACGGCTTTACCGAGGGCTCAGAATTGATTAGCTTTTGTTGAGTACTGATAAAAGATTCCCGAAATTTTATCCAACTCTTGTACTAGTTCTACCATTGGTCCAAATTCTACATTATTGTTTAAATTATTTGAACTTGGAACTTTTACCTCTTTTAAAACATAATCAAGAGTAGGGTCTAGAAATATCTCGTGACTCGTGTCATGGACTAATCCTGAAGATGATGCGTCGTCAAATGAGGATACCGCTGGAGGTGGAGGAGATGAAACTCATCCTTATTTGCAGAGCATCTCTTCATTGGCCCATTCACACACTTCATCCACATTGTCGAGTATCATAAAAGCAATGTTCACCATTTTCGGGTCGGAGTCGGATTCCTATTCGGTGGAGTTGGAGGAATCGCTTGAGTAGCTCCTCGATTTCTTTTTCTTATCATTTGCCTTATCATTATGTCTTTTCTCACGTTTATCATCGCATTGTTCTTCTTGTCAGTCATCTTCTTTCTTGTTCCAAGGTACAAGCTCGGGGTGAAGCGTGTAATAGTTGTCCATCATTTGCCTCATCTTGTTGCTCTCTAAACAATATGACTTCTTGTTGTTGCTTCGATAGTTGTCATTAAAGCATTTATCTCATGCTCATAAATCACCAAAATATTTCATAAAAAACAACATCTCATCATCACGTGTGTCGATTGCCGACATGGCTATGTCGATTGAGAGCCATTTTGATTGAGTTGGGATTCAGAGTTCCGAAAGAATCTGATTAAGGGACCAATCTCTTGGGTCGCCATCATCGTCTCCGACGAAACTCGAAGCACCTCCCAGCTTTGCGGCATAGCCCTGATCAATTTACCTATAACTCAAGGATTTATTACGGTCTCTCCTAAAACGGTAAATCCATTTTGAATATGTGACAAACGAGTATACATATCCTCAACAGATTCACCTTCGATCATCCAAAAATAGTCAAATTTTTTGTTCAAGTCCCATTAGTTTGGTCATTTTCATATGATGTTTCCCTCAGACCTGTTTAGG
Source organism: Juncus effusus (assembly GCA_027726005.1). Classification (NCBI taxonomy): domain Eukaryota; kingdom Viridiplantae; phylum Streptophyta; class Magnoliopsida; order Poales; family Juncaceae; genus Juncus; species Juncus effusus. The sequence continues at coordinate 1,006,006 of CM050900.1, read as the reverse complement.
AGAGCTCTCTACATCTTATGGAAATTAAGACAACCATCCATTATAACTAACAAGATGTTTACCATGTTTGTGAGTATTAAGTTTTATATCATTATGTCAAGAGTTATACTGGTTTTAATTTTGTCATTATGAGTTGTGGTATCCTTTACAAATTCTTTGATAAAACCATTTCAACCAACTGATGAAGACCATATAGCTCGAAGACATTTACCATGCATCTCTTACAAAGATTCCAATTTTTACCGCTGAGTTCCTCCGTATAGAAAACATGTAGTCGATTCGTCGGAAGTTCCCCCATGGATCGAAAATACACATTGTTTCAAATTTGAATTCGAAATGTTCTGTATTCCCTCTTTGATACCAATTGTTGTTCGAATGCAGCCTAAAAGGAGGTTAAAGGCCCAGAACTATGCGGAAGGTGGATTTTGACTTTTAGGGTTTGTATTAATTAGATAATTAAAGAAATTATAAACAAAGAAAAGTAAGTAAAGGTACCGAACACCAAGACTTGTTGACGAAGTTTGGCAAGATAGTTGCATTTAGTCTTAGCCACCCATTGTCGCTAGTAGCCCTTGCTGGGTTCACAAGCGCCTACTCTCTGAGTATGCGTTTCGGCTCTTTATTCACTAATCTGAATAGCATTCATTACAAAATCTGAATCACCGATAACTTTACAGCAATCATAGCGATTCGGTGATACTAAACTTGATTTCTTTCAATCACCATCAACAACAAATAATCGCTCAATAACTCTCCTAATCTCACACAAAATTTAGAGTAATTTTGTTGAACATTTAAGAGAGAATTCTTACTTTTTAATATTGAAAAACTGGTGAGAAAAATGGTTTAGTGTTGTAGATAGAATTCTTACTTTTTAATATTGAAAAATGTGTATTAAAGGAGGAAACAACTGCCTCTCAAAAAAGGAAATATATACAGTTCTGTTCCGAACTGAAGAGTTCCGTTCATAATGAAACTCATAAATGGTAGAAAATCAATTCAGATTCAAAACAAAAGGCTAGAATCCTACAGTTCCGTTCCGAACGGAACATGACAGAAATTTCGTCAAAACAGGTCAGGCAAGTTCTGTTCCGAATGGAACTTAAATTGATAGCCCAAGGTAAAACCAAATTTTGGGCAAATTTGATCAATTTTGACATGAATTCTCTCTATAAATGTAGAACTGAGATACTCCAAAAACAAAGACTATTACTAGAAGAATACTTGAAGAAGACTCCAATACTTGAATGCTAAGAATGCGCCTTGAAAGCTTGAAACGCGATGAAATTCTCCTATGACTCCTAATCTGATCAATATAGAACTTTTGCAAGTCGACTCGAACTTGGTAATTTTGTTGATCTTATATGAGAAACTCAAACAAGATTAGTAATTACGAAATTGTTTTAAACATCATCAAACCGAGAATAACAATGGCAGCTATATCAGTCTGGATCACGGGTGCGTTTGTCTTGCCATGGGTGCTATTATCTCCTGGATTAGAACCGGATACCTCTTCTTACTCATGAAGTCGTAGCGTGAGGAAAATTCGGCTAACATCCTCCTACTTGAAAATCAAGGAAAAAGAAGATTAAATGAAAAGAAAATTCTGATGCCACAAGTTACGAAACTTTAATCTGCCTTGCCTCCCTGATAATGAAGCCAGAAAAACTTATGGTTTTCAACTACTCTTCAAATAACTCTTTTCTTAACTGAATTTGATCTCAAACAGTTTCGAATTTGGAACCTCTCCCAAAGTTTAGAAAGTGTCTACCGCTTAAGCTAACAAGCTTTCGTTCTCGATTCTTTCATGTTACTTTATCTCATGATTTGTGTGTAATTTTCAGAAAGAAATAGAGATAAAAGGGTTTTAAAATTGGGAAATTTACAAAAAACTCCCTATCTTTTCTGAATATTACAAATAACCCCCTGTATTTTCATTTATTACAAATACCAACCTCCATCCATTTTTTTCATCCATTTAAAGTTTAATTATTAAAAAATGACCAAAATATCCTCACCTAAAAGAAATTAAATAAAAATAAAATAACTTAAATAAATATAAAATAAATAAAAATATAACAAAATAATTATTTAAAAAATAAAATTAATTAAATAGAAATAAAATTTAAAGAATAAAAATAAATAGAAAAAGTTTAAAAACAAAAATAATTAAATAAAAATTAAAAAGTATTAAAAAAGTATTCAATACAAATTAATTAAAATAATAAATTAAACAAAATAACATAATTAAAAAGTTAGAAATAATAAAATAAAAATACAAATAATTAAATAGAAAGTAGAAAATATAAAAATTAAATAATATTAAATAATAATTATTATTATTGATTCATCAAATCCTCATTATCAGTGGTGGAACTTTATAGAAACTAGAGGTGCATGCGTCATGCCCCCCACCCCAAAATTTTGCACCACTGATAATGTGGGTTTCATGTGTCAATAATAATAATTATTATTTAATATTATTTTTTTTATTTTTTAGTTTCTATTTAATTATTTGTATTTTTATTTAATTATTTCTAGCTTTTTAATTATTTTATTTTGTTTAATTGATTATTTTAATTAATTTTTATTGAATAATTTTTGAATACTTTTTTATTTTTATTTAATTATTTTTTTTTACTTTTTTATTTTTTTTTATTCTTTAAATTTTAATTAATTTTATTTTTTTAATATTTTGTTATATTTTTATTTATTTTATATTAATTTAATTTAATTTATTTTTATTTAATTTCTTTTTGGTGAGAGTATTTTGATCATTTTTAAAAAATTAAATTTTAAATGGATGGATGGGGGTATTTGTAAAGAAAACATTTCTGACAGGGGGTTATTTGTAATAAACGAAAATACAGGGGGTTATTTGTAATATTCAGAAAAGATAGGGGTTTTTTTGTAAATTTCCCTTTAAAATTATTATTCTAATTATCAAATATTCTTTAATTAAAGACAACTATTTTTAGCAATAATTAAGATATTATTTTGTATATAACTTTTTAATGTATTTTTCTTAAGTATAGTTCTTTTTTTATTGAATAAAGATGATTCATTTGCTTATATTTTGATGACAAGTTTTGAACTCACATGTCATATTTTGTTTTGTACTCAAAACCACCGGGCTATGGGTTGTCAATTATATAGTTCTTATTTTGATTATAACTACGATCATTTCATTACAGTTACATGAATCAGAGAACATTAAAAAATATATAAATCACAATTAAAATAAGGGTACATTGATACATTGCATGACAATGAAACACTCATGCGGTTTCAGGGGAATCTTTCTTCAATTTTGACTGGATACATCAAAAAAAATGCTAAAAATGTGTCCAAGCAGTCATAGCACACAATCCAAGTATGACAACATTTTCTTAGGCTAAACTTTAACGTGTAAAACAACATCTCAGTATAAATATATTATCTATGTCCTCTAAATAGATAAAACAATTAATAATATGGTTACAAAAGAAGTACATATCATTATTATCTTGTGAGGCCACTAAACATCCTGCAAGATTCAATAAATGAGTCCTAGCTAGTATGATGATATCCACCAACCAATGACTAGAACTTGAATATTATCTTTCCACAATGCATTCACTACTAGAAAATTGTTTTTCAGTAAGGGTAAATTTTTTTCAGTAAGGGTGCCGTTACTGATATATTTCTTTAGTAACGGTGTTAAAACACCGTTAGTGATAAGTACACAACCGTTACTGATTGAAACTTTCTGTAACGGCACCGTTACTTAAAAATTATACCCTTACTGATAATATTTACCGGGAAACAAAAAAATTTTGGCGCTGAATTTTTAGCTTTTTGACGTATTTATCACTCACGGTATATAAAAAAATCCTTGGTGAAAACAATACAGAAATTATCAGTCACGGTATTTGAAAATACCGTGACTGATATACCTATATTTGCCCCCTCTTCTTTCGCTCCCCAAGTCAGGAGCTTCTCAGCTCAGCCAGAAGAAAGAAAACGCAAGAAAGAAAAAAAAAAAACCCCCAATCCGCCGCCCCTCTCTCTCACCGCCGGCGCCCCTCTCTTTCACCGGCGCCGCCCCTCTCTCACCGGCGCCGCCCCTCTCTCCCCACCAGCCACTCTTTACCTCCACCTATCTCTCAATCTCTCAATCTCACCACTCTCAATTTCAAGCTTGAAATTTCGTTTCTCTCGCTTTCCCTTCAAGGTTCTCAATATCGGCTTGATTTATTTGGTTTTTAATTTTGTTATTTTGTTGATTTTTGCTTTACTGTGGTTAAATTGATAGTCTTATATGCTATGATTTTCTAGGATTTTTTATTTGGAGGTGAAGATAGAAGGAACGCATTTCTCCACTCGCTCTCAATCGGATTCTCCCATTAGTAACCGCTCATCTTGGTACCATCTTTTTGGCCTTTATATTTATTTTTATATTTTTAACTTACAGGTTTAAAATTGTTTGAAGGTCTTGATTCTTGAATAATAGTAATTAGGGATGATTTATTTTGATTAATGGTTGTCAAGATTAGGGTTTTGGATTATGGTTTAATTTTTATAACATAATTATTTTTTTCATATTTAGGGTTTTTGTTTATTAATTATTTTTCTAGTAATTTTTATTTTATTTGTTTGTTAAAAAATGGTGGCTAAAATTAGAATTTTGGATTGTGTTGTATGTTTTCTAGGGATTTTGATTTATTTATTTTTATTTTAATGTATTATTTAGGGTATTTTATAGAACTCGTCTATTAATTGTGTAAGTAGCGTGTAATATTTTGATTGTTAAATTATGTTATTCTTTTTGTATTAGGGTTCGTTAGGATTATTTAGTTAAGTTCAATTAGGAATTTATCATGTTTCAAATAGGATTTTAGGATCTAACAAAAATTAGGGATGTAAACTAATTTTATTTAGTATTGAATTCGAATTATTATAATTAATCTAGTATTAACAATAGTTAGTTTTATTTCTAGATAAGTAAAATATGTCGAACAACCGCGATTGGATGTATGATAGGGTTGAAGATAGGGTAATAAAACAGAGTTATGCTAATGGAGTGATAGAATTTATTCAATATGCTTTTAGTCGTGAGGGGAATATAAATGCAGAACGTATAAAGTGTCCATGTACGAAGTGCCAAAATATTTTTTATCGCAATAGAGGTGAAGTTGAACTTCATTTAATGAATAATGGATTCATCCGAGACTACAAAATTTGGTACGTGCACGGTGAGTCTGACGATACGGATGAAGCGGGTGCATCGAATGAACAAGAAGTGGGTGCGGATATGGAACAAATGATATTGAATGCGGCAGGCCCAGACTTCGACAGAGATGAACATCCCAATCATGAGAGTTTGCGTGGCGAGCGCCCGAATCCTGAAGCACAAGCGTTTATGGAGATGCTCCATGCGGCTGATGAGGATCTTTGGGATGGCGCTGCATGTTCGAGGGAGAAAAAATTATCCGCAATTAGTTTATTGTTGAATTTGAAGTCAGATTTCGAATTGAGCGAGGTCTGTTATAATAGAATGATTTCTATTGTTAAGAATAAACTCCTTCCGGAAAATAATAGACTTCCGTCTAATTATTATGAGTCGAAAAGACTTGTCAATGGATTGGGTTTAGGATGCGAAAATATTCATATGTGTCCAAAGAATTGCATGCTGTATTATGGTGAATATAGCGATAGTGTTCAGTGTCATGTATGCAAAGAATCTCGGTATAAGGAAATGGGACCGAGGAAGAAAACACTTATTCCTCGGAAGGTTTTACGATATCTCCCTATTACTCCGAGGTTGAAGAGACTTTATATGTCTCCCCGAACCGCTCCATTCATGACATGGCACAAAGATGGCCATCGGGATAAACCTGACATGATTACCCATCCATCTGACGCAGAAGGTTGGAAACACTTTGATGCAATTCACAATGAATTTGCTTCTGAACCGAGGAATGTACGACTCGGTTTATCAACAGATGGTTTCACACCATTTAATACAAACGCCGCCTCATACTCTTGTTGGCCCGTGTTTCTAGTACCTTATAATTTGCTGCCTGGGATGTGTTATAAGGATGAGAATGTGTTTTTGTCGCTTGTTATTCCCGGACCCGAATATCCGGGTAAAAATTTAAATAATATCCTAAGGCCTTTGATAGACGAGTTGAATATGTTGTGGGAGAATGGTGTAACCACATACGATACAGAGCTCGGTCAAAATTTTACAATGAAAGCTGCAGTGATTTGGACAATAAATGATTTTCCAGCATACGGTTTGGTATCTGGATGGTCCACACATGGTAAGTTAGCATGTCCAGAGTGCATGGATCGGACGAAATCGTTTCGTTTGCCTAATAGTAAGAAAAATTGCTGGTTCGATTGTCATAGGGTATTTTTACCTCCTGATCACAAGTTTAGAAATCAACGGCATATTTTTTATAGGAACAGAGTTGAGAATGACTCTCCACCACCTCGCAAAACCGGTTTGCAAATGCGTCAAATAGTGGAACGTTTAGATGAACGTCCACGTGTAATAAAAGATGGCAAGCCACAATTCGAGGGTTTTGGAATCGAGCATAATTGGGTGAATAAAAGCATCTTTTGGGACCTTCCATATTGGTCCACTCTTTTGGTGAGACATAATTTGGATGTAATGCATATAGAGAAGAATGTATTTGATAATATATTCAATACAATCATGGATATACGTGAGAAAACTAAAGACAACGTGAAAGCGCGTCTTGATATGGCCTTATTTTGCAAGCGTCCCACGTTAGAATTGCAAAAACAATCTAATGGTAAAATATGTAAACCAAAGGCAATGTATTGCTTGAATAAAAATCAAAAAGTTTCTATTTGCAATTGGATAAAAGAGTTGAAATTTCCAGACGGATATGCGGCTAATTGGTCACGTTCTGTTAAGGTATCAGAATGCAAGTTTCATGGGTTAAAAAGTCATGATTGTCACATTTTCATGCAAAGGTTGATGCCAGTAGCATTTCGGAATTTCCTTCCAAATTGCTTTTGGGAACTCCTGACAGAATTAAGTAATTTCTTCCGAGACTTGTGTTCAACAGAGTTGAAACTATCATGTTTGTTAGAAATGGAAAAAAATGTAGTGGTCACTTTATGCAAGCTCGAGCAGTTCTTTCCACCTAGTTTTTTTGATTCGATGGAGCATCTAATAATTCATCTAGCATATGAAGCTAGAGTGGGAGGGCCCGTATCATATCGTTGGATGTATCCGTTTGAAAGGTTAGAATAATACTCTCGCTCTTATCATAAATAAACAAATTAAAAAATCATGCTAACTTATTTCAACTTAGGTGTTTGCGGAGGTTAAAGAAGAAAGTACGAAACAAAGCGCGAGTGGAGGGTTCCATCGTATCGACATATGTAATAGAAGAAATCTCTAATTTTTGTTCTAACTATTTTGCATCCGATGTGGAAACTCGATTCAATCGCGTCGATCGCCATGATGATCATGGTTCAACATCGAGTAAGTCCGGGTGCTCTATATTTCATTATCCCGGGCGTCCATTTGGGTCATATTTGAAAGTACTTACCGAGAAAGAGATTGATGCGGCACATTTGTATGTGTTGCTTAATTGCCCGGAACTCGAAGATTATCTTGAGTAAGTCATGTCATAATTAATCTCCATTCATTGAATTTAAAAACTTATAAAATTTAGTCTAAGACTATTTATGTTTTTTAGCGAATATGAAGATGAGATAAAACGTTCAGTCAGAGGCATATCCGATGCTGCCTTTCTCAAGAGACGAGAGAAATATTTCGCATCGTGGTTTCGAGAAAAAGTTACCACGGACCGCGATAGTCGCATAATTCCACACAATGTGAGAAATCTTGCATACAGACCCGCTCCTCGTGTGAATGCGTATAAAGGTTATTATTGTAATGGATATCAATTTCATACGAGGGCACATGGAGAGTATGTTCGTACGTCAAATTGGGGAATATGCGTAAAGGGAACTAATTGGAGAAATGTTGAACGTGATTATTATGGTATTATTGAAGAAATCATAGAGTTGAAATATTCTTTCTGTATAATGGACAAAATAGTGTTATTCAAATGTCATTGGTTCGATACGGAAAAAGGTGTAAATGAGGATAAGGTTCATGGTTTAGTAGAAGTGAAGCACACTTCCTCTCTGAGAAGTTATGAGCCCTTTGTGTTTGCTCATCAGGCTACTCAAGTGTATTACATGTCGTATCCATCGTTAAAACGAGAGAGAAATGACTGGTGGGTTGCTACAAAAATGAAACGTAGGCTTGAGTTACCTGATGAACCTATGCGAACGTCGGTAAATAATGATCCAATGTTAGACCCATTTCAAGAGGAAGACCAGTTCGGTCCATCTAATGTCTCGGATGGGGATTACGTAGAGGTCCAGTTAAATGAAGAAGGTGTGGCCGAAGAGGTGCTTGACAGTGAGCTTGTAGTTGCCGAAGACGAAGAACTTGAAGAAATTGAAAATGATGATGATAGTGATGATGATAGCGATGATGATGACCAAAATGATGTCTTAGACACATATTCAGATTAGCTCGTATATTTATTTTGTTTTATAATTATTTTTAATTACATTTTGTTTTATTTTCCATTATGCAAGTAATTATATATTAGAAATATACATTTTATACTAACACGGAGAAATTATAGCAAGATGGACAAGCGAGCAAGGAGGCTTCCGAAGAAGTTCTTGTCATCACAGGCACCGCCTGCGCCGCCGGACTCGCAGGCACCGCAGGAATCGCAAGCACCGCGGGAATCGCAACCACCGCCAGAAATCGCAGGAAACAACACTTCATCACGGAACGGAAGAGGTGCAAATAAAATGAAAGATTTGCCTGACAAGCCCGAAGATAGATATATCGTTATTGCTAGTGGTCAAACGTATGATTTATTTTCATCTTTTTTTTTTGTGTTTCATGATATTTTTTTACTTATTTATTCTCTCTCTACATATATATTTATATTAGGGGAATAGTGCTAGATGCACCTCGGCCAGGTCGGTTTATTCAGACCCAAATGGGACTTTATGTGCGTACCATGTCTAATGGACAAGAGACTTGGGGTAAATGGAAGGATGAGGAGAGAGACGCTCTTCTGAAAAAGTTTTATGTAAGTATGTAAAAACTACAAAATGAATAATTATATATTCTTATAATTTTTCTTCTCAACAGCTCCATTTCCAGTGGAAACTTGATGATTGCGTGGATGATGAGCAGAGAAATGCGTTGATTAAGTCTAGTGAAGCAACATTTTTTAGAGCAATCGGATCGATGTACAATCACGCTCTAAAAACTGCGCGAACATGGGCATCTCTGAACTCAAAATCAAACAATCCAATAGATTGGATTAATTATCCTCCGGAATGGTTGCAAGACAAGACTAAATGGCGACCATTATACGAGCATTGGTCGGGAGAGGCATGGCTGAAGAAGTCCGCAACAAATAAGGCAAATTGCAAAACAGGCCCTGATCAAGTGCATCACGTGGGCGGGTCGTGTTCATTTGCTGAGCATTCCAAGAGCATGGTTAATTTTTTTAATACATTAAACCCTAAATCTGAAACCATGTATATATATCACTATTATTGATATTTTATTTGCCTTTTGCAGTCCCGTGAACAACAAAAAGACCCGAGCACCATGGATTTGATGATCAAAACTAAGTGTCGTCCAGATGGTGGATGGGTTGATGGTAAATCTCAGCAAGTCGCGGTATGCATCATTTGAAAAAAGAATCAATATTTGAGATCATATAAATATCTTAAGAATTTTTTAAATTTTGTGAAATTTCTTAGGAGGAATATAATGCAAAAATGAGCGAGAAATATGGTGATAACTGGAATACAAACTCTGAACAACCCGACGATCATCAATTGTTTGTCGAGTCGTCGGGAAAGAGATCACATGGCAGATTTTATGTTGTCAACAGTTTGTTACAAACAAAAGACGCTCGTGAAACCCAAAAGTCCCAGTCTTCATCCTCCGCAGGTGACACCATCACCGGTTGCCGTCGACGGATATATAACGACGATGAGATCATGGAGTTACTTCGAAATGATCGAGAAGAAACAAGGGCAGAGTTGGAGAAAAGTGTGGCGAAAAAAATGAAGAGAGAGTTGAAGAAGGAAAGGAAGGAAATGGAGAAAAGGATGATACGAAAGGTGCTCGCCGCCGCGATGAAGGCAACAAAAACTGGATATGTAATTTTTGTACTCATATTATATTCTAGATTTATGTACATTTTTAATTTTTTTAAACTAATATCATTAAGTTTGTTATTTAGCAATCTACCGCACTTCCAGAGAGTTCCGATGACGACAATGACGATGATGACGACGACGACGATGATGATGGTGATCGTGATGAAGGTGATGTCAATTTGGATGATAATGTTCATGTCAATTTGGGTGAATGAAGTTTAGGGTTTGATTGCTTATGATTGGAAGTTTGGATTTAGTTTGGGGATATGGCATTAGGGTTTAAGTATTTTGGATATTGAGTACTTCATGTTAGACATTTGGTGTTGTTTGGATTTTAGGGTTTGGGGATATTTTAAATATTTGTATATTTTAAGAGTAGTTCGTGTTAGATTCTTAGTGTTTGAATTTCAATTATATGTGATAATCGTTATTATGTTTTATATATTTATTTTGTTTTATTATTAATGGAATTTTTGGAAAAAAAACTGGTTCTGGAAATGACTTTCAGTAACGGTTTTGATAAAAAAACCGTTACTGAAAATAGGTTTCAGTAACGGTTTTGATAAAAAACCGTTACTGAAAATAGGTTTCAAGTAACGCTTTTGATAAAAAACCGTTACTGAGAATAGGTTTCAGTAACGGTTTTGATAAAAAACCGTTACTGATATTATTTTCAGTAAGGGTATTTACTCAAGAACCGTGACTGAAAATGATTCGAAGAAATTCTGAAAAATATTTTAGCAACGGTTCTTGTGATTTATACCGTTACAGAAATTAAAAACCCGTTACTGATAATACCGTGACTGATAAATAAATACCGTTACTTATAGTATACAAACCGTTACAGATATGACCGTTACTGATAATTTTCGTCAGATTTCAAAATTATCAGTAAAGGTGCACTTTACCGTTACTGATATGTAAATACCGTTACTGATATGTATCAGTAACGGTACCCTTACTGATAATAACTATCAGCATGGCCGCATAAGTAACGGGCAATCAGTAACGGGATCCCGTTACTGATATCTATCAGTAACGGTTTTTTGCTATCAGTAACGGTTTTTTCACCCTTACTGATACTCTGTTTTCTAGTAGTGATTCTCATCCACCTCCGTTTTCTGTCTAGCTCCAATTATTCTCTAGCACATGAGAGAGGAGAGCAAAGCATACAATTCAAGCTTAGAGAGAGAGAGAGAGAGAGAGAGAGAGAGAGGAGTTGAGGGACATGCAATTCAAGCTTTTTGAAATGTTGAGATTACTAGAGTGCAAGGAAGGAAAAAAAAACCTGTCTTGGTACATTTCCCTACTATTTCTCTGGAAAAAAAAACAAAAAAGGGTTATGGGCATGGTCAAGAAACTTTTGGTTTTTTATGTCGAATATGTGTAGGTACTCCCAGTTGCTACCCTTTAAGAAATTACGAAAAAGCTCTTCTAATCTTTAGGAAATTGCAAGAAAACCCTAATATTTAACACCATTAGTTAATTCATTTTAATCATGTTAATTAAGATGTTAGGGGTCTTAACAAACAGTGTATGCCATTTGTTAACCCTAATTTCTAATTTTAACTAACTGTGTTAGATTCTACAAACGGTAGGGACTTCTATGCAATTTCTAAAAAATAGAGGGCTTTTTTGCAAATTTCAGGAATAGAGAAATTTTTTGTCATTTCCTAAAGAATAGAGGGGCCTTTTTATAATTCCCATAATGGAGGGGCTTTTTTGCATTTTAAGCATAACGTAGGGTTTTCTGTGCAAATTTCTCAGCAAAATTTCAACATAATTACATACATAGCATAAATACCCTTCAGAAAGTTTGGAGTTAAAAGATTTCTTTTTTATCACAGAAAGAAAGATCATAAATACCCTTCAGAAAGTTTGGAGTTAAAAGATTTCTTTCTGATCACAGAAAGAAAGATCATCAGGTATTTATTTTTCTAAGTGCAAACCAAACCTTCTATCTGACTGAGTTCATACAATATTTTCTTACAAATAGAAAGGTCGCTTGACCCCATCTCTCTCAAGAATTTCACAAATTCATTAAAATGAACACGACATAACATAACATGACCTCAAACCAAATCTGACAACATGAAATGTGAAACAACAAGAACCCTAAATCCTAAAATGAGAGAGAGAGAGAGAGAGAGAGAGAGAGAGAGAGAGAGGGAGAGAGAGAGAAAACCTTAATTCAAATATTAAGTGTCCAATATTTCTTAGCACTGGATCCGGAGTGGTTTTGCCTTACGACATGATCATTCCCTACAATTTAAAAAAAAAATTAATGATTGCTATATCTTACAAGAATATTATTTGAGAAAAAACTTTCTTACAATTGGTCCTTAGATGACAGAATATTTTTGGGGCTTTTCGTCGGATCCAAACACTCATGACGAATACTTAGCACATGAATCTTTACCACAAATCTACAAAAAAAAATTGTTATAGAATAATTGCAACATGAATAGAAATAATAGGTATGTTTAAAAGTAATAATTTATACCATTTCCTTTTGAAGATAATCCTCTTCGTGAATACAAACATTCCGCACGAATCGGATGAAATCATACTCTGTGCTAATGTACTTACTGGGACAAGAACTACCCGACTTTTGACTCGATCTGTTTTCTGAATATTGTCTAACCTCTTCTTTAAAGTACATTGTCCAATTACGAAGCTCCAAAGGCGTTTTGGAGCTGAATTTTTGTTTCGTAGCTCCATGACTACTAAAGAAGGTCTCAAGAGACAGTTTCGGTAGCGTCGAAGGAGACGGATTTGGTTGTGCCGAAGGAGGCGTATACGATCGCGTCGAAGGAGGCGTATACGATGGCGCCGAAGGAGACAGACCCGATCGTATCGGAGAAGACGGACTCGGTCGCGCCGGAGAAGACGGACTCGATCGCGTCGAAATAGATGGATTCGGTCGCACCGGAGAAGACGGCCTTGGTCGCGCCGGAGAAGACGGGCTCGGTCGCGTCGAAGGAGGCGCATACGATGGCGCCAAATGAGACAGAACCGACCGTATCGGAGAAGACGGACTCGGTCGCGCCGGAGGAGACGGACTCGGTCGCCCCGGAGAAGACGGATTCGGTCGCGCCGGAGGAGACGGACTCGATCGCGCCGGAGAAGGCGTATACGGTGGCGCCAAAGGAGACAAACTCGATCGCGTCGAAAGAGACGGACTCGGTCGCTCCGGAGAAGACGGACTAGGTCGCTCCGGAGAAGACGGACTAGGTCGCACGGGAGAAGACGGACTCGGTCGCGCAGGAGGAGACGGATACGGTGGCCCCGGAGGAGACGGATTCGGTGGCCCCGGAGGATAGGGATACGGTCGCGGCGGAGGAGACATATTCGGTTGCGTTGAATGAGACTGACGAGGCCAAATCGCTTTCCGCATTTGAATATGTAGCAAACTTATAAAGTTTTTCCGATGGCTTTCGGTCCACAAGGCTGGGCTATGTCTAATGAGTGTCTCTTTTTGATTAGATGTGCCATTCAAGACATCAATCAATTCCGTAATTTCCTCACTATAGTTTTTGATATCGTGAGATAAAAGGATGGACTTAGTTATATCCGCCATCTTTTCCCAATTAAGTTGTCGATCTTTCGCAAATTCTTTTCGCCCTTCTTCACTTTCTAATTATTTCAAAACATTAAAGAAAAAAATATTAGATGCAATAATGGTACTAAAAGAATTATGATTGATGTATAAATTAAACCCCAAAAAAAGATAAAAATATTTGTTTTGTCTAATTAAAAGTACAAAAAATAGTAGCACGGAGCATAAATTTGATTATTTGATTTGAATATTTAGTAAGCAGGAGAATTGATGTGGGACCCACAAATTGGCCAGGGCCGTCCTTTCATTGTGAGTTAAATCCAAATTTATAATACAGTAATTAGTTAAATTGCAAGATAGCCCCTGTATTATTGGGAATTGCATAAAAACCCTCCTATTCTTGAATACAAAAAGTAGTCAAAACTTAATGGTAGTGTAGAAGTAGTTTTTTACATTTTGAAAAATGGAGGATTTTTTTACATTTCTTTCAATATTGTAGGGTTTACAGGGGCCTTTGTTGCAAATTAGGCATTAAGTTTAAATTGATAAAAACAAAACTGCATTTTTTAAAAATTGCAAAAAAACCACCTCTATTTGTCAAAAAATAAAATAAAAAAACAGTCAAAACTTAATGTTGAGGCTATTTTGAAGAATGTACATTTTTTTGCAGTTTCCAATAATCTAGTGTCTTTTTCGCTATTTAGGCGTAATGCAATGAATTTTTTGAAAATAGATTTAAGTATAATTAAGAAGTGTGACGGATAAATCAATCACGTTATTTTAGGTGTAGAATAATTTTGAATTCAAAATATAATAATTTACTCACTTAGATCGTGTTTCTTGAGCGAGTTAGTTAATTTCGGAAAAAGCTTCTCCGACTTTTTAAACTTCGAACTAAAAATGAGTATCTCATCCGCCGATGGATTGCTATGAGTATACTCATTCTCATGCAACCAAAGGAGGATATCAAATACTTTCCTGCATAAAATATAATAAAATATTCAAAATATTATTTTCAACCGTGTAAGTGGTGTGGTATATATAAACTAATTAACTAAACGAACTAATATTTCATACCTGAGAATTTCTTTCGTAACGTCAGAAAAGCCGTACACCTTATAGGGTTTCTTTGGATCGGTCCGCTCCACAACCACCAAATTCACACTCGGCTTCTTCTCCTCCACATTCCCTTTCTTCTCATCCACCTTCACTTTTTTTTCTTTCTCTACAGAGAAATGATTCCCGGTTTTTTCAATAAACCACTCCAAAGTCATCGCGAACTCCGAATACATGAGCGCGTAGCAGTCCCCTTTTTTCTGCGATCTGACATAGGCCACGATATTTGAGTTGTCCACGTTTTGTAATTTCACGGGATCTTCATTTGTTGGGAGCCAACGGACAACGGTATTTGCTTCATCGATCGTGGCCAAATAACAGCGCTGCAGCCCATAATTGGTTCTCGCATCACCTGCCTCTAACTCGATAGTAAAAGGCTCCTGGTCCTGCTCGTGCTCTTGCTGCTCGTGATGTGACATGTCCTGTTATAATTTTAGGTTATATATATTTACCGTTAAAAATCAATAATTTTTCGGTTGCTAGAAAATGAAACGAGACAATTAAGAGCAGGAGTTAATAAGAAATGCATGGTTATTTATTTATTTCCTCATTAAAAACACCTTGAATTATTGGAATAATATAAAAGTTGCCTAGTTTTAAGTTTCAACTTTCATTTTCTTCAAAAAAACTAGCTTTTAAACTTGGACAGTAAGACTCAAGTAAGTTGTGAGTTCTGAGCTAAGAAATTAGAAAGGGAAATTATAAAATGATAAAATAAATACCAGCAATTGTAGCAGAACAGCGATTTACTGGAGGGATTCTGAAAATTGCTTTAGGCTGATAAACTATCCGCAAAACTTTCACCACAGAAACTGCAATATTATTCCAATAAATAAATAAATATTTTACTCTCCACAGAAACGGAAAAAGAAAATATTTCAAAAGTATTTTAAAAGTTAGGAATTTGTTTTGGAAAATGGAAAGTTTAAAACTTTAAAGTAAATTCTTTTTAATATTTCAAAAGGGGGTTGCTTGAAAAATTCTCCTTCAATTAAGAAACAAAAAACCAAGAAATGATTCAATTGGCGAAATAAAGATGGAAATTCTGAATACACTGTTGAGATGTTTGTTGACGATCAGTTAAAGCTTAGTTTAAAGTTTCAATAGTCCATTTTCCAAAAGAACCCTAACTTTTAAAGTTTAAAAAAAAAACTTAATTCAACTTGTCTTTTCAATAAAAAGTCCTGACTTTAACGTTTTTTTTCAGTATTTCAAAAGTTAAGGGGGTTTGGAAAATGCAAAGTTCAAAACTTTGAAGTAAGGGGTTTTTGCATATTTGGGGTTTTTCATAAATATCAGAAAACATAGAGGATTTTTAAAATTCCCCTTGAATTAAGCAACAAAAAAAAAGCAATGAAGAAATTAGATTGAAATTTGAAAATGTTCCCTTAAATTAGACAACAAAAAAAACCAAGAAATAAGGATCAAAATTTGAATACATTGTTGAGAAGTTTGTTCACGATCTGTTGAAGCTTAATCGGCCGGCCGTCTTGAGGGATGAAAACAGGAGCGCAACATTACTTGCACCAAAGATTTTATGAACATTTTCAAATCTTTTAGGATCAGGGAGGAAATAAGGAGATAAAGGGCAATCTTCAGCACATCTTCTTCTGAAATATTTGCATGCAGCGCATCTCCTATGATTGGTTTGGTCTCCTGGCATGTGGGCTCCACTCAAATGTCAATTCTTAGTTTAATATTTGTTGAGATTTGAAAGAAGCTTTGATTGGACTTAACTGAAAAGATTTTTTAGTTATATAGAGAATCTGAGGAAGAGAGAAGAAGCAAAAATGGAAGACCCAACGGCTAGGTTTTTAAAAAATTTTGATGGGATAAAATGGAAAGAAGAAATAGAATCCTATTTAGGCCCAACGTTCATATTTGCAAATTTGAAATTCGTTGCTGAGTTGGAAATTCCGTATTATATCAGATTCGGGATTTAATTTCTAGCATCTTATTAAATATAATATTAGGATTCTAATGTCTAATCTGATATTTCAAAACTCTGAAATTCCTGATTAATTGCTGGGCTTTTGTCTTTCTGCTTTTAGTTAATTATTTCGGGCCTATCTGGTTGGATTTAGAAAAAAAAATGTATGAAAAGTTTGCATATTGTGTGGAGAAAAAAATGTATCTCCTAATCGGGTTGAAATTGGCTTCTCTTTCCAACTAGGGTTTGTTTCTTCTCCAATTCTTTCCTTTCTCCATTGTTTCCTTTCTCTCTGTCAATCTGTCTTTCCCAATTTCGAGTTCATTCTTTAATTTCTGGCTGTCCCTTTTTTTGTCTTGCTTGCTGCTTAGTCAAGCAACACGCGACCATCAATTAATTCTCTTATTCCTTCATTCATTCTCCAATTAATTTATTCGAAAGATGAAAGTCACAAAAGTGTCACAAACCCAAAGTACAACCAGAAAAAATCGAAGACTACACCCATCTCCATCACCATGGAAGCAGCAGAATACAAACAAAAAGAAGATCCAGCAACGTCGTTGCGAAATTTTTAAGTAGATCCCCCTCCAGCAATGAGATCTCTGGGCAGCTCGAAGAAATATTGACATTGAAAGGTACCTAACATAATACATTCACTGCTAACAGATCCATCTACATTGATATTTGAAATCATATGATTTTTGTTGTTCTATTATTTATTTGTTGCATTGCATATAGATAAATTTGCGGGGCTGGAAAATATGTCTGAAGAGAGGATGTTTCTTTAGAAAATGCTCTGACTTATCTAGATTTGGCTCAGGAGTGTGATTTAAACAGGCTGAAGGATATTTGCCTTGATTTTATTGTTGTGCCTGAATTTTTTTTGCGGATAACTATGAAGAGAGGTTATACTCACCTCGCGGTCAAATGCCGGTTCTTCTTGCCCGAGTTTCGTGAGAGGACAGGACACGTCGCATTATTGCAAGAATCGATGCAAGTATTCCTGATAATGCCCATATAGATCATAATCATGCTGCCTACTTACTTTTCAAGCGGGCTGGATTCTAACCTCTGGGAGCAGGCCAAGCAAAGAAAGAACATGCTCCGTTGAAGATGATGACTTAAGGGGTTAGCTCTCATTTTATTTTGTAATGTTATTTGTTAATGTAACCTTCAGCCTATATGTGTAATTTTAGTTTTATTATGTTATTTCTCATTGTTACTTTTAATAGGTGTAATCATTGAAATCTGTTGACAGGTGGACCAAGTTTTAGATTACTCTTTTTCTTTATGATTATGTTATTGTTGAAGTTAATGATCAGTACTAATTTAGGGTATCCTCCCAAGCTTGAAGCAATGCGAAGCCTCTCTTATTAGCATACGTTGTAGGCTAAGTTTCAGCAAGTACATTTACTTTTCATTAATCTCACAATCCAGCGAAATGTTTTTAAAGAATTCTCCATATTATCATATGTTTGATTGGCAATGCAAGAGTCGATGTAATCACAGAAGTTCACATGCCAATATTCTATGTCCATACGCAACGGATCTTCTTTATCAAAAGTTGAGGAATGATGCGGCTGTTTTCTTTCATCGCCTCCTCAAAACGCGTCTATAACTAATTGTCATACATTATTGCATACAGATGATCAACTGAAAAATGAACATAAAACAAGAATACAAATGAAAAGTAAAAGAAAATCAACCTTTTTGTGCTCAATTTCAGTCTGAAGTTTTAGCAGCATGGCGAATCCTCTGTTCGATCCGCTTTTCTTTTGGAATGTTCAAAAATCCTGTGAAAATTATATTATTGCCATCATATATCATCAAAATTCATCACTATATATATATATATTCCAATTATATATTTTTTGATGATACATGATAGCAATGATATAATATTCCGATTCTTGTGAAAATTAATCTACAACATATTTAAAATATATATATTCCATATGTACGGTTGAAATTTGATATTTTGATGATTTAATACATATTTTGGACTGATCCAAGAGGAACTAACAGCTGCTTGTTCGATAGATAAAATGCATAAGGCAGACTTTCATCCTAAAAATGTTCAAACCAAAATTAGTATTTTTTTTTTTTTATAAAACATGCTTATAAATAACTGAAATGTCATGTCTTATTGGGGATTTCAGGGTATTAAGTTAAGGGATTTTTCAGCAATCCTACTTTTTCTAGTATTTATAAAAACCCTACCTTTTGTAATAATTAAAAAACCATACTTTTAATAGTCTATATTTCAAAAAAAATCCGAACTTTTGAAGTTCTCAAAAACCCAGTACATTAACTTTTAATTAAAAAAACTTTAATTTTAACGTTCTTTGAGTATTTTAAAAGTTAGGATTTTGTTTTGGAAAATGGAAAGTTTAAGGGGTTTTTGAATATTTGGGGTTTTTCATAAATATCAGAAAACAAAGAGCATTTTTTTTAAATTCCCCTTGAATTAAACATAGAGGATCTTCAATAATGAGGCAATAATTAAAGAGAGAATAGAGGTGAATATTCATCTTCACAAAAAGCAATGGGGGATAATATAACAGCTCAAAGTGGATAATGAAAGTGGGCTGTAATTAAGAGAAAAGAATTTAATGCCCTGTATTTAATACTTTTTTTCTATTTTACAAGCATTATTTATGAACATTTAATGTATTGGCAGTAGTTAGACAGTTTGTGAGAAAGAGTATGAGTACAAAATGCTGTATGTAAATGATATATGTACTTTATACCTATTTAATGAAATGAAATGAAAACAAGGGCAATCTGAGCCCTATTTTCGTTCAAAAAAACAAAAGAAATAAACAAGACAGCGGTTCCCCTTCAGAATTTGTTAAGACACACATCACACTGTTGTGCGTGTAAGTTTTAAACCCCCCCCCCTGGTTTCTACTTAAATTTTGAAATTAAGTTGATTACGGATTAAAATGTTTGTAATTTTCTGATTCGCAACCTGAATTTCGTAATGAAACTTAAGACAATCAGTAATCTCGTCTATGCAGAAGAGGGGGAAAGAGGCTAAGAAAAAAGAACTCAGAAATAAAGAGAGAGAGAGAGACAGAGAGAGAGAGAGAGAGAACTAACCAGGTGCGGAATTTGAAGAAGAAGAAGAAGAAAGAGCTTCAGCCTTGAGCAATGGAGAAATTGAGAGACTGAGTGTTACGATATTTGGGTATTTTACATTTCCTGTGATTTCGGGAAAATTAGAGGGGCTAATTGCAAAAATATTATTTCAGTTCAATTTGAGGGAAATGGTTCTGGCCTTGATCAAATAACTTCAACATCATACTAAATACAATGGGCTTTGGAAGCAAAATATATATATAGAGAGGGTTTTGCTAATAAGCTAATATAAGGAGTTGATACTAACAATTTGTATTGTAGATTTTTGAATTTGGTTTAATTTGTGTGAAGCACTTTGATCAATATATTTAATAACTTTCTTTCTCTCATCTAAAAAGGAAATAAAACTTGAATCGCAAAGGAAATAATCGCATAAATGGAAGTATTTTTCCGAATATAGAACTTTCCTTCGATATTCCGATTTTTTCTCTTCCAAAAAATCTTTTATTTTCATATATTAAAAAAATATATATATTTGAGAAGAAATTGTTGGCATGTTTTGATGGAATTTAGATATTGAAGTATTTTTGTAAATTTAAATTTTATATGAATTTTAGTTTGAAATTTATTTGTATGGATTATGATATGTGAGTTCATTAATTTGTAATGGATATATATGAATGCGATTTGATTAAATTGTATGAATAATGTTAGTATGCATTTTGATTAGAAAGTTTTATGAATTATTATTGTATGCATTTGATTTGAAATTTGTATGAATTTCTATGATGATAAAATTAAAGCAGATCAAACGGTCCAAAAATCGTTAGTATCAAACGTTTTGTACTAACATTAGTTTCCTAGACGGACTATATATATATATATATATATATATATATATATATATATATATATATATATATATATATATATATATATATATATATATATATATATATATATATATATATATGGCCCAGCTACTGGTTAAAAAACGACTTTTTTTTTTTGATACCATTATTTCCCAAAATAAATCAATACTTGCCACTGTTTTGAAAATAATGTGGTAACTACCATTTCCGCCACTATTAGTGGCGGAACAATCTCTGTTCCGCCACTAGTAGTGGCGGAACAGATAGATTTTCAGTTCTGCCAAAAACGGTCCATTTGACGCACTAAACGTGGTTAATTAGTATTAAAAATCTTGTTCCGCCACTAGTAGTGGCGGAACATGTTAAAATATTTCTTTACCCCCACTTAAAGATTAACATGGCTCATGAATGGGCAATTAGCCTAAAAATTGAAGAATTACTATGTTCCGCCAGTGCATATTTCACCTGTTCCGCCACTAGTAGTGGCGGAACAGGCCAAATGAACTTTTTAAATCTGACTTAAAAAACACAGAAAAAACCACCTGTTCCGCCACTATAAGTGGCGGAACAGGTGAAAATACCCTCTGTTCCGCCACTAGTAGTGGCAGAACAGGTCCGTTTTTCCACTCACTCGCCCCTGACCTGGAAAACGCAAAAAAAAAAACGGACCTGTTCCGCCACTACTAGTGGCGGAACAGGCTATTAAACCCAAAAATTTCCCTTTTTATTGCTCTTTCTCTCTTCCACTCCCCCCATTAAAACATTCAACCCGACGGGAAAAAAAAAAACCGATTTTTTGGGCGATTTTTGAGCGGAAAAATTCCAAAAAAAGTAAAAATTGGAGGAGAAAGGAAGAATTAGAAGGAAGAAAAAGAGAAAGGTAATTGATTTTATTTTATTTTGAGTTATTTTGAGGTTAGGTTTAGGTTTAGGTGTTGGTTTTGGTATTTTTTGAATTGATTGAAATTAGGATGAAATAAGTTTGAATTAATTGAAGTTAGATTAATTTGTTAGAGTAATTTGTTTGATTAATTTGAAATAATTTATTTGAAATTATTGTTTAAAATTAATAATTATTTTTCCAAATATGTGAAATATGAATAAGGAAGGTGAAGGTTAAGGAGAAGAAGAAGGTGAATGTGAAGGTGAAGGTGAAGGTGAAGGTGAAGGTGAAGGAAGAAGATATTAGATTTATTTGGTATGTATAATTTATATAGTATTTATTTAAATTATGAAAATATTTAATAGGGGAAAAAAAATATTTAGTAGGGAAAAAATATTCTAGAAAAATGTTTTAGGGGAAAAAAATATTTTGTAGATAGGGGTAAAAAATATTTTTAGAGGAAAAAATATTTTAGAAAAAAATTTTTTTAGGGGTAAAAAATATTTTTAGAGGAAATAGTTTTTCCGGAAAAAGATGTCATCTGGAGCCGGTTCAAGTCGGGGCGGGCATAATCAGGCGAACAAAGGGAAGGCTCCGATGGTTGAGCCCCAACGTCCGACATATCGTCCACTAAACGTATTACAAGACAGACACAAAATGAGAAATTTCGAGGAAAAAACGCCGAGTACATTGCCGGGGGGTTATCGGTTCAGGCAGCATCACACATCGGTAATGTATTTAAATATGATTCTATATATGTATTTATTTGATTACGTAAAAATATTTTACTTATATTTTTCGTTAATGCAGGTACCATGGAACTATCAATACGAGCCATATTTTTTGAATGCATGTTTGTTACAAACACAGAAAATCGGTCATATTCCTATCGAGGCTACTATGATAAGTGCTCTGCAGGAGCGGTGGAGACCGGAGACACATACGTTTCATATGCCACACGGGGAAATGACCATCACCTTGGATGATGTTTCATGTTTGTTGGGGATGCGGGTTGATGGTACGCCGTTGTGTTTGAATACTGGAGATATTAGTTGGGTAGATAAAGCGACGGAACTGCTCGGAAAAACCCCACCGGTAAATATGTTCAGAGGTGACAAAAGAAAAAGCAAGATTTTAGTTTATAAGAAATGGTTTATGGAAAAATTTTCCGATTTGGAAAATGACGCCCCACTCTTAAGGGTGCAACAATATTGTCGAGCTTATATCATAGCATTCTTCACCGATGTTTTATTTACCGACTCAAATGGAGATTCATATTCCCTCATGCCATTAGTGTTTATTGAAGATATGGAAAATTTGCACGAGTGGGCATTTGGGAGTGCGGTTCTCGGTTATCTGTATCGAGAGCTGTGTAAAAGTACCGGCCCAAGTCGGAAAAATATGGGGGGTTGCGTGTTATTATTACAATTATGGGCGTGGATGCATTTTCCTGCTCTTCGACCGGATGTTCCGTTGACCCCCGAAAGAGTGAATATGTACGAAAATCCGGATTATAATGATACGGTTGGAATGTTGTTTATTGGTGCTACTAGGAGAGACGATAGGATGTACACTCATTTGCTGTCACGTCGGGACTTGTTCGACAGTCAGTCAGCAGATGAGGTGGATTGGGCACCGTACGAAGAAATTCGCCCGAGACTGCCACCCATTTGTGGTGAAGAAAGAGATACATGCTTACTCTCTTTGCCGTTGATTTACATGTGGATTGTCGAGCGTGTCCGCCCTCAGAGGGTGATGCGACAGTTCGGGTATCGGCAGAAAATCCCCCCCCCCCCCAAAAAGAGGCTCCCGTATATGATGAAGAATTACATGACTGGAAACAAGGCCGCGGAGATAATTGGCCAGAGATTCACAAGAAGTGGATTTATCTCTGGGAGAGTAAATGGTTACGAGCCCCAAAACGTAAGCCGCCACCGTACGATTCCAGCCAAACCGACGCATACTTGAGGTGGTATTACAGTGAGTCCGATCCGATAGTGCAGTCTCAGGTTCCACACGGATCGAGAACATACCGCCCTATTGTTCCAGACAAAAGAGCCGCGGTAAATATTTTCCATAAAGTTTTTAAGTTTAATAATAATTTTTTGTGTTTTGTAATATTTTTCATAATTTGTTACGTTTAAAATAATAAATATTTTTCGAAAGGCACAAAGCATGAGGGATGGAGCTGCCATAGGATTCAAGATGTTCAGAGAGATTGGTTCGACGAGTTTAAGAGAAATAAAAGCCGGCATAAAAAAATGGTTAGGATGCACGAAAATGTCATTGGAGCAGCTTAATGAATTTAACGGGGGAGATGAATGGGATATTCTGAATACGCCAGAGGGAGGAGAAGGAGGAGGAGGAGAAGAGGAAGGCGGAGAAGACTTTAGTCAACTCACTCAGAATCAAACTCAGACTCCTCAGATGATGACTCGAGCAGCGCTAAAGAGGAGAGCAGCCGGCAGAGGATGTTAGGGTGTTATCATGTTAGAGTTTTTTATTTTAGGATTTATTATTTTCTGGTTTGTTATTTTAGGATTTGTTCTGTTATGATTTGTTATGTTACAGTTTATTATTTTAGGTTTATTATGTTATGGCTTGTTAGAAAAAAATCAAACACCAACATATATAACACAAGCTATTAAAGAAAAATAAATATCAAACTACAAGTTCTTAAATAAAAACAACAATTTAAAACACAAGTTCGCAAATAAAACAACATAATACAAGCCGTAAATAAAACAACATAACCAGTTTAAGATTCCGTTCTATATTGGCCTCCACCCCTTTGCGTGCACCTTGGTGCAGTGTGTCCGGGTAATTTGCAAACACTGCAATTTTTCCCACGACTCTCTTTGTTCATGGTGTCCATACTATTGTGGAATCGTTTCTCCTGTCTTCTACCGCGCTGTATTCTTCCGTTCGAGTCTTTCCGTACAAGTTTATCACCAGGAACTAACGTAATATCACAAACTTCTGCGCGTGGCCTGCAATGCGATTTGTCCTTTACAGGATAGAAACTCATATTGTATGTACGCCTCAGATTATCTAGTGAATAACATTTATTAATGAACGGCTCGTGCGAAACCCGTTTGTGCATGCAAACTGCTATGATATGTGAACACGGATAATGATATATCTGAGGCTTCTGGCACCCGCAACTACCTTCATTGAAATTGACTTCTCAAAGCTTTCCTCCTCTTCCGATACCACTAATCGTACGCCGAGGCATTGTCTGTATCTGATAGATTCCTCTGTTAAAATTATAACAAGTGACTGTATGGGAAGCAGCATTATTGATCCTTCTCTCCAATTTTCCATCAAAACAACATCGGGCCACCTATTTTGCGTGTTACTAGCATTCTCTCCATATCTCACGTGATAAGAATTAAGCTTGTAAAAAATCGCCATCACAATTGCCGTAACAGGCAGTTTTCTTATTCCTTTGAAAACAAAATTCATTATTTCAGCATTATTACTAGTTATTTCGCCCCACCGACGACCGTTCTCATCGTATGAAAGAGCCCATTTGCTTTTCGCCAATGGCGCTAACCATTCTGTCGCCTTCTTTTTACTTTGCTTCTCAATTTTTTTCCATATTTTTTCAAATTTATATATATTGTGCGCTCAAGCTAATGGTGTTAACAACTGAGATACTGATTTGTTTTTTACGTGGGTACTCAAATTTGCTTCCAAATGACGCGAGCAATAACGATGAAATCCGTAAGGTTCCTTCCATTTGTCGCCCCTCATTGCATTTATTATTCCCGCGTGCCTATCCGAAATAATACACAAGCCATTGCGATTACCGAGTACGTTATCCAAACACTCAAAAAACCACTCCCAAGTCTCATTTTTCTCCCTCTCAACCAAAGCAAATGCTACAGGAAATAATTGACCATTTGGGTCTTTACCGATTGCCGTTAGTAAGGTTCCTAGGTATTTTCCAGTTAGAAATGTTCCATCTACTGTTAAAACGGGTTTGCAAAACTTGAAACCACTAAGTGACGGGCCAAATGCCCAAAACAGCCCTTCAAACTCGGTCTCACTGTTACTATTTATAGCACCAAGTCTAAAAGAGTAACGAGTACCGACATTTGCTGTTTTTATTGCCGCCATATATTCAGGTAGCAAATTATAAGCCTCTTTCCAACCTCCGAATAAGAATCTAAGCGCGTGTTGCTTCGCATGCCAAGCCTTCCAATACGATATGCTATATTCATACTTCATTTTAACGGTTTCTATTATTGTTACGGGTTTAATTGCTAAATCTGCTCTTACAATATCTAGAACTAAACCCCCAACAAGCGCACTGGTTAATTGTTTGTGATCTTTTATAGGTGTTTGATGGTTGCATATGTGTGGTTGCATAAATGTTTTAATCTGCCATAATTCTTGTTTATTTATTGATGCATGCAACCTCCAATTACACATGTCGGCTTCATGTTTAAGCTTGCAGCGCACAATATATCTCTCTTTGTCTGAACTAACGACTTCAATTTCTCGGTGCCACATCACACTATATAATCTTATAGCCGAATGTAACTCTGATTTCGTTTCAAATGTCTGACCCTTATATAACATTTCATCCCCTTCATGCATACTACTTCCCGATAGAACATCATTTCTCGCAAATTTTCACATTGAAGTATCTTCGAACTCCGCTGCCGACGGATTGCCGAAAGTCCCCACATTACCCATTTGACCATCTTCTGTATAAATAAATCCCGTCTGATGGTTCATTCCCTCCCTTTCTGCTTCGCCATCTCCATATATTTCTTCTTCATCTTCTGGACCCATTTCTGGTTCCTCATCTAATTCATCTTCATCATCTTCATCTTCTAATACCCTCCTATCAAATATCGGAAATTGACCCTGACAATCTCCAATATTCATTTCATTCTCATCCACATTTGCAACTACAATTGTTCTACTACTAGTTCCTATATGGGATTCTTTATTTGGTTCTCGATCAACATATATTTCTAATTCTAGACCAACACTTCTGACGCGCTCAGCAAATTGAATTAGTTGTCTGTCATTCGTAATTTTTACTGGTCTAAAATGCCATTCGTTGCCGCTAAGATAAGGGTATTTACCTCGAATTAAAAGAGTGTCATTGGACGACCAACCAATATTTTCATAAATTTCATAACACAATTGGACATAATTTCTATTTGAAGCTGTACTTTCCGGTAAGACAGCAGGCTCAGATGGCTCGTAACTGCAGCCGTTGTTGTTCTGAACAATCCGACCATCGTAATATAGAAATATTACTGAGTTTTGTGCCATCGTCTTTCAAATATCTATTCTTTTTCCTAATTACAATAATATTTCAACAAGTCAAAAAAATATATACTAAATTGAACTAATTAATAAGTTTAAAAAATAATTCTTTACTAAATTACTTACTTTCTTCTTCCTTTTCTTTAACTTGCTTTTGCCTTCTCTAATTTTCCTCTTCTTCTAAAATATCTAATATCTAATATCTTCTTGCTTCACCTTCACCTTCACCTTCTTCTTCTCCTTAACCTTCACCTTCCTTATTCATATTTCACCATATTTGAAAAAATAATTATTAATTTTAATCAATAATTTCAAATAAATTATTTTAAATAAATCAAACAAGTTAATCTAACAAATCAAACCAATTAATCTAACAAATCAAACAAATTAATCTAACTTCAATTAATTCAAACTTATTTTATCCTAATTTCAATCAATTCAAAAAAATACCAAAACTAACACCTAAACCTAAACTCAAAATAAAATAAAATCAATTACCTTTCTCTTTTTCTTCCTTCTAATTCTTCCTTTCTCCTTTAATTTTCACTTTTTTGAGAATTTTTTCACTCAAAAATCGCCCACATTTTTGCCCCTTTTTGTGTTCCGTCGGGTATGGAGAGTGAATGGGGGAAGCGGAGAGAGAAAGAGCAATAAAAATGGGATTTTTTGGGTTTAATAGCCTGTTCCGCCACTACTTAGTGGCGGAACAGGTCTTTTTTTTTTTTTTTTTGCGTTTCCAGGTCAGGGGCTAGTGAGTGGAAAAACGGACCTGTTCCGCCACTACAAGTGGCGGAACATGTGAAATATGCACCTGTTCCGCCACTACTAGTGGCGGAACAGAGGGTATTTTCACCTGTTCCGCCATTTATAGTGGTGGAACAGGTGGTTTTTTCTGCGTTTTTTAAGTCAGATTTAAAAAGTTCATTTTGCCTGTTCCGCCACTACTAGTGGCGGAACATAGTAATTCTTCAATTTTTAGGCTAATTGCCCATTCATGAGCCATGTTAATCTTTAAGTGGGGGTAAAGAAATATTTTAATACGTTCCGCCACTACTAGTGGCGGAACAAGATTTTTAATACTAATTAATCACGTTTAGTGCGTCAAATGGACCGTTGTTGGCAGAACTGAAAATCTATCTGTTCCGCCACTACTAGTGGCGGAACAGAGGTTGTTCCGCCACTAATAGTGGCGGAAATGGTAGTTACCACATTATTTTCAAAACAGTGGCAAGTATTGATTTATTTTGGGAAATAATGGTATCAAAAAAAAAAGTCTTAAAAAACTAATGGTGATATACATTGGCTGGGCTTTGTACTTAACAGGCTATTTATTAAGACAGCATTCTTTTTTTTTTTTTTGAATAAAACATCTTTTAATGGAAATCCCTATCATACATATATGATTCTGGAAATAAATTGATCTGTTATAAATCGTAATAGATACATTATGATGTTCGTATAACTTATAAGTTTATTCTTCATAATTATATATTAAGTATGAATATTGGTAAGGATGCTTATGGTTGCACTTTTTTTCTTAGTAAATTGACAAAAAATCATAAATGAAGTTTCAGAAAAATATAGTAATCTCATATTACAAATTAGAGGCATATATTGACATGAAAATATAGTAAGTGTTGTGTTTCTTACGAAAACAAAACCTACATTATCAGACCACTAAAAAAATGTGAGAATAGCATCTCTATGACGTGACTATCATATATTAATATACACGCCTTTCTCCAATATTGATGCCAAGGGCTATAAAAACTCCAACTTGTGTGCGTATAAAAGAAAAAAAAAAATTAATTAAGTCTTTGTCCTTCTTCATGAGTTATTGGAGTGAGCTAAAAATAAAAGATTTATGATGAATTTGGATATAAAATGCTTAGTCCAAGACCAAACATTATTATGTTCACCAAAAACGCTGAAGACTATTTTAAACTATTTTAAATTTCTACAAAAGAACCATGATTAAAATATGCATGTATTTCCCAATGGTAGTTTATGTTCAATTACACATAGAAGGTCTCGTTAACAATGCGTCATAAAAGGAGATGTTCTTGTTGTTTGATCTCATTTATCATTGATCTCATTGAACTCATTCTCAAGTATGGTTGTACATTGTGTGGACTGTGGAGATGAAAATGGGCGAATGACGATGTCATCTTTGAAGAAGATAAAGAATATTCTTTGCATCATGACTCATTTTACACATAAGTTGTTGAAAGATTTTAAATGTCACCTCTTGTAAAATTTAATTTTGTAATTTGCATCAAAATTAAATAAATTTATAAAACTTATTATCAAAAACGGAGAATATGAGAATCTTGCATAGGAATTGAAAATCAATTCAATTGGCCACTTTTCATGATTTGGCGGTCATGAAGACCTTGATGGATGTACAAACTGAGGGGTTCAAGGATCCTGCTTCGCGAAGCAGGCAGCTCTTCGAAAAAAATGTTTTCCAAAGAATAGATCCACCGTTGATTCAATTAGATTTTCACAGATCCAATCACAAGCAAACGGAGCATTTTTAACACTGTTAACAACACAGCTTTAGACAAGAATACGAAGGGTTCATTCCACTGGAGCTCTCCATTGATAGCTTCCCTCTCTCCCCTTACTACCGTTCTCGGCTCTTCTCTTCCCATCACCCCTCTCTCCCTCACGCACATTCGCTCCCTCCAATCCATTTCTGATCCGATGGAGTTCTAGCTTTTCCATTGTTCTGTTTTAGGGTTATGGTTCTGGCTCTGAAGCTTTTCGATTTCCCCCTCGCGTTTTTCAGCAAATTTTGTATTCAGTTCAGCTACTGCTAAATATTCTTCTTTTTGAACCTTCTCTATGTACAACTAAATTGGTTGAATTGGGGGTAGATTACCACTTAAAGATACATATTTTTTCAAGCATTGATCAGTACTGGTGTTAGTACCAGTGTTGATATGGTAAAATGGTATTTTGCCTTAAACAATGGAAAATTGTGGCTAAATCATCTTTTTTATATTGATTTTATGACAATATTCTCAAGTAAAAGCTCTCCCAATTATTTAAAAAAAAAATCTAAAGAACCAATCATTATTTGCCGTAACATAATTATATTTCTGGTTTGTAAATTTTGGAGATAACCATGATGAGGTCCCAACAATCATACGGATATACAATTCACAAAAAAAAAATCATACATAGATATTTCAAATTTCTTCTATCCACTGTGAAAAGTTATAGTTTGGTCTTAAAAGGAGAAACATACGTTCAAGTATTTTTTTTATGTTCTTGAAGAGGGCTACATATCAGATGTGAAGATATTATAACATTTCTTTTCTTCTAAGATGATATTTTTTTACTTAAGAATTCATTTGATTTGTTGTGGTGATCAGTAGGAGGGTGAAGGGAGATTGAAGTCGCATTCAAATGCATTAGAATTTCGGAGTAAGAAGAATCTTCCTTTAAACTCGAACTAGTGATATCATCATAGCTTCTTTGGTAATATGGTTTTTCTTTTTTGTGGTATTAGAGATAAATTTTGAGATTTTATAAGATGATTTAACAGTTGTATTACATAATAATGTTGTAATCCCTGCATGATGATTGTACTTGTGCTGGATTATGGTTTTATACCTTATTCATTGCATGATTGTTTTACTATTAAGAGATGCGCTTGTTTATGATACTCCACTTTTTTTTTTAACTTAATGATAGATTCAATCAAGACCGTTAAAATTAGGAGGGTATTTTAGGTATATGTGATATTAATTACATAGATTAAATCTTAAATTTATTTCCATTTTATTTTGCTTTCCATTTCAATTAATGAAAGAAGACCAACATTATATTTTTTTCTCTTCAATCCAAGTCAAAAAAATAATATGCCTTCATATTAGATAGCTTCCATATTTTGTCCCCCCATAAATTTCAGTCAAATTACGCCAGTGTATGATACATATTTGATATTATATACTATAATATAGTATGACGTAATATAATATAATATGATATAATTTAGTATAATGTAGTATAATAAAGTATAATGAAATATAATTTAGTATGATATAATAAAGTATAATGTAATATAATATAGTATAATGTAATATAGTATAATATGATACAATATAGTATTATATAATATAATATAGTGTAATGTAATGTAATATTATAGAGTATAATATAATATAGTATAGTATGATATGTTATAATATAGTACAATATAATATAATATAGTGTAATGTGATGTAATATTATATAATATAATGTAATATGGTATGATATAATATAGTATAATGTAATATAATATAAAATAGTATAAAATAATATAATATAGTATGATATAATATAATATAGTACAATATAATATAATATAAATATAATATAGTAAGAAAATATATAGTATAATATAATATAATATAATATATAGTATGATATAAATAGTATAATGTAAACTAGTATAGTATGATATCATGTAGTATAATGTAAATAATATAGTGTAATATACTATAGTATGATGTAATATAGTATAATGCAATATAGTATAGTATGATATAATCTAATGTAGTATAAATATTATATGGTATGGTGCAATATAGTATAATGTACTATAAATATTATATGGTATATTGTAATATAATATAATATAGTATAAATATAAAGTAATATAATATAGTATAATATAGTACTATGTAAAATAATATAGTATAATGTAATATAATATAGTATGATATAAT
Organism: Juncus effusus; assembly: GCA_027726005.1. NCBI lineage: Eukaryota > Viridiplantae > Streptophyta > Magnoliopsida > Poales > Juncaceae > Juncus > Juncus effusus. Next base: position 974,316 of record CM050900.1, on the reverse strand, counting down.
ATAGTATAATGAAATATAGTATAGTATGATATAATATAGTATAATGTAATATAGTAAAATATGATAGTATAATATAGTACTATGTAATATAATATAGTATGATATAAAATAGTAGAGAAAAGTCCAATTTTACCCCCTCAACTATTGAATTAGTTCATTTTTAGTCCCTCAACTTTTTTATGGTGCAATTTTAGTCCCTCAACTATTTAATAAGTGAGTTTTTGGTCCTTCAATCTGTTAAGTGCTTAAGTGTCCGTTAAATATGACACGTAATCAATGATGTGGCATATATTCTTAACACATACACAATAATGTGTTAATTTTTATTTAACAAATAAACATGCATAAAAAATATACATTTTTAATAAAAATAATATTTTAAGAAAAGAAGGGAATTAATAATTTTTTTATTTTTTTCAAACATTTGTCACGTTACTAATGCCACGTCATTGCTTACGTGTCAAATTTAACGGACACATATGCACTTAACGGATGGAAGGACCAAAAATGCACTTATTGAATAGTTGAGGGATTAAAATTGGACCAAGAAAAAGTTGAGGGACCAAAAATGAGCTAGTTCAATAGTTGAGGGGGCAAAAATAGACTTTTCTCAAAATAGTATAATGAAGCATAGTATAGTATGATATAATATAGTATAATGTAATATAGTAAAATACGGTATAATATAATAAAGTATAATATAATATAATATAGTATGATGTAGTATAGTATAGTGCAATATATTATAATATAATATAATAATAGTATAATATAGTATAATATAATATGATAAAATATAGTATAATATAATATAAAATAATATATAATATAATATAATATAGTATAGTATAATGTAATATGATATAACATAATATAAATAACGTTGTGTCATATTATATTAATTATTGTCATACTTAAAAAAGAAGAAACAAATCTATGCCCAATATTTTATTTCTTGCTATAAATATATACAATCTTTTAGAATAATAATAAATTATGTAGAGCGTAAAAGAAGAAACAAATCAATTCCAAATATTTTCTTTCTTTCTTTCTCCGTTTCTTATAATAAAAGGGTTTCTTTCATGATTTCAAGTACTGGAGATGAAGAGTCACGAAGCAATTAGAAAAAAAAGAAAGGAAAATAATTAGACCCTAAATTACGATTTTACCCTTTTATCATTTATTTTATATAGAAAAAACGTCTACAGTACTCCACTTTCAGGCTAATCTTGACTGTTCATCAAAACTAATATTTTCAATGTGCAGTACTGTAGACAAGCTCTTAAGAGATAATTCAAGCAAGTCTCTTGAACTTCTTTTTCGTCAACATATTTTTCTATTTGACGTTGTTAAAGAGTAACAAGGCAGCGCTATCTATATAGCTACAATTCAAGTACTTATTTTTAGTAAATTCTTGTGTGAATTTGATACATTTTAGTAAGATAACTCTATGAAAGTAGAACCCACAAAACAACTAAAAATATAATTTACTTCAACACAATACATAATCTTCATACAAAAAGTAATTTCTGTTTATCTATTGTATTTGCGTAAGACAATGCTATTCTGAGACTTATCTGTTTATACAAATTACTTCCATTAAAACTTTATATTTGACAATTGTACCACTTGTACGAAGCTATTATGTGTATCAAAATCAAAATTTTAATATTACATGTCCATTTAAATGAAGCTAATTTATCAAAATGATGCTGGTATCCGTTTTTGAAATAAGAAAAAAAAATGATAATTATATAACAGTATAATTCACAAAAAATATGTACAATCTACAAATAGTATGTATGCAACAAAGATAATACCTTTCGGATTATTCTTACAGATTGCATTGACAGATTCCCGGTTTGCATTGATACAAATTCAGATTACCATTATATTCACATTACATAAGAATAAAACAAGAATCACCTAACACAATGAAAAACTAATAAAAGGATAGCATTATACTACTGTATTGATGCCAAGAAGAGAACTAATGAATGTTGCCTGGACACAATTAAACACTCATCCTTAATTTCGAAATTTTCTTAATTAAGCCTCTGTTAAGCCCATTTTGCCTCAAATTAAGCTCAATTTACGATTTGACACCAGCAATTCAATACTACACAAACAAAATATCAAAAAAAATAAAAAGTACATGAAAGGTAATGCAACTAAAATTGTTCTCAGAAAAAAAATTGAGTGATGGTACTGGCATGGTATCAGAGTATTAAATGAATAAAAAAACTGGTATCTTCATATTCTCCCCAATTCGAACTACCACATTAATTCACATTTTAATGTCGACTCGTGACGGATAAGATGCATACTTAGGAGTAGATTGAGACCAGTCGTACCTGATTATAGAATTTGGTGAAGTGCTTGCTGCTTGTTTCTCAGTTGGATCGAGCAGCCTCATATATGAAATCGTGACACCGGAGCAATAAAAGCGGAAAGCTTGAACGCTCTCGGATCGGTTTAGAGATGGAGCGACCGAGCACACGCACGAGAGAGAGAGAGAGAGAGACGACGTGAAAAATGAGAGTCTGATTCAAAAAAAGACATGAAAAATGAGTGAGATGCGCAGGTAGGTTAGGGAGACGGGTGAGAGAGAAACTAGGCTAATGGATAGATCCAGTGTGAAACAGTGTTAAAATTGCTCCGTTTCCTTGTGATGAGATCTGTGAAAATCTAATTGAATGAACGGTGGATCTGATCTTTGAAAAACATTTTTTTCAAAGGGCTTTGGAGCATATCCGCTCCCGGATATTTCATGCCTCGTTAATTATTGCCATTTGATTAATGGCCCGTAATATAGCCCAATTAATACTAATGATAGTCATTTAATGGAGAGCTTTTTTTTGGAAGTATTTCAATTAATACTAATGACACTCACAATCTCATCTAATCTTGTAGATACATTATAAAATAATTTATTCTTTATTTCCTTGTTTATTTTGTAATTCTTTTGAACGGAACGACTTTATATCTCAAGTCAAGGTCTCTTTCCCTCTAAACCTTTTCAAAACAAAACAAAAAAAAAATAGAATTATTATTCTCATGGAAGCATGGGAAGAGAGCATCTAATTATCTTATACTTCTATGTGGTATATATTTTGTTTACTAATTGTTAAATAATTTAAGTAGTTTTTATCCCATAATTAAAATTCTAAAAGAATAAAATAATTTCGCATATAAAGTTAATTCAAAAGATGGCGCTATTTCTAGAGCAAGTTTTTTTGCATCTAGAGCGATATTTAAATTGTTTATCAAAAACCCGAAAATACCCTTGCTTTAATTATGCTAAATATTGATTATACAAATCAACATTTATTTGCATATTATCTCTTTCTTAAAAAATTGTGGTAAACATGGTAAGTATAACTAATGCAAATGACACAAATATCTCATCTTCTTATACCTTATCAGCTACATTTTTTTTCACTTTGAAAGTTTGATAATCAATAGAATACGTTTTTCATACTACTCTGTAGTTTTACTATCAGAATATGTGATTCTGATAATACAAAGCTGAATAACATATTCAAGGTTTATTTTAAATCAAAAGAATAAAATAACCAATACACACTTTATTAAATATCTCTAAACAAATACAAAGTTTGATTCATACAACAGATATAACTAGGTCTCATATACAAAGGCCTAGGGTATAAAACCAACAATACTGGCCTTCATCCTAATGTTAAAGGAATTCGAATGGTAGCTATAGGATTGAAAAACCTTGTTCTTCACAGACCAAATGGGCGTGCGCTACTGGATAAGAAGAGGAACCCGAGCAAGTTACAAACAAGGTGGTGATTGTTCATGTAAGGGCTCGATATCGAAATCCACGACAAGCCAGAAGCAATGCGGATGGGAGATAGGCACGCAAGGCTAGCGAATCCCTGAGCGAATGATCCACTACCTGATGAAGATCGATCGCAAGGATGGATGATGATCGGCGAAGAATTGGTAGAGTTACCTTTCGACGATGAGCCACCGGAGGAGAGGAGGCACTCTTTCAAGTAATGGACGCACAAGGTAACCCCTAGTACCCGCGCTGGAGTCACATCTACTAGTGAATGCAAAGGTCAGGCTCGTGATTATAAACAAGCGTTTTCTGGAAGTCAACCCACAAAGTAAAAAAAAATAGTAGAATATTTGCATGAAAAGGATTGTTACGTGATAAGGCCACACAGCGCGACAAGACACGGCGGCTCAGTCAGTCGCCACCCAAAAGAGAAGGTGCAGGAGTAATAAAGAAACGCAAGAGGATATGAAAGGGCGTTCTAGGAAATAGCTGGGGTTGCAAATTCATCCAATCAATGCAACTCTTGGCGGCAACCATTTATGGCAATAAAAACACTACACCCCTACCACTATAAAAGCAGGGTGGAGGATGCCAAAGAGAAAACAAACCACGTAATGCTGGCTACAATCTTCGATATGTTAACGGGGACAAACATCGACACAGTGGGAAAACAAGAGCAAAAAGAGACAACGAGGGGCTACAAAAAAGAGAAGAAGACCCAAACTACGCAACAAAAGAACCACCGGCAGCTAGAGGTGAGGAAGCTAGTGACTTAGACTCAGACGTTTAAGTATGCAAGTTATAAATGTACATCAGCATGTTAATTGATTGATGGTCATATTTTACTGATCATGAGTAAGTGTTACTATATTATTAACATAGATATATGATGGAGAACATATATTGGATTGACCCACCGGGAGAATACCACATGGTTCGTGTCATTGGGATGTCTCATCAATAGTATTGTTATCCTTAGACTTGAGATTATCTCGGTTTCCTACATATGGAATTATGTACTTTAACATAATCTAACGTTACCTTTAACCGGATAACCATAAGGCTTATGATTAGGTACGTAATGAAACATGCAGAGGAATGAGATCGATCAAGATAGGATTTGTTCTTCTCGTAAATGAGAGAGATATATCTTAAGGCCTCTTGATGAGTTTGATTGAAGAAAATGCACGGCCGTGCTCGAATGAATTAATAAGGAGTTATTAATGTCATTCATGGTTCGATCAAATTCGGGATCAAGAAACATTATCGTAGTACATAAGGAGTTATATCATGTAACAAAATGATACAATACAAGGACAACACATAGGTTTGGATCGAATCATCGAGATTTACTTAAATTGGATAGTCATGATGGCTTGCTAGAGTCCGTACATGATTTATAATCAGTTATGATTATTGCCAACATTAAGTAAACCTATAGAGTCACACACAAAGAACAACCGTTGAAATGTACACAAAAAATCATAACTTATGTGATAAGTTATATAAAAGGTTATATAGTTATTGCCACATATAATCCTACATCTTATATGATAAGATGTGTTATACATATGGTTATATAGTAACTAAGTACATAGGATTAAATGAACAAAGGCTCCTCTTTGAAAAGGTGGACTTTATATACCCAAAAAGTTCTCAGATTTAAGTCTATGCCATTTATAATTCTCATTCTATTTTGTTAGACAAAAGAGAGAGAAAGAGAAAAGAGAGAAAATTCCGAATTTCTCTTTGAAATTTTCTGTGATTCAAAACGTGAAGAACGGAGACTAGCACATCCTTTCTTCATCCGTTTAAAGGGGTTGTTCCATGTGGATACCGATAGAGGACGAAACGATTCGTGGCGTCTTATTGTTTCAGTTGAATTTGTCAAAGTCGTTTGGAGAATCGATTTGATTGAGAATCGAATTAGTTGTGAGTCGTTTCGGTTAGAGAAGCGATTGGTGGCGATTTTAAACGAACGGGTGTGTGTGGTAGAAATCGATAATCGTTACCGGTTTGTGTAAAAGGAGAAGAAAGGCTCTACTGCTTCAAGTTTGAGATCGGATCAATTCTCGATCCGATAGGTATGAACTTTAAGTTCTTGTTTTTCTTTGACTTAATCGTATTTCACTGATCCGTTTCTTTTGGTTTTCTTGAATTTCTTGAATTCTTGAATTCTTGAATGTCTTGAATTTTGAATCCACTTCCGCTGCGTCAAGAACTCTCAAGAAATCCCAACAAGTATCACCTTTTCCACAGGGATGCCTGATGTGTGATGAGGGTATATAATAAAATAGCTTTCCGAATTATCCTAAATTACTTAGTTTTTCGCAAGTGTACGATCTACGCGTAGTACTTTGAGCGTCGAATCCATAGGGAGGTGTAGTTTGTTTTAGTGTCTTTAACGTAGTTCGGATTGAATGTTTAGTTCATTGTGTTTTTAAAATAAATAAAATAAAATAAAATAAAATAAAATAAAATAAAATAAAATTGGTCGCTTATCGAGCCACGGACTAGGTTGTCCCGATCCTCGTCCACGGTAGTAGGTAGTCTTTAAGTTGATAAAAGATGATATTAGGTATTAAGCCCTTTAATAAATCTCCGTCCAATCTCTCACATTTTCGATGTTGTTTTTGATTGTCCTTAGTAGGGGGTTCTTCCTTCTTTGATGGGTTTGAAATATGCCTTGCTCTAGTTCTCTGTCATCCAGAGGGGCTGTCACTTATCCTTGGACTGTTCTGGTATCAAGAGCCGTGATGTGTTCTGGGGAAGCCCTTTCTGTGCCAACTCGCTACGATCTCCAAACCCCCTCCTTTTAATGCAAGAGTGTCCCACTTGTCCTTGCACGGAGGGATGTCACTCACTCTCCTCAAGCAAGCAGCCTGGTCTCTCCAAGCTCGTCAACTTAGTCCCTGAAGTAGAACGGCACTCCCGTACGCTCTACGAAGTCTTGCTTAGTTATTCGAATCGGCAGGATTTCACCTCCAGGGTCTCAGTCTGACAGGATAAGTAATTTGAGACCTGCCCGCCAGTCTTTACCACGCGGTTTAAGACCAGGGTGCTAGGTCTAGGGCTAGAGACTTTGTTTCTCCCGGCTTACTTTCCTGCTGACCTAGGTATCCGAGATATGTCTCGAGTTAGATTGAAAAATCACAAAACAAAATACTAAGTACGAAACTTAAACAACACAAACAAATATGAGATTAAAAAGACATTTATACTACTATTCAAACTCTACCCTAGAAAGGGTTTTTGTTATGAGAGTACATAATTAAATCTAAAAGATAAATAAAGTGATACATAAAACAATGCAACCTTGTTTGTCTTTCTCTTACAATGAAGCTCGGTTCCTAATACAAACTATGATAATTTTGCAATACTATGGCTGGCTGCAAGGGTCACCCTTTAATATGTATGGTAATTGCGCTTCCTTGACTGTCATGGTTTTATACATGGAAACCCCTATTCCATTCGGAATGGAATAGGTCCGTTCGGAACGGAATAGGCGAAGAATTAGAGTTCTAGTTATCGTAACTGAACAATCGTTCGCCTTCCTCTCTAGTATAAATAGAGAGGCAACCCCTCTCTATTTAATACACAATTCTAAAGCCTTAGAGGCCGTCGTGATACAGAAATAGAGAGAGAGAGAGAGAGTTTTGTGAGGTAATTTCAGAAAGTATTTCCGGACTCATCTAGCCGAGTCCGATAATTCCGTGTGTCTGAAGTTCGCTTGGATATGAGTAGAGATTCCTTCAATCTCAAGTTTTGGGTTGAAATTGGAATAAATGTGGTCAATCCTTAACTTCAAATCTTGAGTTTTGAGTTGAATTCCACACAAACCCGACATTTGGGTGTATAAACAAAGTTGTTCCATTTATGAGGGTTAATGTTTGTTAGGCCAGTCATCCTACAGATTATATCCAGTTTTTTTTTTAACTGAAAAGGTTATGGTTTAGTTAGTAGAATGGTGGGGCCAGTCTTTTTATACGGGCCGCTTTGCCAAAACTTAGAATGTCGTATTTGCAACTACCAACACTTGAAATATCGTATTTGTCTTCCATAACACAAATCTGTCAAATTTACCAAAAGTTTTAAAATCATCTGTTAAATAAAGGTCCAATCTTAAAATTAAAATTATCATCCTAAACTTATTTTATTTCGAAATTAAACACAAACACCATCTCCAATAAAAAAAGGTAAAAACCAACAATTCTCAAACTACACTATATATTTAGTTTCTAAAATCAAATTATACACAAAAGAATGAAAGATTATATAAAAAAGAAGAATAAAATGAAAAATCACTTGAAAGCAAGCCAACATGCTCACCCCTTATTTAGGGTTTGTTTCATCCCAAACTTGAAGCAATGCGAAGCTTCTCCTTAGCATACATTGAATACGTTAGGCTTAGGATCAACAAATAGGCTTTCACTAATCTCCCAATCCGAGCAAAATTCTTCCAAAGTATTCTCGATATTATCATATATTTGATTGGCAATGCGAGTGTCGACGTAGTCAAAGAAGTTCTCAAGTATACGATGTGGAAACTGTTGAAATATTAAACTTAATATTAGTATTTATTATTTAATGCTATTTTAAATATAATAATTTGTATGGTCATTAGTGGGGGTTAGAATTAGAGGGAATAATGGAGTTAGTGAGCATTGATGAGAGTTAATGCTATTTAGTGGGTAGATGGAGAATTTTATGTCTAGATTCAATATATTAGAGAAAATAAAAGCTCACCATGTTTGCTATATAAACATGGTTATGTTGTATTGTCAAAAATATAGAAGAGAGAAATTGTAATAGAGAGAATCCACTAGTCAACAAAATAAAGTTAGAGAGATTGTTTTTCGAAATAATATCATCTTTCTTCTATCAAAGTGGTACCAGAGCCATGGTGAACACGACGACCGGACAATCGAGTTTTTCTCGTCTTACGAAGACAAACTACGAGAATTGGAGTATCCAATTGAAGGCGCTTCTCGTATCGGAGGATCTATGAGAAATAGTGGATATCGGTTATGACGAACCGGATCCAACTCCAATGAAAAGCGTCATATTGAATTCATTGGAGGAAAGTCGTAAGAAGGATAAGAAGGCGCTCTACTACCTCTACCAAGCGGTCGATGAATCCGCTTTCGAAAAAATAGCCGGTGCACATAATTCAAAGGAGGCATGAAAAATTCTCCAAATGACTTACAAAGGAGCCAAGGAGTGAAGCAAGTTCGCCTACAAATGCTTCGAGGAGAACTCGAGGCGATAAAGATGAAGTAGTCGGAGGGAGTTTCCGACTATGTTACGAGAGTTATTACCGTTGCAAATCAAATCAAGAGTAATGGTGAGACTGTAAGTGACAGACAAATTGTGGAGAAAATTCTTCGGTCTTTGACCGACGAATTCGAAAATGTTGTGTGCACGATTGAGAAGTCAAAATATTTGAAAGAAGTGACGGTGGATGAGTTGACGGGCTCGTTGGAAGCTCACGAAGCGAGAAAAAAGAAAAAGAAGCAAGAGAAGTTGGAGGAAGCACTCTAAGCGAAGGTGTCGATATCCGGTGACAAGAAAAATAGAGTTCAATAATGGCATGATCGAGGGCATGGTCGTGGCTATAGTCGCGGTCGTGAAGGAGAAAATGAAGAGAAAAAGTGAGAAGAACGAGGTTCTAATTTCCATGGCAGTCGTGGACGAGGTAGACGAGGCGGATTTAACAAATCCGATAAAAAGTGTTATAAATGTGACAAGTATAGTCACTATGCGGCGGAGTGTAACAAAGATGTAAAATGCTATAATTGTGACAAATTCGGTCATTATGCATTCGAGTGTCGAAATAAGAAGGTTGAGGAGAAAGTGAATTTCACGAATCGAGAAAACGAAAGTGAAGATGTGGTGTTATTGGCGTGCAAAGAGGTCGATCCGGAGAAAAGTTGCATGTGGTATTTGGACACGGGCGCGAGTAATCACATGTGCGGTTACAAGAGTATGTTTGTCGAGATGGATGAGAATGTGAACGGAAATGTATCTTTTGGTGATGCGTCAAAAGTGAAGGTGAAAGGTGAAAGAAAAATTTTGGTTCAATTGAAAGATGGTAGTCAACGGTGTATCTCTAACGTGTATTATGTTCCGGATATGAGAGGTAATATTTTGAGTCTCGGGCAATTATTGGAGAAGGATTATTCTATTTACATGATAGATAAAAGCCTCTACTTACACGATAATAATAATAAATTGCTTGCTCATGTGGAAATGGCGAAAAACCGAATGTTCTTATTGAACATAAAGAATATTCGAGCAACGTGTTTGAAGGCGTGTGTAGGTGACAAATCTTGGTTCAATGTATTAGAGAAAATAAAAACTGACCATGTATGCTATATAAACATGATTATGTTGTATTGTCAAAAATATAGAAGAGAGAAATTGTAATAGAGAGAATCCACTAGTCAACAAAATAAAGTTAGAGAGATTGTTTTTTGAAATAATATCACCTTTCTTCTATCAGAAACGTGAGAGATCTTCTGTATCAAAAAATTGACTAATGATGCGCTTGATTTCTTCATTATACCAAAATATCGATCACATTTAGCCAGCTAGTATTTAGCTAGTCTCTTAAGCCACTGATTGTGGGTTGAGCATAGAAGAATTGAAAACCCCATATTCTTATTTGATAGAAACTTTTCTCATAGCCTTGAATTTCACAATCAGGAAAGATTATTGTAATCAAAGAGATCATCCTTCTAACTGAACCTGGAAGTTGAACAAATTCAAAAGTGGGGTTTATCATTTATGGACCAAGAGAAGATTCATCCAGGCCTCACAAAACATATCAATAAAATTAATCATTCTTGCTTAAAGAAATTAATATATCTTACAAGAAGATAATTATTCCTAACCAAAAAATATTTGAACCGATGAATTATGAGAATTTCTAGGGAGAATCAATCACCGAGAATCAAAGTAGAATCAGCTCATTATTTATCACGTGGCTTTTTTTATCCGCCTCAGTATCATTTAGAAAAATGAAAAAAAATATTACTCAGTCTCTCTCTCTCCTCTCTCTTTCCAGTCTCCTCTCGTTTCTTTCTGGGAGAGAGAGAGAGAGAGAGAGAGAGAGAGAGCTTCAGCCAGATGGCGGTTGAGACTCAATCTCCTTGGAGATGTGGTTCTTCAGAGCGTGCACTTTCTGGGAGAGAGAGAGAGAGAGCTTCAGCCAGATGGTGGTCGAGACTCAATCTCCTCGGAGATGTGGTTCTTCAGAGCGTGCACGAGTACTAGGAGCAGCAGAAACTCAAGAGTAAGTGCAACTGTGTCACGAATCGGGATCGATTCGTGACGAACTTGATGTTTTTGTGGATTAATTGGAATATTTTGTGGATAAATCGCCATGGCGATAAAGAGAAATAGAGATACAAACTTCTTAAAACTGAATTCAATTCTTACAATCAACTAACCGCCTTACTCTCTCTTACCCTTCTGCTATTTATACTACTACTGGTCAATTACTAGTTTGACTGAATCAACACTAAATCCCCTGGACATGGAGCACCATGTCATATACTCTCTGTCTCTTAACAACCTTTAGATCCTTTTACAACCTTAACCAAACAACATATGCCACGTGGCACGCCCTTTAACTACATTGATACAAATATTCATTTACCCCTTATAATATTTTTTTTTACAAGAATATAGAATTCAAGACATTCCTCACCTCTTCTTTTAAACCTTGTCCCAAGGTTTAAACTCGGAACATTTGTTCTTGACCGTTTCGGTATCCTCCCATATCACGCCTCCTCTTCCGGCATATTAGCACATCTACTAAACAATTGCACCTGCGCTCCATTTCCATTTTTTACCATTTTTCCATCTAATTCTAGTAAACCATTATTATCCAACAAAATATTACGATTGAGCATTTCGTCGAGCAGTTTCACTGCATTATCGTACTTCTCTCCTTTGCATAAATTTTCAATCAGAACTCGGTATTGTCTTGGATCGATTTTCACATTTTTGAACTCTATAATTTCCGCATGCTCTTGAACCGCTTTTCCAACCAATCCAAATCCTTTTATCATTATGTTAGATGTGACATAATTATGGTTTAATCCAACATTAGACATTTCATCGAACACCTTGTTGTCATCCTCCATTTTCACCACACGGAACACCTTGTTGTCATCCTCCATTTCCTCGAATTAGCCTTTTAATATCCTCCTTTTGGTATCTCACGTATCGATTGGGTCGGCCTTGAATTGGTTTTGGATCCTGGTACGAGGGTTATAGTGTGTGATCATGGTCGGGTGTTGGCGGCAAGAATTTGTTAGTAGTATGCCCTAGGCCAATATATTTGAGACCTAGATGTATGGATTGTGTTAAACAAACATTGTGTTTATTTAGAGATATTTTATATAATAAATGCGTATTGGTTATTTTATTCTTATTACTAAAATGAACCTTGAATATTATATTCAGCTTTATATCATCAAAGTATGTGACTTTGATAGTAAAACTATAAAGTATTATGAATGATATTCTAAACCGTCCCTGATCATTCATAGGATGTTTGTGAGACAAACATACTTTATGATAAGCTATAAATGTACATCAGTATGTTAGTTGACTGATGGTCACGTTTTACTGATCATGAATAAGAGTTATTAAGTCATTAACATAAGTATATGTTAGAGACCATATACTGGATTGACCCGCCGTGAGAATACTACATGGTTCGTGTCATCAGTTATTCTCAGTAAAGAATGTATTTGTAATCCTTAGACTTGAGATTGTCTCAGTTTCCTACATGAGAAATTTTATACTTTAATATAATCTAACATCGTCTTATAACCGGGCGGTCACAAAGATTATAATTAGGTATATAATGAATTATGCGGAGGAAAGAGTTTAATTAAGATAGGATTTGTTCCTCTCATAAATTGAGAGAGATATCTTTAGGCCTCTTGATGATTTGATTGAAGAAACGCACGGCCGTGCTCAAGTGAATTAATAAAGAGTTATTAATGTCATTTCATGTTCAATCAAATTCGGTGTCAAGAAATATTTATCGACCAACATAAGGTTGACACATACCATGCCTTATGGACGATATAGATATCGTGTAACAAAGGGATACAATGCATGACATAAATTAGGTTTGATCGAATCATCTATATTTGCTTAATTTGGGTAATTATGATGTCTTGCAAGAGGCCGCTCATGATTTATAATCCGTTGTGATTATTGCCAACATTAAGTAAACCTACAGGGTCACACACAAAGAACAACTATTGAGACGTACACAGAAAAATCATAACTTATGTGATAAGTTGTATGGAGAGCTACATAGTCAAGTGACACATCCAATCCTACATCTTATATGATAAGGTGTGTTGTATATATGGTTACATAGTTACCATGCACACAGGATATGAAACTTATGGACTATATAGGCACAAGAGACATCCCAAAATAAGATTAAGGAACATAATATTTTCGTCCAAATTTTGTGAGACAAAAAGGAGAGAAAAATCCGAAAATTATTCTCTTGTTATTTCTGTGAGAGAAATGAAGAACGGATACTAGCATATATCGTTCTTTATCCGTTCAAAGGGGTTGTTCGTGTGGATACCGGTAGAGGACGAAGCGAAGTGCGGCGTCTTTGTGATTCGGGTTGAAACCGTGGATTTGTTTGAAGAATCGGTTTGCTTGGAGAATCCGTTCGTTTGGAGATCGGTTTGTCAGACCGGTTAGGCGAAACATTCAAAGGATCGGTTTGGAAACCGGCTTGGAATCGGGCAAAGAAAAGCGTCAACCAAATTCGCTTTTGATCATCACGGATTAAGCGTAATCCGAAGGTACAAAGTTATGAAATTTTCTTTGATTTAATTGCAATTCACGGATCCTTCTTTTGGGTTTCGAATTCGATTTTGTTTCGTTTTTGTTTTTCCGCTGCGTTATGAACGATAGAAACCCAACAGAATTTTGGTTCATCCAAGAGCCCCTATAGTGTAAATGTTAGAATTTGATTGATATTGTTGTAACGTTGTCTATTATGTAATTTCATATGCATTTTGGTATGAAAATTTGAATTATGAACGTAATCATCGTTACTATTCATAATACATTTAAAAGTGTTTTGGTAATAGAGACTACATTTAGTCCCCATTATGTCAATGTAAACTGTTATATTATAACATTGGCGACCAAAGTTTGTCACACTTGCAAACCATATAAGGACCAAATTTTGTTGCACATTAAAATATTTAGGGACAAATATTAGTCATTATTATGTCATTTAGGGACTAAACTTTGTCGTTAAATAAGTTTGAAACGACCAAATTGAGATTGTTGGCCAAAATACAAGAACAAAGTTTGGTCCCTATTAAATGTCATTTACGGACCAATTTATCAAAATATTGGTCGCTACATACTCTCTGCTAAGGGGATGTGGCGACAAAGTTAATGGGACCATATTTGGTCCCTAAAGAGTTACTGCGACCAAATGTGATGTTTTAGGGACCAATTTCAGTAGTCCCTAAATTGAATGTTTGTAGTAGTGAAGTACCTAAATTTACTAGTATTTAAAATCAAAATTTACTAGTACAACTATTTTGTTATTGATAGTTGGTATATATAATAATAATAATAATAATAATAATAATAATAATAATAATAATAATAATAATAATAATAATAATTCTCTATATACATATATGTCGAGTCGTGTATATATATGCATGGATTATTATGTTCAACGAAAAGCATGTGGCCTAGTGGTTAGTCACTTCTTGATGGAATGGGTTGGTGTTTGTTCGAATCTCATCGTGAAGAGTTGATTGGTACTTTTGTGACATTTTATTGGAGCGCGGTCCATGGTGCACCAGTTCTGTCGATTTTGTTTGCCCGGTGCAGTGAGCCGGTTCTATTCATGCAGCATAGTAAGCATGTGCGTAGTTGTGCACTGGACCACTATCACATTTTCTGAAAATAAAAGTTAGATATGTGTTACTTTCTGATTCGGGATTCTTTTAAGCTAATTATTTTATGATTCTACCTAGCAGTCCCAATAAATTATTCAGCAAAAATGAAAAAGTCAGAACTGTTCCATCCAAAAAGATACAATACAATTGATCATAAATCCTTAATCAATTGGGATTAAACTAAAAAAATTAAAACCCCCATAAATATATTTTCATCCAAAATTTCCCCACTAAACCCACAAATCTCATCATTTATTCCCCCACAAACAACCCCACCAAAACCGGGGTTTTACAAACCAAAAAAACAAAAACAATATCCTTCCTTCTTAAACAAACAAATCTCCCCACTTAACCCCACAAAATCCCATCAATCTCAAACCTACCCCATACAAACCTCCCAATCAAACCCTCGAAAACTCCCCAAATCCATCCTTTCCTAAACCCTAAACAACCAAATCTCCTCAATCACCCCCTCGAAACTTCAACAATTAGGGTTTCAACCCTCTAAACCCTAAACTTTAGGAATCAGGAGTAAATCTTTCCAAGCCTCGTAGAACATCCAGATGATGCCGGACGTCATCATGACCTTGAGATAGCTGGTGCCCCACCCTCTGTAAATCACCTTTATTCCCTCTTCTTTGATCACTTCCTTTAAGGCCGCGATCATGTGTGGTGGGCATTTTCCATGTAACACGCCCACCATTAAGCGCTTACGAGCAAATTCCTACGGGAAACTTATCGTGCTTCCCGTAAACCCTCAAAAGTTGAAAGAAAATAATATATTGCATGTTTGTTTATTGTGGTATAAGAGTAAAAAACCAATTTAATAATGTTAAGGACATAGAATCTTAAATCCTAAATATTTTCTTTTAACCCTAGATATTTTCAGGGTTAGGGTTTAGGATTTAGGGCTGGTCATAAGAATTCAGGGTTTAAAATATAAGACTCTAGAATGGAAGCTTAGGTGGCAGTGAGACATTTAGTTTTTGTTATTTTTGTCCTTTTTTTAATATAACGATTTATATATCATTTCTCTTTCTCTTTCTCGCTACTTTCAACGGAAAACTTTGCTTGCCGTAAATCCTAAAGAAAATATTAAGAAAAAAGTATTGAGAAATTTTTATATGTTATGCGTTAATTGTATTGTATATCCATATTTTAGCATGGTGAACTGGATCTGGAACCAATTTAATAATGTAACATACATAGAAAATTAGAAATCCAACCCTAAAGAAAGGAAAACTTATCGTGCTTGCAGTAAACTAAAAATTTAAAATATTAAAAAGTATTTAGAAAAGAATATATTTTCTGCCTCAATTGTATTGTTATCCCTGTGGAGTTTACTGAATGCTAGGGGGATTGTTGGGGAGACTTCTCTATTCACCGTCAACAGATCAAAATATTAAGAAATATATATAAATATATATATATATATATATATATATATATATATATATATATATATATATATATATATATATATATATATATATATATATATATATATTTGATGATACATGATGGCAATGATATAATATTCTGATTCTTGTGAAAATTAATCTATAACATATTCAAAATATATATATTCCATCCGTACGGTTCAAATTTGAATTTTTGATGATATATGTAATATTTTGGACCGTAAGCAAAACATATGTTTTGCATACGTATGTTGTTTAGCCTCACTCTATATATATATATATATATATATATATATATATATATATATATGAGTAATGCTAAATAGCATACGTATGCAAGAGGGTGTGAAAAACATACGGTGCAAAATATGTATTAAATCATCAAAATATCAAATTTCAACCGTACATATGGAATATATATATTTTAAATATGTTGTAGATTAATTTTCACAAGAATCAGAATATTATATCATTGCTATCATGTATCATCAAAAAATATATAATTGGAATATATATATATAGTGATGAATTTTGATGATATATGATAGCAATAATATAATTTTCACAGGATTTTTGAACATTCCAAAAGAAAAGCGGATCGAACAGAGGATTCGCCATGCTGCTCAAACTTCAGACTGAAATTGAGCACAAAAAGGTTGATTTTCTTTTACTTTTCATTTGTATTCTTGTTTTATGTTCATTTTTCAGTTGATCATCTGTATGCAATAATGTATGACAATTAATTATAGACACGTTTTGAGGAGGCGATGAAAGAAAACAGCCGCATCATTCCTCAACTTTTTGATAAAGAAGATCCGTTGCGTATGGACATAGAATATTGGCATGTGAACTTCTGTGATTACATCGACACTTGCATTGCCAATCAAACATATGATAATATGGAGAATTCTTTAAAAGCATTTCGCTGGATTGTGAGATTAATGAAAAGTAAATGTACTTGCTGAAACTTAGCCTACAACGTATGCTAATAAGAGAGGCTTCGCATTGCTTCAAGCTTGGGAGGATACCCTAAATTAGTACTGATCATTAACTTCAACAATAACATAATCATAAAGAAAAAGAGTAATCTAAAACTTGGATTGAGAAATCCACCAATCAACAGATTTCAATGATTACACCTATTAAAAGTAACAATGAGAAATAACATAATAAAACTAAAATTACACATATAGGCTGAAGGTTACATTAACAAATAACATTACAAAATAAAATGAGAGCTAACCCCTTAAGTCATCATCTTCAACGGAGCATGTTCTTTCTTTGCTTGGCCTGCTCCCAGACGTTAGAATCCGGCCCGCTTGAAAAGTAAGTAATAGATAATAGAACAACAAATAAATAATAGAACAACAAAAATCATATGATTTCAAATATCAATGCAGATGGATCTGTTAGCAGTGAATGTATTATGTTAGGTACCTTTCAATGTCAATATTTCTTTGAGCTGCCCAGAGATCTCATTGCTGGAGGGGGATCTACTTAAAAATTTCGCAACGACGTTGCTGGATCTTCTTTTTGTTTGTATTCTGCTGCTTCCATGGTGATGGAGATGGGTGTAGTCTTCGATTTTTTCTGGTTGTACTTTGGGTTTGTGACACTTTTGTGACTTTCATCTTTCGAATAAATTAATTGGAGAATGAATGAAGGAATAAGAGAATTAATTGATGGTCGCGTGTTGCTTGACTAAGCAGCAAGCAAGACAAAAAAAGGGACAGCCAGAAATTAAGGAATGAATTCGAAATTGGGAAAGACAGATTGACAGAGAGAAAGGAAACAATGGAGAAAGGAAAGAATTGGAGAAGAAAGAAACCCTAGTCGGAAAGAGAAGCCAATTTCAACCCGATTAGGAGATACATTTTTTTCTCCACACAATATGCAAACTTTTCATACATTTTTTTTTCTAAATCCAACCAGATAGGCCCGAAATAATGAACTAAAAGCAGAAAGACAAAAGCCCAGCAATTAATCAGGAATTTCAGAGTTTTGAAATATCAGATTAGACATTAGAATCCTAATATTATATTTAATAAGATGCTAGAAATTAAATCCCGAATCTGATATAATACGGAATTTCCAACTCAGCAACGAATTTCAAATTTGCAAATATGAACGTTGGGCCTAAATAGGATTCTATTTCTTCTTTCCATTTTATCCCATCAAAATTTTTTAAAAACCTAGCTGTTGGGTCTTCCATTTTTGCTTCTTCTCTCTTCCTTAGATTCTCTATATAACTAAAAAATCTTTTCAATTAAGTCCAATCAAAGCTTCTTTCAAATCTCAACAAATATTAAACTAAGAATTGACATTTGAGTGGAGCCCACATGTCAGGAGACCAAACCAATCATAGGAGATGCGCTGCATGCAAATATTTCAGAAGAAGATGTGCTGAAGATTGCCCTTTATCTCCTTATTTCCTCCCTGATCCTAAAAGATTTGAAAATGTTCATAAAATCTTTGGTGCAAGTAATGTTGCAAGGATTCTCCAAGTATGTTAATAAAAATTAATCACTGATTTAATACGGCTAGGCTGCATATTTATCTTATTGTTGGAAGTTTGGATTGATTTATTGAATGGAGAGAATAGATGAGAGGTTTGGTTGGGAGATTTTTATCAATTCAATGAGAATTGAGTTGCTTTTTGTTTGTAGAAGAAACGAAAGAGAGAATAAGAGACACAAAGAGACAAAAGTTGGTTTTTCTTAATTTCCCTTTTTTTTGTTTTGATACAAAATGGGAATAATGGGGTTGATTACACACCCCTCAATCTCACCCCCCATTTGTAGTTATTTTATGGCACCCTTTCATGGCACCCCAAATTACATCCATTCATTTACACCCATACAAAACATCTATTCAAGGCACATAATTGTTATGGGCCAAGGGCCTTATTACAAACACAATATAAAATACAAACTAATTTAAATTAACTTATTAATTTATAAAAGCATTAATTTTAATACTCTCCCTTAATGCTTTTACTCGCCATCCCCATTAGTTCTCGGAAGCGAATAAACTTCTCGCTTGGAAGTGCTTTCGTGAAGATATCCGCTAACTGATCGTCAGTCTTGATATGCTTGACAAGAACTTCATCATCTTCAACCACTTCTCGAATAAAGTGATGCTTGAGCTTGATATGCTTTGTGCGGCTATGGAAGACGAAATCCTTTGACATAGCTATCGCGGAATTGTTATCACAGAAGAGAACAGTCGCATTGACTTGTTTCTCCCCCATGTCTTCTAACACCTTCCTCAACCAAGTAATTTGTCGTGCGGCTTCGTTTGCCGACACATACTCCGCTTCCGCGGTGGATAGCGCCACTCTCTCTTGCTTCTTTGAAGCCCATGAGAATATTCCCTATCCTATAGTGAATGCATAACCGGATGTGCCTCTCAAATCATCCACACTACCGGCCCAATCACTATCACAAAATCCAAACAATTCTATTTTTCCTTTTTTATTTTTCTCGTACATGAGCCTGTAATCTTGCGTACCTTGAATATAGCGCAACACCCTCTTTGCTACGCCCATATGAAATCTACTCGGTCGATTCATAAACCGAGATAATAAACCCGACACATACATAATATCGGGTCTTGTAATGGCGAGATATAATAAGCTTCCAACTAAGCTTCTATATACCGATTCATCGGCATCACCACTACCATCTTCTTTTGTCAATTTTTCACCCACCAATAACGATGTCGTCACCGGATTGCAATTCTCCATTTTGAATTTAGAGAAAATACTTTGGGCATACTTCTTTTGAGAAATAAAAACGCCATCTTTGCTTTGATCAATTTCAATACCCAAAAAATAATGAAGTAACCCCAAATCATTCATCTTTTTTTTTTCAACATCTCATTCTTAAATTCTTGCACAATTCTTTCATCACTTCCGGTAACGATTAAATCATCAACATAAAGAGAAACGATAATCATACCGTTTTTTTTCTTTCTTGATGTAGAGGGTCGGCTCACTCGGGCTTCATTTGAACCCTTGGTCGGTGAAGTACGCATCAATATTACTATACCATGCACGGGGTGCTTGATTCAACCCGTACAACGCTTTCTTCAATTTGTACACCTTATCTTCTTTTCCTTCAACCACAAACCCTTGCGGTTGCTCCACATACACTTCTTCTTTTAATACTCCGTTTAGAAAAGCGGATTTTACATCAAGTTGGTATAGTTTCCAACCTTTTTGTGCCGCCAAGGCAATCAACAACCTAATAGTTTCATACCTTGCAACCGGTGCAAATGTTTCTTGGTATTCGGTACCCGGTTTTTGTGCGTATCCTTTCGCAACTAATCTTGCCTTGAATTTTTGAATGGATCCATCCGGATTTGTTTTTGTTTTATAAATCCATTTTAACCCGATTACACTCTTCTCTTTTGGTGTTTCAACCAACTCCCAAGTCTCATTTTTCTCAATCATTTTTATTTCTTCTTCCATCGCATTTCTCCAAACTTCTTCTTTTACCGCTTGCTCAAAACATTCCGGTTCGACAACGCAAAAGTTGCAATTTAAATAAATATCATTTATATTTCTAAATCTTTGATTCTTTACCGGTGGTGTTGAACTTGGCGTAGAGAAACTCGACCCATCATTAGTCGGAGGAGATTTCGGTATTTCCTCTTCTTCATCATTCTTTTTATTTTCATCTTCGGCTTCTTCTATGCCGTTTTCTTCTTCATGTACCGACAATATAGGTACGTTTTCAGCTCCTTTTTCCTTCCAAGCCCACTTTTCTTTCTCATTAAAAATCACATCTCGACTTGTGATTGATTTATTTCTTTTTAGACTAAATAGTTTATAACCCTTTGATTGAGAACTATAACCGATAAAAATACATTTCTCGGCTTTTTCTTCAAGTTTATGTCTCATTTCTTTCGGGATATGCGCATAGCAAACGGATCTGAAAACTCGCAAGTGATTCACGGATGGCCTTCTTCCACCCGACCACACTTCAAATGGGGTTTTATCTTTGACCATTTTTGTGGGACACCGGTTTAATAAGTAAACCGCCGTGTTCACCGCATCGGCCCAAAATTTTGTCGGAACGCCCTTTTCATTTAACATCGCTCGACACATCTCCATTATTGTTCTATTTTTCCTTTCGGCAACACCGTTTTGCTCCGGTGTATAACCCACGGTCAATTGTCTTTCAAGACCGATATTTTCACAAAATTTCACAAACTCTTTCGAGTTATATTCACCGCCTCTATCACTTCTTACTTTTTTAATCAACCGGCCACTTTGCCGCTCAACCATAATTTGAAATTTTTTGAAAATATTGAATACCTCGGATTTTTGTCTCATGAAATAAATCCAACACATTCGCGAGTAATCATCGATGAAGGTGATGAAATATCGGTTACCGCCTTCTGAAGTTGTCTTCATTGGCCCGCACACATCGGTACGCACAAGCTCCAATGGTTTCGTGGCTCTCCACGCCCTTTCTTTTGGGAATGGTTCTCGGTGAATTTTACCGAGCGCACACGCTTCACACACATCACCCTTCTCTTCTATACTCGGTAAACCGTACACCATATTCTTCTTGCTCAATAATTTTAAACTCTCAAAATTCACATGACCGAGCCTTTTATGCCATAACCATGACATATCTTCAACACCGGCCTTCAATGCCGCATGTTTGGAAATATTTAAAATAAGGGGGAAATTACGATTTTTCTCCATTTTAATATTCGCAATTAATTCACTTCCATTTTTAGGCCCATCGTAAAGTTTGCAACACTCACCCTCAAAATGAACTGCATGACCGTGCTCAATCAATTGCCCAACACTCAATAAAATTTGCGCCAACTCCGGAACAAACAACACATCACCCACTAACAAACGACCTCTCCTTGTTTCAATAGCGATTGTACCTTTTCCCTTTGATTGAACAATCGCACCATTACCCATTGTAATTTGAGTAATGACGGTTGTATCAATTTCGCTAAAGACCGATTCGTTTCCGGTCATATGGTTGCTACATCCGCTATCAACATACCACACTTCTTCTTTTCGCTCTAGGGCCGCATGACATGCAATAAAGGTATGTTTCGCACTGTTTTTCCCTTCGGTGTAATTGGCTTGCTCGTTGGTTTTATTTCGGCAATCTTTTTTTAGATGACCGAATTTCTTGCAATTATAGCATTGGGGAATTCCTTTATACCAACAATCTTTTTCGAAATGAGAGGAATTTTTGCAATTATTGCACCACTTTTGATTATTTCTTCTATTTTCTCCTTTTCCAACTCGACTTTTCCCTTTACCGTTTTTACCGCCATGAGATGATTCTCCCTTCACCGTATTTTGGTTTGACGATTCGGTTATGGTGGTTTTCGATTGGAATGCGCTCCCAAATGATTGCTCGGTATCCCTATTTATCCTTTAATCATATCTTTCTAGTGAACCAATTAGATCATGTACATTAAGGGTTGAGATATCTTGAGTTTCTTCAATGATCGAGGCCATGTTATCATATTTTGCCGATACGCTAATGAGAATTTTTTCACAAACCGATTTCTCGGTAAACTCCTCACCCAAACTTCTTATTTTGTTTACCAACTCCATAATTTTAGAGAAGAAATCCGTTAGCGTCTCACTATCTTTCATCTTCAAATTTTGAAGATCCCTTTTGACGGTCAAGAGTTTAACCGTTCGTACCTTTTCGTTTCCTTGAAATCCCTTTTGTAGGATTTCCCATGTTTTTTTTGCGCTTTTCACGTCGATTATTCTCGGAAATATTTTTTTCGAAATTGCTTGTTGTAGTAAGAATAACGCCTTTGTATTTTTCTTCTTCTTTCCTTTCATCTCAGCTTCCAATTCTAGCCTTATCTTTTTAGCGTCGTCCGTCTCTTTTTCCGACGGTATTATCGCCTCCGCATCTTCATATCCCTCTTCAACTATTTCCCATAAATCTTAAGAAATTAGAAGCGTCTTCATCTTGATACTCCAATAATCATAATTATCTCCATCAAAAATGAGTTGTGAAGAATTTGGGAGCCCAAATACACCGCCTTGGGTTGTCATGGTGATCTCCTTCTACTTCTTCTACTAAACTCAAAATACCGTGGCTCAGATGCCAATTTGTTGGAAGTTTGGATTGATTTATTGAATGGAGAGAATAGATGAGAGGTTTGGTTGGGAGATTCTTATCAATTCAATGAGAATTGAGTTGCTTTTTGTTTGTAGAAGAAACGAAAGAGAGAGTAAGAGACACAAAGAGACAAAAGTTGGTTTTTCTTAATTTCTCTTTTTTTTGTTTTGTTACAAAATGGGAATAATGGGGTTCGTTACACACCCCTCAATCTCACCCCCCATTTGTAATTATTTTATGGCACCCTTTCATGGCATCCCAAATTACACCCATTCATTTACACCCATACAAAACACCTATTCAAGGCACCTAATTGTTATGGACCAAGGGCCTTATTACAAACACAATATAAAATACAAACTAATTTAAATTAACTTATTAATTTATAAAAGCATTAATTTTAATACTTATTCCAAATATTAGTTTGTTATCTACTTTTAATTAATTTATGTCCTAACAATATTATCATAACAATACATAAGATTTTCTCTCTTACAGACCAAATCTTCAAAGCCAAAAATCATTAGGGCGGCGCTATTTCTAGAGCAAGCTTTTCTCCATCTAGAACGTCATTAATTTTTTCATTAAAATTTAAAAAATACCCCTCCGTATATTATGCTATATATTTAATATGTAATTGTTGATTTATTGTGCATCATTTCTTTCCAAATTAATATCAACAAAATAGTTAGAACAATTAATTAAATAATAAAACAAATATATCATCCATATAATTATATGCGCTATCTCTATTATGGTAATTATTGATCATATAAACTATTTCTTATTTGATTGCCTTAATTTCTCATTTTCTCTAACTTACTTATAAAAACAAGAAAATTTTAAGAAGTATATATATATGAAAAAATTCTGCTAAATATCTATGTATATAAGTTTCTTATTTATACAACTTCATGCATGATTAATATTTCTTTTTTGAATCTATATTAAAAAATAAATATAAATTATGATATTACATCTTTCCATCTTTATTAAAACTATATATATTGAAAATATATATATTATTTAAGCTATGTGCCCTTTTTGAATCTAAAAATGAACATAAATTATGATATTAGATTATGAAGAAGAGCTGTTGTTTCTAGACAATCATTATTTTGTATTTTTTTTATATGTTATATTTCGTTTTTTAATCAATTAGAGAAAGTTCTCATATAGAATACACAATTATTAATTACCATATTAGAATAAGGGTATTTTTGGTATTCTATTCAATTAATTAGTTGTTGCTCTAGACGAAGAAAAACTTGCTCTAGAAATAGCGTCACCCAAATCATTATCATATAGCAATCATACCAATTCATAATTAAGCAATAATAGGATATCATCTAATATCATAATATCATATCGTGAATGTTTCAGTTTAAGATAAACATTCAATATGTTGAGGATGTGTCCTTGGCATGACATGAATACTAAATGTTTATATATATATATATATATATATATATATATATATATATATATATATGTGTGTGTGAGAAATAAATCTTAGATATACTTTTCACTATATATAAAATAATTCATAGTCTATTAGAAAAATATTTAAATATATAATATACGTTCAGACAATCATATCCTTAATACAAATTTATTTTCATCAATAACCCTAATAAGTTAACTAACATTTTATGTACTTATTCATTCAGTCCCCTGAAATTCCACCTGAATTGCGAGGTGAAGCAGCAAACGCGATGGCAACAGAAGCATCGTATCGATTCGAAGACCCGGTCTACGGAATTACGAAAATGATTTGCTATTTAGAGCAACAAATATGTGCAATTCAACTGGAGCTGGCCCAAATCCAAGCTCAAATCGCAATGTATAAGGCCCACATTCGAACCCAATTGCAAATTGACCATCAAAATCAAAGTCGAAATTTGAATTTTGGAGCAGCTGGTTTTTGTGATGATCAAGAGAGTTTTAATTCTAATAATCACAATAGTAATGTTGAGTGGGACAATTATCCTGATTATTTCAAGAATTTTCCTAATTTTTGCTAATTTTTTCTTGTTTAGGTTAGTTGTAAAAATAATTTATAGTTTCAAGTTCAATAAAAAAATGTTCTTATTTAATCAAAACAATAATAAACGAGTAATTTACTCTTTGCCCCAGCCTCTCTTTATCCGACTTCTCCCTGTCTCGGCGTTAGACTTCTCTCCACCTAATATTTGAAAACTTGAACTCTCTCTCTCTCTCTCTCAACCACTAGACAAGATAATCTTCATGATTCCATGAAAGTTTCAATTTTTTATTTTCTTCCTTGATGTATTGATGTACTTACAATTTTTCTAATTGATTCTATTTTACTTCAAGACACTTTGGCACAATACCATTTCGAATTTGTCGTATGGTTTGTGATATAATAAATGCATTTTGAGATTAAGGGGATGATAAAATTCACAAAGCTGATCATAAGGAGTATTGCAAAAGTATCGCCTTCAAGGTGTTCGATCTTATGACTCTTTGAAAATATAATGTTATTTGGAAGCATGATTGGTTGCTAATTGTTTCTGGCACACTTTGAAGAGTGAAAAGGCGGTTGCAATATTTTTGTGATATTCTTGAGCATGGAGGGAGCTTTAATATCTCCCATTCAAATGATTTTCTATTTATATTCCAAGTATTTACAAAGTTCCTATGCCATTTTACGCTCTTGAGATTTCCTTAAAATACAAACTTTAGAAAGAACATCAGGCCTATCCAAATTAACTAATCCCGGCCCATTTACAAAAATCCGACTATGAAATCTTGGATTTTAATCTCTAGTTATTTTTACCCTAGATATAACAGCTACACTTTATCTGAAAATCAGATAGCACAGCGTCGCTTTCTTCTCGATTCTTCTCCACTCTCTCTCTCTCTCTCTCTCTCTCTCTCTCTCTCTCTCTCTCTCTCTCTCTTGTGATCTCTCCAAAGTTAGATCTGATCTGCTTCTCGAATCCACCTCCTCTCCTCTGATATCTCTTCAATCAACACATATCCACATTTTTTCTCCTCAGAAAATATCCTCCTACATCTTTCTCACCATATGGCAAACAAAAATAAGCCTGCAAGTTGCCCGAATTCCGAATCTCTGTATGGGTTGAGGATACTCATCGACATTACTGAGATGGAGTGTAACTCGTCGGCGGTCAGACCCAGCTCACTCCTAATTAGGGTCCAGTGCCTCTGTACAAAGCAACACTCTTCTGAAAGATATTTCATTGTCTCTACTTCTTTACAACACAGGCAGGTCCGGCCTTTCTTCTTAGAAATAGAGGCCTAAGTCAAAGGCCTCTTAACACTTGAGGGCCTCCAAAAAATAATTAGTTTATTTAAGTATGTATAATTAATTAGGCCATTAAATAATGTGATATATGATTAGTGTTGGTTATATTTCTAAAAATTAACCAAATAAATAATCAAATAAATCATAAAATAATGATAAGGATGAGACAAGCATGGATGTAGCCGTGCGATCGAGTCGCGACTGCCCTAAAGACAGATTGACGTCCTCTAGTGCAGGATTTGTCGTCTATCCGCCTTCAAGGTTCTACACCACGAGGACGTCCCGTATCCGCTCTGGTAGCACAATCATAGAGCGGGCCTTCATTTCAAAAAGAAATGAAACCGTGCATCATGATCTCTCAAACCAAGTTTATGTTGTGTAATTGGAAGAAAGAATTTTAGAGGAGGAAGAAGTAGAAGTGTTGTGTTGTATTTGTTGTATTGCTGTTTTATTTAGATAGGAAGGAAAGTCCTTTTATAATAAGAGAGAGGAGAAGACTTGGTCCAACATATTAATATCGAGGGAGAACTATATGCGATCACATGCTTTGTTATTTTTAGAGTGACTCATATGCCATCTCTAAATTTTAAATCAATCATGCTATATGCGGGATTCGAACCCATCACCTATGGAATGGTGGGGTAGTACCATACCACTAGGCCATCCTAGTGGTGGTAATCCAACATATTAATATCATTCCAAACTCTCCATTTAATGACCATTAAAAATATCAATAAATACAATAATAAGTTTTAAAATTTACTTATATCATTTATATAATAAATAATATACAACAATTAGAACATTGAATTTTTCTTTGAAACAGGTGATTGTTAAAAAGATTAGAGCATATATATCTATTTGATAATGTGATTCATGATAAATATGCTTAATTGATAAAGATAATTAGATGATACATAATATTGATGGCAAAAACTAGTCTATTTCTTTTAATTTTTTTCATTTAAAATTTAGGAGATTAATTTCAATTAAGATGATACTCTAATTTAAAACTATCGTAATAAAATTCGTCAAAGGCCTCTCGAGACACCGGACCGGCCCTGAACACTGGTGACATCTATTCACTAGTATATTAGTAAGTTAGACATGACAATAGCCAATTGACGGTCGAAATGAGAAGTCTTCAGAATTTCTACAATCATATTGGATTCATGCACTCATAAGCATGTACCTCATGAGGAAGAAAGAGAGGGGGAGAGGAGAGGGGGAGAGAGAGAGAGATGTAATAAGACCCGTATAATATGTGCTGAGATGTTAAAAAAACTCATCATGCATAACATAAAGAATGTGTTTGTTACAATAAAATTCAAAGTGCTATTCTTTCATTTTTTTATACTGAATGCTTTAAAATGATTATTGTTTTATTATTTTTCTGTTTATTCCATTTTATATTTATGTTTATCCTCTAATAATTTATTTATGTTTCTACTTGAACAGTTGCCTTCCTTACACTAAAAAAATCTTTAGTGGAAAGAATGAACTGACAGATTAATCCTTCGATATGTCGGGTCAATACAGTGATTAATTGACCAATTGGTTAACCTATTCATCTATTTATTTTTTTAGGTAAGACTTTTTTTTTATGGTGTGTTGATCATGATAGTTACAAGCAGGGACGGAACCAGGAACAAATCATAAGGTGGGCCAAGACCGTGACGTGTCAAAGACAAAACATCTAATATAATTTTTTTTTTGTTTAGCGCATCATCTATTTTGGAAAGAATGACTCAGAATCTTTCATTTTAAATAATTTGTCTACAAAAAAATATTCTCTATAATTTGGTCCAATTTAATAATTTACATAATCGTTATAAAGTATAACTTAGTGCTTAATCATAATTCAATCTTACATGCAAGAGTAGATTCAAACAAAGTATACTAATTTAACAAAAAAATAATATTATAAAACTTTATTATTGAATATAATAGTTATAGTTTGGAATTTAAGCATAACTATTACCAGAACCTTATAAGATATACATAATTTTCAAATTTTTAATTTAAAAAAAGAAGTTAAAAAGGTAAATTTTATGTGCAATTGAAAACAATTATTTATATTTAATATCTTTGAACAATATATAGAAATTTGGATAAATAAAATAATGGATATAATATATTGAAATTTTTAAGATGACAAGTGTAAGGGTTAAATTGTCTACATGACCAAGACCTACAACTCTTATATTTTTCTCTCATCATACATATCATGTAGTGAGTTTTTAAGATGTCTCGTACAAATCCAATGGACTATATTAATCAGTTTAGTATAATTTCTATGTTCATTTAACGTCTGCCATAAAAAATTATTTTCATTAAAAGAGATGTAACTGTGAGTGTTAGACAACCTTTTTGTGTTAACTTTTTTGTTTTAGTTATATAACCCTAATATTCTTGTTATTCATTCAATATATTCACTTTGTCATCCATGAGAGGGGCCAAATATTAAGATGTAAGGACTAATTAAGTGAAATTATAAAAATTTTAAATTTATAGGGGGGGGCCATGGCCCCCTTTGTTGGGTTTCTACCGTTCATAACGCAGCGGAAAAAACAAAACGAAACAAAATCGAATTCGAAACCCAAAAGAAGGATCCGTGAATTACAATTAAATCAAAGAAAAGTTCATAACTTTGTACCTTTGGATTACGCTTAATCCGTGATGATCAAAACGAATTTGGCTGAAGTTTTCTTTGCCCGATTCCAAACCGGTTTCCAAACCGATCCTTTGTATGTTTCGCCTAACCGGTCTCACAAACCGATCTTCAAGCGATCTCCAAACGAACCGATTCTCCAAGCAAACCGATTCTCCAAACAAGCCGATTCTCCAAACGAGCCGATATTCAAACAAAACCGATTTTCAACCCGAATCACAAAGACGCCGCACTTCGCTTCGTCCTCTACCGGTATCCACACGAACAAACCCTTTGAACGGATAAAGAACGATATATGCTAGTATTCGTTCTTCATTTTTCTCACAGAAATAACAAGAGAATAATTTTCGGATTTTTCTCTCCTTTTGTCTCACAAAAGTTGGACGAAAATAATATACGTTCATTAATCATTTTGGGGTGTCTCTTGTGCCTATATAGTCCATAAGTTTCATATCCTATGTGCATGGTAACTATGTAACTATATATGCAACACACCTTATCATATAAGATGTAGGATTGGATGTGTCACTTGACTATGTAGCTCTTCGTACAACTTATCACATAAGTTATGATTTTTCTGTGTACGTCTCAATAGTTGTTCTTTGTGTGTGACCCTGTAGGTCTACTGAATGTTGGCAATAATCACAACGGATTATAAATCATGAGCGGCCTCTAGCAGGACATCATGATTACCCAAATAAAGCAAATATAGATGATTCGATCAAATCTAATTTATGTTCATGCATTGTATCTCTTTGTTACACGATATCTATATCGTCCATAAGGCATGGTATGTGTCAACCTTACGTTGGTCGATAAATATTTCTTGACACCGAATTTGATTGAACATGAAATGACATTAATAAGTCCTTATTAATTCACTCGAGCACGGTCGTGCGTTTCTTCAATCAAATCATCAAGAGGTCTAAAGATATCTCTCTCAATTTATGAGAGGAATAAATCCTATCTTAATTAAACTCTTTCCTCCGCATAATTCATTATATACCTAATTATAATCTTTATGACCGTCCGGTTAAAGATGATGTTAGATTATATTAAAGTATAAAATTTCTCATGTAGAAAACTGAGATAATCTCAAGTCTAAGGATTACAGATACATTCTTTACTGAGAATAACTAATGACACGAACCATGTAGTATTCTCACAGTGGGTCAATCCAGTATATGGTCTGCAACATATACTTACGTTAATGACTTAATAACTCTTATTCATGATCAGTAAAACGTGACCATCAGTCAACTAACATACTGATGTACATTTATAGCTTATCATAAAGTATGTGTGTCTCACAAACATCCTATGAATGATCAGGGACGGTTTATAATATCATTCATAATACTTTATAGTTTTACTATCAAAGTCACATACTTTGATGATATAAAGCTGAATATCATATTCAAGGTTCATTTTAGTAATAAGAATAAAATAACCAATACGCATTTATTATATAAAATATCTCTAAATAAACGCAATGTTTGTTGAATACAATCCATACATCTATGTCTCAAATATATTGGCCTAGGGCATACTACTAACAATCTCCCACTTACTAGGCCGAATCTAACAAGTATCTAATACCCATCGACCTAGCATGACCCTCATGCTTTGCTTGAGAAAGTGGTTTAGTCAACGGATCGGCAACATTATCATCACCATCAATTCTGCATATTTTAATATCTCCTCTCGCAATGATCTCCCTGATCAAATGGAATCGTCGAAGTATGTGTTTGGTTCTCTGATGCGATCTTGGTTCCTTTGCCTGCGCGATTGTCCCATTGTTGTCACAATAAAGATCCACAGGATTTGCGATGCTAGGAACCACACTGAGTTCTTCAATGAACTTTGTCATCCAAACTGCTTCCTTAGCTGCTTCTGAAGCTGCTATGTACTCCGCTTCTGTTGTAGAATCTGCTACAGTGTCCTGTTTGGAACTTTTCCAACTTATTGCACCTCCATTCAAACAAAACACATAACCAGATTGCGATCTAAAATCATCATTGTCGGTTTGAAAGCTTGAGTCCGTGTAACCTGTTACAACTAGCTCACTTTCAAATCCTCCATAAACCAAGAATGAATCTTTAGTTCTTCTCAAGTACTTCAGAATATTCTTGACTGTTGTCCAGTGACTTTCACCGGGATCAGATTGATATCTGCTAGTTGCACTTAATGCATATGATACATCTGGTCTAGTACAAAGCATGGCATACATGATAGATCCAATAGCCGAAGCATACGGAATTTTATTCATGCGATTTCGTTCTTCCTGATTAGTAGGACGTTGAGTCTTACTCAATTTTATGCCATGTGACATTGGTATGAAACCTCTTTTCGAATCTTCCATTCGAAATCATGTCAACACTTTGTCAATATAGGTACTTTGACTTAGACCTATGAGCCTTTTAGATCTATCTCTATAGATCTTAATGCCGAGTATATAAGCGGCATCTCCTAGGTCCTTCATTGCAAAAGACTTTCCTAAAAATGTCTTAACATTTGTTAAAGTCGGAATGTCATTTCCAATGAGTAATATATCATCTACATAAAGTACTAGAAAAACTATTGCACTCCCACTAACTCTCTTGTAAACACAAGGTTCATCTTCATTTTTGATAAAACCAAAACTTTTGATTACTTCATCAAAACGAAGATTCCAACTCCGAGTCCATAAATAGATCGCTGCAATTTGCAAACCTTACCAGAATTCTTAGGATCAACAAAACCCTCAGGTTGTGTCATATACACATCCTCGAGTAAATTTCCATTAAGAAAAGCTATTTTGACATCCATTTGCCATATCTCATAGTCATAATATGCAGCTATGGCAAGCAGAATTCTAATCGATTTAAGCATGACAACTGGTGAGAAAGTATTGTCATAGTCTATACCATGAGTTTGTCGGAAACCTTTCGTAACAAGTCTCGCTTTATAGGTATGCACATTTCCGTCCATGTCAGTTTTCCTTTTGAAAACTCATTTACACCCAATGGTCTTGGAACCTTCAGGTGAATCAATTAAGTTCCAAAGTTGATTATCGTACATGGACTGCATCTCAGTTTTCATGGCTTCTAACCATTTATGAGAATCAGAATCCTTTATAGCTTCTTGGTAAGATGTGGGTTCATCATCTATGAGCGCCACATTTTTATCATCAGTCACGAGAAATCCATATCTCTCGGGCTCATGACGAACTCTACCAGATCTACGAGGAGCATCTTGTGTTTCAAGATCGGACTCGTCAACTCTTGAAGAGACTAGTGGATCTTCCAATGGTTGTTCATTGCTAATTAGTGGATCTTGAATTTCTTCAAGGTGTACTTTATTCCCACTAGTTCCTTTAGAAATAAATTCTCTTTCCAAAAAGATACCATTTCGAGCAACAAACACTTTGTTCTCGGATGAGTTGTAAAAGTAATATCGTTTAGTTTCTTTAGGAGATCCCACAAATAAGCATTTATCAGATTTCGGTGTTAACTTGTCAGAAATTTGACACTTTACATAAGCTTCACAACCCCAAATCTTTAGAAAAGACAATGTGGGACTCCTCCCAGTCCATATCTCATATGGAGTCTTTTGAACAGCTTTTGATGGAATTCTATTTAGTGTGAACGCGGCAGTCTCAATGTCATAACCCCAAAAGGATATCGGAAGATCTGTTTGACTCATCGTAGACCGAACCATATCTAATAAAGTTCGGTTTCTCCTTTCTGAGACACCATTCCATTGAGGTGTTCCAGGAGGAGTAAGTTGTGAAACTATTCAATAATCTTTAAGATGATCGTCAAACTCTAGGCTTAAATATTCGCCACCTCGATCTGATCGAAGTGCTTTTATTTTCTTACCTAGCTGGTTTTCTACTTCACTCTTGAAAATTTTGAACAATTCAAAAGATTCGGATTTATGTTCCATTAAGTAAACATATCCATATCTACTTAAGTCATCAGTAAAAGTAATGAAGTACCGAAAATTACCTCTAACTAGTGTAGAAAAGGTTTTCTTTACTTATGGTAAAGTTATTATTCTCAATAACAAACTTAAAACCATCCAAAACCAATCTCGACACAGATACAATATTCCTGTTCACAGCAGGTACATAGTAGCAATTATTTAAATTTATTACAAGTCCAGAAGGTAAAGATAATAAATAAATGCCCACGGCTAATGCAGCAACTCTTGCTCCATTTCCCACCCGCAGGTCAACTTCACCTTTCGCTAATCTTCTACTCCTTTGTAGCCCCTGCACATTATTACAAATGTGATTACCGCATCCGGTATCTAATACCCAAGATGAGGAAGTAGATAAATTAATTTCAATAACAGTAATACTTGAAGTAGTAGTCTCACTACTCTTCTTCTTCTTCTTTAGATCCTCCAAGTAGGCCTGGCAATTTCTTGTCCAATGGCCTGGTTTGTTGCAGAAGAAACAAACACCCTCCTTGGGTTTCTTGCTCTTAGGTTCGGACAACACCTTGCCCTTACCTTTTCCCTTGACTTTGCCCTTGATTTTTCTCTTCTGACCCTTGCCTTTCTGAACCAAGAGAACATCGTTGACAACATTTGTCTTCATAATCCCCTCGAAGTTCTTCAGCATGCCGTGCAACTCCGTGAGACTCTTGTCCATGTTATGCATATTATAGTTCATTATAAATGACTTGAAATTCGAAGGAAGAGACCTAAGGATCAAATCGGTAGCCATCTCATCGCCAACCTTTGCCCCTAGTTTCTCAAGTTGATCAAGGTACCCCTTCATTTTCAGAATATGAGCACTCACCGAGGAGTTGGGAACCATCTTACAACTTGCTAATGCACAATGTGCATTATACCTCTCATTTCTAGCTTGCTCTTGGAACATTTCCTTGAGCTGTGCCAACATTGGAAATGCCTCTAAATTTTCAAACTGCTTTTGAAGATCGGCATGCATGGTGGCTAACATGAGACATGTCACATCATTAGAGTCGCTTGTATGCTTGGCATAAGTATTTATTACTTCTTTTTCAGCATCATTAGCGGGCTGGTCAGGAATGGCCCTTCAAGGACATAGTTCTTCCTTTCTTGTTTGAGAACAATTCTCAAATTTCGATGCCAGTCGAGGAAGTTTTTCCCATTGAACTTGTCCTTCTCAAGGACGTATCGCAATGTTAAAGTTGATGTGTTGTTTGTTGCCATTTTCTACACAGAATTAAATGCAGGTTTATATTAATATGTTATTTGAGATATTTTAATATAATTTTAACTCCCACTATTTTATTCAAATCAATAACCCTCAAATGTATTGATTCGGAAATTTTAACTTTAAATTTCATAGTGGGCCAAGATCCATATTTCATCAAGTTC
The DNA here is from genome assembly GCA_027726005.1 of Juncus effusus. Lineage (NCBI taxonomy): Eukaryota > Viridiplantae > Streptophyta > Magnoliopsida > Poales > Juncaceae > Juncus > Juncus effusus. Next base: position 939,672 of record CM050900.1, on the reverse strand, counting down.
CAAGTGAGCTTTGGCTCATCGCCTAGAACCTAATTATTTAGGTAGGAACGTTTCCAATTGTATCTCATAAAACTCTTGTTTAATCCATAGGATGAGCATCATATGCTCGGCGTATGCATCCTATCATATGCCCCGAACCCAAGTCTGACTTGATAGTTCAGTTGAATCTAACCATGTCTAAATATCGAGAATCACCATTTTTCGCTTCTTATCACACTAAGATTATGCTAATTTACTATGTTTTGGCATACCCAAATTTTGCATGATCGAAGGGATGATAAGTATAGATACATGGGAGACATTTCTATGATTCAATATTATATGAGGGATTGTTATGTTTAACCTTTTTGTTTTAGTTGTTTTATTTTATCATATATTTCATCACAGATATCACATGCACAGATAAAATAAATATGATATGATATAACATGGCCTTGATGATCTAAATGAGCCAATCATTAAGATCATTTCCTAAGATACATTCAACCACAAGGAATTGATGAACTCCTTCATCTCCATGATGTGCATGAGGTGGACGGTGAACTCCTTCATCTCCATGATGTGTATGAGGTGGACGGTGAACTTTTTCATCTCCATGATGCGTATGCCCGTCACAATTAGCCATCAAAATAAATTACATCACATCAACCAAGAACGGAACCATGCCCATTATTACATACATACATATATCACATCATCACAAACAAATCACAACCATTCATCACATATCTAATAGGCCATGTTATATCCATTATGTTGTACTTTAAACCATTTTAAGAAATATGTATATAAGGCGTTAAGAATATGAAACTCGAGGTCTATGTGTGAGTGCGGGGTTCGGCGCGCGGCCCCGAAAAATGGGGGCCCCGCTTTTATATAGTGCCGAAACTCAAAATTTCTTTAAAAACTTGATGTGTTGAATACATCTTTTCGAAATTTATTTAGTGTATCATATCCGTAGTTTCGCACCTTTTTATAAAATTTAGACACCCATCCGAAGGTTATGATACATCACATGCATCCTTTCATGACATACCCAAGGCACCCTTTCAATCAAGTCGCAACCTTTCATGATCAAGATACATCACATGCACCCTTTCATGAAGTCGCATCATTTCAATCAAGTCGCAACCTTTCATGATCAAGATACATCACATGTACCATTTCATGAAGTCGTATCCTTTCATGAAATCGCAACCGTTCATGATCAAGATACATCACATGCACCCTTTCATGAAGTCGCATCCTTTCATGAAATCGCAACTGTTCATGATCAAGATGCATCACATGCACCCTTTCATGAAGTCGCATCCTTTCATGAAATCGCAACCGTTCATGATCAAGATACATCACATGCACCCTTTCATTAAGTCGCATCCTTTCATGAAATCGCAACTGTTCATAACGAAAATTCAACAATTGAAAAATAACACCTCAAAATCAAAAGAAATATTTCGAAAATGGTTCATCCGTCTTAATTAATTGAAATTCACTTGGCTCTGATACCACTGTTGGGTTTCTACCGTTCATAACGCAGCGGAAAAAATAAAACGAAACAAAATCGAATTCGAAACCCAAAAGAAGGATCCGTGAATTACAATTAAATCAAAGAAAAGTTCATAACTTTGTACCTTCGGATTACGCTTAATCCGTGATGATCAAAACGAATTTGGTTGACGTTTTCTTTGCCCGATTCCAAACCGGTTTCCAAACCGATCCTTTGTATGTTTCGCCTAACCGGTCTCACAAACCGATCTTCAAGTGATCTCCAAACGAACCGATTCTCCAAACAAGCCGATTCTCCAAACAAGCCGATATTCAAACAAAACCGATTTTCAACCCGAATCACAAAGACGCCGCACTTCGCTTCGTCCTCTACCGGTATCCACACGAACAAACCCTTTGAACGGATAAAGGACGATATATGCTAGTATTCGTTCTTCATTTTTCTCACAGAAATAACAAGAGAATAATTTTCGGATTTTTCTCTCCTTTTGTCTCACAAAAGTTGGACGAAAATAATATACCTTCATTAATCATTTTGGGGTGTCTCTTGTGCCTATATAGTCCATAAGTTTCATATCCTATGTGCATGGTAACTATGTAACTATATATGCAACACACCTTATCATATAAGATGTAGGATTGGATGTGTCACTTGACTATGTAGCTCTTCGTACAACTTATCACATAAGTTATGATTTTTCTGTGTACGTCTCAATAGTTGTTCTTTGTGTGTGACCCTGTAGGTTTACTGAATGTTGGCAATAATCACAACGGATTATAAATCATGAGCGGCCTCATGCATTGTATCTCTTTGTTACACGATATCTATATCGTCCATAAGGCATGGTATGTGTTAACCTTACGTTGGTCGATAAATATTTCTTGACACCGAATTTGATTGAACATGAAATGACATTAATAAGTCCTTATTAATTCACTCGATCACGGCCGTGCGTTTCTTCAATCAAATCATCAAGAGGCCTAAAGATATCTCTCTCAATTTATGAGAGGAACAAATCTTATCTTAATTAAACTCTTTCCTCCGCATAATTCATTATATACCTAATTATAATCTTTATGACCGCCCGGTTAAAGACGATGTTAGATTATATTAAAGTATAAAATTTTCTCATGTAGGAAACTGAGATAATCTCAAGTCTAAAGATTACAGATACATTCTTTACTGAGAATAACTAATGACACGAACCATGTAGTATTCTCACAGTGGGTCAATCCAGTATATGGTCTGCAATATATACTTACGTTAATGACTTAATAACTCTTATTCATTATCAGTAAAACGTGACCATTAGTCAACTAACATACTGATGTACATTTATAGCTTATCATAAAGTATGTTTGTCTCACAAACATCCTATGAATGATCAGGGACGGTTTAGAATATCATTCATAATACTTTATTGTTTTACTATCAAAGTCACATACTTTGATGATATAAAGCTGAATATTATATTCAAGGTTCATTTTAGTAATAAGAATAAAATAACCAATACGCATTTATTATATAAAATATCTCTAAATAAACACAATGTTTGTTTAACACAATCCATACATCTAGGTCTCAAATATATTGGCCTAGGGCATACTACTAACACCCTTATGCCACCACTTATATCCGCCCCTGGTTACAAGGGCGAGGTGCATGAGGTTTTTATCCGAGGTATTGTATTTTTTTCTCTATAATGCTTCTAATAATCGAGAATTTAATTGAGAGTTTTTTTTCTCTACAATAGGGCTTGAGATGATTACTTTGGAGATATAGATAATTTTTCTGATGAAAAAGAGTACTTCTGAAAATTTTAAAGGATTATTTAGTAAATGGAGAGGGTGATTACAGTTCTCAAAATTTAAGGGGGGAGATATAAATTTCACCATGTAATGAAATTATAGCACCCAACGATTATGTAATTAATCCCAACCCCTTATTTTTTATCAACTTTTAAGACTTCTCAAAAGACTACATCATCATTTTTATCTCGGTCGTTCAATCAAACTTTTTGTCAAATCTAAACCATTTATTTTTACAAAGTTATTGATATTTTATGGCAACATTTCTGTGGTTATTAAAACATAATAATTGATGTTTTGTGTTCATCCCCGATTTAGTGAGAACCGTTGAATTTGTTTCTGGCCATCAGATCTTAATCAGATGGTTTCAATGAATCATAATTCAAAGCTATGTTCAATTATTAATTTCAATAGTTAATGAAAAGTTCACTCATTAAAACATGAATAATTTTTTCTTTTCTTCTTTAAAAATTATAATTCTTAATGAATATTTTATTTCTCATGTTAAAATCGTCAAATATAAATTTATTGAAAGTTTTTCTTTATTTTGAGTTCCATATTGTTGTGGTTCCAATTTATTTATTTTTTCTTGCTAAAATATGTGAATATAAATTATATAAGAGATCATGTACAAAAATGAGACGCTCATTAACTCATACCTTATTTTTCATCTCTCTTTGAGCATCCTCAAGAGACTTATTATCAATTTTGTCTCGGCCGTTGGATCACATTTTTTTCAAATCTTAGTTTTTCATTTAAATTATTACTACAATATTATATGATCAGTTAGATTAATATTTCGTGTAATATCTCCAATAATGTGAGAACTACCATATCAAATAAAATTTTAGAGTATTAAGAACTATATTGTATTACTTAATATATTACGGATTTAAAAAAAAGTATGTGATCAATTTATATATAATACGTATCATTTTAACAACTAAAAAAGTAAAAAAATAAATAAGAAAAATAGTGGTGATATTTTATATAAAAAAATGAGTCATGTTAGATTTTTTTTATGTATAGTATACATACTTTTTCCATATATATAATATCATATTTCTTTTTTATAAATCATGTTAAATATAATAATTATTTTATATTTTTTAAAGTTAATCATCTACAATTAAATCTTATGCGATTTCAACTAAAATCTATGAAATAAATTATCTTCCCTGATTAATACTTGATTTTTTTTTCTAAAACCAAAGAAAATAAAAAAAAAATGACGTTTTAATCTTAGAAATCTTAATGGAAACATAAATTAAGATCATAAATTATTATCCAAATTATTTAGTCGGTTATTGTTTTTGTTTTTTATGAATATATTATTTATGTTATTTTATTTCTTATATGTAAATTTATTGGTATATAGTTATCAATCCTTACAAAGTTAGATGTGATATAGAAAATATATTTGAATGCATAATAAATGAATAAAAATATTTTATAATGTAATTTAAAATAATTTTAAACATAGAAAACTTACTTAAGATAATTATTATATATTGTTATGAATTATGAATTTATTTCAAATTTTTATTTTGAATTTTAATAATTGCAATTTATACATATATTGAAATGAATAATAAAATTGAAATTCGCAGTGAAGCGCGAGTATTATCCGAGTTCCTATTTAATTTATGCTTTACCTCCCAAAGTTCAAATTCAACAGCGCTTATTCAATTGGGGATTTATTGTCATTACTATGTAGTTGAGATGAACAAAACAGAATACACAAGAGTTTTGGGGTTTGGAGTAAAAATGGCTTTGGGTACTTCAGACTTCTTTTATTAGATTGTTTGTCGAGACCAAACAAAATTGCCCCTGTTATAACAGGACTTTTCAATTAGCCTATATCCTTTGCTTTTTATTTTATTTTAGATAATTGTGATGTAGGAGACTTTCAGTGAATGCCATTTAAGAAGGATTGGGAAAATGACAATGCTATTTTATTAAGCTCTATTGTGAAATATAATTGTGACAATCAAGTTATTTTTGCGTGATGCTATGAAAATCTCTAAGGGTCTGCTAGTAGATTTTAAGGTAGGTTTCGTTAGTTCATTGGGATTGAATTTATATTCAGTGGATCCAAATCCAAAACCTGATGTGAAGCCGGCTCGATAACCCGGACTACGTAATTACCAAAATGGTTTGCTATCTACACCAATAAAAACGTGCAATTCAACTAGAGTTGGCTCAAATCCAAGCTCAAATCACAATGTGTAAGACCCAATTTCAGATCCAAATACAAAAGGATCAAATATTCAAATTAAAAATTTGAATTTTGGAGCACCTGGTTTTGTGATGAGACTAGATATGACGCTCGCTCCACTTCGAACTAGATATGTTTTATCATATAACACTTAGGGGCATTTGGTTCGAGTATTGTAAGATGCTTTGGAATGTATGAATTTCAAAGAATGTAATTCTAAGATATGTATTATTATCATGTTTGTTTGGTGTATATATATTTCAAGGAATATAAAAGATCTTAATTTATGAAGATTCTAAATTTGTAAAATCTATTTAGATCGACTAATTAATAAGGAAGAAATATTCTTTATAAAAAAATTATTTCCTTAATTTTGCATTCCCTCCTCACGAGAATGAGAAAAGCCACCAATTATGGTGGTAATTCTATTCCAATCAAATATTAATTAGGGGCCGTTTGGAAGCTAGAATATTGGACTGGAATTGAATCTTAAAATTCTAGTTCCTCCAAATTCTTTGTTTGGTAGACAACTAGAAAAAGAATAATATAATTCTTGGAATTTCATCTCTATATAATTTCAACCAAATATAATTCTTTCTAAAAGTTGGAATGCCAAAGTGCGGAAAACTATATTATATTATATTATATTATATTATATTATATTATATTATATTATATTATATTATTTTATTTTATTTTATTGTTGTATTTTATTATATTAATTTGTTTTATTATATATTATTTATGTTATATGTTTTATTCTATATTATTTATGTTATATGTTTTATATTATATTATATTATATTATATTATATTACATTACTTATGTTATGTTATGTTATATTATATTATATTATATTATATTATATTATATTATATTATATTATTTTATTTTATTTTATTTTATTGTTGTATTTTATTATATTAATTTGTTTTATTATATATTATTTATGTTATATGTTTTATTATATATTATTTATGTTATATGTTTTATTCTATATTATTTATGTTATATGTTTTATTTTATATTATTTTATATTACTTTATATTATATTATTCCATATTTAATATTACTAATTGTATAATCATAACATGATTCCAGATTTTTACAAACAACCAAACAAGAAATTATGTTTTTCAGAATTTTATACTTCTAACATCCAAACAAACTTTAGAATTAATTAATTCAGAATTTTATAGTTCTCCATCTTAAAATTCAATTCCACTCCCTAATTCCATTTGTCAACCGGGCCCTTAGGGGATCAAAAATGATCTTACTTTTATTATCTAATGACAAACCAAACATGGGAATGAGATCCATTCCTATTGGATGCCATGGCATCCATGCTCAAAAGCTCCAACCAAACGCCCCTTGAAATTTTTGTATAAGACTGTATATGAAATTCTTTCTATAACGGATGAAAATGAACGACCAAACGCCCTCTTAAGATTTTTGTAAGACTATATATGAAATTCTTTCTACAAAGGATGAAAATGAACTAAAATAAACATAGGCATTCTACAGAGGTAAATTTTTATTTTTCATATTTTGGTAGGTTACATGTGAAATTTCTGATTTTTGTAGGTATTGTTGCGCATATAAAATGTAAACGGTTCAGATGCAATTCAAATAGTGGTCATATCAAATTTATATTTTTATTGGATTGGGATGCGATTCAAAAATATGAATACGCATAAAGTTTGGATATTCCGGATAAGAATACAAAGCAAGATAAAACAAGATTTTATCTGGACAATTAAAATGGATAACTAATATATAATACAAATATTTTTTTTATAACTCTCAGCTATAACTATACATAAACGACAGTAAAATTTGTACAAGTAACACTTCATAATTTTTTTTATTATTCCATAAAAATATACAAAATATAAAAAATCGCCAAAAAAAATATAAATGGGTAACGGAAAAGATTATAAGTATGTGTTGTAAGATTCCATATTATATTTTGAGTCCATAAATTGAGATTTGTAATTGACAATAATGTTGATCCGGATTAGACACTGAAATTCAATACTGAATCTTAATCCGGATTCGAATAAAAAAATTTATGATTCGGATCCTAATGGATCCTTGGATCGGTTCAGTCAACTCCCAAGCGTTTACTGCACACGTCATATTTTGAGCCCTTATAGAACATATTTCGTAACATTTTTCAGATTACAAAGATATGCTTGATCATAGTATACGCAACTTTGACTATTTATTAAATTTAATTAGTACTACTTTGTAAAGTTATTAATGCAATTTTATTATTAATCCAATATCATAATGTCCAACATCAATTAGTACTATAATATTATGAACAGCTATAAGCTTATGGTGGTTATATACAATTAGTCATATTTTAACATTTTGAGCATGTTAATGATAATTATTATAATATAATAATTTGAATAGAATTTTAAGGCTATACTGAAGTGCACACTTAATATTTTGAAGAGAAATTGTGTTTGCAATAAAAATGAGAGTGGAAAGATTTAAATTGTTAACTTATTAGCTTCTTAATTATAAAAAAATGATTTTTCAGTTTTTGCACTTATATATTATCCGTAATGTAATCTTGCCCGGTTACTCAAAGGTGTTGTTGAGCGGAAAATACCGGGAAAAAGCGTCCATCTTAAGAGATGGCTGAGACAAGGAAACCTCACCTCACCATTCTTGTTTGTAATTGCCTTGGATCTATTTGTGAGGATATTTCAAGCTGCAAGAGTAGAAAGCATTATTTCTTCACCTTTTCCTTCACTAAAGAATTGTGTTCTCTATGCCGATGATGTAATGATATTATTTAAGCCGCAAATCAATCAAGCAAATGGAGTGAGGATAATCTTACTTAAATTGGGAGAATTTTCAGGATTGAAAATTAATTTTGAAAAATCATTTCTCATTCCAATTGGAAGAAATACAACCATCTCAACCCTAATCCTTGAAACTTTGCATTGTGATCAAAGAAACTTGCCTATAACATATTTAGGTCTTCCCTTACATTATAAGAAACTCCCAAAAGCCACTTATGATCCACTACTAATAGATCTTAAAAACCTACTAAACGGGTGGAAAAGCAAAATACTTTCAATGGCGGGAAGAATGGTACTTCTCAATGCCGTCTTTCAAGGTAAACTTATATATTTTATGAGTGTCTTCAAACTTCCCAAATGGGTAATTAATGTGGTTGACTCAATGCGTAAGCTCTTCTTATGGAGAGGAGGGGATATGGAATCGAAGGGACTTCATTTATTAAATTGGAAAGCTTGTTGCTTACCAAAAAATTATGGGGGGCTTGGCCTAAGAGAGTTGAGAAACTCAAATGACACACTACTTCTCAAGTGGTTATGGAAAGCGATGAACGGGCAAAACTCACTTTATAAAGAGGCAAATGATCTCTTCATTGGCCACCCAAAAAATTTGCTAATTGAGTGTTTATGTTAGAGGGGATCAAATTTTATTGGGAGCAGGTTCACAAGCGCTCTTTGGCATGTCGACTGGGGAAGGGGTTTCTTGTCGGATTTGCTCGGAGTTGTACTCATTTGCACGAGATAAAAACATAACAGTGGCAGAATTCTTCAGTGAACAAGACCTCAATCGATCCTTTCATACTCCGCTATCTATTCAAGCTGCCAACTCACTTCAACAATTAATGCAATTCAATCCGGACCTCTCGACAGCGGGGTCACCCGATAAGATCATCTCTAAAATTGGAAGAAATGGCGTGTTTACAACCAAATCGGCATTCGAGAGACTCAACTCGGGACCGCTAAAAAAATGTGTTTATTCACTCATTTGGAAGTTGCCTATCCTACCTAAACTTAGGATTTTCATTTGGAAGTTATGTAGAGAAATCCTTCCTACACAATATTTCCTAATTAAGAGGGGGTGGCAAATAGTGAGCCGGTGTTCGCTTTGCAAACGGAGTCAGGAGACCGTTAATCACATCTTGCTCGATTGCCCCGTTGCAATTCAAGCTTGGACTCATTGGAGGAACGCCGGAAGAGTTGGTGATAACGTTTTGGTACAAAAGAAGAATCTTCAGAGGTTCGGTAGTCTCTTCTATTATATTCTTTCTATTCGAACTATGGAAAGAGGGGTGTCAGAGATTATTTCGAGATGTCGGGGTACCATCCAGTCTCATAGCAGCCCGGGCTCTAGCCGAATATAATTGTTGGGAAAGAAGAAACTATACTTAATTGAGAGCATGTCTTTTTTCTTTCTTTCATTATGTTATAATTTTTATTTAATTGGTCACTTTGTGAAATTGATGTACTTAAGTGTGACTTATAAGGGGGTAATCACAGGAGCATCTCGCCCTAAATAGAAATTTGTAAATGGGGGTTTTATTTTCCCACAAGTGACTTATGTTTTGTATTAATGAACTTTTTTATCTAATGTAATTATTGGATGAGAGGTTTTATGAACCCTCCTCAATTCATTCAAAATAAAATAAATAAATGTGCATCATCATATATGAAACTGAAATATGTAAAGACTTATGATAGAAGTTTTCATTTCCCTATAAATAGCTAAGTATCTAATTCAACATATATTCATTCTCTCATTTCTTGATGCATTCTACACACGGAGTATAAGATACTCATTCCATAAAAGGAAAGAGTTGCATATGATGCAATTGGAAAGTGTTCCAACCTAAATAGTTGACCAATAAGGGTTGTGCTGGAGTGCACTTACTGCTCAATGAAATATGGATCTTGACTCACTATGAAACTTCATTTAATTGAAGTTTCCGAATCAATACTACTGAAGGTGTATGATTTGAAGAAAAATAGTGGGAGTATAATATATGAAACAAAATTAGAATAATTCTAATTTTGAATAAAAACTTTACATAGCGATCATAAACCTATCTGAATAGACATTTGCTTATTCCTTTTGTTCTACGATATATATCTTGATCACAAGCCATGGAAGTATGTCATCCTTGAGTTTGATCAAAGTCTATTTCCTGATCGAGAATTAGACTGAGTAAATACAAAATGATAATAACAACACATGTTAATCCATTTTGAGCATGGCCATGCATTTCCTTCAGTCCTAGTTCATCAGGGGGCCCAGAGATATCTCCCTCATGACGAGAGGAACAAATCCCATCTTGGTCACTCACATTCCTCATCATGATTCAGTGCATACCTAATGATGACCCTAATGATCATCCCTTTACGGATGACGTAGGATCATATTAAAGTATGCAGTTCCACATACAGGAATCCATGGTGACCTCAGGTCGTAGGGACAAGCACACTATTCATATGAGAATTACTAATGACATATACCATGCATATTCTCATAGTGTGGTCAGTCCAGTACGTGTTCTCCAACACGTACCTATATTCCAGGCTTGACATCTCTATGTCCATGATCAGCAGAACATGATCATCCAGCCTGCGAATATACTAGTGTGGATATGTAGCTTCTTACCTGAAGTATGTCTATCTCTATAAACATCCTACATATCACTAGGGACAATTTAGAATGTCCTTCGTTGGTTCACATTTCTACTATCAGAATCACATATTCTGATGACGTGAACCCGAAGTGTCATTCTTGGTTGATATAAGATTTACATTCACAACCCATACACACAGATATATAAGAAACTACCTTTATTGAATAAATAATGTCTTAATACATAATTCATTTCCTAGCACAAATACATTTGGCCTAGGGCACTAATCCTACAGTCTCCCACTTGCACTAGGCCAATTCTAAGCATCTTATGCCCATAGACCTAACATGACCCTCATGCTTCGCTTGCGGGAGTGGTTTAGTTAATGGATCGGCGACATTGTCGTCCGATGGCAGTCTACACATTTTAACATCACCCCTTTGTATGATCTCTCTGATTAGATGGAATCATCGTAGTTTGTGCTTGGACTTTTGGTGAGACCTCAGTTCCTTTACTTCTGCGATCGCTTAATTGTTGTCACAATATAGATCCACTGGTTCCGAGATGCTCAGAACTACTCTTAGTTCCTCCAAAAAGTTCTTTATCCAAACAGCTTCTTTAGCCACTTCTGCAGCGGCTATATACTCTGCTTCCGTTGAAGAATTTGCTACGGTACATTGCTAATAACCTGATTGCGATCTAAAGTCGTCTGAGTCTGTCTGGAAGCCTGCGTCGGTGTAACCCTTTACAACGAGCTGGTCTTCCATACCTCCATAGACTAGGAACAGGTCCTTAGTTCTTCGTAAGTACTTAAGGATTCTTTTAACAGTTCTCCAGTGACTTTCACCTGGATTAGACTGAAACCTTCTTGTTGCGCTCAATGAGTATGACACATCTGGTCTACTACATATCATGGCATACATCATAGATCCTATAGCCGAAGCATATGGGATCTTATTCATGACACATCTGGTCTACTACATATCATGGCATACATGATAGATCCTATAGCCGAAGCATATGGGATCTTATTCATGCGTCTCCGTTCCTGCCCACTTGTAGGACACTGTGTCTTACTGAGAGAAACGCCATGTGACAAGGGCAAAAATCCTTTCTTGGATTCTTGCATTCTGAACGATTTCATGACCTTGTCTATGTATGTACTCAGACCTATAAGCCTTCTAGATCTATCTCTATAGATCCTGATTCCTAGCACGTAGGAGGCTTCTACTAGGTCTTTCATCGTGAAATTATCTCCCAACCATTTCTTGACGTTCAATAATGTTGGTACGTCATTTCCCATGAGTAATATGTTATCTACGTAAAGCACCAGGAATACTACTGTGCTCCCACTGAACTGCATGTAAACACAAGGCTCACCTTCACTTTTGGTAAAACCAAAACTTTTGATGACTTCATCAAAATGAAGGTTCCAACTTCGAGACGCTTGCTTCAATCCATAGATGGATTTCTGAAGCTTGCAAACCTTACCAGAATTCTTAGGATCGACAAAACCCTCGGGTTGCATCATATGCACGTCCTCGGTCAGATTTTCATTTAGGAAAGCTGTTTTGACATCCATTTGCCATATTTCATAGTCATAATATGCTGCTGTGGCTAATAGAATTCTGATAGATTTAAGCATAGCTACAGTTGAGAAAGTTTCATCATAGTCTATACCATGAACTTGTTTGAAACATTTCGCCACAAGCCTAGCTTTGTAGGTTTGTACCTTTCCATCCACGTCAGTCTTCTTCTTGAAGACCCACTTACATCCGATGGTCTTCAAGCCGTCGGATAGGTCAATCAAATTCCAAACTTAATTGTCTTTCATGGATTGCATCTCGGCTCTCATGGCCTCTAACCATTTCTGAGAGACTGGACTCTTCATAGCATCTTGGTAGGACGTGGGTTCATCATCTATGAATGTCACATCATCATCATTAGACACGAGAAATCCGTATCTCTCGGGCCCATGATGAATCCTACTAGATCTATGTTGAGTCTGTTGTGTTTCAAGCTCGCCAACTCTTTGAGAGCTTGTTTGGTCTTCCGTCACAGCATCTGTAATTGTAGGTGAGTCTCGAATTTCTTCGAGTTGTACTTTACTCCCACTGCTTTTCACGGAGACAAATTCTCTTTCTAAGAAAGCACCATTGCGGGAAATAACATTTTGTTTTCCGATGGGTTGTAAAAGTAATATCCCCTTATCTCTTTAGTATATCCCATGAACAGACACTTATCGGATTTGGGTCCGAGCTTATCGAAAGCTTGACGTTTGACGTAAGCCTCACATCCCCAAATCTTAAGAAAAGATAACTTGGGGCTATTCCCCGCCCATATCTCATATGGTGTCTTTTGAACCGCCTTTGATGGATTTTTGTTCAGTATGAATGCAGCTGTCTCAAGAGCATAACCCCAGAAAGACGTTGAAAGATTCGTTTGACTCATCATCGATCTAACCATGTCCAATAAGGTTCGATTCCTCCTTTCGGACACTCCATTCCACTGAGGAGTTCCTGGAGGATTCAGTTGTGAAACTATTCCACATTCTCTGAGATGATCCTCAAATTCCTGACTCAGATATTCGCCTCCTCGATCAGCTCGAAGTGCTTTAATCTTCTTGCTAAGTTGTTTTTGTACTTCGTTCTTAAATTCTTTGAACACTTCAAAGGATTCAGACTTGTACTTCATTAGGTAGACATAACCATATCTACTGAAGTCGTCCGTGAAAGTTATGATACCCACCTCTAGCCGGCGTACTCATTGGTCCACATACATCAGTGTGTATGAGTTCTAATAAGTCATTGACCCTTTCACCAACTTTTGTGAAGGGTTTCTTAGTCATCTTGCCAAGTAAACAAGACTCGCACGTCTCAAATGATTCCAAATCAAAAGAGTCTAAAAATCCATGAGAGTGGAGTTTAGAAATGCGTTTCTCATTTACATGGCCTAAGCAACAGTGCCAGAGGTATGTCGTATTTGAGTCATTCGGTTTAAATCGTTTAGTGTTAATGTTATATATGGACTTATAATTCTCTTTCTTAAGATCTAGCACGTGAAGACCTCTTTCTAATAGAACATTTCCATAGAAAAGATTATCCTTTAAGATAGAACAATTATTATTCTCAATAATAAATTTATAACCATCCAAAGCTAGAGTAGAAATAGAAATAATATTTCTGCTTATAGCAGGTACAAAATAACAATTATTAAGTACTAGTACAAGTCCACTAGGCAAAGTCAATAAATAAGTTCCTACAGCTAATGCAGCAACTTTTGCTCCATTTCCCACACGTAGGTCGACTTTGCCCTTAGCTAATCTTCTACTCCTTTGTAGTCCGTGCACATCATTACAAATGTAAGTACCACATCTGGTATCTAATACCCAAGATTTAGGAGTGAGTAAATTAGTTTCCATAAAAAAAATACCTGAAGCGGTAGTTACACTACCCTTCTTGATTTCGTCCTGATAGAGTTTGCAGTTTCTCTTCCAATGGCCAACCTTGTTGCAATGGAAGCAAACACCATCCGTGTCTTTCTTGATCTTAGGTTTAGGCATCACCTTGCCTTTACCTTGCAAAAATCAGCATAGTTCCGGTTGCAACAGAACAGTTCCGTTGCCAACGGAAGTTCCGTTGCCAATGGAACTGTTCCGTTGGCAACAAAACTCAGCCAATTTCCCGACAGCCAAGTTTTCAGCTTAGGAAACCCTATTCCGTTGCCGTTGGGAACGGATAAGCGTTGTAATTAGGGTTTTAGTTATGGTAACTAAGCAATCCTTCGCCTCCCTCTCTAGTATAAATAAAGGGGCCGTTCCCCTCTATTAGACACACATTACAGAGCCTCCAGGCTGCCGTAATACAGAGAGAAAGAGAGAGAGCCTCCTGAAAGTATTTTCGGACTCGTCTAGCCGAGTCCGGTTATTCCGACTATTCGAAGTTCCAAGTGGATACGAGTAGAGGTCTTCTGCTTTGAAGACTAGCGAGCGATCTGTTTCTTTACCCTAGGAGAAGCAAGGAGTTCGTTCGAGTTGAGCTTTAGGAGCACGAAGGAGAAGGAAGCAAGACGGAAGTTCGTTCAGACCAACATCTGCTTCTCTCTCCCGGATCAGGAAGATCCGAAGTATAAATTTTAATAGCATAATCTCGTACTTTTATTCCCTTAACGATGATCCTAGGGAGGGTTGAACCCGTCGGTTCCGCTGCGCATGTAACGTACATGGCTACGGGTTTCCCAACAGTGGTATCAAAGCGTTCGTTAAGGAAATAATCATCGATTATATTTAAAATTTAGTAAATTCTAGTATAATAAATTTTACGGTTTTGAAAATATTATTTCAAAACATCACGGAAATAGTTTAGAGGAATATAATATTGGATATTATGATTTTCTAGAGTTTCGAAAAAATAGTTTTTCGGAATCTGTTTTGGAAACGGAAGTAAAATAAAAGGAAACAGAATTTTCAGCGTTATTCTACTCCGAACGGAATAGTTCCGTTCAGAACGGAATAGGTAGAATTTCTGTCGGAGATTTTCAGCGCTGATTCCATTCAGAACGGAATGGTTCCGTTCCGAATGGAATAAGGCTGATTTTGTAAGAAACCCTAATTTTTGTTATACAAGGAATTTAATTTATATAAATATGGTATGAGCCTTAGATCTGTGATTGTTCTGTGATGTAATCTTGTGTGTGAATGCTTGTATTTTATTTAATATCTATGGCAACCTGTGAGTTGTCCAAAGTTGTAATTATGGCAACCAGTGAGTTGTCCAAAATTGTAAACTACCTTTTCTAGCAATAGGATAGTTAGGAAAGATATTATATCAAGACTAGACGAGGATCTTGGCGCAATCTTCGGAAGATGACATTGGATCTTCGCACACATACAACGAAGGGTTCGTTGAAGATTCACTTACAATCTAGAGATAGATTTAGAATTAGGAACCTCATGATCGCTCGTGAGGATTAGGCTCATACTATATTTATCTTGTTTCTGTGATGTTTATATTATGAATCTAAAACAAAATCCTTCAGAATGTTAAGTAAGGAAGTGCCCCCCATGTCACTGAATCCCTCGGTACTTAGACAATCTTCCATGTGGGTCATGCCAAAGCTGAGCATCTGGGGGATTGTCTTGTAAAGGAAGGTACGCGGGAAATGGCGTCCAGCAAGGGTCATGCCAAAGCTGAGTGTGCTGGATTCCATTTCGCCGATAATCATACATGGTTAAACTTAACTGAGCAAGCAAGTCGGACTTGGGCTCAGGACACAAGATGGGATAATACACCGGGCATATGATGCTCATTCCATAAAAGGCAAGAGTTGTATATGATACAATTGGAAATGTTCCTACCTAAATAGTTGAGAAATAAGGGTTGCGCCAAAGCGCACTTAGTGCTCAATGATGTACGGATCTTGACCCACTATGAAACCTCATTTAATTGAAGTTTCCGAATCAATACTACTGAAGGTGTTTGATTTGAAGAAAAATAGTGGGAGTATAATATATGAAACAAAATTAGAATATAATTTTAAATAATAAACTTTACATTGCATATTAAACTTGTAGAATGATTTCGAAATTTACGGACTTGCGATCTATCCTTGAGAAGGATAAGCACGATGGCACAAACTTCCATGAATGGTTCAAGACTCTGAGAATTGTTCTCAAGAGTGAAGCAAAGTTGTATGTCCTTGAGACACCCATCCCAAATCCACCGCCTTCGACCATTTCTAGAGTTGTTCAAGATACTTATCAGAAGTGTATTGACGATTCTAATGAAGTAGCCTGGATGATGTTAGCAGGAATGAAACCTAAGCTTCGGAAGCAGATAGGTTTCATGGATGCCTATGATATGATCAAGGCGCTTAAGGAAATGTTCCCAAAGCAGACTAGTATTCAGCGCTGCAAGGTCACCAAGTTATTAATCAAGAGGAAGATGGCTCATGGCTCCTCTGTGGATACTCATGTGTTCAAGATGAGAAGTCACATTGATTACTTAGAGAGACTTGGTTGACTATTCCAAGGGAATTCGCGGTTGATATGATTCTTGGATCGCTTCATCCGAGCTTTGATTTGTTCATTACTGAATATCATAAGCATCGGATGGAGATGACGGTCACGAAAGTGCATAAGATGCTTAAAGAGGCAGAGAAGGACATAGAGGCAAAAGTTGTGATTGATGCCCTCAGGATTGAAAGGGAAAGGGAGTTGAAGCCGCATGGGAGAGCTGGATCAAGAGTAAAGGCAAGGAGTTGCCTAAACCTGAGAAATCAGAAGAAGTGATTGCATATTCTATACGTGATCACTGGAGACCAGGATGTAAGATATGTCAAGAAGAAGAATCAATGGCTGCCATTTCAGGTATTCCTCTTTCTAAATCTCTACTTGGATATTGGATATTCACTGTAATTCTCACATTTTGAATGTGCAGGATATTACTCAGAAGTAGGAGATTAGCTAGAGAAGAAGTCAACTTACAAGTGGGGAATGAAGCAAGAGTTGCTACATTAGCTCTAGGATTTTATTGACTTAGCCATTGTGGACTTGTAATGAAATAAATGTTATTTCGACATTAGCGTTAAAATGGTTGTAAAATTTATTATTTGGAATAATAAAATTTTCCTAGATTTGTCTATTTGAAATGTTCACTTTGAAAATAACATTTATATGCTAAATAATAAGTCCATTGATTTCATACTTCTAGCAATGTCATTTAAGTCACAAAATAAGAATCGCATTTCTAAAACACCACCCTATGTAGAAAGTTTGACTCACTGGATTTAGGATCAATTGAGACGTGCAAATTTTATTTATCGAACAGGATGACAAGAATAGGCAACCATCACGAAGTTGATGGGTTAGTTTGTTGAATCTCATGCATATAGATGCATGAGAGACAAAAAGCAAGCCGGCTAGAAATAAAGAATATCAGAATTTCATAAATAACCTTCATGTCCTACTAGCGGGAAATATATGCCTATTAGATTATAGAAATTTACATTGAAAACTTGTAATGTCTACTATTGATCTCTATCATTAGTCAAGAATCTTATGAAACATGTACTTGAATCCTTGTAGCTTTAGTATGAGCGATTCTTTGTTCACAACATAGATTGTCAGGCTCTAAGAGCACTCGGGACTACTCCTAGTTCCAATATCAAGTTTTGATCAAAGCATACCTATTGTCCGCTTCTAAAGCAACAATATGGTCTTGTTTCAGTTACAGTACCTTATTTGGAACTCTTTCCAAATTACTATATTCAAAATAAATGAATTGCGATAATTATCCATGTTAGGAAAGTGTAATCTCTTACCACTACCTAGCTCCTCATAGATCGGGATATTTTAGTTCTTCATAAGAACTTAGACATTTATTCTAGTCATCAAATGACGATCATTTGCTCTCTCATGCTCCAAGCATATTGTACAATACATTGTATGGCTTGAAGAATCTTATTCATCCCGTTATCAAGAACTGTTTCTTGTATAACCTTTCAATAAACGGATGATAAGCGCATGTCTTCATTATATGAACATCGTAGGCAAGAGTGCTTTCTTGCATATTGAACTCATTCAATATATATTGTTGAAAGCATAGAATCCAATTCATGTGCCTTTCATTGTTCATATTAGTGCCACAAACAAGAACTCTTTCTTTCATATTGAATATTCAATATATGGTTGAAGGTATAAAATCTAATTCTTATAACCTTTTATTGTTCATGTGAATGTCATAAGCAAGAACACTTTCTTGCATGTTGAACATTTCAACGTATGCCTGAAAGTATAGAATCTCATTCATTTATCTCTTCATCATTCATATGAACACCATGAGCAAGAACATTTCTTGCGTATTGAATTCTTTCAATATTTTAGTAATGTACTTTATCTTACAACCATAAGTCTACATAGACTTCAACTCCCAATTATTAGGATGGTAAAGGTTCTTTATTGTAGCACTAGAAAACTGTCATACTCCCACTGAATTTCTTGAAACTGATGTGGTCTTATCTATTTTGACAAATCTAAATTCTGCATTTACTTTGTCAAATAAACTCAGTCTGAGGTGCTTGCTTTAATCCATTCATGGATTCGAAGACTGTTAACTTTCCAGAATTTTTGGGATCATAAAACTCTTACCATGTATCGAAGATACATCCACAGTAAATTTCCTATAAAGGAATGTGAGTTTTATATCTCTGTTCCATCATTCACAATCGCATTGTGCTATGGAAGTTAGAATTCATAATAGCAACAAGTGAGGAAGTCTTTTACTATAGCCCATACTCTAGCAACTTTCTTTGCTATTTATAAATTAACCATGCAATGGTCATCAAGCCATTGGATACTCCAACAAAGTTCCAAACTTGACTGGGTCGCATCTCAGTTCTCATGGTCCAACCATTGATTCTTCACAGTCTCCGAGATTCTTATAGGTTTATACTCTTGCTTATACTAAACACTGAATATCATAAGGTTCAAAAGGACACCATATGTGATATAGGTTTCAGATAGTCCCAAGTTGTCTTTAAAGTTTGAAGTACGGCTCGTGTCAAAAGGTTTGACAGTGTCAACACAACCATCTTTCTGGAATATCAGCTCGATATTGTTTTACATCCATTATGAGTTCAAATTGTTTGCTAGTCATAATTCAGTCTTCTTTAAAAGACATCTCATCTCCTAAAGAAGCAGAGGGAGTGTAATACATCTCGAAAGGTTCGAGGTCCACATACTAGTGATGAACCATTAATGAGGCTATCAAGTAGTTGATAAGGCTATATTTGAAACATAAGGTCCTCCTCATAGACCTGGTAGACATTAGGCTGAGAGATATGATCTCACATTAGACTGAATCTTATCCAATAAGTTTCATCTTCTTCTTTATGTGCACATCGTGAGATGCTGCATATAGAATTAATTGTGAAACCCTTTTCACAATTTTTAAGATAATTGTCAAACTATTGACTCAAATACTTGCCACTTCGATCTGATTGAAGTGTTCTTATTATCTTGTCAAGGCGATATCGAATTTCATTCTTAAATACTTTGAATATTTCAAACATTTTATGTTTCATTAAGTAAACCTTTTACTTAGAACACTTTAATATGAAATTCTGATATTCCTTATTTCTAGCCGACTTGCCGTTTTGTCTCTCATGCATCTATATGGATGAGACTCAACAAACTAACCTATCAACTTTGTAATGGTTGCCCATTCTTGTCATCTTGTTCGATAAATAAAATCCGCACGTCTCAATTGATCCTAGATCCAATGAGTCTAACATTCCACATAGGGTGGAGTTTAGAAATACGATTCTCATTCTATGACTTAGATGACATTGCTAGAAGTATGGAATCAATGGATTTATTATTTAGCATATAAAGGTTATTTTTCTAAGTGAACATTTCAAATAGACAAATCTAGGAAAATTTTATTATTCCAAATAATAAACTTTACAACCACTTTAACGCTAATGAAGAAATAACATTTATTTCATTACAAGTCCACAATGGCTAAGTCAATAAAATCCTAGAGCTAATGTAGCAACTCTTGCTTCATTCCCCACTTGTAGGTTAACTTCTCCTCTAGCTAATCTTCTACTTCTGAGTAATATCCTGCATATTCAAAATGTGAGAAGTGGATATCCAACATCCAAGTAGAGATTTAGGAAGAGGAATACCTGAAATGGCAGCCATTGATTCTTCTTCTTGACATATCTTACATCCTCCTCTCTAGTGATCACGCATAGAACATGCAATCATTTTTTTCAATTCCTCAGGTTTAGGCAACTCCTTACCATCACTCTTGATCCAGCTCTCCCATGCTGCTTGTCTATTCAACTCCATTTCCCTTTCAATCCTGAGGGCATCAATCACAACTTTTGCCTCTATGTCCTTCTCTGCATGTTTAAGCATCTTATGCAATTCACTGATCGTCGTCTCCATCCGACGCTTATGATATTCAGTAATGAACAAATCAAAGCTCGGAGGAAGCGATCCAAGAACCACGTCAACCGCGAATTCATAGGCAAACCAAGTCTCTCTAAGTAATCAATATGACTCCTCTTCTTGGACACATGAGTATCCACAGAGGAGTCATTAGCCACATCTTGGTCTTGATTAATAACTTGGTGACCCTGTAGCGTTGAATACTAGCTTGCTTTCGGAACATTTCCTTAAGCCCCCTCATCATATCATAGACATCCATAAAACCTATCTGCTTCCAAAGCTTAGGTTTCATTCTTGCTAACATCATCCAGGCTACTTCATCAGACTCATGAATACACTTCTGATAAGTGTCTTCATCGACTCTAGAAACGGTCGAAGGCGATGGATTTGGGATGGGTGTCTCTAGGACGTACAACTTTCCTTCACTCTTGAGAACAATTCTCAGAGTCCTGAACCATTCAGGAAAGTTTGTGCCATTGAGCTTATCCTTCTCAAGAATAGATCGCAAGTCCGTAAATTTTGAACTCATTCTACAAGTTTAATATGCAGTGAAAAGTTTATTTTTATTTAAAATTAGAATTATCCTAATTTTGGTTCATATATTGTACTCCCACTATTTTCTTCAAATCAAACACCTTCAGTAGTATTGATTCGGAAACATTCAACTGAGTGAAGTTTCATAGTGAGTCAAGATCCTTATTTCATTGAGCAGTAAGTGCGCTCCAGCACAACCCTTAATGCTCAACTATTTAGGTAGAAACACTTTCCAATTGCATTATATGCAACTCTTGCCTTTTATGGAATGAGTATCTTATACTCAGTGTATTATCCCATCTTGTGCCCTGAGCCCAGGTCTGACTTGCTTGCTCAGTTAAGTTTATCCATGTATGAGTATCGGCAAAGCCGTTTCCAGCACACTCAGCTCAGGCATGACCTGTGCTACTCACTACTTCCCGCGTGTCCTTTTTCAAAGACAATCCCCCCACATGCCCAGCTCTGGCATGACCCATGTGGAAAACTGTCTGAGGTACCAAGGGTTACAGTGACATGGGAGGCACTTCATTACTTAAAATTCTGAAGGATTTTGTTTTAGATTTATAAATATAAACATCACAGAAACAAGTTAAATACAGTATGAGCCTATTCCTCACGAGTGATCATGAGGTTCCTAATCCTAGATCTTTCTCTAAATTGCAGGTGAATCTTCAACGAAACCTTCGTTGTGTGTGCGAAGATCCAATGCCATCTTCCGATGATTGCGCCAAGATCCTTGCCATGTAGTCTTGATATAATATCTTTCCTAACAACTATTGCTAGATAAAAAAAAAGTAATTTACAACTTTGGACAACTCACTGGTTGCCATAGATATTAAATAAAATTACAAGCATTCACACCTAAGATTACGACACAGAACAATCATAGATCAAAGGCTCATACCATATATAAATAAAAATTCCATGTATAACAAAAATTAGGGTTTTCACAAAATTCAGCCTTATTTCGTTGAGAATGGAACTATTCCGTTCTCAACCGAACATGCGCTAAAAAACTGAGAATTTCCTGTGTTATTCCTTTCTCAATGGAACTATTCCGTTGGGAACGGAATGGTGCTGGAAAATTCGTTTTCCAATTGTTTTAGTTCCGTTTCCAAAACAGATTTCGAAAAACTATTTCTCGAAACTCTAGGAAATCATAATATCCAATATTATATTCCTAGAAACTATTTCCGTGATGTTTTGAAATAATATTTTCAAAACCCTAAAATTTATTATACTAGAATTTACTAAATTTTTAATATAATCGACGATTATTTCATTAGAGAACACTCTGATGCCACTGTTGGGAAATACGTAGCCATATACGTTACATGTGCAACAGAACCTACGGGTTTAACCCTCCCTAGGATCATCGTTAAGGGAATAAAAGTACGAGATTAACTATTAAATTTTATACCTCGGATCTTCCTGATGTGGGAGATTACAGCGGATGTAGGTTTGAACTGCTACATCTCGCTTCCTTCTCCTTCGTGCTCCTAAAGCTCGACTCGAACGAACTCCTTGCTTCTCTTAGGGTAAAGAAACTGATCGCTCGCTAGTCTTCAAAGCAGAAGACCTCTACTCGTATCCACGTCGAACTTCAAATCGTCAGAATAATCGGAATCGGCTAGATGAGTCCGGAAATACTTTCAGGAGGCTCTCTCTCTCTTTCTCTCTGTGTTACGGCAACCCGGAGGCTCTGTAATGTCTCTTTAATAGAGGGGGACTGCCCCTCTATTTATACTAGAGAGGGAGGTGAAGGATTGCTCAGTTATCATAACCAAAACCCAAATTTCAGCACTTATTCCGTTCACAACGGCCCCCTGATGAACTAGGACAGAAGGAAATACATGGCCATGCTCAAAATGGATTAACATGTATTGTTAATATCATTTTGTATTTACTCTGTCTAATTCTCGATCAGGAAAGAGACTTTGATCAAACTCAAGGATGACATACTTCCATGCCTTGTGATCAAGACATATATCATAGAACAAAAGGAACAAGCAAACGTCTATTCAGATAGGTTTATGATCGCTGATCATTTCATTTAACATGGATAGTCATGACATCAGTCTAGAGGTTACTCATTACTTACGATCTTTAGAAGATCGTTGACAGCGTTAAATGGAACCGACACGGTCATACATTGAACTCCATTCGTACAGGATGAATATGCCTCAAAACAGTTATACATATGATGTATAAATTGGTGAACGAAATAATCAATTATTGGATAATTGATTGAACAAAACAGTGCCATTCTGTTGGCAACGGAATAGTTCCGTTCCAAACGGAATAGATACAGAAACTGTAATAACCTTAGCTGTCAAGTATTCCGTTATGGAAATACCTATTCCGTTGGCAACGGAATAGGCGCAGATAGGGTTTTTAGTTATGGTAACTGAGCAATCGTTCGGCTCTCTCTCTAGTATAAATAGAAGGGCAGAGTCTCTCTATTTGATACACAATTCAGAAGCCTTAGAGGCCGTCTAATACACAAAAATAGAGAGAGAGAGAGTTTTGAGTTATTTTGAGAAAGTATTTTCGGACTCGTCTAGCCGAGTTAAGTTATTTCGTGCGTCTGAAGATCGACGTGGATACGAGTAGAGCTCTTCTGCTTTGAAGACTAGAGAGCGATCAGTTTCTTTACCCTAGGAGAAGCAAGGAGTTCGTTCGAGTCGAGTTTCAGGAAGGAGAAGTTGCGCGTCAGAAAAAGTTCAGACCTACATCCGTTCTTCGTCTAGCGGATCAGGAAGATCCGAGGTATAAATTTTAATAGTTAATCTCGTACTTTTATTCCCTTAACGATGATCCTAGGGCGGGTTAAATCCATAGGTTCCGCTGCGCATGTAACATACATGGCTATGGACTTCCCAACAGTGGTATCAGAGCGTTCGTTAAGGAAATAATCGTCGATTACATATTTAAAATTTAGTAAATTCTAGTATAATAAATTTTAGGGTTTTGAAAATATTATTTCAAAACATCACGGAAATAGTTTCTGGGAATATAATATTGGATATTATGATTTCCTAGAGTTTCGAGAAATAGTTTTTCGAAATCTGTTTTGGAAACGGAACTAAAACAAAATGAAATATGAATTTCCAGCACGTCTTTGTTCCCAACGGAATAGTTCCGTTGAGAAAGGAATAAAGCAGGAAATTCATGATTTTTCAGTGATGGTTCCGTTGAGAACGGAATAGTTCCGTTCCAAACGGAATAATGCTGATTTTGCGAGAAACCCTAATTTTTGTTATACATGGAATTTAAATATACAAATATGGTATGAGCTTTAGATCTGTGATTGTTCTGTGACGTAATCTTGTGTGTGAATGCTTGTAATTTTATTTAATATCTATGGCTACCAGTGAGTTGTCCAAAGTTATAATTATGGCAACCTGTGAGTTGTCCAAAATTGTAAATTACCTTTTATTCTAGCAATAGGATAGTTGTTAGGAAAGATATTATATCAAGACTACAAGGCAAGGATCTTGGCACAATCTTCGGAAGATGGCATTGGATCTTCGCACACACACAACGAAGGGTTCGTTGAAGATTACTCCTGCAATCTAAAGATAGATCTAGGATTAGGAACCTCATGATCGCTCATGAGGAATAGGCTCATACCATATTTAACTTAGTTTCTGTGATGTTTATGTTTATAAATCTAAAACAAAATCCTTCAGAATGTTAAATAAGGAAGTGCCCCCCATGTCACTGAAGCCCTCGGTGCTTAGATAGTCTTCCATGTGAATCATGCCAAAGCTGAGCATATGGGGGATTGTCTTTGTAAAGGAGGGTATGCGGGAAATGGCGTCTAACATGGGTCATGCCAAAGCTGAGTGTGCTGGACTCTATTTCGCCGATAATCATACGTAGTTAAACTTAGCTCAGCAAGCAAGTCGAACTTGGGCTCAGGGCATGAGATGGAATAATACACCGGGCATATGATGCTCATTCCATAAAAGGAAAGAGTTGTATATGATACAATTGGAAGTGTTCCTACCTAAATAGTTGTGTATTGAAGGTTGCGCCAAAGCGCACTTAATACTCAATGAAATACGGATCTTGACTCACTATGAAACTTCATTTAATCGAAGATTCCTAATCAATACTACTGAAGGTGATTGATTTGAAGAAAAATAGTGGGAGTACAATATAAGAAACACCAAAACAAAACAACCCCAATGAATAAATTATAATGGCACTTTACATTTTAACTTGTAGAATAATGGCAAACAATAACAATTCAACTGGGTTGAATTTGCGATCTATCCTTGAGAATGATAAGCTCAATGGGTCTAACTTCCTTGAATGGTTTAGAAACCTGAGAATTGTTCTCAAGGCTGACAATAAACTTTCACTCATTGAAGAACCTTACCTAGAGGAACCAACACAGGGAGCCGCAAGGGCTGTCCGGGACGCATATGCTAAATATGTCAAAAATGACACAGAGGTAGCTTGTCTCATGCTAGCGACCATGACCTCCGAGCTTCAGAAGTAACTGGAGGACATGGGTGCGCACGATATGATCGTGACTCTCAAGGAAATATTCCAATAGCAGGCTAGAGTTGAGCGCTACAAAGCAACCATCTCTTTAACTGATACGAAGATGGCTAAAGGTTTGTCTATGAGTGCTCATGTACTCAAGATGAAGAGTTACCTTGATCAATTGGAGAGGCTTGGTTCAGCTATGCCCAGAGAATTGGTTGTTGACATAATTCTCGGTTCGTTGCCTCCTAGTTTTAAGCAATTCATCATGAACTATAATATGCATCAGATGGAGAAATCCATCACCGAGTTGCATGGGATGTTTAAGAACGCACAAGAGGACATGAAGACAAATGTTGTTAAAGACGTCCTAATGGTTCACAAGAAGAAAGGTAAGAAGACTGGGAACAAGAGCAAGGGTAAAGGCAAGCTGTTGCCTAAACCTAAGATCAAGAAAGGCAAGGAGGGAGTTTGCCTCCATTGCAACAAGGTTGGCCATTGGAAGAGAAACTGCAAACTCTATCAGGACGAAATCAAGAAGGGTAGTGTGACTACCGTTTCAGGTATTTTTGTTATTGAAACTAATTCACTTACTCCTAAATCTTGCGTATTGGATACCGGATGTGGTACTCACATTTGTAATGATGTGCAGGGATTACAAAGGAGTAGAAGATTAGCTAAGGGCGAAGTCGACCTGCGTGTGGGAAATGGAGCAAGAGTTGCTGCATTAGCTATAGGAACTTATTTATTGACTTTACCTAGTGGACTTATATTAGTACTTAATAATTGTTATTTTGTACCTGCTATGAGCAGAAATATTATTTCTATTTCTAGTCTAGCTTTGCGAGTCTTGTTTACTTGGCAAGAGGACTAAGAAACCCTTCTCAAAAATTGGTGAAAGGGTCAATGACTTATTAGAACTCATACATACTGATGTATGTGGACCAATAAGTACACCAGCTAGAAGTGAGTATCGGTACTTCATAACTTTCAGGGACGACTTCAGTAGATATGGTTATGTCTACCTAATGAAGCATAAGTCTGATTCTTTTGAAGTGTTCAAAGAATTTAAAAATGAAGTACAAAATCAACTTGGCAAGAAGATTAAAGCACTTCGATCTGATCGAGGAGGCGAATATCTAAGTCAGGAGTTTGAAGATCATCTCAGAGAATGTGGAATAGTTCCACAACTGACTCCTCCAAGAACTCCTCAATGGAATGGAGTGTCTGAGAGGAGGAATCGAACCTTATTAGATATGGTTCGATCGATGATGAGTCAAACGTGTCTTTCAATGTCTTTCTGGGGTTACGCTCTTGAGACTGCCGCATTCATACTGAACAGGATTCAATCCAATGCGGTTCAAAAGATACCATATGAGATGTGGACGGGGAAAAGCCCCAAGTTGTCTTTTCTTTAAATTTTGGGATGTGA
Source organism: Juncus effusus (assembly GCA_027726005.1). NCBI lineage: Eukaryota > Viridiplantae > Streptophyta > Magnoliopsida > Poales > Juncaceae > Juncus > Juncus effusus. Next base: position 912,301 of record CM050900.1, on the reverse strand, counting down.
GACTCATGTCAAAACGTCAGTTTCCCGATAAACTCGGACCCAAATCTAATAAGTGCATGTTTGTGGGATATCCGAAGGAAACTAAAGAACATTACTTTTACCACCCATCGGAGAACAAAGTGTTTGTTGCTCGCAATGGAGACTTCTCGGAAAGAGAGTTTGTCTCTATGAGAAGCAGTGGGAGTAAAGTACAACTCGAAGAAATTCGAGACCCACCTATAGTCGCAGAACCTATGATGGAGCAACAAAGAAGCTCTCAAGGAGTTGGTGAGCTTGATACACAACAAACTCAACGTAGATCTAGTAGGATTCGACATGAGTCCGAGAGATACAGATTTCTCGTGTCTAATGATGATGATGTGACATTCATAGATGAACCCACATCCTACCAAGATGTTATGAAGAGTCTTGACTCTCAGAAATGGTTAGAGGCCATGAGAGCCGAGATGCAATCCATGAAAGACAATCAAGTTTGGAATTCGATTGACCCATCCGAAGGCTTGAAGACCATCGGATGTAAGTGGGTCTTCAAGAAGAACACTGACAAGGATGGAAAGGTACAAACCTACAAAGCAAGGCGTGTGGCGAAATGTTTCAAACAAGTTCATGGTATTGACTATGACGAAACTTTCTCACCTGTAGCTATGCTTAAATCCATCAGAATTCTATTAGCCATAGCAGCATATTATGACTATGAAATATGGCAAATGGATGTCAAAACAGCTTTCCTAAACAGAAATCTGACCGAGGACGTGCGTATGATGCAACCCGAGGGTTTCGTCGATCCTAAGAATTCTGGTAAGGTTTGCAAGCTTCAGAAATCCATCTATGGATTGAAGCAAGCGTCTCGAAGTTGGAACCTTCGTTTTGATGAAGTCGTCAAAAGTATTGGTTTTACCAAAAGTGAAGGTGAGCCTTGTGTTTACATGAAGTTCAGTGGGAGCACGGTAGTATTCCTGGTGCTTTACGTAGATGACATATTACTCATGGGAAATGACGTCCCAACATTATTGAACGTCAACAAATGGTTGGGAGATAATTTCTCGATGAAAGACCTAGGAGAAGCCTCCTACGTGCTAGGAATCAGGATCTATAGAGATAGATCTAGAAGGCTTATAGGTCTGAGTCAAAGTACATACATAGATAAGGTCATGAAACGGTTCAGAATGCAAGAATACAAGAAAGGATTTTTGCCCTTGTCACATGGCAATTCTCTCAGTAAGACACAATGTCCTACAGGTGAGCAGGAACGAAGACGCATGACTAAGATCCCATATGCTTCGGCTATTGGATCTACCATGTATGCCATGATATGTAGTAGACTAGATGTGTCATACTCATTGAGCGCAACAAGAAGGTTTCAGTCTAATCTAGGTGAAAGTCACTGGATAGCTGTTAAAAGAATCCTTAAGTACTTACGAAGAACTAAGGACCTGTTCCTAGTCTATGGAGGTACGGAAGACGAGCTCGTTGTAAAGGGTTACACCGACGCAAGCTTCCAAACAGACTCAGACGACTTTAGATCACAATCAGGTTATTTATTTTGCCTAAATGGAGACGCAGTGACATGGAAGATTTCCAAGCAATATACTGTAGCAGATTCTTCAACGGAAGCAGAGTATATAGCCGCTGCAGAAGCGGCTAAAGAAGCTGTTTGGATAGAGAACTTTTTGGAGGAGCTAAGAGTAATTCCGAGCATCTTGGAACCAGTGGATCTATATTGTGACAACAATGGAGTGATTGCATAAGCAAAGGAACCGAGATCTATCCAAAAGTCCAAGCACATACTGCGACGCTTCCATCTAATCAGAGAGATCATACAAAGGGGTGATGTTAAAATGTGTAGAGTGTCGTGGGACGACAATGTCGCCGATCCATTAACTAAACCACTCCCGCAAGCGAAGCATTAGGGTCATGTTAGGTCTATGGGCATAAGATGCTTAGAATTGGCCTAGTGCAAGTGGGAGACTGTAGGATTAGTGCCCTAGGCCAAATGTATTTGTTCTAGGAAATGGATTATGTATTAAGACATTATTATTTATTCAATAAAGGTTGTTTCTTATATATTTGTGTGTATGAGTTGTGAATCTTATATCAACCAAGAATGACACTTCGGGTTCACGTCATCAGAATACGTGATTCTGATAGTAGAACTGTGAACCAACGAATGACATTCTAAACTGTACCTAGTGATATGTAGGATGTTTATAGAGATAGACATACTTCAGGTAAGAAGCTACATATCCACACTAGTATATTCGCCGGCTGGATGATCATGTTCTGCTGATCATGGACATAGAGATGTCAAGTCTTGAATATAGGTACGTGTTAGAGAACACGTACTGGACTGACCACACTATGAGAATATGCATCGTATATGTCATTAGTGATTCTCATATGAATAGTGTGCTTGTTTCTACGATCTGAGGTCACCATGGATTCCTGTATGTGGAACTGTATACTTTAATATGATCCTACGTCATCCGTAAGGGGATGATGATTAGGGTCATCATTAGGTATGCACTGAATCATGACGAGGAATGTGAGTGACCAAGATGGGATTTGTTCCTCTCGTCATGAGGGAGATATCTCTGGGCCCCCTGATGAACTAGGACCGAAGGAAATGCATGGCCATGCTCAAAATGGATTAAAATGTGTTGTTAATATCATTTTGTATTTACTTAGTCTAATTCTCGATCAGGAAAGAGCCTTTGATCAAACTCAAGGATGACATACTTCTATGCCTTGTGATCAAGACATATATCATAGAACAAAAGGAATAAGCAAACGTCTATTCAGATAGGTTTATGATCACTGATCATTTCATTTAATATGTGTAGTCATGACATCAGTCTAGAGGTTACTCATGACTTACGATCTTTAGAAGATCGTTGCCAGCGTTAAATGGAACCTACACGGTCACACAATGAACTCCATTCGTACGGGATGAATATGCCTCAAAACAGTTATACATATGATGTATAAATTGGTGAACGAAATAATCAATTATTGGATAATTGATTGAACGAAACAGTACCTTTCCGTTGGCAACGGAATAATTCCGTTTCCAATGGAATAGATACGGAAACTGTAATAACCTTAGCTGCCAAGTATTCCGTTATGGAAATACCTATACCGTTGGCAATGAAATAGGCGCAGATTAGGGTTTTTAGTTATGGTAACTGAGCAATCGTTCGCCTCTCTCTCTAGTATAAATAGAAGGGCAGAGTCTCTCTATTCGACATACAATTCAGAAGACTTAGAGGCCGTCTAATACACAGAAATAGAGAGAGAGAGTTTTGAGTTATTTTCGGAAAGTATTTCCAGACTCGTCTAGCCGAGTTCGGTTATTCCGTGCATCTGAAGATCGACGTGGATAAGAGTAGAGGTCTTCTGCTTTGAAGACTAGCGAGCGATCAGTTTCTTTACCCTAAGAGAAGCAAGGAGTTCGTTCGAGTCGAGCTTCAGGAAGGAGAAGGTTGCGCGTCAGAAAAAAGTTCAGACTTACATCCGTTATTCGTCTCGCGGATCAGGAAGATCCGAGGTATAAATTTGAATAGTTAATCTCGTAGTTTTATTCCCTTAACGATGATCCTAGGGCGGGTTAAATCCATAGGTTCCGCTGCGCATGTAATGTACATGTTTATGGATTTCTCAACATCATCGTACTGACACACGAATTTTGTGAGAAAGGCGAGCCACGTGTCACCACGTGTCCTTTCGAGTTGCTTTGTGCGTTATAAGGGGTCAATGGAGGGGCTCTGCTGAATCAAAATGGAGAGTACTCACAGTACCTTCACACGTTTTTGCATGGATTGGCTGAAATTAGTTTGGAAGGTAAGAGATTTATTTACTTGTGCTTCGGTAAAAATGGAGAGGTCAAGTGGTTCTTTATATAGTTTTGAGCGGAATGGAGGGTCCGTTTATAATATAAATGGAGAGCTTCTTATTCAGAAAGTTGAAGAGAGATTAGCTCTGTACGCTGATGAGTGGGATGAGTAGCCCCTTGCCACATGTCAGCATTTGATTGGAAGACTTTGATCAATTTTTATCAGATTTTTATTCTCCGTTTCTGAGAGTTCTAGAAGGTCTTTTATTCACGAGATTGGTACCGTTGGATTCCTATCGTCGAGACCTTCGTGTTGACACCCCACAAGACCCTGTTTCGGAAAAGTTGACTTTTTGGTCAAAGGCGCTTTTCGCGTTTGACTTTTTGTATTTTTGTGGATTTTTGCGGTTTTGCTTGAATGATTGGTTGGAGAGGGTTGGAGATACGTGTGTAGGGTTTTTCACGGAGATTTGTGAAGAATTCGGCCATCTTTGGCCCAGAATTTGCAGATTGGCTCTTCATCCAGAGTTGACTTTCTCATCAAGTCCTCCAAATATTCTTTTCTTGGTCTTTTTACCTGAAAAATCACATAAAAGTGTATTAAAAGTTTCAAAAAATAATTTTTATTAATTTTAAACACTTTTACAACTTTTTATTTGATTTAAGGATGGAATTTATATGATAAAAACCCTAAAATTATGTATAAAAATACACATTACAACGGCTAGAATCCATCAGTTCCGTTCCGAACGGAAGACTTATGTTCTGAATGGAACATGACAGAAATTTTGCAAAAACAAGACAGGCAAGTTCCGTTCCAAACTGAACTATTACGTTCTAAACTGAAGTTCCGTTCCGAATTGAACTTAAATTGGCAGCCAAAACAAAAACCAAATTTTGACAGGAATTCTCTCTATAAATGTAAAACGAAAATACTCCAAAAATAAAGACTATTACAAGAAGAACGCATGAAGAAGGCTCCAAAACTTGAACACCAAGAATGCATCTTGAAAGCTTGAAATGCGATGCAATTCTCCGATGACTTCTAATCCTATCAAGATATAACTTTTGCACGTCGACTCGAATTTGGTAATTTCCTGATCTTATATAAGAAACTCAAACAAGATTAGTAATTATGCAGTTATTTTAGACATCATCAAACCGAGAACAATAATCTCCCATTTTTGATGATTTTCAAAACAATTTCGTAAAATGCAGAATTTTATATCTCCTACCTCTTTTTGAAACACAAACAAAAGGGATCGTCAAACGAGAGAGAGCAAAACTCTCCCTAAATAGATGCTCCCCCTGAATCCAATAATCCGTTAAAAAAAATATAACAACAAATAATTTTTGTATGTAAAAACTAAGTAATACAATTTAGGGTTTAACTAGATGTTTCAAATAGGTGTTTTTACAACAAATTTTTATAAAGACAAAGTTTTACATTTTGAAAAATCTATTTTATATTATTGAAATATACATATAATCTTTAAATGAAGTTCAAAAATGATAGTTTCTAAAAGAAAATCGAGTAGAAGACATAAAGCACCGAATGATAATTTATAATGAGTAAACAAAAATTAATCTTTGAACATGAATTACATAATCTCGACCAAGTATCAGATAGAATGAGAAGATGCTCATGACTTGGCGAAAATATTGTCAACTTCACACCAATTAGCCAACTTGATTGTTCCCGTCAAGTTGTCAAAATTTTCTGTATCTGAAACAAGAACTTTCTCGGCCCACAAGTCAGATCGGTCAAGGCAAACCTTGCAACTCCCCCCAGGAATATGGCTAATTGGGGCAAAATCGTAGTGTCTAAGTTCTTATTTTGCGCAAAGGGCAATCCAAAGAAATGTGACCAATTTTGCAACAATAATTGCAAAACGTACAAGTAGAACATGAGATCTTATCAATACTCTTTACGAAATGAAAATTGTAATGGTATGAAAATTCGGCTTTCCTAAATCTCGGATCGGTCAACCTGGCACTACAAATATTCTATTTTGAAAAGTTTTGTTATTAATGTGTTTTTGTGAAATATTTGGGAGCTCAATTTTCCGATCTATTAAATTGAATCTTTCTCAGGATATGTGTATTGACTATTTCATAAAAATAACCATTTGGACCTCTTTTATAAAGCCATTTAGTTGTGAAACTGAGGTTATTTTCATGACTTAACTCGAATCATGAAAATAATGAAACCTATTATTGTTGCTAATTCCAATTTTAAACTTTGAAGTTCGACTTTTAAATGACTTATTTCTATTCCAGTCATTATTATTTAATTTCATTTTTTTCAAATACTTTTAATTGTGCCTTGTACGGCTTTACCGAGGGCTCAGAATTGATTAGCTTTTGTTGAGTACTGATAAAAGATTCCCGAAATTTTATCCAACTCTTGTACTAGTTCTACCATTGGTCCAAATTCTACATTATTGTTTAAATTATTTGAACTTGGAACTTTTACCTCTTTTAAAACATAATCAAGAGTAGGGTCTAGAAATATCTCGTGACTCGTGTCATGGACTAATCCTGAAGATGATGCGTCGTCAAATGAGGATACCGCTGGAGGTGGAGGAGATAAAACTCATCCTTATTTGCAGAGCATCTCTTCATTGGCCCATTCACACACTTCATCCACATTGTCGAGTATCATAAAAGCAATGTTCGCCATTTTCGGGTCGGAGTCGGATTCCTATTCGGCGGAGTTGGAGGAATCGCTTGAGTAGCTCCTCGATTTCTTTTTCTTATCATTATGTCTTTTCTCACGTTTATCATCGCATTGTTCTTCTTGTCAGTCATCTTCTTTCTTGTTCCAAGGTACAAGCTCGGGGTGAAGCGTGTAATAGTTGTCCATCATTTGCCTCATCTTGTTGCTCTCTAAACAATATGACTTCTTGTTGTTGCTTCGATAGTTGTCATTAAAGCATTTATCTCATGCTCATAAATCACCAAAATATTTCATAAAAAACAACATCTCATCATCACGTGTGTCGATTGCCGGCATGGCTATGTCGATTGAGAGCCATTTTGATTGAGTTGGGATTCAGAGTTCCGAAAGAATCTGATTAAGGGACCAATCTCTTGCGTCGCCATCATCGTCTCCGACGAAACTCGAAGCACCTCCCAGCTTTGCGGCATAGCCCTGATCAATTTACCTATAACTCAAGGATTTATTACGGTCTCTCCTAAAACGGTAAATCCATTTTGAATATGTGACAAACGAGTATACATATCCTCAACAGATTCACCTTCGATCATCCAAAAATAGTCAAATTTTTTGTTCAAGTCCCATTAGTTTCGTCATTTTCATATGATGTTTCCCTCAGACCTGTTTAGGAGAGCTCTCTACATCTTATGGAAATTAAGACAACCATCCATTATAACTAACAAGATGTTTACCATGTTTGTGAGTATTAAGTTTTATATCATTATGTCAAGAGTTATACTGGTTTTAATTTTGTCATTATGAGTTGTGGTATCCTTTACAAATTCTTTGATAAAACCATTTCAACCAACTGATGAAGACCATATAGCTCGAAGACATTTACCATGCATCTCTTCCAAAGATTCCACCACTGAGTTCCTCCGTATAGAAAACATGTAGTCAATTCGTCGGAAGTGTCCCCATGGATCGAAAATACACATTGTTTCAAATTTGAATTCGAAATGGTCTGTATTCCCTCTTTGATACCAATTGTTGTTCGAATGCAGCCTAAAAGGAGGTTAAAGGCCCAGAACTATGCGGAAGGTGGATTTTGACTTTTAGGGTTTGTATTAATTAGATAATTAAAGAAATTATAAACAAAGAAAAGTAAGTAAAGGTACCGAACACCAAGACTTGTTGACGAAGTTTGGCAAGATAGTTGCATTTAGTCTTAGCTACCCATTGTCGCTAGTAGCCCTTGCTGGGTTCACAAGCTCCTACTCTCTGAGTATGCGTTTCGGCTCTTTATTCACTAATCTGAATAGCATTCATTACAAAATCCGAATCACCGATAACTTTACAGCAATCATAGCGATTCGGTGATACTAAACTTGATTTCTTTCAATCACCATCAACAACAAATAATCGATCCCTTGTCGGCTTTCCGTAAAATACTCGTTTGGCCGAGGACTTCCAAATACGTCGTAAGCTAAACCCGTACTGACGAATAACCAACCCGCAATGAATAAGGAAGGTATAGTAATGCTATGAATAACCCAGTATCGAATACTGGTAATAATATCAGCAAAAGAACGTTCTCCCGTGCTTCCAGACATGCTGACTCAATAACTCTCCTAATCTCACACAAAATTTAGAGTAATTTTGTTGAACATTTAAGAGAGAATTCTTACTTTTTAATATTGAAAAACTGGTGAGAAAAATGGTTTAGTGTTGCAGATAGAATTCTTACTTTTTAATATTGAAAAATGTGTATTAAAGGAGGAAACAACTGCCTCTCAAAAAAGGAAATATAGACAGTTCTGTTCCGAACTGAAGAGTTCCATTCGTAATGAAACTCAGAAATGGTAGAAAATCAATTCAGATTCAAAACAAAAGGCTAGAATCCTACAGTTCCGTTCCGAACGGAACATGACAGAAATTCCGTCAAAACAGGTCAGGCAAGTTCTGTTCCGAATGGAACTTAAATTGATAGCCCAAGGTAAAACCAAATTTTGGGCAAATTTGATCAATTTTGACATGAATTCTCTCTATAAATGTAGAACTGAGATACTCCAAAAACAAAGACTATTACTAGAAGAATACTTGAAGAAGGCTCCAATACTTGAATGCTAAGAATGCGCCTTGAAAGCTTGAAACGCGATGAAATTCTCCGATGACTCCTAATCCGATCAATATAGAACTTTTGCACGTCGACTCGAACTTGGTAATTTTGTTGATCTTATATGAGAAACTCAAACAAGATTAGTAATTACGAAATTGTTTTAAACATCATCAAACCGAGAATAACAATGACAGCTATATCAGTCTGGATCACGAGTGCGGTTTGTCTTGCCATGGGTGCTATTATCTCCTGGATTAGAACCGGATACCTCTTCTTACTCATGAAGTCGTAGCGTGAGGAAAATTCGGCTAACATCCTCCTACTTGAAAATCAAGGAAAAAGAAGATTAAATGAAAAGAAAATTCTGATGCCACAAGTTACAAAACTTTAATCTGCCTTGCCTCCCTGATAATGAAGCCAGAAAAACTTACGGTTTTCAACTACTCTTCAAATAACTCTTTTCTTAACTGAATTTGATCTCAAACGCACGATCTACATATAGTATTAAAAGGGTCTGAACCATAGGGAAGATCAGTTCAATTACTGTAACTTAGTTGTAGTTTGGACATAATAGATTAAGTTTTGGTTCAAACAATTTAATTAAAACTATTTTTAAAAGAAAAAAGAACCAGAAAAAAAACAAAAATTGATCGCTTCTAATGTATCAGCTTAAGATATTTGTAGCACTTATAAGTTCTTCCAAAGTCATGAATTTCTAAAATATCAAAAATATTGATTTGTTCTTGATTCTTTCATGTTTTTATACTGTCATTATTTAGTGTGTTGATAGACTTCCAAAATATCAACTGTGCCAAATGAGTTATCTGGGTTTCGAATTTGGAACCTCTCCCAAAGTTTAGAAAGTGTCTACCGCTTACGCTAACAACATTCTCGATTCTTTCATGTTACTTTATCTCATGATTTGTGTGTAATTTTCAGAAAGAAATAAAGATTAAAGGGTTTTAAAATTGGAAAATTTACAAAAAACCCCTTATCTTTTCTGAATATTACAAATAACCTCCTGTATTTTCATTTATTACAAATACCAACCTCCATCCATTTTTTCATCCATTTAAAGTTTAATTATTAAAAAATGACCAAAATATCCTCACCTAAAAGAAATTAAATAAATATAAAATAACTTAAATAAATATAAAATAAATAAAAATATAACAAAATAATTATTTAAAAAATAAAATTAATTAAATAGAAATAAAATTTAAAGAATGAAAATAAATAGAAAAAGTTTAAAAACAAAAATAATTATATAAAAATTAAAAAGTATTAAAAAAGTATTCAATACAAATTAATTAAAATAATAAATTAAACAAAATAACATAATTAAAAAGTTAGAAATAATAAAATAAAAATAAAATAATTAAATAGAAAGTAGAAAATATAAAAATTAAATAATATTAAATAATAATTATTATTATTGATACATCAAATCCTCATTATCAGTGGTGGAACTTTATAGAAACTAGAGGTGCATGCGTCATGCCCCCCACCCCAAAATTTTGCACCACTGATAATGTGGGTTTCATGTGTCAATAATAATAATAATTATTTAATATTATTTTTTTTATTTTTTAGTTTCTATTTAATTATTTGTATTTTTATTTAATTATTTCTAGCTTTTTAATTATTTTATTTCGTTTAATTGATGATTTTAATTAATTTTTATTGAATAATTTTTGAATACTTTTTTATTTTTATTTAATTATTTTTTTTTACTTTTTTATTTATTTTTATTCTTTAAATTTTATTTATTTTAATTAATTTTATTTTTTTAATATTATATTTTTATTTATTTTATATTAATTTAATTTAATTTATTTTTATTTAATTTCTTTTTGGTGAGAGTATTTTGATCATTTTTAAAAAATTAAATTTTAAATGGATGGATGGGGGTATTTGTAAAGAAAACATTTCTGACATGGGGTTATTTGTAATAAACGAAAATACAGGGGGTTATTTGTAATATTCAGAAAAGATAGGGGTTTTTTTGTAAATTTCCCTTTAAAATTATTATTCTAATTATCAAATATTCTTTAATTAAAGACAACTATTTTTAGTAATAATTAAGATATTATTTTGTATATAACTTTTTAATGTATTTTTCTTAAGTATAGTTCTTTTTTTATTGAATAAAGATGATTCATTTGCTTATATTTTGATGACAAGTTTTGAACTCACAACATGTCATATTTTGTTTTGTACTCAAAACCACCGGGCTATGGGTTGTCAATTATATAGTTCTTATTTTGATTATAACTACGATCATTTCATTACAGTTACGTGAATCAGAGAATATTAAAAAATATATAAATCACAATTAAAATAAGGGTACATTGATACATTGCATGACAATGAAACAGTCATGCGGTTTCAGGGGAATCTTTCTTCAATTTTGACTGGATACATCAAAAAAAATGCTAAAAATGTGTCCAAGCAGTCATAGCACACAATCCAAGTATGACAACATTTTCTTAGGCTAAACTTTAACGTGTAAAACAACATCTCAGTATAAATATATTATCTATGTCCTCTAAATAGATAAAACAATTAATAATACGGTTACAAAAGAAGTACATATCATTATTATCTTGTGAGGCCACTAAACATCCTGCAAGATTCAATAAATGAGTCCTAGCTAGTGTGATGATATCCACCTACCAATGACTAGAACTTGAATATTATCTTTCCACAATGCATTCTCATCCACCTCCGTTTTCTGTCTAGCTCCAATTATTCTCTAGCACATGAGAGAGGAGAGCGAAGCATACAATTCAAGCTTAGAGAGAGAGAGAGAGAGAGAGAGAGAGAGGAGTTGAGGGACATGCAATTCAAGCTTTTTGAAATGTTGAGATTACTAGAGTGCAAGGAAGGAAAAAAAAACCTGTCTTGGTACATTTCCCTACTATTTCTCTGAAAAAAAAAACAAAAAAGGGTTATGGGCATGGTCAAGAAACTTTCGGTTTTTTATGTCGAATATGTGTAGGTACTCCCAGTTGCTACCCTTTAAGAAATTACGAAAAAGCTCTTCTAATCTTTAGGAAATTGCAAGAAAACCCTAATATTTAACACCATTAGTTAATTCATTTTAATCATGTTAATTAAGATGTTAGGGGTCTTAACAAACAGTGTATGCCATTTGTTAACCCTAATTTCTAATTTTAACTAACTGTGTTAGATTCTACAAACCATAGGGACTTCTATGCAATTTCTAAAAAATAGAGGGCTTTTTTGCAAATTTCAGGAATAGAGAAATTTTTTGTCATTTCCTAAAGAATAGAGGGGCCTTTTTATAATTCCCATAATGGAGGGGCTTTTTTGCATTTTAAGCATAACGTAGGGTTTTCTGTGCAAATTTCTCAGCAAAATTTCAACATAATTACATACATAGCATAAATACCCTTCAGAAAGTTTGGAGTTAAAAGATTTCTTTTTTATCACAGAAAGAAAGATCATAAATACCCTTCAGAAAGTTTGGAGTTAAAAGATTTCTTTCTGATCACAGAGAGAAAGATCATCAGGTATTTATTTTTCTAAGTGCAAACCAAACCTTCTATCTGACTGAGTTCATACAATATTTTTTTACAAATAGAAAGGTCGCTTGACCCCATCTCTCTCAAGAATTTCACAAATTCATTAAAATGAACACGACATAACATAACATAACCTCAAACCAAATCTGACAACATGAAATGTGAAACAACAAGAACCCTAAATCCTAAAATGAGAGAGAGAGAAAACCTTAATTCAAATATTAAGTGTCCAATATTTCTTAGCACTGGATCCGGAGTGGTTTTGCCTTACGACATGATCATTCCCTACAATTTAAAAAAAAAATTAATGATTGCTATATCTTACAAGAAAATTATTTGAGAAAAAACTTTTTTACAATTGGTCCTTAGATGACAGAATATTTTTGGGGCTTTTTGTCGGATCCAAACACTCATCGATGAATACTTAGCACATGAATCTTTACCACAAATCTACAAAAAAAATTGTTATAGAATAATTGCAACATGAATAGAAATAATAGGTATGTTTAAAAGTAATAATTTATACCATTTCCTTTTGAAGATAATCCTCTTCGTGAATACAAACATTCCGCACGAATCGGATGAAATCATACTCTGTGCTAATGTACTTACTGGGACAAGAACTACCCGACTTTTGACTCGATCTGTTTTCTGAATATTGTCTAACCTCTTCTTTAAAGTACATTGTCCAATTACGAAGCTCCAAAGGCGTTTTGGAGCTGAATTTTTGTTTCGTAGCTCCATGACTACTAAAGAAGGTCTCAAGAGACAGTTTCGGTAGCGTCGAAGGAGACGGATTTGGTTGTGCCGAAGGAGGCGTATACGATCGCGTCGAAGGAGGCGTATACGATGGCGCCGAAGGAGACAGACCCGATCGTATCGGAGAAGATGGACTCGGTCGCGCCGGAGAAGACGGACTCGATCGCGTCGAAATAGATGGATTCGGTCGCACCGGAGAAGACGGACTTGGTCGCGCCGGAGAAGACGGGCTCGGTCGCGTCGAAGGAGGCGCATACGATGGCGCCAAATCAGACAGAACCGACCGTATCGGAGAAGACGGACTCGGTCGCGCCGGAGGAGACGGACTCGGTCGCCCCGGAGGAGACGGACTCGATCGCTCCGGAGAAGGCGTATACGATGGCGCCAAAGGAGACAAACTCGATCGCGTCGAAAGAGACGGACTCGATCGCTCCGGAGAAGGCGTATACGATGGCGCCAAAGGAGACAAACTCGATCGCGTCGAAAGAGACGGACTCGGTCTCGCCGGAGAAGACGGACTAGGTCGCTCCGGAGAAGACGGACTAGGTCGCACGGGAGAAGACGGATACGGTGGCCCCGGAGGAGACGGATACGGAGGGGACGGATTCGGTGGCCCCGGAGGATACGGATACGGTCGCGGCGGAGGAGACATATTCGGTTGCGTTGAATGAGACTGACGAGGCCAAATCGCTTTCCGCATTTGAATATGTAGCAAACTTATAAAGTTTTTCCGATGGCTTTCGGTCCACAAGGCTGGGCTATGTCTAATGAGTGTCTCTTTTTGATTAGATGTGCCATTCAAGACATCAATCAATTCCGTAATTTCGTCACTATAGTTTTTGATATCGTGAGATAAAAGGATGGACTTAGTTATATCCGCCATCTTTTCCCAATTAAGTTGTCGATCTTTCGCAAATTCTTTTCGCCCTTCTTCACTTTCTAATTATTTCAAAACATTAAAGAAAAAAATATTAGATGCAATAATGGTACTAAAAGAATTATGATTGATGTATAAATTAAACCCCAAAAAAAGATAAAAATATTTGTTTTGTCTAATTAAAAGTACAAAAAATAGTAGCACGGAGCATAAATTTGATTATTTGATTTGAATATTTAGTAAGCAGGAGAATTGATGTGGGACCCACAAATTGGCCAGGGCCGTCCTTTCATTGTGAGTTAAATCCAAATTTATAATACAGTAATTAGTTAAATTGCAAGATAGCCCCTGCATTATTGGGAATTGCATAAAAACCCTCCTATTCTTGAATACAAAAAGTAGTCAAAACTTAATGGTAGTGTAGAAGTAGTTTTTTACATTTTGAAAAATGGAGGATTTTTTTACATTTCTTTCAATATTGTAGGGTTTACAGGGGCCTTTGTTGCAAATTAGGCATTAAGTTTAAATTGATAAAAACAAAACTGCATTTTTTGAAAATTGCAAAAAAACCACCTCTATTTGTCAAAAAATAAAATAAAAAAACAGTCAAAACTTAACGTTGAGGCTATTTTGAAGAATGTACATTTTTTTGCAGTTTCCAATAATCTAGTGTCTTTTTCGCTATTTAGGCGTAATGCAATGAATTTTTTGAAAATAGATTTAAGTATAATTAAGAAGTGTGACGGATAAATCAATCACGTTATTTTAGGTGTAGAATAATTTTGAATTCAAAATATAATAATTTACTCACTTAGATCGTGTTTCTTGAGCGAGTTAGTTAATTTCGGAAAAAGCTTCTCCGACTTTTTATACTTCGAACTAAAAATGAGTATCTCATCCGCCGATGGATTGCTATGAGTATACTCATTCTCATGCAACCAAAGGAGGATATCAAATACTTTCCTGCATAAAATATAATAAAATATTCAAAATATTATTTTCAACCGTGTAAGTGGTGTGGTATATATAAACTAATTAACTAAACGAACTAATATTTCATACCTGAGAATTTCTTTCGTAACGTCAGAAAAGCCGTACAACTTATAGGGTTTCTTTGGATCGGTCTGCTCCACAACCACCAAATTCACACTCGGCTTCTTCTCCTCCACATTCCCTTTCTTCTCATCCACCTTCACTTTTTTTTCTTTCTCTACAGAGAAATGATTCCTGGTTTTTTCAATAAACCACTCCAAAGTCATCGCGAACTCCGAATACATGAGCGCGTAGCAGTCCCCTTTTTTCTGCGATCTGACATAGGCCACGATATTTGAGTTGTCCACGTTTTGTAATCAACATTTATTTGCATATTATCTCTTTCTTAAAAAATTGTGGCAAACATGGTAAGTATAACTAATGCAAATGACACAAATATCTCATCTTCTTATACCTTATCAGCTACATTTTTTTTCACTTTGAAGGTTTGATAATCAATAGAATACGTTTTTCATACTACTCTGTAGTTTTACTATCAGAATATGTGATTCTGATAATACAAAGCTGAATAACATATTCAAGGTTTATTTTAAATCAAAAGAATAAAATAACCAATACACACTTTATTAAATATCTCTAAACAAATACAAAGTTTGATTCATACAACAGATATAACTAAGTCTCATATACAAAGGCCTAGGGTATAAAACCAACAATACTGGTCTTCATCCTAATGTTAAAGGAATTCGAATGGTAGCTATAGGATTGAAAAACCTTGTTCTTCACAGACCAAATGGGCGTGCTCTACTGGATAAGAAGAGGAACCCGAGCAAGTTACAAACAAGGTGGTGATTGTTCATGTAAGGGCTCGATATCGAAATCCACGACAAGCCAGAAGCAATGCGGATGGGAGATAGGCACGCAAGGCTAGCGAATCCCTGAGCGAATGATCCACTACCCGATGAAGATCGATCGCAAGGATGGATGATGATCGGCGAAGAATTGGTAGAGTTACCTTTCGACGATGAGCCACCGGAGGAGAGGAGGCACTCTTTCAAGTAATGGACGCACAGGGTAACCCCTAGTACCTGCGCTGGAGTCACATCTACTAGTGAATGCAAAGGTCAGGCTCGTGATTATAAACAAGCGTTTTCTGGAAGTCAACCCACAAAGTAAAAAAAAAAATAGTAGAATATTTGCATGAAAAGGATTGTTACGTGATAAGGCCACACAGCGCGACAAGACACGGCGGCTCAGTCAGTCGCCACCCAAAAGAGAAGGTGCAGGAGTAATAAAGAAACGCAAGAGGATATGAAAGGGCGTTCTAGGAAATAGCTGGGGTTGCAAATTCATCCAGTCAATGCAACTCTTGGCGGCAACCATTTATGGCAATAAAAACACTACACCCCTACCACTATAAAAGCAGGGTGGAGGATGCCAAAGAGAAAACAAACCACGTAATGCTGGCTACAATCTTCGATATGTTAACGGGGAGAAACATCGACACAGTGGGAAAACAAGAGCAAAAAGAGACAACGAGGGGCTACAAAAAAGAGAAGAAGACCCAAACTACGCAACAAAAGAACCACCGGCAGCTAGAGGTGAGGAAGCTAGAGACTTAGACTCAGACGTTTAAGTATGCAAGTTATAAATGTATATCAGCATGTTAGTTGATTGATGGTCATATTTTACTGATCATGAGTAAGTGTTACTAAAATATTAACATAGATATATGTTAGAGAACATATATTGGATTGATCCACCGGGAGAATACTACATGGTTCGTATCATTGGGATGTCTCATCAATAGTATTGTTATCCTTAGACTTGAGATTATCTCGGTTTCCTACATATGGAATTATGTTCTTTAACATAATCTAACGTTACCTTTAACCGGATAACCATAAGGCTTATGATTAGGTACGTAATGAAACATGCAGAGGAATGAGATAGATCAAGATAGGATTTGTTCTTCTCGTAAATGAGAGAGATATCTTAAGGCCTCTTGATGAGTTTGATTGAAGAAAATGCACGGCCGTGCTCGAATGAATTAATAAGGAGTTATTAATGTCATTCATGGTTCGATCAAATTCGGGATCAAGAAACATTATCGTAGTACATAAGGAGTTATATCGTGTAACAAAATGATACAATACAAGGACAACACATAGGTTTGGATCGAATCATCGAGATTTACTTAAATTGGATAGTCATGATGGCTTGCTAGAGTCCGTACATGATTTATAATCAGTTATGATTATTGCCAACATTAAGTAAACCTATAGAGTCACACACAAAGAACAACCGTTGAAATGTACACAAAAAATCATAACTTATGTGATAAGTTATATAAAAGGTTATATAGTTATTGCCACATATAATCCTACATCTTATATGATAAGATGTGTTATACATATGGTTATATAGTAACTAAGTACATAGGATTAAATGAACAAAGGCTCCTCTTTGAAAAGGTGGACTTTATATACCCAAAAAGTTCTCAGATTTAAGTCTATGCCATTTATAATTCTCATTCCATTTTGTTAGACAAAAGAGAAAGAAAGAGAAAAGAGAGAAAATTCCGAATTTCTCTTTGGAATTTTCTGTGATTCAAAACGTGAAGAACGGAGACTAGCATATCCTTTCTTCATCCGTTTAAAGGGGTTGTTCCGTGTGGATACCGATAGAGGACGAAACGATTCGTGGCGTCTTATTGTTTCAGTTGAATTTGTCAAAGTCGTTTGGAGAATCGATTTGATTGAGAATCGAATTAGTTGTGAGTCATTTCGGTTGGAGAAGCGATTGGTGGCGATTTTAAACGAACGGGTGTGTGTGGTAGAAATCGATAATCGTTACCGGTTTGTGCAAAAGGAGAAGAAAGGCTCTACTGCTTCAAGTTTGAGATCGGATCAATTCTCGATCCGATAGGTATGAACTTTAAGTTCTTGTTTTTCTTTGACTTAATCGTATTTCACTGATCCGTTTCTTTTGGTTTTCTTGAATTTCTTGAATTCTTGAATGTCTTGAATTTTGAATCCACTTCCGCTGCGTCAAGAACTCTCAAGAAATCCCAACAAGTATCACCTTTTCCACAGGGATGCCTGATGTGTGATGAGGGTATATAATAAAATAGCTTTCCGAATTATCCTAAATTACATAGTTTTTCGCAAGTGTACGATCTACGCGTAGTACTTTGAGCGTCGAATCCATAGGAATGTGTAGTTTGTTTTAGTGTCTTTAACGTAGTTCGGATTGAATGTTTAGTTCATTGTGTTTTTAAAATAAATAAAATAAAATAAAATAAAATAAAATAAAATTGGTCGCTTATCGAGCCACGGACTAGGTTGTCCCGATCCTCGTCCACGGTAGTAGGTAGTCTTTAAGTTGATAAAAGATGATATTAGGTATTAAGCCCTTTAATAAATCTCCGTCCAATCTCTCACATTTTCGATGTTGTTTTTTATTATCCTTAGTAGGGGGTTCTTCCTTCTTTGATGGGTTTGAAATATGCCTTGCTCTAGTTCTCTGTCATCCAGAGGGGCTGTCACTTATCCTTGGACTGTTCTGGTATCAAAAGCCGTGATGTGTTCTGGGGAAGCCCTTTCTGTGCCAACTCGCTACGATCTCCAAACCCCCTCCTTTTAATGCAAGAGTGTCCCACTTGTCCTTGCACGGAGGGATGTCACTCACTCTCCTCAAGCAAGCAGCCTGGTCTCTCCAAGCTCGTCAACTTAGTCCCTGAAGTAGAACGGCACTCCCGTACGCTCTACGAAGTCTTGCTTAGTTATTCGAATCGGCAGGATTTCACCTCCAGGGTCTCAGTCTGACAGGATAAGTAATTTGAGACCTGCCCGCCAGTCTTTACCACGCGGTTTAAGACCAGGGTGCTAGGTCTAGGGCTAGAGACTTTGTTTCTCCCGGCTTACTTTCCTACTGACCTAGGTATCCGAGATATGTCTCGAGTTAGATTGAAAAATCACAAAACAAAATACTAAGTACGAAACTTAAACAACACAAACAAATATGAGATTAAAAAGACATTTATACTACTATTCAAACTCTCCCTAGAAAGGGTTTTTGTTATGAGAGTACATAATTAAATTTAAAAGATAAATAAAGTGATACATAAAACAATACAACCTTGTTTGTCTTTCTCTTACAATGAAGCTCGGTTCCTAATACAAACTATGATAATTTTGCAATACTATGGCCGGCCGCAAGGGTCACTCTTTTATATGTATGGTAATTGTGCTTCCTTGACTGTCATGGTTTTATACATGGAAACTCCTATTCCATTCGGAATGGAATAGGTCCGTTCAAAACGGAATAGGCACAGAATTAGGGTTCTAGTTATCGTAACTGAACAATCGTTCGCCTTCCTCTCTAGTATAAATAGAGAGGCAACCCCTCTCTATTTAATACACAATTCTAAAGCCTTAGAGACCGTCGTGATACAGAAATAGAGAGAGAGAGAGAGAGTTTTGTGAGGTAATTTCAGAAAGTATTTCCGGACTCATCTAGCCGAGTCCGATAATTCCGTGTGTCTGAAGTTCGCGTGGATACGAGTAGAGATTCCTTCAATCTCAAGTTTTGGGTTGAAATTGGAATAAATGTGGTCAATCCTTAACTTCAAATCTTGAGTTTTGAGTTGAATTCCACACAAACCCGACATTTGGGTGTATAAACAAAGTTGTTCCGTTTATGAGGGTTAATGTTTGTTAGGCCAGTCATCCTACAGAGCTAGTTGCACTTAATGCATATGATACATCCGGTCTAGTACAAAGCATGGCATACATGATCGATCCAATAGCCGAAGCATATGGAATTTTATTCATGCGATTTCGTTCTTCCTGATTAGCAGGACGTTGAGTCTTACTCAATTTTATGCCATGTGACATTGGTATGAAACCTCTTTTCGAATCATCCATTCGAAATCGTGTCAACACTTTGTCAATATATGTACTTTGACTTAGACCTATGAGCCTTTTAGATCTATCTCTATAGATCTTAATGCCGAGTACATAAGCGACATCTCCTAGGTCCTTCATTGCAAAAGACTTTCCTAAAAATGTCTTAGCATTTGTTAAAGTCGGAATGTCATTTCCAATGAGTAATATATCATCTACATAAAGTACTAGAAAAACTATTGCGCTCCCACTAATCCTCTTGTAAACACAAGGTTCATCTTCATTTTTAATAAAACCAAAACCTTTGATTACTTCATCAAAACGAAGATTCCAACTCCGAGATGCTTGCTTTAATCCGTAAATGGATCGTTGCAATTTGCAAACCTTACCAGAATTCTTAGGATCTACAAAACCCTCGGGTTGTGTCATATACACATCCTCGAGTAAATTTCCATTAAGAAAAACTGTTTTGACATCCATTTGCCATATCTCATAGTCATAATATGCAGCTATGGCAAGCAGAATTCTAATCGATTTAAGCATGACAACTGGTGAGAAAGTTTCGTCATAGTCTATACCATGAGTTTGTCGGAAACCTTTCGCAACAAGTCTCGCTTTATAGGTATGCACATTTCCGTCCATGTCAGTTTTCTTTTTGAAAACCCATTTACACCCAACGGTCTTAGAACCTTCAGGTGAATCAATTAAGTTCCAAACTTGATTATCGTACATGGACTGCATCTCAGTTTTCATGGCTTCTAACCATTTATGAGAATCAGGATCCTTCATAGCTTCTTAGTAAGATGTGGGTTCATCATCTATGAGTGCCACATTTTTATCATCAGTCACGAGAAATCCATATCTCTCGGGCTCATGACGAACTCTACCAGATCTACGAGGAGCATCTTGTGTTTCAATACCGGACTCGTCAACTCTTGAAGAGACTAGCGGATCTTCCAATGGCTGTTCATTGCTAATTAGTGGATCTTGAATTTCTTCAAGGTGTACTTTATTTCCACTAGTTCCTTTAGAAATAAATTCTCTTTCCAAAAAGATACCAATTCGAGCAACAAACACTTTGTTCTCGGATGGGTCGTAAAAGTAATATCCTTTAGTTTCTTTAGGATATCCCACAAATAAGCATTTATCAGATTTCGGTGTTAACTTGTCAGAAATTTGACGCTTCACATAAGCTTCACAACCCCAAATCTTTAGAAAAGACAATGTGGGACTCCTCCCAGTCCATATCTCATATGGAGTCTTTTGAACAGCTTTTGATGGAATTCTATTTAGTATGAACGCGGCAGTCTCAATGGCATAACCCCAAAAGGATATCGGAAGATCTGTTTGACTCATCATAGACCGAACCATATCTAATAAAGTTCGGTTTCTCCTTTCCGAGACACCATTCCATTGAGGTGTTCCAGGAGGAGTAAGTTATGAAACTATTCCACAATCTTTAAGATGATCGTCAAACTCTAGGCTTAAATATTCACCACCTCGATCTGATCGAAGTGCTTTTATTTTCTTACCTAGCTGGTTTTCTACTTCACTCTTGAAAATTTTGAACTACTCAAAAGATTCGGATTTATGTTTCATTAAGTAAACATATCCATATCTACTCAAGTCATCAGTAAAAGTAATGAAGTATCGAAAACCACCTCTAGCTGGTGTGCTCATTGGTCCGCATACATCTCTGTATGTATTAGATCCAATAACTCACTTGCCCTCTCACCTCTCTTTGTGAAAGGAGCCTTTGTCATCTTACCTAATAAACAAGACTCGCACGTCTCAAATGATTCTAAATCAAATGAGTCTAAAAGTCCATATTGGTGGAGTTTAGAAATGCGTTTCTTATTTATGTGTCCTAAACGACAATGCCAGAAATATGTCGGATTCAAATCATTAGATTTAAATCTCTTTGTATTAATGCTACTAGACTTGTAATGTTCATGATCAAGATTTAAAACATAAATACCATTTTCTAATTGACCATTCGCATAGAAAAGGTTTTCTTTACTTATGGTAAAGTTATTATTCTCAATAACAAACTTAAAACCATCCAAAACCAATCTCGACACAGATACAATATTCCTGTTCACAGCAGGTACATAGTAGCAATTATCTAAGTTTATTACAAGTCCAGAAGTTTTAGTAATAAATAAATGCCCACGGCTAATGCAGCAACTCTTGCTCCATTTCCCACCCGCAGGTCAACTTCACCTTTCGCTAATCTTCTACTCCTTTGCAGCCCCTGCACATTGTTACAAATGTGAGTACCGCATCCAGTATCTAATACCCAAGATGAGGAAGTAGATAAATTAATTTCAATAACATTAATACCTGAAGTAGTAGTCTCACTACTCTTCTTCTTCTTCTTTAGATCCTCCAAGTATGCCTGGCAATTTCTTTTCCAATGACCTGGTTTGTTGCAGAAGAAACAAACACCCTCCTTGGATTTCTTGTTCTTAGGTTCGGACAACACCTTGCCCTTACCTTTTCCTTTGACTTTGCCCTTGAATTTTCTCTTTTGACCCTTGCCTTTCTGAACCAAGAGAACATCGTTGACAACATTTGTCTTCATAGTCCCCTCGAAGTTCTTCAGCATGCCGTGCAACTCCGTGAGACTCTTGTCCATGTTATGGATATTATAGTTCATTATAAATGGCTTGAAATTCGGAGGAAGAGACCTAAGGATCAAATCGGTAGCCATCTCATCGCCAACCTTTGCCCCTAGTTTCTCAAGTTGATCAAGGTACCCTTTCATTTTCAGAATATGAGCACTCACCGAGGAGTTGGGAACCATCTTACAACTTGCTAATGCACAATGTGCATTATACCTCTCATTTCTAGCTTGCTCTTGGAACATTTCCTTGAGCTGTGCCAACATTGGAAATGCCTCTAAATTTTCAAACTGCTTTTGAAGATCGGCATCCATGGTGGCTAACATGAGACATGTCACATCATTAGAGTCACTTGTATGCTTGGCATAAGTGTTTATCACTTCTTGATCAGCATCATTAGCGGGCTGGTTAGGAATGGGCCTTTCAAGGACATAGTTCTTCCTTTCTTGTTTGAGAACAATTCTCAAATTCCGATGCCAGTCGAGGAAGTTTTTCCCATTGAGCTTGTCCTTCTCAAGGACGGATCGCAATGTTAAAGTTGATGTATTGTTTGTTGCCATTTTCTACACAGAATTAAATGCAGGTTTATATTAATATGTGATTTGAGATATTTTAATACAATTTTAACTCCCACTATTTTATACAAATCAATAACCCTCAAATGTATTGATTCGGAAATTTGAACTTTAAATTTCATAGTAGGCCAAGATCCATATTTCATCAAGTTCCAAGTGAGCTTTGGCTCATCGCCTAGAACCTAATTATTTAGGTAGGAATGTTTCCAATTGTATCTCATACAACTCTTGATTAATCCATAGGATGAACATCATATGCTCGGCGTATGCATCCTATCATATGCCCCGAACCCAAATCTGATTTGATAGTTCAGTTGAATCTAACCATGTCTAAATATCGAGAATCACCATTTCTCGCTTCTTATCACCCTAAGATTATGCTAATTCACTATGCTTTGGCATACCCAAATTTTGCATGATCAAAGGGATGATAAGTATAGATATATGGGAGGCATTTCTATGATTCAATATTATATGAGGGATTGTTATGTTTAACCTTTTATTTTATCATGTATTTCATCACAGAACATCACATGCACAGATAAAATAAATATGATATGATATAACATGGCCTTAATGATCTAAATGAGCCAATCATTAAGATCATTTCCTAAGATACATTCAACCACAAGGCATTGATGAACTCCTTCATCTCCATGATGTGTATGAGGTGGACGGTGAGCTCGTTCATCTCCATGATGTGTATGAGGTGGATGGTGAACTCCTTCATCTCCATGATGCGTATGAAGTGGATGGTGAACTCCTTCATCTCCATGATGTGTATGATCGTGATAGTTATATTATATATAAAATGAACGGAACCATGCCCGTCACAATTAACCAACAAAATAAATTACATCACATCAACCAAGAACGGAACCATGCCCGTTTTTACATTCATACATATATTACACACATCACATCATCACACACAAATCACAATCATACATCACATATCTAATAGGCCATGTTATATGCATTATGTTGAACTTTAAAACCATTTTACGAAATATAGTTTCGCACCTTTTCATAAAATTTAGACACCCATCCGAAGGTTATGATACATCACATGCATCCCTTCATGACACACCCAAAGCACCCTTTCAATCATGTCGTAACCTTTCATAATCAAGATACATCACATGCACCCTTTCATGAAGTCGCATCCTTTCATGAAATCGCAACCTTTCATGATCGAGATACATCACATGCACCTTTTCATGAAGTCGCATCCTTTCATGAAATCGCCACCGTTCATGATCGAGATACATCACATGCACCCTTTCATGAAGTCGCATCCTTTCATGAAATCGCAACCTTTCATGATCGAGATACATCACATGCACCTTTTCATGAAGTCGCATCCTTTCATGAAATCGCAACCGTTCATGATCAAGATACATCACATGCACCCTTTCATGAAATTGCAACCGTTCATGATCAAGAGACATCACATGTACCCTTTCATGAAGTCGCACCCTTTCATGAAATTGCAACCGTTCGTGACCAAAATTCAAAAATTGAAAAACAACGCCTCAAAATCAAAAGAAATATTTCGAAAATGGTTTATCCGTCTTAATTTAATTGGAATTCACTTGGCTCTGATACCACTGTTGGGTTTCTACCGTTCATAACGCAGCGGAAAAACAAAAACGAAACAAAATCGAATTCGAAACCCAAAAGAAGGATCCCTGAATTGCAATTAAATCAAAGAAAATTTCATAACTTTGTACCTTCGGATTACGCTTAATCCGTGATGATTAAAAGCGAATTTGGTTGACGCTTTTCTTTGCCCGATTCCAAGCCGGTTTCCAAACCGATCCTTTGAATGTTTCGCCTAACCGGTCTGACAAACCGATCTCCAAACGAACGGATTCTCCAAGCAAACCGATTCTCCAAACAAATCCACGGTTTCAACCCGAATCACAAAGACGCCGCACTTCGCTTCGTCCTCTACCGGTATCCACACGAACAACCCCTTTGAACTGATAAAGAACGATATATGCTAGTATCCGTTCTTCATTTCTCTCATAGAAATAACAAGAGAATAATTTTCGGATTTTTCTCTCCTTTTTGTCTCACAAAATTTGGACGAAAATATTATGTTCCTTAATCTTATTTTGGGATGTCTCTTGTGCCTATATAGTCCATAAGTTTCATATCCTGTGTGCATGGTAACTATGTAACCATATATACAACACACCTTATCATATAAGATGTAGGATTGGATGTGTCACTTGACTATGTAGCTCTCCATACAACTTATCACATAAGTTATGATTTTTCTGTGTACGTCTCAATAGTTGTTCTTTGTGTGTGACCCTGTAGGTTTACTTAATGTTGGCAATAATCACAACGGATTATAAATCATGAGCGGCCTCTAGCAAGACAGCATAATTACCCAAATTAAGCAAATATAGATGATTCGATCAAACCTAATTTATGTCATGCATTGTATCTCTTTGTTACACGATATCTATATCGTCCATAAGGCATGGTATGTGTCAACCTTATGTTGGTCGATAAATATTTCTTGACACCGAATTTGATTGAACATGAAATGACATTAATAACTCTTTATTAATTCACTTGAGCATGGCCGTGCGTTTCTTCAATCAAATCATCAAGAGGCCTAAAGATATCTCTCTCAATTTATGAGAGGAACAAATCCTATCTTAATTAAACTCTTTCCTCCGCATAATTCATTATATACCTAATTATAATCTTTATGACCGCCCGGTTATAAGACGATGTTAGATTATATTAAAGTATAAAATTTCTCATGTAGGAAACTGAGACAATCTCAAGTCTAAGGATTACAAATACATTCTTTACTGAGAATAACTGATGACACGAACCATGTAGTATTCTCACGGCGGGTCAATCCAGTATATGGTCTCTAACATATACTTATGTTAATGACTTAATAACTCTTATTCATGATCAGTAAAACGTGACCATCAGTCAACTAACATACTGATGTACATTTATAGCTTATCATAAAGTATGTTTGTCTCACAAACATCCTATGAATGATCAGGGACGGTTTAGAATATCATTCATAAGACTTTATAGTTTTACTATCAAAGTCACATTCTTTGATGATATAAAGCTGAATATAATATTCAAGGTTCATTTTAGTAATAAGAATAAAATAACCAATACGCATTTATTATATAAAATATCTCTAAATAAACACAATGTTTGTTTAACACAATCCATACATCTAGGTCTCAAATATATTGGCCTAGGGCATACTACTAACAAATTCTTGCCGCCAACACCCGACCATGATCACACACTATAACCCTCGTACCAGGATCCAAAACCAATTCAAGGCCGACCCAATCGATACGTGAGATACCAAAAGGAGGATATTAAAAGGCTAATTCGAGGAAAGATCCAAAGTGGAGTGATCCGTGTGGTGAAAATGGAGGATGACAACAAGGTGTTCGATGAAATATCTAATGTTGGATTAAACCATAATTATGTCACATCTAACATAATGATAAAAGGATTTGGATTGGTTGGAAAAGCGGTTCAAGAGCATGGGGAAATTATAGAGTTCAAAAATGTGAAAATCGATCCGAGACAATACCGAGTTCTGATTGAAAATTTATGCAAAGGAGAGAAGTACGATAATGCAGTGAAACTGCTCGACGAAATGCTCAATCGTAATATTTTGTTGGATAATAATGGTTTACTAGAATTAGATGGAAAAATGGTAAAAAATGGAAATGGAGCACAGGTGCAATTGTTTAGTAGATGTGCTAATATGCCGGAAGAGGAGGCGTGATATGGGAGGATACCGAAACGGTCAAGAACAAATGTTCCGAGTTTAAACCTTGTGACAAGGTTTAAAAGAAGAGGTGGGGAATGTCTTGAATTCTATATTCTTGTAAAAAAAAGTATTATGAGGGGTAAATGAATATTTGTATCAATGTAGTTAAAGGGCGTGCCACGTGGCATATGTTGTTTGGTTAAGGTTGTAAAAGGATCTAAAGGTTGTTAAGAGACAGAGAGTATATGACATGGTGCTCCATGTCCAGGGGATTTAGTGTTGATTCAGTCAAACTAGTAATTGACCAGTAGTAGTATAAATAGCAGAAGGGTAAGAGAGAGTAAGGTGGTTAGTTGATTGTAAGAATTGAATTCAGTTTTAAGAAGTTTGTATCTCTATTTCTCTTTATCGCCATGGCGATTTATCCACAAAATATTCCAATTAATCCACAAAAACATCAAGTTCGTCACGAATCGATCCCGATTCGTGACACAGTTGCACTTACTCTTGAGTTTCTGCTGCTCCTAGTACTCGTGCACGCTCTGAAGAACCACATCTCCGAGGAGATTGAGTCTCAACCACCATCTGGCTGAAGCTCTCTCTCTCTCTCTCTCTCTCTCCCAGAAAGTGCACGCTCTGAAGAACCACATCTCCGAGGAGATTGAGTCTCAACCGCCATCTGGCTGAAGCTCTCTCTCTCTCTCTCTCTCCCAGAAAGAAACGAGAGGAGACTGGAAAGAGAGAGGAGAGAGAGAGACCGAGTAATATTTTTTTTCATTTTTCTAAATGATACTGAGGCGGATAAAAAAAGCCACGTGATAAATAATGAGCTGATTCTACTTTGATTCTCGGTGATTGATTCTCCCTAGAAATTCTCATAATTCATCGGTTTAAATATTTTTTGGTTAGGAATAATTATCTTCTTGTAAGATATATTAATTTCTTTAAGCAAGAATGATTAATTTTATTGATATGTTTTGTGAGGCCTGGATGAATCTTCTCTTGGTCCATAAATGATAAACCCCACTTTTGAATTTGTTCAACTTCCAGGTTCAGTTAGAAGGATGATCTCTTTGATTACAATAATCTTTCCTGATTGTGAAATTCAAGGCTATGAGAAAAGTTTCTATCAAATAAGAATATGGGGTTTTCAATTCTTCTATGCTCAACCCACAATCAGTGGCTTAAGAGACTAGCTAAATACTAGCTGGCTAAATGTGATCGATATTTTGGTATAATGAAGAAATCAGGCGCATCATTAGTCAATTTTTTGATACAGAAGATCTGTCACGTTTCTGATAGAAGAAAGGTGATATTATTTCAAAAAACAATCTCTCTAACTTTATTTTGTTGACTAGTGGATTCTCTCTATTACAATTTCTCTCTTCTATATTTTTGACAATACAACATAATCATGTTTATATAGCATACTTGGTCAGTTTTTATTTTCTCTAATACATTGAACCTAGACATAAAACTCCCCATCTACTCACTAAATAGCATTAACTCTCATAAATGCCCACTAACTCCATTATTCCCTCTAATTCTAACCCCCACTAATGACCATACAAATTATTATATTTAAAATAACATTAAATAATAAATATTAATATTAAGTTTAATATTTCAACATCCCCCCTTAAACTTAATATTTTATTCTGTCACACATCCCAAGGAGATTCTTGAACTTCTCGAAAAGTTCCACCGTAAGAGGTTTGGTGAAGATGTCGGCTACTTGTTCTTTACTCGTCACATGAATTAACTCCACTTTGCCATTTTTCACATACTCTCGAATAAAATGAAATCGCATATCAATATGTTTACTCCTCTCATGATGAACGGGATTCTTCACTAACGCAATTGCCGACTTATTATCAACACAAATTTTCGTTGCTCCAACTTGAATTAAATGCATCTCGCCTAACAACCTTCTTAGCCATATTGCATGACACACACATGATGATGCCACCACGTATTCCGCTTCACATGTCGATAGTGTCACAATCGGTTGTTTCTTGGAAAGTCACGTAAAAGCCGTATCACCCATATAAAACACCAAACCCGAAGTACTCTTTCTATCATCCACATCTCCTCCCCCAATCACTATCGGGAATATCCATGGAGAGTAAAATTATTAGTATGAGAATATAATAATCCATGAGATAATGTACCTCGGATGTAACGAAGAATTCGTTTTATCACCTTCCAATGTGTCGATTTAGGTTTCTCCATGTACCGGCTTACCAAGTCGACACCATACAAAATATCCGGCCTTGTTCACGTAAGATACCGCAAGCTCCCAACTAAATTTTTGTACAACCTTGCATCAACCACCTTGCCTTCATCAAAACGGGATAATTTCACACCACTTTCTACCGGTGTACTAACCGGATTGCAATCCTCCATTTTAAATTTTCGAAGAATTTCCTTTGCGTAAGCTTCTTGTGAAACAAAAATACCATCATTGCCTTGCTTCACTTCAAGACCGAGAAAATAGGACATGAGTCCCAAATCGGTCATTTCAAATTCTCTTGTCATAACTTTCTTAAAATCATCAACCATATGACGATTGTTACCCGTACAAATCAAATCATTCACATATAAAGCCACAAATAAAATGTCTTCTTTTTGTACCTTCACATATAACGCGTGCTCGTATGGACATTGTACAAATCCGCACTCCTTAAAATACGCGTCAATTCTTGTATTCCATGCTCTAGGTGCTTGCTTCAATCCATACAACGCCTTTTTTAATCTCAACACTTTATATTTGTTTCCCGATTTCACATAACCGGGAGGTTGCTCGATATATACCTCTTCTTCAAGCATGCCATTCAAAAATACCGATTTCACATCCATTTGATAAATATCCATTTGGATGGAGCAAATACCTCGTCATAATCCACGCCTTCTTGTAGCTTGTAACCTTTCGCCATGAGTCTCGCTTTGTATCGCTCCACTTCTCCTTGCGCGTTTAACTTTTTCTTGAAAACCCACTTCACACCAATTGGTTTATGACTCTTGGGTAAAGACACGAGTTCCCAAGTATCATTCTTCACAATTGAATGCATCTCTTCATTCATAGCGGCCCGCCACTTGTTATCATTAACCGCTTGCTCGAATTGAATATTTTCACCTTCCGCCAAAAGACATACCAAATGCAACTCACTTGTCGCCTCGTACAAATCACGCAAACTCCTCTCTCTTAGGTTTCGCCTCATCATGTCATCGGGTAAAGATGAGAACGGGTTTGTTGGTGAAGATGGTGAAGATGGTGGTAATGTCGGATTCATTGGCGCCGTGACTTCTTCTTCCTCCTCTTCTTCTACATGTGAAATTTCCATTTGCGTATTCCAACACCACATGCTTGTTGTTCTCAGTTTGATGATATGTAAACCTATTCCGAGCTACTAATATATTTTTGAGATTGATCTTTAAAGTTAAAAGAAGTCGTAACAAGACCGATGGAACAAATATTCGATCGCATAAAGATGTTAATCTTCAATACTCCAAAAGACGAGAATACGACCTTATTAATCAAGCCTATCCAAGTGTTGAAGCTCTTCTTAGTCTCTAATTTATCTAGGTTTAATTTCAATTTGAGTTATTTTATTTAAATACTAAAATTGAGAGAAACAATATTCAAAAATTTAATTTATACCGTTTAAAACGGAATAAATCCACTTATTCCATCTAAAACAGAATAAAGGATCATTTTCCACGAAATCCCCTGTCTATTCCGTTTTAAACGGAATAAACCTACTTATTCCGTTTTAAACGGAATAATTCCGTTTT
The DNA here is from genome assembly GCA_027726005.1 of Juncus effusus. NCBI lineage: Eukaryota > Viridiplantae > Streptophyta > Magnoliopsida > Poales > Juncaceae > Juncus > Juncus effusus. The sequence goes on along the minus strand of CM050900.1, from coordinate 881,835 downwards.
AAACGGAATTTCTGCCATAACGGCTATTTGAATGGATTCCTTGCATTTTTCAATCATTCACTCAAAACCAATTTTCCAAAAAGAGAAAAAGTGATATTGTTTCTCCCTCTTTTTGTGTTTGATAAATTTACTCAAAAATCTTGTGAGCCAAGAGAGAAATTTGTTGTGAGCAAGTTTGCTAGAGCTTGTTTGTTAGTTTGGATTGAAATAAATCCGGTTCAAGTTTTGTTTTATCGATTCGCTACGTGTTGTAAAGCGAGCGGTGATTCGAGTATTGTAAAAAACGCTATTTGGATTAGTGTAAACGGAGCCGAAAGGCAAGGCCCGGAGATTAGGCACTTGTGAAAGCGGAAAGGTTCGCTAGCAAGAAAAGGGTGGTTATAGCTCACGCAACCACCTAGCCGAACTTCGTCAACAAGTTTGTGTGTTTGGTATTGATCCATTTCTCGTTTCTATTTATTTGTTTTTAGTTGTTATTATTAATTTGTATTAATACAACCATCAATTAAAAGTAAAACAAACCAAAAATTGCAACATTACAAAAGAATTTTAAAATCATACTTCCGCACGATTTAGGCCTATTTACTCCCCTATAGGCCGTAATTAGTCAACAATGCTTTCTTCATCTACTTGCACATCACGACTAATATGTACCTTCTTACTAATCGGATCATAAAGTTTGTACGCCTTGGATTTACTATCATAACCGACGAAGATAAGCTTCACACTTTTGTCATCAATCTTGACACGTTTTTTATCTGGAATATGGGCATAAGCAACACTTCTGAACGCCTTGAAATGAGACACCGAGGGTTTTCGACCATACCAAGTCTCATGCGGAGTCATATCTTCCACGCTTGCCGTTGGACATCGATTTCGCAAATAAACCGCACAATTTACCGCTTCCGCCCAAAACTCCTTAGGTAAGTTCTTGCTTTTGAGCATACTCCGAACCATGTCGAGAATAGTTCGGTTCATCCGTTTCGCCACACCATTTTGTTGAGGTGAGTAAGGTGCCGTCAAATTACGTCGTATGCCATTCTCTTCGCAAAATGAATCAAAAGCGGATGACGTAAATTCACCGCCTCAATCTGATCTCAAAGTCTTGATAAAATTGCGACTTTCTTTCTCGACAAGCGCCTTGAATTTCTCAAAAGCACCAAAAGGTCAGATTTTTCTTTGAGAAAATAAACCCATATTTTTCGTGGGAAATCATCAATGAAAGTAATAAAATAACGACGCTCACCCAATGACATCGGCTTGATGGGCCCACAAATATCGGTGTGTACCAACTCTAGCGGTCTGCTTGCATGATAGCTTGCTTCTTTTGGAAAACTATTTCGGGGGTGTTTGCCAAACACACAACCTTCTTAAAATTTGTCGGGGTAGCCAATACGCGGTAAACCATCCACCATTCCTTTGCTCACCAATTTTGGAGTCCTCCAAAATTGAGATGCCCGAACGGAAGATGCCATAACCAAGATTTGTCACCTACACACGCCTTCAAACACGTTGCTCGAATATTCTTTATGTTCAATAAGAACATTCGGTTTTTCGCCATTTCCACATGAGCAAGCAATTTATTATTATTATCGTGTAAGTAGAGGCTTTTATCTATCATGTAAATAGAATAATCCTTCTCCAATAATTGCCCGAGACTCAAAATATTACCTCTCATATCCGGAACATAATACACGTTAGAGATACACCGTTGACTACCATCTTTCAATTGAACCAAAATTTTTCTTTCACCTTTCACCTTCACTTTTGACGCATCACCAAAAGATACATTTCCGTTCACATTCTCATCCATCTCGACAAACATACTCTTGTAACCGCACATGTGATTACTCGCGCCCGTGTCCAAATACCACATGCAACTTTTCTCCGGATCGACCTCTTTGCACGCCAATAACACCACATCTTCACTTTCGTTTTCTCGATTCGTGAAATTCACTTTCTCCTCAACCTTCTTATTTCGACACTCGAATGCATAATGACCGAATTTGTCACAATTATAGCATTTTACATCTTTGTTACACTCCGCCGCATAGTGACTATACTTGTCACATTTATAACACTTTTTATCGGATTTGTTAAATCCGCCTCGTCTACCTCGTCCACGACTGCCATGGAAATTAGAACCTCGTTCTTCTCACTTTTTCTCTTCATTTTCTCCTTCACGACCGCGACTATAGCCACGACCATGCCCTCGATCACGCCATTATTGACCTCTATTTTTCTTGTCACCGGATATCGACACCTTCGCTTAGAGTGCTTCCTCCAACATCTCTTGCTTCTTTTTCTTTTTTCTCGCTTCGTGAGCTTCCAACGAGCCCGTCAACTCATCCACCGTCACTTCTTTCAAATATTTTGACTTCTCAATCGTGCACACAACATTTTCGAATTCGTCGGTCAAAGACCGAAGAATTTTCTCCACAATTTGTCTGTCACTTAGAGTCTCACCATTACTCTTGATTTGATTTGCAACGGTAATAACTCTCGTAACATAGTCGGAAACTCCCTCCGACTACTTCATCTTTATCGCCTCGAGTTCTCCTCGAAGCATTTGTAGGCGAACTTGCTTCACTCCTTGGCTCCTTTGTAAGTCGTTTGGAGAATTTTTCATGCCTCCTTTGAATTATGTGCACCGGCTATTTTTTCGAAAGCGGATTCATCGACCGCTTGGTAGAGGTAGTAGAGCGCCTTCTTATCCTTCTTATGACTTTCCTCCAATGACTTCAATATGACGCCTTTCATTGGAGTTGGATCCGGTTCGTCATAACCGATATCCACTATTTTCCATAGATCCTCCGATACGAGAAGCGCCTTCAATTGGATACTCCAATTCTCGTAGTTTGTCTTCGTAAGACGAGAAAAACTCGATTGTCCGGTCGTCGTGTTCACCATGGCTCTGGTACCACTTTGATAGAAGAAAGATGATATTATTTCGAAAAACAATCTCTCTAACTTTATTTTGTTGACTAGTGGATTCTCTCTATTACAATTTCTCTCTTCTATATTTTTGACAATACAACATAACCATGTTTATATAGCATACATGGTGAGCTTTTATTTTCTCTAATACATTGAATCTAGACATAAAATTCTCCATCTACCCACTAAATAGCATTAACTCTCATCAATGCTCACTAACTCCATTATTCCCTCTAATTCTAACCCCCACTAATGACCATACAAATTATTATATTTAAAATAACATTAAATAATAAATACTAATATTAAGTTTAATATTTCAACAGTTTCCACATCGTATACTTGAGAACTTCTTTGACTACGTCGACACTCGCATTGCCAATCAAATATATGATAATATCGAGAATACTTTGGAAGAATTTTGCTCGGATTGGGAGATTAGTGAAAGCCTATTTGTTGATCCTAAGCCTAACGTATTCAATGTATGCTAAGGAGAAGCTTCGCATTGCTTCAAGTTTGGGATGAAACAAACCCTAAATAAGGGATGAGCATGTTGGCTTGCTTTCAAGTGATTTTTCATTTTATTCTTCTTTTTTATATAATCTTTCATTCTTTTGTGTATAATTTGATTTTAGAAACTAAATATATAGTGTAGTTTGAGAATTGTTGGTTTTTACTTTTTTTTATTGGAGATGGTGTTTGTGTTTAATTTCGAAATAAAATAAGTTTAGGATGATAATTTTAATTTTAAGATTGGATCTTTAGTTTAACAGATGATTTTAAAACTTTTGGTAAATTTGACAGATTTGTGTTATGGAAGACAAATACGATATTTCAAGTGTTGGTAGTTGCAAATACGACATTCTAAGTTTTGGCAAAGCGGCCCGTAAAAAAAGACTCGCCCCACCATTCTACTAACTAAACCATAACCTTTTCAGTTAAAAAAAAAACTTGATATAAATCTTCATCCAAACTGCTTTCTTAGCTGTTTCTGAAGCTGCTATGTACTCCGCTTCTGTCGTAGAATCCGCTACAGTGTCCTGTTTGGAACTTTTCCAACTTATTGCATCTCTATTCAAACAAAACACATAACCAGATTGCGATCTAAAATCATCATTGTCGGTTTGAAAGCTTGAGTCCGTGTAACCTGTTACAACTAGCTCACTTTCAAATCCTCCATAAACCAAGAATGAATCTTTAGTTCTTCTCAAGTACTTCAGAATATTCTTGACCGCTGTCCAGTGACTTTCACCGGGATGAAGAACTCAGTGTGGTTCCTAGTATCGCAAATCCTATGGATCTTTATTGTGACAACAATGGGGCAATCGCGCAGGCAAAGGAACCAAGATCGCATCAGAGAACCAAACACATACTTCGACGTTTCCATTTGATCAGGGAGATCATTGCGAGAGGAGATATTAAAATATGCAGAGTTGATGGTGATGATAATGTTGCTGATCCGTTGACTAAACCACTTTCTCAAGCAAAGCATGAGGGTCATGCTAGGTCGATGGGTATTAGATACTTGTTAGATTCGGCCTAGTGCAAGTGGGAGATTGTTAGTAGTATGCCCTAGGCCAATATATTTGAGACCTAGATGTATGGATTGTGTTAAACAAACATTGTATTTATTTAGAGATATTTTATATAATAAATGCGTATTGGTTATTTTATTCTTATTACTAAAATGAACCTTGAATATTATATTCAGCTTTATATCATCAAAGTATGTGACTTTGATAGTAAAACTATAAAGTATTATGAATGATATTCTAAACCGTCCCTGATCATTCATAGGATGTTTGTGAGACAAACATACTTTATGATAAGCTATAAATGTACATCAGTATGTTAGTTGACTGATGGTCACGTTTTACTGATCATGAATAAGAGTTATTAAGTCATTAACATAAGTATATGTTAGAGATCATATACTGGATTGACCCGCCGTGAGAATACTACATGGTTCGTGTCATCAGTTATTCTCAGTAAAGAATGTATTTGTAATCCTTAGACTTGAGATTGTCTCAGTTTCCTACATGAGAAATTTTATACTTTAATATAATCTAACATCGTCTTATAATCGGGCGGTCATAAAGATTATAATTAGGTATATAATGAATTATGCGGAGGAAAGAGTTTAATTAAGATAGGATTTGTTCCTCTCATAAATTGAGAGAGATATCTTTAGGCCTCTTGATGATTTGATTGAAGAAACGCACGGCCGTGCTCAAGTGAATTAATAAAGAGTTATTAATGTCATTTCATGTTCAATCAAATTCTGTGAGAGAAATGAAGAACGGATACTAGCATATATCGTTCTTTATCCGTTCAAAGGGGTTGTTCGTGTGGATACCGGTAGAGGACGAAGCGAAGTGCGGCGTCTTTGTGATTCGGGTTGAAACCGTGGATTTGTTTGGAGAATCGGTTTGCTTGGAGAATCCGTTCGTTTGGAGATCGGTTTGTCAGACCGGTTAGGCGAAACATTCAAAGGATCGGTTTGGAAACCGGTTTGGAATCGGGCAAAGAAAAGCGTCAACCAAATTCGCTTTTGATCATCACAGATTAAGCGTAATCCGAAGGGACAAAGTTATGAAATTTTCTTTGATTTAATTGCAATTCACGGATCCTTCTTTTGGGTTTCGAATTCGATTTTGTTTCGTTTTTGTTTTTCCGCTGCGTTATGAACGGTAGAAACCCAACAGAATTTTGGTTCATCCAAGAGCCCCTATAGTGTAAATGTTAGAATTTGATTGATATTGTTGTAACGTTGTCTATTATGTAATTTCATATGCATTTTGGTATGAAAATTTGAATTATGAACGTAATCATCGTTACTATTCATAATACATTTAAAAGTGTTTTGGTAATAGAGAGTACATTTAGTCCCATTATGTTAATGTAAACTGTTATATTATAACATTGGCGACCAAAGTTTGTCACACTTGCAAACCATATAAGGACCAAATTTTGTTGCACATTAAAATATTTAGGGACAAATATTAGTCATTATTATGTCATTTAGGGACTAAACTTTGTCGTTAAATAAGTTTGAAACGACCAAATTGAGATTTTTGGCCAAAATACAAGAACAAAGTTTGGTCCCTATTAAATGTCATTTAGGGACCAATTTATCAAAATATTGGTCGCTACATACTCTCTGCTAAGGGGATGTGGCGACAAAGTTAATGGGACCATATTTGGTCCCTAAAGAGTTACTGCGACCAAATGTGATGTTTTAGGGACCAATTTCAGTAGTCCCTAAATTGAATGTTTGTAGTAGTGAAGTACCTAAATTTACTAGTATTTAAAATATCAAAATTTACTAGTACAACTATTTTGTTATTGATAGTTGGTATATATAATAATAATAATAATAATAATAATAATAATTCTCTATATACATATATGTCGAGTCGTGTATATATATGCATGGATTATTATGTTCAACGAAAAGCATGTGGCCCAGTGGTTAGTCACTTCTTGATGGAATGGGTTGGTGTTTGTTCGAATCTCATCGTGAAGAGTTGATTGGTACTTTTGTGACATTTTATTGGAGCGCGGTCCATGGTGCACCAGTTCTGTCGATTTTGTTTGCCCGGTGCAGTGAGCCGGTTCTATTCATGTAGCATAGTAAGCATGTGCGTATTTGTGCACTGGACCACTATCACATTTTCTGAAAATAGAAGTTAGATATGTGTTACTTTCTGATTCGGGATTCTTTTAAGCTAATTATTTTATGATTCTACCTAGCAGTCCCAATAAATTATTCAGCAAAAATGAAAAAGTCAGAACTGTTCCATCCAAAAAGATACAATACAATTGATCATAAATCCTTAATCAATTGGGGATTAAACTAAATAAATTAAAACCCCCATAAATATATTTTCATCAAAAATTTCCCCACTAAACCCACAAATCTCATCGTTTATTCCCCCACAAACAACCCCACCAAAACCGGGGTTTTACAAACCAAAAAAACAAAAACAATATCCTTCCTTCTTAAACAAACAAATCTCCCCACTTAACCCCACAAAATCCCATCAATCTCAAACCTACCCCATACAAACCTCCCAATCAAACCCTCGAAATCTCCCCAAATCCATCCTTTCCTAAACCCTAAACAACCAAATCTCCTCAATCACCCCCTCGAAACTTCAACAATTAGGGTTTCAACCCTCTAAACCCTAAACTTTAGGAATCAGGAGTAAATCTTTCCAAGCCTCGTAGAACATCCAGATGATGCCGGACGTCATCATGACCTTGAGATAGCTGGTGCCCCACCCTCTGTAAATCACCTTTATTCCCTCTTCTTTGATCACTTCCTTTAAGGCCGCGATCATGTGTGGTGGGCATTTTCCATGTAACACGCCCACCATTAAGCGCTTACGAGCAAATTCCTACGGGAAACTTATCGTGCTTCCCGTAAACCCTAAGAAGTTGAAAGAAAATAATATGTTAAAAATATATATTGCATGTTTGTTTATTGTGGTATAAGAGTAAAAAACCAATTTAATAATGTTAAGGACATAGAATCTTAAATCCTAAATATTTTCTTTTAACCCTAGATATTTTCAGGGTTAGGGTTTAGGATTTAGGGCTGGTCATAAGAATTCAGGGTTTAAAATACAAGACTCTAGAATGGAAGCTTAGGTGGCAGTGAGACATTTAGTTTTTGTTATTTTTGTCCTTTTTTTAATATAACGATTTATATATCATTTCTCTTTCTCTTTCTCGCTACTTTCAACGGAAAACTTTGCTTGCCGTAAATCCTAAAGAAAATATTAAGAAAAAAGTATTTAGAAATTTTTATATGTTATGCGTTAATTGTATTGTATATCCATATTTTAGCATGGTGAACTGGATCTGGAACCAATTTAATAATGTAACATACATAGAAAATTAGAAATCCAACTCTAAAGAAAGGAAAACTTATCGTGCTTGCAGTAAACACTAAAAATTTAAAATATTAAAAAGTATTTAGAAAAGAATATATTTTCTGCCTCAATTGTATTGTTAATTCGTATTTTAATATGGTGAACTCGATCGGGAACCAATTTAATGATGTTACGGAGGCAAAAATTCAAACGTAGGTAAGTTTATGTAGCAGTTGAGCCTAATAATATTAACATTTTCCTTTAATTAATGACTGGGATTTGAAATTATAAACCCTAAATCAAAAACCTTATATATATTCAGGTTTAGGGTTTAGGATTTAGGGATGGTCATAATGGTTCAGGGTTTAAAATACTGAACACTAGAATTGAAGCTTAGGTGAAAGTAATGGGGCCAGTAACATTTTCTATTTTGTTATTTTTGCTCATCTGGATTTATAAGATTACCGTATTTTTGTTCTTTTTTTAAATATAATTATTTATATATACAAACTATAATAAATAAAACGTGAGAGGGCGACAATGATCAGTAATTCAGGCTGATTTAAACATTTTTTATTATTGGCTTTGAAATATGAATTCTTAACTAATAGTTTTCTATATATATTATTATTGGACTTATTATTTTTATTATTGGAATCTATGTCCGTAATAGTATCGGATTTAAAATACTAGGCCTGTCTAGCATAATACATGATTCTAAGGTTGAATTTTATGCCTATAACATTATTATATTTCTTTTAACAAAAAATTCATAAATAAAAATAATAAACCTGAGAGGACGCCGATAATCAACATCTCAAGCCGGTTCAAACTCTTCTTATTATTCGCTTTGGAATAATTATTCTTAATCGTTTCGTACATGAAGTAATAGCATATACTATAAGGCAGCATGCCGATCAAAGTCGGCGAAAGTCTGGCGTAGAGCCATCTAATTCTGTCTTCCCTGTGGAGTTTACTGAATGCTAGGGGGATTGCTGGGGAGACTTCTCTATTCACCGTCAACAGATCCAAATATTAAGAAATATATATATATATAGATATATATATATATATATATATATATATATTTGATGATACATGATGGCAATGATATAATATTCTGATTCTTGTGAAAATTAATCTACAACATATTCAAAATATATATATTCCATCCGTACGGTTCAAATTTGAATTTTTGATGATATATGTAATATTTTGGACCGTAAGCAAAACATATGTTTTGCATACGTATGTTGTTTAGCCTCACTCTATATATATATATATATATATATATGAGTAATTCTAAATAGCATACGTATGCAAGAGGGTGTGAGAAACATACGGTCCAAAATATGTATTAAATCATCAAAATATCAAATTTCAACCGTACATATGGAATATATATATTTTAAATATGTTGTAAATTAATTTTCACAAGAATCGGAATATTATATCATTGCTATCATGTATCATCAAAAAATATATAATTGGAATATATATATATATATAGTGATGAATTTTGATGATATATGATAGCAATAATATAATTTTCTCAGGATTTTTGAACATTCCAAAAGAAAAGCGGATCGAACAGAGGATTCGCCATGCTGCTCAAACTTCAGACCGAAATTGAGCACAAAAAGGTTGATTTTCTTTTACTTTTCATTTGTATTGTTGTTTTATGTTCATTTTTCAGTTGATCATCTGTATGCAATAATGTATGACAATTAATTATAGACGCGTTTTGAGGAGGCGATGAAAGAAAACAGCCGCATCATTCCTCAACTTTTTGATAAAGAAGATCCGTTGCGTATGGACATAGAATATTGGCATGTGAACTTCTGTGATTACATCGACACTTGCATTGCCAATCAAACATATGATAATATGGAGAATTCTTTAAAAGCATTTCGCTGGATTGTGAGATTAATGAAAAGTAAATGTACTTGCTGAAACTTAGCCTACAACGTATGCTAATAAGAGAGGCTTCGCATTGCTTCAAGCTTGGGAGGATACCCTAAATTAGTACTGATCATTAACTTCAACAATAACATAATCATAAAGAAAAAGAGTAATCTAAAACTTGGATTGAGAAATCCACCAATCAACAGATTTCAATGATTACACCTATTAAAAGTAACAATGAGAAATAACATAATAAAACTAAAATTACACATATAGGCTGAAGGTTACATTAACAAATAACATTACAAAATAAAATGAGAGCTAACCCCTTAAGTCATCATCTTCAACGGAGCATGTTCTTTCTTTGCTTGGCCTGCTCCCAGAGGTTAGAATCCGGCCCGCTTGAAAAGTAAGTAGGCAGCATGATTATGATCTATATGGGCATTATCACGAATACTTGCATCGATTCTTGCAATAATGCGACGTGTCCTATCCTCTCACGAAACTCGGGCAAGAAGAACCAGCATTTGACTGCGAGGTGAGTATAACCTCTCTTCATAGTTATCCGCAAAAAAAATTCAGGCACAACAATAAAATCAAGGCAAATATCCTTCAGCCTGTTTAAATCACACTCCTGAGCCAAATCTAGATAAGTCAGAGCATTTTCTAAAGAAGCATCCTCTCTTCAGACATATTTTCCAGCCCCGCAAATTTATCTATATGCAATGCAACAAATAAATAATAGAACAACAAAAATCATATGATTTCAAATATCAATGCAGATGGATCTGTTAGCAGTGAATGTATTATGTTAGGTACCTTTCAATGTCAATATTTCTTCGAGCTGCCCAGAGATCTCATTGCTGGAGGGGGATCTACTTAAAAATTTCGCAACGACGTTGCTGGATCTTCATTTTGTTTGTATTCTGCTGCTTCCATGGTGATGGAGATGGGTGTAGTCTTCGATTTTTTCTGGTTGTACTTTGGGTTTGTGACACTTTTGTGACTTTCATCTTTCGAATAAATTAATTGGAGAATGAATGAAGGAATAAGAGAATTAATTGATGGTCGCGTGTTGCTTGACTAAGCAGCAAGCAAGACAAAAAAAGGGACAGCTAGAAATTAAAGAATGAATTCGAAATTGGGAAAGACAGATTGACAGAGAGAAAGGAAACAATGGAGAAAGGAAAGAATTGGAGAAGAAACAAACCCTAGTCGGAAAGAGAAGCCAATTTCAACCCGATTAGGAGATACATTTTTTTCTCCACACAATATGCAAACTTTTCATACATTTTTTTTTCTAAATCCAACCAGATAGGCCCGAAATAATGAACTAAAAGCAGAAAGACAAAAGCCCAGCAATTAATCAGGAATTTCAGAGTTTTGAAATATCAGATTAGACATTAGAATCCTAATATTATATTTAATAAGATGCTAGAAATTAAATCCCGAATCTGATATAATACGGAATTTCCAACTCAGCAACGAATTTCAAATTTGCAAATATGAACGTTGGGCCTAAATAGGATTCTATTTCTTCTTTCCATTTTATCCCATCAAAATTTTTTAAAAACCTAGCCGTTAGGTCTTCCATTTTTGCTTCTTCTCTCTTCCTCAGATTCTCTATATAACTAAAAAATCTTTTCAGTTAAGTCCAATCAAAGCTACTTTCAAATCTCAACAAATATTAAACTAAGAATTGACATTTGAGTGGAGCCCACATGTCAGGAGACCAAACCAATCATAGGAGATGCGCTGCATGCAAATATTTCAGAAGAAGATGTGCTGAAGATTGCCCTTTATCTCCTTATTTCCTCCCTGATCCTAAAAGATTTGAAAATGTTCATAAAATCTTTGGTGCAAGTAATGTTGCAAGGATTCTCCAAGTATGTTAATAAAAATTAATCACTGATTTAATACGGCTAGGCTGCATATTTATCTTATTATTGGAAGTTTGGATTGATTTATTGAATGGAGAGAATAGATGAGAGGTTTGGTTGGGAGATTTTTATCAGTTCAATGAGAATTGAGTTGCTTTTTGTTTGTAGAAGAAACGAAAGTGAGAGTAAGAGACACAAAGAGACAAAAGTTGGTTTTTCTTAATTTCCCTTTTTTTTGTTTTGATACAAAATGGGAATAATGGGGTTGATTACACACCCCTCAATCTCACCCCCCATTTGTAGTTATTTTATGGCACCCTTTCATGGCACCCCAAATTACATCCATTCATTTACACCCATACAAAACATCTATTCAAGGCACATAATTGTTATGGGCCAAGAGCCTTATTAAAAACACAATATAAAATACAAACTAATTTAAATTAACTTATTAATTTATAAAAGCATTAATTTTAATACTCTCCCTTAATGCTTTTACTCGCCATCCCCATTAGTTCTCGGAAGCGAATAAACTTCTCGCTTGGAAGTGCTTTCGTTAAGATATCCGCTAACTGATCGTCAGTCTTGATATGCTTGACAAGAACTTCATCATCTTCAACCACTTCTCAAATAAAGTGATGCTTGAGCTTGATATGCTTTGTGCGGCTATGGAAGACGAAATCCTTTGACATAGCTATCGCGGAATTGTTATCACAGAAGAGAACAGTCGCATTGACTTGTTTCTCCCCCATGTCTTCTAACACCTTCCTCAACCAAGTAATTTGTCGTGCGGCTCCGTTTGCCGACACATACTCCGCTTCCGCGGTGGATAGCGCCACTCTCTCTTGCTTCTTTGAAGCCCATGAGAATATTCCCTATCCTATAGTGAATGCATAACCGGATGTGCTTCTCAAATCATCCACACTACCGGCCCAATCACTATCACAAAATCCAAACAATTCTATTTTTCCTTTTTTATTTTTCTCGTACATGAGCCTGTAATCTTGCGTACCTTGAATATAGCGCAACACCCTCTTTGCTACGCCCATATGAAATCTACTCGGTCGATTCATAAACCGAGATAATAAACCCGACACATACATAATATCGGGTCTTGTAATGGCGAGATATAATAAGCTTCCAACTAAGCTTCCATATACCGATTCATCGGCATCACCACTACCATCTTCTTTTGTCAATTTTTCACCCACCAATAACGGTGTCGTCACCGGATTGCAATTCTCCATTTTGAATTTAGAGAGAATACTTTGGGCATACTTCTTTTGAGAAATAAAAATGCCATCTTTGCTTTGATCAATTTCAATACCCAAAAAATAATGAAGTAACCCCAAATCATTCATCTTTTTTTTTTCAACATCTCATTCTTAAATTCTTGCACAATTCTTTCATCACTTCCGGTAACGATTAAATCATCAACATAAAGAGAAACGATAATCATACCGTTTTTTTTCTTTCTTGATGTAGAGGGTCGGCTCACGCGGGCTTCATTTGAACCGTTGGTCGGTGAAGTACGCATCAATATTACTATACCATGCACGGGGTGCTTGATTCAACCCGTACAACGCTTTTTTCAATTTGTACACCTTATCTTCTTTTCCTTCAACCACAAAATTTTGTCGGAACGCCCTTTTCATTTAACATCGCTCGACACATCTCCATTATTGTTCTATTTTTCCTTTCGGCAACACCGTTTTGCTCCGGTGTATAACCCACGGTCAATTGTCTTTCAAGACCGATATTTTCACAAAATTTCACAAACTCTTTCGAGTTATATTCACCGCCTCTATCACTTCTTACTTTTTTAATCAACCGGCCACTTTGCCGCTCAACCATAATTTGAAATTTTTTGAAAATATTGAATACCTCGGATTTTTGTCTCATGAAATAAATCCAACACATTCGCGAGTAATCATCGATGAAGGTGATGAAATATCGGTTACCGCCTTCTGAAGTTGTCTTCATTGGCCCGCACACATCGGTACGCACAAGCTCCAATGGTTTCGTGGCTCTCCACGCCCTTTCTTTTGGGAATGGTTCTCGGTGAATTTTACCGAGCGCACACGCTTCACACACATCACCCTTCTCTTCTATACTCGGTAAACCGTACACCATATTCTTCTTGCTCAATAATTTTAAACTCTCAAAATTCACATGACCGAGCCTTTTTGCCATAACCATGACATATCTTCAACACCGGCCTTCAATGCCGCATGTTTGGAAATATTTAAAATAAGGGGGAAATTACGATTTTTCTCCATTTTAATATTCGCAATTAATTCACTTCCATTTTTAGGCCTATCGTAAAGTTTGCAACACTCACCCTCAAAATGAACTGCATGACCGTGCTCAATCAATTGCCCAACACTCAATAAATTTTGCGCCAACTCCGGAACAAACAACACATCACCCACTAACAAACGACCTCTCCTTGTTTCAATAGCGATTGTACCTTTTCCCTTTGATTGAACAATCGCACCATTACCCATTGTAATTTGAGTAATGACGGTTGTATCAATTTCGCTAAAGACCAATTCGTTTCCGGTCATATGGTTGCTACATCCGCTATCAACATACCACACTTCTTCTTTTCGCTCTAGGGCCGCATGACATGCAATAAAGGTATGTTTCGCACCGTTTTTCCCTTCGGTGTAATTGGCTTGCTCGTTGGTTTTATTTCGGCAATCTTTTTTTAGATGACCGAATTTCTTGCAATTATAGCATTGGGGTTTTCCTTTATACCAACAATCTTTTTCGAAATGAGAGGAATTTTTGCAATTATTGCACCACTTTTGATTATTTCTTCTATTTTCTCCTTTTCCAACTCGACTTTTCCCTTTACCGTTTTTACCGCCATGAGATGATTCTCCCTTCACCGTATTTTGGTTTGACGATTCGGTTATGGTGGTTTTCGATTGGAATGCGCTCTCAAATGATTGCTCGGTATCCCTATTTATCCTTTGATCATATCTTTCCAATGAACCAATTAGATCATGTACATTAAGGGTTGAGATATCTTGAGTTTCTTCAATGATCGAGGCCATGTTGTCATATTTTGCCGATACGCTAATGAGAATTTTTTTCACAAACCGATTTCTCGGTAAACTCCTCACCCAAACTTCTTATTTTGTTTACCAACTCCATAATTTTAGAGAAGAAATCCATTAGCGTCTCACTATCTTTCAACTTCAAATTTTGAAGATCCCTTTTGACGGTCAAGAGTTTAACGGTTCGTACCTTTTCGTTTCCTTGAAATCCCTTTTGTAGGATTTCCCATGTTTTTTTTGCGCTTTTCACGTCGATTATTCTCGGAAATATTTTTTTCGAAATTGCTTGTTGTAGCAAGAATAACGCCTTTGTATTTTTCTTCTTCTTTCCTTTCATCTCAGCTTCCAATTCTAGCCTTATCTTTTTAGCCTCGTCCGTCTCTTTTTCCGACGGTATTATCGCCTCCGCATCTTCATATCCCTCTTCAACTATTTCCCATAAATCTTAAGAAATTAGAAGCGTCTTCATCTTGATACTCCAATAATCATAATTATCTCCATCAAAAATGAGTTGTGAAGAATTTGGGAGCCCAAATACACCGCCTTGGGTTGTCATGGTGATCTCCTTCTACTTCTTCTACTAAACTCAAAATACCGTGGCTCAGATGCCAATTTGTTGGAAGTTTGGATTGATTTATTGAATGGAGAGAATAGATGAGAGGTTTGGTTGGGAGATTCTTATCAATTCAATGAGAATTGAGTTGCTTTTTGTTTGTAGAAGAAACGAAAGAGAGAGTAAGAGACACAAAGAGACAAAAGTTGGTTTTTCTTAATTTCCCTTTTTTTTGTTTTGTTACAAAATGGGAATAATGGGTTCGTTACACACCCCTAAATCTTACCCCCCATTTGTAATTATTTTATGGCACCCTTTCATGGCACCCCAAATTACACACATTCATTTACACCCATACAAAACACCTATTCAAGGCACCTAATTGTTATGGGCCAAGAGCCTTATTACAAACACAATATAAAATACAAACTAATTTAAATTAACTTATTAATTTATAAAAGCATTAATTTTAATACTTATTCGAAATATTAATTGTTATCTACTTTTAATTAATTTATGTCCTAACAATATTATCATAACAATACATAAGATTTTCTCTCTTACAGACCAAATCTTCAAAGCCAAAAATCATTAGGGCGGCGCTATTTCTAGAGCAAGTTTTTCTCCATCTAGAACGTCATTAATTTTTTCATTAAAATTTCAAAAATACCCCTCCGTATATTATGCTATATATTTAATATGTAATTGTTGATTTATTGTGCATCATTTCTTTCCAAATTAATATCAACAAAATAGTAAGAACAATTAATGAAATAATAAAACAAATATATCATCCATATAATTATACGCGCTATCTCTATTATGGTAATTATTGATCATATAAACTATTTTTATTTGATTGCCTTAATTTTTCATTTTCTCTAACTTACTTATAAAAACAAAAAAATTTTAAGAAGTATATCTATATTAAAAAATAAATATAAACTATGATATTACATCTTTCCATCTTTATTAAAACTATATATATTGAAAATATATATATTATTTAAGCTATGTGCCCTTTTTGAATCTAAAAATGAACATAAATTATGATATTAGATTATGAAGAAGAGCTGTTGTTTCTAGACAATCATTATTTTGTATTCTTTTTATATGTTATATTTCGTTTTTTAATCAATTAGAGAAAGTTCTCATATAGAATACACAATTATTAATTACCATATTAGAATAAGGGTATTTTTGGTATTCTATTCAATTAATTAGTTGTTGCTCTAGACGAAGAAAAACTTGCTCTAGAAATAGCGTTACCGAAATCATTATCATATAGCAATCGTACCAATTCATAATTAAGCAATAATAGGATATCGTCTAATATCATAATATCATATCGTGAATGTTTCAGTTTAAGATAAACATTCAATATGTTGAGGATGTGTCCTTGGCATGACATGAATACTAAATGTTTATATATATATATATATATATATATATATATATATATATATATATATATATATATATATGTGTGTGTGTGTGTGTGTGTGTGTGTGTGAAATAAATCTTAGATATACTTTTCACTATATATAAAATAATTCATAGTCTATTAGAAAAATATTTAAATATATAATATACGTTCAGACAATCATATCCTTAATACAAATTTATTTTCATCAATAACCCTAATAAGTTAACTAACATTTTATGTACTTATTCATTCAGTCCCCTGAAATTCCACCTGAATTGCGAGGTGAAGCAGCAAACGCGATGGCAACAGAAGCATCGTATCGATTCGAAGACCCGGTCTACGGAATTACGAAAATGATTTGCTATTTAGAGCAACAAATATGTGCAATTCAACTGGAGCTGGCCCAAATCCAAGCTCAAATCGCAATGTATAAGGCCCTCATTCGAACCCAATTGCAAATTGACCATCAAAATCAAAGTCGAAATTTGAATTTTGGAGCAGCTGGTTTTTGTGATGATCAAGAGAGTTTTAATTCTAATAATCACAATAGTAATGTTGAGAGGGACAATTATTCTGATTATTTCAAGAATTTTCCTAATTTTTGCTAATTTTTTCTTGTTTAGGTTAGTTGTAAAAATAATTTATAGTTTCAAGTTCAATAAAAAAATGTTCTTATTTAATCAAAACAATAATAAACGAGTAATTTACTCTTTGCCCCAGCCTCTCTTTCTCCGACTTCTCCCTGTCTCGGCGTTAGACTTCTTATAAGTTGTTGAATTTCCAGGTAACTTCTGCAAAATGGTTTGATTTAATTCATCGACATCTTCATTTGTTGGTGCTAAAATAGTTCTTTCTTTGAAGTATTCAATGTCTGAATATGATGATGTAAAATCTGTATATATTTCGTCAATAATTGCTTCTTTCTTATTGTTAGTTTTATGAATCAACGAATCATCAGGAATTTCTACCCAATTATCATATTCGGAGTCAAATAAATGCTTACCTTCTATAGTACCGTTGCCTATTGAGAGTGTCCATTCATTGAATTTTTGATCTATTTGTAGTTGATTGGATGTTAGATTAGGTTGTAACAGTCGCATGTTCTTTGTTAATTTAAATTGTCTAAAATAAGGCCATAGTTTCGATCGTGTAATTGATGCGTCCAATGTTTGATGTCTTGAACCATTAGATATAACTGGTAATGTTTGACGGAAATCTCCACCTAACATAACCGTTTTACCTCCAAAAGGTTTATTTCGTGCAGTTTCATCAATTGTTGATAACAAATCTTTTAGTGTTCTATCAACTGCTTCAAAACAATTACGGTGAGTCATAGGAGCTTCATCCCAAGTTATTAGTGCACAATTTAAGATTAGTTCTTCCAAATTTGAACCTTTTTTTTATATTACATGTTGATTCATTATTTAAATCTATTGGAATTTTAAAACGTGAATGAGATGTTCTTGAATGGGGTACTAATAAAGCAGCCAAAGCTGTTGAGGCAACTGGTAAAACAATTTTGTCTTGATCACGCAACATACTAATAATAGCACGCCACAAAAATATTTTTCCAGTGCCTCCGTGACTATATACAAAGAAAAGATCACCTTTGTTTGAATGAACAGATGACATTACTTCATTATATATCTGTTTTTGACTATTGTTTAATCTTTCATATAATAATGATGCTTCACTGATACTTTCTTTTAAATTGAATGATAACTCTTCAGCCATTAATCGATTTGTGGTATCATGATGTGAGAGATCGTATGGAATTGGTAAAGAATATGTTGAGAAGTCTGAGTTATTTCGAAGAAGTAACTTTTCGATATCTAGTAGTATATATATAATTTTTTATTTGATCATCATTCAATAGATGGAAATTTGATAAATTACATGTTCTTCTCATTCTATGCATGATATCATCTCCCATGGTTTGCCAACAATTTATGAATAATTCAGATGGATTTGATACTTCACAATGTAACAATATACGAACAAATAAATGACGCAATTTTTGGGATGTAGCCCAAACTGATGCATCTTGCATTTCATAAAGCCATTCATTATCATCTTCAAGCAGGGCTAAAGCATTACATGTTTCTCTATATGTTTCATATACTACACCATCAATTGTTCTCAAATGTTCGAAAGAAGTAGATCCACGTGCAATATTGAGAAGCATACGTAAGTAATAGATGTCGCCAAATGAATTTGGAATATGATACATTCTACCTAGTTTTCTTTGTTTATTTCTAATTTTCCAGCATTTGGTTCTTTTTAGCCATGTATAATGTTCAGGAATTTCAATAATTTAATGTTCTTGCATATCCGTCTATTTTATTCAATTCAAACCATTCTGTGAGCATTGTTTTTTTAACTGCTTCAATGTTGCTAGTTTCTTCCATATTTTGAGTATCTTCAAACACAATATTATTCAAATCAGGCATATGTATGGGTAATCTTTCAATGGTAGTCATATGATGGTGAATATTATATTGATAAGTTCTCCATATAGCTTCATGAGGTGTAATATAACAACAATCTAAATAATTTTTAATTTCATTAACTTCAATTTCCTTTCCATTATTTGACGTAATTCCTGAAGTGTTATTTCTAGATATAAAGGTCATTGTACGGTCAGGTCCTTTCCATATATATTTAAAAAGATACTCTCTCTCAACCACTAGACAAGATAATCTTCATGATTCCATGAAAGTTTCAATTTTTTATTTTCTTCCTTGATGTATTGATGTACTTACAATTTTTCTAATTGATTCTATTTTACTTCAAGACACTTTGGCACAATACCATTTCGAATTTGTCGTATGGTTTGTGATATAATAAATGCATTTTGAGATTAAGGGGATGATAAAATTCACAAAGCTGATCATAAGGAGTATTGCAAAAGTATCGCCTTCAAGGTGTTCGATCTTATGACTCTTTGAAAATATAATGTTATTTGGAAGCATGATTGGTTGCTAATTGTTTCTGGCACACTTTGAAGAGTGAAAAGGCGGTTGCAATATTTTTGTGATATTCTTGAGCATGGAGGGAGCTTTAATATCTCCCATCCAAATGATTTTCTATTTATATTCCAAGTATTTACAAAGTTCCTATGCCATTTTACGCTCTTGAGATTTCCTTAAAATACAAACTTTAGAAAGAACATCAGGCCTATCCAAATTAACTAATCCCGGCCCATTTACAAAAATCCGACTATGAAATCTTGGATTTTAATCTCTAGTTATTTTTACCCTAGATATAACAGCTACACTTTATCTGAAAATCAGATAGCACAGCGTCGCTTTCTTCTCGATTCTTCTCCACTCTCTCTCTCTCTCTCTCTCTCTCTCTCTCTCTCTCTCTCTCTTTGTGATCTCTCCAAAGTTAGATCTGATCCGCTATTAATGGTGATTTCCGCTTTTACTGCTTCTCGAATCCACCTCCTCTCCTCTGATATCTCTTCAATCAACACATATCCACATTTTTTCTCCTCAGAAAATATCCTCCTACATCTTTCTCGCCATATGGCAAACAAAAATAAGCCTGCAAGTTGCGTGAATTCCGAATCTCTGTATGGGTTGAGGATACTCATCGACATTACTGAGATGGAGTGTAACTCGTCGGAGGTCAGACCCGGCTCACTCCTAATTAGGGTCCAGTGCCTCTGTACAAAGCAACACTCTTCTGAAAGATATTTCACTGTCTCTGCTTCTTTACAACACAGGCAGGTCCGGCCTTTCTTCTTAGAAATAGAGGCCTAAGTCAAAGGCCTCTTAACACTTGAGGGCCTCCAAAAAATAATTAGTTTATTTAAGTATGTATAATTAATTAGGCCATTAAATAATGTGATATATGATTAGTGTTGGTTATATTTCTAAAAATTAACCAAATAAATAATCAAATAAATCATAAAATAATGATAAGGATGAGACAAGCATGGATGTAGCCGTGCGATCGAGTCGCGACTGCCCTAAAGACAGATTGACGTCCTCTAGTGCAGGATTTGTCGTCTATCCGCCTTCAAGGTTCTACACCACGAGGACGTCCCGTATCCGCTCCGGTAGCACAGTCATAGAGCGGGCCTTCATTTCAAAAAGAAATGAAACCGTGCATCATGATCTCTCAAACCAAGTTTATGTTGTGTAATTGGAAGAAAGAATTTTAGAGGAGGAAGAAGTAGAAGTGTTGTGTTGTATTTGTTGTATTGTTGTTTTATTTAGATAGGAAGGAAACTCCTTTTATAATAAGAGAGAGAAGAAGACTTGGTCCAACATATTAATATCGAGGGAGAACTATATGCGATCACATGCTTTGTTATTTTTAGAGTGACTCATATGCCATCTCTAAATTTTAAATCAATCATGCTATATGCGGGATTCGAACCCATCACCTATGGAATGGTGGGGTAGTACCATACCACTAGGCCATCCTAGTGGTGGTAATCCAACATATTAATATCATTCCAAACTCTCCATTTAATGACCATTAAAAATATCAATAAAATACAACAATAAGTTTTAAAATTTACTTATATCATTTATATAATAAATAATATACAACAATTAGAACATTGAATTTTTCTTTGAAACAGGTGATTGTTAAAAAGATTAGAGCATATATATCTATTTGATAATGTGATTCATGATAAATATGCTTAATTGATAAAGATAATTAGATGATACATAATATTGATGGCAAAAACTAGTCTATTTCTTTTAATTTTTTTCATTTAAAATTTAGGAGATTAATTTCAATTAAGATGATACTCTAATTTAAAACTATCGTAATAAAATTCGTCAAAGGCCTCTCGAGACACCGGACCGGCCCTGAACACTGGTGACATCTATTCACTAGTATATTAGTAAGTTAGACATGACAATAGCCAATTGACGGTCGGAATGAGAAGTCTTCAGAATTTCTACAATCATATTGGATTCATGCACTCATAAGCATGTACCTTATGAGGAAGAAAGATAGAGAGGGGGAGAGGAGAGGGGGATAAAGAATGTGTTTGTTACAATAAAATTCAAAGTGCTATTCTTTCATTTTTTTTATACTGAATGCTTTAAAATGATTATTGTTTTATTATATTTCAGTTTATTCCATTTTATATTTATGTTTATCCTCTAATAATTTATTTATGTTTCTACTTGAACAGTTGCCTTCCTTACACTAAAAAAATCTTTAGTGGAAAGAATGAACTGACAGATTAATCCTTCGATATGTCGGGTCAATACAGTGATTAATTGACCAATTGGTTAACCTATTCATCTATTTATTTTTTTAGGTAAGACTTTTTTTTTATGGTGTGTTGATCATGATAGTTACAAGCAGGGACGGAACCAGGAACAAATCATAAGGGGGGCCAAGACCGTGACGTGTCAAAGACAAAACATCTAATATAATTTTTTTTTTGTTTAGCGCATCATCTATTTTGAAAAGAATGACTCAGAATCTTTCATTTTAAATAATTTGTCTACAAAACTTTATATATTTAATAACTAAAAAAATATTCTCTATAATTCGGTCCAATTTAATAATTTACATAATCATTATAAAGTATAACTTAGTACTTAATCATAATTCAATCTTACATGCAAGAGTAGATTCAAACAAAGTATACTAATTTAACAAAAAAATAATATTATAAAACTTTATTATTGAATATAATAGTTATAGTTTGGAATTTAACAGAACCTTATAAGATATACATAATTTTCAAATTTTTAATTTAAAAAAAGAAGTTAAAAAGGTAAATTTTATGTGTAATTGAAAACAATTATTTATATTTAATATCTTTGAACAATATATAGAAATTTGGATAAATAAAATAATGGATATAATATATTGAAATTTTTAAGATGACAAGTGTAAGGGTTAAATTGTCTACATGACCAAGACCTACAACTCTTATATTTTTCTCTCATCATACATATCATGTAGTGAGTTTTTAAGATGTCTCGTACAAAGCCAATGGACTATATTAATCAGTTTAGTATAATTTGTATGTTCATTTAACGTCTGCCATAAAAAATTATTTTAATTAAAAGAGATGTAACTGTGAGTGTTAGACAACCTTTTTGTGTTAACTTTTTTGTTTTAGTTATATAACCCTAATATTCTTGTTATTCATTCAATATATTCACTTTGTCAACCATGAGAGGGGCCAAATATTAAGATGTAAGGACTAATTAAGTGAAATTATAAAAAATTTAAATTTATAGGGGGGGGCCATGGCCCCCTTTGTTGGGTTTCTACCGTTCATAACGCAGCGGAAAAAACAAAACGAAACAAAATCGAATTCGAAACCCAAAAGAAGGATCCGTGAATTGCAATTAAATCAAAGAAAAGTTCATAACTTTGTACCTTTGGATTACGCTTAATCCGTGATGTTTCGCCTAACCGGTCTCACAAACCGATCTTCAAGCGATCTCCAAACGAACCGATTCTCCAAGCAAACCGATTCTCCAAACAAGCCGATATTCAAACAAAACCGATTTTCAACCCAAATCACAAAGACGCCGCACTTCGCTTCGTCCTCTACCGGTATCCACACGAACAAACCCTTTGAACGGATAAAGGACGATATATGCTAGTATTCGTTCTTCATTTTTCTCACATAAATAACAAGAGAATAATTTTCGGATTTTTCTCTCCTTTTGTCTCACAAAAGTTGGACGAAAATAATGTCCCTTCATTAATCATTTTGGGGTGTCTCTTGTGCCTATATAGTCCATAAGTTTCATATCCTATGTGCATGGTAACTATGTAACCATATATGCAACACACCTTATCATATAAGATGTAGGATTGGATGTGTCACTTGACTATGTAGCTCTTCGTACAACTTATCACATAAGTTATGATTTTTCTGTGTACGTCTCAATAGTTGTTCTTTGTGTGTGACCCTGTAGGTTTACTTAATGTTGGCAATAATCACAACGGATTATAAATCATGAGCGGCCTCTAACAAGACATCATGATTACCCAAATAAAGCAAGTATAGATGATTCGATCAAATCTAATTTATGTTCATGCATTGTATCTCTTTGTTACACGATATCTATATCGTCCATAAGGCATGGTATGTGTCAACCTTACGTTGGTCGATAAATATTTCTTGACACCGAATTTGATTGAACATGAAATGACATTAATAAGTCCTTATTAATTCACTCGAGCACGGTCGTGCGTTTCTTCAATCAAATCATCAAGAGGTCTAAAGATATCTCTCTCAATTTATGAGAGGAATAAATCCTATCTTAATTAAACTCTTTCCTCCGCATAATTCATTATATACCTAATTATAATCTTTATGACCGTCCGGTTAAAGATGATGTTAGATTATATTAAAGTATAAAATTTCCCATTTAGAAAACTGAGATAATCTCAAGTCTAAGGATTACAGATGCATTCTTTACTGAGAATAACTAATGACACGAACCATGTAGTATTCTCACAGTGGGTCAATCCAGTATATGGTCTGCAACATATACTTACGTTAATGAATTAATAACTCTTATTCATGATCAGTAAAACGTGACCATCAGTCAACTAACATACTGATGTACATTTATAGCTTATCATAAAGTATGTTTGTCTCACAAACATCCTATGAATGATCAGGGACGGTTTATAATATCATTCATAATACTTTATAGTTTTACTATCAAAGTCACATACTTTGATGATATAAAGCTGAATATCATATTCAATGTTCATTTTAGTAATAAGAATAAAATAACCAATACGCATTTATTATATAAAATATCTCTAAATAAATGCAATGTTTGTTTAACACAATCCATACATCTATGTCTCAAATATATTGGCCTAGGCATACTACTAACAATCTCCCACTTGCACTAGGCCGAATCTAACAAGTATTTAATACCCATCGACCTAGCATGACCCTCATGCTTTGCTTGAGAAAGTGGTTTAGTCAACGGATCGGCAACATTATCATCACCATCAATTCTGCATATTTTAATATCTCCTCTCGCAATGATCTCCCTGATCAAATGGAAACGTCGAAGTATGTGTTTGGTTCTCTGATGCGATCTTGGTTCCTTTGCCTGCGCGATTGTCCCATTGTTGTCACAATAAAGATCCACAGGATTTGCGATGCTAGGAACTACACCGAGTTCTTCAATGAACTTCGTCATCCAAACTGCTTCCTTAGCTGCTTCTGAAGCTGCTATGTACTCCGCTTCTGTTGTAGAATCCGCTACAGTGTCCTGTTTGGAACTTTTCCAACTTATTGCACCTCCATTCAAACAAAACACATAACCAGATTGCGATCTAAAATCATCATTGTCGGTTTGAAAGCTTGAGTCCGTGTAACCTGTTACAACTAGCTCACTTTCAAATCCTTCATAAACCAAGAATGAATCTTTAGTTCTTCTCAAGTACTTCAGAATATTCTTGACTGTTGTCCAGTGACTTTCACCGGGATCAGATTGATATCTGCTAGTTGCACTTAATGCATATGATACATCTGGTCTAGTACAAAGCATGGCATACATGATAGATCCAATAGCCGAAGCATACGGAATTTTATTCATGCGATTTCGTTCTTCCTGATTAGCAGGACGTTGAGTCTTACTCAATTTTATGCCATGTGACATTGGTATGAAACCTCTTTTCGAATCTTCCATTCGAAATCATGTCAACACTTTGTCAATATAGGTACTTTGACTTAGACCTATGAGCCTTTTAGATCTATCTCTATAGATCTTAATGCCGAGTATATAAGCGGCATCTCCTAGGTCCTTCATTGCAAAAGACTTTCCTAAAAATGTCTTAACATTTGTTAAAGTCGGAATGTCATTTCCAATGAGTAATATATCATCTACATAAAGTACTAGAAAAACTATTGCACTCCCACTAACTCTCTTGTAAACACAAGGTTCATCTTCATTTTTGATAAAACCAAAACTTTTGATTACTTCATCAAAACGAAGATTCCAACTCCGAGATGCTTGCTTTAATCCATAAATAGATCGCTGCAATTTGCAAACCCTACCAGAATTCTTAGGATCAACAAAACCCTCAGGTTGTGTCATATACACATCCTCGAGTAAATTTCCATTAAGAAAAGCTATTTTGACATCCATTTGCCATATCTCATAGTCATAATATGCAGCTATGGCAAGCAGAATTCTAATCGATTTAAGCATGACAACTGGTGAGAAAGTATTGTCATAGTCTATACCATGAGTTTGTCGGAAACCTTTCGTAACAAGTCTCGCTTTATAGGTATGCACATTTCCGTCCATGTCAGTTTTCCTTTTGAAAACTCATTTACACCCAATGGTCTTGGAACCTTCAGGTGAATCAATTAAGTTCCAAAGTTGATTATCGTACATGGACTGCATCTCAGTTTTCATGGCTTCTAACCATTTATGAGAATCAGAATCCTTTATAGCTTCTTGGTAAGATGTGGGTTCATCATCTATGAGCGCCACATTTTTATCATCAGTCACGAGAAATCCATATCTCTCGGGCTCATGACGAACTCTACCAGATCTATGAGGAGCATCTTGTGTTTCAAGATCGGACTCGTCAACTCTTGAAGAGACTAGTGGATCTTCCAATGGTTGTTCATTGCTAATTAGTGGATCTTGAATTTCTTCAAGGTGTACTTTATTCCCACTAGTTCCTTTAGAAATAAATTCTCTTTCCAAAAAGATACCATTTCGAGCAACAAACACTTTGTTCTCGGATGAGTTGTAAAAGTATCCTTTAGTTTCTTTAGGATATCCCACAAATAAGCATTTATCAGATTTCGGTGTTAACTTGTCAGAAATTTGACACTTTACATAAGGTTCACAACCCCAAATCTTTAGAAAAGACAATGTGGGACTCCTCCCAGTCCATATCTCATATGGAGTCTTTTGAACAGCTTTTGATGGAATTCTATTTAGTATGAACGCGGCAGTCTCAATGTCATAACCCCAAAAGGATATCGGAAGATCTGTTTGACTCATCGTAGACCGAACCATATCTAATAAAGTTCGGTTTCTCCTTTCTGAGACACCATTCCATTGAGGTGTTCCAGGAGGAGTAAGTTGTGAAACTATTCAATAATCTTTAAGATGATCATCAAACTCTAGGCTTAAATATTCGCCACCTCGATCTGATCGAAGTGCTTTTATTTTCTTACCTAGCTGGTTTTCTACTTCACTCTTGAAAATTTTGAACAATTCAAAAGATTCGGATTTATGTTCCATTAAGTAAACATATCCATATCTACTTAAGTCATCAGTAAAAGTAATGAAGTACCGAAAATTACCTCTAACTAGTGTGCTCATTGGTCCGCATACATCTGTATGTATGAGATCCAATAACTCACTTGCCCTCTCACCTCTCTTTGTGAAAGGAGCCTTTGTCATCTTACCTAATAAACAAGATTCGCACGTCTCAAATGTTTCTAAATCAAATGAGTCTAAAAGTCCATATTGGTAGAGTTTAGAAATGCGTTTCTTATTTATGTGTCCTAAACGACAATGCCAGAAATATGTCGGATTCAAATCATTAGATTTAAATCTCTTTGTATTAACGCTATAGATAAACTTATAATGTTCATGATCAAGATTTAAAACATAAAGACCATTTTCTAATAGACCATTCGCATAGAAAAGGTTTTCTTAACTTATGGTAAAGTTATTATTCTCCATAACAAACTTAAAACCATCCAAAACCAATCTCGACACAGATACAATATTCCAGTTCACTGCAGGTACACAGTAGCAATTATTTAAATTTATTACAAGTCCGGAAGGTAAAGATAATAAATAAATGCCCACGGCTAATGCAGCAACTCTTGCTCCATTTCCCACCCGCAGGTCAACTTCACCTTTCGCTAATATTCTACTCCTTTGTAGCCCCTGCACATTATTACAAATGTGATTACCGCATCCGGTATCTAATACCCAAGATGAGGAAGTAGATAAATTAATTTCAATAACATTAATACCTGAAGTAGTAGTCTCACTACTCTTCTTCTTCTTCTTTAGATCCTCCAAGTAGGCCTGGCAATTTCTTGTCCAATGGCCTGGTTTGTTGCAGAAGAAACAAACACCCTCCTTGGGTTTCTTGCTCTTAGGTTCGGACAACACCTTGCCCTTACCTTTTCCCTTGACTTTGCCCTTGATTTTTCTCTTCTGACCCTTGCCTTTCTGAACCAAGAGAACATCGTTGACAACATTTGTCTTCATAATCCCCTCGAAGTTCTTCAGCATGCCGTGCAACTCCGTGAGACTCTTGTCCATGTTATGCATATTATAGTTCATTATAAATGACTTGAAATTCGAAGGAAGAGACCTAAGGATCAAATCGGTAGCCATCTCATCGCCAACCTTTGCCCCTAGTTTCTCAAGTTGATCAAGGTACCCCTTCATTTTCAGAATATGAGCACTCACCGAGGAGTTGGGAACCATCTTACAACTTGCTAATGCACAATGTGCATTATACCTCTCATTTCTAGCTTGCTCTTGGAACATTTCCTTGACTTGTGCCAACATTGGAAATGCCTCTAAATTTTCAAACTGCTTTTGAAGATCGGCATGCATGGTGGCTAACATGAGACATGTCACATCATTAGAGTCGCTTGTATGCTTGGCATAAGTATTTATTACATCTTGATCAGCATCATTAGCGGACTGGTCAGGAATGGGCCCTTCAAGGACATAGTTCTTCCTTTCTTGTTTGAGAACAATTCTCAAATTTCGATGCCAGTCGAGGAAGTTTTTCCCATTGAACTTGTCCTTCTCAAGGACGTATCGCAATGTTAAAGTTGATGTGTTGTTTGTTGCCATTTTCTACACAGAATTAAATGCAGGTTTATATTAATATGTTATTTGAGATATTTTAATATAATTTTAACTCCCACTATTTTATTCAAATCAATAACCCTCAAATGTATTGATTCGGAAATTTTAACTTTAAATTTCATAGTGGGCCAAGATCCATATTTCATCAAGTTCCAAGTGAGCTTTGGCTCATCGCCTAGAACCTAATTATTTAGGTAGGAACGTTTCCAATTGTATCTCATACAACTCTTGTTTAATCCATAGGATGAGCATCATATGCTCGGCGTATGCATCCTATCATATGCCCCGAACCCAAGTCTGACTTGATAGTTCAGTTGAATCTAACCATGTCTTAATATCGAGAATCACCATTTCTCGCTTCTTATCACACTAAGATTATGCTAATTCACTATGCTTTGGCATACCCAAATTTTGCATGATCGAAGGGATGATAAGTATAGATACATGGGAGACATTTCTATGATTCAATATTATATGAGGGATTGTTATGTTTAACCTTTTTGTTTCAGTTGTTTTATTTTATCATGTATTTCATCACAGAACATCACATGCACAGATAAAATAAATATGATATGATATAATAAGGCCTTGATGATCTAAATGAGCCAATCATTAAGATCATTTCCTAAGATACATTCAACCACAAGGAATTGATGAACTCCTTCATCTCCATGATGTGTATGAGGTGGACGGTGAACTCCTTCATCTCCATGATGTGTATGAGGTGGACGGTGAACTTTTTCATCTCCATGATGCGTATGCCCGTCACAATTAACCATCAAAATAAATTACATCACATCAACCAAGAACGGAACCATGCCCATTATTACATACATACATATATCACATCATCACACACAAATCACAACCATTCATCACATATCTAATAGGCCATGTTATATCCATTATGTTGTACTTTAAACCATTTTAAGAAATATGTATATAAGGCGTTACGAATATGAAACTCGGGGTCTATGTGTGAGTGCGGGGTTCGGCGCGCGGCCCCGAAAAATGGGGGCCCCGCTTTTATATAGTGCCGAAACTCAAAATTTCTTTAAAAACTTGATGTGTTGAATACATCTTTTCGAAATTTATTTAGTGTATCATATCCGTAGTTTCGCACCTTTTTATAAAATTTAGACACCCATCCGAAGGTTATGATACATCACATGCATCCCTTCATGACATACCCAAGGCACCCTTTCAATCAAGTCGCAACCTTTCATGATCAAGATACATCACATGCACCCTTTCATGAAGTCGCATCATTTCAATCAAGTCGCAACCTTTCATGATCAAGATACATCACATGTACCCTTTCATGAAGTCGCATCCTTTCATGAAATCGCAACCGTTCATGATCAAGATACATCACATGCACCCTTTCATGAAGTCGCATCCTTTCATGAAATCGCAACTGTTCATGATCAAGATACATCACATGCACCCTTTCATGAAGTAGCATCCTTTCATGAAATCGCAACCGTTCATGATCAAGATACATCACATGCACCCTTTCATGAAGTCGCATCCTTTCATGAAATCGCAACCGTTCATAACGAAAATTCAACAATTGAAAAATAACACCTCAAAATCAAAAGAAATATTTCGAAAATGGTTCATCCGTCTTAATTAATTGAAATTCACTTGGCTCTGATACCACTGTTGGGTTTCTACCGTTCATAACGCAGCGGAAAAAATAAAACGAAACAAAATCGAATTCGAAACCCAAAAGAAGGATCCGTGAATTACAATTAAATCAAAGAAAAGTTCATAACTTTGTACCTTCGGATTACGCTTAATCCGTGATGATCAAAACGAATTTGCGTTTTCTTTGCCCGATTCTAAACCGGTTTCCAAACCGATCCTTTGTATGTTTCGCCTAACCGGTCTCACAAACCGATCTTCAAGCGATCTCCAAACGAACCGATTCTCCAAACAAGCCGATTCTCCAAACAAGCCGATATTCAAACAAAACCGATTTTCAACCCGAATCACAAAGACGCCGCACTTCGCTTCGTCCTCTACCGGTATCCACACGAACATACCTTTGAACGGATAAAGGACGATATATGCTAGTATTCGTTCTTCATTTTTCTCACAGAAATAACAAGAGAATAATTTTCGGATTTTTCTCTCCTTTTGTCTCACAAAAGTTGGACGAAAATAATATACCTTCATTAATCATTTTGGGGTGTCTCTTGTGCCTATATAGTCCATAAGTTTCATATCCTATGTGCATGGTAACTATGTAACTATATATGCAACACACCTTATCATATAAGATGTAGGATTGGATGTGTCACTTGACTATGTAGCTCTTCGTACAACTTATCACATAAGTTATGATTTTTCTGTGTACGTCTCAATAGTTATTCTTTGTGTGTAACCCTGTAGGTTTACTTAATGTTGGCAATAATCACAACGGATTATAAATCATGAGCGCCCTCTAACAAGACATCATGATTACCCAAATAATGCAAGTATAGATGATTCGATCAAATCTAATTTATGTTCATGCATTGTATCTCTTTGTTACACGATATCTATATCGTCCATAAGGCATGGTATGTGTCAACCTTACGTTGGTCGATAAATATTTCTTGACACCGAATTTGATTGAACATGAAATGACATTAATAAGTCATTATTAATTCACTCGATCACGGCCGTGCGTTTCTTCAATCAAATCATCAAGAGGCCTAAAGATATCTCTCTCAATTTATGAGAGGAACAAATCTTATCTTAATTAAACTCTTTCCTCCGCATAATTCATTATATACCTAATTATAATCTTTATGACCGCCCGGTTAAAGACGATGTTAGATTATATTAAAGTATAAAATTTTCTCATGTAGGAAACTGAGATAATCTCAAGTCTAAGGATTACAGATACATTCTTTACTGAGAATAACTAATGACACGAACCATGTAGTATTCTCACAGTGGGTCAATCCAGTATATGGTCTACAATATATACTTACGTTAATGACTTAATAACTCTTATTCATTATCAGTAAAACGTGACCATCAGTCAACTAACATACTGATGTACATTTATAGCTTATCATAAAGTATGTTTGTCTCACAAACATCCTATGAATGATCAGGGACGGTTTAGAATATCATTCATAATACTTTATAGTTTTACTATCAAAGTCACATACTTTGATGATATAAAGCTGAATATTATATTCAAGGTTCATTTTAGTAATAAGAATAAAATAACCAATACGCATTTATTATATAAAATATCTCTAAATAAACACAATGTTTATTTAACACAATCCATACATCTAGGTCTCAAATATATTGGCCTAGGACATACTACTAACACCCTTATGCCACCACTTATATCCGCCCCTGGTCACAAGGGCAAGGTGCATGAGGTTTTTATCCGAGGTATTGTATTTTTTTTCTCTATAATGATTCTAATAATCGAGAATTTAATTGAGAGTTTTTTTTCTCTACAATAGGGCTTGAGATGATTACTTTGGAGATATAGATAATTTTTCTGATGAAAAAGAGTACTTCTGAAAATTTTAAAGGATTATTTAGTAAATGGAGAGGGTGATTACAGTTCTCAAAATTTAAGGGGGGAGATATAAATTTCACCATGTAATGAAATTCTAGCACCCAACGATTATGTAATTAATCCCAACCCCTTATTTTTTATCAACTTTTAAGACTTCTCAAAAGACTACATCATCATTTTTATCTCGGTCGTTCAATCAAACTTTTTGTCAAATCTAAACCATTTATTTTTACAAAGTTATTGATATTTTATGGCAACATTTCTGTGGTTATTAAAACATAATAATTGATGTTTTGTGTTCATCCCCGATTTAGTGTGAACCGTTGAATTTGTTTCTAGCCATCAGATCTTAATCAGATGGTTTCAATGAATCATAATTCAAAGCTATGTTCAATTATTAATTTCAATAGTTAATGAAAAGTTCACTCATTAAAACATGAATAATTTTTTCTTTTCTTCTTTAAAAATTATAATTCTTAATGAATATTTTATTTCTCATGTTAAAATCGTCAAATATAAATTTATTGAAAGTTTTTCTTTATTTTGAGTTCCATATTGTTGTGGTTCCAATTTATTTATTTTTTCTTGCTAAAATATGTGAATATAAAGTATATAAGAGATCATGTACAAAAATGAGACGCTCATTAACTCATACCTTATTTTTCATCTCTCTTTGAGCATCCTCAAGAGACTTATTATCAATTTTGTCTCGGCCGTTGGATCAAATTTTTTTCAAATCTTAGTTTTTCATATAAATTATTACTACAATATTATATGATCAGTTAGATTAATATTTCGTGTAATATCTCCAATAATGTCAGAACTACCATATCAAATAAAATTATAGAGTATTAAGAACTATATTGTATTACTTAATATATTACGGATTTTAAAAAAAGTATGTGATCAATTTATATATAATACGTATCATTTTAACAACTAAAAAAGTAAAAAAATAAATAAGAAAAATAGTGGTGATATTTTATATAAAAAAATGAGTCGTGTTAGATTTTTTTTATGTATAGTATACATACTTTTTCCATATATATAATATCATATTTCTTTTTTATAAATCATGTTAAATATAATAATTATTTTAAATTTTTTAAAGTTAATCATCTACAATTAAATCTTATGCGATTTCAACTAAAATCTATGAAATAAATTATCTTGCCTGATTAATACTTGATTTTTTTTTCTAATATAATATATTAAGAGATAACGGCATATAAGAAAACCAAAGAAAATTAAAAAAAATGACGTTTTAATCTTAGAAATCTTAATTCAAATATAAATTAAGATCATAAATTATTATCCAAATTATTTAGTCGGTTATTGTTTTTATTTTTTATGAATATATTATTTATGTTATTTTATTTCTTATATGTAAATTTATTGGTATATAGTTATCCATCCTTACAAAGTTAGATGTGATATAGAAAATATATTTGAATGCATAATAAATGAATAAAAATATTTTATAATGTAATTTAAAATAATTTTAAACATAGAAAATTTACTTAAGATAATTATTATATATTGTTATGAATTATGAATTTATTTCAAATTTTTATTTTGAATTTTAATAATTACAATTTATACATATATTGAAATGAATAATAAAATTGAAATTCGCAGTGAAGCGCGAGTATTATCCGAGTTCCTATTTAATTTATGCTTTACCTCCCAAAGTTCAAATTCAACAGCGCTTATTCAATTGGGGATTTATTGTCATTACTATGTAGTCGAGATGAGCAAAACAGAATACACAAGAGTTTTGGGGTTTGGAGTAAAAATGGCTTTGGGTACTTCAGACTTCTTTTATTAGATTGTTTGTCGAGACCAAACAAGATTGCCCCTAATGCCATTTAAGAAGGATTGGGAAAATGACAATGCTATTTTATTACGCTCTATTGTGAAATATAATTGTGACAATCAAGTTATTTTTGCGTGATGCTATGAAAATCTCTAAGGGTCTGCTAGTAGATTTTAAGGTAGGTTTCGTTAGCTCATTGGGATTGAATTTATATTCAGTGGATCCAAATCCAAAACCTGATGTGAAGCCGGCTCGATAACCCGGACTACGTAATTACCAAAATGGTTTGCTATCTACACCAATAAAAACGTGCAATTCAACTAGAGTTGGCCCAAATCCAAGCTCAAATCTATGAAAAAATTCTGCTAAATATCTATGTATATAAGTTTCTTATTTATACAACTTCATGCATGATTAATATTTCTTTTTTAAGGAATTTGTTGCGCGAGTTGAAATTGAGGCAACACGAGGCAACCGAAATACGAGTCGACAATAAATCCGCGATCGAATTAGCAAAGAACCCAGTGCATCACGAGAGGAGTAAGCACATTGATGTGCGTTTTCATTTTATCCGAGAGTAGGTGAAGAAAAGTGACGTGCGACTAAGTCATGTGACGAGTCATGAACAAGTGGCTGATATATTCACGAAACCACTTCCGACGGTGTTGTTTGAGAATTATAAGGCGATGATAGGGATGAAGAATAGGCTTGAGCTTAAGGGAGGAATTTGTTGATAAGCCCAAGCCTAAAGAAAAGAATATGAATATGAATGCATTAAGTTATGGAGTGCAATGTATTGTGTCATCCAAGTAATATTTAATTGGTGAATGCACCAAGTTGGATGTATTTGGTTTATCTATGTAATATTTATTATAGATGCATGTTTTAGGAGTTATTATCATGCATGTATTTGAGTTAGGGTATGAGCCTATAAATAGGAGAGTTGTGTGTCAATCATAGCACCACTAAAAGTTGTATCTTTCCAATTATCTAAATAAAGAAAAAAAGAGCTTGTAATGAAATATTGAGTTAAGAGAGAAAGAAGTTGTTTCTTGAGTGATAATAGAATTCATATTAGAAATTCTATACAAAATATATACTAACAGATAAGACAACAAGGAGTGGAGATTGGATCTCGAACAAGTCTTTGTGGAGGCAACTTGCAAGGCCATGGAGAGCTTCCACAAGGAGAAGAAATTTCACAGACCACGGATTCAAACAGCATCTCAGCCTTCTGCCATTGCTTCCAAAGAAGAGATCATACAAGCTGTTCCTGAAACTTTGAGTTCGGCTAATTTTATGAATGAAATACAAATCAGATTGCTTAATGGTAAGTTCAAATCTCTGGAACAAGAACATGAGACCCAATTTCAGATCCAAATACAAAAGGATCAAATATTCAAATTAAAAATTTGAATTTTGGAGCACCTGGTTTTGTGATGAGACTAGATATGACGCTCGCTCCACTTCGAACTAGATATGTTTTATCATATAACACTTAGGGGCATTTGGTTCGAGTATTGTAAGATGCTTTGGAATGTATGAATTCCAAAGAATGTAATTCCAAGATAGGTATTATTATCATGTTTGTTTGGTGTATATATATTTCAAGGAATATAAAAGATCTTAATTTATGAAGATTCTAAATTTGTAAAATCTATTTAGATCGACTAATTAATAAGGAAGAAATATTCTTTATAAAAAAATTATTTCCTTAATTTTGCATTCCCTCCTCACGAGAATGAGAAAAGCCACCAATTATGGTGGTAATTCTATTCCAATCAAATATTAATTAGGGGCCGTTTGGAAGCTAGAATATTGGACTGGAATTGAATCTTAAAATTCTAGTTCCTCCAAATTCTTTGTTTGGTAGACAACTAGAAAAAGAATAATATAATTCTTGGAATTTCATCTCTATATAATTTCAACCAAATATAATTCTTTCTAAAAGTTGGAATGCCAAAGTGCGGAAAACTATTATATTATATTATATTATATTATATTATATTATATTATATTATATTATATTATATTATATTATATTATTTTATTTTATTTTATTTTATTGTTGTATTTTATTATATTAATTTGTTTTATTATATATTATTTATGTTATATGTTTTATTCTATATTATTTATGTTATATGTTTTATATTATATTATATTATATTATATTATATTATATTATATTATATTATATTATATTATATTATATTATATTATATTATATTACTTATGTTATGTTATATTATATTATATTATATTATATTATATTATATTATATTATATTATATTATATTATATTATATTATTTTATTTTATTGTTGTATTTTATTATATTAATTCGTTTTATTATATATTATTTATGTTATATGTTTTATTATATATTATTTATGTTATATGTTTTATTCTATATTATTTATGTTATATGTTTTATTTTCTATTATTTTATATTACTTTATATTATATTATTCCATATTTAATATTCCTAATTGTATAATCATAACATGATTCCAGATTTTTACAAACAACCAAACAAGAAATTATGTTTTCCAGAATTTTATACTTCTAACATCCAAACAAACTTTAGAACTAATTAATTCAGAATTTTATAGTTCTCCATCTTAAAATTCAATTCCACTCCCTAATTCCATTTGTCAACCGGGCCCTTAGGGGATCAAAAATGATCTTACTTTTATTATCTAATGACAAACCAAACATGGGAATGAAATCCATTCCTATTGGATGCCATGGCATCTATGCTCAAAAGCTCCAACCAAACGCCCCTTAAAATTTTTGTATAAGACTGTATATGAAATTCTTTCTATAACGGATGAAAATGAACGACCAAACGCCCTCTTAAGATTTTTGTAATATATATGAAATTCTTTCTACAAAGGATGAAAATGAACTAAAATAAACATAGGCATTCTACAGAGGTAAATTTTTATTTTTCATATTTTGGTAGGTTACATGTGAAATTTCGGATTTTTGTAGGTATTGTTGCGCATATAAAATGTAAACGGTTCAGATGCAATTCAAATAGTGGTCATATCAAATTTATATTTTTATTGGATTGGGATGCGATTCAAAAATATGAATACGCATAAGGTTTGGATATTCCGGATAAGAATACAAAGCAAGATAAAACAAGATTTTATCTGGACAATTAAAATGGATAACTAATATATAATACAAATATTTTTTTTATAACTCTCAGCTATACATAAAAGATAGTAAAATTTGTACAAGTAACACTTCATAATTTTTTTTATTATTCCATAAAAATATACAAAATATAAAAAATCGCCAAAAAAAATATAAATGGGTAACGGAAAAGATTATAAGTATGTGTTGTAAGATTCCATATTATATTTTGAGTCCATAAATTGAGATTTGTAATTGACAATTATGTTGATCCGGATTAGACACTGAAATTCAATACTGAATCTTAATCCGGATTCGAATAAAAAAATTTATGATTCGGATCCTAATGGATCCTTGGATCGGTTCACTCAACTCCCAAGCGTTTACTGCACACGTCATATTTTGAGCCCTTATAGAACATATTTCGTAACATTTTTCAGATTACAAAGATATGCTTGATCATAGTATACGCAACTTTGACTATTTATTAAATTTAATTAGTACTACTTTGTAAAGTTATTAATGCAATTTTATTATTAATCCAATATCATAATGTCCAACATCAATTAGTACTATAATATTATGAACAGCTATAAGCTTATGGTGGTTATATACAATTAGTCATATTTTATCATTTTGAGCATGTTAATGATAATTATTATAATATAATAATTTGAATAGAATTTTAAGGCTATACTGAAGTGCACACTTAATATTTTGAAGAGAAATTGTGTTTGCAATAAAAATGAGAGTGGAAAGATTTAAATTGTTAACTTATTAGCTTCTTAATTATAAAAAAATGATTTTTCAGTTTTTGCACTTATATATTATCCGTAATGCAATCTTGCCCGGTTACTCAAAGGTGTTGTTGAACGGAAAATACCGGGAAAAAGCGTCCATCTTAAGAGATGGCTGAGACAAGGAAACCCCACCTCACCATTCTTGTTTGTAATTGCCATGGATCTATTTGTGAGGATATTTCAAGCTGCAAGAGTAGAAAGCATTATTTCTTCACCTTTTCCTTCACTAAAGAATTGTGTTCTCTATGCCGATGATGTAATGATATTATTTAAGCCGCAAATCAATCAAGCAAATGGAGTGAGGATAATCTTACTTAAATTGGGAGAATTTTCAGGATTGAAAATTAATTTCGAAAAACCATTTCTCATTCCAATTGGAAGAAATACAACCATCTCAACCCTAATCCTTGAAACTTTGCATTGTGATAAAAGAAACTTGCCTACAACATATCTAGGTCTTCCCTTACATTATAAGAAACTCCCAAAAGCCACTTATGATCCACTACTAATAGATCTTAAAAACCTACTAAACGGGTGGAAAAGCAAAATACTTTCAATGGCGGGAAGAATGGTACTTCTCAATGCCGTCTTTCAAGGTAAACTTATATATTTTATGAGTGTCTTCAAACTTCCCAAATGGGTAATTAATGTGGTTGACTCAATGCGTAAGCTCTTCTTATGGAGAGGAGGGGATATGGAATCGAAGGGACTTCATTTATTAAATTGGAAAGCTTGTTGCTTACCAAACAATTATGGGGGGCTTGGCCTAAGAGAGTTGAGAAACTCAAATGACACACTACTTCTCAAGTGGTTATGGAAAGCGATGAACGGGCAAAACTCACTTTATAAAGAGGCAAATGATCTCTTCATTGGCCACCCAAAAAATTTGCTAATTGAGTGTTTATGTTAGAGGGGATCAAATTTTATTGGGAGATTCATGATAGGTTCACAAGCGCTCTTTGGCATGTCGACTGGGGAAGGGGTTTCTTGTCGGATTTGCTCGGAGTTGTACTCATTTGCACGAGATAAAAATATAACAGTGGCAGAATTCTTCAGTGAACAAGACCTCAATCGATCCTTTCATACTCCGCTATCTATTCAAGCTGCCAACTCACTTCAACAATTAATGCAATTCAATCCGGACCTCTCGACAGCGGGGTCACCCGATAAGATCATCTCTAAAATTGGAAGAAATGGAGTGTTTACAACCAAATCGGCATTCGAGAGACTCAACTCGGGACTGCTAATAAAATGTGTTTATTCACTCATTTGGAAGTTGCCTATCCTACCTAAACTTAAGATTTTCATTTGGAAGTTATGTAGAGAAATCCTTCCTACACAATATTTCCTAATTAAGAGGGGGTGGCAAATAGTGAGCCGGTGTTCGCTTTGCAAACGGAGTCAGGAGACCGTTAATCACATCTTGCTCGATTGCCCCGTTGCAATTCAAGCTTGGACTCATTGGAGGAACGCCGGAAGAGTTGGTGATAACGTTTTGGTACAAAAGAAGAATCTTCAGAGGTTCGGTAGTCTCTTCTATTATATTCTTTCTATTCGAACTATGGAAAAAGGGGTGTCAGAGATTATTTCGAGATGTCGGGGTACCATCCAGTCTCATAGCAGCCCGGGCTCTAGCCGAATATAATTGTTAGGAAAGAAGAAACTATACTTAATTGAGAGCATGCCTTTTTTCTTTCTTTCATTATGTTATAATTTTTATTTAATTGGTCACTTTGTGAAATTGATGTACTTAAGTGTGACTTATAAGGGGGTAATCACAGGAGCATCTCGCCCTAAATAGGAATTTGTAAATGGGGGTTTTATTTTCTCACAAGTGACTTATGTTTTGTATTAATGAACTTTTTTATCTAATGTAATTATTGGATGAGAGGTTTTGTGAACCCTCCTCAATTCATTCAAAATAAAATAAATAAATGTGCATCATCATATATGAAACCGAAATATGTAAAGACTTATGACAGAAGTTTTCATTTCCCTATAAATAGCTAAGTATCTAATTCAACATATATTCATTCTCTCATTTCTTGATGCATTCTATCATTTTTTGTATCCTCAATCCCATTCAAGTATAGTGTTATTTTATCAAATAAAAACTACTTCCATTTTGTATCTGCATTGGAGCATTATAGAAATCTCGAAGCGTCGGTTTAAGTATGTTGTGTCTATTTTGAGGTAAGGAATTTTGCTCTCAAATACGTTTACGGTTTTTAAATTATTTTGCTATAAATAAATATTAATAATATGAATTATATTTTTATTTGAGCTTATATTGCTCATACCGAATACCTTATTATTTATGAAAATAAAATATTTTATAATAATAATAGTATATTTTTAAGTGATAAATATTTGTATGGGATATGATTTGATGTGTTGAAAGAAAGTGAGAATAGTTAAAGTGGATACAAACGTACTTGATAGAGCGAAATCAAAGCCGCTAATTTACGAAAGGTAATAGGCCGTACTTAGTAGAGCGAAACTAGGCCCGCCGAATCACCCAATAACGAGCTCGGAAAGACTTGTATCTGTGCGCGTACTCGATGTCACGGAACATGATCTAATGTGTGTGCGTGAAAGTGAAATAAGGAATCAATATCCCAATATAAAAGAATGAATATGTATATATATATATATATATATATATATATATATATATATATATATATATATATATGATTTATTCAAATATTTATTTACTAAAATTAATATTATTTTTAACGTATGCGAAACATTCTTTTACTGAGTTTTGTACTCAACCCCCTTTTTTTTTCCATTTTTCAGATTTCAGGTTCCTTTATTTGGGGCATTAAGTTGAGCGTCATCAAATAAATATCAAGATAACATTAAATATAAGAATAAATGTAATAAAAGTTGTAGATACTTGATTTTCTATTTATTCTGAGTTATTTTTCCGCTACTTTATTACGATTTTTGTGTCGTATATCTTTACGGGTATACAATCGTTATACCTCGGATATAAAATGGGTCCGGGCTATAACAATTATAAAATAATATATCGTCTTTTTTTAATTTTTATTGCTATTTTCTATAAAATAATATATAGTATTAACTTCAAGAAAATAAATTCTTATTAATCAAAGCAATTTCGTTTTTGTTCTTCAATAATACATGCCACCATATAGTTCTATTATTGTTAAACAAAAGGAAGTATCAATTCAATTGACCACGTCTTATGTACTGTTTTTGTAATAATTTCAGCAGCTTATATACTGTTATTTAGTACTAAATATATGCAATTAATATATATATATATCCAAAATACCTAGGGTGCTAACTTGGTATTGCCTATTGGTAAACATGCGTCTTGAGCAGTCAAATCAACTTTGCATTACATTCACCATGTGCTGTGAACTGTGATACAGGTTTGAGCTTAAGTTTAGGATCCATCAATATAATTTTACAATATACTCTATTCATCAATAGATCTTTTATTTAGGATCTAATGTTTAATGTTTCATCAATATTCAGTATATGTTTTTTATGTTTATGATTTATTGATCAGAGAGTTTGCAACAAAAATTACCTTGAGGTTCAAGATTTAGTAATATCTGTGATTTGGGTTTAGAGTTTACGATTTAGGATTCGACAATAAATCTTTGGGATGAATACACCGTTAGCCTTTTAATTCGGTTGCAAATTAGTCTCAAATTCCAATCCTTCGCTGTTAAAGAGGAAAGTAAAAGGGAAAAAATCCTTTTAAAATTTTTAAGTGCATGGACTAATTTGCAATCCCATTAACTTATAGGGACTAAGTATGCATTTTTGTTCAACAATATGAGCCATGTGTTAAATTCTTACTCTTACTCCTCGATAGTGCAGGATACAAATCCCTTGTTAAATTATATATAGATATAATAAAATAATATTTAAGTATATGAAATCACTATAGCAATAATCACTACGCCGACATTTATTTTCCGACATTCAGTTGTATGCCGTTGTAACTCTTTCAAAACATGGGATTAATCATTTAATCCCACTTTATAATAAGAAAACTAACATTGAACTTCAAATCTCGGTAATAATAATATATGATGGTATAAGATAACAAATGTCGGTGTATCATTATCATGTATACTTAAATCTCAATACTTACTATACATGGAAATTTTGAATCATGAGATTTCATAAGAGGGGGAAAATGAAAATATCCCAAATTTGCTTTCGTATTACACGAAATTTTGAATCCTGAAATTTCGTAAGAGGGAAACTGAAAATATCCCAAATTTTCTTTCATATCCTTCCGAAATATTAGGCCCCATCCCCACTCTCTATCATATCCCCAATTTCACTATCTTTTCCCCCGTCTCAAAAGTCAAAACCCTACATGCCCTTCCGCTTTTTGATCTGGATCTAAGTTGACTTGACACCATTTCTCACGCCAATCTCTCATCTTGAGTGACGATCTTGACTCCGATTTCTCTCGTGGCGTCCATCCTCTTTCCGAAAACCTGAAACCCCTCTTCCTTCGTAACCTAACGCCTCTCTTCCTTATCTGTCTCATGCTCTCTAACTTCGTAAATGGCGGTTTAGGGAGGATTTCTTTCTTCTAATGCTCGCTACGAAAGCAGCCACCATCGGTATGAGGGAACCCTAGCTGATTTGGGGTATAGAAATTACCTGATTTGGGCCTGAAAAATTCAATTTTTTAGCCTCCATAGTTCCATTGGAGGAATAAAGGGATAAATCACACGATTTTATTGTGTGGGGTCAAGGGAAGTGATTTAATTCCTCTTCCACTAGTATGCAGGTCTGTACTTAAATTGATTTTTAGTTCTTTTATTATTTGGGTTTTTCTTTGGTTATTTGTGTTTCATTTGGTTTAATTTGCTGAAATTTGAGTTATTTTCTTTCCTATTAGTGAAAAGTTTAATTGCCTTTATCATGGCTCTACGAAGAAAAAGTCTAGAAGAGAAGTCATCAAACTTTTTTTTTTTTTTTTTTTTTAGTATTGAATTTTCTTTAACAGATTATGGTGTTCAGAATTACGAATTTGGAGCTGTTTCTGCCATTAAGGAGTTAGTGATGAGGATGTATGAAACATTCTTTCTATCTTATATAAAATTTTATTTTGTCTTTTACTAATATACAGCTATACAATAATACTAACTTTTATTTTTGAATCATAGGCCGTAAATCCAGAGAATCTTGTAAACCAGGTACGGTGAAATGGAGCTGGATCTACTGAAGGGATGCAAGGTGGTTTGCGTTTTTGAAGACCCTGATGACTGTGTCCAGTCATGCTTTGAGTAGGTGATCTCTATCTCCATTAATTTTGCTCAAGTATTAAAAGAAATGTATGCACTCATTTGAAATTCAAGATTATTTATTTTCCTCACGGTAATCTTAATCTTTTTTTTTTTCTTTTCTTAAAGATGGTATCTGGTATTGAACTTTTGCGTTAGAGAGACGATACTGAGTATAAGGTAAGACCTGAGCATTCGTTTGTTTCAAGTTCCATAAGTGGAGTAATGGGATGAGCAGTGAATTAGGACTTATATAAAGGGTAAGCCTTTAACTTTTTGTTGGATGAATGTGACCTTTTATACACACAAGATAGCTA
Source organism: Juncus effusus (assembly GCA_027726005.1). NCBI lineage: Eukaryota > Viridiplantae > Streptophyta > Magnoliopsida > Poales > Juncaceae > Juncus > Juncus effusus. Next base: position 838,449 of record CM050900.1, on the reverse strand, counting down.
GCATTGGATATTCTGATCTCTGATAGCATACCTGTTAGGTATGTACTGGTACAAGTGCAATATTGGCTGGTAAGTAATTGTTTCCTAGACTTTTAGGTTGAGACACCAATTATGTATAATATGGAACAAAGGGAATATATTTGTTTTTTAGGATGATAATAATATAATTTATTTTCTTTTTCAGAAAATTTGAATTAAATTACTAGCTTTTGCTTCTAAAAGTTCATTGGTGATTAGTTTTTTAATGACCTTAGTTTCCATAATTCTCATAATTTTTCATAATTATCATAATATTTTCAGGTAGAGAAGTTGGGGTTGGTATCTTAAGCGTATGAATTGTCCAGCTTAATGGTTGATTAGTAGGAAACACCCTTACAGAGGTAAGATGCATCAAGTGCTTTTTTCATTTGACATTTACTTTTTAAGGTTCAAGAAACATGTTTTATTGATATGATTATTTTAGATATTTTTGACAATTTCATGAATTTCTTATTAAGGTTTCAAAAAACCTATGACATTTTCAATCTGTCTTGGTTGAAAGAGAACATATTTAAGTTCCAATTTTAAAATTGGCAAAACTATAGCATACTAAATGTTTAATTATGAAATAATTCCTTTAATTATATTCAAATATGTAACATGTAGTCAAGACCCTGATTAATTTTGATATTTTTAATTTAGTTTGAAAATGTTCTATGTGGATGAGTGGTGAACTTTCGAGATCCTATGTTCAAGATCCTATGGATACCCAATCGGTGCTATTGTAAAATCTAAATCTAGAGATGCATCTGAATTGCAAGATGAGTCGGGATTTGATGAAATGACATGATAATGCTGGTACTTGGTATTGGTTTATGTTTTTATAGTTTAAGATTTTGATATTATAGACATATTATATTTGTGTTACTTGTCTTTATTATTGTTGATGGAATTGTATACAAAGTATATTTTCATTTATAAATACCTAAATTTGTTGTGATTCTAATTTTTGTATTTGATATAATATTTAATATATTTGATTTTGGTGCTATTTGTAATTATAAATATGTATGTTTTATATTGTGTGTTTCATATCATTTGTAAATGTTCTTTGTATAATTCATGCATTTTGAAATGTCACCATTGCAATAGCCTTTGTCATTAGGCGGGATTTACAAGTGCATTATTTGTTATTGTATGTGACTTTTGTTAATGTTGTTGAATGAAACTTATATTGGCGAGAATTTTAAATGCTCTCAAACATGTCTTTGCAGGGAGTTGAAAAAATGTCACTGTTAGTTTTAGCGAATGCTACCTAGACAGCATATAAGCTCAATGCTGGTGAATGTAACAACGGCATTAAAATGTGCGTTTGGTGGCATTTGAAAATGTTGTTGGTTGGTGATATATATATATATAGAGAGAGAGAGAGAGAGAGAGAGAGAGAGAGAGAGAGAGCATGGACCAAATGTTCTAAAAAGAGTTGAATAATTCTCTTTTCTCTTTTAATTAATGAGTGAGGTATCTTAAAGAGGCCCAATCATTGTCGACCCAAATAGTATTTTGATCAGTTAATTTTCAACTTTTCATTGATTAGGCCTCTTTTAGTACCTCACTCATTAATTTCCTTAATGAACTTCATAAAAGCTACAATTTCCGATTTTTTTTTATATATTATTTTTTTCAAAATAAACTAATACTTACCACTGTTTTGAAAATAATGGAGTAACTACCATTTCCGCCACTAGTAGTGGCGGAACATGTGGATTTTATAATTTTTCAAAAACGGGATTAATTAGTGAAAAAGACGTGTTCCGCCATTGCCACTGGCGGAACAGGGGAAAAATTTACCTGTTCCGCCACTTCCACTGGCGGAACAGAAAAAAAATTAATTTTTTCTCAAAAAAAAAAAATTTCTGTCCAGTGGCGGAACACTGTTCATTTGCACTAATTAATCATGTTTAGTCAGTCAAATGAGAAATTTTTAAAAAAATTGAAAATTCACATGTTCCGCCACTAGTAGTGGCGGAACAGATATGTTCCGCCACTGGTAGTGGCGAAAATGTTAGATACCACATTATTTTGAAAGAGATGGTATTTACTGGTTTATTTTTCATGAAAATAGTATAAAAAAAAAAAATCACAATTTCCCAAGATGGCCCAGCCATGGTAGACGAACTGGGCATCTAAACATAATGCATATGGTTGCCATGTGACTAGATGTAAATGTGTTGGCTGAAATTAATAAACTTAATGTTCATATTTTTTTTTCATTATCTTATTTCTAACTGTATTTCTCTTATCCTTTGCCGCAAATTTTAGATTTGAAGAGGGACGAGACAATATAATAGGATCATATTTCATTACAAAATTTAGTCATATAGATATAAAAAAATTATAAATATGATTTAGAAAAAGCATATACGAAGGGAAAATGTGTGTAGAATTTTCAGAGTTAATATCAAAATAGGAGACTAGAGAGTTGACTGTCTCAACTCATTAAAACAGTCTTATCTCTTCTCCTTTCTAGTTTCTATTGCATGGTGGCACTAATCATCCAAAAAACTTGGACGTGATCATTGTGGATTTCCCTTGTGTCTTTTCACATTAGTTTTATCAAAAAAAGGTCATTCCAATTAGTCTTTTCTAATGATATTGTGTTGAAACACGCAATTTGATCTAATTTTGTGCTTTACTATAACATCCATGTTTTTATCAAGAACAAATACATGTATATTTAAAATTTAGCAAACTTATTTTTTCCGAAGATATTGACGGGCTGAATAATAATTTGTTTATATATATCAGGTTTGAAAGTAAAGTAAGACTTCAAAAATTTATCCAACTCATGCAAAGGACAGTCAGCAACATTATTATCCAAATTCAGTTTTCATTCTACCTACCCTCAAATTGATTCAAAGGCTTCCACTATACAAATATATTAAGAACTATTTTGTAGGTAGACTCTCCAATCGTACAATAATTTACGTAAGAGGAGAGGTTGAGAGGCCGTTTTCTATTGTTTAACAATTTTAATTACGAAATTCTTACTTTTTTCGGAAAAAAAATTAAACAAACTCCTCACAAAAATTTAAATTGTTAAACTAATATATTTTCCGAGATAAAAATGTAATTTTTTTTTATATTTACATAATCTAAAATTGACAATAAGCCAAGTAGATTATTTTATTGATTGTTAATTAAAGTTCCGAGAGATGTGAATAAAATAAAGCAGTTGTCAATTATATTTTGTGATAGTATATCCTTAAAAGTATTATAATTATGAATTTACAAGATGAAAACATGAATATCATGTTTATGTTATTAGTTTTGAATTTATTTTGAATAATCTCAGTCGTTGCAATTGTTTGACTAGTACATATCAGTACAAAATTTGAGTATAGGTCGGCTACGTTTTTATGCATTCGATTTATACTATATTTTTAAAACTTTTTATATATTTATAAAATGAAAACATGCATATCATTTTTATTATTTTGAAAAACTAGTCAGTTGCAAACTGTTTGGATAGTACATATCAGTTGCAAAAGTGGAGTGTATGTCGGCTAAGTTTCTATGTGGTTCTTTTTTCCTTTTTCTTTGTGAGGAAAAAAAGAACATAAATAATGGAAAATACATATAATATAAAAATATTTATATTTCTATGTTTTCCAAAGTTGTATATATTCATGAACTTACATAATATATGGATCCTTTTAGCAGTTTTAACAAATTATAAAAGCATCTAAATGAAAAAAATAAAAAAAAATTTCAAAATGTAGCATATAGTATGATAGGATACATGCCACAGACGATTTTCTTCTCTTCCAACAAAGAAAGTACTATCTTCACATGAAACTTGTGATACCATATTAAGGAACTCATGATTGAGAACAGACTCAGGCTGAATTAGTCATTCAGATATGCATATAGTATATCGCCTAAATTTCATTAGATAATAATTGAATATTGTATTAACATTAAATAATGAAAATTGGAATTTGAGTCTTATTCATTTAATAAAAAATCATCGAACGGAAAATTAATTGTTTTGACCGAATCTTAAATCGGTACGCACGACATTTTCACTCCGTGATTCTTTTTATTCATTATCAATGTTGAAACCCAACGACATTTTCAAAAAAGAAAAAAGTTGAAACCCGACGACTTGGAAGCGGCATTATTTGACGCGTTCAAAGATGGAATGCATGATTGTTCAGAATATTTGTAGAGCTCATGAGTCATGAGAAACTTGTCGCAAAAGGGCTTTGAATTGCCTATGACTTTTTCACAAAGTGTAGATCTTATGAACCAAACAAGCTATCTTGATTTGCCTTTAGATTTCTTACAAACATATCTAAAAGGGACATTTAATAGTTTATTCATGTTAGAACACTAGTCCCTCTCAACTTTTGAACTACAAAAGCACAAGAGAGAAACACCTATGCTCATTCTCCAAAGGTAAAAACTAAAAAAAATGTCCTCAAATTTTAGAGAAAGAAAGTCTCAAAGCATTGCCTCTCAACTCGAGGGGGTTCTCCTTGTCTCCAAAAATCTATTCCCTTACTTCGCCTTAGTCGCGCTAGAGGCTGGCGGACCTCTGAGACTGCTCTTTTTTCTACTCTTATACCCTGTATACCAATTGCTCAGGCTGGCACATTACGAAAATACAGCTCTATGTCTGATGATTTTTATCAGTACATCTGGAATTAGCGTTAAAAACATCAAGGAGGTTTCCAAAGCGACTTTACCCAAGTTCTTCTTGGAGGATCTAAGAGAACACACTTTTAGAGTTTTCTCAGGACATGACGGAAAAAAATATGTTTTGACATGTCTTCCAAGAGTCATGGTGGAACCCTTTTTGAGGGAGTTTTTAGGTGTTAACTGTGTGATTGGAACAGAGTTAAGAGTGATTGGGCGAAAATATTCTGGTCTAGTAGATTCAGGGGGCATCATGAAGAACAAAGGACACTTTGAAGCTCTTTCGTTAGCTCGTGGAGATAAGCTGATAGATGTTGGATTAGCTGATATGAGTGAAGATCGTTCGTTCTTGTTGTTATGTAAGGTATGTTTTTATGTAATAATAATAATAATAATAATAATAATAATAATAATAATAATAATAATAATAATAATAATAATAATAATAATAATAATTAATTATTATTATTATTATTATAATGATAATTATTATTATTATTTTACTTTTTTTTGAGAAAAAAATATTATTATTAGAATGTATTTTTTTTGCATGCATGCATTCTTTAGAATTTTTTAAAATTAGGTATTGTTGTGGATATACCCCTTTAAACCTGTTACTTGTTCTTGTTAAACTGAAATAGAGCAGTCCTTTTATATGATCAACTCAATTCTTGTTTCATCCCTTTAAGAAACCAATTTACTAGACATAAACTAACCATGTTAAAATCCAATAATTTTTTTAAAAACAAATCCCCTATATTATGCCTAATTTGAAAAAAGAAAGAACTTACATCAAGCACTCTCTAACTATATGTTATATTTATTAAAAAAAAAATAGATTAATAAAAAAGTATTTTTAGTTCACTAAAAAACAGTAGTTTATCATTATTTAACTAAATTCTAATTCTTATAGGAGCATCATCTAATTTCACCCCAAGAGAAGACCTCACCCTTGGCAAGAACAGACTACCCTAAACCTCTCATTTTCCATGATGGACGTCTCATGTGCCGACCCGAGCCGTTAAATCTTCTCGCAACAATCCTTTGGTTTCCTCTCGGTGTATTGTTAGCCACAACCCGCATCCTTATCGGTATCGTGCTTCCATATAGATTTATCTTACCATGCACGGCGCTTACTGGGTTTCGTATAAGAACCCAATCCCCTGAAATTATAAACAATAAACCCGTCCTAATTGCACCCACTGCTTCACCTAATAACAAGGGCACGTTGTATGTTTGTAACCATCAAACGCTGCTTGACCCAGTTGTCTTATCAACTGCAATTCTTCGGAGGGTTTCAGCTGTAACCTACAGCTTGAGCAGCTTCTCAGAGGTGATTTCTCCAATTCCAACAATCAGGCTAACAAGGGATCGATTTAAAGACCGTGCCATAATGCGGTCAATGCTTGACCAAGGCGATCTGGTTGTCTGTCCAGAGGGGACTACCTGTCGAGAGCCATACTTGCTGCGATTCAGCCCTTTGTTTGCTGAGATAGCAGAGAAAATTGTCCCAGTTGCAACTAGGGCAAAAGGAAGCATGTTTTATGGTACAACGGTTAGGGGGTTCAAGTGGTTGGACTCTCCATTTTTCCTGATGAACCCTTACCCTCGTTATTGTTTGAGCTTTCTTGAGCCCGTCTCTGGTCGGCCAGACTCGAGTTCTTTATGTTATGATATTGCAAACTGTATTCAAGAAAGGATTGGAAAGGTATTAGAATTTGAGTGCACAAGCTTGACCCGAAAAGATAAGTACGGCATGCTTGCAGGACATGATGGCACGGGTATGAGGACCCAAGATTCGAGTTGAATTACGGGGTTATACATTTCATTGTAGCATGTCTGCCCAACATTACATAATTAGGTAAACATATATTGAGCTAGTTATTTAGTCCAGTATAATTATTTGTATTTATATTTGTTTTTGTATCTTGTAATATTTTGTTATGAAAAATTCATTAAACCCTTTATAGCTTTTTTCATTCTTTATTGAAGTCATAACTCTTATGCCATGCAACCCTTTATTTTTTTTTGTTTATTTATTTATTATTATATATTTATTATACTGGATAAATCCAGCTGTCTACAATTATCACAATAATTACTCATCAATCTGTTTGCTTATTACTTTCAAAATAAATAATCTGATATACGTGAGAATAGTTCCAATTTATGTTTTTGGGGCTTTTGTATTCTCAGAATTAGTCAGAAATACTGTGGGGCAAAATTGCAAATAAAAATTAATATGGATCTTCTGGAAAAACTGGCCCAAGAGGAGGCCCAAATTCAGAGACCTAAAAAAGCTCAATCAATATTGAGTTTTGAATATTGGATTGGAGGTTACCATGACGGTTCAAGAGAAGATTGTTTTTTCCTGATTTGTCCATATTTGTTTCATTTAAAATAATTTATAAATAATTTTGACTATTTTTTTTCTTCTTTAACTTCTTGAGAAAAAGGTTTATTGTTCTTATTTCTATATATTTCTGGACAATTCATTATAACTAGATGGTGATACCTTAGAATTGCAATCATGTATTCAACAAGGGTAGTTGAAGGCGAATTTAACTAGTGTGAATAACTCATTATAAATTTGGCACATCTGATTGAGTTATTTTTTGAAATAACCTTATAATAAAAAGAAATAGAATTCTATATTTTCTTATTTCCTTATAATGAAATGGAAATATTTGTAGATGCATACAAAATAAGAATTATGATGCATTGAGACATTGGATAACATCAATTCTCTCTTTTTAAAATTCAACCATCTAAAATTTGGGGGTTCAATACTTGGCAAAACCAAGTTTCTTTGAATATAGATGAGGGATATGATTCATTTCCATAAAATAAAATAAAATAAAATAAAAATCGTCTGAAATTTGTGTAACGGTTTGGACTTAATGGTAATAATAGAATTAACATGGGCCTCTCTGCATAATATTGGGTATTTTGATTCTAAAAGCTGGCTGGAGCGAAGTGTTTAGCTTACTACACCCGGTGTTGGCATTTAATGGCTTGTATCTTTTCTTTTACAATTGAATAATAGTTGTCGCTCATGTATTAAATGTTAGACTAGTTTTATTCTTGTATTTGTGAGTGGGTTAGTCATTAGCGTATAAAAGAGAGGAGAGAGAAAATCAGGTTGCTTTGAGTATTGTTTTGTATGAATTGAATTTGAGAGTTAATCTGTTTTTGCATCTTCTTTTGCTCCTTATGAGCTTGTATCCATAAATACAGAGAATCATCACGAATCAATTCCGGTTCATGACAATTGGTATTAAAACATCGTCGATTTAGCTAAGTATTTGTCATCTTTAGATTAGCTTTGAGATCCGTGCTGATCTCTCTCTCTCTCTCTCTTGTTAATTTCAACTTTGCAATTTCTCTACTGGTTTCAACAATTGTACCATTTTCATTGCACTATCAATTCGCAATTCAATACCAGTTTTGAATTTCGGGTACAACCTTTATAATTTAAGATTTTTTTTGCAATATAGGTTTAATTCAAGGGCGTTTTGCAAATTTGGGCGTAATTGAGAGGATGCTTCGCAATTCAGTTACAGTTGAAGGGCTATTTTGCTATCAAGACCAGATTCCAAATCGAAATCTAGTCTTTGATAAGTACTAAATTGATTTTTTTTAGGTTTAACCTATTGGGTTGAGACTTTACTAAATATGTGTTATATAATTATGTTTGTTGGGACTTAAACTCATAACCTCTTACTACACATTCGAATGTCTTTGCCAACTACTTAATTGATTTTTTTTATTAGGTTTTTTGGTATATTCTTTGGTTTTTAGGATCATTTTTCTCAAGTTAGAATTTTCTGTAATTTTTTATGACTTTACTGATTTTTTATTATATCAAGATTTGCTTCTTACAAATGAATTAGTGTTGATTTATAGTGAATTAGGAGTATTGTATTTAGTGAACTACGCGAAGGTTGGTCATGGTTAATTTGGGACGATTTGTGGTGAATTAATGGTTCTTTTGCAAATAAACCCTTTCTAGTTATTAGGCATACTTCACTTTTTTGTGCATTGTAGGCTAAACTGAAGAGATCTTTGCAAATATATTCTTTTTTATTATTTAGGCATAGTTAATGGGTTGTTATGCAATTGTCTATCTTTTGCAATTTAGGTATAATTCAGGGGTTAGTTTTGCATAAATCAGGATTTTTTTTGGTCACTCAAATGTTTGTTTTCTAATTATTTGTGGAAATTTGTACCGTAACTTTGTTATTTGTATAGATTTTATATTGGAATTTGTAGTCTATATAATGTATGGTACCAATCATGAATCAAGTCCTGTTTAATGCATGTGTCAGATATGAATTAAGTCTGCTGTATATTAAACTAGGGGATAAATCATACCATATTATTAAAAAGATAGTTCACAATAATTGTTACACATAAAATAAAATAAAACAATTTTTACACTAAAATATAATAAAAAAAGTGATGAACTTTAGAAACAATACAAAAATGCATATTCATATTTAATGTCCAACCTTCATTCAACCCCATTTTCAGCTAAAGAAAATTTATAAAAACCTTAAAAAATAATATATTAATGATATTAACAATTAAACTAAAGTACAAATTATTTATTTCCAAAATTAAATTAAAATACAAATTAACTTGGGATACTTCTTCCTTCTTTCAATCGGGTATCTGTTTTTGCACCATACGTGCTTCTTGCTTATCATGTTATCCGAAAATGAAAAATAAATAACTTGATCCAAAAAAATAGATAAAGAATTATTTCATTAATTGATACCTTTTAATTCCAAAAAGTAATTTCCTATTAATATAATCTTATGTGATTGTTTAAACTCAGTTGGCTTTAAGCCGATCTTTGAATAGACTCCACAAATTCTCTAAGCATAATAACCGCACACAAAATATCTGCACAGGAATAAAAGTAATGAAATTACGAAATGAAAAGTTAAGGCTAAAATTCCATTTTCAAACCTAAATTCCAATAGATTGCAGCAAACCAATTAATTTTACAAACTAATTAGTTTTCATGTTTCATCCATTCTAAAGAAAGATAGAAAGAGATGAGTTTATGACATGCAAGTTAATAGCAGAATGAATTGAGAATTTCAGTTTCCGACTTTCCGTACCAAAAAATAACAAAATAAAGGAATGAAGGAAATTAAAGCAATTAATGAGACTTTTTTCTACCTTTTAATAGAACTACTTTTCCTTCTTTCTTACATCATTTCAAAACCAATTCCTAAACTTCAAACCAAAACCAATTTCTCCACAAAAGAAACAAAAATTAGACAAAGACCAAGACAAATAATCAAAATACCGGTAGAGTGAAAGTACTTTCAGCATCATCTAGATCCCCATAACTTGAAACAGATTCTCATTGGACGCCCAGTAAGTCCACTCAGACTCAAAAAGAACCCTCGCAGATATGATCTGTCCGCCACGTTGCTTGCAACGCACAGGCGAGGGGCAGTAACTGGCCTTACTTCATAATGAAACACCAAGGATGGATTTTTGGTATTATTTTTCTTAAATAATGTGGAGAAGAGGATCACTGCTAATAATCCATGGTATTCAAAATTTAGCAGGTGCATACATAATACTTCCATGTTCTGCAAGGGTTTCGCAATTGAAATAAGAAATTACCTTCATAATATTGGCAATATAATTATCTTATTGAGGCGTAGATACTTCATAATTTGCAATTTAGCCAATACACAGCCCTATTAATTCTAAAGAAACCATCGATTGTGCATGCTTGCCTGAGATAATATTCAGAAATGCAATTAAACTTCAAATTGGGTCAAATTGTTCATTAATCATAGCTAAGATTCAGATTTTGCCTCAATCAACAGTCAAATTCTGATTTCTTTTCCATCAAAATCTGTGAGTCAGGGTAGGGTCACTGTTTGAAATTGGGAAAGATGGAAAAAAATCCTAAGATATCGTGGCTTAGAAAATAGCAAAATAGTAGAAATTAGTTTGGGAAATTGTTGCCATGAAATGAAACCATACCATCGGCTATCAAAGCTGCCTAAGCGATTATTGATAGAATAATAACTATTATTTATTTTAATATATAAAAAATAACATATAATGTTGTGTTTGTGTAAGATTTTGTTAACAAAACTTAGTATTAATATTGAGATGATTGATGATGGTCTCAAAATTGACTCGAGGATCTGACCATCATCAGTGTCTCAAAATCGAGAAAGTTTTTGGGCAAGAGAGACGGATTGGGTACACACATTACACTTCTGATATTTGAAAATATTACATAATGCAGAAAGCTAGTGAAATATTGCAGTGACATTTTCGAACCGGTCCATCACCGTTACGTGTAGCCAGTGCTTGGAGGAGGGACGGAACCTCATCCACAGGCCGCGGGGCAGATGGGGTCGTAGCCGGATCCTCTTTCGTCCAGAGAAGATGAGAGGAAGAGAGGAAAGATGAGAGTGGAGAGGAGACGGAGAGACCAAGGCAGAGGAAAATGAGAAATGAAAATGAAAAAGAAAGGGAAAATAGCATGAGCTGCTCTATGGGCCAATTAAATGAGGGGCGTGAGATCATGATCGGACGACAAAAATTAATTGAGCCGACGTGGAAGAATACCGTGAGGGGGACCGTCAGGATTGATTAAGTTATATAATATAGGGAAATTCTTCAAAAACCCCCTAACTTTTCTCAATATTATCAAAAACCCCCTATCTTTTCTGATTCTTCAAAAAGCCCCTATAATTTGACTTAAATTTTTTTATAACCTCCTATGGGGTTAGCTCTCACATTTTCCATCAAATAAATTATTTTTGGACCAAAAACACCCCTGCTTAAATTATTTTCATATTTATGTTAAAAATAATATATGAAATATTTTTCTACATAATATTTCATAATATTATTTTGATTATATTTTATGATATTATTTCAGGACTCATTATTTTATTTTATTATTATATTACTTAAAATGTTTTTCTCTTATTTTATACGTAAATATAATTCTATTTTTAAATTAAAACAAAAATAATTTATTTTACATAAAATATTATTTTCTTGATTATTATTTATTATGATTTTATTTTTATTTTAGTTCTCATTTATTTATATTAAATGTAAATATATAATTGTTATTTATTATTCTGGTTTTGAAAAAAAAAATTTGATGAGGGTATTTTGGTCAAAAAAATATATTGGATGGAAAATGTGAGAGTTAACCCCATAGGGGGTTATAAAAAAATTCAAGTCAAATTATAGGGGCTTTTTGAAGAATCAAAAAAGATGAGGGATTTTTGATAATATTGAGAAAAGTTAGGGGGGTTTTTGAAGAATTTCCCTATAATATAATAGGGAAAGTTTGCAATGGTGTGACTTTTAAGCAGTTGTTGAAACGAAGCACGACCAAACTAAATGGAGTAGAAATTTCTCACACTTAAATGCTGTCGATAAACTGCATTTGTAAGGATGTACTGAGATATCCCCACATAACAAAATACCATCGGTCAATGATATAATTAGTCAAAAAGCTAAACCTTGTCTTTCATCCGGTTTATTCAAGCATAGGCTGCCTAGACGAATAGCGGTCTGATTTTCTAGAAATTTGGCAGAATTGTTTGATTGACCATTTACGAAATTTAAAAGAAAAGGGAGAATTATATAATAAGATCAATCATGTTTTTAGTTTAACTGGAACATACACCATTCATTAAAATGATAGACGTTTATACAGCACTACCCCATCGTATTACAAAAATTTAAAAAATTAAGGGCTCGTTTGGCATCATTTCCGTTTTTCTGTTTTTCGTTTTTTTAAAAACAAAAATCAATTTTCTGTTTTTGTTTTCAAAAAAACTGTTTTTTGTTTTTAAAACCGATAATATTTTTCCTAGTTATTATTTTATCAAATGTATATTTATAACATTTTCAGTGGCAATATATTAAGTTTTCAGCGCCAATATGCCGTTTATAGTATCAACATAATATTTGCAACGTTAATATACCGTTTTAAATACCAATATATAATTTTCAATATCAATGTACCGTTTATAATGTTGATTTATCATTATTGAATATTAATATCCTATTTTCAGGAATTATTTTTAGAGTTAATATGATGTTTTCAATGTCAATATATTGAGTATTTAGTGTCAATCTACCGTTTACAATATCAATGTATCATTTTCCGTGTCAATATACTATTTTCAGTGAAAATATATTGTTTTTAATGTATCAAAATATGTAGTAGGATGTTGTACTAACTTGTGTGGGTGTGTGATTTGCGATAGTTAACTCCTGGTGTCAAACTGTAAGATCTGTGAGGACATTTGGGGTACTGGTATGCAGCTACCGTTACCACTTTTAATTATGAATTTGGTACTATTACTTGCATTCTGACTAAAAAATTGTTTTTGCTTTACATTTTATTATGCTGTTGTTTCATTCCTCGTTGCAATAACGTCGTTTCATTGCCAGCACACAGATAATAATCTTGTGCTTCTAGAACACAATTCTTTTTCACTGTCAATTTTTCCAACAGCTTACACGAGCTGTACAAAGCAACATTTAAATCCTCGAGTAAACATAGGCCACTTCACATGTCCACCATAACTTCAATTAAAAAGAATAAAAATGTACACAATAGTGGCAGACAAGCTTGACGTAAAACACAATAGTGAGAATCCAATCAAACATACCCCTTAATTCGTAGTGTTTATTGGGCTTTTGCCCTTTATATGATGTGAGTGAGAATCCAAACAAACATACCAAATTATATCAGTACCCCCTAAATCTTTATTAACATTAGCCGAAACAACATAAATAAAATTAACTCTTATTATAGTAATAATTATGATGAGCTAAATAAATAATATGAATGCATGACTAAAAATATAAAGTACAAACCAAAAAAATACACATAATTGAGATTCTAACAACCAGTCAACCCAAAATACATCTGTGACTGTGATCCATAGATTGATACATTAACTAACTCTGCCATAATGGTTGTACTGGCCATATATAACTTAAATAAAATCATAGAACACATAAAGATACATTGTGACAAAAGTACTAAACTAACAGATGCAAATTACTATTCAACCAACGAGGTCAGGGTTGAGTTGCATCAACAATGACATGTGCCCACCAACGCCAGCAGATACCGGCGCAGCATTGTCAGGACTGTTCACTGACGGAACATCCTGTACCATTAAAAGAGGGAAAAAAATGTTATTAACTTCCAAACGTATAAAATGCATGCTCTATTCCTTTAATTAAATAACCTGCTGGTCTGTGAAGGGGGATGATGGCGTGTTCTCTCATTTATTAACTGTCTTTTTTCGCAGAGTATACTTTAGCGGTGCCTTCTTTGATCCAGGCTTTTTACGAAGGATCCGTGGATGCCTAGTACGCTTAACACGTACCTGGTCAAGGAATGCTGCAGGAGTACGGAAGATAAAAGTCGAATGCTACAGGTCTCAAATCGAATATTGACAATCTGATCAAGCCCATCAAACACATCAACTATACTACTGTCGGCTACCTGCTTGAAAATTTTAAAATAAACTTGTTTAACAAAATAAACTTCAATTCTCAAGTGTATACGTTGACAATCAATTCTCAAATTTTCAGGGTCTAATTTGCAAAATGCCAAAGTTTAGAAATTCAATTCAAGTTTATTCAAAATTCCGCTTTGACACACTTTGATATTTTAACTCGAAACTAGGTCAAATGAACTTCAATATTAGCAAATGACGTATCCTTGGAAACTAGACAAGGAGATCTTTTCAATGATGTTTTATTGGTATTATAGTTTTATTAAGAAAATTTGAGAAAATTATAATTTAATCCAGCACTTTTACAGAATCACAGTTTTAACTTTAGCAGATTTCAAAAATTTATAGAAAAATAATCAAAACTCCTAAATTCACCAAAATTTTAAAGAAATTCACTCAGTTTAGAAGCTTCTATAAGAAATTAATACATAAATGTTCAATACATCAAGAGTTATTGATAAAATTCATATATGGTTCCAGATTTAGGTCAGACAGACCAGTTCTAATAAAATTGACAATATCTTCAATTCTGTCTTAACAACTACTATTTTAAATTCTATAAATGGATTTTGCACTTCAAAATATTTCAGATATGACTATTTCTATATTTTTATTATTAATTTATATTTCTAAAAATTAGAAATAAACTGAACAGAAAATTGAACAAGAAAAACAGAAACAGAAAAATAACAAATGTGAAAAATACTTAATAAATGAATCAAAACTCAAAGTTCAACTAAAAACTTCTATTTTCGGTTTTCATGTTCAAATTAATACACATATGTTAAAATGGTATGAATTACACATATGTTATTTTTAATACACATATGTTGAAACTCAAAGTTCAACTAAAAACTTCCAAACTATTTTTCTTTTTTTTAGATGTTAAAATGGTATGAATTACACATATGTTATTTTGAAACCCGTAATACACAAAGTAATATAATATAGTTTTCAATATTCTGAAAATTTATCTGAGATGATAGTTCTCACATAACAGAGATATAACACTGAACAATAATCTAACTAATCATGTAATATTATGATAATAATTTAAATTAAAAGCTAAGATTTGATAAAAAAATTGATTCGACGGCGGAGAGAAAATTGATAATAGTTCTCTTGAAAATTTTCGAAAAGGGGTCTTAAGAATATAATAAGAGTTAATGAGCTTATTATTTTATTACATGTTCTTTTATATAGTCTATATTCATATATTTTATCAAGAAAAAATGAAATTGGAATCGTAACAATATGTCTTTATATAATATTGTGGTAATAATTTAAATAAAAAGCTAAGATTTCAAAAAAATTTGATCCAAGGACCGAGATAAAATTGACAATACATCTCTTGAGAATGCTCAAAGAGAGATGAAAAATAAGATATAAGATATAAGTTAATGAGCATATCAGTTTTGTACATCTCCATTTATATAGTCTATATTCACATATTTTACCAAGAAAAAAAATTGGAACCATAACAATATGAAACTCAAAATAAAGAGAAAATTCCAACAAATTTATATTTGATGATTTTAACATGAGAAATAAAATATTTTATAAAGAATTATAATTTTCAAAGAAGAAAAAAAATTATTTATATTTTAATGAGTAAACTTTTCATTAATTATTGGTACATGTGATATTGTGGTAATAATTTTATGAAAAGCTAAGACTTCAAAAAATAAATTGATCCAACGGCCGAGATAAAATTGGCAATAGGTCTCTTGAGAATGCTCAAAGAGAGATGAAAACTAAGATATAAGATATAAGCTAATGAGCATATTATTTTTGTACATCTTCTTTTATATAGTCTCACATATTTTAGCAAGAAAAAATTGGAACCATAATAATATGGAACTCAAAGTAAAGAGAAAATTCCAACAAATTTATATTTGATGATTTTAACATTAGAAATTAAATATTTCATTAAGAATTATAATTTTTTAAATAAGAAAAGAAAAATTATTTATGTTTTAATGAGTGAACTCTTCATTAACTATTGTATTAATAATTAAACATAACTTTGCACCATGATTCATCGAAACCATCTGATTAAAATCTGATGGGCACAAACAAACTCACAACGGTTCACACTAAATCGGGTATGGAATACAAAACATCAATTCAACCAATCATATGCCTATGTTTTAATAACCACATAAATGTTGCCATAAAATATCAATAAATTTGAAAAAAATGAATGGTTAAGATCTATGTTGCACGGATACAGACATGGGTGTCGTGTCCGACACGACACGGACACAGCGACACGACAATTCTAAAAAAAGTAGAGGACACGACACGTTATATATATATATATATATATATATATATATATATATATATATATATATATATATATATATATTATTATATTATTTTATGAATAAAATATATAATTTAATTATTGTATATATTGTTTATGTCAATTTTATTTTATTTTAAAGGATTATAATAATATTTTTACCTTATAATTAGAAAGTTATACGTAATATTTTATAATTGATACAATATATATAACATTTGAAGTTGCACTTTTATACGTGCATACAAGATATTTGACATTTTAGATGTTTGTGTGTGGAAACTTGACACTAAATAATCAAAATTCACTTTAAATGTGTAGTCCCACAATTACTGGAATAGAAAAGTTGGATGAACTAGTCTCTAAAATAAGAGAATGACTAAATAGTGCAATAATTGCGCCAATAAGTCCAATACACGTATCTGAGAAGTATCATGAGAAGTGTCTAAGAAGTATCCTGACAATTTTTAATAATAAAATATTTGACACGTCACGTGGTGTGTTGGACACTTGTCCGAGGAGTGTCGTGCCCGACACGGACACGGCTCGATTTTTGAAGTATCCGCGTAACATAGGTTAAGATTCAACAAAAAAAAGGATCGAAC
Organism: Juncus effusus; assembly: GCA_027726005.1. NCBI lineage: Eukaryota > Viridiplantae > Streptophyta > Magnoliopsida > Poales > Juncaceae > Juncus > Juncus effusus. Next base: position 821,308 of record CM050900.1, on the reverse strand, counting down.
AGTCGAGATAAAAGTGATAATGTGGTATTTTGATGAGGCTCAAAAGTAGGTGAAAAATAAGGGGTTGGGGTTAATAATAATTGTGCCACTCTCTTTTAATGCAAAATAGTTGATGGCATATATGGTAATAAAACTAAAGTTTGAGGGTATTATTTAAAAAAATTGATGCCACAATAAATCAGTAAAATAAATTATTATGTAGCGAATTGTGTATTGGGTATTATGTTTATTTGGAAATAACCCGCTATATATTTGGAATGGCACATAAGATCCCACAAAATGACACGTGTCACTTGGAGAAAGAAAGTTCATTTTTAACTGTTGGGTTTGCTTGGATTGAACGGTTGTGATTTAAGGGCCTCATATTTCGACACGTGGCAAAAAGATGACCAAGTTGCGAATTGTGTATTGGGTATTATGTTTATTTGAAAATGACCCATTATATATTTGAAAGTATAAAACTTAGCGCAGAAGATCCCACGAAATGACACGTGTCACTTGAAGAAAGAAAGTTCATTTTCAACCGTTGGATTTGCTTGAATTAAACGGTTATGATTTGAGGGCCTCATATTTTGACACTTGGCAAAAAGATGACCAACTTTTATATATAGTAGTATAATTAATAGAAATGTTGTTGGGGTTCCAACTTGCTGGCTAATATTTACCCACAAGTTCCACTCAACCTAACCAACCGATGGGCCAAGAGATTTTTATGATTGGGTTAATATTTTATGCTTATGAAGTAAATTGTATCACCATATTAATAAATTAATTATGTTAATAAATTAATAATGTTAATAAACTAAACTTGTTAATAAATTACTATAGTAATTAATCTATCCTACTAATTTATTCATCATATTAATAAATTTATCATATTAACGAATTCATCATTTTAATAAATTGATCATTTAATAAATGCATCATATTAATAAATTAATCATTTTACTAATTAATCATATTACGGGCAAATTATTTTATTATTTATGTTGTTATTATTTGATGATCAAAATTACAACAAATAATGCTAATATCATAGTAAAATATTCTTAACTACTATTATATTATATTATATGTAATAGAAAACAATAAAATATTGTTAACTATTATGATATTATACTTAATAGAAAACAATAAATTTGTGTATAAGATAAATTATAAAAGAAATACAACATTAATAAATCATTATACTGATACAATAAAATAATTAGTAAATAAAATATTGCAATAAATTTAACAAGAGATATTATCGAATAATTATCGTTGATAAGATCTGAATCAGCAACACATGATATATACTTTTCTACATTTAGCAATTAAAGAAACAAAATATAGTAATAATTTTAACAAAAGAAAGTAGCAAATACTAGTTATGATACTAATAATACTAATATTGCTGATAAGATTTAAATTAACATCACAAAATTTATTATACAAAAATAAAAAAAATGCTAAAATAATGTTATAAATTTACATGAAAAAAATAATAAATAGTTCATATAATAATGAGAGGGAATTTCATCACCTAATATATTTTGTAAACTAAATTATGCAAGCCATTATTTAGACTCTGACCTAGCCATAACATCTAATAAAAACTACATAATAAAAAAATTATACATGACTGTAGTAATTTATCATGTGTCACATTTAGAAACTGAATTGCATTAATGCATTTTCCAACAAAATAATTAATAGCACTAAACCGGCTAAGATCGCCATAGCATCATTGAACTTTATGTTACATACTTTCAATCATCATTCCAACTAAAAAGAAAAAAGCTCACTTTAGCATCCTTAACTCTTGAGTTTGCTCACTTTTGCACCCCCAACTATTTTTTGCTCACTTTTGCATCCTAAACTATTTAAATTGAGCAATTTTGCACCCTCCATCCGTTAAATGTTTAGTCAGCAGTTAGATGATGATATGACACTATGATGTGGCAAAAAATATTGTTTATTTATGATGATTGGATCTTTATTTAAAAAAAATAAAAGAAATATACCTTCCCCTTCCCCTTCCCTCCCCCCTCTTTGCCTCACGAAAGAAAAAAAAAGAAAGAAAAAAACATAAACACACCCGCCCCTCCCTCCATCTCTGTCCGTCCGCCGATCAGTTCGCCGGCCGCCGGCCTCTCTCTTGCCGGCCGCCACCTCTCCACCGCCTAGTAAGTCCTCTCCTCTTCTCTCTTCTTACTTCTCTTTCCAATAACTCTAGTTTTCCCTTTCTTTTTTAATTCTTTTTCCAATTAATTTTTGTTCAACTTGTCTTTAATTTAGATCAAATTAGTGAAAGTAATTGATGTCTAAATTTAAAGCAATTTTTTGTAAAAATATGGTTAATTTAGACCATCTGGCGGTAGTGGCATTGTTGTAATAATGTTATAAATTTACATGAAAAAAATAATAAATAGTTCATATAATAATGAGAGGGAATTTCATCACCTAATATATTTTGTAAACTAAATTATGCAAACCATTATTTAGACTCTGACCTAGCCATAACATCTAATAAAAACTACATAATAAAAAAATTATACATGACTGTAGTAATTTATCATGTGTCACATTTAGAAACTGAATTGCATTAATACATTTTCCAACAAAATAATTAATAGCACTAAACCGGCTAAGATCGCCATAGCATCATTGAACTTCATGTTACATACTTTCAATCATCATTCCACCTAAAAACTCATGTGAAATCTTCTTCAAAGAAAAATAAGCATGGAAAAACAAACTCACAAAACATAGGGAAATTGGATATCACGACGGTCTAAACTGTAATAAGTTGTTGAATTTCCAGGTAACTTCTGCAAAATGGTTTGATTTAATTCATCGACATCTTCATTTGTTGGTGCTAAAATAGTTCTTTCTTTGAAGTATTCAATGTCTGAATATGATGATGTAAAATCTGTATATATTTCGTCAATAATTGCTTCTTTCTTATTGTTAGTTGTATGAATCAACGAATCATCAGGAATTTCTACCCAATTATCATATTCGGAGTCAAATAAATGCTTACCTTCTATAGTACCGTTGCCTATTGAGAGTGTCCATTCATTGAATTTTTGAGCTATTTGTAGTTGATTGGATGTTAGATTAGGTTGTAACAGTCGCATGTTCTTTGTTAATTTAAATTGTCTAAAATAAGGCCATAGTTTCGATCGTGTAATTGATGCGTCCAATGTTTGATGTCTTGAACCATTAGATATAACTGGTAATGTTTGACGGAAATCTCCACCTAACATAACCGTTTTACCTCCAAAAAGTTTATTTCGTGCAGTTTCATCAATTGTTGATAACAAATCTTTTAGTGTTCTATCAACTGCTTCAAAACAATTACGGTGAGTCATAGGAGCTTCATCCCAAGTTATTAGTGCACAATTTAAGATTAGTTCTTCCAAATTTGAACCTTTTTTTTATATTACATGTTGATTCATTATTTAAATCTATTGGAATTTTAAAACGTGAATGAGATGTTCTTGAATGGGGTACTAATAAAGCAGCCAAAGCTGTTGAGGCAACTGGTAAAACAATTTTGTCTTGATCACGCAACATACTAATAATAGCACGCCACAAAAATATTTTTCCAGTGCCTCCGTGACTATATACAAAGAAAAGATCACCTTTGTTTGAATGAACAGATGACATTACTTCATTATATATCTGTTTTTGACTATTGTTTAATCTTTCATATAATAATGATGCTTCATTGATACTTTCTTTTAAATTGAATGATAACTCTTCAGCCATTAATCGATTTGTGGTATCATGATGTGAGAGATCGTATGGAATTGGTAAAGAATATGTTGAGAAGTCTGAGTTATTTCGAAGAAGTAACTTTTCGATATCTAGTAGTATATATATAATTTTTTATTTGATCATCATTCAATAGATGGAAATTTGATAAATTACATGTTCTTCTCATTCTATGCATGATATCATCTCCCATGGTTTGCCAACAATTTATGAATAATTCAGATGGATTTGATACTTCACAATGTAACAATATACGAACAAATAAATGACGCAATTTTTGGGATGTAGCCCAAACTGATGCATCTTGCATTTCATAAAGCCATTCATTATCATCTTCAAGCAGGGCTAAAGCATTACATGTTTCTCTATATGTTTCATATACTACACCATCAATTGTTCTCAAATGTTCGAAAGAAGTAGATCCACGTGCAATATTGAGAAGCATACGTAAGTAATAGATGTCGCCAAATGAATTTGGAATATGATACATTCTACCTAGTTTTCTTTGTTTATTTCTAATTTTCCAGCATTTGGTTCTTTTTAGCCATGTATAATGTTCAGGAATTTCAATAATTTAATGTTCTTGCATATCCGTCTATTTTATTCAATTCAAACCATTCTGTGAGCATTGTTTTTTTAACTGCTTCAATGTTGCTAGTTTCTTCTATATTTTGAGTATCTTCAAACACAATATTATTCAAATCAGGCATATGTATGGGTAATCTTTCAATGGTAGTCATATGATGGTGAATATTATATTGATAAGTTCTCCATATAGCTTCATGAGGTGTAATATAACAACAATCTAAATAATTTTTAATTTCATTAACTTCAATTTCCTTTCCATTATTTGACGTAATTCCTGAAGTGTTATTTCTAGATATAAAGGTCATTGTACGGTCAGGTCCTTTCCATATATATTTAAAAAGATATTTTATCAAGAGAGATGTATAACATCATTCAATGTTAATATGTGCTTGATATTTGAACAATAAATTAAGATTATATGGAATAACAGATCTATTGTCAAGATATACTTCATTTTTTTTGAATTTATTATTGTTGTTACGTCTTCTGTAAAATATAGTACCATCTTCTGTAAAATATTTGAACAATAAAACGAATGGTGAAGTATTCAGCTAGAAAAGTGAGTTTGAAGAGGTCTAGACAAAGTGTTCGATGAAATGCGTCACTCAGTTTTTGAAAATTGTTTTACCACAGCTGATGGACCTCGATATTCCTTGAGAGTTGACAGCTAAACTTTATAGAAATCTTTGTGAACTAAGTGGGAAGGAATTTTGAGTGTTAATTTGGAGTGAAAACAGGTCTAAGGTGGATTCATGTACAATATCTTCACATGATTGATCATTTAAGTTATTAGTTGGAAATGCATTCAATCTATTTTGTAATTCATTTTCAGTATCATACATATACAGTTGTGCAAATGTTGGATGTGTGCCTTCAATAGGTAAAAGAGAACCTATTCGATGACATAACTGACCTGACACTCTAAAAATATAGGGGCCATGACCATCATTTATATGCTCATCAATATTGACTCCCATGGACGTGAAAGAGAACATTGAATTATATATTCTAATTTTTTTTCTAAAATGGGACGATCTTTCTGAGTTCATTGGAGCAAGTAATGAATTTAATAGAGGTGGTGGATCTACTAACATAGGTAATTTTACTCGACCTTCATGACAACATAATGTATAAACTGGCCTACCTCTTGTAGATAATTTTTTATTTTTTTCACGATTCCAAAATAATGCACCACAATACTCACATATGCATTGAGCAGCACCAACATCAAGAGGACGTCTCGATGTAGCTGAATTTGAAGGGAAAATATGTTGGCACGAATGTAAAAAATAGAATTCATAATGTTCCATGAAAGGAAGAAAGTATAATGTTCAATCAAAACACTTACTTCTGTTGCGCCGCTGTCTTCGAGTCCGCACTTGTTCACTGGAATGAGATCCGTTGTGTTGTTGATCTTCAGCTTGATTCGACATATGTTCAGGCACATCTGAAATTTGAACTATCATAAGGTCACTGAATTTAAAGTAGAAAATATAGGCACAAATGAAAGAAATAGAAATTCAAATGTTAAACAGAGGAACTTACTTCTATTTTGCCGTGTTCGAGGCCCCGCTTGTTGACTGGAGTGAGATATGTTGTGCAGTCTAACTTCAACTTGATTTGGCACATATCCATGCATGTCTGCAATTTCAACAGTCATACGGTAATTGAATTTAAACTGTAAAATTGTCGGCGCAAATGAAATTAAAATGTTCAAAAGAAGGGCTTACTTCTATCTCGCCGTCTTCGAGGCCTCACTTGTTCGGTGGAATGAGTTACAGTGTGTTGTCGATGTTGAACTTGATTAGCCACATCTGTAATTTGAGCAATCATAAGGTCATTTGTAAGACACTATTAATGGCAATTAGTATGTTGTAATACTCGAGAGAAATAAAAAATGCATCGGACATTTAAATTTTGTAGACCAAATTAGCTTAGAAATAGTTTGATGTTGCACCTGTAGTTGGCGTCCTTAAATTTTCTGCATGTCGCTGTCGTGTGCGAGTCGCTGCCATGGTAGAAGATTCTCCTTGTTCATAATGTTTCCTTTTCTTTCTGAGGATATCTAGTCTTGCTTGTCTACTTTCAGATGAAGTATTCATAACTCCTGCATTAAGTAAATTATTCTAGGCAGTACCTTTGTGGTGGATCTAAAGCTGCATATAAAAGTGCAGAATAAATCATGAAACTGATCAAACCCAAAATTGTAAACAGTGGAGAAATAATCAGAAAAGAAAGTAGAAAATATCATTATAGAATCAATTTAGCTACCTTCTTTTAACGATTGAAAGTTCAATCCTCTGATTGATAGTGTCCAATCATATTCCTGACCCAGTCTTTTACAGCTAATACAAAGGGAGTAAATCAATAAGCAAATAAGGAAGTTATAATTGGCAAAAAGATCATCAAATTGTAGCGCAATTCTGTTAAATCCGTAAGAAAGGAAGTCCGAAATTATCAATAGATAACTGTAGCAGGAAGTAAATTGATGAACCAATGAAGGGTCGCACAGTAGATAGATTGAAAATCTACGAACAAATACGGCAGCAAGTCGATTGATTGAGCGAATTAGAGGCGAGAAATTGGTCGGAGATGCAAGAGGAAGAACGGCAAAAGAAACACGGAAAGAGTTGAAATAGAGTAGAGAAGAGAAGTGGTGTGGAGTTGTCTATGCGAAGAAATAAGCGGTGAGATCCATCTAATCTCTGCCGTGAGATGGAGAATGAAGGGTTTCAATTTTAGCGATTCCGGAATGTTCCTTTTAGTCCCACGACTTTCCTTTTAGCTCTTTAGAAAGGTTTATTAAGTGGTATTGAGTCAAGACAGAAGAGAAGGAAATGGAACGGAAGAGAAGGAAATGGAATGTAGGGTGGGCTGGCCTCTAGAAAGTGTGTTAACACGTGTCAGCAGCTGGGCTCACCTCGCTTAAAAACACATCCAATTTTATGTTTTATAGTATAATGTCAGATAAGCAAAGATTGAATGGATAACCATCTGACATATAAATCAAGTCGATGGAGCTTGATATTTGCTTTTGAATGGATTTAACCATCTAATTCTCTTTAATTGTGAATGTCAGACAAGCTATTGTTTGTTTGTGACATGGAAATATTTGTTTGTCTGACAAGCTTGGTATTTGCTTGTCTGACATGGCAATAAAAGTCAAATCATTAAATCCATTTAAAGGTTGATAATATTTGTTATGCAAAACTCAAAATATCGTAATTATACTATTTCTTCATTAAATAAGTTTTAATTTCAAATATCTTATTTAAATACCCAAAAGATGATATTTATAATTAAAAAGACATAGCGTAAAAAAAACTCACAGTGTGCATCATTTTTCCATTGACTTGTAGCGTTTAGTGATATAGCGAAGCAATAGCGCGCTATTTGCAACTATGTGCAATATTCAACAAGAAGTCTCTTTTTAATCCTATACAGTAAAATTGTTCAATTTTGTTCGAGCTGAAACGAAAGGAGGGTAAATACTAGTAATGTGTAAATTTTAGTCTTCTTTCTTTCCGCACACAAATATATATCATTATCTACCCTGCAAAATAAAAATGTCATGTATACTATAAATTGATACACATTATCTTTTAAGGGATTTTTCCACATACACACATGTTTAAAAAGAAAATACCACATATACACATATTTTTTCGGAAATTCCAAAAATGACATTTTTGACCTTTCAAAAGCCGGTAGAAATAAATTTCGGTATCTCAAACACCAAAATATAAGTAGAGATTTAAATCCACCATTTAAGCCAAAAATAAATTTCGGTATCTCAAACACCGAAATATAAGTAGAGATTTAAATCCACCATTTAAGCCAACTGGTTTAAAAAAAAATAAAAAAAAACCACCGACCTTTCAAGGTCAGAAATTTTTTTTTTTTTTTGTTGTTTTTTACCGACCTTTGAAAGGTCGGGAATTATCAGTCAGTGAGAAAAATCATCAAACTAAAAAAATCCATACAAAATAATTATAAGGTGAATTACAGGTTGATATGAACTATAATTTTGAACAGAGCTCGGGTTTTCAGTTACAAAATTACAATTTTTTAACCTTTAAATTAATTATTTGGTGAATTGAAATAATTATCTAAAAAATTTATATACATAATTATTTCAATTAAATGATAATTAATTTAATGGTTAAAAAAATTGTAATTTTGTAACTGAAAACCCGATCTGTTCAAAATTTTAGTTCATATCGACCTGTAATTCACCATATAATTATTTTGTATGGATTTTTTTAGTTTGATGATTTTTCTCACTAACTGATAATTCTCGACCTTTCAAAGGTCGGTAAAAAACAAAAAGAAATAAAATAACAAATTTCCGACATTTGAAAGGTCGGTAGTTTTTTTTTTTTTTTTAAACCAGCTCGCTTAAATGGTGGATTTAAATCTCTAAGTATATTTCGGTGTTGGAGATACCGAAATTTATTTTTACCGGCGTTTGAAAGGTCGAAAATTTCATTTTTGGAATTTCCGAAAAAACATGTGTATACGTGGAAAAATCCCTTTGAAATAAGTTTTCAAATGAAATTGTTAATCATTTTTAATCTATTTTCTTCAAAAAAAAAAAATCCGAAATACAATCTGAAGAGGAGCGAGATTACGCTCTAGTATAAATGTAATTTTGTACATGTCATGCAACATGTGTAAACCAAAATGCACAATGAATACAACTCATCCTTCTAGTACATACATGCAAATCTAATGATGCTACTGCAAGACCAAGGTTTCCTCAATCATTAACTCAAAACCTCATTCATTTTCTTTACTATTATATCAATTTGACAATAATATATTTTAATATTTTATGTCAAAAGGGTATCTTGCTAAAGCAACAATCAAAGATTCTATTTCTACATGTACTGCACAAATTACAATATATGGTGAACAGCTAACGAGCTGACAGGAAAACGAGCTGAAGAAGTTATGAAAGATAGTAAACAGATCTGCTAAAATATATCTACATAATTTAATAGACCATTTTTTCCCGGCACTTGTTAGCAATACAAAATCACAAAAATATGCATAAAATAATTTACAATAATTGCAAATAAGCGCTAAGTACAATGGCAATTATATTTTGCATTTCTAACTTTATCTACGTATCTTACAAAATTGTTTACAACACATGCAGCTGGATAATGAAAAAGTTCTGAAATCAGTGCAAGAAAAAGATTTCTTCTTCCATTTATGGTGCGCATAGAAAGACTTTCGTTCACAAACTCAGCGGAAATTATGGCTCTAAACGAGCCGAGCGGAGTTTGGCCCAGCTGGAGCTCGGCTCGGTTCAGAATCAAGTTGGCTCGGCTTGAAATAGTGACCTAGATTCGAGCTCATTTGCAAGCTCGAGGTCGACTCGATCTCTCTCTAGCCAGCTCGGCTCGTTCTATTTAGCTCTAAAAGGGGGAAAAGAGCCACTGTATGAGACGAGATGCGGATGTGTGGAGCATAGGGGATGTCGCTGGACAGAGACTATGGCGTTTGTGGAGGCGGCCACCGTCTCAAAGAGGAAGGGTTAGATCCTGGCTAGAAATGGAATCGTGTTAAGCTGGGGATTTTGATTTTTTGATCTGGAGATGGAAAAGAAGGTTTAGTATTGGATTTAGGTTGGCCGGATATTAGTTTGATGGGCATGAATTAATAAGACTTTCTTATATATGGATATTGGATTATTTCGGTAGAGTAGTTACAGTGTGACATGAGGTTGTCACAATTGTGCGTGGACAAGTCATGTTGATGCCATGGCCTGTTTGGTGTTATTCAGGCCCGAAAGTGATTTTGATTTTTTGGGCTGAATTATCAGTAAAAATTTCTGGGCCAACTTACCACTGACATAATTATTGCAATCCGCTAGGTCACATTTAATGCTTCTGATAAGTCCAATCGCATTAATTGTGTTGTCATATCAAAACCAGGCCTATAACAGCGGTCAAGTATTTCAAAAGAATTCAAAAAGCCCGCCTAATTTGTTTTTCAAAATATTTCGGCCCATATAAAACACCTAAAACATAGGAAACTGTAGAAATAACATTTCCTCTCTCTCTCTCTCTCATCGCGATTTCACCACCACGAAGCTTACCTCCAGTCTGGCAGCAGACAGAAGTAGAGCGCGGCGACTAGATGCATGACCGGCCAAGTGACCACTGGCGATCAAAATCGTAGCGACGGCAAGACGGCAATCCATCTTCTCTTATCTTGATTTAGTTCATGTCGATTCTTTCGAGTGGTAGTTCTACGTTATTTGGATTTTTCAATAGTGTTTATGTTGTTCTTTGGTATTTTGTTGATGATATTTGAAGGGATCTCTGATTCATGGATATTTAAAAATTTCAGAAGTATTTCAGGAGTTATTTGATACTTTTTGTGGGGATTTGCTTGTGCAGGACTGATATGAGGTCATTTTGTTGCACTTTGTAATTACTTTTAGATTATGCCAGTATAGCAGAGGATTTTGGATGGATTTGTATTTTTATGTTTTCATTTAGGATATTTGATGCTAATTTGAAGCTAATTTTGGAAATATTTGTCTATTTATGCTTTCTGTTTGCAATTGATTCATTTATTTTGTTGGAATTTTCAGTTAGAAACAACAAGGTGAAAACTGAAAAGTGGATTCCAGCACTTACATAGTAAATCCAATTTTCTTGATTGGTTTCGGTTAAGGTATGCTTTCCACTTTTTTTATGGTAATTTAGAGTTCATGGTAATTAATTTTGTTTATTTCAATATTTGATTTGATGTTAATGGGATGATGGTTTTAATTTGGAGCAATTCCATAGATTTAGGATGGAAGTGGTAGTTTTTTCCCAATTTTTTAGTTCGTAGTTTCTTTTTTTAATTTGACTTGTTAGGGCGAATTTCCTATACTTTTCAGTGCTTTTTATTTTACTAAAATTTAGTTTTTAGAAAAATAGTTGATTGCTAATTGTTATTTTGAAAAATAATCTTAGAAAAAAATTATTTTGAAAATTTTATGTAAATTATCTTTTGATTTTATGTTTTCCATTTTGGATTTACTATGTAAAATTTTATGAAGGATTATTTTGAAAAATATTTTGGAAGTTTTATGCAAATTATCTTTTTTTTTGTTTTGAATTTTGATTGATAGATTAGGGTTGTAGTTAGTTTATTTTTTTTTTCATTACTTATTAATATTTCTTCTTTTTCATATAAACAGAAAAAAATTTCCATTTCAATTTTTCAGAATTTTTTATTTTATTTTCAATCTTTGTTTATGATAATTTCTTGTAATATTTTGTTTTATTTCTTTTATATTTACCTCAATTGCCAACTTAGAGGTGTTAATTTCTAATGGATGTCATTTTTTATTTTTATTTTTTTCAGTTTATTAATTTTGTTTTTAAGAATTCTGATTTATTTATTTAATTTAATTTTTCCTGTTTTTGTTTTAGCCTATTATTTTTTGTATTTTATTTATATATTTTCTGATTCCTTATTTGATATTTTTTTTCTATCTTTACTAATTTAGGGATTATAGAATTCAGGATTTCCATGTTTGCTATTGTTTTTCTTTTTAATTTTCAGAGACTTTTCTAAATCTTTACTATTATTTTTATGGTATTTTCTTCTTTTGCCATTAATTTCTAATTTAGTGCCAACTTAATGGTAATTTCTGAAGGTAATTTCTTCTTTTGCCATGAAAATTTTTGGCATTATATTTCCTGATGGTAATTTCTTCTACTGCCATATATTTCCAACTTAGTGCCATTAATTTTTAATTAATGCCATGTTTTGCAAAATTAGTGGGTTTGATTGCTAATTAGGATTTTTTTCCTTTCATAAAACAATAGGGTTTCTTTCCAAAAGGAAAGATATGTTTTGCAGAATTGGTGGGGTTATTTACTAATTAGAGTTCAATTTATTTTAGTTGTAGCTGTAACTTCATGGTAATAAGTTGGGCTGGTACAAGCAAGTAAATATGGATGTGCTGGTACAAACCTTTTATGGTATGAAGTTGGAATGATTTCTTACTATTTCGTTCAATGAATTAATAGGTTTCAGTTTGTAAAAATTAGTAGAAAATAAATGTTGGTATATGAACTTTGTAGGTAATGTTTGTAATGAAATTTGTATTACTATTGTAAGTATTAGTAGAAAATATTTTGTATGGACTATCTATGAATTTGTAAATCTCAACTACTTTAAAATTTAAATTTGCTTGTCTTTAATTGTAACTAAATGACTGCTTATATGTAATACAACAAAATTATTTCACCTTTGTACATACCGAATTATAATTTGTATAATTTGGCATCATACATGAAAACAAATCTCATATTGGGCTCGTTCGGCAAAAGGTGGAAGAGTGAAATAGTCAAAAAGTGGAAGAGTGGTTTTTTCATTTTATTTCATCATTGTTCGGCAAGTTTCATGGAATAAAATTTTGATTTAAAAAATAGAAATAACTACTAGTTACTATAATATCCTTATTTTAATTATATTCTATTAATTTATTTAATAACCTCTATTTTCTTACTTAAATAAGACAGAAAATATAAAAACATAAATGTTCAATTAAAAATACAATAATAAAAGAAAAATAAAATTTTATTCAAAAATATAGAAAGACATATTTCTTTAGAAAGAGAAAACTGAGTACAATCATTTGCACATTTCAAATTTATGATTTAATGAAATTATTATTGAAAATTAGTGATTTTTTCATTCATATTTTTTTACAAAAAAATTATAGAAAGAAAGGAGAGAGAGAAATAGTGCATTAATTGCTAATGCCATGTCATCTAAAGATGGAAGAAATGATGGTATTTTCGTCCTAAAATTTGGCTTATTACATGGAATAAAGATCTTCCACTCTCCCTATGGAATTAGGAAATTTCACTCTTCCACCAATTTATTCCATTTACTTCCACTCTTATTCAGCTGGAATAACCCACTTCTTCCACTCTTCTATTCTTATTTCAACTTGTCAAACGCCACCATTAGGAATGCCCTAAATTTGTACAATTAATGCCATACATAATAGCAAGGTTGTTAATTACCACTTACGAGTAAATGAAAACATCAACAAAAAGAGATGCATTAAATTGGATTATCACCATAAATGTGATGTTGAGTTACCATCAATTGACAAACGAGAAAAGAATTTGGATTATTCCATAACACTTTTAATGGCCAATAACCATTATTTTGAACATAGAATTTGGCATTTAAATTTATCACCATGAATGGCATTTGTCAACATGAATTTCGGGAATAGAAGTTGGCATTTATCACCATAAATATGATGAAAATCAAATACTAAAATCAAGTACTAATTAATTTTATTTGGTATTGTGAATTGTTAATATAAGTTTTTTGAAGCACATAGAGAACTATTAATATAAGTTTTGGTAATAGAATATGGCATTTAATTTATCACCATGAATCTGGCATTTATCACCATGAATTTTGGAAAATATAATTTGGCATTTATCAACATCAATATTGAGTCATTGACCATTCCGAAACCATGTACAGAGTTTCTAAAAAATCAACTCAATAATTACAATTAAAATACAATTATGCTTGCCAAAATTCAACAATTAACCTACCAAATAAAGACAGCTTAAATTCCTTCCACATTCACCCTTATAATGGTAATTGGCAACAAATAACCATAATATAAACATACAGTATTCACCAACTAAAAAAATCTTTATTTTCATCACTGTCTAAAACTGGCACACCTTCCACAAAAGAGCTCACGTTATTTTAATCCTACAAAATATTAAAAAAAAAAAAATTCAAACCCAAATTACCATTTATCAGTAGCTATGTTGCACCGATACGGATACGCGTGTCGTATCCGATACGAGACGGACAAGGCGATACGAAAATTTCAAAAAAAATCTGGACACGATACGTCTAATATATATATTATTATATTATTAATTATATATCTAAAAAAATTTTAAATATAAAAAATAACCAAATATGATAAAGAAAATGTCAAGAAAAGAACGAAAGTAAGAAATGAGAAAAAAATCATTTTTTAAACAAAGAAGAGATATGATATCGTTTTTAGTCATGATTTTCATGAGTTAGCTTCATTAATAAAAAAAAATGAACTTAAAAAAAATAAAAAAAGATGATTTTTAACAAAATAAATAAATAAAGAAGCGAAAATGAAATTATAACAAAAAATAAAAATTAAATTGCGATTTAAAATATTGGGCCGTGTCCTTAGCCGTGTCCCCAGCCGTGTCCTAGCGGTGTCCCAACCGTGTCCATGTGTGTCCTGCTGTATCTTGACCGTGTCCGAAAGTCAACAAATATTAAAATATTCGGATACGCCACGTGGCGTGTCCGATACATATCGGTGCCGTGTCCGTGCCCAATATGCGTACGGCTGGTTTTTGAAGTATCCGCGTAACATAGATCAGTAGCAATTGAAAAATAAAAGAATTAACAAAAGCTTATAAATAAAGTGAATTGCAAATTCTCCAATTTTGAAAACCTTATCTTACAGAATGTTGAAAAGTACCATCTGCACAACTTCCGAAATTAGAAAAATTGTTAATATCAGAAGTTGAATATATTTTTAACAGAAATTACCACTAAGAAAGGTCAATTAAAAATCCTACTAAGCCAATTAAAAACTCTTAATAAGCAAATACTAGTAGAATGCCCCTTATAAGCTAATTAAAAGGTCAAAATCAACTCTAAAGAAAATAAATGGTGATTGGCAGAATTGAAGAGAAATAACATTAATTTGCAAGAGAGTAACTCCGTGTAAAAACTTAGCAAGAATATCAATGAAGTACAAAATTAGCAAACATTTGATAGAAATAATTCAAATCTCATAAAAAGAAACTGTAATTTAAGTGAAAGATCCTACAATCTATTTAATAAAACCTCCAAATAACAAATAAATCCTCTTAATTACTTAAAATTGGAAAGGCAAAATTTCTGAAATATCATTTAAGGAATTCTTTTCAATAATAGAAAAAACATGGAAACTAGAAATTCAATAATAAAAAAAATTATTCGTTCATGGAATTTATTCTATTCGAAATCCTGGAAATCGTTTACCTGGCAGGGCCAATTCAATCAAGTGGTGAGTTTTTTTCATTATTTTTTGAGTTGTTGGAATTAGAAGCCACCAAATCGCTGGGAACTCTTCTAGAGCATCGGCTAGAGTTACTGGTGGTGAGTACCGCCTGGGTTTCCGGCCTGTCGGAGGTTACCGTCACCAACGTGGCAGCCGCCAATCACACCTCTCTCTCATGTGAGCTGGTTTGGGGGGCATGGAGATCTAGGGTTTTGTTTTCAATTTTCAAATGAGAGAGGGAAATAGACTGATGGGTGGTGTTGGGTGGGTATGATATTTTGATGGATGGGACATTTGTCAAAATAACTCAGTGGTAATACAGTTTGATTAATAATTAAACAACATGCGGTGTTACAAAACCTCCAAACTTGTCTAAATAAGCCCAAATTACCATCACATGATGTCAGCGTGATGTTGTCCACGCATTTTTGTGACAAAATGATGGCGTGATATAATTTCCCATTTGGGTATTGGGTGTGGACTCTGGGTTATAATACATGAATATTAACTATATATGTTAAAATTGAATCATGGTACTAACCCCATAATTCTATAGAAGAGGGGTACGAATCCCGCATCTAGCGTGATAAATTTGAAAGAGAATAAAAATCACGCGATCGCTTGTAATTTTCTCTAAAAAAAAAAAAATGGAATCCGTGCCACGAGTCGAGCCGAGAGCCGAGCAGGGTCAAACTCGAGCTCAGCTTGTTTAGACTCGCGCTGGCTCAGCTCGGTTCAGTTTCGAGCTATTTTGAACGAGTTTGAGCTCACCATGAACGAACGGTCGAGTTACAAGATTTTTCGCCAGCCCTAGCAGGAACTTAATGCTACATCCCTCCATAAATGTTGAAGCAAGTAGAAATATTATAGAAAATAAGCCACCACAATAATGTATAATAAGAAAATAGTAGTTTTGATGTATATGAATGTGTAATAGGCTTGAAAATGTAGGCGTATACTTTGTAGATATCATAGCAAGAAGCTTACAACTGCTATGTATATATCATATGTGATGATTTACATGCTATCTTTTTGAAATGATGTAAAAATTAAGAGCTCTATTTTGGAACAAAACAACTCGTACTCTTAGTGTGTATGTACAATATATCGATACAACTTCGATCTTCAAATACTATCAGGTGCAAATCACGTCAAACAACATAGCTTTCAATAAAAGTGTATGTATAGCATAATACTGTATTATTGATTTGATTGTCCTATAATATTTCTAAGGCCTGGTCTATATATTTCACACGCAAATTGGATAGTGGGCTTTTGACAAGATCTATCCTATGAAATTAAGTTGGTCTGATCCAGATATCTAGCAAGTCCAATGTGTGGGAAAATGAAGGATTTAATGACCATTGCCCCTCTCATATAAAAGTAATGTCGTAATTTCATTTCTCCAGTACGTCATTTCAGCCCACGAAAAATTGACGAGAGAGAAATATGATGGCTATGTCCTTGCTAACGGGTAAATTCTTAATCGCCTTGTTTAATTGTTTCTTTCAATGCTTGATTTCAATAGTTTCTTACAAACAGCTCTAGAGTTTAGGTGATTAACCCGTTTCTATTATGGTGATATTATTCTTTATTGCTTCTTAGTTCATAATTTCTTTCCTGTAAACAGATACATGTTGAAATAAATCTGCCTTCTGCATTTTTTGTGTAAATTGATCTAATAATTTGATGATATTTCCCAACAATGACTTCCAGCAACTTTAATTCGAATATGCAGTTCATAAATTTGCTGCAGTAACTTAGAAACTGTAATTCATTACTGTTGGGACTATGACCATTAAAACTGATAATATAATAAACAGTGTATAGAGACTGATGATATAACTTACAACTGCTACGTACTCTTACTCTTAGTGTATATGTACAAGTACAATATATTGATGCAACTTCCATCTTCAAATACGAGTCCGTGTATAGGGTGAAATCAATTTTACCGAGCTTTGGTGAAATCAGTTTTTGAACCGTTAGATTTACATCAAAATATGTGCAGATCACGGATCTTATTTCTCCTCCCCCCCGTCCCCCCCCCCCCCCCCCCCCAACAAACACACACACACAACAACAACAAAAACTGAAGCTCTCACTTCCGTTTCGCCTCTCTTCCTCCGCCGTGCTCCGCCTCCCTCAACCTTACGCCGGCCCCAAAACGAGGCCCTCCAACCCGCCACCTCATAGCCCTCCCAATTATTGCCTCACAAAACCCTAGATTGTGCTGGTTTCTCTAGACTTGCGTAGTTTGCCGTTTCCACTCTCCTTCAAACAAGGTATTAGCTTTATTGTTTTGGTGCTTCTCTCTTGTCTTGTGCTCTCTCTATTTTGCTCTCTTTCTTCTCTAATTGTGTTTAATTTAGGATAAATTTGGCATACTTAGGATTAACAATCGGACTAATTAGAGTTAGTTAGAATATTTTCAACTTAATTAGGGCTGAATTTGCTTAGTTGGTGTTGAATTAGTCATCAATTTTGTAATATAAAGTTGATTTGAGCTTATTTTTACCAATCTATTAATTTCTTTTTTGATAGATATGGAACCAAATGGCTCAACAAGTGGAATTTTTCAAGAGGATACATGCATCTTTGATGATGGAGAAGAGCTAGAACACTCTTCAAATCCTTGCGATGACCCCCATGATGGTTTTAGTGAAGAAGATGTTGAAAATGATAATTCGCTTAATTGTGAGCATAATCATGACTTGATTGTAAGTCCATCTAAAAAATGGTACTTTTTAACCCAGGTTCTGGGTCATTTCGGGTTCGGGTCATTTCGGGTTCGGGTCATTTCGGGTTCCGGGTCGTTCGGGTCACGGGTCGTTCGGGTCTCGGGTCCTTCGGGTCTCGGGTCGCTCGGGTCTCGGGTCCTTCGGGTTACGGGTCAGGCGGGTTCGGATTACGGGTCAATCGGGTTACGGGTCATTCGGGTTTGTATTTCGGGTAATTCGGGTCTATATTTCGAAAAAGTTTGGTCTGCGTTTTGAGCAAATTCAAGTTTGTATATAGATAGACGAAATATCGAAAATTCGACTTAATTTTCATAGTTCTTAAAATTGGAATCAGGATCGGAGTCGTTCACTGTCTGTGTAGTGAGAATCATCCGATTCAGATCGGAATCGGCCGAGTCGAATCAGAGAATTAGATTTTTTTAAAGTATTATTTTTAAATAAAAAAATGGAATAAAATGAAAAATATTTTAAAAGTTATAAAAATATGGAAAGATTCAAATAAAATATAATCATATACATTTGGATATATCTATTATATATAATATTTTTGACTATATTTTTTATTTAAGAGGGGCAATGAAAAACATATCG
This sequence comes from Juncus effusus, assembly GCA_027726005.1. Classification (NCBI taxonomy): domain Eukaryota; kingdom Viridiplantae; phylum Streptophyta; class Magnoliopsida; order Poales; family Juncaceae; genus Juncus; species Juncus effusus. The sequence goes on along the minus strand of CM050900.1, from coordinate 802,528 downwards.
TAAAAGTGTGTTGTTTTTTTTTTTCATTTTATATTGTAACAATGTAGTACACATATTATTATTAATATGCTCTTTTACATCATTTTACTACTTGTGTTCTTAAAAACTTTCAACCAATAATATGGACACATAAGCATGTATTAGAATTTGTAAGAGGAAATAGTGTGACTATATACATAATCTTTATTGGAATGGATTTTATGTGGCAGTGATAAATACATGGCATGAGTTTTTATATGCAAATGCAATAGAAATACATAAAAGAAAGGGGGAGCAAAGGCTATAAAATATTTATCACGAAAAGATCCCAAGTCCTTTTGTCTGCATACCCATCACATCCACGCTCTTTCTTCTTCTTTCTTTTGTTGTTGACTTGTTTATACGCATGATATGACATAATATTAATTTTGTATTTTTAGTGGAAGTTGTTATTAGTTATGTGTTATTTATACAGAGTGAGTTCATTATAATAAAACACATTTTCTTTTAAAAAATGTTAATTCATTAATTAATAATATAATATATAAGAATTAAAAATCATCATTGTGCACATAACATATGTAGATATGCAAGTTTTTCAATGTATAATTACAGAAAATCCAATAATTATGGCAAAATCAGCACACAAATATTCAACTTCATGTTATTCATCTTGCATCACATGTTATTCAGGTTTCGAATATTGGGCGGGTCATTCGGGTTCGGGTTCGGGTCATTCGGGTTTCGGGTCGTTCAGGTTTCAGGTCGTTCGGGTTTCAGGTTGCTCGGGTTTCGGGTCGTTTGGGTTTCGGGTCAGGTTGGGTTTCGGGTTGTTGACTTGTCAACGTTTTCGGGTCGGGTCAGGTTCGGGTTCGGGTCGGTCGGGCGGGTTTTTCGGGTCGGGTCAGATTTTGCCACCTCTAAGTGTATGTATAGCATAATATTGTATCGATTTGATTGTCCTATAATATTTCTAAGGCCTTGTCCAAATATTTGACATGCAAATTCGATAGTGGGCTTTTCACAATTTATATTCTTTGAAATTAAGTTGGCCTGGTCCAGAATGGAAGAATTCCAAAGTGGGTATTTGACTATGAGCTTAGGTTGGCCTGGTCGAGAAAAGAGTCCATTGTTGGCTTCTCATCTCGACTTTTTTTTTTATAGCACTATTAAGAAAAATAAAGCAACAGTTGCCACTGGTTTGAAAATAATGTGGTAACTACCATTTCCGCCACTATTAGTGGCGGAACAACCTGTGTTCCGCCACTAGTAGTGGCGGAACAGATAGATTTTCAGTTCTGCCAAAAACGGTCCATTTTACGCACTAAACGTGGTTAATTAGTATTAAAAATCTTGTTCCGCCACTAGTAGTGGCGGAACATGTTAAAATATTTTTTTACCCCCACTTATAGATTAACATGGCTCATGAATGGGCAATTAGCGTAAAAATTGAAGAATTACTATGTTCCGCCACTATTAGTGGCGGAACAGGTGCATATAGTAGCTGGGCGAAACACACTGTTTCCGAAAAAAAAAAAAATTTTGTACATTTAGTATCGGTTCTTAACAAATAACCGATAGAAAATACAAAAGTCCGCAACGGTTATTTAGAATAACCGTTACAGAATGATTCTCTTTAGTAGCGGTTATTTATTAATAACCGTTACAGAATCATTTAGTATCTGTTTCCGAAAAAAAAAAAAAAAATTTGTACATTTAGTATCGGTTATTACCAAATAACCGATATAAAATACAAAAATCCGCAACGGTTATTTAGAATAACCGTTACAGAATGATTCTCTTTAGTAGCGGTTATTTATTAATAACCGTTACATCTTCTTTTATATAGTCTCACATATTTTAGCAAGAAAAAATTGGAACCATAATAATATGGAACTCAAAGTAAAGAGAAAATTCTAACAAATTTATATTTGGTGATTTTAACATTAGAAATTAAATATTTCATTAAGAATTATAATTTTTTAAATAAGAAAAGAAAAATTATTTATGTTTTAATGAGTGAACTCTTCATTAACTATTGTATTAATAATTAAACATAACTTTGCACCATGATTCATCGAAACCATCTGATTAAAATCTGATGGGCACAAACAAACCCACAACGGTTCTCACTAAATCGGGTAAGGAATACAAAACATCAATTCAACCAATCATATGCTTATGTTTTAATAACCACATAAATGTTGCCATAAAATATTAATAAATTTGAAAAAATGAATGGTTAAGATCTATGTTGCACGGATACAGACATGGGTGTCGTGTCCGACACGACACGGACACAGCGACACGACAATTCTAAAAAAGTAGAGGACACGACACGTTATATATATATTATTATATTATTTTATGAATAAAATATATAATTTAATTATTGTATATATTGTTTATGTCAATTTTATTTTATTTTAAAGAATTATAATAATATTTTTACCTTATAATTAGAAAGTTATACGTAATATTTTATAATTGATACAATATATATAACATTTGAAGTTGCACTTTTATACGTGCATACAAGATATTTGACATTTTAGATGTTTGTGTGTGGAAACTTGACACTAAATAATCAAAATTCACTTTAAATGTGTAGTCCCACAATTACTGGAATAGAAAAGTTGGATGAACTAGTCTCTAAAATAAGAGAATGACTAAATAGTGCAATAATTGCGCCAATAAGTCCAATACACGTATCTGAGAAGTATCATGAGAAGTGTCTAAGAAGTATCCTGACAATTTTTAATAATAAAATATTTGACACGTCACTTGGTGTGTCGGACACTTGTCCGAGGAGTGTCGTGCCCGACACGGACACGGCTCGATTTTTGAAGTATCCGCGTAACATAGGTTAAGATTCAACAAAAAAAAGGATCGAACAGTCGAGATAAAAGTGATAATGTGGTATTTTGAGGAGGCTCAAAAGTAGGTGAAAAATAAGGGGTTGGGGTTAATAATAATTGTGCCACTCTCTTTTAATGCAAAATAGTTGATGGCATATATGGTAATAAAACTAAAGTTTGAGGGTATTATGTAAAAAAATTGATGCCACAATAAATCAGTAAAATAAATTATTATGTAGCGAATTGTGTATTGGGTATTATGTTTATTTGGAAATAACCCGCTATATATTTGGAATGGCACATAAGATCCCACAAAATGACACGTGTCACTTGGAGAAAGAAAGTTCATTTTTAACTGTTGGGTTTGCTTGGATTGAACGGTTGTGATTTAAGGGCCTCATATTTCGACACGTGGCAAAAAGATGACCAAGTTGCGAATTGTGTATTGGGTATTATGTTTATTTGAAAATGACCCATTATATATTTGAAAGTATAAAACTTGGCGCAGAAGATCCCACGAAATGACACGTGTCACTTGAAGAAAGAAAGTTCATTTTCAACCGTTGGATTTGCTTGAATTAAACGGTTATGATTTGAGGGCCTCATATTTTGACACTTGGCAAAAAGATGACCAACTTTTATATATAGTAGTATAATTAATAGAAATGTTGTTGGGGTTCCAACTTGCTGGCTAATATTTACCCACAAGTTCCACTCAACCTAACCAGCCGATGGGCCAAGAGATTTTTATGATTGGGTTAATATTTTATGCTTATGAAGTAAATTGTATCACCATATTAATAAATTAATTATGTTAATAAATTAATAATGTTAATAAACTAAACTTGTTAATAAATTACTATAGTAATTAATCTATCCTACTAATTTATTCATCATATTAATAAATTTATCATATTAACGAATTCATCATTTTAATAAATTGATCATTTAATAAATGCATCATATTAATAAATTAATCATTTTACTAATTAATCATATTACGGGCAAATTATTTTATTATTTATGTTGTTATTATTTGATGATCAAAATTACAACAAATAATGCTAATATCATAGTAAAATATTCTTAACTACTATTATATTATATTATATGTAATAGAAAACAATAAAATATTGTTAACTATTATGATATTATACTTAATAGAAAACAATAAATTTGTGTATAAGATAAATTATAAAAGAAATACAACATTAATAAATCATTATACTGATACAATAAAATAATTAGTAAATAAAATATTGCAATAAATTTAACAAGAGATATTATCGAATAATTATCGTTGATAAGATCTGAATCAGCAACACATGATATATACTTTTCTACATTTAGCAATTAAAGAGACAAAATATAGTAATAATTTTAACAAAAGAAAGTAGCAAATACTAGTTATGATACTAATAATAATAATATTGCTGATAAGATTTAAATTAACATCACAAAATTTATTATACAAAAATAAAAAAAATGCTAAAATAATGTTATAAATTTACATGAAAAAAATAATAAATAGTTCATATAATAATGAGAGGGAATTTCATCACCTAATATATTTTGTAAACTAAATTATGCAAGCCATTATTTAGACTCTGACCTAGCCATAACATCTAATAAAAACTACATAATAAAAAAATTATACATGACTGTAGTAATTTATCATGTGTCACATTTAGAAACTGAATTGCATTAATACATTTTCCAACAAAATAATTAATAGCACTAAACCGGCTAAGATCGCCATAGCATCATTGAACTTTATGTTACATACTTTCAATCATCATTCCAACTAAAAAGAAAAAAGCTCACTTTAGCATCCTTAACTCTTGAGTTTGCTCACTTTTGCACCCCCAACTATTTTTTGCTCACTTTTGCATCCTAAACTATTTAAATTGAGCAATTTTGCACCCTCCATCCGTTAAATGTTTAGTCAGCAGTTAGATGATGATATGACACTATGATGTGGCAAAAAATATTGTTTATTTATGATGATTGGATCTTTATTTAAAAAAAATAAAAGAAATATATCTTCCCCTTCCCCTTCCCTCCCCCCTCTCTGCCTCACGAAAGAAAAAAAAAAAGAAAGAAAAAAACATAAACACACCCGCCCCTCCCTCCATCTCTGTCCGTCCGCCGATCAGTTCGCCGGCCGCCGGCCTCTCTCTCGCCGGCCGCCACCTCTCCACCGCCTAGTAAGTCCTCTCCTCTTCTCTCTTCTTACTTCTCTTTCCAATAACTCTAGTTTTCCCTTTCTTTTTTAATTCTTTTTCCAATTAATTTTTGTTCAACTTGTCTTTAATTTAGATCAAATTAGTGAAAGTAATTGATGTCTAAATTTAAAGCAATTTTTTGTAAAAATATGGTTAATTTAGACCATCTGGCGGTAGTGGCATTGTTGTAATTTTTTCCTGATCCAATCGGATCGGGTATCAAACCCGTTAAAAAAAAAAATAAAAAAATAACTCTACCGCCAGGCATCTCGCGGTAGATTTTTTTTTTTTTTTTTTCAAATTAGTAACGGTTTTTATGAAAGAACCGTTACAGAATTGCTTAAATAGTCCAAAATCTGTAACGATTTTGGACTATTTAAGCAACTTTGTAACGGTTCTTTCAGAAAAATCGTTACTAATTGTTATAATTATTTGAGTGAACCTATTTCTCTTTTGTCTATATACACTTGGTTCGTATACACCTTGGTCCTTCTAAATTACAGTTTACATGATCTCGGCCCATGAAAAAATCAGTTAAATTAGAATTGGAGTGGATTTGAATCGGATGGACACTGGTCCAAATTAATGTGAGCTCTTTACATGTGACTAGTACCGGCACGTACTATGCACGTGAGTGGTATTTGTGTAAAAAATATGATTATTATTTTAATGCACAATAGGGCTTATAATTATATTTTAATATTAATTTAAAAATATTCAAATAATATATACTTTTAATATTTCTTGAAATATTATCATAAATATTATGGAAGAGCAAACTTCCTAATTGCAACAATTAACACTCTAATTAGATGCACTAGAATTAAGGAAAATAGAATAAGTTAACAAATGCCTCTAGAGAAAGAGAGGAAATTTAAGTTAAATACATGAAAATTATGTTAAACTCAAGAAAGTGAAGTTAAATTCATGAAATTATTATATTATTTGGGAAAATAATATAATGAATATTTATCAAAAATAAAGAACAGAAAAAAAAAATCAAACACCTAAATCAGTCAACTTAACCCTAATTCAGTCAATGGAAACTCAAATCAGACAATATAAATTAAAATCAGTCAATTTCAACCATAATTCAGCCAACTTTCAACCTTCATCAGTCAATGCGAACCGAAATTCACTAAACACAAAAACTACTTCGATCAATTTTAAATCTAATTCAGTTAACATAAGACCTAATTCAATCAATTTCAACCTAATATCAGTGAAGAACATCATCAAAAGAGAGAAGACTGAGAAATAAGTGAAAATTTAGTAAGAGAGAAGATGAAATTTTGCAGTGGAAACAATTAACAAACAACACTCCAAAAAAATGCGAACCCTGGCGTGAGAAACTCAAGGGTCAGAAAAGAAATGCGAACCTCAGGTTAAAACTTGAGTAAGATCTCCTCCATAGTTACCGGAAACGTTCATCACACATCCGTACCCCGTTTCCGATCACTCCGTATCGGAACGCGAGTCTCAAGCGTACCGGATCACTAAAAATAGCGAATCCGGCCCATAAAAAGAACTGAGAAAAAAAAGCAAAAAAAATGAAAAAATGGCCCATATATAACTTATATGTATTGATAATTTCTAATTCAACATGACTCTTTATTTCATCATCCAACTTTTTATTTTTTTTATCTAATGGCCCATATATAACTTATGTGTAATGATAATTTTTTTGCTGGTTTTATTATAGAAACAATTTTAAAGTGGGCAATATAGATCAGAAAAAACATATAATATTGTTTATAATATTTCAAATGCTACATTTATTTTATACATATACACATATATACCACTATATCCATAGTGAATCACGTATCGAAAGACCGTACCATCTAATCCTACCCCCCCCCCCCCCCGGTATCGCGTATCGGAGGATATAGCGTATTGCATATCTGTACCGTGTTCCCAGCGTATCGTGTTTCTGGCAACTATGATTCTCCTCCTTCACCTTCTTTCTGTGAGAAACTCTGGCGCGATGCAGTGAAGAGGAAAGAGTAAGCGGTCATGAGAAACCCTAGCACGAAGCTGAGGAGGAAAGAGGAAGGGGAGGTGAATTTGACGAGGCAATTTTCTGTGATGAATGGGGATGAAAATGGCGATTTTAGCTCATTCAAACTGAGAAGAGGCGCGCCAAAAGTAGAAGGCACCTCAGTTACTCGTGTTGCTTCTTTTCTTTCCCATTATAGTAATGGGTCAAAGGATGGTTGACTAAGAGTCTTTGTGCGTTGGTCCATGGTGACGTGGTGCGCCAAGTCTTTATAAGTTTTATTTTTTAATAATTTATGTTTTAGAGTGCGAGGTTGAGCTGGCAAAATCTGACCCGACCCGACCCCAAACGACCCGAAATACCCGAGAGCCGAACGACCCGAGACCCGAATGACTTGAAATCCGAAAGACCCTAGACTCGAATGATCTGAGACCTGAATGATCTAAGACCTGAATGGCCCGGACCTGAATGATCTATAATCCAGATGATCCGCTGAATTACCCGAATCTGAATGACCTGAAATTGCATATAGTGAATGAATGATCATGAAATTGTTAATTTCACTATTATGTTAGTATTATATATTATTTTGTAATATCTTATTTTTATTTTTTATAATATCAATATATTATTTTTGAAAATAATATATTAGATATATTGGTTTTATAAAATTCTATTTGAGACTTTTGAGCTCATCGGCCTCTTTGATTGCGCCAAATTGAAAATAGATAGATATTTTGTTCAAACAAAAGTTAAACAGACATAGTGTGTAAATAGAGCTAGCAAAATCTAACCTGACCCGAAACCCGATCCGACCCACCAGAACCCAAACCCGACCTGACCCGAAAAAGTTGACAAGTCAACGACCCGAAACCCGATCCAACCCGAACCTAAACGACGAGACCGAAATACCCAAAACTCGAACGACCCGAAATCCGAAATACCCGAGACCCGAACGACCCGTGAACCGAACTTCTAGGAACTGGAATGACGCCAACCCGAAGTGACCCGACCCACCCATTTGTCACTTCTAGTGCGAGGCTGTTTTAGTGTATACTAGCCGCGGCACGTGCGTTGCACGTAGAGACCCTCAAATTGTCAATTTTGTAGTTGCTTGTGTAAAAGCTTATTTAACATCATTTTTTTATTTTAGAAGACGTTTCTATTGATTTGAAAATTAATCAATTTTATTGTAAACTAATAATCTATTTCCAAAAGTTATATGGCAGCATATATTGCATATATTATGCACATTGATCGCAAAATTTATTAACATGAAGCATTTACGTATCTCATTATACAATCTCGCATTTTAAGTGTCAACATGAATTGATGTACATATAATATAGTGTATATCAATGTAATTTGCAGTAAATTATTAATACACTTTTTGTTCTCAAGTAGAGCGGATCAGCGCAATTTTTATCTTTAATTTATCATTGAATGTATGATTCTGCCTTACTAGATTTGCTTGCATAAATCATTGAGTATTCTTTTGTTTTTTTAATTAAGTTGTAGGAATATGTAAGGCAGTCATAACAATTATTAATTGCTATATTTCTATTTTTATGTTCTATACTAAAATTTATCATCTCCTGATATTATGTATCATTTATCATTATATTTGCAAAGGCGTTAAGATATTCTTATTGCTAAAATAAGATGTATCGGATTGGGTGGATTTTGAGTTAGATTTCATCGGATTTGATGGGTTTCGAAGTATCATGAGGTGGATCGGATTGAAAAAAAATACAAATTCATTGTAATTAGGTTGGGTTCATATTTTGATCTTAACCTAATCAACTCAATCAATGAACACCTCTAAAATAAGCCACACATACGTAATATATCAAATATCCCAGAGAATTGAATTTGTGATCACTTAAAAAAATTATGATTATTAGTGCCCAACACATCCTTATAGTTCTTATAGGTTTATACCCTTGCATATACTAAATACTGAATATCATAAGGTTCAAAAGGACACCATATATGATATGGGATAGTCCCAAGTTGTCTTTAAAGGTTGAAGTACGACTCGTGTCAAAAGATTTGACAGTGTCAACACAACAATCATTCTGGAATATTAACTCGATATTGTTTTACATCCATTATGAGTTCAAATTGTTTGCTACTCATAATTCAGACTTCTTTAAAAGAGATCTCATCTCCTAAAGAAGCAGTGGGAGTGTAATACATCTCGAAAGGTTCGAGGACCACAAACTAGTGATGAACCATTAATGAGGCTATCAAGTAGTTGATAAGGCTATACTTGAAACATAAGGTCCTCCTCACAGACCTGGTAGATATTAGGCTGAGAGATATGATCTCTCAGAAAAGATGCTCATTATAGGATGAGTCGACTTTCTACCGAGGAGACTGTGAAGAGACAATGTTCTCAAAATGGTTGGACCATGAGAACTGAGATGCAATGCATATACAAGCAATCATGTTTGGAACTTGATTGGAGTATCCAATGGCTTGATGACCATTGCATGGTTAACCTAAAAATAGCAAAGAAAGTAGCTATAGTATGGGCTATAGTAAAAGGACTTTCTCACTTGTTGCTATTACTAATTCTAACTTCCATAGCACAATGCAATTGTGAATGATGGAACAAGAATGTAAAACTCACATTCCTTTATAGGAACTTTACTGTGGATGTATCTTTGATACATGGCAAGAATTCTGAAAGGTTACAGGCTTCTAATTCATGAATGGATTAAAGCTAGCATCTCAGGATGAATCTATTTGATAAAGTAAATTGAAGAGTTTGACTTAATCAAAATAGATGCGACCACCTTGATTTCAAGAAATTCAGTGGGAGTATAACAATCTTCCTGCATTACAACAACTTACACATCCTAATTCATATGAATGATGAAGAGATAAACGAATGAGATTTTATACTTTCAGCCATACGTTGAAATGTTCAACATGCAAGAAAGTGTTCTTGCTTATGACATTCACATGAACAATAAAAGGATATAAGAATTAGATTTTATATCTTCAACCATATATAGAATATTAAATATGCAAGAAAGAGTTCTTATTTGTGGCACTAATATGAACAATGAAGGAACATGAATTGGATTTTATGCTTGCAATAATATATATTGAAAGAGTTCAATATGTAAGAAAGAATTCTTGCCTACGACGTTCATATAATGAAGACATGCGCTTATCATCCGTTTATTGAAAGGTTCAATATACAAGAAACAGTTCTTGATAATGGGATGAATAAGATTTTTCAAGCCATACAATATACTGTGCAATATGCTTGGAGCATAAGAGAGCAAATGATAGTCATTTGATGACTAGAATAGATATGTAAGATCTCAGGTTACTCATGACTTACGATATTTAGAAGATCGTTGCCAGCGTTAAATGGAACCTACACGGCTACATAATGAACTTCATTCGTACGAGATGAAAATACCTCAAAAACAGTTATACATATGATGTATAAATTGGTGAACGAAATAATCCATTATTGGATAATTGATTGAACAAAACAGCATCATTCCGTTGGCAACGGAATAGTTCCGTTCCCAACGGAATAGATATGAAAACTATAATAATCTTAGCCACTAAGTATTCTGTTAAGGAAATACATATTCCGTTGGCAACGGAATAGGCGCGGGTTAGGGTTTTAGTTATGAAAACTGAGCAATCGTTCGTCTCTCTCTCTAGTATAAATAGAAGGGCAGTGCCTCTCTATTACACACACAATTCAGAAGTCTTAGAGGCCGTCTAATACACAGAAATAGAGAGAGAGAAAGAGAGAGAGTTTTGAGTTATTTTCAGAAAGTATTTCCGGACTCGTCTAGCCGACTCCGGTTATTCCGTGCGTCTAAAGTTCGCGTGGATACGAGTAGAGGTTCTCTAACTTGAGAACTTGCGAGCGATCATTCTTCATCCCTAGGATAAGCAAGAAGGTTCATGGAGTCGAGCTTCAAGAAGGAGAAGGTTGCACGTCAGAAAAGTTCAGACCTACATATGTTCTTCGTTTCGCGGATCAGGAAGATCCGAGGTATAAATTTTAATCGTTAATCTCGTACTTTTATTCCCTTAACGATGATCCTATGGCAGGTTGAATCCCTAGGTTCCACTGCGCATGTAACGTACATGGCTATGGATTCCCCAACAATCTTGTTTTAGAATCTTGTAATTTTGCTGAATATTTTATGAATAGTAATGAACACACAAATTTTGAATAATTGGGGAAACATTACTTAGCTTAGTGTTTTTCTATCAATTGATCTATTAAATCCTTTATTGGCTTGTTGATCATCTAGAATGCTTAGCTTAGTATTTTGTGAAATTCAAGTTTGACTTAAAATGGTTGTTTTGAGATAAACTAGTTCTTGAATCAATTTTCTTGAGTAAATCTTAACTTAGATTGCTCAAATCGATCATCTAAATCTATGAAATTATACCCTAAGTGATTAATGATTGTAATTTTCTTGAATCAATTTACCGTTCATATTCGTAATTTGAATAATAGGGAAATATAAATTGTTTTGTTAAATTATGTGAAATTAAGCGACGATTTTACTCTATTTACATGACCCGAACCCGAACGACCCGAAACTCGAATGACCTGAAATCCGAATGACTTGAAACCCAAATAACCTGCAACACGAAAGAGTCTAAACCTAAATGACTTGCGATCAGAACGATCTGTGACCTGAATGACTAGTAACCCGAATTGACCGGACCCGCCCGTTTGCCTCCTCTGAGTAGTATCTCTTCTTTTTTGAAGTCTTCTTTTGTCCTCAATAGATATACATACATAGGGAATCAAGAATTCCCTTACTTTTATTACCTAGTGAAAATCAAACATAAGAATGAAATCCATCCCTATTGGATGTTAAGGCATCCATGCTCAAAAGCTCGAACCAAATGCCCCCTAAGTGCAATCCTTTTTTCAACTTCTTTTTGAATTATACAGAGGACTCTTGTAGGCCCCTCATATATCTCCAAAACAAGTCAGGTCAAAGCTAGACTTGAACTTAAGATCTCTTTTTTATTTGAGTGATGTCTTGACCACTTGAGCTAGAAAGTGTTGGCAGCCTTTTTGCAACTTTAATTTTGCTATTTTTTTATTTAATTATTTTGTTAATTATTTTTTGTTGTTTTGGTTCCAGTCCAGCTCTATGCCTCATATTGTTCCTTTTCTTATTCTAAATGTTCGATATTCTATATTAGGGGGAGGGGACTTGGCCGGTAAGACAAGAGAGAGCTGAGCACATTGCATGAAGGTTAGATCAATCTGGACCCATACGAGTGGCCATCTGATCAAAACGGAAAAAATGGCTGATAGATAAAAAATCACTTTGGATAAAATGCAAGAAAAAATTAACAAAAATAATTAGTTAAACAATTGCACAAATGAGGGCTTAAGTGAGGCTTAACTAGGTCAAGTTGGGGTTTAAACGTAGTATCATTGATTTGAGAATGCTAGAAATAAATGATTAAGTAACATGCATAACTTTTTTCAGTGGTTTTGAGAAACTAGGCTACATAGTGCTAAATATTTTCGCCGTGGCATGAACTTGGCATCTTTCCCAAAAGAGAGAGACGTGCCCATCACTTGAGTTAGCAAGCTTGGGTGATGGGAATAGAATTACCACCAAAATTGGTGGCTTTCCTCATTCCCATGAGGAGGGAATGCAAAATTAAGGAAATTATTTTTTAGAAAAGAATATTTCTCTCTCATTAATTACTCGATCTAAATATATTTTACAAATTTAGAATCTTCATAAATCAAGATTTTTTACATTTCTTGGAATATATACACCAAACCAAACATGATAATAGTACATGCCTTGAAATTAAATTCCTTAAAATAGGATTCCTTGGAAATCATGCATTCCAAGACATCCTTCAATACTCAAACCAAACGGCCCCTTAATTCAGGAGTCACCGAGCATTGACAGAGATAGTTTGTCAAGAAACGAGTTTGAGTATACAGTAAATTTTGAAAATTTGTGGAATTGGAGGGGCTGATTGGAAAAATAGCATCTAATTCTATGTTGGTGAATGGTGATGGCGAATGGAGAGAGTTTGTGGGCTTAGTCAATAATTGAGAAAATCCAATTACGTGGGCTAAATATTAAAAATTGGGCCTGGTTGATAATGAATGGGATTGTTTTGATAATGGAGGGTCCAGTTTTTAAATTTTTTTTTTTTTTGGAGAGCGTCGAGTGTTTTGAAAAATGAAAATTTATGTAAATGCCAATGTCGTGATAATGCCTTCAAAGGTTATGATTTTTCGTATTAAATGAGAATGTTGTGATACTTCAATAGCATCATGCATTAAAGAAGGAGCAGTGACGGAGCTATATAAGATTTCTGATAAATTAATATATATTAGTGGAACTCTAGTATATGTTATTAGAAAAAAAAATTATATTATATATCTTTATATGTATTTCCCACTCTCCCCACTCCCTTCCCCAACACCCCCACATTTTTACGAAATCGATTTCAAACTCCGGCACTAGTGAGAAGGAGACTCTTGAATGCATTTAAATAATGTGAAAATAAAATCATTACCTTTTGGTACATACAACTAGAATTGTGACTTTAGTTCTAATCATATCGATCACTCATCTTTTTACTATATAAGAAGACATTGATTAATGTAAAATACAATTCAATTCAATTCATTAATAAAAGTCCTTTATTAGTTATCTATCTTCGTCTTTCAGCACGTCTTTTTCATCTTCATATTCTCATATAGTATTCTCATACCACAAAATAAAGAGATTCATGAAAAAATACAAATTATGGTTTTATTGTGACATTGGAGAACAGAATATCATAGTCTTTCCGTTGTCAAAAAAAGATAATAGTGTGTGTGAACTGTGACAGATGTCAGTGTGAGTGGTCAAAAAAAGATAATAGTGTGAGTGAACTGTGATAGATGTCAGTGTGAGTGGTCAGTGGTCAGTGGTCACTAACATCGATGAGATATCACCTCCATTCGAAACTAATCTGGACACCTCCTTAACTTTTTCTCTCTCCAAAACAAAGTTGGTGAGAGCTTTGCGTATTTCTTTTTTTCTTTTTTTCTTATAAGAAGTGGCAAACGGCAGTCTGTTCCACTCAAATCATTAAATTAATAAAAATATGAGTTATATAACAAAGACGTCCTTTTAGAGTTTGAAATAATGACGAAGAAAATAAAGTTAAAACATGTATAGTAGATGGATAGCTACTAAGAAAACTCTAAGCTGGATCTAATGGTTGGTTGATGGCCCGATATGTGAGATTATCCGACCACAAGGTTGCGAGTTCTTTAGCCTCCTTAACGATTATTTTGTGTGGCCTCGATTTATTGGAGAATTATTTTTGCGAGCTTGTGTAATTCATCGTGTCGTTAATTTGTTATGTGTATGACAGAAACGGGAAATTATAGTTAATTAAATAATCGAGTAATCCGGGAATGCAAATCCTAGATGCAAAAAATTCACGAATTCAAATCCAAACTTTTTTTAAAAATGGTAGATTAGTTAAAAAGAATACCAAGGCTAATTTTAAGATGATTCACGATAGTAGTAAACAGGCGGGGGTGGAATTTTATAAGCACTAAGAGAGGTCTTGCCTCCTCAATATTTCTGATTTAGTAGTATATATTATAAAAATATATTTTATAACATTTTGAAAAGTCAGGTATTTCTATAAGTAATTAAAGTATGAAAATCAACGGTGTTTGAAAATAAGATAGCTGGATAGGACTTAAGGATCCCCTTCATTTTTTTCTCTTTTCTTTTTCCCCTTTTATTTATCTTCTTCTTCCTTTCTTCTTTTTTTATCTTGTTTTTTCTCCTTTTTTTATTAATGTTATATATCTCAGCCTCTCAGGCAATCTCTGCCGTGTGAAAGAACTATAAGATTAATAAAAATACATTGGATGTAGGATTTGAGACTACTCCAATTCATAAAAGAACAGTGTTAACTTATATTTAATGGTAATGAAATTTTTGCAATTTGGCAATAATATGAGATTTTTTTTTTTTTTTGCAATTTGCAATTTGCAGTAATGTCATGGCTTTTTTTGCAAAAGTTTCTATTAAATTATACGACTTGAACTAAAAATCATAATTGAGATTGTCAAAAAATTATGAGACATAAATAGTCCTATAGAATAGCACTAAGATAATTAAAGAGCAAAGTGAACAAACTCAAAAGATCAAGGATCAAAATTTGACTTTTTCCGAAAGTAAAAGAATGAGATTAAATGCTCGTGAAAAATAACTGAATGTGATTAATTGGCTGAAATATTTTATGTTTCATGATGATAAAAGATATTTTTTGAATGTAGATGATAAAAGATATTGATTGGTATTGGTACTTGTCGAACTCCAGCTCGTGCATGAAATTGCCATCCAGCTTCTTCATGTTTGACCATCGGTCTGTAACATGCCACCTTGTACCCGACTAACTGAATACTCACATGGTGAGCTTGTGGTATGTTGAAATTAGGCGTGGCAAATGGACAATTCAGATCGGGTTCAGGCAGTGTCAATTTAGGTTAGGTTTTGATCAGGTCAATATTATGGATTATTTGTTATACGTCATTCGAGTCTTGAGTCGTTCATGTTACAAGTCATTCAAGTTAGATATATCAGTTTGGATCATTTTAATATTTGGGTTATGGGTAAGTTATAGCCGCTAAAACTTGCTATTTCAAACGGTAAAGTCACTATTTCACCGACTAAGATGTTATAGGTTTGATATTTTGTCAAGAGTAATTTTTTTTCAAATAATCTCCCTCACTTGAAGAGTTAAAAAATTAAAAGGTTATAGTCTCAGCTAGGTCAGAATCAGATCACGTATTGACATTTCCAATCATTCGGGTTCTTAATTTTAGATCAATTATGTTAAAAAAAAAGTTTCACGAAATTGAATATATATTGATAGATTTTGTGAATTTATGTTAAAATTAAATTATTTTGAGTCATATAAGATGGGTCATTTGGGCAGTGCCATTTAAGGGTTACATGTTATTGGTGGTTGATTTGTCAATATTTTCGGATTATATCAGATTTCGAGCATGACATATCTTTTTTTTGGAGGAGTTGGGTTATATTTTATTTTACTGGTTCTATGGTTAGAGATGTCAATGAAGCGGACGGAATCGGGGCAAGCCCTCGCCATACCCATCCCGACTTTAGTGGAGATTTTCTATCCCAAATCTTGTTTATTTCGTGGGGAATTTTTCTATCCCATCTCCATCCTAAACTCCAACCAATTGGGGATCACCATGCCCCCACCAAATATATATAAATTTAGAAAAAAAAACCTAAATTAGATTGTCAAATCCATGTAAAATACCATTTTAAAACACTATATAAATCTAATACAAAATATCATTTGATTCACAAAACAATAATAAATATCAAAATCTTCTTCAATAATATAAAAATGTTAAACTAAATATCATTCAAAACTCGAGAAATATGGGGTAATGAATCCCCATGGGGCGGAGATACATATCCCCGTATCCGCCCCATTCCTGACCATGGGACGAAATCCTTCTGTGGTCACCATCATGCGGGCCGATAATCAGAGATTCCCCGTTCCATTTGACATCCCTCTCTATGGTTGTACTCTACTTGAGTTTCTCAAAATCCTCCAAATTATACCGCGACCTACTAATATGCAAGAGTTTCCGTGCATCATAATTCAGTACCCTAACTACAGTACTTGCAACCCTTGTTTAGCTCAGCTGATACTTTCGCAAGTTTCTCAACTTATAGGTTATGAATTCAAAGTCTTAAAAAAATCTAACTGCTTAAATATTTTATATATACATGTAAGTGGTGACCTACCTAAATATTATATGTATCATGTGGGAATGAAAGATATTATAGTTTGTTATAATGGTTCAGCCCCTTTAATAAATGGCTTGATGATATACTTTTGGGTCTTGTGGGGCCAAACTAGCCGTGTATGAATTTCCATGCACCTTCGTGTTGACTATATAGGACGTTCCATTCAGTTTGTACCACACCTCTCGTAATATACATTTAAATCCTCCTATTTTAAATACTTGCTTTATTATATCATATCTATTATACATAAAAATAACATATCATAACTAGTGTGCGGTACAAGTTGGAGCATTATACATACAGGAATTGTAAAAAAGTAACACGACTAAAATGGGCGTTGCAACACGGTGGTAGGAGCTCACCCGAATCCGGATACGATTTGGATATTGCATAGATTGGATACAGTACAATGTCTTTCCAGCAAAAACATATCAATCCGCAAGAGCTTTATCTTTGGTTTAACAAAAAAGTATTGTGAACTTATATAGTTCATATTCATTGGCTTAGCCTCTTTCACATTAAGACTTTTGCATATGTGATAGGCAAACGAATAGATGATTCTAAATAGGGTAATCCGTCCAATGGAAATAGCATTGGTCCAATGCAGAGAGAGAGCCTACCAATGTCCTCATTCGAATCGAAGGGAAGGAGTCTTCAAAAAAAAAATTTATACAGTGGAATGAATAAATGTACTGAGATCGGAAAGAACACCGGATATTGTCAATTACACAAGTTGTCTTTTCGGTTATTACAATAATACAAAACTGTTCTGTCACTCATAAGATCTATTAAACGATTGTGTTAGGAAGATCCATCATAAGAAAAAAATGTTGATTGTGATGTGCAGAGACGGAGCTTGACGGTATTTACTGAAAATGCCAAAAAAAATTCTCTCTATTGATTAACATTGCACAAAAATTTTGAGCAGTCAAATGTGTAGAAATACATATATTTCAAATTTCTTTTTACTAAAGCACTACAAATATATATTGCTCAGTCAAAATTTTGAGGGATCATGACCATCTCAGTCCCTATAAACCTTCATCCCTTGATATGTATTGCATAAATTTATTATAAGTTGTGTTTATTATATAAGTATGTGCCACAATAGAATAAGATATCAATGTATGGATTTAGAAGTGGGTACGGATATTTAAATCATCCAAATCCGGGTAATAATTAGATATATTAATATCCGTGTAGGAGGGCAACGGGTCGGATATTATCCGAACCGACCCGAACCGTATCCATAAAAAAACATGGATTTGAATAAAAAAATCCGGATCCGTCCGGATCCGGGTCAGACCCAGATCTGTTTTTTTTTGGGATCCGGATTTGGATATGGGGTATAAAATGCCTATAAAAAACCGGTACCCGTTTTTTAAAATACTCTCACCCGCTTCAAAACAAGCAGACCCAAACCCTTTTTAAATGTTTTTGTTTAAAATATTTTATAATTAAATTTATTTAGACATGGCTTAGAAGTTGGAACATGCCTTCAACGGCGCATTAGTGTCAGGACAGAACTTAAACCTTGTAAGGTCAAGTACAACTGAGAAGAGTAGCTCTTGTGCCCCTCTTTATTTATAGAGAAACTTTTGGACCCAAGAGGTGTGGTGGGACTATTACTATTAGGTAGTATGTCCGGAATTTATGGAGGATGTGATTTTCTGTGATGCCCTTTCTACTGATTTACGTGTAACTAATTGTTTGCATAACACAAAATTTATAATTTTTCCTTGCAAAGAATCCTCTATGCCATACATACATAATTTTCCATGATACATAACACATTAAAATAATTATAATATTAGAATTATTATTAATAAATTCATTGAAAATAATTATACTTCATATTTCTTTTCAATCAAACCAACTTTTTTATATTCATCTTTTGACGTAACGAGTCATCATCCAGATACAATCATGTCGCAAAACATTAAACAAAATTAGTTAATTTTTGTGCCTGGATATGACTGACACGGTAACACATAAAATGTCACGCTATTTTTTTCATTCCCACATTATTTATTTGCACTTCAACATTTACAATTATATTCCTTCAAATTTGAAAATGTCGTGTACGAAAATGAGTTGTATAGAGATCATAAGGTATTGGAGAGTGCAACTTCATTTGTCTAAATATCAAGAGCATAAAAATCAGATATATCTGCGTAAAATAAATAATCACATGTATTCTACAAAAAAAACTTATAAGGCTGTAAAATTATAAACATTTTACCAAAATTATTTGTGTTATTCCATTGAAAATTATTTTTAAATTTTAAGATAAATAAATGTAAGCTACATTTTTGTTATACACAAAATATCCATTTACTATCCAAAAAGAACCGGATTCATATCCGTATCCGATAATATCTCAACTGTATCCTTATCCGTTTAATATCCGAACCATATCTGGATCCGGATGAAACCGTGTCCGGATCCGGATGGAACCGTATCTGGATCCGAAAAAAATGGATATGGTTTCAGCACGTTCCGAACCGGATCCGATCCGTTGTCACCCCTATATCCGATGCTCATAATTGAATTCCTACATCCGGATATGTACTCATAAAAACAAATTTGGTTCATAACGGATCCAAGTCTTATTATATTAGGATCTAGATATTTTTTCAGATACGGTCTCGGTTCGGTCCAATATTGCCCGATCCATTGACATTCCTGAAAGTAATAATGCTCTAGGTCAAACTGTTTTTGCCGTGCGGGAAACGGATTATGTATCATACATTATATTTTTTGGATTAGATGTTTTATCACATAAAGTTTTTCATATAATAATTGTGCATAAAAGTTGTTAGATTATTAATTAACCATGAATATGTATGCTCGTTATACGTCATCAGAATATGTGATTCTGATAGTAAAATTGTAAAGCAAAGTGAATACAATTCTAAATTATCCTTAGTCATATATGAGATGTTTGAAAGACAAACATATTTGAAAATCTCAAATCATATATATAGACTAGTATGTTATTTCAATGATGATCACGTTTTACTGATTATGGATATTGGATATCGATTCATTTATATAAATATATGTTGGAGAACATATATTGGATCGACCCATTATGAGAATATACATGGTATATGTCATTAGTATTTTCATCTAATGTATGAGTAGTCCTTTGACTTGAGGTCATCATAGATTCCTGCATGTATATCTTCATACTTTGACATAGTCAAACGTTATCTTTAACTGGATAATTATAAAAGCTATGATCGGGCATTTAGTAAACCATGAGTTGGAATGTGAATGATCAAGATAGAATTTGTTACTCTCGGATACGAGAGAGATATCTCAGGGCCCCCTGATAAATTAAGACTGAAGGGAAACACACGGCCGTGTACGAAAGAATTAGCACGTGTTGTTAATATCTTTTAATTTATTCAGTCTAATTATAATTCAGGGAAGAGAATTGATCATAATAAGAATGGCATAAAACCATGCCTTATGATCAATATAAATATCGTTTAACAAAGGGACTAAATACATAATTGATGTATAGGTTATGATCACGTATCATTCATTTAATTTGGGTAATCATAACGTCGTACTAGAGGCTACTTATGATTTATAAACATGAAGTTTATTGCCAATATTAAATGAACCTACAGGGTCGCACACAAACAGAACTAACTCGGTTGGACACAGAAAATCAAAAGGAATGTGAAGAGGTGTGAGCATTAGTTGCTATAAATAGATGAAGGGTTCGTCTGATTAGGTCAGAAGATTCAGATCACACCCTAGCCGCCTATTGAGAGAGAGAGAGAGAGAGAGAAACCGGATCTAGTAATCTCGGTTTCTCCGCTAACGAGTTAGTCGCGTGTGGATACATGTAGAGGGTGGTGCCGGAGTCGTAGCGCCATTCGTGATCAGATCCGCAAGAGACGCAGGGAGATCGTTTGGAGACGAATCGCGAAGCCCTACAAACCGGATTAGCCGAATCCGAGGTATAAATAAGATTTATTTTTCTAATTTGATTGATAATACACTGATCCTCGGTTAGGAAACGGATAAAACTTTAATTCCGCTATGCATCTGAAATTGCGCGTTTCCTTATATATATATATATATATATATATATATATATATATATATATATATATATATATATATATATACTGTTTTGTAACTTATATATTATTTTTATTTAATATATGTTCTTTTCTATAAATTTACAACTTAAAATATAAACGGTGCATGCCAGTGCCTCCAAAGGTGTGATATGATATAGCATATCCCGTAGGGTAGATAATGTTAGCCCCTTGTCCCATTCAAGGCTATTTACAATATTCTTCTCACCTTTATTTTCTGATATTTTGTAACTTCAAAGTTTATGCTGATATATTTTATGCCATGCATGCTTATGAATAACACAGTTTTCTTATAACTTTCTTCAAGATATCTAGAAATATGAACAATATATCATAATAAAAAATAGAGATCATCTTTCTCCATCTCAGCCTAATTATTTATATTTTAAATGCACTCCTTCAAAAAAAATTATTTATATTTTAAATGCAAGAGACTTACTACGAAATAATCACTTAAACAAACTATTTTACATACTTAAGTAAGCAGTAGAACTTGTCCATCAGTCAAATCTTGATACTCCAAGTCAAAGGACAAATTACATTTTAATAAAAACACAGACAAAAATTACAGTATTGGATAGTGTGCCAACTATATTATGTCATTGGTGGCTTAATTCTTAATTTTTTTTTTGTTGCTAATTTGAAGATTAAAATCACACTTGTCATTATTTAAATGAGGGATAGATTTGGTTTCTTGTTTAGTGTCACATATTTAAAGAAAACTGATTCAATATTATACTAATTAATTTATTGTTTTTTAAGAAAAAAACAAAAAAATGGTCAATTGATGTATATGCCATTTGAACTCATAATTTCTTACATCTCAAACAAAATACTCTATTACTAGATTATGAGATAATTTACTTAAGTACAAATTGTAACAAGAGATCATAAGTTGAAGTTCCGATAAACGCAAAACTTATTTAGCAAAGTTTTTCAATCTCAACTCATTAAATATGGTTGAATCTAAAAGAAAGTATTCATTTTAGTTATATTGTGTTTATCATTTATTTTTGATATATACTCTTTAAAATATACATATATTATTTTATAAATATACTTCAACTATTTTATTGCTGGTATATGCTATTTTATAATTTCTATATACGCCTGTGTTTAGTACTGATGTACACTATTTTACAACATCCATAATATAATATATATTATTACAACAACAACATAAAATATAATACATATTGTTCCTTCTCAAAAAAATATAATCGTTTGGCAAGTTGGAATAAAAGTGGAAGAGTGGAAAAAGTGGTTATTCCAGCCGAACAAGGGTGAAACAAAATGGAATAAATAAGTGGAAGAGTGGAATTTTCTTCTTCCATGAGAGGTGAAAAATCTTTCTTCTATGGAATAAGACAAAATTTAAGACAACATCTACCATATATTTGTTTCGTTATTTATTTTTTCCATCTCTTTGTAATGCATAAATGATTTGGCAAATCAAACAAATTATTTATATCTTATTTATTTAAATTATTTATTTATTTATTTTCTTTTAGGTTGAATAATAATAATTAAATAAATTAAAAAAATATGATTAGAATAAGGGCATTGTAGTAATTAGGTATTATTTATATATTTTAAGCCAACTTGTTACTTCATGGATGTTGCCGAATGATGTTGGAATAAAATGAAATAATCGCTCTTCCACTCTTCCGCTCTTCCACTATTCCACCTTTCACCGAACAAGCCCTAAATGATTACTTTATTTCTTACCATAAATAAGCAAATGGGTAGTGTTATTGAAAGAGCTCATTTTTGCTTAATTGAGAGCAAATTTGAATTTTACCCTTAGTAATCATATCCATTATTTATTTCCTTTTTATTCTGCATTTACTCTTTCAACAAAATGAAAATATACATCAGCTATTCTACACACACACACACACACACACACACACACACACACACACATATATATATATATATATATATATATATATATATATATATATATATATATATCTTTTCATCATCTATAATTTCGTCACTTTTTCATAAAATTTTCATTTTTTATACATACATAATCTGAACTATATATATAGCCGTTATCATTTGTCAGGGATGACAGTAATCTAGATTTAGTCACATATATAAGTTTTATTCATTCATTCATTTTAGTTGAAATGAAAATAATATTACGGCAACAACCTTTAATTGTTTCAATAAAAAAAAACCCTTTGATTGTATAATAGTATGTTTCAAATATATGTACAGAAAGAAAAAAAATTGTATGAAGAAGTAGATGAAGGATGAGGTTGTTTCTGACTTTGTTCAGTTCTTATTTTTACATTCTTTTTGTTGAAATTGAAACTATAGATGTTAAATATATATGGTGTATTATGTGTTTCCATTTTGAAACGAATATGTTTTAATTACTTGGAGGGTATATATGGAAATGAATAAATGATAGGTCACCATGACAGATCTAATCAATAAGTGTAAAATTGATATTTGAGATGAAAAATTAAATTTGCTCTTAATTAAGCAAACTAGCTCTTGCAAAAGCGCTATCGTAAGCAAATTATTATAGTAACAATTGATACACATAAACGTGCATGGCAAAAAAAAAAAAAATTAATGTAAGATTTTTAATCAAATGCTTTTATAAAACCAATCAGTGATTTGATGCACGGTTAAATCTTTTTCATTTCACAAAGTATCAAGTCCTCAAGAGAGGATCATCAATAGATACATTCAAATTTTCTTAATGTCATCCACTCATCTAATAATTTTTTTTGTAAGATTTAATTGTTAGTATGTGTTTCTTTCTGGACAATCTGTTTTGATTTATTATTATTATTATTTTACTTGCGTTAATTTATATTATTATTTTTTTCATATCTTTCCAAGTTTACATTCATATGACCAAAGTATATATGATAAGTGCATATGAAAAATGACATCCTATATTTACTGACCTAATTTACCTAAGTAACAATTAATTCTATTATTTTTTTTCTTTCTCCATAGAGAGTATTGTGGTGAAATGATATACTTTTTTTGAAGTTCGGTCCTTTTGACCTTAATTTAGTTTAGCCAAACCTAATTAGTAGAAAAGATATTCCAATTATCTTTTTAGCAACATATAGGTAGTGTTTCGCAACATGGAATAGAGGTGGAAGAGTGGAAGAAGTGGTGTATTATAGCTGAACAAGGATGGAAGAAAATGGAATAAATATGTGGAGGAATGAAATTTTCTTCAAATTTAGGACAAAAATACTCTTGTTTCTTCCACTTTGAAATGACATGGCACTAGCAATTAATGAACTGTCTCTCTCTCTCTCTCTCTCCTTTCTTTCTATAATTTTTTTGTAAGAAAATACGGATGAAAAAACAACTAATTTTCGATAATAATTTCATAAAATCATAATTTTGAAATGTGCAAATGATCATAATTTTGAAATGTGCAAATGAAAAAACAACTCATTTTTCTCTATCTAAAGAGATATTATCTTCCTAAATTTAATTTTTCTTTTATTATTGTATTTTTTAATTGAACATTTATGTTTTTGTATTTTCTATCTTATTTAATTAAAAAAATTAGAGGTTATTAAATAAATTAATAGAATATAATTAAAATAAGGATATTATAGTAATTAGTAATTATTTTTATTTTGTAAATCAACTTTTTATTCCATGAAACTTGCCGAATAATGATGTAATAAAATGAAAGTACCACTCTTCCACTATTCCACACTTCCATCTTTTGCCAAACGTGCTCTATGTACATATCAATGCAATTTGACATTAAGAGCTTGATTCATCGTTGGAAATAAAACATCCTTAGTGTATAATCGAACTATAACAATTAATAACATTTATAAGGGAAAAATAGGTATAATTTAAAAATAGTTTCTCTTTTCGCTCAAGTTAAGAAAAAATCGTTATTTTTTAACACATGTGCATTATTTGTATATATATTATTTATAATTTATGGATGCTCATATATCATTTAAATCATGGTTAGTCATTCATGATATATGAATATTGCAGTGCGCAATACATTCAAGTCAGTGAAATATCCCATCAAATAAAATGAGACAATAATAATTCCTTAATTCTGCTATGTGTATAGTACAAATATAATAACTCTATAAATAAAAATATGTAATACAAACTTTTATTCAAAAATAGTTAAAAAATATCTTATTTTACTAAACAATATTTATTTGAGCTCAAAACCACAATTATATAGATTGTTATTGATATTTCTTAACTTAATCTTTGATTGAAATATAGGTTTTATTTTTTATTTTAATAAATAAATTCTATTCTTTTTTAAAATCCGTATTGTATGGTAATAATACATGTTTTTTTTTTCAAATGTTTTATAATCAAGTTGGCAACGGATACATCAATATATATATTATTTGCATTACGTAATAATTCATGAATTATACGGGTATTATTCGCCAACTTAACAATTATAATTAAATATGTACATATACTATTTCTAGACAGGAGTGATATTATACTTACAAATTGTTCTTCTAAATGTTTTCTATTATTTTTTATCAAAATATCTTTAACTTTTCTTTTCTTTTGTAACGGTCAAGAGCTATCCCAAACTGTCATAACATGTTTTCTCTCCAGTTGTATTAAAAAAACACTGGAGAGTCAGTTAACAAACTCAATACCAACTATCACCTCCAGTTACATAAAACCGGAGAGATTAACAATGCATGTCAGTTAAATCATTCTTTTAATTTAATTTTATTTCATTTTTTACCAACCCAACTATTTTCAAACCTTACATTCAAACTAGCATGTATATTAATAAAATATTACCTCAAATAAACTATTACATTTTTATTCCATCCAAAATATTTATAAAATAATAATCTAATTAAATAACTAACAATCTATGTTGCACGGACACGGACACGGATGTCGTGTCTGACACGATACGGACACAGCGACACGGCAGTTATAAAAAAAGTAGAGGACACGACACGTTATCAAGGTTTTAAATTGCGAAATAGCGGTCATAGCGGTTAGGGATTTTTTGTAGCGGATTGCGATAGCGGGCGAGATTGCGCCGCTATGACCTTATAGCGGAATCGTCAATTTTATTATTTTATATTTTATAAATAACAAAATTTTCAATATAAAAAATAAAAATCAAACCACCATAATTAAACATACACCAACAAAGTTCAATTGCACCGCTATTCCCGCTTTTTGGCCGCTATTTCACCGCAATAGCGGCTGTAGCGGCCATAGCGCAATAACAGCAATAAATTCATTGCGAATTGCGATTCAGGTCTAAATCCGCTATTTCGCGCAATAGCGGATCTATTTAAAACATTGATATATATATATATATATATATATATATATATATATATATATATATATAATATTATTTTTATGAATAAAATATATAATTTAATTATTGTATATATTATTTATGTCAATTTTATTTTATTTTAAAAGATTATACATAATATTTTTACCTTATAATTAGAAAATTATACGTAATATTTTATAATTGATACAATATATATAACATTTGAAGTTGTATTTTTATACATGCATACAAGATATTTGGCGTTTTATATATTTGTGTATGGAAACTTGATACTAAATAATCAAAATTTACTTTAAATGTGTAGTCCCAAAATTACTGGAATAAAAAAGTGAGATGAACTAGTCTCTAAAATACGATGACGATGAAATAGTACAATAATTGCGCTAATAATTCCAATACACGTGTCTATGAGGTGTTCTGAATAGTATTCTGATCATTTTTAATAATAAAATATTTAACATGTCACATGATGATGTCTCGAACGCGTGTTCGGAGAAATATCCTAGGGGCGTGATCGGTTTTTTGAAGTCTCCGCGCAATAAACCTAACAATACAGGGCAGTTAAAAATCACCAGTTGAGAGCGCAGAAACCAAAAGGAGGAAGAAGACAGCGGTAATAAAACGAATAGTATCCCAAAATAGCAACTTAATTAATCAAACAGTTGAATTACACTTCAAAAAAACGAAACTACTCCGAAACTTCCTTCGCCTTTTTATTTCCCGTGCTTGCTTCCCCATTCCAACAATTTTCAATCCAATATTGACAATTCTGCTCAAACAATTTGAGGCAGAAAAAGGGAAATTGTCAATCACTGTTGAAGGAAGGAAGGAGGAAATTGCGAGGAACAAGACCCAATATTAGTAATCTTTTTGATTTCTTCCACTGTATGTAATTTTTTTTTTTTTTGGTCCTTCTATTGAGTATTTTGTTTTGTGTTTTTGGATTGTTTTGAGCTCGTTTTAGTGGAATTATGAGTGTTTGGGTGAGATTCGGTTTTGAGTGGAATGAACAGAATGAGAGCTGGTCGCGTGATTTTGATGCGATTTATTCCATTTTTTTCATGTTCATTGTTTTTAATTCGAACAGAATGAGAATGAATCGAGGTAAAATTGAGGAATTTAGTTGGTAACTTGGCAATTTGAGCTGAAACTCCAACTATCCCAATTATTGTTCTTACACTGTGGATGAATAATTGTTTACATTGCTTCTAAATCTCACATTTCCACAAGCATTTCCATTCTCATATCAATTTCGCCCAAATAGCTCCAATTAATACAACAAACGCAATAAAATTAAAATTCTCAATTATTCAATTACAAAATTGAGCTCAAATATCCCAATCTAATTGTTTGATTTAATTTTGGGCAAAAAATGCAGATTAATTGAGTTGAATCTATTGAGAGAGAGAAATGGAGAGAAGGAAATCAATGGACTTAGAGATGGGGGTGACATCATCATCTGAGGATAATGACATCATCGTCGCGAATTCTGAAGATGCGTTTGATATTCCGCCCAAAAACGCCTCCAAAGACCGGCTCAAACGCTGGAGGGTAAAAATTCATTATTTTATTTCATTTTATTTTTATATGCATAATTTTATTTTTAATTTTATTTTGAACAGAATAATTTAGAATATTATAGTACTGAGCTGATATACATGGAATTTAATTCGGTTTATTAGGTGGAACCGAATAAGAAATTATATAATCTCAAAATAGGAATTTTTCATATATAAAAAGTATTTTGTATTAAATTAGTAAATTTATATATATAATTAGATTATTTTTTAAAATGCTCATTCAATCTAAGTTTAAAACTCGAAAAAAATTAAAAAAAATGAATTTTTTTTGTAAATAACCTGGTTAGGATTCCTTTATTGATTCTAAAAATACACATATATATTTTATAAAATTTAATTAATATTTTTTTGTTATTATTTTGCAGGCAGCAGCTCTTGTATTAAATGCTTCTAGAAGGTTCAGATACACTCTTGACCTGAAAAGGGAAGAAGAGAAAGAGAGAGTCAGGAGAAAAATCAGGGCCCACGCTCAAGTCATAAGGGTATAATTTTAACTCATATCATTTCAATAATAATAATATTTTAATAATAATAATATTTTAATATTTTATAATTGATGTTTAATTAATATATAATAATGTATTTGGTGTTTTGTTTTTCAGGCCGCATTTCTATTCAAGGAAGCCGGTGAAAGAGAGGCAGTTGGTTAGTGTCATTTTACATAAATATCACTCAAAATATAAATATAAAAATTACAAATATACCCCTACTGGAAATAACAAAAATACTCCTTTATTATTATTATTTTTATATTATTTTTTGTAGCGATAAATGTGGAGACAAAAGGAGATAATCCAAAAGGAGGGTTTTTGATCGGGTCAGAGCAATTAACTTCTCTCTCTAGAGACCACAACTTATCTTCTCTCCAAGAACTCGGCGGGGTAAATTACACAAAAAACAAAATACATTAATTCATTATTTAATGATATGTTAGTATTTAATATTTTTTAATTGAATTATTAGGTTAAGGGGCTGTCGAATTTAATCAAGACTGATGTAGAAAAAGGAATAGACGGTCATGAAGAAGAAATATTAGAAAGAAAAGAAATTTTCAGTTCGAATACTTATCCTCGCAAGAAAGGACGAAGCTTTTTCGTACGTTCAAAACCCTGAATTTCTTATTAATTAGTTAATTTATTAATTAATTTATAATTTTTATTGTTAATTTGAATTATTTATTGTAGTTATTTTTGTGGGATGCGTGTAAAGATTTAACGCTTATTATATTGATTGTGGCTGCTGTGATCTCTCTTGTTTTGGGCATGACTACTGAGGTAATTGTTATTCTATTTTTTGTTGCTAATATTCTGTTTTTTGATGCTAATAATCTATTTTTCATACTAATATTCTATTTTTTATATTATAAATTATTCAGAGTGTAAGTGAAGGTTGGTATGATGGTGGAAGCATTCTTTTTGCTGTCATTCTCGTTATTTGTGTCACTGGTATTTATTCATTTCCAAATTTTAAATTATAAATTTTTAAAAAATATTTTCCTTTTTTTGTAAATTTTATAAATTATTTATTTTGTTGTAGCAACAAGTGATTACAGACAATCTCTACAGTTCCAGCACTTGAACGAAGAGAAACAAAATATTCATCTGGAGGTTTGTTAATTAAATAAAATAAAATAAAAAATAATACTTTTTTCCTTTTTTTTCATAATTAAATGACAGAATGTAATTATTAATATTTTTGGGGGTTAAATTGAAAAAAATACAGGTGATAAGAGGCGGTAGAAGAATCGAAATATCGATATTTGATATTGTGGTTGGTGATGTAATCCCGCTGAAAATCGGCGATCAAGTAAGCTTAATTATTTAATTATTTTTAATTATTAGTTATATATATATTTTTTTTAATGAAATGTATTTTTTTTGCATTTAGGTCCCTGCAGATGGAATATTTATTTCCGGACATTCTCTTTCGATTGACGAATCAAGCATGACTGGCGAATCCAAAATCGTAAATTAATTTCCTTTTTTTTAACTAATTAATTATTTCTTTGTAATATTTCGCTAGATATGTGAAAATTAAAATATATATAATTATCAATGTAGTATATAAATGATATAAAACAAATTGTTTAACACATAAAGATAGTTAATAAATATCAAACACTAGTGTATTTAATATATGTGTTAAAAAGCAATATGTAGGTGCAAAAACAGTATAAATGTAATAAAGTACTATATAAAATATCAGAAAATAGTTTATAAGTTTTACAAAATAATATATAAATGCACAAAGCAATGTTTACATAAACCTTTTCTAATAGTATAGAATGAGACAAAACAGTCTATACCGATTCAACCAACGTTTTCAAATCATTTAGCTTTATTTTTTTGTAATATTCTTAAAAATTGTGAAAATTTAATTAATTAATTTTTTTTTGAAATGATAAAGGTTAATAAAGATCCAAAGGATCCGTTTTTAATGTCTGGCTGTAAAGTCGCTGATGGATACGGAAACATGATGGTAAATAAAATATTATTTTATTTTACTCATTAATTATTTCACATTTACATATTAAAAAAATAATATTATTTATTTTATAAAAGGTTACGGCTGTGGGAATTAATACAGAATGGGGTTTATTAATGGCTAATATATCAGAAGATAATGGCGAAGAAACTCCTCTACAGGTTTATTTTACACTTTAATCTCTCAATATTTTTATATTCACAAAATAATATTTCGTTTAGATTCTAATATATTTTTATATTTAAATAAATAGGTGAGATTAAATGGTGTGGCAACTTTTATCGGAATGGTTGGACTCACAGTTGCCGGTTTAGTCCTCGCTGTTCTTTTGATAAGGTAATTGATTAAAATAAATATATATAAATACAAGGTCCTTTTTGTAAAAATGTTATTTATTTAAGCCGTTAAACTTGTATTACTTTTTTAATTTTAAGGGCCTCTTGGAAACAATGTATTTATTAGGGGCCTTTTAAAATTGGAATATTGTATTAATTTTAAGGGCCTTTTTGAGATGTTATTTTGTCCCTTTAAAATTGGAATGTTGTATTAATTTTAAGGGCCTTTTTGTAAAATCAGAATATTTTGCTAATTTTTTATTATTTATTTCAGGTTTTTTACTGGACACACAAGGAATCCGAACGGAACGAAACAGTTTATAGCTGGAAAAACGAGCCTTAAACAAGGATTTAATGGCGCTATTAAAATCCTAACTATAGCTGTACATAATTTACATATTAATTATCATGTAATTAAATCATGAATATTCTATTTTAATGTAAAATATTTCATTTTATTTATTTTTTAGGTGACCATTGTTGTTGTGGCGGTGCCAGAAGGGCTTCCGTTGGCTGTAACCCTAACGTAATTTTAATTTAATTTTTCCCGAAATATAATATTTTTACTATATTACTAATTTAATTTTCAATCTTGAAATTTAATTAATTAATTATTGAAATTGTACTTTTGATGTTTTAGGCTTGCATACTCAATGCGCAAGATGATGAGCGACAAGGCCTTGGTAAATAAATAAATAAATATATATTTTATTTTCTCTAATAAACTAAATATTCAATCGAAAAATTAAATAATTAATTACTTATATACTTTTTATGGAAATTATATAAATAGGTAAGAAGATTATCATCATGCGAAACAATGGGGTCCGCTACTACAATTTGCAGTGACAAAACCGGCACACTCACATTAAATCAGGTACCAAAAATATTAATTATTTATTTAAATATTAAACCCTAAAAATATTAGTAATTATAATTATTTTAATTATGAATATTTATTGGATATTTTTATTTATTTTTTGAATATAGATGACTGTGGTGGAGTCATATGTTGGTGGAACCAAGATGGATGATGTCAGCAATGTAAGGCTGATGTCAGCAAATCTGTCTGATTTGCTCATCGAAGGAATCGCCCAAAACACAACTGGAAACATTTTTGAACCAGAGGTAACAATAATAAATAAATAGATAAATAAATAAATAAATTTAGATGAAATTAGGAAATATTAATTAATATTTTTGTATATATATATATATTTAGGATGGAGGAGCTGTTGAAGTGACAGGATCACCTACCGAAAAAGCATTACTCTCTTGGGGCAACAAGGTATCATAATATAATAATATACAAATATATCATTTATTTATATTTTAAAATTTTACATTAATAATTATTTCCTCTAATTAACATATATCCGTTTTTATTTTAGTTGGGAATGAAATTCAATAGTGATAGAAAGAAAACCTCGATTCTTCACGTCTTTCCTTTCAATTCTGAGAAAAAACGCGGCGGTGTTGCAGTTCAACTGGTACCAATCTCTCTCTCTCTCCCTCTATAAATTTTTATTTAAATCAAATATTTATTTTGTTAATATTTTTTATTAATTTTGTAGAAAAATAAGGAGGTGAATGTGCATTGGAAAGGAGCGGCTGAAATAGTTCTGTCTTGTTGTACCAGCTGTATTTCTCTTGACGGTACCATTCATCCCATCAGCTCTGATCAGGTATTTAATTAATTAATTAATAAATCTCTAATTATTAATTTATTGTTCATCATATTCCTCCATTTTCCGTCATTTATTTCTCAATTACGTACCAAATAACTAGTTAATTTTCTCAAGTATTATTTTCATTAGAATTTGGTATCAGTTAAAATCATATTGAACCACATAATTAGACAACTTACTCAAATTATTCGTCTTATTATTACAATCTAGCACTATATTAAAGCATACTAAACCAAATAATATCTTAATCTTCTAATATTATTCCTTTTCTTTTAACCCACCAAAGTTAATAATCAAGTTGCGTAATCGAACCCCAAATAAATCTCCATTCAG
Organism: Juncus effusus; assembly: GCA_027726005.1. Taxonomy (NCBI): domain Eukaryota; kingdom Viridiplantae; phylum Streptophyta; class Magnoliopsida; order Poales; family Juncaceae; genus Juncus; species Juncus effusus. The sequence goes on along the minus strand of CM050900.1, from coordinate 769,755 downwards.
CCTCAATTCGCAATCAAATTAAACCTCCAAATAAAAGAATTACTTAATTTCCTAAAATAATAATTATTATCTATTATTTTTACCATTCAGATGGAAGAATATAAGAAACAAATTGAAAAAATGGCCGAGTCCAGTTTGAGATGTGTCGCGTTTGCGTACCGGCCGATCGATTCTGAATCGGTACCGAAAGAGGAGAACAGGGACAATTGGGTTTTGCCTGAAGAGGAATTAGTTCTGCTCGGAATTGTTGGAATCAAGGTAAAAATAATAATAACACATTTAAATTGGGATATTTCAATTTAGTCCTTGATTGTTATTGTATTTCCATTTTGATTGTTTAGTCCATGATTTTTATTTATAATTTTTTATTTATTTATAGGATCCGTGCCGTCCAGGCGTGAAGGATGCGGTGAAACTCTGTACCAGTGCCGGTGTGAAGGTAATTATTTAAATTAATTTTTTAGAAATAGGGAAATTTACCAAAAAGTCCTTGGATTATCCTTATATTGCAAAAAGGCCTCTTATTGCAAAAAGAAAGGAAGAACAAATATCAAAATTTACCCAAAAAAAAGTCCTCGCATTATCCTCCAATTACAAACAAAAGAAATCCCCTCCATCTTTCTTCGAAATGACAACAAAATAAGCCCTAACTATTATTACACCCTAAAATCCCCAGACAAACTCAAAACTCAAATCACATTCAACCCCCTCAACATTTCATACTTTATTTATTTAATTTTCTTACTGTTTTAATCATTTTTTGTTTCTTTAGGTGAGGATGGTGACTGGAGATAACTTACAAACAGCCAAGGCCATCGCGTTTGAATGCGGAATTCTGGACACACAGAATGCCGCACAGCCGACGATCATAGAAGGACGGGTCTTCAGAGCCATGTCGGAGGCCGAACGCGAATCCATCGCCGACAAAATCACAGTAAGTTAGAAAAGTTTCATATATGCCCTTATAAAAATTGGAAATATCATAAATGCCCTTTGTTTTAATATCAGATATGCCCTTTGTTTGTTTTGAAAAGAGTGTATAAAAACTGAAAAACGGCATATAGGAATGTAATAACAGTATATAAAAATAAAAAAGCATTATATGAAATATATATTTTGAAAAGAATATATATAAATAAAAAATAGTATATAAAAACACACAAAACAGTATATATCAAAAATATATATATAACATAAAAACAGTATATATATCTCAACGAGCAATCGGTCGAAGATGGACTGTTGACCGGAGTGATATAAGAGTGATTTAACCGTCATGGTCATGATTGCACATTTCCCTTTTTGTAATTTTAATATTTCTTATTTAATTTTAATTTTAATTTTAATGTTTTTTGAATTTAGGTGATGGGCCGGTCTTCACCAAGCGATAAATTATTGTTAGTGCAAGCTCTAAAAAAGAGAGGACACGTAGTTGCTGTAACCGGAGACGGTACCAACGATGCCCCTGCACTTCACGATGTATTTACTTTCTCTCTCTTGTTTTTTGATTTATTTTGCCTCTTTTATTTGAGATAATACAGGTGGATGTAGGTCTTCTTAGTCTTTACTTTCTCTCTCTACGCTCTTATTCTCTTGATTAATCATTCATTTTTTATTTTTTTTTTGGAAACATATGGGACTCACTTTCTCTCTCTATCTTCTCTCACTCTCTCTCTTCTATTTTTTTAATTTTTAATCAATTTTCCCTTTTTTCGACAAAAGTACATGCGAACATAGGTCTTTCTTACCACTCACTTTCTCTCTCTACATTCTCTCTCTTAATTAATTTTTAATTTTTATATACAGGCGGATATTGGACTTGCGATGGGCATAGCTGGAACAGAAGTTGCCAAAGAAAGCTCTGACATCATCATTCTAGACGATAATTTCGCCTCTGTCGTCAAAGTCAGTCAATTAAATATTTAATTACTAATTAATTATTATTATTTGAAATTTATTTATTTAAGTTCTTATAATTTTTTGTTTTGTTGTTGTGAAGGTGGTGAGGTGGGGACGGTCAGTTTACGCAAATATCCAGAAATTTATCCAATTCCAACTTACAGTTAATGTGGCAGCCCTCGTAATTAATGTAATTGCCGCCATTTCATCTGGTGACGTCCCATTAAATGCCGTCGAGGTATTTTTATTATTTATTTATTTATTTATTTATTTATTATTGTTATAAATTTATAGTCATGTTTATTGTTAATGTTATCGTTTTCCTTCTTTCGAAACAAAAAGCAGCTAAAGTATTCTTTAGTAATGTATGTTAGTAGAATAAAATGTTGAATATTAATAGTTCATTTTAATTACCATGATTATAATACATATTATTATTATTATTATTATTATTATTATTTATTATTATTATTATTATTATTTAAAAATAATATAAAATATTCTTTACTAATGTTACACGTTAGCATATTTTCGAAACATTTGCCGTCGAAACAGAAATACTTCATCTTAAGTTTTCAATCACGATATTTTCCTTTTTTTTCTAATAAAAATAAAATAAAATGGCTAAGTTCTAACCTTAATTAGTAATACTAATTACTTTTTTATTTTTGTAAATAATAATAAAAATGATAGTTGCTTTGGGTGAATCTGATAATGGACACACTTGGCGCGCTGGCATTGGCCACTGAGCCCCCGACCGACAAACTTATGGATAGGCCCCCTGTTGGTCGCAGGTATTTTTTTATTTTATTTAATTTTTTCATATATACCCTCACAAAACTCATAATTCATAAATATTAGATATACCCTCTTAAGAATGGGTTAAATTTTATATTCCATCACGGTTTTTGTTTATTTTTTAATATGTACCCTCACATGGTTTTAATTTATACCCTCACATGGTCTTAATTTTGTTTTTTCTTAACAATACTTCTAATTTATTTTAATTAATATTATTTTAACATGGTTTTATTTATTTTTTAATTTATAGAGAGCCTTTGATCACTAACATCATGTGGAGGAATCTTCTTATTCAGGCAAGTCAATTAATTAATTAATCGCATAATATATTAAATAAATATTTTTTTAATTTTTCATATAACATATTAAATAAGTAATTTCGTTTTAATTATTTTCAGGCAATTTATCAAATTGTGATTCTGCTTGTATTTAATTTCGGAGGAAAAAGTATTCTAAATTTGAGCAATTCATCGCAAGAACACGCTGAAAAGGAGAAAAATTCGTTCATCTTCAACACATTTGTTTTGTGCCAGGTGAAAAATAATATATATATTTTTTAAAATTTTTGAAAATTTTGGGAAATGAATTTGAATCGTAAGTTTATTTTTATATTTTTCAGATATTTAATGAATTTAATTTTTATATTTTTCAGATATTTAATGAATTTAATGCGAGAAAACCGGATGAGAAAAACGTGTTTAAAGGCGTTACTAAAAACAGTTTCTTCATGGGAATTATTGGAGTCACAACTATTCTTCAAGTAATTAATTATTTAAAATATATATTTTTTTAACATTAAGTTAATGCGTATAAAAATATATTTAATGTTGGTTTTATCACTTTGTTTTTTTTTTAGATTTTGATTATTGAATTTCTTGGGAAATTTACTTCCACCGTGAGGCTGAGCTGGCAATTGTGGTTAATCTCAATCGTCATTGGCATTATAAGGTAATATTATTTCTTTCATTATTAAATATGTTTTAGTTAGTATTGTATAATTTCTTAACTAATTCAGTATTTTTATTATTTTTTGTTTTGTTCAGTTGGCCGTTGGGTTTGATTGGAAAATTTATACCGGTACCAGAAACTCCATTTGAAGATTATTTTGCACGCATTTTTTGTTGCAAGAAAAAACAAGGTATTATTTAATTATGTTTTGGAATAATTTTCATATATACCCCTATAAAATATTTAAAAAAGTGAAAATTCCTATATATATGTAGTGGAAAATTATCATTATCCCTATTTGGATTTCTTTTTTTATTTTATTAATTTATACGTTTTGTTTAGTTGACTATCCTTGTAAAAATGATTGATTAATATATGTACAATTTTATTAATTGTATACGTTTTTATTTATTTTTATAGAGGAAGAAGGGGAGACGGAAAACTAAAGAAGATGAATCTAATGTGATTAAAGAAGAGGAAGCTAATAATTGATGTGAATATTTTTCACTAACCAAAGAATCCAAGTCAAATGTCTTATATTTTTTCCATTAATGCGTATTATTATGAATATAAATACGTGTAATTACTCACTATGTTTGAAAATTTATCAATTTGTAATTTGCCAAGGCAACCGTTTAAAGCAGTCTTGGTTATAGATCTTTTTGTTGTATTATACTTGTTAGAGTGAAACATTATATACATAATTAACTCAATAAAAATATTTTTGTAGATTTCAAGAAAAACAATCAAACATATCAACACCCTCCTCATTACATAATTTATAAACTCTATCCTTATAAAAAGATGTCATAAATTTATTTAACTAAATTAGAGGACAAAATGTGTCTTATTATGAATAGAAATATTTGTATCTTTGTTAAGACAACTATTTAAAGATGTCGTAGATTTTTTATGGATTACGTAGTAGAATTTTTATGGATTACGTAGTTGTAGTCGAAACTGATTTATATTCTCCAATATCCCAATGGAACCATAATTTATTTGCATGAATTGCTCCGTTTTGTTTAGTTAGGATAATCATGAGAGTACGAAGACAAAGAAGATAAATTAGAAAAATAGAGAAAGAAGAGATTATTAATTATATGGTATTAATTAATGAATTAGGTTGTATTATAATTAATAACATGGTTTTAATTAATGAATTAGGTTGTATTTTATAATACTTAATGTTTTCTTATATAATGGAGGGTTGAGTGGTAGCTAAACAAAGAATTATATACTAATTGAATGTTCTAAAATTAATGTTTCTTCACATTATTGGAATGCATGTAATAACCTTCACTTCTAGAATTAATGTTTCTTCACATTATCACAACATCCACATTTTGATACCAAGAATCATAATCTTTTTTTGAAAAAAAAAACTAGTGACACACTCACTCTAATTGGTATACAAACCTATCTATATCATCCTGGTTGGTTAATGCTGGCATTCTACCATTACTTATTGTACATTTTTCTTTCTAATTATGTATTTTAATTTGTGTCACATCTTATGATACAACTTACACACTCAATGCACACTCACACTCACTCACCAATTACACACCAATGTCTCACACTCAAACACACTCAGTGAACACTCACACTCAGTCTCACACTCAAACAAACTCACTCACCAATTACACACTCAATGCACACACTCAGTCTCACACTCAAACACACTCACTCACCAATTACACACTCACACTCAGTCTCACACACAAACATACTCACACACCAATTACACACACACACACCACGTCAGCACAGACACACACACACACACACACACTCACTCACTACATGCACACTCACTCACCAATAACACACAAGCACACTAAGTCAGCACACACACACACACACAAGCACACTCACTCACTCATTACACACACTAACATTTTCATGGATAGGGAGGACCTCAAAACTCACACACTCCTTTCGAGTGTGTGAGTTAACAAGGAAGGATTTGGCGGATAGACATGCCGATATCTCAAAGATGCCTCTGGAGCCTCGGGCGCAGCCGGTCGTGTACCGGTTGCTGCTCATGAACATTCCCCAAGGGGACCTGACGGGTGTGCCCGTCAAGGTCCGTTCTTTTTTTTTTTTTTTTTTTGTTTTTTTATCTTTTTATTTATCTATTTATTTATCTTTTATCTTTTTTGCTGCTTTTTTGCAGAAGGGGCACTTTCCTTGAGGGCGGTCGTGTCTTTGGGTTTTAGACTTGTTATGTTAGGGTTATGGACTAAATCTCAAATGCTGGTTTTTTGATTTGTGAATTTGGTTAGGACATTTGGTGAATGTTAGTTTGTTGTTTGTGAATTTGGTAGGAAAGGTCAATTTGGTTAGGACATTTGATGAATGTTGGTCTGTTGTCTTGTGAATTTGGTGAGAAAGATATTGTGTTGAGGATCTTTTTGGATGGATCCTTTTTTCTCTTAAATTGATCAAAACAGAAATAAAGTCGTTTTATTTACTTTGAATATTACATAATGAAAAAGATGTGTTTTGGGCCTAAATCTTGAAACTGACATTTTAAGTCTATTTGCGAAAACTGTAGATGTAGGCCAAGGCTTTTATGTATGGACCTTAATTAATGTCCATTCTTATATCGGATAGTTGGGGTTTAATTTCTGGTTTACACAGAAAAGTGAGAACTCAAATTCCGATTATAAAAAATCCAACCATGTGTTGCGGAACAATACCAAAATAAGGCAATATCTGATCTCAAGTTCTGAAACATACCATCGTCGGGTCTTTTTCGCAATACTAATACAATTCCGTGCTCTTAATAATATTTTCAGGTTATAGACCTAAATATCTTCATTATAAAATTATATTTTCTATTTCGGGCTTGTTTGGATGTGTCAAAAAAATTCAGAATAGGATAGGAAATTTGTAGAGTTCAGGATTTACAACTTCCTCATCCTGAAAACTAAGGATGTCAATGGATTCAGAACGCATGAAAACATAGGAATCGACTGTAAATTTGCTGAATAGAATTATTGTTTAAAAGTTATTGACAAAACAAAATTTGGTACTTGAATTCCTGACTTTAACCATAACAGACTTCTTAATATGATCCGAACCCAAATTTGATTTCCAGCTGGTTTTCAAATTCCAGCCCCATGCTTTTTATATTAAAATAGTATATAGAAATTGTATCGCAAATTTAACATACAAAATTAATAAGATTTAAATTAAGACAGCTATTAAGCAATATTAATTATCATATAGTAATCAGGATATTTTTATTTTTATCAAAATAGTTAATGAATTAATAGAAATAATTATTCAAATACTACATGCGCATGAGAATAATAAGGAATGATTTGAACTAAAATAATGGCATAAGACAATATATCATGAGATAGCAACAGAACTAGTAATTTGTATTCTTGATATGAAACAATGGCTGAAACAAAAGATAATTAGCAAAAACATCAATGATCCAACAATTTTGGGGTTCTGGCATATGCTTGTGATCATTAAATAATGAAAGAAAACAGAGAGGTACTAACCCCACACGTGAAGAAGAAAGTCATGTTGGTACCATCTAGGCATGATCTATCAACACCAATCAAGAATATATGCATGGTTTATCAACTCCAAGTTTAATAGCAATTTAACTCATCTAAAAGATTGGAAGGGAATGGAAAATGAAAAGCTTTGGCTGTAGATGGAGGGAGCACAAGCGAATTCGCCGGCAGAGACAAATAGGATTTCTTTTTCTTTTATAAAGAGTGAGAATTTAGAGAGTTATTTATCTGAATTTAATCCTACCAAAACTGAATTTCGAGAAGGGAGGATTTCATCATTTCATGGATCATCAATTTTAGAAGGTCTTGATTCAGAAATAATTTTGCTGCTGCACAATACCAGTATATAAAATTAATATAAAATGGGAAAAAATTTGAAACTCTCATCATATTTAGCTTCTATTGTTTCCCAATAGAATGAGAACCAAAATGAGTCTCTTCACATACTTGAATATTTTTCTATTAATTTCTAGTGGCTTCCATATATTTCAGCCTAAAGTACCAATTGACCCATATTGTTGGCCCCCGATCTCCCATATATTTCGGCCGAAAATTTTATAGTTTTATTTTGGTTTCTATTATACTTTTATATTCACAACAATATATCTTATATTCTAAATATTATACTTTTATATTCACAACAATATATCTTAAATTGTAAACATTATACTTTTATATTCACAACAATATACTTTAAATTCTAAACATTATACATTTATATTCACAACAATATACCTTTATCACACATCATATGTTTTTTCTTGTGATAAGATGTCAATCAAGACTTAGAAGATTAGATTAATTAAGAAATCTCTCCGTAAAAAAGATGCAATATACTTTTATATCACAACAATATATCTTAGATTATAAACATTATACTTTATAATTCCAACAATATACCTTATATAAGAAATTCGATAGGAACCAGCGGGAGCTACAAAAAAAAAATTATATGTTTAATTTCGTGGGAGCCATTTTGGGAGCTCCTAATTCTTTCAACAAATATGGGATCTCCGGAGTCTATTTAACCGGGAGCCCCGATGATTTCTGAATCACTCCCATTTCTGCGACACGTGGCGCAATCTCGTTGGTTGGGAGCTAGGGAGCCCTAATTTGCGGGAGGTTAATAGTCGATTCCTATAAAATATACGTTAGTAAAACATTGTATACATAATGTAATAAGTATAAATATTTTATTATAATATTAGAATAAATATTGTAATATTATTCTTATAATATTAACAACATAATAAAGAATGATCTATGGATAAGTGGTCAATCCCGTTGGTTATATAATATAATAATGACATTATGCTCAACAAAATGTTCTTGGATTGTTGGTTAGTCCCGGTGAGATGGAGCCTACCTATTACCACAGGTCAATTATGTGAGGACAAGTAAATTAGAAAATAAAAAATTATAATGTATTCTATTTTGATAGAGTGAGACATAATAAAAAATATAAAAAATAATAATTTATCTCATATTAAATAAATATTATTTTTTGTCTTAGTTTTTCATTATTTATTATTTTAATGAATGAAAATGATATTATTTGGTGTCTTAGTTTTTCATTATTTGTTATTTTAATAAATCAAAATGATTCGCTACATGATTCTTTCTATTTTAGTAGATTGAGACATAATAAAAAATAATAACTTATCTCATATTAAAAATACCATTTTTATCTTTGTTTTTCATTATTTATTATTTTAATGAATAATGATATTATTTTTGTCTTAATTTTTTTATTATTTATTATTTTAAGGAATAAAAATGACTCATTATATGATTGTCCATAAATAAAATGCCACAAAAAATCTAAAAATTTGACACATGACAACATATGCACAATTTATAAGCTTTATATATCAGAAGAGAACTAGATGTTACATCACTTCGTTTCGAATTAATTAAATAGATTTTGTATGGGAATATAAAGTTTCAAAGTTTTTTAGCAGCTAGCTTAGGAGGACTACTTGTTTTCTTCAATATTTTTATACGTGTATAAATCATAATTAAGGACATATGTCTTGATGATTATTCTATTTTTGCAATGGCAATGTTGGTCATTTTCATTTTACAAGAATATACATGAAATTATTTTTTTTATGATTATATTGAAAGTACTTTAGTGCTACAATATTTTCTAAGTTTACATACATGATATACAATTAAAATTTGAAACTATTATTTTAATGTGATGAATATAATAATCAGCATTAATTGATGGGTACTAATACTATATAAATTAATTATATGTTTTTATGACCAACTTATGGCCCAATGCTTCATGAATTAATTTGGACATTAAAAAAAAAGAAATTAAATAAACCTCAATGCTAACAAGAGGTTAGTAGAGCATGCTCAATACATAAAAACAGTATACAAACTTCTTCTGCCCCTTCTTCTCTCTCCTTCAGACGGACACCCAACCCGCCCAAAACCCTAACCCTTCCGCCAAAACCCTAATCCTTCTTGGCGCTCGATTGATTGATTGATTTCGGCTTGATTTAGATTCTTTTCCATGGCTGATTTTCCCCGATGCTCGTGCTCGGTAACTCCTCAATCATGTACGATACTATACTTTTTCACCTTTCATTTCGCAATTTTTTTTGTTATTTATTTACTTATTTGTTAGTTATTTGTTCTTGTTTTGGTTCGAGTCCAGTTCTATCGGACTTCTTTCTTGTTCTGAAATGTTTGATATTTTAAGTTAAGTTAGGAATTTTAGAGTAAATCTTGTCTCTCTATCTTTTTTTAACGGATGGAAAACCCTAGTTAGTTTCTAGTGTAAATTGATTGTAAATTGTTATCTTTTTTAGAAACCCTAGTTTCTAGAGTATGTTTAGCTCTGTATTTGTACGAATTTTAACTTTATATTTTTTATTTACAGATTTACAGCAAATATTGGATCATGCTCCAAACAGATGGTTATTACCTTTTGAAATTTGTGAATTACTCCTTAATTATGAAAAATTCCATCTTGCAACTGAGCCTCCAAATACACCTTTAAGTATGTATGATTCTTTCTTATAATCTTTCTTTTGTGTGATTCATTTTGTGTGAGATTTAATTTTTTATTTAATTTTTTGATGAATTTATTAAGGTGGTTCTTTATTTTTATTTGACCGAAGAGTTGTGAGATACTTTAGAAGGGATAATCACAATTGGAGAAAGAGAAAAGGTCGAAATTCTGAATCACATGAGATTCTAAAAGTGAGTCAAATTCATTTTACTCTTCATTAAAACACTACTTTGAAATTTTTCAAAACAATTGTTTATTTTATAAAGGTTGCTTGAATATCTATACCATTTTTAGAGTTTTGCCCCCTTTTTAGTATTTTTTGTGTTGACAACCAAACAAAAGCTGGATAGAGCAAAGAAGAAAGTTTGTGTGTGAATTAATCAAAATAAATGGATTCAAAAGAATACACATTCAGGGGTCCATTAATGAATTTTAGGGTTCAAGACTAAAGTTAAACCCTAAACTAAACCCTTAACCCTAGTAAAATAACCGTTGATGTATTGTTGTAATTTTAGGGTTTTGGACTAAACCCTAAACCCTAAGCCCTAGGAAAATAATTTTGATGTATTGTTGTAATTTTAGGGTTTAGGATTAAATCCTAGACCCTAAACTATACCCTACACCCTAGGAAAATAACCTTTGATATACTGTTTGTTCTATTTAATGAACAATTTGCATCAGTAATATTATTATTTTCAATGGTTATGTGATATTTTTTTTAAATTTATTAAAAATTTAAATTTTTAAATAGGAAGGAACTTTGCAATGCTATTATGCACGTGGTGAGGACAATGAGAGCTTTCAGAGACGTACTTATTGGCTGCTCGATCCGTAATTATTCTTCCTTTTTTAACCTAATTTTATTATTATTTCAACAATAATAAATATTATTTTCATTGTTTACTTCATGTTGGTTTAATTGATGGAAATCATGGAATTGAGTGTTGGTTGATGCTTAATAGCAAAATTGGGGAAATTTAATTACTTAAATTAGGCCCAGTCTGAGTATTTAATAGATATTAGCGTTGATTATATAACTAGATTAGCCTACTATTGTTAATCTTCTTCTTCTTCTTTTCCCCTAATTTCTTCATTATTATTGCTTATGTTGTTTAGTTGAAATTTCAGAAAATGAGGTTAAATTAATTGATGGAAATTATGATTGAATCGGTTAATTACATGAATTAGGCCCAATTCTGAGTATTGAATAGTAATTAGAGTTAGTTCTATTATTAGATTAGCCTATTATTATTAGATTATAACTCAATTTCTTTTATCAAAATATTAAGGCTTGTTTACTGTATTTTTTTTTTTTTGCAGGGAATACTCGCACATTGTGCTTGTACAATATCTTGAAGTAAAGGTAAATTACCAAAATTGTGCATAATTGGAGTCTTATATTTTGCATATATTTTTCATTAAAATAACACTTTCCATTATAAAATGCAAAATAAATGTTAAAGATTAAATCATTAAAACATGAAATGACTATAAATGTCCTTATATATTTGACATTTTTATTTACCTTTTTATTTATGTGTCTTTATTTATGGCTATAATTTTAGTTTTTCAATGTGATAATTTTAATTTTTTAATGTGATTTTTCTAGGTTTCAGAAGCTCAAAGCTCGAATAGCATGCAAACATCAGAACATGGAGATAAAATGTATATTGTACTAGATTGAGGTATTTCTTATATTTTAATGTGATCATTAAGTGCCTTTTTTTATTTACAAACAGCCAGTTTTGTTATTCTGTTCTTTTTATTTTGCAGAAATCTCAAGATAAAGTAGCATGAGTTTTATGAAGGAATCATTTTGCAAATTTCTGTACTACAAGTGTGCTGCTAGTATTTTTCACTAATCTTTTAAATTTTATTTTCCCTTTGTACCCTAAATTAGTGTTAACTACTTATTACCTTCTCTGTTTTTAATGTGAGACACTTTTAGTTGTACTTTTTTATTGGATAAATTTCATATTACCATTATAAAAATTGAAAAATATCAAATTCACCCTTAAAATAAACACAAATATCAAATTACCCTTTCGAAATTCAAAACATAACATCTGTAGTAAATATAAAATTTATTCTTCTAAAAGTAAAATATACCATATTCACTGGTCAAAATCTTTAAAATCCTTTCCAATATTTGAAATTGCGAAAAAGCCCTTGCATTATTCTTGAAATTGTAAAAAATTGTCCAAGATGTTACAAACTAACACTATTACTTTCCTACTCTAATTATTTGATTTTTTTTAAAGTTTAATCTGTCTCTATCTTGCAAATGTTCTTTCAAAAGATTTTAATTTCAATCAATCTCTCTCTTTCTTGCAAAATTCTTTGTTGAAGTTAAATTTAAAACATTTTTTTCTTAATGTTCTAAGCAAAGTTCTTAATGTTTCCGTATTAAGTTATTTAAAGTATAAAAACTAATGGTGTTAACTTCTAACTAATGACAAGAAGTTTTTTTTTGTAATTTCGGCAATAATACGGGTTTGTTTTGGAGAGCTTTTCTACAATTTCGGCATAATAGAGGGGATTTTTTTTTTTTTTTGCAATTTTTTAGGAAAATTGTAATTATCATTTTTGTTGTATTTATTACCATTGAAAAATTATTACATACAAAATTAACCCAAAGAAAATGTTCTCCACATATTTTAGATAACTATTAAACATAAGCAATTCATGGCCATGACAAAATTTAGAAACTTCTAATTTTCATTAGGAGGAAAATCAACTGAAAGAGATAGTCGATAGATGACACTGACATAAACTTATTTTCATTAGGCATGATACTAAAACAACAAATAATTAGTCGAATTATGAACACATTATTGTAACTAGACAGAATCTGTTACTGCACACTTGAAGGTCAATTAATATAATGTTTTTCTTAATTTCCATTTTATGTAAACTAAACTAAAGCGGATTATATACTAGTTCCAATGTGCTAAACAAGTGTTAAGGTTTATCGTGCTATTTGAATGCATTCAAGGAACGCTATTTGAAGTATCACAACATCCTCATTTTGATACATACCAACTGCTGACTCAAAAATAATCTCATTAAAAAGAGTGTCCACCTATTCAATTGCGCATCATGTGTCAAAAGGGGGAGACTGAATCATCAAGCTACTTATTTATATCTTGTCCATATAAACGCAATTTTTTGGATAGCAATGCACCTCAATATTCATGCATTGAGTGACACAAGCTTATCCAAAATATGATAGAACTTGCAAGATGAGAAGGCGAGATCGTGGGAATATCATGGCTAAGATACCTGAACTCTACTTTGGCTATTGCTAGCTGCTTAATATTACATTTTGTTATGCGTTGTAATTTCATTAGTTTCACTAAAAGCATAAAAACGGGTACTTAAAATTTAAAAAGTTTCACAACCAACAGTTAAATCCAAAATACTAGCCAAAGTTAATGAGAAGCTCCACAAAAAAAAATTAGGTGAATAAATGGAGGGTTAATGCATCATCATCATCATCATCATCATCATCATCACTCATAATCAGAACTTTCTTCCGACGAATCATCATCATGAATGATGAAAACATTCTCAATGGCCTCCAAATGAAAGAGCAAAAATTTGACCAATTCATCCACTTCTTTGTCAGGACTAAACCTCACAATTTCAAGAGTCGTAAGACTCCCACATTGGATCTCAGGAAGAGGACTCCATTGAAAAATCCGGCCTTCTTCTATTCTCTATAATGAATAAACCACAGTAAATTGAATTTAGCCAAATATAATAGATGATTGGTTACATACATACAAATTAAGGGGTTAGGGTTTAGAGATTTGGTACCGCGATATCTTGCAAAGTAAGCTTTAGCAAATTAGGAGTCCACCTAAGAAATGAAGCAACTGGTTCCATGTCCTCTATAACAATATTATCAAGTTCCAAGCTCTCCAACTTCTCGAAAACCGGCAAATCTTTAGCTTCCATCTCCAACATTAACTTAAAAAAAAAGAAGAAAAAATGTTAAATATAAACAATTGAGTAGTTAGTAATAATTAAAATATATAGAAATTGATGTGAGATAGATAAAAATTACCCAGACAGATAAACCGGAAAGTTGAAGGGTCTTAGCATTTGAAAGGCCTCTTAAAGCAAAACCACTTCCTTTTCCATGGTATTTTTTATGCATATCCAATAGAGTTACACTTGCATACTCAAGATTTAACAAATTCTCAAACGAAACCCTGTTCAACTCGACTTCACATGACAGATACTCCAAACTCGGCGTACAAATCCTCAACATTGAGTTTTTCTCGTATTCAGCCTCAGAAATCATCAATTTCTTAAGACTAGAAGATGTAATTCTTTCGGTTACATCAAAATAGCAAGTTTCAAGAAATATTTCTTCAAGCACGGGGCATCCTAACATGAGTCTCTGAACGAACTCATCGGTCAAATGCATCGATCTAAGATTCAAAGTCCTCAAATGGGGGAGATTTATCACCTTTGGACCGATACGAGCCCAACGATAACGACCATTAATATACGGTTCGGCCCATAAGAGCAAATTCTCCAAAGCTGAGAAACCAAACAAAGGTGTGTCGAAACAAATTTTTGTATCATCTAAATCGAATAATTTGATATTGACCGTCTTTGGATTCAGAGAGACGAGATCGGCGAGCCATGTTTCAATGGTTTGACTATAACTATCATCATTATAGTCATGCCATGTTAACTCGAAGGTATCAAGTCGTTCAAGATTTTGAAGCTTGTTTCGAAGTATGAATGTTGTGAAACTAATGAAATCTTCGATTTGTGGGAAATCAGAGTTGTCCAAATCGAGATGAGGCACGGATTTCCAAATTTTGATCCATCTTTTGGAAAGGACGGATGTGCGGATGAATTCTTTTGTTGGTATGAAGGAGAGGATGTAGTGAAGCAAGCAATCAGGAAGCAAGCTTATCCTATCGAGTCTGCCCATCGATTTGAATGAAATTTCTCTTCTTTTGGTACTGCAATTTACCAAAACGGAATGAATGGAATGAGAAAAGAAAGTATATCAATGAAATAACACAGAAATGCAAAGAAAAGATTTCAAATATTCATGGTTAATCAAAGAAAAAACTAATGCTAAGATACTAATTATGATTGAAAATCCAGGTTCGATTATTGGATTTCGGGTTTGATTGGAAGTAAAACGAGGGAGCATAAATGGAAAAAGAATCTCATTAAAAATTGTAATTGAAGCATAACTAGGAACAATCTCGCACTATAGTTTTTATATTTTTTGTTAATTAAAAATAAAATTATCAATATAATCAATAAGCGACAAGCATTTAGTTGTCTCGTTGATAACAAAACATAATATTCATTGTTAAAATAATAATAAACTTAATATTTATTTAATAATTATATGTAGTTATGCATGAAAATGTGTGTGTAGTTAAGTTAGGAGTTGTATATGTGTTGGTTATGTCAGAAGTTGTGTGTGTGTGAAAGGGGTGTATGTGTGTGAATGGATACACGTGTATGTATGTGAAAGGGATGTATGTGTGTGAAAGAGTGTGTATGTGTGTGAAATGGTGTATCTCGAGAATAAGACTCTAGAATGACATGCCTCTATATAAGAGTGTATTGTGTGTGTTATTTGTAATGAGGAGAAAATAATGAGAAGATTATGATTAGAGAATAAGAAAATAATTAAGAGAGAAAACTTTTGTTCTTCTTCTTCCTCTTGCCAATTTTATTTTTTTCTAACAAGTAGTATCAGAGCATTCGGGTTCGATCTTAGGGATTAAGATGGCAAAGATGAAGAAGAAGAAAAGAAAAAGAAAAAGAAAAAAAAGACGAAAGAACTTGCGCTGATACACGTAGTAGGAATCTCATAAGATTGGATTTGAGTTGCATGAATAGAGAGAAGAAGAGACGTGGCGTAGAAGGAGGTATCTGATACATTTACCGGTAGCATTGTCACTAGTTCGTTGTCCTAATAACCGTCACCAGAGAGACGTTGTCGTCTTATCAAAGAGAGATGGCACAAGCAGAGGTATCATGAAAAGGTACGAGTAGAGATGTGTTGGATGGATGCTGTTTTTTGAGTGAAGAGATGTGAAGGGGTTGGAGATGCCATTTTTGGCTCTTAATAACTTGATTTGAGATATTGAGGAATTCAAAAATTTTGAAGAATTGGTGGTATATGAGTTTATGAGATTGTTGGAGACCCATAAAACAAGATAATAGAAAATCAAGAGATGTTGGACGAAACATTTAAAGAGAAGATGTTGGTATCCGTTGAGAAAATGAGAGGTCAACGTCAGAGAAGATGTAATGAAAGACGTGATGTGATCCCTCTATATAGACGAGGTCATGAATGACGATGAAAAGAATCGATGAGTCTCATTTTCATGAATGAGTAGAGCGTCATCGTTGTGGTTGATGCCTTTCATAGTTTTGCAGAAGAAACTATGAGATGGTGCAGTTAGAAAATCGTAGTTAAAAAAGAAAACTACGGTATTTGAGAAAAGACTCATGTAGTAGCAGATATTCTAAAGTTCTGCATGGTTGTAACTCTGCTGGTGTTCCTGACATTGGAAAGATGTGTGCTTCCGATCGACCGAAGATGTCGACGGTGATGAGACCCGAGTTACGTGTGAGTTAAATCCTTGAGAGTTGTCTTGGATTACAAGTATGGCTATGTGCCAAGAATGAGTAAAGTAAACTCCGAAAGTGAGGGCAGCAGAGTTAGATCAACCATGGAATGAAGAAGTATCGACCAAGCAACCATAAGATGCTGTGACGCAGGTTGTTCAAAATGAGTCGATAAATTATGTAACTTGGATCCCGTGGGAACAAGTTGAGTTAGTGATCCGCTACGAAGAAGAGTTAATGAGGAGTTTATTTATGAATAGTTGATATGAGACATTTCATCGCTACGAATAAGAGTTAAGGTGTGAATCGGCCGCATAAAAACGAGGACAAAATTGGCGTATGGCGAGATATAATAACGAGACGGAAGAAAATATTAAGTTTAAGGGGGATGTTAAAATAATAATAAACTTAATATTTATTTAATAATTATATGTAATTATGCGTGAAAATATGTGTGTAGTTAAGTTAGGAGTTGTATATGTGTTGGTTATGTCAGAAGTTGTGTGTGTGTGAAAGGGGTATATGTGTATGAAATGGTGTATCTAGAAGATAAGACTCTAGGATGGCATGCCTCTATATAAGGGTGTCTTGTGTGTGATTTGTAATGAGGAGAAAATAATGAGAAGATTATGATTAGAAAATAAGGAAATAATTAAGTGTTCTTCTTCTTCTTCCTCTTGCCAATTTCATTTTTCTAACATTCATTACAGTATATTACTTTCCCCTTATTATACAGTTAAAAAATTTGAGTATTCGTTAATGATACGTTATAACAACTTAATATGTAAAATTTCATCCTCCTACATATATTTTTTATGTACATATTTAACATAATTCTTCATAGATTCAATTATGAGAGGAAAATTAAATAGTAAACTATATTTGGCTCAATATAGTAGAAAATGCAAACAAATTTAAATATAAAGATTAAAAAAAAAAATCAAATACTGATTACTAAAAAATTTGAGAAAGAGAAGAAAGAAAAGAAATACGAAAAGAGTACTTCCAATAATTTATTTCAATTGAAAAATCTTTTCAAATATTCATTTATGTAAATAATTGTATGGTTTATTTAATTTTAATAAATTCTTATTATTAAGAAAATGTGACAAACATTAAAAATATTAATTGTAATTTACAATATTTATTGAATGAACGTTCTAGGACAAGTCTGCTATATGCTGGATTGATATATTATTAATTAAAAATTGAAATAATTTATTACATACCAAATAAAGATCGGAAGAACAAGAACTAAAGAGCGAGAAAGACGACTTGACTGGCGAGACGAATTGAAGGAAAATTCAATGGACTAGAATACCTGAAATCAGAATAGAGAACATCTCATAAAACCTGAAATACCACCGCAAATTATACCCAAAAATCAACAAAAATCAAGGAAAGATAAATTATATAAAAAAAATAACGGCATAGGCAAAAAGAGATCATGGAACCGAAAATCACTACCTTGAGATGAGATGCGAAATCGGTGGTGAGAGGAGTGGGGAGAGAGAGAGGGAGAGAGAGAGAGAGAGGGGGGGGGGGGGGGGGGAGGGGTCGGGGTTGTGACTTGTGAGTTAGGGTTGTGATTTGTGAGCTAGCAAGAATGAAAGAGGAAAAACATATAATCTATAACCTAATTAGTCGATAGTATTACGGCGCTGTTTGGCTAATGGTAAATAGGATAGTTGGAAAGTACATCTACTGTAATAAAGATGTTTTGAATGTTTGGATTGTGATATTTGCTTCATCTACGGAAGTTTGAGTTCCAACAGATATCCACGCGCGGTAACTCGACTTTCTCTAAAAACTACAACCTTCTGACTTACAGAGAAAAAACAAGACTAAAAAGGAAGGTTGTTAATTAATGATTAAATTTGATATGATATTTTAGACTTAATTGCATCAATCAAAAAACGAAAACTGTAATTACAGTAGTTTCAACTTTTTTCATCAAAACAAATAAAATTGTAGATACAAGTGTAGAAAATTCAGCTCCAGAAAGTCAATTTCTCTAATAATTTCTAACACGACCATCCAAATGGCCCCGTATAGCACATGTATAACAAGATTTCATGAGTTCAAATTCCAGGAAACACAATCTTATATAGCACATACTTAGTAAAGTCTCCCAACCCATCAAAATATGAGCATATAAAAAAAATGAGAGAGGAAAATGGAAAGGAAACAGTTTCAACGTTGGTTTAATTAACCGGAATTTGAACTCCCTAGATTCCTATCAACGTCGGTTTATTAGTCGGAATTTGAATGCCCGGATTTCTATCAATGTGAGGTTTAATTAACCATAGTTTGAATTCCTGAATATCTATCAATGTGGGTTTAATGAAACCCGAATTTGACTGAATATCTATCAATGTGGGTTTAATGAAACCCGAATTTGAATTCCTGGATTTCTAGGCTATGTAACAACCTGCTGGATTTCAAATCCCAGATTATAATAACACAGAACTGACCTCTTTCGTATCTTTCATCTCTCTCACACGATCACGATCACGATCACGATCACGATCAAAAGACTAATCGACATTTCGCCCTCCCAAATCCAAGCACGATTTCGATTTTGATTCTTTGACGCCTGCTCAATGCGCTTTGATTAGGGTTTTTGAGAGGATTTTGTTTAATGAGGGCGGAGAGAAGGGTATTAAGGAGCGGGGAATGGTTGTTTGGAAGCTCTTGGCTCCCAACAGTCAGGTATTGATTGTTTTTTGTGGGATTTTTTTGCAAAAATTAAACGATTTTGTTTGATTGTGAGAAATTTCATCTATGCTGTGAAATTACGCCTCAATTTGGGACTTGTTTCAGTGTTAATTTTCACCAACTTTAGCCTCAATTCACTGTTAATTATATAAAAAGAATGAACTTTTTAGATGAGTATTTATGGTTTTAATATTAAATTATTCTAATTAGTTGTCTTTTAAAGGTAGGATGCATATTGGGCAAAGGCAGAAAAATAATAGAAAGAGTAAGGCATGAAAGTGGTGCTCAAATTAGGGTTTTTGGCAAGGATTAATCTTTTTCTATCGCCAATTCAATTGATGAACTTATTCATGTAAGCCTCATTAATTATCAAATCCTTTTTAATTTCTTAAAGATTCGAACTTTATAAAAATAATTAATTTTTTTTAAAACCCCATTTTCCAAAAGACCTCTAACCTTTAAGGTCAAAAAACCCCTTAATTTTAGCTTTATTTTCACAAAAATTCTTACATAATATATATAAATAATAACAAATAAGATGGAAACACAATTTTTAAATTATTTATTTGCTATATCAAAATAAATGAGTTTTAGCGATTTTCCTGGAAAAAAAATTAGAGTTAGGGTTCTTTTTAGCATTTTCAGGAAATGAAAATTTAAAAGTATTTTTTAATATTTCAAAAGTTGCCTTTTTTCCATGAATAATTGACTACCATAGGTGATGTTTGAAACAGTCCCCAAAATTTATTTATTTATTTATTATTATTATTATTATTATTATTATTATTATTATTATTATTATTATCTATATTATTAATGTTATTATTTATCATTATTTATATATTATCATCAATAAAAGTTAATGTTAAGGGTTTTTTGAGAAATTCGAAATTGTGATCATTTTTGGAAATTAAAAAGTTAAAAGTACGTTTTTTTTCTAATTCCAAAAGATAAGGTATTTTTTTTTCACAAATACCATAAATTATACTTTTTCTAAAATCCGCTTATTATTATTTTCTGGTACAGATAGGTGGTAGTTTTCCCGCAGTAAAAAAAGCCTTAATCCTAAATCCTAATCTCCGCCTGCTTACAAGACCGCCACCTTGTTCCCTCAACCCCAAGGGCATTTCCGTCCGGACAGGAAATATTATTCCGCCTGTTCTCCGCATGAAAGGGTCAGGGGCATAATCGGAAAGGGCAGGGCCATGGTGCACGGTCTTCAAAGCGAGACCGGCACGTCCATTAAAGTCCTGGACTCAGTCTACGAGTCAGAAGAGAAAATTATCGTTATATCCGCCTTGGAGGTGTGAAATGTTGAATGAGATTTTATAGGGAAATTTCTGGGAAACCCCCTATGTTATGCCTTAATTGCAAAAAAGAACCCTGCATTATCAAAAATTGCAAAAACAATTGCTTGCAATGAAGGAAGTAGTGTTTCATAATATTTTTTTTTGCAGTTTTTGATGATGCAGGTTTTTTTGCAAGTTAGGACTAATGCAGGGGCTTTCTTGCAAATTTCTGTACAAAATACAATTTTTTTGAAATATTGTTCAAATCAAAGGAATGAGAGAAAAACTTGAGGTGAAATAAATTAGAAACTACTTGTTTATAAATTAATGGAATTTTGTAAGGAGCGCCTATCATTTATGAATATTTTGAACCCTGCAACTTTTCTGATTATTTAGATAAGAAGTTCAACATATTCAGAATATTTTTTTTCAATAAAATTTTCCCCTTACATTATCTTAATTTTTGAATGAATTTAATCACACATCCCTTTCTGACTTAATATTTTGTGCACGGTTTTGCAAACTATTTAGGAGTATATTTTGTTCCAAATGTTCAGTATAATTTTCTTAACAAGAATTTCCCCTATGCCTTATTTTAATTATCAAATACTTAATCAACCTCCTCTCTCTAACTTCTATATTTCGTGCACAGTTTCGCAAAATATTTAGAACAATTAGTTTTCTTTTAATAAAACTGGCTTATAAATGGACACTTAGCACACACCTTGTGACAGAACCTAAGGCCAATTCATTTTGTTTACTACTTATATGAATTTCAAATTTATTCTATTTTCCCTTGCCTCTTTGTTGTAAATTATATTACCTTCGTAACAAACTTTTATCAATGGAGCTTACGCGTAGGATTCTATGCCCTTTGTATTATAAAAAAGACTTTTTTTTTTTTCTAGCATTATTTCCGAAAAAAATGAAGCCGAAAAAAATGAAGCGAATAGCACTGCTTTGCAAATAATTAACTAACTAGCACTACCGCCATCTGTTATGGCAGTAGAGACCTTCTACCGCCAGAACCAATGGCGGTAGTGCCTAATTTTTTGCATTTTCCGTCAGCGGCCTTAAAACTAGGT
The DNA here is from genome assembly GCA_027726005.1 of Juncus effusus. Taxonomy (NCBI): domain Eukaryota; kingdom Viridiplantae; phylum Streptophyta; class Magnoliopsida; order Poales; family Juncaceae; genus Juncus; species Juncus effusus. The sequence goes on along the minus strand of CM050900.1, from coordinate 747,827 downwards.
AATTAGATACAAATTAGCCTCTACCGCCAGGCCATCTGGCGGTAATGGCATTGTTGTAATTTTTTTCTGATCCAATCGGGTATCAAACTCGTTAAAAAAAAAAAAGAGGAAAAATACCTCTACCGCCAGGCCATCTGGCGGTAGTGGCATTGTTGTAATTTTTTCTGATCCAATCGGGTATCAAACCCGTTAAAAAAAAGAAAAGAAGGAAAAATACCTCTACCGCCAGGCCATCTGGCGGTAGAGTTGGGGCAATATAACACCCGACCCCTCTGTCTCTCCCCCCATTTCTCCCCCAAACAAACTAAAAAAAAACCCAAAAAAAAAGAGCGAAATTTCTGCGAAAATAGAAGAAAAATTTGTGGAAATTGAAGCGAAAAGAGTAAGATTTGTAGAAAGAATAAAGAAGAAAATAGAGTGAATTCAACAAAGGTTAGATCTTTTAGTTTGTTTTTGAGTTTAGGGTTTAGGGTTTAGGATTATTTGTTTAAATTGATAGAAATTAGTATGAAATAAGTTTGAGTTTGTTGAAATTAGTTGTATTTCTTTGAATAGATTGCTTCAAATTGGTTAGAATTAGTTTTATTTTGAGTTTTTAATTAGGATTTTTTGTTTTGAGTTTTTAATTAGTAATTTTTTTGTTGTTGATTTGTTTGTAGAAGGAGAGGAAGGAGAAAGAGAAGGAATTGCAAATTTTTTGCAATTGAAATTTGAGGTAATTTTTTTTTTCATATTTATTGGTATATTATTTAATTACGTTAATTTAATGTATTTATTTTTAAAAAAAATTCATATTGTATTTATATATGATTTGTTTTAGTGTAATTTATTTTTTTTACTTGTTATTTAAATTATTTATTAGTAATTAATTTTAGTAGTTATTATTATTATTTTTTGGGTTTAGTTCATGAGGTTTTTTTTTTTTTTTTTAAATAGCACCCGTAACAAAAAAATCAATTAACTAGCACCCATACGGAAATATTATTTATATTTTGTTAGTAGAAATAATTATTAGTTATTTTACATAATAATTTTTTTTATGAATTTTTTTAGATGTTTCTACTTGTAGTTAATTTTATTACAAATTAAAATACTTTGTAGATATTTTTATTTTAGATAATTATAATTGTAAAATTGTAATCTTCATTTTAATAATTATTTTATTATTTTAATTTTTAGAAAATAGTGACCGATGGCATCTAGAGGCGGACCTAGTCGACCTAGTCGAGCGGACAAAGGAAAAAGTCGTACGATTGATGAAAATAATTCTCCGCCATATTCGCTCAATACACTACAAGCCGAACATAGGACTAGCCAGTTTACGAGAGAAGAAGGCTTGATATCATTCGAACCCTATCGTTTCAGGCAACATCGTCTTGCGGTACTTATTTTATAATTATATAATATAAAATATTACTTCCAAATATATTATTATTTTTGCTTTCTTTTATGAAGGTGCCTTGGAACGACCTTTATATCCCTTATCTAAAAAGGGCTAATTTGTTCCAAGTAGCGAAGATTGGATATATACCGTTAGACGGTATTTGTTTAACCGCATTGCAAGAACGGTGGAGAAAAGAAACGCACACGTTCCACATGGCACACGGGGAGATGACGATTACATTAGAGGATGTGTCGTGTTTATTGGGTTTGAGAGTCGATGGAGCGGCCATGTGTGTAAGTAATAAAGATGTGAATTGGGGCCAAAAAATTACGGATTTATTGGGGATAACACCCGAGATAAATGATTACCGGCATGATAGCGCGGTATTGCTTAAAAGAAGATGGTTTACCCAGAATTTCTCTAATTTGGAGGTCGGAGCCCCTGAGTTGACGGTACAACAATATTGCCGCGCATATATACTTGCTTTATGCGGTGATATTCTATTCACGGACCCGTCGGGCGATAGTATATCGGCAATTCCACTGGTATTTTTAGAGGATTTGGAGAGACTAGATGAATGGGCATGGGGGAGTGCGGTATTAGGATATTTATACCGGGAGTTGTGCAAGAGTACGGCGCCTGAACGGAAGAATATGGGGGGTTGTATTATGTTACTTCAGATGTGGGCTTGGACGCGTTTCAAGTTCGGACGACCGACTCCTCCCCTCGGCACTAGTCCGGATGCTTTAAACATCTTCGATGATCCGGATGAGAACGATACGGTTGGATTTATTTGGATTGGGGCTACGGTGAAGGAGAGACCCGGAGCGACTCATTTGTGGGGCAATCGAGACCAGTTGGATAACCTTCATGAGTCGCAGATTGAGTGGAGACCCTACGAGAAGTACCGCACGAGACTTCCACCCATTTGCGAGTTTGAGAGAGATTCCGCACTTATTCGGTCCAAGTTGATTTACATGTGGATCGTCGAGCATTATCGCCCGCAACGGGTGATGCGACAGTTCGGGCTTCATCAGAGGATACCCCCTCAAGGAAAGTGCGAATACAATCATCTCTTGGAAAAGATGATTAACGGCCGCGGAGGTGATTGGGATACAGTTCACGCGAGATATGTTCAGGATTGGGAGTTTGAAAAGTGGCAATATTGGACGAACTACTCGGAGAAATTTAAGAGAAGGGCATATAATCCGGACAAACATTTGGAGTATATGGAGTGGTACGGAAAAGTATCGGAGGCGAGATTGGTGCAGTCGACCATCTCGCATGATACAGACTCATATCGTCCTCTTGTTCCCGACAAACGAAAAGCGGTATGTGAAATAATTTAATAGCTTAATAATTTGAATAATATTACATTTTAACAATATTACATTATTAATTTAATTTAGATGACACATTTTACGGAGGCGTGTGAAAAGGGTTTGAAAGTCATTCGTAAGAGATGGAACGGGGCGAAAATGAGAAGTGTCATGCTGGATATGTTGGGATGCATGCGAAAAGGGTATATTGAAGGTAATGAATATCCTGCCGGTCTTCCATGGCATTATCTCGACACTCCTAATGAGTATGATGAAGATAGTGACGATGATGACGGTGGAAATGAGGACCGTGACGAGGGCGTAGGCGTCAGCCAACTTACTCAAGAGCCTGTCAGAGGACATGGTGTGCGACGCACTACTAGAATGGGTGCTGGACGCGGTGTTGCACGGTACACGCCTAGTTAGTGGTTATGTGTAATTTTATGTATTATTTTTGGACTATTTGTGTATTATGTTTGGATGGACTATTTATATATTAGAATTTAATGTATTTATGTTTATTTTGTTCGGCATAACAACATAATATACGTTTTTAAAATAATACAAAGTTCGAAATAAACTAAAACAACAAACTACAAGTTCCAACAAACAACAATTTCTTAAAATAATACAAAGTTCGAAACAAACTACGGCCCATTGTATCGACCTCCACCCCTTTGTGTGCATCTTGGTTTTGTGTGACCCGGCAACTTGCACACACTACAACACTTTGCACCGACAGATTTGTGCATGGTATCCATACTGTTCTTCAAACGTATCTCCCGACGCCGTCCACTTTGCATTCTTCCGTTAGTATCTTTTCTTACGAGTTTATCGCCCGGATATAATGTATAATTACAACATTCTTCGCGTGGCCTCCAATGTGATCTTTCCTTAACAGGATAAAAACTTCTTTCGTACGTATGTTTCAGATTATCCAAGGAATAACATGGATGAATAAAAGGCTCGGATGATACTACTTTATGCATGCTAACAGATATGATGTGAGAACACGGGTAGTGATATATCATCGGTTTCTGACACTCGCAATTACCTTCATTGAAGTTAACTTCCCAAGTCTTTCCCGGAATTCCGATACCACTCGTCGTCCGACGAGGTCGTGTCTCCACCTGATAAACACCTTCGTCTAAATTGTAACACGTAACGATATGCGTAGCGGCCTTATTTCTTCTCCGTTCCATTTTTTCCATCACCATATCCGACCACTGTTTATCCCGGCTTTCAGCATCCGCCCGATATCTCACATGATAACAGTTCAACTTGTAAAATGTCGCCATAACAATTGCCGTAACCGGCAGCTTTCTTATACCTTTGAAAACATAATTCATAATTTCAGCGTTATTACTAGTTGTTAGGCCCCACCGACGACCATTATTATCGTGCGAGAGGGTCCAATTTGCTTTAGGTACTCTCGATAACCATTCAGTCCCCTCAGGATACTTCGCTTCCATTTTTTCCCAAATTTTTTTGAATTTATATTTATTGTGCGCACATACTAATTTCGGTACCAACGGAATCACTGTTTTGTTAGTCGCGTGGCTACTGAAATTTGCTTCGAGATGCCGCATGCAATAACGATGAAAACCGTAAGGGGGCTTCCATCTATCACCTCTCATTGCGCTAATTATACCAGGATGCCTATCCGAAATAACACAATAACTATTTTGATTTCCGACTACATTTCGCAAACAATCCAAAAACCACTCCCATGTCTCTTTCTTCTCTCTCTCAACTAACGCGAAAGCTAGAGGGTATAATTGACCGTTAGCATCGCTACAAATTGCCGTCAGCAAACATCCTTGGTACTTTCCGGTTAGAAATGTTCCATCTACTGTTATGACTGGTTTGCACCATTGAAAACCGTGGAGTGATGGACCAAATGCCCAGAAAAGACCTTCGAACTCGAGCTCACCTGCACTATTTGGATCTCCCGTTCTAAAAAAATATACTGTACCAGGATTTGATGATGATATTGCCGCCATCAATTCGGGAAGCAAATTATATGCCTCCCTCCAACCCCCGAATAAGAATCGAATCGCATGTTGCTTCGCGTTCCACGCTTTCCAATATGAAATGGTATATTCAACCTTTAGTTTAACTGCTTCTATTATGGTTACAGGTTTAATTTCTAAATCCGCTCTAACTATATCTAGAATTAATCCCCCAACAATCGCACTCGTTAACTGTTTGTGGTCTTTTCTGGGAGTCTGATTAGTACACACATGTGGTTGTTTAAATGTTTTAATCTCCCATAATTCATTTTTCTTATTAATCGAACCGTGCATCCTCCATCTACATCCTGTACCTTCATCTTTAAGCTTGCAGACTACAATGTATCTCTTTTTGCTTGAGTGGTCGACTATTATTTCTCGGTGATGCTTGACACTGTACGCTCTTACAGCCGATTGTAGTTCCAATTTTGTTTCGAATGTATGCCCCTTATATAATATTTCATCATCCCTTTCAGCCACACGCCTACCTGACACAACATCATTTATTGCATATTCCCACATTGAACTATATTTGAACTCCTCTGCCGGCGGATCGTCAAAAGTCCCTACACTAACCATTTCACCCGTTTCCGTATATCGGAATGACGCTACCCTTTCTTCTTCGTTAAGCTCATAAATTTCCTCTTCCTCTTCGTCCTCTGACCCCATTTGCGGTTCCTCATCCAGTTCATTTTCTTCTTCATCTATTTCTGGAAGAATATTATTACTCGCTCGGGCCATATCAAACGCCGCAAAAATGTCTTCATTCTCACATTCATTTCCATCCTCGTCCAATTCATTTTCGTTTGTATTTGAAACTACATTCGATCTACTACTAGTTCCTACATGTGATTGTTTATTCCGGACGCGATCAACATATATTTCTAATTCAACCCCAACCCTCGTAACGTGTTCCGAAAAAATTACAACAATGCCGCTACCGCCAGATGGCCTGGCGGTAGAGGCTAATTTGTATCTAATTACCTAGTTTTAAGGCCGCTGACGGAAAATGCAAAAAATTAGGCACTACCGCCATTGGTGCTGGCGGTAGAAGGTCTCTACCGCCACAACAGATGGCGGTAGTGCTAGTTAGCTAATTATTTGCAAAGCAGTGCTATTCGTTTCATTTTTTTCGGAAATAATGCTAGAAAAAAAAAAAGTCTATAAAAAATATTCCCTGCACATTATTTTAATTGAATTTAATCACCTCTCTCTCGCTCTCTCTCTCTCTCTCTCTCGCTAAAACTTCTTTTTTATTCCAACTCAGAATTCAGAAATGAATCACTCGCCAGCACAGCAAGCCCTCCTTTTGATCCACTCCAAACTCTCCGAAAGTGTGAACGGAATCTTCTGAGATACCTCCTCAGATTCCTCGGCCAGGCTGTTGCTGCCAGCTCAGCAGATGATCTACCTCGCTGGAAAAGGAGGGACCTTTTTGCAAGAAATCAGAAAAAACACAGGGGCTGATTTGCGAGTGTTTTATGGGGAGCAGATGCCACGATGCGATCATCCAAATGATGAATTGCTACAGGTAATTTAGGGTTTGTTTAGGGTTTATTTAGGATGTGTTTTACGATCCTTCTACTCTTCTTTCACATCAATAAGCATTCATTAAAAATAAATAATGGTCGTTTTAATTTTTATCATGATTTAGTCGTTAAACAAAAATCTATTGAAATGATCAAATAGAGCATTCTTAAAGAAGTTACTCTAGCTCGAACAGCTTGCATTTCTACATTTATAAAGCAATAAAAACATTTAAAAGAATACCTGCTCTTGAGTAGAAGGGAAAAAGTCATTCTAGAAGAGTCATCACATTTATTATTAGTAAATCAAATTTGAGAAGTGGGAAACTGGAAATAAATATATAAAAGATCAAACAATTCATTCTTTAAATCGAGCACAACAAAACAAAAAGACATGACCGGTTCTGTTTGGTTTCCAAATAAATTGAACTGTTTGAAGTTTGAACAAGCCCTAAATGTAACTGAATAAACATAGCTCTTAGTAAAATTTATTTATTTATTTGGCAGGTAACTGGAGGCGCCCAGTCAGTGCACAAAGCGTTGATTCAAATAACAGGGCGAATAAGAGAAATTATTTTTCCTAAAAAAATACGTTCAAATAATAATAATAATAATAATAATAATAATAATAATTTGTATCTCTTCAAAACATAACAATAGCCTCCTCTCATATTTTATTAATTAAATGGAGGATCCAAAATTGGGCTAAATTACTTAATAGGGGTAAAATTGAGGCAACATTACTTAATTGGGCAAAATTGGGTGAAATTGAACCTTAATTTGGTTATTTTAATTTAATAAAAATTAAATATTTCCTATATTTCATTCCGCGACTTCAAATTTCGAGCGCGAATGTAACAATTGAGTATCAAAAAAGGGTCGAGTCGTAATTTACAGGAATTCTGAGTAGACCTAAACCCTCAAAGTCTCATTCATGGACTCATTTATTGTGGAGTTTTTAATCTGTCTTGAATTTGTACGTTTCTTATTATTTTTGTAATAAAATATGTTATATTATAAATATGTGTTGTAAACTGTAAGATTTAGTGTTGGTCCCTGGTAGACTAGGATTAGAGTAGAGATTGTATTTTTGGTCTATATAGACCATGTTTATATATTTTTTAATAAAATATATTATGAATATGTATTGCAATTAGTAGACTATAAGATTTAGGTGGCGTTCGACAAGGTGGAATAAGAGTGGAAGAGTAGAACAAGTGGGTTATTCTAGCCGAAGAAGAGTGAAAGAAAATGAAATAAATAGGTAGAATATTTTTCTTTCATCTTGAGATGGCATGACACTAGTAATTAATGTTATGTCTCTCTCTTATTTTTTTCCAAATATTTTTTTGTAGAAAAATAAGGATGAAAAAACCATCAATTCTGAATAATAATTTCATGAAATCATATATTTAAAATGTGAAGATGATTATGCTTATTTTTCTCTATCTAAAGAGATTCATCTCCCATATCTTTCTTTCGTTATTCATTTTTTCCATCTCTCTTGTCATGCATAAAGGATTTAGTAAATCAAACAAATTATTTTCTATCTTATTTATTCAAAAACTTTTTTTATTTTCTTTTAGGTTGGATAATAATAATTAAATAAATTAAAAAAATATATGATTAGAATAAAGATATTGTAGTAATTAGGTATTATTTATATATTGTAAACCAACTTGTTACTCAATGGATGTTGCCGAACGATAATAGGATAAAATAGAATAGTCGCTCTTTCATTCTTCCGGTCTTTCACTATTCCACCTTTCACCAAACAAGTCCTAATATTGGTCCATGATAGACTAGGGTTAGATAGAATAGTGTTTATTTGTTTGTTTTATGTGGACCATGTTTATGTACTCTTTTTTTGTATTTGTTTAGTCTTAGCAATTTACGTAAATCAATAAATGGATATTTATAAAATACTAGACTTGACCATCGACGGGTTTAATTTGTAATTTTTTAAACTTGTCAAGAGATTTTGAATTTTTTATTTTTGGTCTAATATGTAATTTTTCATCCTTTAACAGAGTAATAAATAGTTTGATATTTTGAGAGGGTTGGTATGCACTCTTATTCTTAAGCACATGTTGCAGAAAAAGTAAAACAAAAAAAAAAATAATGATATACAGAAAAATTGATTAAATAAATAAGAACTAATCAAGTCAACCGATAATTCTGTACCTGTATATTTGCCATACTTTTTTGGAAATATCCAAGCTACTTGTCTCAAATGATATCCAATTGATAATTAAATTGGCACTTGTTTATTTCATTCTTGTCAACATTGTCTTTAGAAGATTCTTTAACTTACTTTAAACACTCTAAATTCACCAAATCACGGTCAACACTAGTCAACTGGAGTCACTTGTTCACTGTTCACATCATTTATTTGACAAAAGTATTGTTTGAAATATGAGATGTGATAATGATAGGGTGTTTTGAGCGATTTGATAAGATATGAGGAGTGATTATGACAGTTGATGCTTTTAGTGCGTCCATGTTTAAATCATTACTAGGGGAAGACTTGCTCCCCTTCGGTGCTACTATAATATATTTGACACATACACATCCTTTCACATACATAGACATCCTTTCACATAACCACAGACACCTTTTCATACGTACACAACTGTTCACATAACTACACATACTTTTTCACACATAACTACATATAATTATTAAATAAATATTAAGTTTATTATTATTATTTTAATACCCCCCTTAAATTTAATATTTTCTTCCATCTCGAATCCCGAGAAGATTCTTGAACTTATTAAAAAGTTCCACCGTAAGGGATTTGGTGAAGATATCGGTTACTTGGTCTTTACTCGCCACGTGAATCATCTCCACATCACCATTCTTTACATGCTCTCGAATAAAATGAAATCGCACATCAATGTGTTTACTCCTCTCATAATGCACTGGATTCTTTGCCAATGCAATTGCCGACTTATTGTCAACACGAATCTTTGTTGCTCCATCTTGAGCTTAACTCATCTCACCTAACAACCTTCTTAACCATATCGCATAACATACGCATGAAGATGCTGTCCCGTACTCCGCCTCGCACGTTGATAGCGTCACAATGGGTTGTTTCTTAGAAAGTCACGTAAATGCCGTATCACCCATATGAAACACAAAACCCGAAGTAATCTTTCTATCATCCACGTCACCTCCCCAATCACTATCCGAATATCCAAAAAGAAAAAAAATTATTAGTATGTGAATAGAATAATCCAAGCGATAGTGTATCTCGAATGTAACGAAGAATTCGTTTTAACGTTTTGTAGACTTGGGTTCCTCCATATACCTGCTTGCTAAGCCAATACCATATAAAATATCTGGTCTTGTGCACGTAAGATATCGTAAGCTTCCAACTAAACTCTTATACAACTTTGCATCAATCGTCTTGTCTTCATCAAAATGGGATAATTTTATGCCGCTTTCAACCGGTGTATTTATTGGATTGCAATCCTCCATCTTAAACCTTCGAAGTATTTCTTTCGCGTAAACTTCTTGCGAAATGAAAATACCATCATTGCTTTGCTTCACTTCAAGACCGAGAAAATACGACATAAGCCCCAAATCGGTCATTTCAAATTCACGTGCCATGGCTTTCTTAAAATCATCAATTATATGATGATTATTTCCCGTACAAATTAAATCATCCACATATAAAGTCACAAGCAAAATATCTCCATTTTGCATCTTCACATATAACGCATGCTCATACGGGCATTGCATAAACCTGCACTCCTTAAAATACGCATCAATTAGTGTGTTCCATGCTCTAGGCGCTTGCTTTAACCCGTATAACATCTTCTTTAATTTCAACACTTTATCTTCTTTTTCAGTTTTCACATAACCGGGAGGTTCCTTGATATAAACTTCTTCCTCAAGAACACCATTCAAAAATGCCGATTTAAGATCCATTTGATAAATAGGCCATTTCGATTGAGCCGCCAACAAAATAAGAAGTCGAACGGTCTCCATTCTAGCCACTGGAGCAAACACTTCATCATAATCAATCCCTTCTCGTTGATTGTAACCTTTCGCAACAAGTCTAGTTTTGTATCTTTCGGCTTCACCTTGTGCGTTCACATTTTTCTCATAAACCCACTTCACTCCAATGGGTTTATGACCCTGGGTAAAGATACAATTTCCCAAGTATCGTTCTTCATAATTGAATGCATCTCTTTATACATAGCGACTCGCCATTTGCTATCATCAACCGCTTCATCGAAAGTTCTATGTTCACATTCCGCCAAAAGACATACCAAATGCAACTCAATTGTCGCCTCATATAAATCGCGCAAACTCCTCGCTCTTGGGTTGCGCCTCATCTCAACATCGGGTAAAGAGGGAGATAGCCCTGTTGGTGTTATTGAAACCATCGGGGTCGGGACTACTTTCTTTTCCTCTTCTTCTACATGAGGAATCTCCATTTATGTATTCCAACACCACATGCTTCCTTCATCAACTTGCACATCACGACTTATACGTATCCTTTTGTTAATAGGATCATAAAATTTGTTCGTCTTTGATCTACCATCATAACCGATAAGATAAGTTTCACACTCTTGTCATCAAGTTTGACACGCCTTTGATCTAGAACATGAGCATAAGCAACACTTCCGAACACTCTCAAATGATATACGGACGATTTTCTACCAAACCAAGCTTCATGTGGGGTCATACTCTCCACGCTTGCCGTTGGATATCGATTTCTCAAATAAACCGCACAATTCACTGCTTCGGCCCAAAACTCCTTGGGCATGTTCTTACTTTTCAACATACTCCGAACCATGTCGAGAATGGTCTGATTCATCTGTTCCGCAACACCATTTTATTCAGGTGAGTAAGGCGCCGTCAAATTTTATCTTATGCCATTCTCTTTACAAAATAACTCAAAAACGGAGGAAGTAAACTCACCGTCTCGATCTGATCTCAACACCTTGATATAATTACTACTTTCTTTCTCTACAAGCACCTTAAACGTCTTAACCGAAAGCTTCCGATTTCTCTTTGAGAAAATAAACCCAAGTTTTTTCTTGAGTAATCACCAATAAATATAATGAACGGTGCTCACCCAACGACATAGGCATGATGGGTCCACAAATATCGGTGTGTACCAACTCTAGCAGTTTGTTTGCACGATAATTCGCTTCTTTAGGAAAACTAATCCGTGGATGCTTCCCAAACACACAACCTTCACAAAATTTGTTGGGGTAGTCTATGTGCGGTAAACCGCTCAACATCCTCTTGCTCGCCAATTGTTTGATCCCTCCAAAGTTGAGATATCCAAATCGAAGATGCCAAAGCCACGCTTCATCACCAACACACGCTTTCAAACACGTCGCTCGAACGTTCTTAATATTCAATAGGAACATCCGATTCTTCGCCATCTCCACATGAGCAAGTAGTTTTTGATTTTTATCCCGCAGATAGAGCCTTCTATCCTCTATATTAACGAAATAACTCATCTTTAATGATTATCCAAGACTCAAAATATTGCTTCTCATATCCGAGACATAATACACATTTGGTAATATAACGTTAGCTACCATCTTTCAATTGAATTAAAAATTTTCCTAGACCCTTCACCTTCACTTTTGACGCATCTTCAAAAGACACATCTCCGTTCACTTTCTCATCCATCAACAAACATATCTTTATAGCCACATATATAATTACTCACACCCATATCCAAATACCACATGTAACTCTTGTCGGAACCAAACTTCTTGCACGCTAATAACGCCACACTTTCATTACTCTCATCTTCTTTGTTGGCGAAATTCACATTTTCGTCAACTTTATTGTCTCAACAATCTGATGCATAGTGACCAATTTTGTCACAATTATAGCATTGAACTACTTTACTTTTGCTCTGTGGCAAAGTGACCAAACTTATCACACTTGTAACACATTTTATTAGATTTGTTAAATCCTCCATTTTTTCCTCGTCCACAGCCGATATGAAAATTCGAACCCCGTTCTTCCCAATTCTTCTCTACACTACCTCTTCCACGACCGTGACTATAGCCATGACCATATCCTCGACCACGATTTTGTTGGCCTCTACTTTTCTTCTCATCGAAAATCGACATTTTCGCTTGGAGCGCTTCTTCCAAAGTCTCTTGCTTCTTTTTCTTCTTTCTCACCTCATGGGCTTCCAACGATCCCGTCAACTCATCTACCACCACTTCGTCCAAATCTTTGGACTCCTCAATCGCGCACACAATGTTTTCGAATTCATCAGTCAAAGACCGAAGAATTTCACAATTCGCCCATCTCTTAGAGTCTCACCATTCCATTTCAATTGGTTGGTAAAGGTAATAACTCTCGTAACATAGCCGGAAACTCCCTCCGACTCCTTCATCTTCATCGCTTCGAGTTCTCCTCGAAGTATTTGTAGGTGAACTTGCTTTACTTACTTGGCCCTTTTCACCGGCGATTTTTTCGAAAGCAGATTCATTGACCGCTTGGTAGAGATAGTAAAGCGTCTTTTTATCCTTCTTGCGACTTTCCTTCAACGACTTCAATGCGACACCCTTCATTGGAGTTGGATCCGGTTCGTCATAACCGGTTTCCACTATCTCTCATAGATCCTCCAATCCGAGAAGCGTCTTCAATTGGATACTCCAATTCTCATAATTCGTCTTCGTAAGACGAGGGAAACTCGATTGTCCGGCCTTAACGGTATTAACCATGGCTTTGGTACCATTTGTTAGAAAAATAAAATTGGGAAGAGGAAGAAGAACACAAATTTTCTCATTTTTAATTATTCTCTAATCATAATCTTCTCATTACAAATGACACACACAAGACACTCTTATATAGAGACATGCCCTTCTAGAATCTTATCCTCTGGATACATCCTTTCACACATAATTTTCACCTTCGGCTGATGAGCAGCCAGCACTACTGGAATTCAGAAAGTTATAAAGGAAAAACAAAAAGATATTTATTGATATCTAAAAAGATACAATAAACATATGAAAAGATATAGTGCGTAAAAATATATATTATCATTCATTTAGAAACTTATAATGTTAAAAGAAGATTATTGACTTATGAAAAGATAGAATAATTTTAACAAAAGTATAATGGGTATCTTTGGTGTGCAGTGTTTAGGAGGTTTTTTAAGAGATAAGTGATTAAATAAGAGAAAGCTAATGAGGTGGACTAAATTGATGTGAATATTTTTCACTAATAAAAAATGTTGTGTAAGTTAAGCTACTGAGGTGGACTAAATTAATGTGAATTATTTTTAAAACCAAAAAGTTGTCTTAAGATAAGCTAATGAGCTGTCGGGTAACAAAATATTTGTCTGAGTCGAGTGTGATTTACCAAGGCAACGGATTAAATCGGCCTTGGTTATGTATACTTTTTGTTCTATTTATGTGAAATGAAACATTTTTTTTGAAGGAGGTGAAATGAAACATTATATAGATAAATAACCCCTTTAAACTATTATTTTTGATACCCAAAAAAATAATCAAATATAAATTAAGCACGTTTGTAACACAATTTAGTAGCGTTTTTACTCTCTTATGTATAAATATAATGAAAAAATAATCTCAAATTGACACGTCATAGATGTCGATCAATTAGATATGACAATTGTACTCGAAATGGATTGATGTTCTTCAATATCTCAATAAAACCAGAATTTCCATGCATCCGTTAATCTCCATTTTATGCTGTTATGATAATATGGAGATTATGTACATGAACAAAGACATATTAAGAGAGAGAGAGAGAAATACGATTAATAGAGTTTTTCTTTACTAGTGAATTGGGCTATATTTTATAATAGTCAATGTCGTCTTGCATACTAAAATTAAGACATAATTAAAAACTAATTGAATGTGTTTAATAAAAACTCATATTATTTGAAGGGAAATGTACAAACACGACGGGGTAATCACGCCCGTCGTGCAGCATTTTTGTAAAATATTAGGAACACTAGAATATTACTGATTTAATGTATTTCGAAAAAAATTCTCTAAAACATTACCGATATATTTTACTTTCTTAAAATTGGGGGGGGGGGGTCTCCTGCTGAAAATCTTGCATTATCAAAGCCAGAACTGACCTCTCTCATCTCCCTCCCTTCTCTATCTCTCACTTACACATACGCACTCAAAAGAGAACAATGAATTACTAAAGCTCTCACACTGTCACATAGAAGTTCTGTTTCGGATCCTCTGCTCGACAGATCATCTCCAACCCGTAACCCGGTCAACACTAATTGCACAAAATCACGGTCAAGAAGAGTCAAGTGGAGTCACTTGTTCACTGTTCACATCAATTATTATCACAAATGTACTATTTGAAATATGAAATGTGATAATGACTAAATGACTGCCCGTGTTTTGGGCAGTTTGAAATATGCCGAGTGATGATGACAATCAATATTTTAAATAGCGACCTTGTAGCGCCGCAATAGCGGAATATATTAAATACTACATGCTAAGAAAATATCACACAAATAGTGTTTTGAGCGCTACAAACGCTATAGCGTTACAATAGCGGACAAAATAGCGGTTAATTGCGGTCAAATAGAGCTTGGGTATTGTTTTTTTTATTTTATTTTTTTTCAGACCCTAAATCCAAATACCCAGATCCAAACCCAACGAGCTAATAACCTAATCCAAAAGAAATGCTAGTTTATTTATTGCATCCGAAGAGTAAAGACTTAGTTTAAGTATATATATTTATTTTAGATAATTAAGTATTTATATGCTTATTTTGAATAATTAAGTTTTTATGTGTTTATTTTGGAACTTTTTATGGTATATTTAATTATGGACAATGAACTTTGTGTTGTGTATGTTTAATTATGGATAATTATAGTACCTTTATTAATGGCCGTTTTATTTCAAATTTCTATATTGAAAATTTTGTTATAAACATAGAAAAGTGACATTTCCGCTATAAGGTCGTAGCGCCACAATAGTGCCCACTACCGCAATCCGCTACAAAATAAGCTCAAGCGCTATGGACCGCTATATTGCAATTTAAAACATTGATGACAATTGATGATTTTGGTGGACATACTTCTATAAAAAAACGTATTGTCAACCAATTTATTTACAAGGAAAACGGAATTATTATAAAAATTATATATTCATAGGATAAAAGATCAATTTTAATTAGGAAAAAAGATATACCTTGTGGAGGCTAAAAAATGTATATATTTGTAAACGATAAAAAAAGGTTCTAAAGTGCTGCAAAAAGTCTATTGATATAGAGTAATTGCCTAAACTAAATGATTTTTTTTATTGAACGGAAATACTTTAATTGTTTCATTTTTTTGTCGGAGTGAAATTTAAATTTATAACTTATGATTAATTATATTCTTTTATAATTCTATTAATATATATATATATATATGATGATGATGATGATGATGATGATGATGATGATGATGTAAGATCTTGACACTACTTCTTTTCATAAAGAAAAGATTTATTATACTATGCACTCAATCACTAGATTATAAATTTATTTGCAACTAAATGATATACTTAAAAAAAATCGAGTTGCTATTTGTAAACAAATAACCTTAAAATTAATATATCCTTGCAAAAAAAAAAAAGGGCGCGGCTATTCTGAGCGACTCTTTTCTTAAATTGAGCGGAGAGAGAATTTTTTTTTCAAATTATGGTTATTTTGCCTTTATGGGTGCTATTAATTGTCATAATTTGAATATATGCTAAATAAGATGTTTTATTTCCTACTATAAATGAGTAAACTCTTTTGAGTACAATAATTGTACACACAGATGTATAAATGTCAAATGAAGAAAGAAATTACCAGTAGATATTGTTAATTAAGTACCTTTATATGTACATTTTTCATATGGATTTATCATATTGTTAATTGACATTAGATATTGTTAATTAAGTAACTTAAACAGCAAAATTGAGTCAGTGAGTGTAGGATGTCATTTTTCATATGGATTTATCATATACACTTTCGTCATATGAATGTAGCTTGGGAAAGATATGAAAAATAATAATATAAATTACGCAAGCAAGAAATAATAATAATAATAATAATAATAATAATAATAATAATAATAATAATAATAATGATAATAATAATAATGATAGTAATAATAATAATAATAATAATAATAATAATAATAATAATAATAATAATAATTGAAAACATGTATAGTAAGAAAAATATATTAACAATTAAATTCAACAAAAAATACTTATTAGACGAGTCCATGACCACTGTTATGTTTTGAGAAATGAAGAAAATTCGACCGTCCATCAAATCATACTTGGTTTTATCATTTATCAAGGCATTTAATTATAAATCTTACGTCAATTTTTTTTTTTTGTCATGTAGGTATATGTGTGTATCAATTCTTCCTTTCATAATTTGGTTATTTATGGCAAGAAATAAAAAGATCATTTAAGACTTAATTTAAGCATTACAATACAAAGGGCAAAATGGATATCAGTTGGAAAAAATTTCTCTCTCCGCTCAATTTAAGAAAAGAGTCATTCAGAATAGCCGCACCTATAAAAAAAATGATAAACTATTAAAAAGGGTAAGAACTCTCTCTCTCTCTTTCTTTCTCTAGACGATTTTGAGAGTCAATAGGCGATTTCTGTCTGGGGGCGGGGACCAAAACCCTAGAGCCCCACCCTGGACCACTTCGACGGCCGAATTCCTCCTCCCTCCCTCTCTCATCTCCTCCATCATATCTCCTCTAGTCTACCTTCTCCCTTCTCCTCTCTCTTTGTACTTCTCAGATCTGGAGTATCAAACCCTTGATTTCAAGGTCGGCACTCTTTCTCTCGACATTCTTTTCTCTCCTCTTTTGTAGATTTGTTTGGGGGGACGCGATTCTCACCTCTCTCTTCGTCTTTTGATGGATCTCAAAGCGACGCAAAACCCCAAACTTGAGGGTGCCGCCACCACCTTTCCAATCGAGAGTCTCTCTTTTCGATCTCAAAAGTGGCTTTGAAACCCTAACTAGAGGGTGGAGTCAAATCTTTGACCCAAAATCCAGCTATATATGTGCTTCCTTCTCGACCTTCTTCTTTCTCGTTTGGATCTCTGTGGCCGCCGAAATCCGAACCTAAGACTGTTGTGACAAAATCCTGCAGAAAATCCTAGCTGTCGCCTCCTACGTGGTCTCTCCCATCATCTTCTATGATAGTGCATTGTCTCCTTGGCCGTGTTCCTACTTATGGCGTGGCTCTCTCTGAAATAGCACTAATGGTGGGCTCCGCTCTGGCAAGCAGGATGATTGCGGCAATGGCAAGCTATTCTTGATTAGAATATTTTTCTTTTTCTCTTTTCTTTGTGCTCATTTGGAATAGATATATTGGAGGTGTTGAATGTTTTCTTGAAATTCTTTTTTATTTAGTTTAATAAAATTGTTGGTAGTCTATTGGTCTTCCAACCTTCAAAAAAAAAATACTATTAAAAATTTATGCTTGTACTTGAAAAAGTTTATTTCGACCTAGATATATGACAATTATACAAAAATATATATTGACAAATAAAACATACGCATGACATTGTTTACATGAAATCGCAGTTGTGACCATCCTAATTATCAACCGTCAAAATCACTTCCTTAAATATTAAATTAAATGACAGTAATAAAATGTAACTTTTGAAATATTAACTATTCAACGTTGTATATTATAACCTATGTTGCACGGACACGGATACGGGTGTCTTGTCCGACACGACACGGATATGGCGACACGGCAATTTTAGAAAAATCACCGGACACGACACGTTATATATACATATTATTTTATTATTATTTTAATATTAATTAATTATATATCTAAAAATATAAAATAATAAATATGATAATGAAAAGATTCGAGAGGATAGCAATAAGAAAGATTATTTTTTCCTATGAAAATGCAAGAAGAAAAGAAAAAAAAAGATATCGTCTCTACTATCTGGTTCTCATAAGTTACGGCTGTTAAAAAAAAATATAAAAATATTGTTAGTAAAATAAAAAGAATATATTTTTTGAAAAAAATGAGAAAACATATATACTTATATAAAAAATATTGATTTAAATTGGACTTTTATATACTGGATTGTATCCGAAAAGTGTCCAGTCGTGTCCAAACCGTATTCAGCCGTGTCCGAACCGTGTCCTAGCCGTGTCCCGCCGTGTCCTGGCCGTGTCCAAAAATTAATTAATATTAAAATATTCGGACACGCCACGTGGCGTGTCCAACACATGTCCGAGCCGTGTCCGTGTCCGACACAGATACGGCCGATTTTTTGAAGTGTCCGCGCAACATAGATTATAACCAAAATATAATTAATCACTTAATTAGATGTAATATGACATCCTAAAATATTAAATTAAATGACAGTAATAAAATGCAACTTTTAGAATATTAACTATTCAACGTTGTATACTATAACCAAAATATAATTAATCACTTAATTAAATGTAATATGATAATGCTTCTGATATGACTTAATTACCATGAAACATGCAGAAATCAATCCTTTTTTAAAGCTACATAGTTCCAATTTCAGTTCCAATTCTACTTTCAATTCCAATTCCAATTACAAGTCCTAATCCGACCAAAAACAAAGAAAAAAACAAATCACGTGAAATTATTGAAAAACAAAAGACAAAATACAACATAAGTACCAAATTGATAAATCTAACTGTCATGTGAGGAAACTTGTGCATTATACACCTTCACATTACCATTTGGATTATCTCTAAACCTTTCAATGCTAAACATCCCCAAATCAACTCCTTCTGGCCCGATCGCCTCAC
Organism: Juncus effusus; assembly: GCA_027726005.1. Taxonomy (NCBI): domain Eukaryota; kingdom Viridiplantae; phylum Streptophyta; class Magnoliopsida; order Poales; family Juncaceae; genus Juncus; species Juncus effusus. The sequence continues at coordinate 728,781 of CM050900.1, read as the reverse complement.
CTGTAACTGCCATCTCAGCCAGTATTTTCCCCACAACTGGCCCCATTTTAAACCCGTGTCCTGAAAATCCTCCAGCTAGCACAACATCCTTTCCAAATTCGCCTCCTAAAAAGTCTATAATAAAATCTCCATCAGGAGTCATAGAATACATACACGCCTGTATCATTACCGGCCCATCTGCAGTCACGACATATTCTGGCATGACCTGATCGATCCATTGAGCAACTGGTTCGACCAAGCTATTATTATTGACATTGTCTTCTGTTTCAGACCCTGATTTAAAGCCTAATTTCCAATTTCTACGGTCAGGGTCGCACCAGCAGCCTCCATGCAGAGCGATTTTGATCAGACCGGGATATTCTAACGACGGAGTTCCGTATATATACATGTCACCATAACTAGCGAAAGTTGGGAAACCTTCCTTAGGGGTAAGCTTGTCCTCATGACCTTCTTTGATCTTCCAATAACAAATTAAGCAATGGAGAGGTTTTATAGGAAGTTCTACTCCATTAATGGACTTAACCAACTTGCTAGTCCATGCACCGGCAGTTATAATCACTTTTTTCGCGAACAAAACCTCATTATTTGCGGTAATTACACGAACACCCCTTTCTTCTTTCTTAATGTCGATTACTTCAATGTGGTCTTTGAGAACTGTGCCGTTTAGTCCGGCTAGAGATTGAAACATGGCAACTGCTTTTGTAGGGTTAATTACACCTACAATGAGAGTTTAATTTAGTAATTAATCATCAAATACTAATAAATTGAAACAAAAATTCATAGAGGTTTCTCTTAGTAGTTTCATTTTCACTTACCGCCAAGTGGCGTCTCGACAGCCATCCATCCAACATTTGGCAGGTCGAATGCACCGGAAAACTTCTCCCTCAGCTTCTCCTTGCTCAACAACTCATATTCTCTACAATTCTCAACACAAGCCTTCAAACTCAGATCGGATTCCAGTCCAATATCGAGCTGAGTCGTAGGAGTGAGAACCGTGTAGCCCGACTCAGCCTGAGCTGAGAGCAAGAGAGAGTAAGAGAGAGAAACCAAAGGTGGATAAAGGGGTTCAGGATAGGTTGAACGGATCGTGCGAGAGTGACCGTGGGATGAACCCAACGAATGAAGGAAATCGAATCGCTCGAGCAGAAGGGTTTTTTGTTTGAGTTTTGAGAGGTGGTAAGCGGTGCAACTGCCCATTATTCCCGCTCCGATTACTATCGCGTCGAAAGAACTGGAGGTCTCCATTTCTCTTTAGTCCTAGACTCTTTACTCCTTGTTGAGTAGCTAGCTAGTTGTAACAGTAATGGGATGAAGAGGAGTCATTTGACGCTCTCTATATATATATAGCTCCAATTTTTTTTTTTTTTTGGTCTTTTTACCTTTTTAGTTGTGTTGTGTACAGTTAGCTAGTTAAAGCTCTTTGGTTTCATTTTTAGTCAGTTTACGTGTCATGTGTGGTGGTGTGTTATTTGGAGGTGATTCTAGCTGTGTGTGGACCTTTGGAAGATCCTGTGAAGATAAGAATTTAAGGGGCTTTTATGAAATATTGTCAATAATATATTGTATGCGTTTCAGGTTGATTAGTTTCACAAAATTATTTTATGTAGTTTGAGTGATAATAATGATATATAGTATGTACAACTTGTATTAAATTTTTATGAACGTTAGTCAACAATATATTATATATACTCAAATCGATTACCCCCAGTTCTACTTTGAACGACAACTAATTTATAGTTTTTCAGAGATATAATTGTTAGTATAACTTCACTTTAGTATTTTGGACTATTAATTTAATATAAATGTACATTAAATAGTACAATTGACTGGTCTAATGTCATATCATTGACGGAGGCGGCACTTGGAGTAGGCAAGTCAAGCACTTGCTTTAGGCCTCAAAATTTTAAGAACTCAATATTATTTATAAATATCTATACATAAATCATATCTATAATATTAAACAAAAAAACTAAGATACAAACCAGAAGCCCACATTTTTTTTTCATTAAGTTATAAGAAAGTTAAAATATGGAAATTTTATTTTGCATTTATATCTCCATTTAAAGTCGGTGGCTTCGAAAGAAAATGAAAAAAAATCATTATATTTACTCTCTCTACTTGGAAATTGAAGTATTATTTCCTTCTAACTTTTGTTTTCCAAAAAAGACAAATACATGTGGTAATAAAATAATATTAGCATATGGGTCGCATATGAGCCTGTCAATTTAATAAAAATGACTGCACATCAGACGAACAGATCGTCTGTTTGTCAAACTAAAAATTCGAAAATAGTGAATTTTAAATAATTACGAGTCATTGTAGTGTTATGTAATTTTATCAAATTATAGCATAATTATCTTTTTTTTTGAATATTTTTATATTTAATTTGGTACATTATTATTTTTACATTAAATAGGCCTCTAATTTTTTTTCCTTTGGGTCCACGTAGCACAGGACCGGCGCTCTGATCATTGACTTATTTAACTATGTGGTAGTTGGTAGTTAGATGTTTTGACGTCCAAGTTGCAAGATTTCTATAAGAGGGTTAAATTGTCTGATTTTGCTTCTCTTTTCTACATTAAAAATAGGATTTATTAAGTTTTTAATGCAAAAAAGTTTATTAGTTAGTCAATCACAGCTTGCAGACATTGAAGCATGTGATCTAATGATTTATTTTCAACATTCCTTTCATTGGCTACACAGGAATCCCATGTTAATTAATTTTCAGTTTGCACCAACTTTGATAATAAAAATTTAGAACTAATTAAAGAAAGGGAAAAAATGCATTCTTGCAAAATTGAATTTTGATACCACAGAGGTGAAGTATAATTGTGGAAGCAGGTGTAGATGCAGTCATGTAGTAAGTTTGTAATTTAATTAAGTAAAAATAAAAGGTTTTTTTGAACTATATTATATCAAATTTATAAAAAATGATATATTTTGAAACGTTAAAATCTTACACTTAACATGAGAATTTATTATTAATTAAAAAAATAATTAGTTTAAAAAAATAAGCGAAAATTGTTATTCGTTTCTAGAAAACAAAAAACAGAAAGATGTCAAACAAGCCGCTATTTTTTCATTTTCCAAAACCTCCATGACTTTTAAAATACTGAAAAATTATTTGAATTTAACTTTTGTTTGAAAATCCCACTAAACAATAGTAATATAGTTTTTCTCAAAAAAAAAAATAGTAATATATTACCTGCATAAGGAGGAGTTTTTAAACTAAAAACTTAACATTAGAGGCATTTTGAATATTTCCAATGTTAGTACTTATTGTAAAATGAAAAGTCTAAAGTAGGAGTGTCTTTTAGAGACCTGATATATCACGATAGAGTTTCCGTCGTGATGTCACGACAACAATATATATAGTTAATAAACAATATATAAAATTGAAAAAATAGCAAATATAATTCATTTTTTATAAACAGTTTATGCGTAAATAGTGAAAACAGTATATAGAAAACAAATAATATATTAAAAAAAGGTAAAATAATATATATAAATTCCAAAAGTAAATAATGGATAAAAAAATAAAAGTATACCTAAAACGTGAAAACAATATATAGAAAAAAATATATTGAAAAACGGACAAATAATATATACAAATTCCGTCATGATTTAAATTTCCCTTTCTTCTTTTAATATCCAAATAGCAAAGCCCAATGATGAGTGATGCCATAACTCACCAATCATTCATACAAGAGTAAAACCCAATGGACTCAAATACATATTTTAAATCCTTGTTAGCCCACTTTTCAAGCCCAATAATCATATTAAATCCTATAATTTCATATAGAAATAAATATACTCATACATATAATCCGAGATTTCAAATTCTCATTATATAGAAATCCGAGATTTCAAATCTCAATTTAACACACAAATCCTGGAACTCAAATCTCAGTTATATAACAACCTGGATTTCAAATCCTGACTTTTGGTCCCACCCTCATTGAAAATTTACAAAAGTCCATGTATTATACCTAAATTTTAAAAACAACTCCTCACTATTGAAAACTAGTGCGATTGTCACTGCGCTTCGGAATGCACTTAATACAGTTTATTTAAATATTATATTTTATATATTTATTTTGTAGGAGCAAATAAATATAATTAAGAATAATTCTCTATATTATTATAGATTATTAAAATATAAAAAATGAAAAACTTATAAAAATTTAAGACAAAAATGAAAGTGTTCATAATTTGAAGCTCAAGAAAATGTAAATTGCATATAAGAAATCTCTAATTATAATACATTCTATTGTGATAATCATATAATGATATTATTATAATAGTGATTATACTAAAAATCATATTGTGACGTTATTATCAAAATCATTGTTCTTTTATGGTAAATTCATTCACTTTTATTTGTAGATACACCATTAAGGTGATGCAATGATCAAAATGTCATTTTACATTTAGTCACACAAAATAAAAAAGAGTTACCATACCTAAAATTTATATCTTTCTCAATATTTATTTATTATCTAATCCCATATAAAGAAACTAATGCCCTATATATAGGTCATTATAGAAATGACGACCGTTGTATTCATGATTGTGTACAAATTTTATTTACTATTTCTCATGATTCATATACATATTTGTATATATTTGATCAATGATAAATCTAACTCATTGTAAAGTTTTTCTTTTATCTTTTGATACCTCATAAAATAATTTCCAGTCAAACTCATTCAGGATTTTGTTTGTAATTTCCAGTCACGCAGGGTGTTGTCTGCACTTTTTTCAGCATAATATAAGAAAATCTCATTGATAAAATCTCTAACAGTCACTAACGGGACCCACACTCCACTCACACTCATTCAGATATACACTCCCATTCATTCCTTCATTCATTCACTCTCTCCTCCAAAACCCCATTCATTCTCTTTCTCCTTCTTCTTCCCTATAATGGAGGCTCTATCTTCCTCTTTCCTCACTGAACCATGCCCGAACCGTCTCAACGTACCCAAACTTCCGAATTTTTCTTATTTGTTGTTCAAAAACGGGGAGAAATTGAGCGTCCTGACCATCTCTCTGTGCGAAAAGAGGGGGTTTAGATGCAGAGGATCAAGTTGTAGCAAGGCGGTTCCAAATGGAGGAGACGAAGATGGGGTTTCGAAGGATATGGGGGTTCCTTTGATTGAGATATCGTTGTTCTGAACTTGATTTTGTCCACCGATAAATGGATTCAACATGTAGTAATCATCACAATCACAGAAATTTAATAGAAAATAACAATAAATTATTGGTAGTAATCATCACAATCACAGAAATTTAATAGAAAATAAGAATAAATAGTAATAATTATTATTTATTATTTTAATTAATAACACCAATAAAATACCAACTATGCACAAAATAAAACAAATCATAATTTATTATTTGCTTGATAAAAAATTCATACACTTTACATTCAAAAAATTAAGAAACAAACAAAAATAAAATTAATACAATTGACATTCATTTTCCACAAATACATTAGTCATGAAAATAAAACTCTTATACAACCAATATTACATGAGCTAATTTATACAAACATTCAAACCTTCTCCTTGTATTAATTCCTGAAAATCAAATAATTTATATAAGTATCAAATAACTATTAGAAACATCATTTTCATAAATAAATTTCAATATATATTAATAAAAAAAGAACATTGAGGGAAAAAAAAAATTAGAAAAAAATAATAAAATTGAAAAATATTTAAAATATTTAAAACTAAAAAATATAAAAAATAATAACAACACTAGAAATAAGAAAAAAGTTACTGGATTTTATGTTTCAGTTACTACTTGTAATTGGTGATAGCGGAAATAAAAAAGAAGAAAAATAAAATAAATAATACAGGAAAAGAAGAAAATAAAATAACAACTGGAAATATATTGGAAAAAACATAAAAATATCAATAAAAGACAACAAAAAAATGAAGAATAGAAAAAAATAAAACATAGAAAAAAGTTGTTGGATCTGCTTCAATTACTACTGATAATTGGGAAGAAAAATATAATAAATAATGCAAGAAAAGAAGAAACTAAAGCATAAAAAAGAAAATAAAATAAAATAACAACCAGAAATATATAGAATCTTCTCCTTATACTAATTCCTGAAAATCATATAATTTATATTAAAATCAAATAATTAGTGAAAAATCTTTTTAATAACAAAATTGATTGGATTTAGTTCAATTACTGATGGATTTTGAGCACTTACTACTGGTAATTGATCTAAGAAGGAAATAATTATAAAAAGTAAATAATAGAAATCAAAGTAAAAATTAAAAAATACAGTTAAAATAAATAGAAAAATAATAAGGACAAAATTATTCTCCATGAAAGAGCTCTTCACTAAATCAGAAAAAAAAACATGGAAAAAAAAGAAAAATAAAATGAAGAGAGTCATTCATTCCAAAGACTTCTAAAATCACAAAACTACTCTCAAAATGATATATAGTCGTAAAAAATATTGTCATAAAAAATCGCCACATAAAAACAATGCTAAATCTAATAAATCAGACCATATTAGGAGAAAAAACTCAAAAAATGAGATATAGATGCTGCCAATTACCAGTAGGAAGTATTCGTGATGGTCGGCTATTGGAAGATCACCGGCGAGTCGTCAACCAACACTCTCTTTCTCTCCGGTGGCGTATTTCATGGTGGAGGCAAAAGTTAGGGTTTTTTTTTTTTCCAGAAAATGATTTTTAGAAATAAAAAGAGAGAGAGAGAGAGAGAGAGAGAGAGAGAGAGAGAAATGGCTTATATATTAGTTCAATCGGAAATTTTTTGAAAATAAATGGGCGGGATTTCGCCGAATTAGTAATTACTGGTGGTAATTAGGTGATCTGGCGATTTGATAAAAATTGAAAAAAAAATTTGCGGGATTTCACCGGTGATTTGACATAATTGATAATGGATCACATTTTTCGAAAACTGACAACTGACAAAACCATCAAAAAACCCCAAATCAGTTTTAAGCTGATTACAAGTGATGATCAGTTGTATGCTGATGTCATATAATGTCACGGCCACACAAATGAAGGTATCTATGAGGCTAAATAGAAGGACTCTTTTCAAAATATACTCTATAGTGCTTATTATGCCATTTCAGCATAATATAAGAGCCTTCATGCAATTGCAAATTCCCTTAAGAAAAATCTTGTATTATGACTGAGTAGTGGGTCCCACACTCCACACACAGACACACTCATTCAGTATTTTGTTTGCAATTTCCAATCATGCAGGGTTTTGTTTGCACTTTCTAAGGACCTTTTTGCAAATTCCCTAAAGAAAATCTCTAACAAAATTCCCTTAATAAATCACTAACAGTCACTGACTAGTGGGTCCCACACTCCACTCCCACTCATTCATTCATTCCTTCCTTTATTCACTCTCTCCTCCCAAACCCCATTCATTCACTCTTCTCCTTCTTCTCCATCTCTCTCCTCTCTAATGGAGGCTCTGTCGTGCTCATTCCTCGCTGAACCATGCCCGAACCGTCTCAACGTACCCAAACTTCCGAATTTTTCGTATTTGTTGTTCAAAAACGGGGAGAAATCGAGCGTCCTGACCATTTCTCTGTGCGAAAAGAGGGGGTTTAGATGCAAAGGATCGAGTTTTATTAAAGCGGTTACAAATGGGGCCTCCAGTGGAGGCGAAGATGGGGTTAATAAGGATGTTGGGGTGACTTTGATTGAGGTATCGTCGTTCTGAAACTCGATTTGAGTTAATTGTTTGTTTAAATGGGTTTGAATTGAAGTGGTTTTTTCACGTATGAATTGCCGTTTTTTTTGTGAAATTTCGTACCTTTTTACTTCAAATTGACTCAATTTATATTTAATCCCTCTTATTTTCTCATACTTTCACTTCATTACTTCAAATTCGCCCAATTTTTTTAACTATTTTCCGCCAATAATTACCGAACCTGATAAAATTATCCATGAATACCCAATTTATTTCCTCATTATTTGATAAAATTATCCATGAATACCCAATTTATTTCCTCATTATTTGTTCATAACAGAAATTACAAACGCTAAATGACTATATCTTTTCATCTCTTGAGGAATCATCTGTAAAGACCAACCATGAAGTGGCAAGCGGGTCGAGCGGGTCACGAGCCGGCTTGTTCAGAACTCCGATTTCTGGTGGTGTACAGAGCGCCACGTCAGCACATGATTTGCCGCCTCCTGCTTTAGCTGTACGGAATTTGATGGAACAGGTAATAATTTCGTTTATGCCCTTGTTAAGGGAGAATTTCATATTTGCCATTACAAAAACTCAAAATGTCATATTTGCCATTACAAAAATTAAAATATCATATTTGCCATTACAAAAACCTTAAAATATCATATTTGCCATTACAAAAACTTAAAATATCATATTTGCCATTATAAAAACTTATAATATCATATTTTCCATTAAGAAACACAAAAATTATCAAATTTATCCTTTCAAACTTCAAGAATATCAAATATATCCAAAATTGTTAACTTTCCATTAAGTTTTGTTTAATATGACTAAAATGTTCTCTCATTTCTCTTTCACTAGCAAATAATCATATTATCTCTTCAACCTAAATCTCCTTTCCGTCTTTTCACGATCTTTCTCTCATAATATTAGTTTATTTATAATGATAAGATATTTCTCTTGTTCAAGTTTTCTCTTCAGAAATAATTTTTTCAAAAATCAATTGGAATAATAATAGATTGATTCTTCTTTTAAATATATTTTTCTCTCATATTAAATAATGACTTCACACTATAAAAGAAAAAAAAATGGTTGTATATATACTAAATCATGAAGGGAGATATGGGGATAAGCTAGAAATAATCTCATCAAATCAACATTTAATATAAAGATTAATTTATAAAATATGTTTAGGGGTATAATAGTAATTATAAGACCGGACCGTTAGTTTTAACGGAAAAAATAGATGGTTTTAAGTTTTGGATAAATTTGATATATTTTGTATTTTAGAATAGCAAATATGATATTTTAAGATTTTGTAATGGCAAATATGGTATTTCAAGTTTTTTGTAATGGCAAATAAGATATTTTGATTTTCACAATGGCAAATATGATATTTCAAGTTTTTTGTAATGGCAAATAAGATATTTTGATTTTTACAATGGCAAATATGATATTTTAAGTTTTTGTAATGGCATATATGAAATTTCCCCTTTATTATTATTATTATTATTATTATTATTATTATTATTATTTTTTTTTTTTTTTTTTTTTTTTTTTTTTTTTCAAATATGATTCTTATTTGGATTTCCTTCTCTTTAAGTTCTCTTTTTATGAGTAATATATGTCAAGTTTTATGGGTGGCTCAGTTTGTATTGAGATAATTAAAAGTGTATTAGATGAAATTTTTATCTTTTGAAATGTATGCAAGAAATTGACTTTAAGTTCTTAATTGACATTTTTTGATCAGACCGGGATATTCTAACGACGGAGTTCCATATGTATACGTGTCACCATAACTCGCGAAAGTTGGAAAACCTTCCTTGGGGTAAGATTATCCTCATGACCTTCTTTGATCTTCCAATAACAAATTAAGCAATGGAGAGGTTTTATAGGAAGCTCTACTCCATTAATGGACTTAACCAACTTGCGAGTCCATGCACCGGCGGTTATAATCACTTTTTTCGCGAAAAAGACCTCGTTATTTGCGGTAATTACACGAACACCCTTTTCTTCTTTCTTAATGTCGATTACTTCAATGTGATCTTTGAGAACTGTGCCGTTTCGTGTGGCTAGAGATTGAAACATGGCAACCGCTTTTGTGGGATTAATTACACCTACAATTAGAGTTTATTTATTCATCAAATATTAATAAAGTTGAAATAAAACATCATAGAGATTAATTTGTTTTAGTAGTTTTGTGGTTTACCGCCAAGTGGCGTCTCGACAGCCGTCTATCCTTCATCCGGCAAATCGAACGCACCGGAAAACTTCTCTTTCAATTTCTCCTTGCTCAACAACTCATACTCTCTACAATTCTCAACACAAGCATTCAAACTCAAGTCAGATTCCAGCCCAATATCGAGCTGAGTCGTAGGAGTGAGAACCGTATAACCAGACTCTGCCTGAGCTGATAGAAAGAGAGAGGAAGAGAGAGAAACCAAAGGCGGGTAAAAGGGTTCAGGATAGGTTGAGCGGGTCGTGCGAGAGTGACCGTGAGATGAACCTAATGGATGAAGGTGATCGAATCACTCAACCAGAAGGGTTTTTTGTTTGAGTTTTGAGAGGTGGTAAGCAGTGCAACTGCCCATTATTCCCGCTCTGATTACTATCACGTCGAAATAACTGGAGGTCTCCATTTCTCAGTAGACTCTTTACTCCTTTGTGAGTAGCTAGCTAGTAGTAATAGTAATGGGATGAAGAAGAGTCATTTGATGCTTTATATATATAGCTCCAAAAAATTTTTGTTGCCTTACCTTTTTAGTTGTATTGTGCACAGGTAAGCTAGTTAAAGCCTTTTGGTTTAATTTTAGTGTCAGTTTGCGTGTCATGTGTGGTTGTGTGATGTTTGGAGGTGCTTCTAGCTATGTGGGCCTTTGGAAGATCATGCATGTGAAGACATGAGTTTTGGGGGCTTGTGTGCAATATTGTAATCTATTATATGCACTTCAGGTTCATTACTTTCACAAAATATTTATATAGTTTTTGAGTGATAATGATATATAGTATGTACAACTTGTATTAAATTTTTATGAACGTTAGTCAACAATATATTATATATACTCAAGTTGTTATCCCCAGTTTGAATGACAACTAATTTATAGTTTTTCAGTGATATAAATGTTGTTAGTATAACTTCACTTTAATATTTTGAACCATTAATTTAATATATATGTAAGTTAATTAGTACAGTTGACTGATCTAATGTCATATCATTGACTATATTTAACTATGTGGTAGTTGGTAGTTAGATGCTTGACGTCCAAGTTCTTTCTTTTGATAGATTTGAGTTGCAAGCTTTTCTGAAGGGGATTAAATTGTCTGATTTTCTTTTGTTGTCTTTTCTTTTCTACATTATAAATAGGATTTATTATGTTTTATATGCAAAAAATAAGGTTTATTTGTTAGTTAATCACAGCCTCACATTGAAGCATGTGATCTAATGATTTGTTCAACATTCCGTTCATTGGCTAACAAAGGAATCCTGTGTTAATTAATTTACAGTTTACACCAACTTGGTACTAATAAAATTTGAATTAATTAAAAAAAGGGAAAAAATGCATTCTTGCTAAATTGAATTTTGATACCACAGAGGTGAAGTCTAGTTGTGGAAGTTGATGCATTCATGCAGTAAGTTTGTAATTTATTTAAGCAAAAATAAAATGTTTTTAAAAAAAAAACTATATTATATCAAAGTTATACAAAAAAAAATATATATTTCGAAAGTTAAAACCTCACACTTACCATTGTTGAATTAGCATATTCATTTGTACCTTCATCATATTTATTAATCAGCTTTTGGGAGCAGTGGAAACGTTATAACCTCACACCAATTATCATCTCCATTCTTCTCCATTAATTATTTATTTCATTTTTTTTTTTGAAGGTTGGTTGGCAAAAAGAATACCAACAATTTCATTGAAACAAACAAAAAAAATTACAAATCTTAAAAAGAAATCGCTTACAAGCGCACATAGGCGCACACAAACGCACACAAGCTAAATGAAACTTGTGTGCGCACAAACCCTAAACCCTAGACACAATCTAAAAGCCTACCAACAAGTCCGACAAAACATTCCTCAAGGACTCCATAACAAGATAAGCTCTTCTATAGGAAGGAAAGTGACAGCCTCATGCCATCATAAAGATTCACAAAAGGGATGCGTGACAGAGAAGCAACCGTTGACGCCCTCCGTTACAAATCCTGAGGCCAAAGAGGTGCATGACGCAAACCAGATGCAACCGCCATATTCGACAGAGAAGAAGCCAAATAAAGGAAGCCGCAACGTTAAGAAGCTCAACATATCTTGGCTAATCGTCCGATCTAGACAACCGAGAATGAGCTCGCCTTGTCGGAGAGAGGCAACCAGGAAGGCGGGCAATAGCAAGTGAAATGCTAGGGTATGGTAAAGTGTATTGCTGCCATTCGCTTTGGCCTTCCTATGACCAAAACAACCACTCACAGCGGGTCCCACGGCCACATCACACACTCATACGTGTCACCACAGCCACATCACATACTCACACGTGTCACCACAGCCACACTCAAGTTTTTACTGCATCAGGTGATGATTCCACCGACCCGAAAACCGACGAGCAAATCACGGGAAAGCCAATAAGGAAAAAAGATCAAATAAGAGGTGAAAAAGCTCAGATTCATAAATCAACAGCTTTTGAAGGGATTGCAAGTCCAAGCTCAGCTTGAAGCTGAGTTGGTGGATCAAAAACCGAATCTGAAATTGGGGCTTTTTCATTTCAGAAACAAAGTGGGTTAACTGGACGTGTCCAGTGCGATGATATGGCATTTTCTAGTTGGGAGGAGAGCTGTGGGAGAGTGGGAGAGACCTGAGAGAGCAAAAAACGCCGTACAAGGCCGATCTAGGGTAAAAATCGTCCTATTTTTGTTTCTCTCCGTACAACGCAGGGGAGAGAGGGAACGGCGGGCATGAGAAATCGAACGACAATCACCCTTTTTCAGATCTACGGCGAAAGCGCTGGCGAGAGCGGCTAAAGATCGGTGAGTTTTGGTGGTGGCGTCGCTAGGGTTTTGCCGATTATTCATTTTTATTTCATTTTACTTTTAGAAACTGAATTAATACTAACAAACATGAGAATTTATTATTAATTTTAAAAACAAAAAAATAGTTTGAAAACAAAAACCAAAAAGAGAAAAAATGTTTTTGCCTTTCTAAAAAACAAAAAACGGCAAATGTAAATGATGTGAAACAGATTCTTTTTTTTTTCATTTTCCAAAAATCCTCAACTTTTAAAATACTGAAATATGACTTTCAAGTTTTATTTAAAAAAAAAAAGCCAAATTTCATACGTACTCCTGTATACCCCTACAAAAGTAAAATATCACCAATACTCGTACAAAATCACTTAAATATTATGAATACATATTTAATTGACAGTTGTGACCATCCTAATTATTAGCCGTTGAAATTATTTTTCCAAAAAATATTAAATTAAATTACAGTAATAAAATGTAACTTTGGAATATTAACTATTCAACGTTGTATATCATAACCAAAATATAATTAATCACTTAGTTAATTGTAATATGACAATGCTTTTGATATGACTTAATTACCATGAAACACGCAGAAATCAATCCTTTTTTAAACCTACATAGTTCCAACTCTAGTTTCAATCCAACTCCAATTACAATTCCTAATACGACCAAAAACAAAGAAAAATAACAAATCACGTGAAATTATTGAAGAACAAAACACAAAACACAACAAAAATACCAAATTGATAAATCTAGCTATCATGTGAGGAAACTTGTGCATCATACACCTTCACATTACCATTTGGATTATCTCTAAACCTTTCTATGCTAAACATCCCCAAATCAACTCCTTCTGGCACGATCGCCTCACCTGTAACTGCCATCTCAGCCAGTATTTTCCCCACAACTGGCCCCATTTTAAACCCGTGTCCTGAAAATCCTCCAGCTAGCACAACATCCTTTCCAAATTTGCCTCCTAAAAAGTCTATAATAAAATCTCCATCAGGAGTCATAGAATACATACACGCCTGTGTCATTACCGGCCCATCAACAGTCTCAATATACTCTGACATGACCTGATCGATCCATCGAGCAACCGGTCCAACCAAGTTATTATTATTGATATTGTCTTCTATTTCATATCCTAATTTAAAGCCCAATTTCCAATTTCTACGGTCAGGATCGCACGAGCAGCCTCCATGCAGAGCGATTTTGATCAGACCAGGATACTCCAAAGACGGAGTTCCGTATATATTCGTGTCACCATAACTCGCGAAAGTCGGAAAGCCTTCCTTAGGGGTAAGTTTACCCTCATGACCCTCTTTGATCTTCCAATAACAAATTAAGCAATGGAGAGGTTGTATAGGGAGTTCTACTCCGTTAATTGACTTAACCAACTTGGGAGTCCACGCACCAGCGGTTATTATCACTTTTTTTGCGAAAAAGGCCTCGTTATTAGCAGTAATTACACGGACACCCTTTTCTTCTTTCTTGATGTCGGTTACTTCAATGTGGTCTTTGAGAACTGTGCCGTTCAGGGCGGCTAGAGATTGAAACATGGCAACCGCTTTTGTAGGATTAATTACACCTACAATGAGATTTTAATTTAGTAATCGATCATCGAATACAAAAATCATAGAGATTTCTATTAGTAGTTTCATTTTCACTTACCGCCAAGTGGCGTCTCGACAGCCGTCCATCCAACATTCGGCAGGTTGAATGCACCGGAAAACTTCTCCTTCAGCTTCTCCTTGCTCAACAACTCATACTCTCTACAATTCTCAACACACGCCTTCAAACTCAAATCGGATTCCAGCCCAATATCGAGCTGAGTCGTAGGAGTGAGAACCGTGTAGCCCGACTCGGTCTGAGCTGAGAGAAAGAGAGAGTAAGAGAGAGAAACCAAAGGTGGGTAAAAGGGTTCAGGATAGGTTGAGCGGGTCGTGCGAGAGTGACCGTGGGATGAACCCAACGAATGAAGGAAATCGAATCGCTCGAGCAGAAGGGCTTTTTGTTTGAGTTTTGAGAGGTGGTAAGCGGTGCAACTGCCCATAATTCCCGCTCCGATTACTATCGCGTCGAAAGAACTGGAGGTCTCCATTTCTCTTTAATTGCAGACTCTTTTACTCTTTGGTGAGTAGCTAGCTAGTCGTAATAGTAATGGGATGAAGAGGAGTCATTTGATGCATTATATATATAGCTCCAAAAAAAAAAAATTGTCTGTTTACCTTTTTAGTTGTGTTTTGTACAGTAGCTAGTTAAAGCTCTTTGGTTTCATTTTTAGTCAGTTTACGTGTCATGTCTGGTTGTGTGTTATTTGGAGGTGCTTCTAGCCATTTTTGGAACTATTATCTCTTGATTTCTCATTTTGATTCTGTAGTATCTTTTCCATCGGCCTTATTAATGGACTTGTGTGTAGGGGTGGCAATGGGTCGGTTTTTATCCGAACCGATCCGACCCGAATCCGAGAAAATATCCATATCCGTTAAAAAATAACCGGATCCGTTCGGATCCGGATCAGACCCGTATCCATTTTTTCGGATCCGGATTCGGATATAGGGTTTAAAATTACAGTCGGATCCGGATAATATCCGGATCCGAATATTTGTTAAAAACGGATATCCGTTTTATAAAATCCATTTAGTCCATCTGATTCACCCCTTTTAACATGGACCCGTATTTCTCATCGGACTCGTTTATTAAAAGATCTAGGAGAAAAAACATGATTAAAACAAGCATAACATTTTTTATAGGTTGATCTTTTTTAATTTAATTTGATCTGCATTCCCCCTTCCCCTTCCTCTTCCCCTTCCCCAAGCTTACTCCAAAAAACTTCTGAAACATTCAAACAAAACCCACAAAATTCTCTCTCTCTCTCTCTCTCTCTCTCTCTCTGAACCCTCACCGTCCTGTCACCGGTCGCCGGTCATCGTTGCTGCTCTCTCTCTCTCTCTCTCTCTCTTACTCATATCGCCTTTCGGTCCAGCGACTCCAGCCTTGGTCCCAGCCGTCATAAACTAGTGCTTTAGAGGTTCGTACCTAGCCTCCATCCTACAAAGTATTTGAAGTCATTAAATTTTCTGAAAATTCAAAAAGAAAATGAAAATTTAAAATATGAAGGATGAGTATGAAAAGTTGCAAAAAAAAACTTCCTTCTAGAATTGTAATAGTTTGAATTAAAAATTAACTCATTCAATGAAAAGAAATTGGAATTTAAACAAATGGCATTCGGGAGATATTTTGTATGTTATTAAGGAGTAGAAATTCGAATTCTCGATATTTGTACTTATTAATGATATTCGGGAGATATTTTAGGTAGTAGTAGTATGTTGTATGAATTCTCGATATTTTGTATGCATTAATGATATTCAAAGAATGTATTTGGGAGTAGAAATATATTGTATGAATTTCTCATATTTGTATGTATTAATGATATTCGGGAGTTATTTGACAAACATTTATATTTCTTATAAATAACATATTTTTGTGATCCTCGTAAGTTACATAATTTTTAAATACTGAATATCCGTTTAACTATCCGAAAAGAATCCGAATTCGTATCCATATCCGATAATATCTGAACCGTATCCATATCCGTTTAATATCAGAACCGTATCCGTTTAATATCCGAACCGTATTCGGATCCGGATGGAACCGTATCCGGATCCAGATCCGAAAAAAAATATGGATATGGATATGGTTTGAGCACATTCCGAACCGGATCCGTGACGTCAAACATCAAACTACCAACTACCACATAGTTAAATAAGTCAATGATTAGAGCCGGTCCTGTGCTACGTGGATAGTTGCAAGATTTCTATAAGAGGGTTAAATTGTCTTGATTTTGCTTCTCTTTTCTACATTAAAAATAGGATTTACTAAGTTTTTTATGCAAAAATTAGGTTTATTAGTTAGACAACAATCACAGCTTGCAGACATTGAAGCATGTCATCTAATGATTTATTTTCAACATTCCTTTCATTGGCTACACAGGAATCCCATGTTAATTAATTTTCAGTTTGCACCAACTTGATAATAAAAATTTTGAACTAATTAAAGAAAGGGAAAAAATGCATTCTTGCAAAATTGAATTTTGATACCACAGAGGTGAAGTATAATTGTGGAAGTAGATGTAGATGCAGTCATGTAGTAAGTTTGTAATTTAATCAAGTAAAAATAAAAGGTTTTTTTGAACTATATTATATCAAATTTATAAAAAATGATATATTTTGAAACGTTAAAATCTCACACTTAACATGATAATTTATTATTAATTAAAAAAATAATTAGTTTAAAAAAAATAAGCGAAAATTGTTATTCGTTTCTAGAAAACAAAAAACAGAAAGATGTCAAACAAGCCGCTATTTTTTCATTTTCCAAAACCTCCATGACTTTTAAAATACTGAAAAATTATTTGAATTTAACTTTTGTTTGAAAATCCCACTAAACAATAGTAATATAGTTTTTCTCAAAAAAAAAAATAGTAATATATTACCTGCATAAGGAGGAGTTTTTAAACTAAAAACTTAACATTAGAGGCATTTTGAATATTTCAAATGTTAGTACTTATTGTAAAATGAAAAGTCTAAAGTAGGAGTGTCTTTTAGGGACTTGATATATCACGACGGGGTTTCCGTTGTGATGTCACGACGACAATATATATAGTTAATAAACAATGTATAAATTTAAAAAAATAGCAAATATAATTGATTTTTTATAAACAGTTTATGCGTAAATAGTAAAAACAGTATATAAAAAACAAATAATATATTAAAAAAAGGTAAAATAATATATACAAATTCCAAAAGTAAATAATGGATAAAAAAATAAAAGTATACCTAAAATCGTGAAAACAGTATATAGAAAAATAATATATTGAAAAACAGAAAAATAATATATACAAATTCCGTCGTGATTTAAATTTCCATTTCTTCTTTTAATATCCAACTAGTAAAGCCCAATGATGAGTTATGTCCTAACTCACCAATCATTCATACAAGAGTAAAACCCAATGGACTCAAATACATATTTTAAATCCTTGTTAGCCCACTTTTCAAGCCCAATAATCATATTAAATCCTATATTTCATATAGAAATATAATCATACATATAACCCGAGATTTTAAATTCTCATTATATAGAAATCCGGATTTCAAATCTCAATTTAACACACAAATCCTGGAACTCAAATCTCAGTTATATAACAACCTGGATTTCAAATCCTGACTTTTGGTTCCACCCTCATTGAAAATTTACACAAAGTCCCTGTATTATACCTAAATTTTAAAAACAACTCCTCACTATTGAAAACTAGTGCGATCCTCACTCCGCTTCGGAATGCACTTAATACAGTTTATTTAAATATTATATTTTATATTTTTATTTTGTAGGAGCAAATAAATATAATTAAGAATAATTCTCTATATTATTATAGATTATTAAAATATAAAAAATGAAAAACTTAAAAAAATAAATAAAGACAAAAATGAAAGTGTTCATAATTTGAAGCTCAACAAAATGGAAATTGCATGTAAGAAATCTCTAATTATAATACAAACTATTGTGATAATCATATAATGATATTATGATAATAGTGATTTTACTAAAAATCATATTGTGACGTTATTATCAAAATCATTGTTCTTTTATGGTAAATTCATTCACTTTTATTTGTAGATACACCATTAAGGTGATGCAATGATCAAAATGCCATTTTACATTTAGTCACACAAAATAAAAAAGAATTACCATAACTAAAATTTATATCTTTCTCAACATTTATTTATTATCTAATCCTATATAAAGAAACTAAAGCCCTATATATAGGTCATTACAGAAATGACGACCGTTGTATTCATGATTGTGTACAAATTTTATTTACTATTTCTCATGATTCATATATATATATTTGTATATAATTTGATCAAAGTTTTTCTTTTATCTTTTGATACGTCATAAAATAATTTCCAGTCAAACTCATTCAGGGTTTTGTTTGCAATTTCCAGTCACGCAAGGTGTTGTCTGCACTTTTTTCAGCATAATATAAGAAAATCCCCTTGATAAAATCTCTAACAGTCACTAACGGGTCCCACACTCCCCTCACACTCATTCAGATATACACTCCCATTCATTCATTCCTTCATTCATTCACTCTCTCCTCCAAAACCCCATTCATTCTCTTTCTCCTTCTTCTTCCCTATAATGGAGGCTCTATCTTCCTCTTTCCTCACCGAACCATGCCCGAACCGTCTCAACGTACCCAAACTTCCGAGTTTTTCGTATTTGTTGTTAAAAAACGGGGAGAAATCGAGCGTTTTGACCATCTCTCTGTGCGAAAAGAGGGGGTTTAGATGCAGAGGATCAAGTTGTATGAAGGCGGTTCCAAATGGAGGAGGCGAAGATGGGGTTTCAAAGGATGTGGGGGTTCCTTTGATTGAGATATCGTTGTTCTGAACTTGATTTTGTCCACTGATAAATAGAGTCAACATGTGGTTTTGTCCACTGATATGTACTGATAATCAGAAAAAAGTGGTATTGCTAATATTTAAGTGATTTTTGAGTTTTTCAATGCATTTTTTTATAATAAAAATGTATCATGATCACCTGATATTTTTCTATCAAAAGTCGTGTCCTCAACTAATGCAAAGAATTAATTTAATTTTTTTAGATAAATATACAATTTTGCATTATTTAATTTCAGATATTATAGATTATTGGTGGTAATCATCACAATCACAGAAATTTAATAGAAAATAACAATAAATAGTAATAATTATTATTTATTATTTTAATTAATAACACCAATAAAATACCAACTATGCACAAAATAAAACAAATCATAATTTATTATTTGTTTGATAAAAAATTCAAACACTTTACATTCAAAATAATTAAGAAACAAACAAAAATAAAATTAATATAATTTACATTCATTTTCCACAAATACATTAGTCATGAAAATAAAATTCTTATACAACCAATATTACATGAGCTAATTTATACAAACATTCAAATCTTCTCCTTATATTAATTCCTAAAAATCAAATAATTTATATAAATATCAAATAAATATTAGAAACATCATTTTTATAAATAAATTTCAATATATATTAGTAAAAAAAGAACCTTGAGAAAAAAAGAAGAAAATTAGAAAAAAAAATAATAAAATTGAAAAATATATAAAATATTTAAAACTGAAAAATATAAAAAATAATAACAACACTAGAAATAGGAAAAAAAGTTATTGGATATTATGTTGCAGTTACTACTTGTAATTGGTGATAGCGGAAATAAAAAAGAAGAAAAAAAAATAAATAATGCAAGAAAAGAAGAAAATAAAATAACAACTAGAAATATATTAGAAAAAACATAAAAATATCAATAAAAGACAAAAAAAAAATAAAGAACAGAATAAAATAAAATATAGAAAAACGTTGTTGGAGCTGCTTCAATTACTACGTAAATTGGTGATAGCATACATAAAAAAGAAGAAAAATAAAATAAATAATGCAAGAAATGAAGAAGCTAAAGCATAAAAAAGAAAATAAAATAACAACTAGAAATATATAGGAAAAAAATCTTCTCCTTATACTAATTCATGAAAATCATATAATTTATATTAAAATCAAATAATTAGTGAAAAATCTTTTTATTAACAAAATTGACTGGATTTAGTTCAATTACTGATGGATTTTGAGCACTTACTACTGGTAATTGATCTAAGAAGGAAATAATTATAAAAAGTAAATAATAGAAATCAAAGTAAAAATTAAAAAATACAGTTAAAATAAATAGAAAAATAATAAGGACAAAATTATTCCCCATGAAAGAGCTCATCACTAAATCAGAAAAAAAAACATGGAAAAAAAGAAAAATAAAATGAAGAGAGTCATTCATTCCAAAGACTTCTAAAATCACAAAAGTACTCTCAAAATGATATATAGTCGTAAAAAATAGTCATAAAAAATCGCCACATATACAATCCCTGTTGGCGTAGGTGTTGTTGCTGAGCGGTAAATGGGAAGCAATGTCAGGATATAACGAATGAAGAAAGAGGTGGCTGCTTGGTTGGAATTGGATAAATCTATTGTGGAGAAGCATCTATAAAGAGAATGGATTGTCTCCCTCCTGACGGAGGTGCTCGGGTCATCAATCTTCCATAACCAACGTAATAGTAAGGCAACGTTTTGAGTTTTGATGTTGATAATACCCAACCTCCATTTGTTTTGGGAAGACAATATTTTTTCCATTGTACTAGACGTATTTTTTGTCACCCGTACAATTTTTGTACTAGACAAAATTGCCACCCGTACATTTTTTTTCACCTTAATGCTAAATCTAATAAATCAGACCATATTAGGAGAAAACTCAAAAAATGAGATATAGACGCAGCCAATTACCAGTAGGAAGTATTCGTGATGGTCAGCCATTGGAAGGTCACCGGCGAGTCATCAATCAACACTCTCTTTCTCTCCGGTGGCGAAGGCAAAAGCTAGGGTTTTTTTTCCAGAAAATAATTTTTAGAAATAAAAAGAGAGAGAGAAATGGCTTATATATGGTAGTTCAATCTGAAAATTTTTGAAAATAAATGGGCGGGATTTCGCCTAATTAGTAATTAATGGTGGTAATTGGGTGATCTAGTGATTTGAAAAAAATTGAAAAAAAATTTGCGAGATTTCACTGATGATTTGACATAATTGATAATGGAGCACATTTTTCGAAAACTGACAACTGACAAAATCATCAAAAAACCCCAAACCAGTTTTAAGCTGATTACAAGTGGTGATCGGTTGTATGTAAATATCATATAACGTCACGGCCACACAAAAGAAAGCATCTATGAGGCTAAATAGAATGACTTTTTCCAAAATATACTCTATAGTGCTTTTATGCTATTTCAGCATAATATAAGAGCCTTCATGCAATTGCAAATTCCCTTGAGAAAAATCTTGTATTATGACTTACTAGTGGGTCCCACACTCCCACTCACAAATGCACGCTCATTCAGTGTTTTGTTTGCCATTTCCATTCATGCAGGATTTTGTTTGCACTTTTTTCCGCATAATCTAAGGACCTTTCTGCAAATTCCCTAAAGAAAATCTCTTAACAGTGAAGCTCATTCAGGACTTTGTTCGCAATTTCAAGTCACGCAGGGTGTTGTCTGCACTTTTTTCAGCATAACATAAGCAAAATTCCCTTAATAAAATCACTAACAGTCACTGACTAGTGGGTCCCCCACTCCACTCACTCATTCAGATATACTCACATTCATTCTCTCCTCCCAAACCTCAGTCCTTGGCAATAATAAAAATGGAAATTCAGAAAAAATAATTAACATTCACTGACTAATAAGTCCCACATTCCAGTCCTTGGCAATAATAAAAATGAAAATTCAGAAAAAATAATTAACATTCACTGACTAGTGGGTCCCACACTCCAGTCCTCGGCAATAATAAAAATAGAAATTCAGAAAAAATAATTAACATTCACTGACTGGTGGGTCCCACACTCCAGTCCTCGGCTGAATAAAGACTGAAATTCAGTAAAATTTAAGTCACTGACTAGTGGGTCCCTAACTCCACTCACACTCATTCAGATATACTCGCATTCGTTCACACTCCTCCTAAACCCCATTCTTTCACTCTTCTTCTTCTCGCTTCTTCTCTTCTCTCTAATGGAGGCTCTGTCGTGCTCATTCCTCGCCGAACCATGCCCGAACCGTCTCAACTTACCCAAATTTCCGAATTTTTCGTATTTGTTGTTCAAAAACGGGGAGAAATCGAGCGTCCTGACGATTTCTGTGTGCGAAAAGAGGGGGTTTAGATGCAAAGGATCGAGTTTTATTAAAGCGGTTACAAATGGGGCCTCCAGCGGAGGAGAAGATGCGGTTAATAAGGATGTTGGGGTGCCTTTGATTGAGGTATCATCGTTCTGAAATTCGATTTGAGTTAATTGTTTGTTTAAATGGGTTTGAATTGAAGTGGTTTTTTCACGTATGAATTTCCGTTTTTTTTGTGAAATTTCGTACCTTTTTATTTCAAATTGATGCAATTTATATATAATCCCTCTTATTTTGTCATACTTTCACTTCATTAATTCAAATTCCCCCAATTTTTTAACTATTTTCCACCAATAATTACCGAACCTGATAAAATTATCCATTAATACCCCATTTATTTCCTCATTATTTGTTCATAACAGAAATTACAAACGCTAAATGACTATACCTTTTCATCTCTTGAGGAATCATCTGTAAAGACCAATTATGAAGCAGCAAGTGGGTCGAGCGGGTCACGAGCTGGCTTGTTCAGAACTCCGATTTCTGGTGGTGTACAGAGCGCCACATCAGCCCATGATTTGCCGCCTCCTGCTTTAGCTGTACGGAATTTGATGGAACAGGTAATAATTTCATTTATGCCCTTGTTATTATTATCAGGGAGAATTTCATATTTGCCATTACAAAAACTCAAAATATCATATTTTCCATTACAAAAAATAAAATATCATATTTGCCATTACAAAACTTTAAAATATCATATTTGCCATTACAAAAACTTAAAATATCATATTTGCCATTATAAAAACTTATAATATCATATTTTCCATTAAGAAACACAAAAATTATCAAATTTATCCTTTCAAACTTCAAGAATATCAAATATATCCAAAATTGTTAACTTTCCATTAAGTTTTGTTTAATATGACTAAAATGTTCTCTCATTTCTCTTTCACTGACAAATAATCATATTATCTCTTCAACCTAAATCTTCTTTCTGTCTTTTCACGATCTTTCTCTCATAACATTAGTTTATTTATAATGATAACATATTCCTCTTGTTCAATTTTTCTCTTCAGAAATAATTTTTTTCAAAAATCAATTGAAATACTAATAGATTGATTCTTCTTTTAAATATATTTTTCTCTCATATTAAATAATGACTTCACACTAAAAAAGAAAAAAATGGTTGTTATATACTAAATCATGATGGGAGATATGGAGATAAACTAGAAATAATCTCATCAAATCAACATTTAATATAAAAATTAATTTATAAAATAAGTTTAGGGGTATAATGGTAATTATAGGACCGGACTGTTAGTTTTAATGGAAAAAATAGATGGTTTTAAGTTTTGGATAAATTTGATAGATTTTGTATTTTAGAATGGCAAATATGATATTTTAAGATTTTGTAATGGCGAATATGGTATTTCAAGTTTTTTGTAATGGCAAATAAGATATTTTGATTTTCACAATGGCAAATATGATATTTCAAGTTTTTTGTATTGAGATACTTAAAAGTGTATTAGATGAAATTTTCATCTTTTGAAATGTATGCAAGATATTGACTTTTAAGTTCTGAATTGACATTTCTTTTTGAAGGAAAATGTTGCCAGAGTGGCAACTTTTCATTTCATTAAACTCTCAGCCAAGTAATGACATTTTTTACTTGTTAACTTCTTTTCCAATTTATTTTTTTATTTTATTTTTTACATAAAACCCTTTTTCGTTTGGTTTCTTTTATGAGCGTGATGTGCAAAAAATTAGGGTAAATTGCGTTCAAATTATATTAGATGTTTGGTTTAGGCTAAATTGGGGTCTCAATTGTATTTAGATACTTAAATCAAAAGTGTATTATATCCTATTTCAATCTTTCGAAGGACATGTTAATTACTGTTTTTCACATAACATGTTATTTTTCTAATCATTTTTATTATTTTATTTTATATTAGGCTAGATTTGCGCATTTATGCACTGTGATGTCAAAAATGCACCACAGGAGAGCCGGCTACCCGTTTGGGTCACTTGTCGATTTTGCCCCTGATTCAATGGGCCGTAAGTTTTTTATTATTTATTTATTTATTTTGCTAATTTTACATTTAAACCCTAGAAAAAGTATGCCCTTCCGAAAACTGAACATATCATTTGCACCCTTCCAAAACTGTAGATCTCAAGTTTACTTACTCTTCGAAATGTTAAATGTATCGTATTTAGCCATAAAAAATATCAAATTTGTGCAAGGAAATAGTTAGCGCTGAAATCTGATTTTAAATTGAACTAGTAGCTTGAGCAAACTTGATATATTCGATATTTTAGATGGGTAAATATAATATATTTAATATTTTGAAGGATAAATATGATATTTGCAGTTTTGAAAAGTTAAATATGATAATTTTCAGTTTTGTGAAGGATATATATGAAATTCCCCCTTTTTTCTGTGTATTTGCATTTGTACACCTTGTTATTCTGTCTGTGTGGTGATATTATTTTTATATCTTATTTTAATCTGATATATATTTTATAATATTTTTTTGCTAGATCCAATATTTTCACTTTCGCCCTTAGCAATACACACGAGAAATTTACTAGCAGACCCAAGATGCACACTTGTCGTACAGGTAATAAATTAAACTATTCCTTTTCATTTATTTACAAAAAGGTCCCTGTAAAATTTCAATATTTGATTTATATTTACGATTAGATCCCTGGATGGAGCGCGCTGTCAAATGCGCGCGTCACGATATTCGGCGATATTGTGCCTCTTCCAGCTGAACAACAGGTAATTATGATTATTTAAAAATATATTTTTTATTTTGTTAAATAATTATTTTCATTATTTTTTTGTATTTTGTATGCATTTCCTGATAATGCTTTATGGCAATCGAAAATAAATATATGAAGTTATTTTCATGCTTTTTTTGTCAATCACGTAGATCAAATATGTATTGACGCAACACATCTTGATTGTTTTTCTTTTAATTAAAAATATATTTACAATGAATGAATCATTTTTTTTAATTCTTTCATTAACTTTGGATATTTTGTATGCATTTCCTAGTAATATTTTTTTTTTTTTGAGTAAAAATATGGCGGGTTCTCATTAGTTTAAGAAATCGAAATACATAAGTGGATTACAATTTTACCCCAAAATGGGACAAATCAAAATCAGGTAAAATTAATAAAATAAAAAAGAAAAAGGTACAATATGCAAAGTACAACCTGATTTTCAATTCACTCCTCATTAGATACATTTTTGTACCAAACATCATTTTGAAATTAAAATTGAGTACTTATTGTTTCACCCTTTCTTTTTTGCATTTCCTGGTAATATTTTATATCAAAATTTCTTACCTACCTCTCAAAAATAATGTATGAACTTATCTTCATGTTTTTTCATCAATCAAGTAGAAGGAAATTGTATTCATGCAATGTATCTTGATTATTTTTATTTTTATTTCTTTTGATTATTTTTCTTTTTTTTCTTCATTTATTTATTATTATTTATTTTTGTAAAATAGGATTGGGCGCGTCAACAATACATAGCGAAGCATCAGCAGTGGGCTTCACAACAATGGGGCAATTTTTATTATTACCGCATGCAAAATATTAGGTAATTATTTTTATTATTTTCATTATTATTAAATTTATAAAAGGTCGGTTTTGTAACTTCCAGAATTATCAATAACATATTATTTTTTTCTTTTCAACTATCCTTAAAACATTGAACTAAAATAATCCATCACTTTATTCTTTTACCCAAACCAAATCTTAAATGCAATGTTAGGTATTTATTTTTATTTTCATAAATATTAAATTTACGAGGGTCGCTTTTGTAAATTCCGATATTAATATATCAAGCATGTTAGCAGTGAATTTCAAAATAATTAGATTTCCACGTCTTTTTTATATTTTCAAATCTAAACTATCAATATAATATTTCGTGCCTTTCTTGAGAGTATTTATGCAAAATCGGTATTGTCTTTCTTTTTTTTGCCCAAATTCCAAGTATAAATTATCTATGTACTGTTTCTTATATATGGATATACCATTTTGTTCTTTGTATATAGCAAGGTATATAATATATACAAAGTGGTCTACTTCATATAGAATGTTTTTTCTTCTCACTTGTTTGATGAGATGTGGGAAATAGATTCTCCATTTTCACCATTTTATCGACAAAAATTGGTAAAAAAAAAAATAATAATAAAAGATAAAAAATAATAAAAATTAAACCATAATTGGCACAATCTTAAATATTTTCACTTAACTATCCTGAAAACATTTTTTTGCAAAGCATACCCGTATGCATATTATTCATAAAATAGTTTCACTCATTAAATTTATATCTTGATTTTTTTCATTTTATACTTGTATAACTGCATACATCAGAATTAGTAAAAGTTATATAATTTGATAAGTCAATACATCATTACCAGGATAATTATGGTACTGAAGTCTAGTAGGCCCAAAAATTTTCAATGACCAAGCAAAAATATTTAATGAACAAAAAATATTTAATGACCAACCAAAAGTATTTAATGACCAACAAAAAATTTAATAGACCTTGCTTCCTTCAGTCTAGTCTAGAGAGAGAGAGAGAGAGAGGCTTGGGAAAAGGGGAAGACAAAGTCAAACGAAAATAGAAAATTAATTCAATAATCTAATAGGATATTTGTTTTAATTTGATCTGTGCGTTTGTACTTTGTTTAATAAAAATAGGTCTCAGTAAATGGGATGGTTTGTTTCAATAAATGGGTCCGTATAACTTTAATGTATTTATATGATTAGATGTGTATTAAGAACGGGACACTTGTCTGATTGATCCAGATTTTTTGTTCGGATTTTAAGTCTTATAATTTATAATTATAATTATAATTATTTTTTATCAAAAAATGCAGCGATATATATTTCATAGGCGGATTTGGAACGGTAGCTTGGGTTGATGTGAAAGAATATGAAGCCATTCAACCCGATAAAATTGCTGCAATTGGTGGCGAACAAAATCTCAAAGTAATATTTAAATTAAAATAATATTATTATTAAATTAAATTAGTTTCTCCAAAATTTTAGTTTGTGTTTCAAAAAGGGTCTATTTGAAATTTCTAACCAGTGGTTTCTCCAAAAATTTTAGTTTGTGTTTAAAAAGGGTCTATTTGAAATTTCTAACAAGTAAATTTTGTTCATCCCCATTTGAAATCGCCGCAATTGGTGGTTAACAAAATCTCAAAGTAATATTTAATTAAAAATAATATTATTATTAAATTAAATTAGTTTCTTCAAAAATTTAGTTTGTGTTTCAAAAAGGGTCTATTTGAAATTTCTAACCAGTAAATTTCATTCATCCCCATTTAAAATCGCCACAATTGGTGGCGAAAATCTCAAAGTAATATTTAAATTAAAATAATAATATTATTAAATTAAGTTAGTTTCTCCAAAAAATTTAGTTTGTGTTTCAAAAAGGGTCTATTTGAAATGTTCAACTAGTAAATTTCATTTATCCCCATTTAAAATCGCCGCCATAAATCTCAGAGGTTCATTTCTTTCTTACAAAACTAATTAAAATATTATTATTATTAAATTAGTTTTCACAGAATAAATTATTAAATTTCTCCTTTCAAATAATTTCATTTTATTAAACTTGATAGGGGGGATTTCATATTTACCTTTCAAAAACATAAAATATCATATTTACTCTTCTAAAAGTAAAAATTTCATATTGGCCCTTTCAGAAATTTCAAAATGTCATATTTATCAAAAATGTCCAAATGGTTAAGTTAGTGTAAGTTGGTCAATTTGCTCATGGTTTGATATGATGTTTTAGATTTTTAAAAGGAAAATTTGATATTTTGGATTTTTGGAAGGGTAAATATATTTTTTTAGTCTGGTTTTAACTGCGCAGGTGTACTATGTTTTTATTTTATGAAATTATTTTATTCCGTTTTATTATTTAATGATTCCTACTTTACTATAGGAATTAAATGCTATGTTTTCAAAACCTCTCAAGGAGCTTTTATCAGCTGAAGTTGAAATAGATGATGCGGGTAAAATAATTTTATTATTATTTTTTCTACATAATTGAAATATATATTCATTTTTTATATTTTAATTTTTTATTTCTTTATTGTTGAATGTAGCTCTTATATCAGTTGATAGTAAAGGTACAGATATACGAGTCAGACAAGGCGCTCAGGTATTATTATTTTATTATTTTGATTTTGATTTTTCAGTTGAAAACTTAATTTTATTATGAGAGAAATTGTTTATTTCAATATTTGTTTTACAGTTTAATATACAGAGGCTTTCATTCGAGGTGGATAATGGAGTAGAAACCCTAGAAGAAGCAAAAAGGGCGCTTCAAAAAATAATTAAGAAAGGACCCAAATCAAAATCTCAAAAATAAATGGACTTGGCTGTGAAATTTTGTTTTTTTTATTATTCTAGTAATAATAATAATTTGTAGGTTTGAAGATTAAGATTTGATTTGTACGTGTGGTTAGTGTAATAAAATAAAATATTCCGACTCAAGTTAGATGTGTTTTTTATGTTTTTGCTTTTTTCTTATTATTTTATTTATTTATTTTGATCTATCATTTTTTTTATCTTGCTTTACTTAACAAAAAAAGATTAATTTCGGGTTATTCGGGTCTCGGATCTCGGGTTGTTCGAGACTCGGGTCTTTCGGATATCGGGTCGTGTGGGTTCAGATTACAGGTCTTTATGAGTCATTTGATTCTATGTTTTGAATATTTATGGTTAGTATTTCTGATTGTTGTGTTTTGTATTATGGATCATTGAAAATGTCTTAGATCAGTAAAATCATTATTACAGATCTATCGGTTCGTTGCATCTGCTTAGTCAAATTTTGGTTTTACTTTTGGGTCATTTGAGATTATATGTCATGTTAATTAGTATTAACTAGTCTTGACCTTATCAAGTGTAGTTTTATAAACACTTGTTAAACTATATCTAAGTCTTAGAAAATAATATTATACACAAGTATTATAAAAAAAATATGTTATTTTCTAAAATAGTATAGTGGCAAAATAAAAATATAATAAGATATTATAAAATAATATATAATATTAACATATAATTATTAAATCAACGGTTTCGTGATCATTCATTTAGTACGTTCAAGCTCAGCTTATTCAGGTCTGGGTAATCGGGCGGGTCATTCAGATTCGTGTTAAGGGCCATTCGGGTTCGGGTCGTTCGGGTTTCGAGTATTTCGGGTTTCGGGTCTTTCGGGTTTCGGGTGGATATAATAACTCGAGGGTCGGTTTGCTTATCCTGAAAAATGAATGTATTTCTAGATTTCCAAATCTCCCACATTAAAGAGAAAAGACATCATATACTGTCAGAATTCATATGCGATGTGAGCTGCGCAATCAGGGTTTTTGGAGCATCTGGCAAGTTCTATGTTCTTAAGCATATAGGAGATATGGACCATATTAACTGTGCTTTATCACACTTGAACATACAATGAGTTAATGTTTCATCTTCTAGCCCGCAAAAAGGGCAGCGAGGATCTATCTCAGGAAACCTTTTAAATAAGCCTAATTTGGTCTGAAGGGCATTCACACAAAAACGCCACAGAAAAGTTCTAATTTTTGGAACAATACCTTGCGTTTTCCAAATGGTTCTCCGGAGACCGCCTTCAAGGTGATCATCAGTCAGCATCAGTGACGAGCATTTGCAAGAGTAGAGAAATTTATATGCCATTTTCACCGAAACTTCGTCACTCTTGGACTCAATCCAGACTAATTTATCATCTATCCCAACCGACTCTACAGGCGAGTACGCAACCGAGTTAATAACATAAATAGAAGAAGGGGAGAAGTATTTCAATAATTCCTGAGAATCCCATTAATTAGAATCTGCATTCCATCTCTAAGATTTCTTTGAAAATCATTAACTGGTTTATAGCTCTTCCAATCTCCAAACCAAGGGTGACCGATGGCAAGAGTTTTATGCCCATCCCCTAATAGCCAAAATACTGAATTCTTCATAAATGGTCTCAAATTCATTATATCTCTCCAAAATACAGAACAATTCTAATTCCTGTTAGATGACCAAAATGAACTCCTTGGAAGATATTTAGCTTTCGCCTGATCTATCCAAATGGAGCCTTCACCCGCCGCAATGCGTCAAACACTCTTCAATAAAAGTACTTGATTAAAACATTCAAGATCTCTAATCGCTAGGCCACCTTCAGATTTTGGTTTAGTAATTTCACTCCATTTACACCAAGCTAGATAACGACTGCCTTCCTTGCCTCCCCACCAAAACTTTCTAATAATACTAGAGAGCTTATTTAGAACTATTCTAGGGAATAAATGAGTGGACATATAGTAAACCGGTAAGGACTCCAAAACCGGTTTTATCAGAACTAATTTTCCGGCATGTGAGAGTAGCCCGCTCTTCCACCCCGATAGTTTTTTATAGAGCAAATGGGAACCGATTCCAAACCTAAAATCGTGGCTATGCAGGCGACAAGATCGAATGATCAGGATGATGAGATAGCGTGCTCAGTGCGACAATTCTGTGAATTTTGAGCCAAGGAAAAGCGGTTTAACGACAACCGACGTCGCAACAACCAAAAGACGTATTGCTTCGAGTGTAACAAGAAAGGACACACCATCGACAACTGCTTCACCTTACATCCCGAGCTCGCTCCTTGGAACAAGAAGAATGACGAAAAATGCGATAGACGTTCAGATGATCGATGCGAGCGACGCGAAAGACGGTCCGACGATCGACACGACAAAAGACGAGAAAAGACGCATGATGATCGAGGAAAGGACAAGAAAAGAAGTTGAAAAGCCACTCCGCCAAGGTAGCCATTTGGGAAGACAATGTCGCATTCATGGCGTATGATGACGTGGACTAGGTATGCGACAGAGCAATACAGGAGATAATTCGACTAGGACAACTTCCAGCTCCACCCCGTCCTTCTCCCGCGATATCCTCCATCGACATGACTTCTTCCGGTTCTTCCCGTGACACGAGTCGCGAGGTATATCTAGATCGCACTGTTAATTATGTTTTAGAAGAGGTAAATGTTCCTAGTTCCAATCAAGTAATTAAAAATGTAGAACCTGGAGCCCGCGATGAACTAGAACAAGAATTAAAAATGATTCGGGAGTCTCTCATTAGTACTCAGGAACTTCTCATTGTTTCCGAAGCCTCGGTAAGATCATACAAGACACAGGTAAAAGAATTTGAAAAATTAGACTTAAATAATAATAACAATTCAATCAACGATAACTTAAACAAGAAGCTTAATAATTATTTTGTGAAAAATTAAAAACTGAAATTAGTCATCTAAAAAGTCGAAATTGTAAGTTTAAAATGTGAAAATAAATCTCTCAAGTCTACTTGCGCCAGAAATGTCTCAAGCAAACTTGATTTAGACAACTTATTTTTAGGGCAAAAACAAAATGATAAAACTGGTTTAGGGTTCAAGAAAGAGATCGGTACTAAACTCGCTCCTTCAAGACATAAAAATCATACAATAAAAAGGGAGCTCAATCAACCGAAGAGTAAAGGAAGTACATTCATGTACCGAGACTAGTCTAAGGGTCAAAGTCCTAAAAGTCGAACTTATAAAAGTTTTAGTAATAACAATAGGTTTCACTATTTTCATGATTTTCGGCATATTCATGAGAATAACCGCGGCGAAAGACTTTATAAAAGAGGTCCTAATAGTTGATAATAGATGATAGACAATAAAAAATGAATGGTATTATAAATTTTTATGGATTTTCTCAAAACACCAAAACATCAAGGTTTTTCTCAATTTTTATGGATTTTCTCAAAACCCAAAAAATTAATGCTAATACATGAGCAATTCTCAATATTTAAAGATTTCCTCAAAACCCCAAAAAATCAAGGCTATTCCCAATTCTTACGAATTTTCTCAAAACACCAAAAAATTAATACTAATACATGCGAAATTCCAAATTTTTACAGATTTTCTAAATACACCAAAAAATCAAGGTTAATACATGAGAAATTCTCAATTTTTATAGATTTTCGCAAAACAACAAAAATCAACGCTATTCACAATTTTTATGGACAAAACACCAAAAAAATCAAGGCTATTCCGAATTCTTACGAATTTTCTCAACACACGAAAAAATCATGGCTAATACATGCGAAATTCCCATTTTTTATGGAATTTCGCAGAACACCACAAAATCAAGGCAAATACATTCGAATTCTCAATTTTTATAGATTTTCTCAAAACAACAAAAAATCAAAGCTATTCTCAATTTTTAAGGATTATCTCAAAACACCAGAAAATCAGGGCTATTCTCAATTTTATGGATTTTCTCGAAACAACAAAAAATAAAGGCAAATACATAAGAAATTCTCAATTGTTATGCATTTTCTCAAAACAACAAAAAATCTAGGCTAATACATGAGAAATTCTCAATTTTTATAGACTTTCTCGAAACAACAAAAATTCAAGGCTATTCTTCATTTTTATAGACGTTCTCAAAACAATGAAAAATCAAGGATATTCTCAATTTATATAGATTTTCTAAAAACACCAAAAAATCAAGGCTAATACATGCGAAATTCCCAATTTTTGTAGATTCTCTAAAAACACCAAAAAATCAAGGCTAATGCATAAGAAATTCTCAATTTTTATAGATTTTCTCAAAATAACAAAAAATCAGGTCATTCTCAATTTTTATGGATTTTTTAAAACGCCAAAAAATTAAGGCTATTCTCAATTGCTATGAATTTTCTCCAAACATCAAAAAATCATGGCTAATACATGCGAAATTCCCAACTTTTATGGACTTTATTAGAACACCACGAAATTCCCAACATGTGAAATTCTCAATTTTTATAGATTTTCTCAAAACAACAAAAACTCGAGGCTATTCTTAATTTTTATGGATTTTCTCGAAACAACAAAAAATCAAGGCTAATCTAAAAGAAATTCTCAATTTTTATAGGTTTTCTAAAAACAACAAAAAATTAAGGCTATTCTCAATTTTTATAAAGTTTCTCAAAACAAAAAAAAATCAAGCCTTTTCTCAATTTTTATAGATTTTCTCAAAACAACAAAAAATCAAGGCTAATGCATGAGAAATTCTCAATTTTTATAGATTTTCTCAAAATGACAAAAAAATCAGGCCATTCTCAATTTTTATGGATTTTCTCAAAACGCCAAAAAATCAAGGCTATTCTCAATTGTTATGAATTTTCTCCAAACATCAAAAAATCATGGCTACTACATGCGAAATTCCCAACTTTTATGGACTT
Organism: Juncus effusus; assembly: GCA_027726005.1. Taxonomy (NCBI): domain Eukaryota; kingdom Viridiplantae; phylum Streptophyta; class Magnoliopsida; order Poales; family Juncaceae; genus Juncus; species Juncus effusus. The sequence continues at coordinate 695,005 of CM050900.1, read as the reverse complement.
TATTAGAACACCACGAAATTCCCAACATGTGAAATTCTCAATTTTTATAGATTCTCTCAAAACAACAAAAACTCGAGGCTATTCTTAATTTTTATGGATTTTCTCGAAACAACAAAAAATCAAGGCTAATATAAAAGAAATTCTCAATTTTTATAGATTTTCTAAAAACAACAAAAAATTAAGGCTATTCTCAATTTTTATAGAGTTTCTCAAAACAATAAAAAATCAAGTCTTTTCTGAATTTTTATAGATTTTCTCAAAACAACAAAAAATCAAGGCTAATACATGAGAAATTCTCAATTTTTGTAGATTTTCTCAGAACAACAAAAAATAAAAAATATTTTGAATTTTTATGGATTTTCTCAAAACAATAAAAAGTCAAGGCTAATAGATGGGAAATTCTCAATTTTTATAGATTTTCTCGAAAGAACAAGAAACCAAGGTTAATACATGAGAAATTCTCAATTTTCAATGATTTTCTCAAAACAATAAAAAATGAATGGTATTATCAATTTTTATGGATTTTCTCAAAATACCAAAATATCAAGGCTTTTCTCAATTTTTATGGATTTTCTCAAAATCCCAAAAATAAAAAAGGCTATTCTCAATTTTTATGGATGTTCTCAAAATGCCAAAAAACAAGGCTATTCTCAATTTTTATAGATTTTCTAAAAACACCAAAAAATCAAGGGCTAATATATGAGAAATTCTCAATCTTTATTGATTTTCTCAAAACAACAAAAACTCAAGACAATTCTCAATTTTTATGGATTTTCACAAAACACCAAAAATCAAGGCTATTCCCAATTCTTACGAATTTTCTCAAAACACCAAAAAATCATGGCTAATGCATGAGAAATTCTCAATTTTTATAGATTCTCTCAAAACAACAAAAACTCGAGGCTATTCTCAATGTATATGGATTTTCTCGAAACAACAAAATTCAAGGCTAATACATAAGAAATTCTCAATTTTTGTAGGTTTTCTTAAAACGACAAAAAATTAAGACTATTCTCAATTTTTGTAGAGTTTCTCAAAACAATAAAAAATCAAGGCTCTTCTCAATTTTTATAGATTTTCTCGAAACAACAAAAAAACCATGGTTAATACATGAGAAATTCTCAATTTTCATAGATTTTCTCAAAACAATAAAAAATGAATGGTATTATCAATTTTTATGGATTTTCTCAAAACACCAAAATATCAAGGTTTTTCTCAATTTTTATGGATTTTCTCAAAATCCCCAAAATAAAAAAGGCTATTCTCAATTTTTATGGATGTTCTCAAAATGCCAAAAAACAAGGCTATTCTCAATTTTTATAGATTTTCTCAAGAACACTAAAAAATCAAGGCTATTATGAATTTTTATACATTTTCTAGAAACTCCAAAAAATCAAGGCTAATACATGCGAAATTCTCAATTTTTATGGATTTTCTCAGAACACTAAAAAATCAAGGCTATTATGAATTTTTATACATTTTCTAGAAACTCCAAAATATCAAGGCTAATACATGAGAAATTCTCAATTTTTATAGATTTTCTCAAAACAATAAAATATCAATGCTATTCTCAATTTTTATGGATTTTCACAAAACACCAAAAAATCAAGGCTATTCCCAATTGCTACGAATTTTCTCAAAACACTAAAAAATCAAAGCTAATAATACATACCAAATTCCGAATTTTTATAGATTTTCTAAATGCACCAAAAAATTAAGGCTAATACATGAGAAATTCTCAATTTTTATAGATTTTCTCGAAACAACAAAAATCAACGCTATTCTGAATTTTTATGCATTTTCACAAAATACCAAGAAATCAAGGCTATTCCCAATTCTTACGAATTTTCTCAGAACACCAAAAAATTAAGGCTATTCTCAATTTTTATACATTTTCTAAAAACTCCAAAATATCATGGCTAATACATGCGAAATTCTCAATTTTTATTGATTTTCTCAAAACAACAAAAAATCAATACTATTCACAATTTTTATGGATTTTCACAAAACACCAAAAAATCAAGGCAACCTAATTGTTACGATTTTCTCAAAACACCAAGAAATCAAGGCTATTACAATTCCCAATTTTTATAGATATTCTGAATACACCAAAAAATCAAGGCTAACACATGAGAAATTCAAATTTTTTATTGGTTTTCTTAAAATAACAAAAAATCTAGGCCATTCTCAGTTTTTGTGGATTTTCTCGAAACACCAAAAACTTAAGGCTATTCTCAATTGTTATGAATTTTCTACAAACACCAAAAAATCATGGCTAATACATGCGAAATTCCCAATTTTAATGAACTTTATCAGAACACCACAAAACAACAAAAAATCGAGGTTATTCACCATTTTTATGGATTTTCTCAAAACAACAAAAAATTAAGGCTATTCGAAATTTTTATGGATTTTCACAAAACCCCAAAATTCAAGGGTGTTCTCAATTGTTATGGATTTTCTCAAAACAATAAAAAATTAAGGCTATTCTCAAATTTTATAGATGTTCTCAAAACAATGGAAAATCAAAGCTATTCTCAATTTATATAGATTTTCTATAAATAATTGAAATAAAGGCTAATACATGATAAATTCTCAATTTTCATAGATTTTCTTAAAATAACAAAAATCAAGGTCATTCTCAGTTTTTATGGATTTTCTCGAGACACCAAAAACTTAAGGCTATTCTCAATTGTTATGAATTTTCTACAAACACCAAAAAATCATGGCTAATACATGCGAAATTCCCAATTTTAATGAACTTTCTTAGAACACCACAAAACAACAAAAAATCGAGGCTATTCTCCATTTTTATGGATTTTCTCTAAACAACAAAAAATTAAGGATATTCGAAAATATCAAGGCTAATACATGAGAAATTCTCAATTTTTATAGATTTTCTCAGAACAATAAAAAAATCAATGCTGTTCCAAATTTTTATGGATTTTCACAAAACACCAAAAAATCAAGGCTATTCACAATTGTTATGAATTCTCTCGAAACTCCAAAATATCAAGGCTAATACATGAGAAATTCTCAATTTTTATAGATTTTATCAAAACAACAAAAAATCAATGCTATTCCCAATTTTTATGGATTTTCACAAAACACCTAAAAATCAAGGCGATTCACAATTGTTATGAATTTTCTCGAAACACCAAAAAATAAAGGCTAATACATACGAAATTCCAAATTTTTATTGATTTTCTTAAAATACCAAAATATAAAGGCGAATGCATGAGAAATTCTCAATTTTTATAGATTTTCTCAAAATAACAAAAAATCAAGACTATTCTCAATTTTTATGGATTTTCACAAAACACCAAAAAATCAAGGCTATTCTCAATTGTTATGAATTTTCTCTAAACACCAAAAAATCATGGCTAATACATGCGAAATTCCCAATTTTTATGGACTTTATCAGAACACGACAAAATCAAGGCTAATACATGTGAAATTCTAAATTTTTATTAATTTTCTCAAAACAACAAAAACTTGAGGCTATTCTCAATTTTTATGCATTTTCTGAAAACACCTAAAAATTAAGGCTTTTCTCAATTTTTATTGATTTTCTCAAAACAATAAAAAATCAAGCTTCTTCTCAATTTTTTATAGTTTCTCTCAAAACAACAAAAAATCAAGGCTAATACATGAGAAATTCTCAATTTTTGATGATTTTCTCAAAACAAAAAAAAATCAGAAATATTCAAAATTTTTATAGATTTCCTCAAAACAATAAAAAGTGAAGGCTAATACATGAGAAATTCTCAATTTTTATAGGTTTTTTCGAAACAACAAAAAACCAAGATTAATACATGAGAAATTCTCAATTTTTATAGATTTTCTGAAAACAACAAAAAATCAAGGATATTCTCAATTGTTATGGTTTTTTTCAAAATACCAAAACATCAAGGCTAATACGTGCGAAATTCTCAATTTTTATGGATTTTCACAAAACACCAAAAAATCAAGGCTAGTCCCAATTGTTTCCTCAAAACACCAAAAAATCAAGGCTAATACATGAGAAATTTCAAATTTTTATTGATTTTCTAAATACACCAAAAAATCAGGCTAATACCTGATAAATTCTCAATTTTAATAGATTTTCTCAAAATAGCAAAAAATCAAGGCTATTCTATATTTTTATGGATTTTCTCAAAACACCAAAAAATCAAGTAAATTCTCAATTGTTATGGATTTTATCAAAACACTAAAAAATCAAGGCTAATATATGACAAATTCTCAATTTTTTTAGATTTTCTCAACACAAAAAAAAATCAATCATATTCTCAATTTTTATGGATTTTCACAAAACACCAAAAATTCAAGGTTAGTCCCAATTGTTACGAATTTTATCAAAACCCCAAAAAATCCATGCTAATACGTGCAAAATTTCCTATTTTTATAGACTTTTTTAAATACACCAAAAAATCAAGGCTAATACTTGCGAAATTCTCAATTTTTTTAGATTTTCTCAAAACAACAAAAAATCGAGGCTATTCTCAATTTTTATTGATTTTCTAAAAACACGCTATTCTCAATTTTTATGGATTTTCTCAAAACACCAAAAATCAAGACTACTCTCAAAAACAATCGACACACAAGTCCCGAGGAATATTCAACCTAATGAATCACAACATCAAACTCCCAAACATTACACTAATGCACATCAAAAACAAAGTTTTTCAAACTCAAATAGTTTTGCAAAATCAAACAATTTTTCAAAATCAAACGTTTTTAGTGCCAAATCGACCGAACCGAGACTAAGAAAAATGAAATATTTCTTGTCTACTTCTATGAAAATAATCAGACATAACTTACTCAAACCCAATGCATAATTAAAAATCAATCATAAATCTTTATCTACATTAATACAGAAGCAACAAAAACAATCGAAAGTTGGCATGTCCTGAATGGTTTCAGAATGTGCGGCGATGTTGCATTCGAAACTAATTGATATTCTCCAACATCTCAGTGAGACAATAATTTTTATGCATGTCTCCTCCATTTAGTTTTGTACGGTAAATCATGAGTATGAAGATGAAGATATATTAAAAATATATATATAGAAATAAAAAAGAGAGTTAATAAAGAGGTTTTTAGTAGCAAATTATGTTGCATATTACAACACTTAATGTTCACATATACAACAGAGGGTCAAGCAAGTTGGCGTGGCAAAGAAAAGCTAAAGAAAAAAATTATCTACTAGTTGAATATGCTAAAACTAGCGTTTCTTCACATTATTTGAATGCAGTAAAAATTATTGAATGCACGAAGTATCACACTTCACAACATCCTCATTTTTATTCGTCCTACAGTCATAAATATTTTGTTTGAATTTGGTTTAACATAAACTTTTTTTGCCCTTGTCCTTGTACAATTGAAGTTATATTGTACTATTTTGAAGATATAACAAAAATAAAAAATAAAAAAAATGTAGTGTTTAGGGATCTATCTACAAGAATTGAAACAACAAAATTAACTTAATGAAAGCATTCTTTTTTACTTTTACTTGAAACAATTAAACATAAATAATTCCCGTTAATACCACAATTTGGAAACTTTTTAACCCTCATAAATAAAATTAAAAACAATCGTAAATTGACATATAATAGATATCTTAAAATTGCATTATTATTACTTTTTGTATTCGAAACCAATTGATGTTCTTCAATATCTCAATAAAACCATAATAAAAGAAAATAAAAGAGAGAAAAAGATAATTAATAAAGAGTTTCTTCTATTATTGAATTGGGCTATATTTTATGGGAAATGTGCAAACACGACGTACTGTAGCACGACTGTAGCATGACGTACTGCAGATATACTGTTATTTTTCATTTTATGTACTGTTTTCTCATTTTATATACTATTTTGCCATTTAATATACTGTTATTTATTTTTTGTGTATTTTTTATTTTTTTACTTTTGTATACTAGTTTTCCCATTTTTATATACTGTTTTCACTTTTTATATATATATACTGTTATTAGAAAATAAATTATATATACTATTATGTATATATTGTTATTAGAAAATAAATTATATATGTTGTTATTGGATCCCGTCATAAACAGTCGTGTTATAGTGTGTCGTGTTGTAGCAGGTGCCATATTTTATAATAGTCATTGTTGTCTTGTATACTGGAGAGGTTTTTTCGCAAGCAAAGCCCGTTGGCAATGAGAGTTGAGTGAGTAAAACGAAGACAAAATTATATACTAATTGAATGTGCTAAAACATCACATTATTTGAATGTATTCAAGAATCTTCCCTTCTTGAATGCATAAAGCAACACAAGATCCTTATTTTGATATGAACAATCATAAACTTTGTATGAATTTTATTTAACAAAAAAATAATGAAACCCACTAGAAATTTGTTTGGTCCTATTTTCGGATCGGAAACAGGCTTGTAATTAACTTAATTTAAGCGTGTCGGGACGTGCTATCGAAAGTGTTGAACTGGCTTGTAGCAAGGAAAAAAAATGTTGACAACCTACAAAGTTGTAATATAAAATCTAAAATTTTGAAATTCAAAAATAAGTTTCTTGTTTACACTTCAAAAATTTCAAAGGTACATACTGAATCTTCAAGATAAAAATATTATGATTTTCATATATAACTAGCAAAACACTTGCGCTTTGCGTGAGAGTTAAGAGCCCCAGTCATGCAATATATACTTATATATTATACACCGCGGCAAAATTTCCTTTTATAGAGAGCAACAATGTTTTCTTACACAAAATGAAAAACCAAATATTCATAAAGACATCAAAAAGTTTCAATACAACACAATCAATACAATATAAAAATAAAATATACCAAATATCTTTTTATCATGAAACACTTTATTTTTCTTAGATTCTTATTAGTATGCTAGACTAATGTAATCCTTGTGCTCATTTGAACCTGTTTTCACTAATTCAAAAGAATCAGAACTCTAATTCAAAGCCCTAAATCCAGATATCTGAAGAATAGAGAATACTTGAAGTTTTGTTTTCCATCTTCTGGAAATAAAATAAAATAAAATGTAAGGTACCAACTAAAAGGTCTCAAAATTTTAGCTAACATGATTTTTCCTTATATGTTTAAGCGTGTCTGTGATTAATATATATCTCATACGTTCGAGCATAATTAACTGGGTACTTAGGTATTTTTTAGTATGATTCTGAGTAGATTTCTAATCATATCATTATTCCGTTCTCAAACAGATGGTTCTACCCATTGTACTTGAAAGAAATGCTCACTGGATGATAATGAATTTGCATGTTGAAAAGTTTGTATTTATAATTATGTTTTGTGTGGATGTTGAATAAATCAATAATCAGTTCTTTCTTTTTAAAATTTCTCTCGTCATTTTTATTCTTGCAAAAATTGTAGCTGTATAATGTCAAATAAGTTCGGATATTTATAATAATTTAGTTTGTTCAATGATTAAAGACGTACTTCAAATATTCATAACTACATCTTCAAAATTCCAGAACTTTTAGAACCAAAAAAAGAATAATGTCCTACAGCATCATGATCCAAACAAACTGTATAATTATCTAATTCCAAGATTTTTTACTTCCTCATCTTATAATTCGATTCTATTCTACTAATTTCACTTGCCAAACGGCCCCTAACATATTTTGTTTCACTCATTCAATTGAACAGAATTGCTTAATAAATAGAGCACACAGTGACACACATACACACAATAAACCAAATATTTAAAAGTTAAAAGTTTGAGAACCGAAACCATTAAATACAAAATACTATCCAGTTAATGAGAAATATCCATACAACTCGACAAAAAAATCAGGTGAATAAATGGAGGGTAAGTAATCCTAATCATCATCAATTTCATCTGTTGGAATAGCAATTGATTGAAATATTCTCAACGGCCTTCGAATGAATGAGCCAAAAAGTGACTAATTCATCGACTTCTTTATGAGGACTAAAACCCACAATTTGAAGTCTTGACTCCCACATTGGATCACATCAAGTGCTCGCCATTGCAAAATCTGGTCTTCTTCTACTATCTACAATTGTTATGTATGTTTCGACATCTCACCATAATATGTTTTCTTTATAGTAATGATATTTATGACAGATTGAGAATTAGAAATAAATATTTAGGAAATATTTAGACAATGGACGGAGGTGGATTATTTTCATCCTTGTATTGTATTTTAGGTAATTTAGATATTGTATCTTTAATTTAGGCTACTTGTTTTGGTAATTAGTCATTATTCTCTCATATATAAAGAGATCTCTAGCTATTGTAATTGTATTCAAATTCTTATAATGTAGTTTCTCAATTGATTATACGATTTCACTCTTCTTCTTTTGTTATTTCTCTCGCGAGTTCTCTTTCTGTACATCCATATTCTCTCTATTATCCTAACAAATTGGTATCAGAGCTAGGTTACGATAATTTTTGTGCTTCCGCAAGCCTAGTATGAAGCCTAGTATATTCCTTTGTATTATCATGAATTCAAGTATGATTATGTCAACCAAATTCAATATTGAGAAATATGATGGCACAGCGAGTTTCTTACTTTGGCAGGTCTTTCGGGTTTCGGGTATTGGGTCACTCGAGTTTCGGGTCGTTCGGGTCTCGAGTATTTCGGGTTTCGGGTCCTTCGGGTCTCGGGTCATTCAGGTTTCGGGTCACTCGAGTTTCGGGTCGTTCAGGTCCGGGTTGGGTCGGGTTTCGGGTCGTTGACTTGCCAATATTTTCGGGTCGGGTTTGGATTCGGGTTGGACGGGCGGGTCAGTTTTTTGTCACCTCTAGGCGTCATATGTTCATATATGTTGTAAATTTGATTTTTTTACAAAATTTATTAAAGTTTTAATTCTATAGTCTATACAGTACAAAATGTGTTACTATCGAAACTTTTTCCAGACTTGATTTGGAAGAACAAAGTAGAGATATTTTGAAAAATTACAATCTTATCTGAACAGACCAGATATGAACTTGAATAATTGAAGATTTGATTTAACTTTCTCAAAGTGTTTTAAGTCAAATTTGATATGTTCACATTGAATTCTACAACAAAATAATAATAATATATTTAGCATGAACAAATTTTATAGGTGCACATGAAAAAAATTCTCTCTTTAACAAAGAAAAAAGGAAAAAAGCAAAGAAAGTTGGATTTATTATTATAACATTATTGTTGAGAGTTAAGTGTTCATGTTTTGTCTTTTATTATTACAAACATGTTTTATATGATATGAAATCTTTTTATGAAAGTTTTAATTAATGCACTCTATTTTAGTACAATAATGGTACCCCATTTCGAAGTATCCAGGTACATTTCTGAAAAAACATTTTTACTAGTACAATTTTAGTTAATGGACTCTAATTTAATTCAACAATGCATCCCACGAGTTGTAGAAAATGGTCAGATATACGAGTCAGACAAGGTGCATGCAACATTATTTTATTTTCATCTTTTTAAAGAAATAAATTAATTTTGTTAGGATTAAATAGCTTTTTTTCGTCATTCTCCTTTTGCGGTTTAATATTTAGAGGCTTTCATTTGAGGTGGATCACGGAGGAGAAACCCTAGAAGAAGCAAAAAAAAAAAACGAAAATAATTATGAATGGACCTAAATCAAAATCTCAAAACTAAATGGACTTGGATGTAAAACAATTTCTTAAATTTAGATGATTAATAATAATAATAATAATAAATTAGTTAAAAAATAAATAAATAAATAATAATAATAATAATAATAATAACTTAATAGGGTTGGAGATTAAGCTTTGACTCCTAAGTGTGGTTAATGTAATAAAATAAAATAAAATAAAATATTACGTATCAATTCTGACTCAATTGATTTCTATTTTTTCATTTTTTTTTCTCTTTTATTGTTTATTTTTTTGAACAGTAGGCAACTAAGAAAAATTGTATAATCTTAGCTGGAGCATAAGTTTGAATACAGAAATGAAAGGAAACCGGCACTTAGCCACTACGTCTAGCTAGGACCTAAATACGCTAAGTCCTAACTTCTTTCGTGCAGATCCAAGTCAGCCACCAGTTCGCCTCCTGTTGGACACGCAACATAGTCTCGAAGAGTCCTCTTGTGGTGTTGTTGAAATGTCTTTCATTCCTTTCTGTCCATATCGTCCAGATCGTTGTCAGCCACGTTGTTTCCCTATTACCGTTTTCTCTTTTATTTTTAAGCATTTTGGTTTAGTTATTATTATTTTGTTGTAGACTAGTAGTACAATGGTCAGCTTAATGTATGGGTGTTGTGTTTGGTTTGGTGTCATATGATTGTCTATCTTATTTCAAATTTAAATATTAAAAATCTTATTGTTCATGTTTTAGTTCACTCTATTTCTATAAAATAATTGTTGATATATAGACTTTTTTTTATCTAGATTTCCTTTTTGATAAATGTTTCCAGGTCTAGCCTGGAAGCCATTGATAAATTTGATGAATTGTCAAATTTACATAGAGTACATAATGCCAAGAGAGTTGGCATTAGTGAAATTGACTAAAACAAAAGTAATAAAACCTAAATAGATGAAGGAAATGAAAGAAATAAAGAAAGAAAGAAAGAAAGAAAGAAAAGGAAACAATAGAAACAAAAAAAGAAAAGAAAAGAAAAGAGGCAAATTAATATATAGAATTCTATCCACTAGGATTATAATATGTTCCAGCTCCGCTCCTGAATTCCTCTTGAATGACTTGTATAATTGTCTCCATGTTTGTGGCCTTGTCTGAAAAAGTCCTAGCACACCTCTCCCTCCAAATACCATACAAGGCAGCTGACATTTTAGTATGAAGATCATTTTTTTTATCTAGATTTTATTTGAACTTGACAAAGTAGAATATTTTAAAAAACTAATGATTTGAATATGAACAAATCAAAATTAAACTTGAATGATTGGAAATTAAACTTAGCATTTTCAAATAGTGAATTTTAAATCAAGTTTGTCACGTTTATACCGAATTTTGGTATCTGTAGACTATTTTTATCTGGACTTGATTTGAACTTTAGAGTTGAAATATTTTGAAAAATGATTATCTGAATCTCAACATAATTGATATTTGAATTAACTTTTACAAAAAAGACTTTAAAAATCAAATTTGAAATGTTTATATTAGATTGTACTACAAAATAATAATGAATTACCATGTTTTATGAAGGCACATGAAATTATCAATTTAACTACAGTAATTATACTATCAATAATTTAGATTATTGTCTGAGGGTTAGGTATTCATGTCTTGTCTATTTTTATTATTACATGATATGAAATCTTGTCACAAAATTTTAATGAACTCTGTTTTAGTTCAATCATGCATCCCATTTTAATGCGTCCAATGCTATATTTGTGAAAAACTATTTTTTACTTTTTGGTGACACCATTTAAAACCTCAAAAATACCATACTATCCCTATAAATTATTGGAAATATCAATGTATATATCCCTGTAAATATCATCTACACACCCTTCCTTTTCCATTTTATTTAAAAGATCTTCAAATGATCATTATTCTTTATCTTTTATTTTCTAAATGAATTTATATTTTACGAAAATAATATGCGAGGAAAGATATTAATGATCTTTTACAAATAGTAAATATACAAATATACGACTCACGTAAGATGCTCAGTATTTTGAATTGTTATATATTTTTGATAAAATAAATAATTATTTTCAATATTTTTTTTATATTTTAATTTTCGGAGGCTTTCATCACGGAGTAGAAACCCCTGATCAAAAAGCAAAAAGAGTGCTTCAAAAAATACCTAAAAAAGGATCCAAAGCAAAATGATAAAATAAATAGTCTTGGATGTAAAAAAATTTAATATTATTAACTTAATAATAGGGTTGAAGATTAAGCTTTGAATCCTACATATGGTTAATGTAATAAAATATAGGGGACACGATATATATATATATATATATATATATATATATATATATATATATATATATATATATATATATATATATATAGCGAAATAGCGGCCGTAGCGGTTGGGGATTTTTTGTAGCGGATTGCGATAGCAGGCGAGATTGCGCCTCTATGACCTTATAGCGGAATCGTCACTTTTATTATTTTATATGTTATAAATAACAAAATTTTCAATATAAAAAATAAAAATCAAATCACCATAATTAAACATACAGCAACAAAGTTCAATGTCCAAAATAAACACATGAAAACTTAATTATCCGAAATAAACAACAAATTCTTAATCATCCAAAATGAAATAAACACACTTTTATGCTCTTTTTTTTTTTGCTCTTGTGTTTTAGCTTCTGGAGAAGAGAGTGGGTTTATGTGTATATTGGTTAGTGGGTTTGGGTTTATGTGTATATTGGGTTTGGGTTCATATTTGATTAATTTTGGGTTTAAGTTTACAAAAAAAACCATAGCGCTATTTCTGCTTTTTGGTCAACACCTGGTCAACTTTGTCAATACACATTTTTCTACACATTAATACATCATATGCATCTTTTCATGAATTCAATACATCATATGCAACTTTTCATGAAATAATGCATCACATGCACCATTTCAAAAAGGTAATTCATGGTATGCACCTTTTAATGAAGGCACAACTATTCAAGAGGTCGCAACTCTTGCGATTGCACCTTTTCGGTCGTACCTCTTAGTTGCGCATGTCAATTATACCCGTTGGTTGCATCTCTTGGTCGCAACCGTTAGTCGCAACTTATTGGACGTGATATTTGGATCATATCCATTGGTCACACCCTTTAGTCGCACCCTTTGATCGCACCTATTCGTCGCAACCTTATGGACGTGACATTTGGATCGCATCCGTTGGTCACACCCTTTAGTCGCACCCTTTGGTCGCAACCTTTCGTCGCGTCTTTTGAATGTGACATTTGAATCGCATCCCTTGGTCACACCCGTTAGTCGCACCTTTTGGTCGCACCCTTTGGTCGCATCCGTTGGTCGCAACCTTTCGTTGCGTCTTTTGGATGTGACATTTGAATCGCATCCCTTGGTCACACCCGTTAGTCGCACTTTTTGGTCGCACCCTTTGGTCGCATCCGTTGGTCGCAACCTTTCGTTGCGTCTTTTGGATGTGACATTTGAATCGCATCCCTTGGTCACACCCGTTAGTCGCACCTTTTGGTCGCACCCTTTGGTCGCATCCGTTGGTCGCAACCTTTCGTTGCGTCTTTTGGATGTGACATTTGAATCGCATCCCTTAGTCATACCCGTTAGTCGCACCCTTTGGTCGCACCCTTTGGTCGCATCCATTGGTCGCAACCTATGGATCGTATCCCTTGGCGGCATCTTTTGGACACAACTTCTGGATCACATCTATTCATCGCATCTTTTGATCGCATCTCTTGGACATAACTTTTGGATCACATCCTTTAGTCATATCCTTTGGTCGCATTCTTTGGATGCAACTCTTGGATCATATCTTTTGGATACAACTCTTGGTCCATATCAAAGTATATTTGAATATTGTACGAATCATTTAAAGTGCAACCATATAATTTCATTAATTATATTTTGTGAAATCTGGTTCATGCATCAAATGCATAGTTTAAATATCAAATATAATTGGGCCGTGCAACCAAACAATTTTGGTCAAATCATGCGCACCAATATATGATTTGTACTTAACCGGTTTGACCAAATTATGAGATGTATATTAATTAATCATGTTATGTGATGAATTGATCATTATATGAACTCTTTCATAAATATGATACATCATATGTACCTCCTCATGAATCCCCAAACATTGCATCATTTCAATTAAGAATATTCAACATTTGAATACTCTATATGCAAGCCTTATAATTATAAATCAAAATTATAAATGGTATCTAAATAGTATATATCACATATATACCGACTCAATTTAACCGAAATACGTACGTTGCTCTGATACCACTGTTGGGTCTCGGACGTGCATGGCGCAGCGGAAAAACAAAAAATTTCGTCCAAAACCAATCCGAGGATCCGTGCGTATCGGTTAAATCAAAGAAATAAATCTTAAAGATACCTTTCGGATTACGCTTAATCCGTGACGCTCAAACCATGCGTGTTGTCCAAGCGCCTCTAAACCGGTTACCGTCCTAACCGATTTTCCGTCCGTCTAGTCCGTCCAGGTCGGATCGTGCGGAAGTCATCTACCGCACACACAATCGGTCTTCACCGAAACTCTCAACAAGCCGTTCTCATCTTCTTAGGCCAAATAGATCACAAGCGTCGAAAATACGAACGCCTCTACCGGTATCCACAAGAACAAACTTCTTAAAACGGGAAGAAGAACAATATATATGCTAGTAGCTTGTTCTTCTCTTGCACAAGAAAACTCTTTTTCTTCTTCTTATTTTGTCTCACAAAAGATTGTATAATTCTCTCATATAATTGCACCCTTTCATTTTTCATATAAAAGGAAAGCACCCTTTAGTAATTTTGTCACACAAATGAGAAAGGATATTTTCTCTCTTTTTGTCTCACAAAAGAGAATGAGAAATAATGAGAGAGAGAATCATTTGGTACTATGAATTTGGAGCCTTATATGTCCTTATATAGAGGTGAAGAGTCATGTCTATTCACACTAAAAGATGTGTATGACATCACTCATCATTATCCACATATCATCATCTAGACTCTTCTAGATTACATGATCTTGTGTGCTCATAGTCTTTATATACATATATATCACATCTTATCACATAAGATGACAATATCTTTTGTGACATTCCTATGCAACTCATCATATAAGTCGCTAGGATTTTCTGCGCCCGTTTCAGTTTGTTCTTTGTGTGTGACCCTGTAGGTTCACTTAATGTTGGCAATAAACTTGACAGTCTATAAATCATGAGCGGACTCTAGCAAGCCATCATGACTACCCAATTTAAATGAATATCAGTGATCTGATTTACCTAATCAACAATCACGTATTTAGTCCCTTTGTCACGCGATATCTATATCGATCATAAGGCATGTAAGACGCCATCCTTATATTAATCGATTAATATTTCTTGATCCCGAATTAAACTGAACAAGAACAAATGACATTAATAACTCTTATTAATTCATTTGAGTATGGCCATACATTTCTTCAGTTCAATTCATCAAGAGGCCTAAAGATATCTCTCTCATTTATGAGAGGAACAAATCCCGTCTTGATTGCACTCATCCCTCTACATGATTCATTGTATACCCAATCATAACCGTTATGACCACCCGGTTAAAGGCAGTGTTAGATTATATTAAAGTATAAAATTACTCATGTTGGAAACCGAGACAATCTCAGGTCAAAGGACTATAAATACTTTAAGTTACAAGAATCGCTAATGACGTAAAACATGTAGCATTCTTATGGCAGGTCAGTCCAGTATATGGTCTCTAACATATACCTATATTAATGACTTGATAATTATTTATCCATGATCAGTAAAACATAATCATCAGTCAACTAATATACTGGTGTACATTTATAGCTTGTATATAAATATATATATTTATTTATATCCGCAAGTATATTTGTCTCCACAAATATCCTATAAATGACCAGGGACGATTTAGAATAGCATTCATAACACTTTATAGTTTTACTATCAAAGTCACACACTTTGATGACATAAAGTTGAATTGCATATTCATGGTCTATTTTAATTATATTAAAATAACCTATACGCACATATTATATGAAATATCTTAGAGTAATTATAATGTTTGTTAATTCAATCCGTCAACTTAGGTCACAAATACTTTGGCCTAGGGCATAACACCATCAGCAAACACCCCTGAAATAGTTTTCCAAAAGAAGCAAGCTATCGTGCAAGCAAACCGCTAGAGTTGGTACACACCGATATTTGTGGGCCCATCAAGCCGATGTTATTGGGTGAGCGTCGTTATTTTATTACTTTCATTGATGATTTCTCACGAAAAATATGGATTTATTTTCTCAAAGAAAAATCCGAGGCTTTTGGTGTTTTCAAGAAATTCAAGGCGCTTGTCGAGAAAGAAAGTGGCAATTTCATCAAGGAGTCGAGATCGGATCGAGACGGTGAATTTACGTCATCCGCTTTTGATTCATTTTGCGAAGAGAATGACATACGATGTAATTTGACGGCACCTTACCTCAACAAAATGGTATGGCGGAACGGATGAACCGGACTATTCTCGACATGGTTCGGAGTATGATCAAAAGCAAGAACTTATCTAAGGAGTTCTGGGCGGAAGCGGTAAATTGTGCGGTTTATTTGCGAAACCGATGTCCAACGGCAAGCGTGGAAGATATGACTGTTGTTTACTGGAGGCCTATAGGGGGGTGTAATAGGCCTGAATGTGCGGAAATGTGTGAAATTGAACTTTTTGGGATTTTTACTTTTTATTTGTTTTTTAGACTTTTTAATGGTGGTTGCGTAAATTCTAACTAATTAAAACAACAAAACGTAAGTAATGGATATAAGAAAATAACTCGATACCGAACACGCGAACTTGTTGACGAAGTTCGGCAAGGTAGTTGCTTGACGCTGTAACTATCCGTTCTCACTAGCAGCCCTTGCCGCGTTCGCAAGCGCCTACTCTCCGGGACTTGCCTTGCGGCTCCGATAATCACTAATCCGAATAGCGTTTGTTACACAACCTCAATCCACCGCTCGTCTTACAATAACCCGTGACGAAACGATAGAACAAAACTTACAAGATTTCTCTTTCAATCTTTCAACAACAACCAATCAATTAACCGCTCACTAAATTTTCCTTAATCTCACAAGGAATTTGGAGTAATATTCTTAATCACTAAAGAGAGAGTTTTGCTCAAATTTTTCAGAAAAAGTCACCTAAAATGAGCTAGGGCCGGCCATATTTAAAGAGGGAAGGAAAGACCGAACAAATATGGAAACTGCTTGCCCGATCCGTTTAAACGGATCAAGTAAAATAGGAAGGCAATCAATGCGAAATTCAGCTCAAACGGTAAAAAAATCTTCAATCCGTTTAAACGGATCGGGCAGGCAGTTTTCATGTTTGTTCGGTCTTTCCTTCCCTCTTTAAATATGGCCGGCCCTAGCTCATTTTAGGTGACTTTTTCTGAGAAATTTGAGCAAAACTCTCTCTTTAGTGATTAAGAATATTACTCCAAATTCCTTGTGAGATTAAGGGAAATTTAGTGAGCGGTTAATTGATTGGTTGTTGCTGAAAGATTGAAAGAGAAATCTTGTTAGTTCTGTTCTATCGTTTCATCACGGGTTATTGTAAGACGAGCGATGGATTGAGGTTGTGTAACAAACGCTATTCAGATTAGTGATTATCGGAGCCGCAAGGCAAGTCCCGGAGAGTAGGCGCTCGCGAACGCGGCAAGGGCTGCTAGTGAGAACGGATAGTTACAGCGACAAGCAACTACCTTGCCGAACTTCGTCAATAAGTTCGCGTGTTCGGTATCGAGTTATTTTCTTATATTCATTACTTATGTTTTGTTGTTTTAATTAGTTAGAATTTACGCAACCATCATTAAAAAGTCTAAAAAACAAATAAAAAGTAAAAATCCCAAAAAGTTCAATTTCACACACTTCCGCACATTCAGGTCTATTACACCCCCTATAGGCCTCCAGTAAACAACAATGACTCCGCATGAGACTTGGTATGGTCGAAAACCCTTCGTGTCTCATTTCAAGGTGTTCGGAAGTGTTCCTTATGCCCATATTCCGGATCAAAAACGTGTCAAGCTTGATGACAAGAGTGTGAAACTTATCTTCATTGGTTATGATAGTAAATCCAAGGCGTACACACTTTATGATCCGATTAGTAAGAAGATAGATATTAGTCGTGATGTGCAAGTAGATGAAGAAAGCATGTGGTGTTGGAATACGCAAATGGCGCTTTCGCATATAGAAGAAGAGGAGGAGGAAGAAGTCATGGCATCAATGAATCCGACATTACCATCATCTTCACCAACAAATCCGTTCTCATCTTTACCCGATGACATGATGAGGCGAAACCCAAGAGAGAGGAGTTTGCGTGATTTGTACGAGGCGGCAAGTGAGTTGCATTTGGTATGTCTTTTGGCGGAAGGTGAAAATATTCAATTTGAGCAAGGGGTTAATGATAACAAGTGACGGGCCGCTATGAATGAAGAGATATATTCAATTGTGAAGAATGATACTTGGGAACTCGTGTCTTTACCCAAGAGTCATAAACCAATTGGTGTGAAGTGGGTTTTCAAGAAAAAAGTAAACGCGCAAGGAAAAGTGGAGCGATACAAAGCGAGACTCGTGGCGAAAGGTTACAAGCAACAAGAAGGCGTGGATTATGACGAGGTATTTGCTCCAGTGGCTCGAATGGAGACGGTGCGACTTCTCATTTCGTTGGCGGCTCAATCCAAATGGGATATTTATCAAATGGATGTGAAATCGGCATTTTTGAATGGCATTCTATAAGAAGAGGTATATATCGAGCAACCTCCCGGTTGTGTGAAATCAGGAAACAAAGATAAAGTATTGAGATTAAAGAAGGCGTTGTATGGATTGAAGCAAGCACCTAGAGTATGGAATACAAGAATTGATGCTTATTTTAAGGAGTGCGGATTTGTACAATGTCCATACGAGCACGCGTTATATGTGAAGGTACAAAAAGAAAATATTTTATTTGTGATTTTATATGTGGATGATTTGATTTGTACGGGTAATAATCGTCATATAGTTGATGATTTTAAGAAAGTTATGACAAGGAAATTTGAAATGACCGATTTGGGACTTATGTCCTATTTTCTCCGTCTTGAAGTGAATCAAGGCAATGATGGTATTTTTGTTTCACAAGAAGCTTAGGCAAAGGAAATTCTTCGAAAATTTAAAATGGAGGATTGCAATCCGGTTAGTACACCGGTAGAAAGTGGTGTGAAATTATCCCATTTTGATGAAGTCAAGGCCGTTGATGCAAGGTTGTACAAAAGTTTAGTTGGGAGCTTGCGGTATCTTACGTGCACAAGGCCGGATATTTTATATGGTGTCGGCTTGGTAAGCCGGTATATGGAGGAACCTAAATCGACACATTGGAAGGCGATAAAATGAATTCTTCGTTACATCCGAGGTATATTATCTCATGGACTATTATATTCTCATACTAATAATTTTACTTTCCACGGATATTCTTATAGTGATTGGGAAAGAGATGTGGATGATAGAAAGAGTACTTCGGATTTTGTGTTTTATATGAGTGATACGGCTTTTACGTGGCTTTCCAAGAAACAACCGATTGTGACACTATCAACATATGAGGCGGAATACGTGGCGGCATCATTATGTGTGTGTCATGCAATTAGGCGAGATGCATTTAATTCAAGTTGGAGCAATGAAAATTTGTGTTGATAACAAGTCGGCAATTGCGTTAGCAAAGAATCCCGTTCATCATGAGAGGAGTAAACATATTGATGTGCGATTTCATTTTATTCGAGAGTATGTGAAAAATGGCGAAGTGGAGTTAATTATTGTGACGAGTAAAGAACAATTAGCCGACATCTTCACCAAACCTCTTACGGTGGAACTTTTCGAGAAGCTCAAGAATCTCCTTGGGATGCGTGACGGAATAAAATATTAAGTTTATGGGGGGATATTGAAATATTAAACTTAATATTAGTATTTATTATTTAATGTTATTTTAAATATAATAATTTGTATGGTCATTAGTGGGGGTTAGAATTAGCGAGAATAATGGAGTTAGTGGGCATTGATGAGAGTTAATGCTATTTAGTGGGTAGATGGGGAGTTTTATGTCTAGATTCAATGTATTAGAAAAAATAAAAGGTCGCCATGTATGCTATATAAACATGGTTATGTTGTATTGTCAAAATATAGAAGAGAGAAATTGTGTAATAGAGAGAATCCACTATTCAATAAAAAAAATAAAGTTTGAGAATTTGTTTTTTCTAAATTATATCGTCTTTCTTCTATCAAAAACTTGATATTCTAACATGACTTATTGTGCAAATATTACGACTAATTGATGAAATAATATTTGCATTATAGACCTTATAGTACATGGACACTGTCAGGTTTTTCCGTCATGTTGCTTAGTATTTTTGAAAATCATAATATATTTAATCTTTTTGAAAAACATAATATATTTAGCATGACCATGTTTGATTGGCACATGAAATTGTCTCTTTAAGAATTAAAAAGAAAAATGTTGGAGTTAGTACAATAAGTTAGATTATCGTCTGCGAGTTAGGTGTTCATGTCTTGTCTATTTTATATAATATTACATAAGTTGTTTTATATGAAATCGTGTTATTAAAGTTGTAATACACTCTATTTTAGTTCAATAATGCACCTCATGCTATTGCATTTAGGCTTGTCAATGGATCGGGTTGAACTCGAATCCAGTAGATATCCGACCCGAACGGATCGGGTTAAATTCGAAAAAAAAATCCACGGATCGGGTTCGGGTTCAAACCCGAAAATAAAAACGGGTTCGGATCGAGTTCGGATTTGACACTATCCGATCCGCGAATAATCCGAATCCGAACTCAGAACTTAAATTATAAGTATATTTTAAATGTTGATCTCCATCCATTCTAATAATAACCCTAACCCAAATTACTCAACCCAATCCACTTAGCCTCCCTAATTCCCCCACTTTCTCTTCTCTCCCTCGTGAAAGCTCCAGAAAAGAAAAGAAACGAAAAAGAAAACCTAACAGTGCCCTATCTTCGCCCTCTCTCCCAGTCTGCCCTCTTCCTGCTCGCCGCCGGTCGCCATCGGTCCCCGCCCTTCCGCCTAGTGATCTCCCATCTCCTTCCTCTACTCTACTCTCCTTTCTTCTTGTTTGATTTTGTGCATAAAATGGAGGATATTTTCGGGTTTCGGGTTTATCCGTAGGTTTCGGGTTATCCACAGGTTCGGGTTCGTGTTTGAAAAAAAATCTGTAAAGTTTTCGGGTTCGGGTTTGGGTTCGGGTTCGGGTCAAACCCGAAATTTTCGGTTCGGGTTTTGGTATGGCCAAACCCGAACCCGATCCGGTCCGTTGACAAGCCTAATTGCATTCAACGCTATATTTGTCAACAAAAAAAACCTTTTTAATTATGGTACTTCGTTTTGATAATGATAGTTATTGTAATTTCGGCGCAATATCATGTGTACTATAATCAAAGGGGATCTGATATGTCATGACGAATTATAACATATCGAAATCACGACGACAGTATATATAGATAATTAACAGTGAAAATAACAATAAATATAATTCATATTTTGTAACAGTATATATGTAAGCAATGAAAATAATATATAAAAAATAAAATAATATATTAAAACAGTATATACAAATTCTTAACATAAATAAAGCATAAAGAAAAATGGTATATCTAAACCAATGAAAATAGTATATAGAGAAAAAATAATATATTTAAAAGTGTAATAAACAGTATATATACAATCCGTCATAATTAGACGTGTTATAGTGTCATCGTGATATCACATTTCTCAAAATCAAGACATCATGTATACCCCAATAATATGAGAACTTCATGAATTCCCTTGAAAACGATATGAAATATAGTGAATACAGAATACACCTGCAAAATATAAATGAATATCATATAATTTACTATAAGGAATATCATATAATTTACTATAAAAATCATGTATACCCCAATATCAAAACATCATGTATACCCCAATATAAGGAATATCATATAATTTACTATAAAAATTCCTGAAATTATTTTTAATTTTTTTAAGGCTTCGTTATTTTAAATATAAATGAATAAGTAAAAAAATGAATGTCTTGTCCTTTTTAAAAAAAATACATAGAAAAAATATTGATGATATTTTGTAACGGAATCCATGATATTACACGTTTTGAAGAGGTATATATACACACATAATATTTTGAAGTTTTCTAGGTACACCGTACACGTGAAATATCCATTTATATTCTCTGTTATATTATGTGTTATTAATTTATAATGAAATTTACTACTATGATTTTATTTTGAGAAATTCTTCAAAACCCCCCTAACTTTTTTGGATATTGTCAAAAACACCCTAACTTTTTTGATTCCTTCAAAACTCCCTATAAAGTGATTTGAATTTTTTTTTAGCCCCCTATGATGTTATGTTTAACTTTTCCATCCAATTTATTTTTTAATTGACCAAAATGTTCTTACATAATTATTTTCATATTTTATTTTATTCAAATAAAAATAATAAATAAATGAAAAATAATATTTTTTAGCATAATATTTCATGATATTTTATAATATTATTATATGATACCATTTATTGATGCATTAATTTTTTTTATGATATTATATTAAATAATATATCTTACTATTATATAAATTATAATTTTATATTACATAAAATATTATTTTCTTCTTTAATATTTATATTATTTTGTTCATATTTTAGTTCCCATTTAATATTTATATTTCATGTAAAATACATTTTCTATTTTTAATTGAATAAAATTAAAAATTAAAATAATTATATAAGGGCATTTTGGTCCATTAAAAAATTTATTGGATGGAAAAATTAAAGTTAACCCCATAGGGGGCAAAAAAAAAATTCAATCCACTTTATAGAAGGTTTTTGAAGAATGTCAAAAGTTAGAGGGTTTTTGATAAATTCTAGAAAAGTTAGGGGGTTTTTGAAGAATTTCCCTTTTATTTTTATGTTAAAGTGTGTTATTGATGAGCTAGTGCACCGGGTCCATGCAATGGTAAAGGTGCGAATCAACCGCCGCGAGTCGGTGCTTCCCTTTATAAAAAGCCAAGAAGAAGAGTTATTCTTCGTTCTATGAAATATATACAAACTTTATACAAACAAATATATCTTTCTGAAAGATAAACTCCTGACGGATGTCTCCGAAGAAATAAACTCTTGTTTATATTAGTAATTATCGCTAAATCCTCTGAAAGAGAAATCGTTTAGAAAAACCCACGAGAGATAGAGAGAGAGAGAGAGAGAGAGAGAGAGAGAGAGAGAGATTTGCATTTGAGAGATTCAAAATTTGCGATAATGGTATGTAATTCATGGCTTTAAATACTTTTATTTTATCATCTCTTTCATGTTTATTGACTGTGTCGCAATAAGAATTAGTAAAGAACGAACTGCTAAATAAATTTGATTTTGGAGAAGATGAATTTGTAACTTTTGCCCCAAATTTCTAATTAGAATTCGATTCAGTATTCAGCATTTTTCATAGTCAGTTTTTTTACTGTAGTACTACTAAAACTAAATGATATTTTTTTACATTTTTTTGAGATGAGTTCAAATTATTTATCTTTTCTGATTTATACTGGTTTAATTATTTGACCAACATGATTATTTTAAATAATAACAAATATCAAATTGAAGTCATGAAGAAATAATAGATAAATAATGCTACTTCACCAAAAAAAAAACACTTCTTTTCATGCAGAAAGGTTGTTGCATTTTCTCTGTTAAATCAAAACTAGTTATATTTTATGCAATTTTCAGGCATTGTTGTAATAGAATGATAACAAACAAAAGACCTGTAAGTCAATAGTATAACTTTAATTTCATGTGGCAGTTTTATACAAAAAACAACTCATTTTTTGTGGCACTAAAAAAGTATATATTTTTTATGAGATAATTAAAATTTGGCTGCATCCTTTTACTTGGAACTTTCAAACAACTTGATTGATTCTTGTCGGAAAGATTTGCTTGTTTTAAGAGTGTGGACTTTTCAACTATACCCCTATAAACTCGAGTAATTTTCAAAACAAAAATATACCCCTACAAAATCTCAAAATATTACATAAATCCCTAAAATCCTAAGTTTATATTTTCTTTTACGGGTATATGTAGAATACATACTCTCACATTTGCTAGGTACAAAATTCGAATTTTTATAATTTGTAGGGGTATACATGAATTTTTTTTATTTTACCTATATGAATAATTTAATGCAACGAGATTAGGATTTGATAAAGGGAAGCGTGTCGAGCGCATGTCTTCATGATTTGTATTTTACTTCACTAAATATGCTTTATGCTAGTTGTATTAAATAAACTGAAATCTTGTTTTACTCGTTTTATGAAAATCACTTGAGTGTGGGATGATCTACCTTAAGCTTTGCCTAAAAAAACTTTATAAAAAGAATTATATTATTGAAAGTTATTAGAATTTAGAAGCCCTCTACAATATGCCAAAAATGCAAAAAGAAAAAAAATTCCTAAATTATGCATTAATTATGAGCATTTACTAATAATAAGATTAGATATGTTAATTTGAAACGATTATATGAGATTTTGTGGCACAGATCTATCCTTCGAATTTTTGAGATGTGAAGGATTTTTTCGCCATTATCGACAGATGTAGTTTCTTGCAAACTTGCATACAAAAACTAACCAAGAGTATAATAATATTAATAATTAATTAAAGTATCACCTAAAGATTAAAAAAAATGCCACTTGGCATGCATTTTGCATCTTGAAACTTTATTTATTTTATTATAAGATTACTTCTGAGTAATTTATAAAAATCCGTTACTATCCAACTAAATAAAAAATATCAAAAAGTTGTATTTTGTTTTGCACAATAGATTGAAATAATGATTTTAATATAACATTTTAATGAATATTGTTATATATTTAGGTTGAAGAGATTGCATTAAAAGTCGTTTTAACACCACCACTTGCATTGGAAGGTGGTCTGGCGGAACAGATAAAACCTCCTAACATGGTCCAGCGGATTCTCAGTTTATTTCGAAATCTACGACCTGGATCTGATCTTACCCACTTCCAAGTAATAATATTCTAACTTCTTATTTATTTATTTATTTATTTGGAGTATTCTAACTTGTTATAAGGCTATACATGAATTTTTTCTTTGAATAAATTTTCAAGGGAAACTTGCAAAAATACCTCTTTATTCTTAAAAAATTCAAAATATACATCTACTTTAAAATCCCCTCTTATGGCGTGGCGTTAGATTAACATATATAATTTCTTCGGTTAATATATGTTATCTCATAAGCTAACACATACATCATATATATAATTTTGTACATCAACATTGTAGAATTTCAGAAGATTACAAGGGTTTTATGCAATTTAGGCATAATGTAGGGAATTTTCGCAATATCTCAATATTCAAACTACATTTTTTCTCCATTTTTTTATTAGCTTCCGCCTCTATTCAACATGCCGAAATCGCAATTGCAATGCTACGGCGAAGGTGTGTATTGCATCGGCCAAGATTATTTGACCGACTGTTCCAGAGGAAAAACAAGTTTGGATAGACTTGTATCTGTTGTTGCGTGGAGTATTTCCACAACTCGACCGGCCATGTTTGGTCTGGCGCCTTTCAATCCCGTTTTAGGAGAGACTCATCATGTTAGTAATGGAAATCTCAATGTACTTCTCGAACAGGTAAAAATAACCCTAAATCCTAAACCCTAAAGTAGTAGTAGTAATAATAGAAGAAATTATAATATAATAATATTATTATACTTATTATGATGATGATGATGATAATAATAATTATATAATAATGATGAATATAATTTGTATTAGATTTCGCATCACCCGCCTGTATCTGCACTTCACGCGACATATTCTGAGGAAAACATAGAGCTCCTTTGGTGCCAACATCCAGTTCCTAAATTTAACGGTAAAATAAAATAAAAATCTTCAAACAAAACGTTTATTTACCTATTAGTATTTATTTATTTTTTGTACAAATCATAATATTTTTCAACAGGTACTAGTGTTGAAGCTGTGATACATGGAAACAGAAAACTAAAACTTTTATCTCACAAAGAAGAATATGAAATGAAGGCACCGAATTTAGTCATCAGATTTCTCCCTGCACCCGGTGCAGAGTGGACCGGAACCGTAAAAATTAAATGTAAAGAGTCGGCTCTTGAGGCGGAGGTTTGTTACTACCGAGGCTATTCATTTTTAGGATTTGGGGGAAATTCTCGGTGCCTAAAGGGGAAAATATATAATTCAGGCACGAAAAAGATTATTTACGAGATTAATGGCCAATGGGACAGGTACATATTATTAATGATAGATATTATTTTACAATACAAAAATTATAAAGGTGAGATTCTTGAACTAACTGACAGAAAAATTTGAAATTTTGAAACTCACTGTTCAACTTTATTCTTACACTAACTCAAAACAGACTTTAAAAGTCCAAAATTATTTTCTTTTCAGAAAAAAGTATCAAACTTCTAAAGTCCGGTAGAAAAATGGCCACAGAAATTCTTTTTTATTTTATTCTCATATTTTGAAAGTTTGGTACTTTCTTCAGAAAAAATATTGGTCTTTTAAAGTCATCTTTTAGATTGTTTGAGAATAAAGTTCAAAATTGAGTTAGTTTGATAATGTCATTATTTTTTGGGTTAGTTTAAGAATCTTACATATTGAAATTGTATATTAATTCACTATATCTTTATTTATATATTTATATATGTTTTTATAGGACTGTGTCAATTAAGGATGTCGAAAATGGAGAGATTAAGGATATTTATGATGCCAAAAAGGCCATCTCAAAACTCAAGACACCAATTTTAAAAAATCCAAAGGTAAGTAATTTTAAGTTTATTACACCAGTATACCATCTAATTTTTTCAAATATAGTAATTAATTTCAAGCAAAAAAATTTAAAGTAATTAACTTTAATTCCAAAGTAGAATTAACTTTCAAACAAATTATAAATAATAATTTAATACATTTTTTCAGGATTTATTGCCGACAGAATCGGTTTCAGTATGGGGTGAAGTAAGCCGATCAATTATAAACAAAGATTGGGATAAAGCGAGAGAAGCAAAGAGAAATATAGAGGAGAAAGCAAGAAGGTTGGCTAGAGAGAGAAAGGAAGAAGGAAAAGTTTGGATGCCGAAATATTTTTCAGTTTCGCAGAATAAAGATGGACAATGGGAGTGCTCTCCTTTAAATGAATTAGTTCCTCAGGCCCCTATTATTTTACCCTAAAAGTAAAAATTTTGTTGGTGTTTAGGATTTTTTTTATGTTAACAAATTAGTTATCTGATCCAAACTTCGGCCATAGTTATTTATAGGCACTTATGTTGATTATGTTATATATGGATCTTATAATTTTACTGATGAAATTTAAAATTCTTCAATTTTCCTAAGAAGAAATCATTTACATACCAATATATTCTCAGTTAGTACATTCAAAACTCGCTATTGGGATAAATAAATAAATTATTTGCATAATTATATACAATTAATTTCTAATTTTCTAATTTATTGTGATAAATAAATCAATTATTTGCATAATAATATATAATTAATTTCTAATTTTTGAAGAAATTAAGAACTAATGTCTTCCGTTTGTTCTAACTGTCAAGATTATCAATGTTTTAATCTTTACATTTTTATCTTCCTTTTTTGAGTAAAACGAGGTTTAAATTTCTATCTTCTATAAGAGCTATGACTTAGTCTTTACATTTCTATTTCCTATAAAAGCTATGTCTTAATCTAATTTCATATCATGTACAACAAACTCATAAGAAAAGAATTTGTAAGAACAACTAATAAACTTAATGGTATCATGTTTCCTCTTGAGGGCAAGTCATTTGATGCAGCTTCATCAGAATAGTACGGAATGTTAGTGCCAGTGTTGGTACCGTGTGGACTGCTAGTATCAGTGTTGGTACCAACACTGGTACCATGTGGACTGCTAGTATCAGTGTTGGTACCAGTGTTGGTACCGGTACCAATTGGTGTACTGACTGAAGAATTATAGGACCTCTTCATCCTGAGCAAAATGTTTCAAATATGTCATATAAATCATGAAAAATTTGATATTACAATATAAAATTATCTGAAATAAGCATGTTTGAATAATTAATTTTTTAAGTTAATTTACAAGTTCAATTCAAAATATTTTTCCCCCTCCTTTTAAATAAAGAAATTTAAAATTTAAATTTGACCCAAACATTCAAAATTTCCTTCATTAATAGCTCAAGTGATCAAACTTGTCTTGTCACAATTATGAAAGAAACAACGAATGCTCTTAACTATGGCCTCATTCGGCGTCATTTTCAATTTTCTGTTTATTGTTTTTTAGAAATGAAAACTGTTCTATTTTGTTTTCTTTTTCAAAATGGGTATTTTTATTTTTAAACAATAATATTTTTACGACAGTTATCCATGTTAATTTATTGAACCAGAGTAGTCATATCAAACCAGTACGCTATGCTTACCCATTAACAGGAGGGCAGAAGGCGATCGTATAATCCAACGCAGAACTGCATGTAAAAGTGCTTGACTCATCATCAAATGCGTAACTATACGCAGTTGGACATGCAGTCTTAAACACAGATGAATACCGAGTCGGTTTACAAGTATTTGAATTCGCATATTGTCCGCTACAGCAATACTGATCGGATCCAAACGCCTCACAAGCACTTCGGCATGCGATTACACCGCTCCCGCAATCCACTTGGAGCTCCTTTGGGCAATCTTGTGTTGTAAATATGTAAAAATTTAAAAGAATATGTATCAGTATTCTGTCGGAAAATGTTTTTTTTTCCTTTATTTATTTCAGTTGAATAAGATAAATATGAAGAAAATAATGACGATATTTTTGTTCCAGAGGAAAGTTTATTAGATGGAATAGTTAACTTTAACCCCCATAGTGGAATCTAAAAAAATTAAATGTACTCTATAAGGATTAAAAGAGAATCTAAAAACTCAGGTTTCTTCATTTTAAATTTAGAAAAGTTAAGCGGATAGAAATTTTCCTTTTATTTTTTTTTAAATCAATACTTATAATGTTTGCTGATATTTTGGTTATTAATTAATTACCTTGGTTGAGATCTGCTACGCACCCGGTGGAGTTACAAGTCCCTTGTTGAACTTTCGGTTCGACAACAACAGGCAAATTATATCCATCAACAAGGCTCACGTCATAAAAATCAAGAGAATTACCCTTTCCAAGAGTAATCTCAAATAAAGTGGCCGGAGGTAACGCACCGGCCCCTCCACATGAAAGACGGCCTCCACAGTCGCCAGTCTGGCAAATACCTAGTCAACATGTAGAATAAGATAGTTAAGTAAGAAGAAGTTCTTGCTATAACTCAAAATCTAATTGGTTGAAAGTATTATGATTATGATACAATAGATTTGTGGTTCAAATTCATAGGGGCGGAATCAAAAAAATTTGTCAAAGAGGACATAAGTCATAGTAATATTTGTAAGATTTTAATGATTTATTTAATATTTATATTGTTTGTTTTTTGTTTTTATACTATGTTCTATATTTTGTATTGAATATTTATTTGGTTAACGTATCTCAGTTAGCATCTCGCGGACCATGCCTCAACAAAATTACAAATGCAATGAATATATATGATGTCACTTCCTCCAAATTAACGAAATTTTATGTGATAGAGGCACCCAGATTTACATACCGGAGCCATCTTCGTCAAAATCGCACCCAGTTCGAGCCCAAATTCGTCCTGACCAGCCTATTGAAGCTTGGAGTCTGGCAGTCTGACCAGCCTCCAGCATGAATCCTGTTGACGAAAGTTGAGGCGTGCCTGCACCTGCAAGCGTGCCGGGCCAAATTGTGTGCGAACAATAGTTGGTTATGGTAAAAGTTGCACATGTAGATAGTTGAGATAGATATGCTTGTGTTATGACAAACAAAAAGAGTTTGTAATGTTTTGTTGATAAAAAAGCCATTGGATAAAATGAATTGAATTTGAATTTGAATTTGATGTTGGTCTTTAAGTTTTAAAATGTTAGGATTTGAAGACATTTTTGAGAAGGCTTTTTCTTAAAGAGAAGGTTTAGTAACATGTAGATAGAAGGTTTAGTATTTTTCATGAATTGGGTGGCCTTAATTGGAAGCAATACCATTTTTTGAATTACAAGTAATTTATCAAATCTAAACCTAGTTTTTGTCTGAACAAGGAATGTTATTTGATGAGTTAAATTTTACCCAACTACTCATAATATTATTGTAACTGAATTAATTTGAGATTTGGAGGGTAAGTATCAGGTACTTATCCTAAACCAGTTGGATTAAACAAAGACTTGATCTTTCCTTAAACTTGATTTGAGATTACAAAAAGGAATATTTTTCTTTTCCAAAAAATGAATTAAGATTAGAAACCTTATCTAGATATAAAAATAAATTATCAACTGAGAAAAAGAACATCTACTACTGAGTTTCTTATGAATCAGATATGGCTCGAACAGGAAAAAGATGTCTCCTTTTGTACAAATACTGGAGACGTCCTTAGTCACTCATGACTCACTCCAAATCTCCAGTTTCTTGAAGAATGGAGAGGAACTAAGATCACAAAACTTTCCAAAAGAGGAAAGCCTGATGTTTCTCATACATTTACCAAGAAAGGAATATTTTCCTCTCAGTTCAATATTTAGATACTTAACTACCAAAATGTCTCATTTTTCATTAAAAAAAAGGAAAAAAAATTTGATGCTCTCATCATATCTACTTCCTATTGTCTCCGACTGGCTCTGAACAGGATTCGTTGAATGGGGTTCTGACAGTTGAAATGGCCTTTATCGAATAATTTTTTCATGATTTAATTTGAAATGGCCTTTATCGAATTAATTTAGTTATCCAGGACGAAAAACTGTGGCGAAACTTTGCCTAGTAAAATAGTCTCCCAAAACTCCTCTCACTGTGTAATTTCTTTAATGGCGGAAGATGTAATCTCTATTTCTTTTTATTGGATTACGAAGTACGAGAGATCCTATGATGTGATTTCTCACTTCAGGCTCACTTTGTAACAAGAACTTATTTTTTATTAAATGATAATACTCCGTAGGCAATCACCTATAGAGACTCAAAAAAAAAATTT
Organism: Juncus effusus; assembly: GCA_027726005.1. Taxonomy (NCBI): domain Eukaryota; kingdom Viridiplantae; phylum Streptophyta; class Magnoliopsida; order Poales; family Juncaceae; genus Juncus; species Juncus effusus. The sequence goes on along the minus strand of CM050900.1, from coordinate 664,212 downwards.
GTATATGTTTGTAAATTATACAAAAATGATTGAAAATTAACTAACAAAATATTAAAAAATAGAAAACCATCCCAATCAAACTAAAGTCCATTATTTAAAACAAGTCTCAAGTTCAAAAAACAGTCACATCATATCCAAAAACATTCAAACTCTCAACATCCAAGAACCAAGAACCAAGAATCCAAATTCAAGAATCAAGTTTCAATCTTTTCCTCCTCCTGTTGTAAATATCGTCGTCTCATCGGATCCATCGGCCGTCTATCACGGGCCCCGCCTTTCTTGGCCATGGCGAGCATAGGTGGCGGAGGCAAAACTCCAGCTCTGAACAGGATTTTTTGTACTAGATCTGATGGCTATGATTTATTTTGTAAATGAAATTATATAAAAAACTAACGAAATACAAAAGAAAAAAGAAAAACCATCCAAACTAAAGTCCGTTATTTAAGACAAACATCAAGTTCCAAAACTTGTCCACATTATCACATCATAAAAACACACAAAACCTCTCGACAATCCAAATCCAAGAATCAAGATCCAATCTTTCCTACGATCCAAGAATCAAGATTCAATCTTTTCCTCCTCCTTCTGTTCCACTTGTTGTAAATATCGTCCAGTCATCGGATCCATGGGCCTTCTATCACGAGGCCCGCCTTTTCTCATCATAGCAAGCATAGGAGGAGGAGGCAAAACTCCAGCTCTGAACAGGATTCTTTGAACGGGATCTGAAGGCTGGGCACCGACCGAGAGCCAGTACCTGAAAGAAGAATTGAGGAGGGGTAAAATCGTAAATTGTTGAAAGAGAAGGACTTTGGTTGTAGTTACGAGATACGTTATGTTATTGTGCATGTGTGTGAGTTTGTAATTCTTGATGCGGAAGTAATGAAAGTAATTGGATGGTTTTATAAAAAAATAGGGGGTTGTAAATACGAGGGGTAAAATTGTAAATTGTCGAAAGGGAAGGGTTTGGTTTTGCGGTTATGAGATAAGTTACGTTACTGTGTGTGGAATTTTGTAATTCTCGATGCGGAAATAATGAAGGTAATTGGGTGATTTTATAGACAAAAAGTTGAGAGGTAAAATCGTAAGCTGTAATTACGACATAAAGATGAGATGTTACGGTCTGTGTAATTTTATAATTCTTGAAGCGGAAATAATTAGATAATTTTATACGTATAATTTGGATAATTTTATATATGAAAAGGGGTTTTAAGAATACGAGGGGTAAAATTGTAAATTGTCGAAAGGGGAGGACTTGGTTTTGTAATTACAGCATAAGATGTTACGGTCTGTGTGATTTTATAATTCTTTACGCAAAAATAATTAAAAAATAATGGAAGATTTTATACGTATATTTTGGATAATTTTATATACAAAAGGGGGTTTTCAAGATATGAGGAGGGGGTGGGTTGTAAATTGGTGAAAAATGGGGGAATTGGATGTAATTAGAATCAGTAATCATTTCAATCCCTGTGAAATAGGATGAATTTTTTTATCCAGTATTTATTTTTATAATTTATTTTGCGCAAAACATAATTATTTTTCGGTAATATAATACACATAATAAAGAATGTAGGGGTCAGATTGTAAATTGCTAAAAGAGAGAGTTTAAGGAATGGGACTTGTTTGTAAATACAAGTTTAAAATACCTATCTTTTTCTGAAAACTAAGAGAAAAAAAAATATTTGTGCAGTATATTTTTATAAATTATTGTGTGTGAAATTCTGCAAAAATTATAAAAAATATGCTTGGATTGTTTTAGAAACAAAATATAATTATTGTTTTTTATTGAAAGAGAGGGACTCTTTTGTAATTAAAACATACACTTTCTGAATATTTTGAAAAAAAGAACTCTGATATTTTTTTTGTTTGGACCAAAATGCCCCTCATCCTGTATTTTTCTTATAATTTATTGTGTATAAAATTATCAAACAACAACTCAAAAATACCTTTGGATAGTTCTATACAAAAAGTATATTATTTTTGGATAATTTGATGCATTAAATACATGATATAAGGGGTTTTCCAAAGTATTCAAAAAAGTACGGGTTTTTTTTTTATATTTTTGAAAAATAATCCCTAAATGAAATGAAAAGGGAATTAGAAAAATTACTTGACTCTATCAAAGTTGAGACCCATCCTCTTGCCTCCATCTTTCCCTGCAATTAAAAAAATAAAGATATAAATAAATAACAAATATGAATTAAATCAAATTAAAATGCATTTTTATTGATTTATTAACAAAGGAATACTCAAATCATGATGAAATGATTGCCAAATGATGCATAACCGCACAAAGTAGGGTTAAACAATGAAAAAATTAGATTAAATTGAACCGTATTACATAAAATCCAGCTTAATTTGAGGTTCATCTGATCCTCAATTGCACATTCAACGCTTAATTAGAGCCAAATATTCAATAATTACTGGAAAACACAACAATTTTCCAAGCATAATCATAAGAAACATACAGGAATCAACCTCAAAAAACAAAAAAAACGAATACAAAAAATCAAAATAAAAAGAAGAAATGGTTACCAGGTAAAGGATTATAGTAACCCAAGATCTCGAGATGCTTCCCGTCCCTCGGCGACCTGCTGTCCGCCGCCGTAACCCGATAGAACGGCCGGTTTTTGCACCCGAATCGCGCCAGTCGGATCCGAACCCCCATTTCTCTGTTGATCTCTCTTTCACTGTTAATCTCTCTTTCTATTTCTCTATTACTTATTAAACCCTAAACTGAAAAAGGGTTTGAGTTTGAGACTTTCGGTGGAAATGATTTACTGCTTTTTCAAGGTGATAATCGGGAATTGAGTTCCCGGGATTTTGAATCCTGGCTTTTTGAGACTAGGATTGAAATAAATTCGTATAGAGGATATGATTCTTTGTTTATTCTTATCTAGGATCAACTTGTTACTACTTTCTTTTTTCCTTTTTGTGTTTTTTTTCGTAGATTAATTAATATCTATCTGCTGTGATATTTTGAAAAATAGTATGTGTAAATTAGGAGGAGTATATAACTTGAACAAAGGTTTCGTCGCGTACGCGTACATGTTTAGATCTCCTTATTTTCGTATCATTGTTATGAAAAGGTTGAATAAGAAGAAAATATATAAGATGTGCATATATGAAGCACATATGCCTACTAAAAAATATTCCATCTGAAATATGCTAGTATATACTTTTTGCATATAATGTAATGAATGCAACGTACCAGGGGCTAATTTATGTGCCTCAAATGAACAGAACATAAAATAAAACTATATGAAATGAACAAAACATAAAGCATAAAACTATTTGGAAGTTGTATTTTTTTCTTGCAAAAATTAGCAAAGGAAAAAAAAAGGTAAAATATATAAGGAAGCAGCACATCAATTGGGAGAGTACAAAAGAAAAGGAAAAATATCTACCAACGTCTAGATTTTAGGGTTTTGAGCAGATTGTGGAAATTTTTTCCATGAAAAAGAGAAAATAAATCATAAACCATAAAAAAAATGTGTGCTTCTTGAGAAAACGAGCCCTTCTGATCTTCGTGCCTCCTCTTACCAGGTCTCTCTCCTTCTCCCTCTCCTCTTCAAGAAAAAGCTTGAACAAAATTTATTGGTTGATCTATTCCTATTGTATTTTTTTTTTATTTCAAAACAGAACTTATAATTTCCCAGTTGTGAACTAGAACAAGAAATAGTAGAAATTGTTGGTTGAGATTTGTTTTAGAGCTGTAGCACTTTTTTATGGGGAAGATTAGTAGATTGAACAAAGAATTGGCTATATGTATGTTTTTTTGTTGTCCAATAATTAACAACGGTAGGTTGCAGAATAATTTGAAAATTATTAACACAAATTCAAGTTTAACATAGTTGTCAAAGTTTGCTAGCTCAAACGATAAGGCATTTTAAAAGTTTAGAAGAAGTTCCAAATTCGAGTCTCGACAAACATAATCTTAATTTAGCACATAGTTAGTAAGGTTTTTTAACCCACAAATTGTGGGTTTAATCTCAAAAGAAAATAACAGAGTTTGTTCTGTGTAATCGTGCAGACCATCATGGTTAGTTGGTCCGACCTAACGAATGACGTGCTTGAGCATCTGACCAGCTTTTTTTCTTTGGCTGATCTGCACCGATTTAGTGCAATCTGTCACAATTGGCGGTTAATTGCAAAACAAAAACGTCATCCTCCCGTACAAGAGCTCCCATGGTTGGTGCTCAGAGAGGACGAGAAAACCAAGAAACATAATTTCTTTAACATGTCGGAGCAAAGGCTCTACTCGATCGACATTCCTGAATTGCACGGTTGCTATGTCTGTGGTTCCTCATTCGGCTGGCCTTTACTGTAGACGAGAGGGTAAATGGTCGTCTGTTAAATCCCTTCAATAGAAAGTGCTACGAGCTACCACCATTTCCACCATACAATGAATTTCCTGACACCATGAAACTTACCGAAGAGCCGGTCTTCAATTCGGAAAACGATTTGGATGTCCATTAAACTTCAAAGAAATGCAAAAGATAATTGTGCGGAAGACTGTCTTATCTCATGATCCGAATGAGAGATCAGATTTCATTGTCATAATCGTATATGGTGAGTTTCGTGCGCTCGCTATATGGAGGCCGGGTGATAAGGCTTGGACGCATATAAAACCAACTTCTAGTAGAGATTTTCCTACAATGTCAGATGTCATTTGTTTTAAAGGAAAGCTTTATGCTCTTTCATCTTTCGATGAAATTTATGCTGTTGATGTGGGTCCCGATCCTAAGGTAACAAGAATCTCTCTAGAGTTGAAATACTTCAGGCGACCACATCATAGTTACCTTGTGGACCTTAAAGGAGTAGTATTATTGCTCGTTTTGAGGTTCCATAAAGAGGAGGCTTACGAGCATACAAAAAACTTTATGGTCTTCTTGGTTAATGAAGGGAAACAAACTTTCCATAAAATAAGTCATATATTTAACTACTCCTTATTTCTCGGTAATAATTCAACTATAGTTGTTAATTCGGACAACTATTCTGAGTGCATTGGAAACGGTATTTACTTTGATGCGAGAGCTATTATTGGCAAAAAGTGGGACATGATTGTGGTTTGTATGACATGGTTCGTAATTCTATGAGAGATCGGTATTGTCCCCATGAGAGTGTTTTTAGTCCTCCTGAAGCAGCAGTAATATGGTTGACTCCGAATCCATGATGTTGAGTACTGTTGTAGAATGTTAAAAACCATATGTAGCACAACAATATTATTTTGTTATTTGTAGGTGCAATTATCAGTGTTTATTTTTTGACGCTTTTCTTTCAACTTTTTTTCAATCTAGCCGTTTTCCTATTGCGTTTGCTTTTTTTATGGACATGGCTATTATTGACAAAAAATGAAAAATTATAGTTGCATGGTATGAACAATTATACTGTTTATGCTCACTTGATGTCAAGAAATATTTCAGTTCTGTTTTGCATTAATGTATTTGAATTGAATATATTGTTGTTATTTTCAATAGGAAAACTTAGGAGCCAACGCTTCTCTCTAGTAGGAGCGGTGAGGCATCAAATCAAATGTTCTGAGTTCGAAACTTTTTAAAAGTCAATTTCTGTAAAAATAAGTGTGAGACTGATGACTCTCTCAATAAAAAAAAGAGAAATTATTCGGAGTGTCCAGCTTTTGGAATGTTCAGAAGCGTCCACCATACAGTTTTAACTGTACACATATATATTTGCACTTAGATATATTTTTTGTGTTTACAAATATAACTTTTTGAAATATACTTTTTTTGTTATTTCACTATACTTTTTGTGTTTTCAAAAATATTTTTTTGTAATTTCATCATACATTTTTTAATCGGGCGCTGCTGGGTACTCCAAAATGCTGGCACTCCATATCTGAACCCTAAAAAAAATAGGAAAACCTAGAGGAAATTATGTGCCATATTCAAAACCTTCCATGCATCAGACGACCCACCGGTAGACCTAGGCTAAAGCAACATTAGTTTCTATACTTCAATAAAGTTGTAATTTAATCCATGTATTATTAATTCTGGCATTTACATTCTTCCATTTATTTTTTTCCTTGATTGTGGGGAATTTGATAGTCTCGACATGTTCAAGTGTTCAGGAGCTATGATGCAAATAAAGTCATATCTTTAAAACAAACGCAATACAAATTACGGTCTCAAATTAAATTTGTATTACGATCCCGTGATCACAATAGGGCTGAAAATAGAGTTTAAACTAATAGCAAAGAATTTTTCTGTTGCAGGGATGAAATTTTTCATTAACATAGAATTTACATAATACCCAGCATTATATGATGAAAGTAGTATCCTAAAATTAAGTTTCTCAAAAACATGGTTACATGAGCAATTAAGTAAAATAAAAGAAAATTAGACTAGTTATAAGAACAGATAGACAAAAAATGCAGTTTCATATGATTAACTCAAATAAGAAAGATCCTAACGTCCAAAGACTCCAAATTACTATACGGAAAAAGTAAAAACTAAAAACAGACTAATTTAACAAACTTACTGAAGATGAAACTTTAATAGGGTATAACAATAATGCAAATAGACTTTCTAAAATTATATTTTAAAAACGTAGCCAAATAAATAATTAAGCCCCCCCTTCTTTTGCATACAGCTTTGGGATTTACGGAGGGGCCACGTACTGAGTAATTTTTGACTGCCGGATGAAAGGATGTGTTTTTACGCGGACGGTTAATTTTTTTTGATCGTGTTGATTTCTGTGTGATATACGGGATTTAGTGTGAAATGTGAAATAACGCTCGCTCGGTCTCTCGCCCCTTCCAATCTACTGCCTCTCTCTCGCCCCTTCCCCATTATTCTCTCGCCCCTTATCTGCTCCCTCTACTGCCTCTCTCTCTCTCCCGCCGCCTAACAATCCCGCTCCACTGTCTCTCTCTCTCCCTCTCCACTGATTCTTCGCCCATGCCTTCAGCCGCTCTCTCTCGCCGCTTTCGCTTTCATCCTTCAGTGGAGAGGAGGCGAGATTCTTCCCCTCCAAAATTCGAGTCGCTTCCCGAAAAACCCAATCAAAATCCACAGATTTCTCAGAAAAGCAACAAAAAAGAGCGAAATAATGGAATTGATCGAGCTGATGAGCTTATCTTTTGCGATTTGAAATCTGGAGTTTGAGTTTGAGTTTGAATCTTGTTCTTGCAATCGAGCTAATTATGGCGATCGATAAGAGGCTGCTGTTTGAAGCGTTGGCGAATGAAACGGGGAAAGGAGCCACAGTGCTTTCGATTTCCATTTTCGTTGTTGCTTGAGGCGTTTGCGAATGAAAAAGGGGAAAGGAAGCACAGTGGTTTCGGTTTCCAATTTCGCGGGGGTGCTTGGTCTCTGTATACTGGTCAGACACTTGTTAGAGGAGAATAAATGGGTTAGTGAGTCTATTACTGCTATGCTTATAGTGAGCACTTGTATTTTTCTCTCTTTTATGACGAAATTGAACAAAATCCGAAAGAAAACTTCTTTCTTTCGATGTTCCAACGCTGATCAGTTCCTTCTGAGATAATTTCTTATTTTAATTGTTCATTCAGGGATGCCTTCCTGGAACAGTAATACATTAGAATTTACCTCATTTTTTCTTGATTATTTTTTTATTTTGTTTTTTGAATTTAGTGTGTCAAGGGGAATAATGGGGAAGGCTTGCTACCATGGAAGTAATCAAGATGCTGATTTTCTGAAAATGGAGGCGGAAAAAATAGGGTTCCCGGTTTTTATCGAACCCACTGATGGAGGTGGCGGTGATGTGTCGTCCCGTACCGTTCAATTTTCTGTACCAGTTTTATCCTTCTTGTTATTCAAATTTACTGTACTTTTTTTAATTTTTTTTTTGGGGGAATGAGAATAGTAGGAAAAAAGAGTGAATTTATAAAGTGCGCAAAAAGAGCCTGCGGCTTCATTTGGAGTTAATATAGTTCTGCCAGAGAAATACATAACTCAGCCTCCCCATGTTCAAGTCCAACTATATATTTTAATGCAAAACAAATAATACTTAATTAATTAACTAGGTGATTAATTTGAATGTTTTGGGGACAGGCATGGGAATGTGATACATTTATACGAGAGAGCTTGCTGCTTGCAAAGAAGGCATCAGAAGATCGTAGATGAGGCGCTGGCTGTAAATATTTATTTCTAATTTTACTTTTTTATTTTTTTTATTTATTAATTTACATGAGTTTTGATTTTAATTCTATAATTTAGTATTTGAGGCCAAATGTGGCAGAGGAGTTTCGGGCTCACATGGGCCGAGCTGCAGGCTCTGCAGCAAAAGTAATTTGAATTAAAATTTTAAAATTCGAATTAAAAAAAAAACAAAAAAAAAAAATTATTTCGATATTGTATTTATTTATAAAGGCAGTGCGATATTATAGCGCTAGAACGATGGAGTTTATTGTGGACGGAAATTCCGACGAATTTTATTTCATGGAAATGAACGCTCGCCTTCAGGTACTATACTCTTTTTTTCCATTTTAATATCAATATAGCCGTATTAGTGTATATTATTTAAATCTCTAATTGTATTATTTTTTTAATAAAGGTTGACCATCCAGTGACTGAAATGGTAGTGGTTTAAGATTTAGAGTGGGAAATAAGATTAGCAAATTAATTTTTTTTAACTAGAATACCCTCCGTCAGTTCTCTCCTATCAGGCCATCACAAATAATGCTATGAATATAGGAACAAAATGTACCGACAGGATTTCTGCCTACCAGTGGGCACCTCCATTACTACAAACCAATTAGTACCTCTCCAAGAGGTAACCAAAATAAAATTGAAATTTGCAGATTCGCCCCTGTAAAATCTGAAAATAACTCATCGTCCCCTGAGAATTATTACTATTAAGGAGGAATTCTCCAAACAAAAAATATATTTTTCTCAAATTTATAAAAAACTTGAAGGGGTTATTTGAAGAATTGGAAGTTTATATTAGGGTTTTTCTTTATCAAGTACTCTCAGATATAAGGGTTCTTTTGCAAAGGGTATTTTCTTTAGCCATTTTGTTCTTATTTCATTTATTCGTTTATTCCTTGAATAATTATTTATTTATTTATATAATACTGTGGTGTATAGAGATGGATACGATTGGAAAAGAGATGAACCAGAGGAAAAACTCTTGCGTACTCGCACTACTACCGTTTCTACAAAAATGCTTTACAAACTTGCTCAACAGGTTAGTTCATCATGTTTCATTACGGTTTAGGGTTTAAGCATTTTAGTTTGTTTTGCTAATACTATAAAGTAATTTATTTCCTTCAGAATTCACTCCAAAAGGTTACTATTAAATTGACCGAGTTTTCACAAATTGAGCTGTTGATCGGACCCATCTTGCCGAGTTCTATCAAAATGAGGGTAATTTCGTAATTCCTCACCTTTTTTTAATAATAATATTATTTGGTCTCATTGCTATTTATTATTATTATTATTATTATTATTATTATTATTATTATTATTATTATTATTATTATTATTATTATTATTATTATTAGTTGATTATTTATCATTAGGGTTTAGGGTTTAACCATTTTTGTTTGATTTGCTAATAGTATGAGGTAATTCGTTTTTTGCATAGTTCACTCGAACCAGGTACTATTCGATCGACCGGGTGTTCAAAAAATAAGCCGTGGATGCCGAGTTCCATCAGGTTGAGGGTAATTCTGTCATTTCTGACTATTTTGTAATAATAATATTATTTGGTATCATTGTTTATTTATTATTATTGTTGGTGTTGTTTTACAGGTTTTACCTCAGTAAGAAATGCCATTTTAATTTAGAATTTTTGTTCTTTTTTCTCTGCATTTATATGATTCTTCAAAACTATTTAGGTATGCCAGAGTTCTATTCGCCTCAATAATTGAAGAATTTCGAAAGAGGATTTGTAATGGTACTAAAATTTTTTGAAGGATTAGAAAATTACCACGCATAATTAATATATTCGCATTTCGTTGTATTATAGCTTATTATATATATATATATATATATATACATTTTTTTTTGGTGTTGCTTGAGACAACATATATTTTTTTTTATATCGTATATACTACCCCTATATTATAAAGGTTTGATATATTATTTTGGCTATATTGGCATGTATTATATATACTTTAATATCATATCATATATGATATATATAAGTATTTAGTAAAATGTTCTTTACATTATATATAATTTCTTTATAATTTAAATATTGCTGTTAAAGATTGTATATATTACCTCATCTATATATACCTTCTTTTGTATTTGTATGAATCTTTGAAAGACATGATATCTAATCTTTGAGCATGATATGTTTTGTCAAATTTTAGTTCCCCGGTTATTACCTTCATGCTTGACGGCTTGAATAGAATGTTTGAATTTGTAGTAAATAAGTTTATCGTGTAATCTGTCTTCAGTTGTGGTATGCATTATATGTTTATTATATGTTGATTTGAGCTGATTCTTGGATTGTTCATTTCATATGTTATTTTATTACAGGTGTGCATTCAATAGATGAGAAACTGAGAAACTTTGAGCGCACATACCATACATTACATACCATAAGAATGTATTTATATATACCATAAGAATGTATTCAGCTAATATAATTAGGTTACTACATAACTTCTGAATTTCTGAATCTGACGTGTCTTTATTGAATTTATTTACCTAATATAATTATTAAGGTTCTGCTTTAACAGTACCTACCATATTAATATAAAATATCCAAATACTCATCTAATAAACTGTTTATTAAGTTTTTGTTGGATCACATCCATTAGTTGAGGAACAATAATATGCTAAATTTCACATATACCCCTACAAAAAAGTCATAATTTCACCTTTATACCTACAAACTGTAAAATTTTGCTGATACCCCTAAAAAAAAAATTATAGCTGGCCTCTACGAGAGTACTCGGAAATTATGGATACCCTTACAAAATTCTAGAAGTTACACGGTTCTGTAAAATTAGATGGACCGATTAAAATGAACGGATGTTAAACTGAACACCACCTTCAATCGAAAGGCCCTCGTTGAGAAGCCCACTTTTATCGTTGTATTATGTCATAAATATCTACATAACACTTCCGTGAAAAAATGGAAAGTACCATAAACCTCTCAAATAAATAAGACGCAAATTGTACACAAATGTAATTTCAACGTTGTTCAGGACCAACGTTTAATTATTTTTTCTTACCAGCATTTATTTATGGTACTTCACAGATCATGTTATGGTGTGACGCAAATTGTACACGAATGTAATTTCAACGTTGTTCAAGACCAACGTTTAATTATTTTTTCTTACCAGCATTTATTTATGGTACTTCACAGATCATGTTATGGTGTGTAATGTAAAATAAAAAAGATGCTTTGAATCATTAATTTATGTTGGCCAATTAGACCTTTAATATTATTTTGCTCTTAATTTTTGGTCATATGTATTGTTTAAACTCATGTTCAAACTCTCAAAATTATATCGGCTCTGAAAATACCCGCACTCAAAATTATATGGGCTCTGAAAATACTCGCAGCAAATACCCGCAGCGTAGCGCGGGTATTCACCTAGTAATAATTTAACTTGAGACTAGTTATAAGAATGCCGGACAATAAATGCAGCTTCACATGGTAGAATTGTAGAAACGTATGGGCTGAATTTTTATTTTCACATCAAGGCCCAACGAAATATTGTTTTACGGCAAGTTATTTTAGTAACAAATTTTAGTTTTCATGAATAAAAAGAGCACAATATTGTGTTGGCTTTGTAAAATGTAGACTAAAATTCATACTCCTAATTTGACACTTTTTATATGTTTCATTATTCCGTTTCGTTAATTAAGATACTCCTAAGTTGACATTATTTTTTATATATTTCATTAGTTCGACTTGGTTTAATAGCAAAAAAGCCAGAAAAACTTGCAGTGACACAGTAGAATTTACTAGACCATATCAAAGATGGCAGATAATACATCAACTTCATTTTAATATGTGGCTTACATGCAGGGACGAAGCTTGACTGAATATACTGGGAGAGCCAAAAAAAAAAAAATTCTACTGATTAACACGGTATAAAAATTTTGAGAGGGTCAAATGCATAAAAATACATGTATTTCAAAAAAAAAAATTTGCTAAAACACTATTGATATATATTACTTCATCAAAATCTTAGAAGGACATGACCCCCTTCAGTACCTATTGAGCTTGATCCCTGACTACATGCTTACTCAAATCTTCTTATCTAATAAAATTAATATGTCAGAGTCTCCCCTCTCCCCCTTGAAGCCCTAGCCGCCACCACAAAGAAGCTCCGATCTTGGGGGAGGTGGCCTCTCCAGCGCCTCCCCTAGGGTCGCCGTGGCTCCGCCCCTCCCAAACACCCCTCTCCTCACCCTTACAACACCCCTCTCTTTTCTATTCCCCATTAAAAACCCTAACCGCCAAAAGGAGGCGCCGATCTAGGCGGAGGTGGCCGGACCCCTGCCTCCTCCGGATCCCCGTGGCTCCGCCCCTCCCATAACCATCTTTCCCTGTCCCCCTTGCTCCGATCCCAAAATTCCTAGTCAAAATCCACTCCCTCTCCCCTTTTTTTCCCTCCCCAAACTCTAACCCTAGCTCCGTCATGGTTCTCACTCTTAATGAGACAAAAGGCAGCCTTCTCGGTCGTTTTGATGCTCCATCGATGTGACGAGAGAAGCCCTCTCATACACCAACCCCTCTAGTAGATTCGGCATTGCTTGACGTTATTGTTCTCAGTTTGATGATATTTAAACCTATTCCGAGCTACTAATATAATCTTGGGAATGTTTTTCAAAGCTAGAATAATTCACGTCAAGAAATCGGATATGAAGAATTAGCCGTAAAAGAAATTTCTCAATTCTCCGAAAGACAAGAAGGCGACTCACATCTCTCAAGTTATCAAGTGTTGGAGCACTTCTTAAATCTTTAGTTTTAAATAGGTTAATTTCATTTTGAGTTATTTTATTTAAATAAAATTGAGAGAAAAAATCTTGCAAAATAACTCAAAAATAGCTTTTTTCACTTTTGACTTGGGCTGTGAATAGTGATTCCATTCCGAACGGAATGATGAATAGTGATTCCGTTCGGAATGGAATCCCTCTATTAAAACTGTGTGAAACATTGTTTATTCCGTTCTGAACAGAATAATTCCGTTCTGAACGGAATAATTCTGTCCAGAACGCAATATTCCGTACAGAACGGAATGTTTGAATTTTTGAGTTATTCTAACCGTTGTTATTCCGTTCTGAACGGAATAATTCCGTCCAAAATGGAATAGCCTGTAAAAGGCTCTTTTTGACTTAGTTTTTCTCCCACCTTTAAAAGGAAAAACCCAATCCGTTTTTCATCATCAATTCCTCCATTTTCAAAACTCAGAAAGGAATATTTTCTCTCTTTTGGTATGATAATAAATTTACTCAAAAGCTTGTGAGATTTGAGAGAAACTTTGTAAGCTATTTGTTAGAGCTTGTTTGTCAGTTTGAACTGAAAGAAATCCGGTTTGTTAGCTTGGATTGAAAGAATCCGGTTCAAGTTTTGTTTCATCGATTCGCTACGTGTTGTAAAGCGAGCGGTGATTCGAGTCTTATAAAGAAACACTATTTGGATTAGTGTAAACGGAGCCGAAAGACAATGCCCGGAGATTAGGCACTTGTAAAAGCGGAAAGGTTCGCTAGTAAGAAAAGGGTGGTTATAGCTCACGCAACCACCTAGCCGAATTTCGTCAACAAGTTTGCGTGTTTGGTATTGATCCATTTCTCGTTTCTATCTATTTACTTTTAATTGTTATTATCAATTTGTATTAATACAACCATCACTTAAAAGTAAAACAAACCAAAAATTTCAACATTACAAAAAAATTTTAAAATCATACTTCCGAACGATTTAGATTTACCCCCCTATAGGCCATAATTAATCAACAGACGTAACCTCAATCGATGCATATGGCGTCGGTCCCAACCGTGGAGCATTCGGTGCCGTCTTCCTCGTGGACGAAACTCTAGTCATGACATAATGATGTTGTCTTCCTCTTGGGCGAAACTCTAGCCGTGACGCAATCGGCGCCGTCTTCCTCTTGAGCAAAATCCTAGACGTGGCGCAATCGACGCCGTCTTCCTCTTGAGCGAACCTTAGTCATGATGCAACCGACACCATCTTCCTCTTTGGCGAAACACGAGCCATGACGCAACCGGCGTTGTTTCCTCTTGGACGGTACCTAACCGTGATGCAATCGAAGTTGACTTTCTCTTGAGGCAAAATTCTAACCGTAGCGCAATTGGCGCCGACTTTCTCTTGGGGCGAAACCCTAGTCCGAAGCACCATCTTTCCTCTTGACATGATGACGTAGGCGAAGACACTCAATTCATTAGTTATTTTCATTGATATGGAAATTAGACTCGTTATGGCTAGAACTGTTTTGGAGTTATTTTTATTACTTTTTATTTTACTTTTTTTTTCAATGTATTGCTACTTCTTATTAATATAAGTAACAATAAGCAATCGTTTATTGAGCAATTCTCAAAAAAAAAAAAAATTAATATGTCATTTTACACTTATGATGTGACTAGAGGACTTTTTGAATGTTCAAGGATTTATTAAGTTTAGTCTAGATTAAAAAAGTGTCAGGCATAGAAATTGTTGTAGGAGTCTTTTTCTTAGAATTATTAATTTTTGAAATAAATATTTAGTTAGTATTATAATACTATGCTCGAATTAATCATTTCCACTTCCCAATTCAGTTTTGAGTTTTACATCACTTAACAATAATATATTATATAATAATTATGTACACACCATTGTGCATGATGTAATCAGAGAAAATAAAATAATGTAACATGAAAAAGCATACAACTAATACTTTATGTTATTAAATGGGGTTTATGAACCTCTATTCATAATGATAGTATTATGTTATATATGTTTACATTGTTTAAGGATAAGTATATTCATGATTGGAGCTTAGTGCAAGTTGAAATTAAACATATGTACTTTTAATTTTGCAACTTGTATAAACATATGTGAACTGTCTGATAGGTTTGTATATAATAAAAAAATAATATTTCAATGAACTATTTTTTTTGTGAGGAATTTTGTAGAGGGCTTGAATTATCCCCCTTTCAAAGTAATTTTTTTTTATTTTTAGAGTTTTACAAGTAATTCTATAAACTTTACAAAAAAAAAAAAAATAAATGATCTGAAAATATGAATGAGATTTACAAGTAATTCTATTTCAATGAACTATGTATTTAGAAAAGATATGAATGAGATTAAAATATCTGTTTAAATATTAGGCTCAAAAATTTTCTGATTACTTTTGAAAGTTATGCTATATATTATGAGCACGAATTTTTTTGAGTTAGCGCATTACAAACTAGTTGTTAATCAAGAAGAAAACTAGATAGACTGAATTTCAAAATCACATAAATATCATAAATCAAAGTATTTATAAGTAAGTACTTTGACCACATTATATATACAGACATAGAAGTTATTTTCTTAAAGATCAATTAATCAGCACAAAAATGGAAAATGTGCAGACAGGACGATACTGTAGATATACTATTTTTCCATTTTATATACTGTTTTCTAATTTTTTTTTATATATTGTTTTGCCATTTTATATACTGTTATTTATTATTTGTGTATTTATTATTTTTTTTATTTCATATACTGTTTTTTCACATTTTGTGTACTGTTTTTATTTTTTCATGTATATATTATTATTAGAAAATAAATTATATATACTGTTGTTGGATCTGTCATGAACAGTCGTACTACAAATTTTATCAAATTATATTGAATCTGTCGTAAACAATCGTATTACGTCCCATCGACCAGGCATCACCATCACCGCCAAAAAATGATGCCTCACAAAAACGATTGACACTTGTCTCACAATGGTAGGTTATGAATTTTGTAATTTGCATGTAACATTAAACATTAAACATTGTATTGTTTATTGTATCTGATCAAGGCTTCCAGCTTCATCAGCACTCTTATCCATTTGGCATGACCACACGTCCCATGACGTTTTTTTTGAATTGGCCAAAAATAAAATATTAATTCGGAGAATAGCCTAGTTTTTAAATTATTTCCAAAACTAACCGTTTCGTTCAGTAACGGAGCGAAATACACTGTTCACTGGCAAAAAAAGAAATTTTTTTTTTTGCCAGTGAACAATGTATTTCTTCCGGCCACTGGGCGAAACTCACTATTCACCGGCAAAAAAAAAAATTTTTTTTGCCAATTTCGACCCGTCATGGGGCGAAACAGTATTTTTTAATAGTGCTTGTTGATATGAGTATGTTTCTAATTACTTCTTTGGTAGTATAAATGAAATATTTGGAATTATTTTTATTAGCATTTGATTCCTTTTCTTCTTTTTGATTTAAATCTTGCTAGGTCAAGTACACACTTCCTTTTATTTTTATTTTTTTTTGAAAGATAAGCGTTTGATTATATTGTATTAATACGATTAAATAATCGTTATATGAGCTATTTACAATGATAGAACTACATAAACTAAAATATTATAAATCTTTAGAGCAACAATTACTATTTAAGAAATATAAAAATAGTAGAAGCACAATCTTACCTTTCTTATTTCTCAATAAGTGGGGCGGGACAAAATATCAATTTTCTCATTTTTTCCCACTGAATTAAGCTAAAAAATATTGTTCCCCCCATGGCAAGCGAAACTGGCAAAAAAAAAAAATCTTTTTGCCAGTGAACAGTAACTTTCGCCAAGTGGCTGGGCGAAACACACTGTTCTGGCAAAAAATTTTTTTTTTTTTTTTGTCAATGAACAGTGTGTTTCGCCAGTGACGGAGCGAAACAGTTAGTTTCGCAAATAATTTAAAAACTAGGCTATTTTCCGAATTAATTTTTTTTTTTGACCCGTTCAAAAAAAAAGTCACATCCCGTTAGGTCCCGCTACGTGTCATATGTCAGGCCGTATGATAAAACAAAACATATTGCTGAGTCAACTAACTTATGTTCCCCGTATTTACTATTGGCATAAAGAAGAGTAATATTTTATATTTCAAGTATTATTTTCTTGTAAATTTTTATATTGTTTAATATTTACATCCTAACGATAAATATTTTGCTAATTTTTCCTTAAATATTTGTTATTAGGATGTCCTTAATTAATATTTTAAAGTATTTTTTATTTTGCTGAATTTTATATTGTTTAAAGACATCTTAACAATAACTATTTTGAAATTTGTATATTGTACGAGTATCTTGTTATATGGCATCAATTTGAGGAGATGTCCTTTTCAAATCAAGAAAATAAAATTGGAATACAATGAACAAAAAGTGGAAGTTAGCTATTGGTATAGTAGTGAAAATTGAATAAATAATTTCCTTATCTTTTCTTGCCTCTAATTTTGTCAGTGATAGGTGATGCAGACTTCTTCATTTTTCAAAAATTCAATTCTTTTTTTTATAATTTCCAGTTAACAAAGTTCATGCTACTTATATTTTATTCAATGACTATAGTTTCTTAATTTATGAACAAATTTCTAACTAATTTGTGGACTTTAGGCTGAAATCGTTTGGAAACCAATTGCAAACAAGCCAATACTAATAAATAAATAAGTTTAATAATAAAAAATATAAAATCTAATAAAAAAAGAGTTTGAGTTTTATTTCTTTTCTATGCTTGCACTCATCAAACATTACCAATCTTTAATATCAAACAAAGAAATTTTATTAGATTATATTTGGTATTTGTAAGACTCAAGTTACACTATATACGTAGACAGCATTGATGAGTTTAAGAATTTGCGGAAAAAAAACCGTATATCTTGCCTAAATTTCAAAAGAAACCTTGTCTTCAAACTAATTCAAAGTGTGTTCAAAAAAAGTTTCCATTGTTTAAAATCTTTTACTTCTTTTTCAGTTTTTCCTTTCAAAAATCCTGTAGGAAAAGGAGTGAAGGATTTTAATATTAGCAAAAAAAAAAAATGGGAAAAGCATTTTCTCAAAAAAAGAAAAATTGAAAAAAATAATGAAGCATTATGAGAGCTACCGACCAAATTACCATCACCCACCGACCGGACTAATTAAATTGTGTTTAAAACTTTATTTGCACAAAACACCCAATTTGTTCTTTCTATTTGCAAAATGGTCACATCACAACCAAAATACTGAAATTTATAATTTGTATTTTGTAATAAATTAACATATCTTCACAGTATATGTTGGAGAGCCCAAAGTTTCTTTTCAATACGGTATACTTTTATACAAAAGTTTGAGGGTTCAGATACACATTGCATAATGCACTAAGAAAATCATAATCCAAAAAATCTCACTTAATTATGGAAATAACATAAATGTTTATAGTTATTACTATTTCATTAGACTAACTAAAGTGGCTGCCAGCAAAAAAGAGTGACACGAAGAGGTGGTAAACGTGTGGATCGGGTCGAGCCATTTAAATTTTGCGTCATTCGGATTGTGTCTTATTCAGCTTGCATGACATTCGGGTACGAGTCATTTCAGATTTCAGGCCATTCTTGAGGTCAGTTTAATTCAGATCTTAAGTAGAAGTCTTGTCACAATTCACTCAGATCAGGGACCGAGAGTCATACGGATTAACATTCAGATCATTTCGATAAGTCAGTGTTTTCAGGTCAATTAGGTTAGAAAAAGGTGTAAAATCGCTCTTTTGCCCTATTTCATATATTAAGGGACAAAAAGTAGGTTGTTTGCGAATCATATCGGACGGGTCATTCGATTTCGGATCATTAGTCATTTGGGTCATGAGTTATTTGGGTCGCGGGCCATTTGGGTTTCGGGTCATTCAAATAATGTTGTGTTTTAGATAGTCACACAGTTTCGAGTCGGATCGGGTGGGTTTATCGGGTCGGATTTTGCCATCTTAGTGACACATGTCATGCTTTGATAGGCAACGTAACTTTGTACCGTACATACAACATTGTACCCAATCAAGGTGGTGCCGTGTTAAAATATGGCCAAGGCGGCGCACAGTCAGCACCCTTATCTCACTTCTTTGCATCATCTCTAGATGGAATAGAACACCACCCACATGTTTACTGTTTGAGTATGGACATGGACTGACTGGGTCAAGGTAAAAAATCCAGAGTTTCTGCTTGAAGAATAAACACGTTATTATATATGACAAAAAGGACCTTAGAATGCATGATATAACACTTTTTAGAATTTTTATTTTGTATGAAAAATGCTGTTCAAATGTATGTTTGTATTTGTTATTTGTTTATATGTAGTATTTGTGATTTATCAATTATCATACATATATTATATATACTATTATTATTAAATTTATATGATGTAGTTGCATTGTGGATCATAAAATAGTAGGTAGATATTGCAAAATCATATGCAGTAGTAATATATATATATATATATATATATATATATATATATATATAATATAATATAATATAATATAATATAATATAAAAATAATATATTACTTTTATAATATAATATATATGTAGACATTAGACATGTATAGTATACACAAATGATAAATAATATATTATATATACAATTGTATATATCAAATCTACTATTAAGAATTCTTTCCAT
Organism: Juncus effusus; assembly: GCA_027726005.1. Classification (NCBI taxonomy): domain Eukaryota; kingdom Viridiplantae; phylum Streptophyta; class Magnoliopsida; order Poales; family Juncaceae; genus Juncus; species Juncus effusus. The sequence continues at coordinate 644,646 of CM050900.1, read as the reverse complement.
CAAGCAGCTAATGATTTTGATTATTAAGCATAATCTGTCCTATAAGGTAAATTGAGTTGGGTTCGAATCTAAAAAAAAGTAAATTGAATTCTTTTGATGAGGATGATAAAGTATCAATGTACTTTATAGGAATTAAAGTAGAAAAATCTAAGAAGCTGGTTTTTTTTAATATTCAGAAAATTTAGAGGGGTTTTGGAAGAAAATCCAAACTCACAAGTATATCGTCAATGATTGTACTTTTCAGATCACAAAAAAAAAAAAAAAGATGAAGCAAAATGAATCAGAAATGGAAGCATCTCATTTGTAAAGACAACTGAATAAATAATTGTGGTGACATTTTTGTCATACCTAATTCTTTATTTTTTTTCTTATTCTAGAAATTTTCATTTAACATATGTTTTATTTAACAAATTATTAATAATACAATATATAATACATATATTGGCATGATAAATATCTTGACCATTTAATCTAGTCCATAATATATCAATCTAGTCCATAATGTATAAAATATACACAATTAATAATAAAACAATATATAATATATTCACATATATTAAATCTCAGAAGATTGCATCCATTTAACATGATTGTCCTTTGTAAATCACAAAAATAAAGGAACAAAATGAATAAGATGTGGAAACGAGTTGTTTGTTAAGTAAAGACAACTGAATAAATAATTGGGTTGGCATCTAATTTTGTCATACTAATATATCATATCATGACTGATGTATACCTAATTTTATGTAAATTAAGTACAATAACTAATTGATAAATTTTATTGTATGCACTTTATATTTTTATCTAAATTTTTATGAGATATCTTTGTTTTTTGTGTTTTTGCACTCATCAAGTTACTTGTTGGTTTGAATTTCTTAATTAAATTGAGCCTCTAAATTTTGGTTAGCAACTACTCTTCCTTATGAATTTAAAATATAAACAAAATTCCAAACAAGCCCCTAAATTATATCTAATTTGCATGACATGCATTCTTCAAGTAATTAGAAAATTGCTCCATTACATTAATTCTCTACTATACAATGGTTATATGATCTTTTAAGTCAAATCCAATTACTGACAATTAAACCAAAGATATTATATTTCTTTAATAGTTTGAATTTTCAGGATAAGAAAACGTTGGGAATTAATACGAAGGAATATTCACCATTAATGCAATAAAAGTATGCCACAAAATATTTTCTCTTTTTTAAAACAAAATATTCTCATTTTCTTTTTGACACACATTAGTGTGCGAGTGTGTGAAGATGAAGCTTGAATGACAGCTCACCTTACTCTTAGGTCCATAAAATATTTTTTTATTTAACATCCTCTAATTTAGTTTTGCATACTTACAGGTAGTCCCTCAAACTCTCTCATATTTAATATATCTTCTTCTAAAGATAAGCTATTAAAATTATGAATTTTTTTTATCATATATATATTAATCTTATTAATAGTACAAGAAACAAAAAAAAAACTCTAAAACATTTCATTTATTTTTTATACATGATGTTCATAAATTATAATTATGGATTTATATTATACCTCTCTCATATATAAACTAGTTTAGCTCACATATTTTATATTTTTTTGAAAGATATGTGCCTATTTGATATACTTTCTTTTATCTATCATATGTTACTACCTAATACATCTAATACAATAATTTTGTATTTTTATATCATATTTAACATGCAATTAATAATTATCAAGTTGTCATAAAACATTAAACATGCTGAGATCTCAAATATCATTATCAAGGCAATCATAATATAAACAACCTAATAAATAGCCAGTCAATTCGTTCTCATAAATATTCATAATTTCAGAGGCCTACATTAAAGAATCCAACAACTTTGTCCCTCTTCTCTTCTCTCTCAAAAACAAAACGAGTTAAATATTCTTGCAAGAAAAACAAAACAAAATCAAAGCAAAGCCAAAAAAAAATCCGTTTCTTCTTCTTCCACCTCTGCCTGAAATTCCAACAAACAAATTAGAACCACCTAATCCTTCAATTGTTCTCAATAATTGACCCATTTTATTCCTTCAAAACCACGTATTTGAGACTAATTCTCAGTTTTAAACCGACCATATTTCGAATTGTTTCCGGCTGAATTTCCGATTGGCCGCCGATTTTGAAATTCCTAATCAAATTTTATCATCTGGGTCTTCGTCAAATCCTGATTTTTGTGTTCTTTTGGGTGGAAAGGACATGTCTTTGGCTCCAATTGAGGCTCCAATTGAGGAATCTGGTAGAAGTTTCTCGAACCTTAGAAGCGTCAGGTGGAGAATCGATCTTGGGATCTTGCCTTCGAATCCTTTGGCTTCCATTGATGATCTGAGACGAGCTTCAGCTGATTCCAGGCGAAGGTTCGTGCTTTCAGTCTCAATTGTTGATAATTTTATCATTTTTTTTTTGCTTTTACTTCGTTTTGCTTTGATTTTGATACAACTGTAGATACGTAGTTAGAAATTCCATTTATCATTCGTTTTGAAATATAAAAATGTCACGATAATTACCAACAACATGATATAAAATTCTATTTTTCAACATGATAATTACCAAGGTGCTTTGACGATTTCATTCAGCACATGCACCTATTTTACTCAATCATTTGCAGAAGGAGAACCAAAATGAAACAACAATTTCTCTTTTTAAACATAATTTTTTTTAATGTGAAATTACGAAATTGCTCTTGATAGATATGCGAGTTTGAGACGAAGGCTTTTGATAAATCCTCAACTCACAAAAGATGAAGATTCACGGTCGGATCCTTCAATCGACAATCCTCTCTCTCAAAATCCAGGTAATTAATTAATTAATTAATTAATTAATTAATTAAAAATAAAAATTTGATATTAGTTTCATGGATAAGAAGAAATTATATTATGGTTTCTTTCGGGATTCGAGAAAAAACAGAGGGCATTTTGGTAATTTGGTACAGAATTAGTTCGCATGTTTCATTAGGAGTGTAGACCTTTTCTCTCGAAATCCAGGTTTTAATTATTTAATTAACTAAATGAATTGGAGGTTATTTTTGTAATTTGGTAATTTGGTTTGGTATTATTCACGTGTAATATTAGGAATGTAGACCTTTTCATGGTACGTTTGTTTCATGTTTAGTTTACTAAATCAATATTAGTTAATAAACGTGTTAAATTTCTCTTCTTTTTATTTAATACAAAATTAGTCAGTGGAAAAATGTTATTTTGTTTATTAATACGAAATTTGTTTTTCATTTGACTTCACAATGAGATATTTATTGTTTAATTAGCTAATAGTAGCTCCTTGTTTCTTAATACACAATTAGTTATAATGTGTAATCTTGGAATTAATAATATATTCAAAGGTCAATCGGAATTATGATAGTGACAAAATTTTCATGAGGTTCTAGGGTTTAAAATTTATTATATTATCATTACATTTACTATTATTATTTTTAAAAAGGCTAAAAAATTGAGTTTGTTAATTTCTTCTATTCAGAGAGTCAATATTGGAATGATTGTAGTCACAAAATTGTAATGAAGTTCTATGATGAAAAATATATTATTATTATTATTATTATTTAAAAAAGTATTTAAATTTATTATTATTACTAATATTATTATTAATTTTTTTTAAAAAACTAGATATTATTTTTTTTTTAAACTTGATATTAATTTTTTTTTTTAAAACTAGATATTAATTTCTTTTATTTTCTTCTATATAGAAAGCCCAAATTTCATCAAGTTATACAACTCAAAACATATCACATCACTATTCTTAATATTAATTTGTTAAAAGGCTAAAAAATATTTAAATTTATTCCTTTCCTTTTACACAGAGTATGTGGGGTCAGTATATCAGAAACGCTGAGCTGGAAAAGACAATTCAAAATATATTAAATTATCATTACTATTATTGAAACTATTTTCTTTTATTTAAACTTATTTATCCTTTTATTATTTTTTAAACTTATTTTTTCTTTTATTATTAATTTTTCTTTTATTATTTTTTTTCTTTTACTTTTCTGTATAGAGTCAGTAAATGTTGTAATTACGCTAGTCATAAAATTGTCATGAAGTTATATGATTAAAAATATGTTATTATTATTATTATTATTATTTCCCCCACGTGCTCTCTGTTTAGAAGAAAAAGAATAAATATTTAGAATGTCAAATAATATTTAAATTATTATTAGCACTAATATTAATATTATTATTTTGTTTTGCACAAAATATTAATATTAATACAAAATATTTTTAGCCTTTTTAACGAATAATAGTGATGTGATATGATATGTTTTTAAATATTTAGTAAAAAATAATCATATTAATATTAGTACTAATAATAAATATAAATATTTTTGATATATTTTTAAATATTTAGTAAAAAATAATCATATTAATATTAGTAATAATAATAAATTTTAATATTTTCTTTTTAACAGGCAGTACTTAGAAATGCAGAGCTTGGAAACACAATCGACCAGGACTTGACCAGCCTATACGGCAACTCTTACTTCCAGACCGCCAGCTGTCAGTTAATCCTCAGAAGGATTCTGTTACTGTATGATCCTACAGTAATAAAATAAGAGGTGCCGTAGAGCCTGCTCAGGTCCTGGTTGACTTTCGATTCCAGCTCCGCGTTTCTGAAGTACTGCCCCCACGTGCTGCTCTCCGTGTAAAAGAAATTTTGTTTAATATTTTTTAGCCTTTTTAATTTTAACGAATTAGTGATAATAATAGTGATAGTAATGATGTGATATGATATGTTTTAAATTTATTCATTTTTCTTTCATTTAAATTTATTTTAATATCTTTTAGCCTTTTTAACGAATTAATGATAATAATAGTGATTTAATGATAACTATTTAATACGAATTAATAATATTAATATTAGTCATAATAATAAATTTAAATATTTTCGTACGTTCGAAATAGTCATTCCTTTTTCATTCCTTTTCTTTTTAACAGAGAGTACGTGGGGGCAGTACTTTAGTAACACAGAGCTGGAAAACACAATCGACCAGGACCTGAGCAGGCTGTACGGTAATTCGTACTTCCAGACCGCCAGCTGTCAGTTGATTCTAAGAAGGATTTTATTACTGTAGGATCCTACAGCATCCTCACTACGCATATCGCCACCTGTCAGTAGAGCCTGGTCAGGTCCTGATCGATTGTGTTTTCCAGCTCAGTGTTTCCGAAGTACTACCCCCACGTGCTCTGTGTAAAAGAATTATTTTTAATATTTTTTTTTAGCCTTTTTAACGAATTAATGATAATAATAGTGATGTGATATGTTTTTAAATATTTAATACGAAATAATAATATTAATAATAGTCATTTTTCTTGTATTTTCTTTTTAACAGAGAGTACGTGGGGCCAGTACTTTAGGAACGCTGAGCTTGAAAACACAATCGACCAGGACCTGACCAGACTGTACGGTAATTCGTACTTCCAGACCGCCAGCTGTCAGTTAATTTTGAGAAGGATTTTACTCTTGTGGGGGCTCCAACACCCTCACTACGGCTATCGCCAAGGCAAGTTAATCATATTAGTTTTTTTTTGTTTTTTTAGTTATTTAGGGGTAAAATGGTCATTTTGTGATTTCGTTAGTCTCGTTGAGTTGCCAACTGCCTCATATTAATTATTAATTAGTGAGGGGCAAAATGGTCGTTTTGTGATTTTAACTAGTGATACATTTATTCTTGAATGACTTTAAATCGACTTTAGTGATAGATTTGTTCTGTATAATTAATATTTTCTTTATTTTCTTATAGGAATGCACGAAGTATTAGCCCCATTAGTCTATGTGCTCCACACGGACCAAGTCCACCTAAAATCCATCCAAAAACTCCACTCTGACTATTTCTCCGAAAATTTCGATTTTTCTCCCCAAACCCTAAAAAACCCTAAAAACCCTTCAAATTCAAAACCCACCACTTTTGACGATTTAGACCCTCAAAAAAAGCAAATTATCCTCCTAACCGATCCGTACGGGGCCGAAGGCGAACTAGGGGTAGTTTTGTCCGAAAAGTTCATGGAACACGACGCTTATTCCATGTTTAGCGGGTTAATGGACGGCGAGAATAACTATTCCGTCTCGATCGCCGAGTTTTTTTCTAATTCGAGTGTTAAAATTCCGGTTTTGCCCCCGGTTATTGACGCCTCGTCAGCGTTATACCATTTGTTGAGCTTAGTAGATCATTCTTTGCATAGTCATTTGATCGAATTAGGAGTCGAACCGCAATATTTCGCTTTGAGATGGTTACGAGTTTTATTTGGGCGAGAGTTTGAACTTGAGAATTTATTACTAATTTGGGACGAGATTTTTTCGTACGATAATAACGGAGGTAAAAATGAGAGTAATTGCACGGAAATCGATGCGTTTAGGGTTTTGAGCTCGGATCGAGGCGCGTTTATCGCTTCATTTGCTGTTTCGATGATTCTTCATTTGAGACCGGCTTTATTAGCGACCGAAAATGTAACGGTTTGTCTCCAAAAGTTATTAAATTTCCCAACAAATGTTGATATTAATAACCTAATTAAAAAATCGAGGGATTTGTTCCAAATCGCGTTAAAAGCGAACGAAAAAGTTCTTTATCATAACGGGTCCAATAACAAAACGCCACCTCATCACCAAGTGCCCAATAGCTATTGGGAAGAGAAATGGAGAGTTTTGCATAAAACAGAGTCTTTACCGATTGATAATAAAATTAATAATAAAAGTAATATGGACTCAGTCCACGGTGGACCAACAAAGAAAAAGTCTTTGAGAGAGAGATTCGGTCTATCAAGGACCGAATCGGACGGAAATTCTATTAGGAGACGACTTTTTGATGAAGTTGAAAAAACCGAGGGGTTAAATGCAAATTCGCCGTCCAAAAGCGAAAATGTAACTATTAATAATTCAAGGAGTTTGGAGAATAATAATAATGATGATGGTGTTGTTTTGATGAATGGGCGTGCATCGAATTCCGTGCCGAATTATGTGGTGAGTAATATGAATGGGATTGTTGCATCGGAAACCGTGCGGGGCGAGGAGAGTAGTTCGAGCTCGAGCTCTTGTTCGGTGAGTAATGAGAGAGAAAGTAGTGAGAGAGAGAATTTTGAGAATGATACGGATAAGAGTAGCGTGACTTCTAATTCGTTTTTGTGCGAAAGTGGGGAAATTGAGGGGGTTTTGAGTAAAAGTGCAGAAAGAGAAGAAGCAGAAATAGTTGAAGTTGAAAAAGAAGAGGGAAAAATGGAAGATGAAAAAGAAAAAGAACAAGAAAATGAGAAAGATGAAAAAGGAAAAGAAAAAGAAAATGAGAAAGAAAAAGAAAAAGGAAAAGGAAAAGCGGTTTTGAAGGAAAGTAGATCAGGTAAATTTGGATGGTTTTGGAAATTTGGAAAAGGAGATAATAATAATAATAATAATAATAATAATAATAATAATAATAATAATAATAATAATAATAATAATAATAATAATAATAATAATAATAATAATAATTTGGAGAAAAATGAAGGTGGAGAGAGAAAAATAGAAAAAGAGAGCTCCAATTCCAATTTTAGTTCTAGTTCCAAGTCCAATCCTGATTCTAATTCCAACTCCAATTTCAATTCTAATTCCAAGTGTAATCCCAATTCCAATTCTAATGCCAATTCAAATTCCAATGCCAATTCCAATTCCATCAATTCCGATTCTAATTCTGATTCCAATGCCAATTCCGATTCTAATTCCAAGTCTAATTCTTATTTCGGCGGAGCTAGTGCAAAACCAGAGAATAGTGGCGATAAAAAGATTATTGGTACTTTCAAAAACATCGGCCAATCCATGCTTGACAATATTCAGGTACTAATATACCATTTTATTCACTAATATTCCATTTATCTATATGTTTTTTTATTCTTTTTTATTATTATTAATTTATTTATTTTTGTGATTAGGTAATAGAATCGGTATTTCAACAAGATAGAGGAAAAGGACAAGCCACAGCAATGGCTGCACTGACCGAGTTACGAAAGATCAGCAATCTATTAAAAGAAATGTAAAATAATTAAAAAAGGGGAAAAAAGAATTAAATTATCATTTTTGGAGTACCATTTATTAATTAGATTGGCCTAATAATGATGGAACGGAAGTCATGGCCAACCTTTTATTTTTTATGTAATAGTATGTATATAAAAAAATTCGACTTCGAAGAGATTATGTACTTATCTAGTCATTTGTAGTTTTAGAAAATGATACTTTATAGAATTAATAAATAGTGAAATAATTGTTAGGATAGGTTATAACAATTTTATATATTGAAGTTGTTTTTTATGTTAATAATATGTACATGATATAACAATTTTATATATTGAAGTCGTTTTTATGTTAATAATATGTACATGAAAAAATCAACTCCCAAAGAACACGTAACTAGTTTCTTATACTTTTAGTAAATATTTTTTTAGAACAAAATAAGTCGTCAATTATTACTAATGCTAACTTCATGCATAAGTACTGAATTGTCCAAGGGCTTGAATTACATAAATATTATTCATAAATACTTTGTAAAAGTGCAAGTGTTATGAGATTATTTAGGAAGTTAAGGGACTACATTGAAGCTAGATAGACAATATCATAAGAAAAAAAGTCAATAATGACAACAAAGCAGTTGTGCTTGTTGCTAATCAAATAAAGGCTTAGATTTTATTAAATTTTGTTATATAAATTGGGCCACAAGGCCCACAAGCTCACAATATTAATTGCGCATTGCACAGCACAGTACAGAGGAAAAATAGGGGTATTGGCGATTTGATGAGTGCAGGCATAAAAATTTAAAATGACAATTTTATCCTTTGTAATAAATGTTCTATTAAATATATAATTATCTTCTAATATCAAGTCAAAGAATTTCCTTATTTACTTCCATAGGATGGAACTCAGCAAATATTCATTTTTGTTTAGACTTTTTTACTAGTTTTCTAACTAGAGAAACTAATTGAAGAATTAAAAAAATTATGCAAAAAAATTATTTCTGAAATTCATGTATAAGAAAATATGTGTAACATTTCTTGTATCATAATGAAAAAATAATATAATATTTTGTCTAAGATTGCATCTAAATTTTTCTAACAAAATTTATTAATTCTTTTCTTTGACTTATTATTTAAAAAATAAACTAATGTTTTTTATTTGAAAGATACAAAAAAGAAGACATAAACATAATAATTTATGTTATAATTTACTTGACTAATTATTTTTCTATTTTGGTTACTTTTCTAATTTTTTTTTTCAAAAATATTGAAATAAATATAAAATATATAATCACATTTATTATTTTATTTAAGAGTCATAAATCCTGTTTTTGAAAAATTATAAAATTCACATGTTCCGCCACTAGTAGTGGCGAAAATGGTAGATACCCCATTATTTTGAAAGGAGTGCTATTTGATGATTTATTTTTGAAAAGAATGGTATATTAAAAAAAAAGTCTTATAGTACAGAGGAAAAATGAGCTGACCGACTCAATCCATGAGCGGCCACGATTGAGCGAATACATTAGTCATTACCAATTAAGCCCCAAATTTTGAAGATGTTCAAATCCAATCTAGGGTTAGGTCGAATGTCGAATGGATGGTGAGTTCTCGTCTCTTTTACCCCTTTCTACTTTCCGATTTTGATTCTTTTCCCTCTTTCCTTTGATCGATCTAGCGTTGGGTTTTGCAACGAAGTATGCGTGGTGGAGGGATGGAGAAGGAGAAGCCTTGTTGACGGAGTTCTGCTTCAATATTCGAACGTAAATTCATTGCAACGAAACGGAACTTCGTCCAATCTTCTGTTAGGGTTTGCTTAATCTATCACCAAGGATGACGAAATAGGTAGTTGTTTGTCTTTTCTTTTCGATTTACATATTGTGCTTGTTTTGGTATAAATTGTGATTTGTTGCATGTAACAAACCAAGGATATAGAAGTAATAATGATTTTATTAGGGACTTATAAGTAAGAATGTAATATGTTGGTTCACATGGTCCGTATGGACCGAGTCTATCCAAAATAGTAGGACTAGAAAGGGGGATTGAATGGGTATAAATATCCGTCCGAGTCTCATTTGTTTCTCAGCGAATTGGGAATGTTACATTACCGTCACGTAGGATTCCATGGTTAAACCAAACGCGAGAATAAGAAAGTTTGATGCAACATTCCAATAGGAATCATATTCCCATGAATTTACCCACCATCTAAACACACCCTAAGACACGCACATCTCTCATGGGAAAATAGGGTAAATCTGCTTTTGCATATATATATATATATATATATATATATATATATATATATATATATATATATATATATATTTTGATGAATTTTTGAGAGGGCTTCCATTATCCCCCTTCCAAATTTGATATAAATTGATAAAAAAAAAGAGAGTTTTGATTACAACCTTTCTATAAATTTACATCAAAAAAGAAAGAAAAGAATGAAAAAAAAGAAATAAGAACTATAGAGAGGGAGAACAAGTTGGGCTCACGGGCCTTAAAAAATGAAAATGAAAAAACAAATCGGACCATATAAATCTTTTAGATTCAGTGAGTGAGAGTACAGTCAGCACGCCACTCCCACTTTCTTCCAGATCTAACACAAAATTCCTCTTTGAGCATATCGCCATTCTCGCCTCTCTAGTCAAGACCACCGTTGTACACTTTTCCGGCGAACTATTCTTTAATTCCTCTCCGCCATGTTCAATACAAGCTTGAAATCCTCCTCTAGTTCGTCGATTAGCTCCGCCTCAGCTCGTCTCTCTTCTGTGAAGGCACGCCGACACCTCTCACGCCAGATTACGAAAGTGAATACTCCGGCGATCTACCTCAACCGCCTTTCCCCCTCGGCTGGAAGAGGAATGCCTCTATTCCCGCTGCCGAGTCTGGAAGCTTCCCTTCCTCGTCCATCACATCTCTCCAAATCATCCAGTGCTTTTCTACAAAATCACATCCCCCCCCCCCCCCCCCCCCCGAGAGGTGATCAACCGTCTCCACGTCTTTAAAGCACATGTGACACCTATTAGCGATCGAAAACCCTCTTTTTTGGAGATTATCCTGAGTTAGAATTTTTTTCTGCCGTCTAATCCACAAGTGGATTTGCATCTGCAAGGGGAGCTTGGTACTCCAAACGTATTTGAGCGCTAACCGGGAGGGATCCGCCACCAATAGTTTCCGGTAAGCACTTTTGGTTGAGAATTCTTTTTTTTCGTCTAATTTCCATTAAGCTCGATCTTCAATTTCAGTGATAGTGGTGTGGTTGATGACTTGTTTGAGGGTTTCAACTCTACTCGAGGCTGTACAGCTGCTATTTGCTTAAAGAACACTTCTAATAACTCGGCATGCTTGAATTGGGCGACAGACATCCTCTGGTCCTCTGCATGGGTGAAGAGGGAGTACATCGAGCGGCACAAGTACCCCTGCCCCCAGACACACTTCCAGAGGTTCACTCTATCCCCCCTCCCTATCTTAAAATTTGTATTTTCGTAGAAGAAAGGCAGGGATTTTTTTAGGTCCCTCCAGAAATAGGAACCCATATTTGTTTGATTATGGTCCATCTCCTCCTCTGCTAAATTGCTAACTAATGTCTGCCACTGTAAACCGTCTGTCTTGTTGTAATAATTCCAGTACCACTTAAGCAACATGGCAGAATTGACACGTGCAAGTCAATCACACCCATCCCACCTTCATCTTTAGGTTTGCACACTAGTTTCCAGTCCACCAAGTTGTACCCCTTATCTTTGTTCCCCTTTCACAGAAAATTCCTTCTCAATGTATCCATTTCGTCAATAATCCACTTAAGGAACCTGAAAACAGAAAAGTGGTATATCGGCAAAGAGGTGAGAACTGTGTTAACTAGTACCAGTCGGCCCCCAATACTAAGCAAAGATCCCTTCCAACCTTGCAACTTTTGTCCAAATTTTTCTATTATCCCAAGATAGTCTTCCCTGGTGGGTTTTTTAAAATGTAGAGAATACCCGAGGTAGTTAAACGGGAGGGTTACTTGCGGGCAGCCAAGTTCTTGGGCCAAATCTTGAACCCCGAGTTGGTCGTGGGAGATTACGATAAACTCTGATTTTTCGTAATTTATCCGCAATCCCGAGGAGTTGCCGAATGTGTCAAGTAAGAATTTGAGCCTCCTCACTTGAATGACGATTGATTTCACCAAAAACAAGGAATCATCAGCGTAAAAGAGGGCTATGTTTGCACGCGGAATGGGCCTTTCGATGAAGTTTTGAGCCCACAGGGTTTCAGCCAGTCTCGCTAATGTATCAATGGCTAATATAAAGAGATGTGGTGACAGAGGGTCGCCCTGTCTCACACCCCTATTAAGGTGGATGATTTTTCCAGGCAGTCCATTAAGTAAGATCTTGGTTTTACCTTGTAACACATAGTATCTAATCCACTGAATCCAGTTAAACCCAAATCCTCTAGCTTGCAGCACTTTGATCACAAAGTCCCAAGAGACAGTGTCGAATGCTTTCTGTATGTCTGCCTTAAATAGAAGCATAGGGTGATTTGAGGAGTGTGCGGTGTGGATTGCCTCTCTTGCGTAAATGCAACATTCTGAGATTTCCCGATTTTCTAAAAAACCAAGTTGGGTTGGGGCTACAAGCTGGTTAATGACCAGTTTTAGTCTGTTAGCAAGATATTTAGATAATATTTTTTGGAGGATACTAATCAGGCTGATGGGCCTGTAATCTTTGGCCAAGATCGCGCCCTCCTTCTTAGGGATAAGTGCAATATGAGAAAGGGCGAATTCCCCCAAGCCTTCTGTAATGGGGTTGGAGATGAGGATGGTGTGAATTTCCTCTCTCAGAAGGTGCCAATATTTCTTGTAAAATTCGCCGTTGTACCCATCAGGGCTCGGCGATTTGTTACTTTTCCATCTTTTCACCACTTCATCTAGCTCCTCGATTTGAATTTCCTCATTTAGGTGGGACAGATTGAGATTTGAGTGGTTAAAAATAATGGAAAGGTCGAGGGAGGCATCTGTAGTGAATGTAGGTTTCGTCCCCATTAGATGCTTATAAAATTTAAAAAGAACATTGCCTTTTTGGGGGTGATCTGTTACAATTTGGTCAGATTGAGGGTTCTTGAGAAGCGAGATCATAAGTTTGTTTTTCGTGGTTGATGCGTATTTATGAAAAAAAAGCCGTATTTTTGTCTTCCTCCTTAATCCACTTGTGTTTGGCTCTCTGCCTCCAATGCTTTTCTTCCATTTCAATTAATTCAATTAACCTTTGTTTTACAATCATTTTTATCCATTCTTCAAGTCTTGTGAGCTCTCTACTTTCTCTTTTTAAATCAAGCCAATTTATAATTTTCTTGCAATTTTCTTTATATTTCACTGAGTTTTTTCTTCTATTTTTATCCCATTGCCTTAGTTTACCTCCTAAATCAGAGAGTTTTTTTGCAAATTGTTGTAATGTTTTAGACTGAGTGGAGGTAAAATGCCCTACAATGATGTTATCCACTTCTCTGTTTTTAAGATATTTGTTCTAAAACCTGAACCCCTTTGTGGATCGGGAATGTGCTCGAGGCTTTCAAAAGGATTGGGTGATGGTCGGAACACGTATTTGTCAAAGCGGTTTGTTGGTAACTGGGAAAGATTTGGGACCAAGATAGATTAAAAATAAATCTATCTATTCTAGCTTGAGCAATTGAATTAGACCAAGTATAAGTTTTACCTTGGAGTGGTGGATTAATCAAGTTTAGTTCGGAAATCAGGCCCCGCAACCTTTGAGAGTCGTCCCAATTTCTGTTTGTACTGCCTGGTCTTTCCGAGAGCGACGCTACCAAATTAAAATCTCCTTGGATGAGCCAAGGGGTTGCTGCATCTTCTCGAAGTTCTTCTATTTCGTGTATAAACTGGTCCTTGTCCTGACCGGACTGAGGATCATACACCCCCGTAATCTTGATCAGGGTGACATCCCATTGACATTTCAGATGAGCTGTGATTGTGTGGGATAGCTTGACACACCGGGTCAACGTAAAGAGATTTTCGTTCCACGCCATCAAGGTGCCACCTGACGCTCCCCTCGAATCTAGTGAGACAAACCCCGCCAGACTATTACCGGCAATTTCTCTGTGCAATAAGGGGGAGTATTCTTTTAACTTCGTTTCTTGGAGACAAATGAAATCGGGTCTCGATGAGGTAAGGTTCTCTTTAACTCGTGATCTTTTCTTGGGGTCGTTTAATCCTCTTACATTCCAAGTAATGAATTTAATAGTTTTTAACTATATTTTTATTATATAATTATGCTGACCCTTGACTTGTCTTTTTTCTAGGTTACTAGATGGCTAAGGACTGCATTTTGTCTCGTATCTCATCGCTAAGCTGAAATGCCAACTTCGCTAAACAGACTCTCGACTAAGCCCACTTCTATATATGTTTTGTTGTAAAAAAGTTCCTGGACGTCTACTTCTAAGGGTTGGGTTGATTTGTGCTTGTAGGGTTTTCTGGTATGGCCATGGTCAATCTCATGGTATTGGATGAGCTGCGCTTTTTCGATCATGGACGTGTAAGTGGTGGGTTCCTTACTCAACAGGCGAGTACTCTTTCTAACTTGTTTCTCTTGTGGTGGGTTGAGGGAGGGCTCGGCTGACTCTTTAGTTGGCTCTATTGGATATGTCGGCTGTTCTAGCTCTTGGTCTGTATGTGAGCCTCCTTGAAGGTAATCTTGATTAAGTGGGCTTGCGGAGATCACTTTCGGGCTGATATTATATTCTAAGAGCAGGGTGTGGGGGCTAGGAGTTTCGGGATGGGCGGGTGTGGGACATTGGTTAATGGGCTGTGATGGGTCTGAATTGACAGGTTCCAGAAAAGGGACAATTTGGAGCGGATTATTTTGAGCTTCAGGAAGCCCTTGCTCCTCCCCCCCCCCCCCCCAATTGGTACTGTGATCTTTTTAGGCCTCCACATTTGTTGGTGGTTGGGGTTTGATCTTGCAAGGAAAACGAAAGATTTGAAAGAGCAGTACTCATCTTGAAACACTAGGGTGTATGGGATACCAGCCACTTTCTTCACTTTAATGTTCAATGAAACCTCTTTTGCTTCAGTGGAACCTTGGATGTAATTTAAACTCTTAAAGATTCCGAAGGTAGCAACGATGCTTTTTAGAACTCCTATTCGAGTAAGGGTGTCGGGAATTCGCCTGATTATTATGTTAATTTCTTCCATTGGTGCAGGTTTAGGGCTGGCTGGAGTTTTTTGTGCGAAGGTGCTGTCTTGTAGGAAGATTTGGACTTGTGCTTTTCTTGGCGCGAAAGAAGCTGTTTTGGTTTGGGTTTGCGGGGATTTTGAGTGGGGTTTAGGGTTTGTTAATTGATTTTTCTTGGGTTGCTCGGGGTGCCAACAAAAGTTGGCGAAGTGGCCGGATTTTTTGCACTTGTAACAAATAATTGGACTTGTACATGAATCCCTTGTGTGGTTGTTAGAGAGACATCGATAGCATTGAATTGGATCTGTAGATTGTGCTTGATTTTTCTTTTTATTTGTTACTATTATCCAATCATTTGCATCTTTTATTGTGTTTGTCTTGCTGCTTTCTTCTGCCGGTTGTGAGTGGGAATCAACACTAGGTATGCGGTGGGTCTGCTTTGCTGCCTGTGGATGAACCTGAGTGGTGGATCCCCCTTTCTCCAGCCGGAGATAGACCTCGTCTAGGGTTTTTTCAGAGGTGAGAATCTCCAAAATCATCTCCTTGATCGCCCTTGCTATTTTCTTTTGCATATATATATTTTTTAATTTTTTGACATGTTGATCTTTTCTGGTTATTTTACTGCATTTTTTTTTGAAGCTTCAGTCGACGATTGCCGGCTAAGATACCATTAAATAAATTAAAATTCAATGTACAAAATATTTATAAATTTTCCCAAGGGGATCCAGCAAAACAATAGGGAAATAAAGATACATAAAATTACGACCTACTACATTGAATCTAACCAATTTGAAAGAAAGAACACAAATGGTAGATTCAATCAATCCAAGCTTGTAGAAGTCTTGAAAGTGATAGCGTCTCGAGCCATCATTGTGCTTCAGAGTTGCCTGACTCCAGTACCCGCCTAGGTAATGTCAACTTGTTGAAAAGAAAGTCGAGAGAGATGCATCACCATGAGAGGGGAAGCTCGGCGGAAGTTAGAAACGGCTAGTACCCGACAAGAGATCAATGCCACAAGGGGCCGGTACGGGCTCGGAAAAGACCGTCAGAAGTTGCCAATACCATAATAGAAGGAACCGGCACATAGGGCCGGCATCATGGTTTCGGCCCCAACACCACAAGAGGGTGGTACAGATAAGAGAAAAAAGGAGCCACAACAGGCCGGTACGAGAAGAGAGTCAACCGGGACAATGAGCCGGGCAGTACAGATAAGAAATAGGAAGCACAACAGGCCGGTACGAGAAGAGAGATAAGCACCAAAAAACAATTACACAACGGGCTTGTAAGAGAAGAGAGAGAACCGCCAGAAGGGGACACTACCAGATAAGAAACAGTTGCCACAACGGGCCAGTATAGAAGGAGAATCGGTCACAAGAGATGGGTGCCAGATTAGAATCTACCAACGCAAAGCACAAGTACCAGAGAAGAAACAATCGCCAGAAAGTGAAGCGCTCCCACTGCCATGAGATAAGGGAAAACTACTAGAGAGAAAAGTCGCGAACCCCAACTTAGGGTTTTAGGTGCCGTGAACAGAGAGTAGACATGCCATGAGAAGCACCCGAGTAAGAAAAAGAGAAAGCGAAGGCAGGCTCGAGAAAGAAGCCCAACAGACCCTTGTTGGGTCAGCATTGCCGTGCCATCAGAAGATAGAGAGAAAGACAGAGACTCTAATAGTCACTTGAAAGAGAGAAAGACAGTGGAGCGAATTACCCTTGAGAGAGAGAGAGAGAGAGAGAGAGAGAGAGAGAGAGAGCGGAGAACGGCCAGCCATCGTCGGAGTGGGCCGGGTTGGGTGGCGGCGGCTAGGGTTTTGCCCCCACCCCCATGAGAATCGCTTAGACTTTCCCAGTGGGGCCTGAGAGAGTAAAGGAGACCTAGAGAACAAAGAAAGAGTAGATCGAGAGGAGAAAACGGGTACCGGCGTAGGCGGAGAGTGGTGCTATAGATCTGAGAGAAGAACTCAAAAGGAAAACGGAGTCTGAAGAGCAACGAGAAAGTTAGAGGCGAGAGAGAAGAGGCGGCGAGGAGAAAGGGTTTCATAAGGGAGGTCGTCTACCGTCGGCGGCGGGGGTTGGAGGCACTAGGGTTTTCAGCCCCCACCCCCAAAAGAATCGCCTTTTTGAACTTTCAAAATCGCCTCATAGGTTTTTCGCTTCTCCGAAACAACAATTTTGAAAAGCTCTTCCGACATTGTAAATCTGCTTTGGCAATATTTCTCCTATTATTTGCTGTTGCATTTAGGTGAATATTACATTTTATCAAATTAAATCCTCATGAAATGTAATTAAATCCGATTTGATTTTTTTTATTTTACTAATCATAGTTTTTGGAGCATTACTAACATGTATTATTTATTTTTATGTGTATTTGTTATCTTGTTTTAACAAAATAAATTAATCTGGCTAGCTAAATGAGTTCTACTGGAGATAACTAAATATACTAAATAATTTGTATATCTTTGTTACTAATTAAATTTATTTATTTTAATGTTTTCTTTAATTATTATATTACAGGAGCAGTTTGCAGTTGTCTTGTAGTTCTTATCAATTGAAACAACTTCTGAGTATATACTTAATGAATAATAATAATAATAATAATAATAATAATAATAATAATAATAATAATAATAGTGTTAGGGGTAGTTCAGTAATTTTTTCTATTGCTACATCGAATCAGTTTTATTTAATGTTTGTTTAACCCGCCTTTGTTAATTAATTAATTAATTAATTAATTAATATTTCCGGTCCCAAACCCGGATAAAGGAGGAGGGGTTCTTAAAACAAATTTATCTTTTTAATTTTATGTTTTTTTAATTTTATTGTGTTTCTTCTCTCCCTTTTCTTAATTGAGTTTATTCTTAATTGAGTTGTTTCTCTCCTTTTTTCTAAATTGATTTGTTTTATTCTCCTCTCTCCCCCCTCCCTCCTTATTGAGTATATAGGAATTGACTCCCTATAAACTCATGTGAATGTTTTATTCTCCCTATCTCTACTCTATCGCTACTCTCTCTCTCTCTCTCTTCTCCTTGTTGAGTATGTAGGAATTGATTCCCTATAAGCTCATGAATGAGATGATTCTCTCTCTAAAAATATCATGAATTGTGGGATAAAACGGGATGATTTTTTTCTCTAAAAAGAGGGGTTTTAGATGTTTTTCGGAGCTTTCCATCGTTTGTTGCTGACAATTGAGTCGGATTCATAAAGTGGCTGAGAATTGCACTTGTGTGCTTTAGCATATTAAACTTGAATCTTGATTATCATGTTCCCTTAAATAGAGGCTGATGCTTTATTTTCCCTCTCTTCATCTCTTCCCTTTCGTGTGTGTGTGTGTTTTTGGCTGAGATGAGTTGTCTCAGTAAAAAAAACTCCATGTTTTAGATGTTTTATTGTGTTTCCAAAATGGGGCGATGATTAGGACTCAAGTGGCTTATAGAAATCCATGTCTCATTGTGCATGTTTAATTTGATGTATTTCATTGGTTCCAATTTAGAAATGCACCTCAGATATTGATTATCATTATCATTAATTCATTATCATATTATATAGTTTGGATTTTTGCCACCGTGATGGTCTATGTTATGATACTACACTTGTTATGAGCCCCTTCTTTTTAATTCTATCTCTTGTTCCTTGAGTTTGATTGATTTGTAAAAACAAAAAAGTCTTGAGAATTTAAGAATAAGATGATTTATATTGCTTCATCTTCTCAATCTGTCCAATTGAATATTTGAAATCTTGGAATTAGGTGTAATCTGAGATTTGAATTATGAGGAAAAGCAACAATTGTGGCAACAATATTGATTATAAGGATAAACGCACTGTTAGTTCTTGTACTTTAATTGGATTGCAATTTAGTCGTTGTACTATTGATTTGGCTTTTTACTCTTTCTCTCTCACTCCACTCCATATTCTGGTTGAAATGAATGAATGGATGAAAATATGAAATTGTACATTACACGCCTTAGATGTGAGATCGACATATTTAACTTGAACCATTATTGTCAACTTTTGTCTTGTTGGACTGATACTGTATATGTACAGCTTCCTTTACATCTTTCTTTCTTAATTGTGTTTCAAATTTCTTGATTAGTTTTCCTCGTTATCCTATTTCCAAATTCATTTGTTTTATCCCTCATCTTTCTCCTCTCTCTATTGTATATATGTGTGTTTGTGGCCTATGGAATAGTTTCTTATTAAAGAGAAGTCGGGACTATTATTTGGAATAGACTCTATAATCATGACACAAACTTAAAGTCCTAAAAGGTGATGTTGGTCAAATAAGTTGCTTTGTGAATACATTTTCTATAGCGGCTCTGTGCTGGCAGAAAGTAGCGATGCTTAGCTCTCCATCTTTGTCATTTCCATAAAATTTTACGATTCTATGTTCGATTTTACGATCCGATCCGATTCTACCTCTAAGCAATTCACGGTAGAATACTAATTCTGACAATCTTGTTGTGAAAAGGTATCACAATTAACTCTAATGAAACATCTCACTGAATATCATAAGATTCAAAAGAACACCATATGTGATATGGATTGGTCCCAAGTTGTCTTTAAAGATTGAAGTACGATTCATGTCAAAATGTTTGACGGTGTCAACACAATAATCTTATAAATGTCTGTGGAATATCAATTTGATATTGTCTTATACATCCATTACGAGTTCAAATTGTTTGTTACTCATAATTTAGACTTCTTTAAGGGTTATTCATCTCGTAAAAAGCAGTGGGAGTGTAGTACATCTCGAGTAGTTCGAGTTCCACATACTAGTGATGAACCTTTAATGAGGATGTCAAGTAGTTGATAAGGCTATACTTGAAAAATAAAGCCTTCCTCACATACCGGGTAGATACTAGGCCTATAGATCTGATCTCTCATATCTAATAATAAGTACTCATAGAGGATGAGTCGACTTTCTACCCATGAGACTGTAAAGAGTCAATATTCTCAAAATGGTTGGACCATGAGAACTAAGATGCAACTCATGTACAAGCAGTCAAGTTGGGAACTTGATCGAAGTATCCAATGACGTGATGACCATTGCATAAAATACATGGATAAACTATAAATAACAAAGAAAGTTGCTATAGTATGGGCTATAGTAAAAGACTTTCTTACTTGTTGCTATTACGAATTCTAACTTTCTTAGCATAATATGATTATGAATGATGAAATAAGGATATAAAACTCACATTCCTTTACAAGAACCGTTATTGTGGATGTATGTATGACACATGACAAGAGTTTATATAATCCCGAGAATTCTGAAAAGGTTACATGCTTCAGAATCCATTTATGGATTCAAAGCAGGCATCTTAAGATGAATCTATTTCACAAAGTAAATTGGAGAATTTAGCTTTATCAAAATAGATGAGAACACCTCGATTTCAAAAAATTCAGTGGGAGTATAACAGTCTCCTTGTATTACAATGACAAACTTACACCTTCCTAATAGTCAGGAATTGAAGTCTATATAGACTTATGGTCGTAAGATAAAGTACATTGGTAAAATATTGAAAGAATTTAATATGTAAGAAATATTCTTGCTTATGGTGTTCATATGAATAATGAAAGACATACGAATGAGATTCTATACTTTCATCCATACATTAAATATTCAATATGCAAGAAAGAGTTCTTGCTTATGGCATTCACATGAATAATGAAAGATGTATGAATTAGATTCTATACCTTTGACTATATATTGAATATTCAATATACAAGAAAGGGTTCTTGCCTATGGCATTAATATGAACCATAAAAAAAACATGAATCGGATTCTATCCTTTCAATATATTGAAGGAGTTCAATATGCGAGAAAGAGTTCTTGTCGATGACACGCATATGGTGAAGACATACGAATAAGATTTTATTCTTACCATCCATTCATTGAAAGGTTCGATGTTGAAGAAAGAATTCTTGGTAATGGGATGAATAAGATTGTTCCAGCCATACAACGTACTGTGCAATATGCTTGAAGCATAAGAGAGCAAATGATAGTCATTTAATGACTAGAATAAATACCTAAGTTCTTATGAAGAACTAAGATATCCCGATCTATGAGGAGCTAGGTAGGAGATCACACTATCAAGAGCTTCCTAACATGGTTTATTATCGCAATTCGAGTATTTTGAATACAACAATTTGGAAAGAGTTCCAAGTAAGGTATTGTAACTGAAACAAGACCATATTGTCGCTTTAGAAGCTGACAATAGGTATGCTTAAATTAAGAATTTGATCTTGGAACTAAGAGTAGTTCTAAGTGCTCTTAAAGGCTGATAATCTATGTTGTGAACAAAGAGTTGTTCAGACTTGTTTTAAAAAGTTCTCGACTAATGACAAATATCATTAGTAGACATTGCAAGTTCGCAATGTAAATTTCTATAATCTAATAGGCATATTTTCCTGCTAATAGAACATGAAGGTCATGTTGCCTAATGAGCATTGGATGATTAGAGTCGGGCTAGTACAAGTGGGAGATTGAATGAATTATGTCCTAGGCCAAAGAGTTGGACTAAAGATTAGATTATGAGAAACATGTTTATTCACTTCATACATGAATGAGTGTATGTGTGACTAATATATATACATATATTGTATCGACCATGAATGACACTTCGGGTTCACGTAATCAGAATACGTAATTATGATAGTAGAAATGTGAACCAAAGAATGACATTCTAAAACGTCCCTAGTGATATGTAGGATGTTTATAGAGATAAACTTACTTCAGGTAAGAAGCTACATATCCACACTAGTATATCGCGGATTGGATGATCATGTTCTGCTGATCATGGACATTGGGATGTCAAGTCTGGAATATAGGTACGTGTTAGAGAACGCATACTGGACTGACCACACTATGAGAATATGCATGGTATATGTCATTAGTGATTCTCATATGAATAGTGTGCTTGTTCCTATGACTTGAGGTCATCATGGATTCCTGTATATGTGGAGTTGCGTACGTTAGTTAATATGATCATACGTCATCCTTAACGGGATGATCATTAGGGTCATAATTAGGTATGCACAGAATCAGGACAAGGAATGTGAGTGACCAAGATTGGATTTGTTCCCCATGATGAACTATGACTGAAGGAAATGCATGGCCATGCTCAAAATGGATTAACATGTGTTGTTAATATAATTTTGTATTTATTCAGTCTAATTCTTGATCACGAGGGAGATATCTCTGGGCCCCCTGATGAACTACGACTGAAGGAAATGCATGGCCATGCTCAAAATGGATTAACATGTATTGTTAATATAATTTTGTATTTATTCAGTCTAATCCTTGATCAGGATAGAGACTTTGATCAAACTCAAGGATGACATATTTCGATGCCTTGTGATCAAGACATATATCGTAGAACAAAAGGAATAAGTTAACGTCTATTCAGATAGGTTTATAATCGCTGATCATTCGTTTAATATCGATAGTCATAAGATCAGTCTAGAGGTTACTCATGACTTACGGTCTTTACGAGATTATTGCCAGCGTTAAATGAAACCTACACGGTCACACAATGAACTCCATTCATTCGAGATGAAAATACCTCAAAACAGATGTATAAATTGTTGAATGAAATAATCAATTATTGGATGCAAAACAGCACACTTCCGTTCTGAATGGAAGTTGTTCGTTCTGAACGGAATATGCACAGGAAATTATATTCCGTTTTGAACGGAAGGGTTTCATATTTTGTGAAAAAAAAAGAAAATAAATACTCTACTATCTTTAAGTTATAAATAACTATTTTGTCTAATATATATGTATATTGATTGAAAACGAGGTTCATAATTCACATATAGAAAATCTGAAAAAATGACAGACTTGAGCACGCCCAAAATGCGATAATATATTTTTTTCATTTTTCAATATATTTTTTGTTTTCTGTATGTTGTTTCTCACTGCTTTACGTATATGTTGTTTATTGACACTACATATTATTTACAAGAAAATGAATTTTATATACTCTTTGTTTAATTTTATATATTGTCTATTACCTATATATATTGTTTTTTGAGACGTGTTGCACGGCGGAAAACCCGTCATGCTGCACGATTGGAATCCTCGTCGTGTAGTATCAGGTCCCTATATATAACAAGATTAAATAAATTTTTCCTCTTCTTATTATTAATCATATAAGAATATTACTAATTTATTTCTATCAAATATGTTTGAACCATTTAAATAAAATAACTTTTTGCAAAAATTTAAAAGGTGTGAATTTTGTATAAACTTTGGTATTTTCTTCCTATATACAAAGCTCACTTTATCATAGAATTTTGACGCGTGGCAGTTTTTTGAAGATTTTCTGTGACAAGACTATATTCATACATATGAAATGGATTATTTCAAAAGAATATAATACTCATTGTATAATTCTCTACATGATAGGTACCATTTCGATTTGTTATGGCCACAACCTCTATATGACAAATATCCTTAAAGTTCAAGAGTATTACAATATATGCCATCGACAATTAAATACATGTGACTCATAAAAAAAGCTGAATGGCATTATTGTTATTTTTGTAAACTTTGAGGGTATTATTTTAGACTTTATTCACGAACTTATATGTATAAGATCCCCAATAAGTACCCAACATGTTTGATATGCATCTCTGCATACAAAAAGTTTTCATGAAATAATTATTTACTGTACATGTGTAGAATATAATTTGTAAGTAAACTAAAAATTATTTTTATAAAATTATATGACTATGTTAACAAAAAAAATCTCTTTCTAATATTTGTCTAAATTTATTATTATTAAAAATATAATAATTTATTATGATATATTATAAAAGTGTAATAAAATAAATCATATTGTTATAAAGATATTTTATAAAAAATATTTATAAACAATTTTAAAATATTTGTTTTCAAAAAAGCTTTGAAATTAAAAAAAAAGATTCTAGCGAATATTGTGATAAAAAATGTTATTTACAAAAATATTATTTTCTTGGAAATAGTACTAAAATTATTTCTAAATATCTTTTTTTCAGAAAAATCTTTGTGGAAATATTTTTAATTTTTGTTTGTTTTTTCTCCGGAAATTGTGAAAAGCATTTTTATATTTTCTTTTACAATTTGTGTCATTTGATATATATTAAAAGTTTTTTACTTCTTACTTGGTTTATTTTTTACATTCATCCAATTAATTTGTATTTCAAATTATTTTTTTATACATTAATTTGTTTAAATCAAAATATTTGAATAAATGAAGAAATAATATTTTATACAAAACTAAATAGTGAATAATTAAAACAACAAAAAATATTGTATAAACAAATAAAGAAAAACATATATTTACATAAACACAAAAACAAAATATTTTTGTAATCTAACTTCGTGGTGTAAAATATATTGAAAATAGTATTCTAAAATATCATAACAATAATATCATGAAATATTATGTCAAATAATATCACTCTATTTATTTTTTTAGTTTAGAATGAATGGAAGAAATATGAAACTTTATTGACAAGATATATATGTCAGTTAAAATTAAAGAAACATAAAGTACATTTTAATTATGTTTCAATTGGTTTGTGTTATCTTTGTAATAGACACATAACATCATAAATTATAATTTATAATTCAAAAACTACTTTAGAAAATTAAATCATGTATAATTCGAAGCGGAGCGAGGGTACCGCTAGTGGGTATGGATGTTCAGTTAATTCCAAAATATATTGTGCTAACAATTCAATACAACCAAAGATAATTAAATTATTTGAAAACCTATGGCTTATCATTGTTTTTTTTGCTTCACAACTTAAGGCTGCAACTATGTGCAAACCTTTTAGAAACAAAATGTTGATTTCATGTGGCCTTACACTGGTGAAATCTACACAAATCAAATGGCTTGTAGGTGCCATACTAATACAGTTCATATATCACTCTACTTGAAAGCCATATAATATCTGAACTTGCATTTATTAGGAGCACATTTCTTTATTGTTTTTTTTTTTTTTGCATAAATTAACTTTTAAATTTTACTTATACAACCTTGATTTTTCATTATTATTATTTTGGCATCAAGTTTATAGTGTGTATAATAAGCTAAAGTTTATTATCGAAGGGCCAAAATTAAAACACACTAGCACTAAAACATAATTTTCAAAATTTATAGGGGGGGACCAAGGCCCCCACTTGCCCCAGCCTAGTTATGTCCATGATAACAATAATATCGTGAAATATTATTTCATAAAATATTATTTTATTTATTTATTATTTTAGAATGAATATGAGAAAGATATAACTTTTTGACAAGTTGTATTTTAGTTACAGTTAATGAAACATAAATTTGCAAATTTCGCTAAGAACATTTTTTAGTCGACAACAATGCGAAGATTCTACAAAAAGAAATCTGGCAATTGAATAAAAACTGGGAGAGATCCAAGCGTTCAAAGTTGGAGTCAGAGAAAAAAACATTAGCTGTTTCTGACCAACCCGAGGTAATTTAAAGATTTCTTCAACTACGGGCGCTATTCTTGGCTCATTCTTTTTTCTATATCCTCATGACATGCAAAATAATAATAACCTATCTTTTCCTACCCCTCACGTGTGAAGAGATTTGAAGAAAAAGTTGATAATTATGTTCTCTCTCCACTTGGTCGAATCTGGACAGTACAACAAAAAAATCGTTTCCTATCTGAATAAGGGTCCAATTTGCAAATTTCGCTAAGAACATTTTTTAGTCGACAACAATGCGAAGATTCTACAAAAAGAAATCTGGCAATTGAATAAAACGTTTCAGTTTGTATAAGTTACCTTTTGTAATTAATAAATAACATCATAAGTTATGATTTTTCAGTTTTTTTTGAAATAATATTTTATAAAAATTAAGTCATATATAGTCCGAAGCGGAGCGAGGGTCCCCACTAGTTGAAGAATAATAATCATTCAATATGCTGATAAATTATAAAAGAAAACATGCAAGTATCTGAATAAGATTAAAAAAAATTGCGCGACTATTCTGAGGGGAGGAAAACATTTTTCAAGTTATACCCATTTTGACATTATGAATGTTATTAAATATCTTAGTTTGAAAATACACATGGATGTGTAAATGCCAAATAAAAAATAAACAAACCGAACCAAATTGAACGAACAAACGAACTGGGTTAACCGAAATTGAGTGGTTCGATCCGATAACTGAATAAACCGAACCGAATGAACGCGGCCCCTAAAAATGAATATAATATTAAAAAGGTTTCCCTCTCCGCTTAATTTTGTTGGTGTTCCTGGGCTTAACATTTGAAAGGGGAAAATCAAAGCTCTCTTCAAATTTTCTCAAAAAAAAAATATATATATAAACTATATTTCCATGTCAATAAAGAAATTGATACAACCCATAAGAAAATTAAGTTATAGTTGGGCCTATCATAATACTCAACAAAAAAAGAAAGGAAAAGTCTAATTAGCCCCAGAATGCCACAAAGTTGTGACCGTGACATCATGCTTATGTCACTTTGCATGAGTTTTCCGGTTTTCCTTCAATGATATCTACTGGTAATCAGGATATAGTGGTTTATATTTTTCAAGGTAGATTTGTACTTCAATCGAGTGATATCTTTGCAAATATTTTCTGTCATAAAACTAATCAAACTTGTAATGTACTGGATTCCACCAGATGTCTACTCCAATTAAAGTAACCATGCTCATTAAATGCTCATTAATGTTATATGATCATTACAATTTACAAGTGATATCTTTGCAAATATTTTAATTTTTTTTGCAAGGATTTTGTCATAAAACTAATCAAATTTATATCATGTTGGGTCCCACTAAATTTGTATGATCATTACATGTACAATACAACCAGCATTTTTATCGTTTGTTTGGACTTCACACTGTTTTCAAATAACATATAGTGCTGATTGATACTGGTAATCAGTAGATTCAACTTATTAAAATGATGGAAAATTATGTTAAAATGTCTGCATTTTTACACAGATGACTCTCAACATTTTAATACCTACTCAAAGTAAATGCAACATACTCATTAAATGCTACATGATCATTACTTGCACAATGAAATGATATATTTTCTTTAGAAAAGCCCAATTGTTTATTTTTATTTTTTTTTCTTTTTATTGCAAATGTATAAGAAAAAAAGAAACCTTTGTAATTTTTAAATGTCTGCCTTCAGCTAAATTAAATTAATCGGTCTCATAACGTTATATGATCATTACATATACAATACAAATTATTTTTGGTGAATTACACTTTAACTTATAATTTCCATAGTTGTAACTAATTAATGGATTTTTATCACTTATTTATATCTTTATGTACATCACATCATAAATTTTCCATTAACGAGCAGCATTTTTATCATTATTTTTTAAACTTCACATTGTTTTCAAATAACATATAGTGCTGATTGATACTGGTAATCAGTAGATTCAACTTATTAAATCACACAATCAGGGGCATATGTGGGGCTTAATTAATAGAAGAACTTCATAATGGAAAATTATGTTAAAATGTCTGCCTTTTTACACAGATGGCTCCCAACAAAAAACTACTCAAAGTAAATGCAACATGCTCATTAAATGCTACATGATCATTACTTGCACACATGCTCATTTAATGCTACATGATCATTACTTGCACACATGCTCATTAAATGCTACATAAATGACATATATTATTATGTTATAAATTTTGTGATAAAACAAACTCTAGCTCATAAGTTCAATATTTGCAACAAATTGGTTATTTATCATCTCATTGATGAGCACATATTATTTTTTTTTCTTGTTGCTAGGTCCATTTTGTACTGAATATATTTGCCTATGTATTATTTTCCTTCTCGTACTATAGAAAATAATATATGTTCAGCTATATAGTGGTAATCAGTAGGATGCAAGTAATAAACCCACTCGTTTGGTCCCACCCTCCATTCTCTTATTCATTCTTGTAGTTTTATTTTTGCATATTTTTTCTTGCACAAGTTCTGCCATACATCAAAACCAACTTGTACATGGTTGGGTTCCACAATAAAATGTACTAAAAAATGCTAAAGGCTATATAATCCTACATGAGCATTTATTGTACTTTGACATATTTATTTTTTATTTTCATTGTCAAATCAACTTTAGCTCATTAAGTTCACATTTTACAAGATAAAACATGTATTTCATCTTCTTCATCAGCATACATTAATGACTCTTTATCGGTCACAAGGTAAATTTGTAGTGAATTTAATTCCTCTTCTATATGAAAAGTTGTTTCTGTTGATATAGAACAAAATAAAGGAATTGATCTTGCAGATTAATCTTGGTAATCAGTAGCTATTTATGTAGAACTAAATAAATAAATAAATTTGGTTAAGCATAACATTACACACTAAAGTCTTCAACCCAATCTATTACAACACACTTCCAACAAACAAGAAATTCCTCAATATACAAAACTTACCACATGCAATCAAACTTATTCCCTAATTTGACATCACAAAAGTGCTACTACCTAAATACTGACAAATTCTTAATCAATCAGCAGATCGTTGGACAAAAAGTGCGAGATGGACATTGGACGACAGGCCGAGATGTGCCCTGTAGTGATGCTCCTGCATCCTAAAGATCTTGATCCAAATCTGTAAAAAAAATATTTAGGTCATAAAGCACAACTGCTTACCACCAGTAACTACTCTACCATCGCACATTAGTGATATATGAACATGACTTCATTTTTTCAATATTTGTTACAACTATTTATTGAAATAAGAGAATTTATTGAACTTCCCACAATTTTACTAATGGACTATACTATTTTATCACAATCCTTACACCAATAACACACTGTTACCCACTTCACTCAATCAAACAATGTTACAGAGTAATTACCAGCAGTAATTTCTTGATATAGGTTTGGAAAAATTGATATAACTAACCTTCGTTTTGAACACGAATGACATGACATTGACAGATATCTTCCAAGATTTGAAATTCACCCATACACCATCTCTCTTTGCTTTACCTTCATCACCAACTGATAATCGGCATTGTTAAATCTCGAAAATATTCCAATTCTTCAGATCTGCATTACTAAATCTCATAAACAGTCCATTAATGGTGGTGGTAATCGGCAAGCCAACTGGTAATTAACAGAAAATATTGGAAGCAGAAAAATGAGTTTTGTGTGCTAGAGTGTCACCCATATTTATAGGCGAAACACTGTTCACATCCCCCCCCCCCCCCCCCCCCCAAAAAAAAATAAAAACTAGTTTCAAATTTGATTTCACCCCCAAAATCGTAGTTTAATGGTAATTAGACATGATATGACTGCTGTCAAAAGTAAAATCATTATTACCTGACAGATGGGACAGATTCCTGCTGATAATCAGCTAAAATGACAGGAAAAAACCCTCAAAACTGCTGCCTGGTTTTGTCTGATTACCACATGGTATTGTGACGTCAGGTAACGTCACGGCCACAAAAATGTGGTATCCCGGGGGCTAAATAGATAGACTCAAAAAGAAAAGTGTCTCAGAGAATAGCTGTGCCCTTAAAAAATTTGGTAACTGAAAATCAATAAATGAAACTGGTATATTTAAAAAGAAAGTGTGTAACATAATAATTAAATGCAAAGAAACCATAATTGAAGTCTTGGTTCTTAACCCCCAAACCTAGCGTAACTCTTCTTCTATACATACACAAAAGCATTCATCCAATGAAAATCAAAGAAAAGCGTGAGAAAACATAGAAAAGAAAGTCACAAATGACACCAGTGATCCGAAAATTTAATGCGGTGATTATGCTGATGGTGGTGATGCATTCCGTTCATGTATATTGTTCTGAATATGATCATGGATTCCAACTACGAGAAAATGGTGTCCCCGGGCCTAATGATTATCACTTGACTTTTTACAACAAATGGTCCTCTGAGAACCTCGATTACGATGGTAGACCATTACAACTGAGATGTTATGCCATCCTCTATTTAAATAAAAATCCTACGACAGTTTGGTTAAATACCTTCAGCTTGATGCTTTATGAAAAATATTCCATGGCTTTTCGCATTATACCTCATTTCTTCCGATATGGCTGGCGCATTCAGTGCGACTATAGGTATGTAGGGCATCTTAAACATTGTCTTTAATGGTAAAAATAAACTGATACATAAATTAATGCCATATGTAAATGTGGACTTTTTTTTATATAATATCTTCCATGACAGGTACACAGCAGCCTCTAAGAAAGCAATGAAGCAAGGGGTTGTGTTAGATGGCGGGTCTGCGTCTCGGAAGTGTCTTAAGCGTAATGGGGGTTGCGTGATCGCGTTCACAGATGGTGAGGCGAGACGGCACAGCCGGTTAGGAGGTTGGGAGTTTCTGGGAGAATTGTATGAATCTATATGCTTTTTGACTATTGCACCTTGCCATGAGAGAGATCACCCGAGGCATTTGTTCGGTACTCGTTGCCCGGAAATGTGTTCTTTTGATTATGTACCAGGCGATTGCCTGCTGTGCGGCTGATTATATTAAATAAACTAAAGAGTCTGATACACCTTTTTAATTACGTCAATCTAATAAATTTCTCAGTATAATTGAAACCTAGTTAGGGGATGACAGGGGGCAAAAAAAAAAAAGAAATTTGAACTATTATTGTGTGAATGAAAATCAATGAATGAAAGTAGAATGAATGAGGGGATGAATGAATAAAATTGAAATTGTGATGTAATGAAATTTCATGTATATCCTTTGAAAAGATAAAAATATCAAAATTACCTTTTTAGGGCTCAAATATTGGACGCAGCTTCTAAACTCAATTTATGTTGTGAATACATTTCTGTGCCGGCTAAAACAATGATGTTATTTCTGAGCTTTCCGTCCTTTTAAAGCTAGAATTAGCTTGATTTTCATGTGATTAGAAATAAATTTCATTACATAATCAATTGGAAAATTGGAAAAAGATTTTTCTGGAAAATTAAAGAATTACATGACATGGTATGTATGGGTCCATGTTAAAATTGCACAAGCCCCTTGTATTGATGGAAATTGCAACAAAAGGCCTTGCATTATTGCTGAAAATTGCAAGAAAAAAACACATATGTTTCTGTTGGATTTTTTTTAGCGTTCTTGACGCAGCGGAAGTGGATTTAAAATTCAGTACAAAATTGATTTCGAAAACAAAAACAAACCAACCTCAGCAGACTTCCTTAGTTAAAACAAAAATCCGCGATTAGCCGAAGCGAAATGAGAATATTAGATACGACTTTGAATGAGTCAGCTGAATCAATTTACATCTATATGTTAAGTGGCGGCCCAGTTTAAAATAAATTAATATTATTCGTGGCCCAATTCGAAGTAAAAATATTTGTGGCCCGGTTTAAAAAATATCTGTTATATATATGGCATTCTTTAAATAAATCTTTAATATAAGGCCCAATTTTAAGTAATCTAAATATTTTGCGGCCCAATTTTAATTACATCTAAATATTTTGCGGCCCAATTTTAAATAAACTGTAATATTAGTGGATCAATGTTAATAAATCTAAATAGTTGTGGGCTATGTTAAAATAAATTATTAATATTTGTGGTCCAATCTAATATCGTTACTATCTTATAATTTTGGACATCTTATGTCCTTTACAGATATATATACTACTTAATTTTGAATATAGTATCTTTTTTTGACATGTCCACTGTGTCCGGATTTTCTATGACATCTTCATTATAATTTTGCATGTAGTGAGTTATATAATTATAAAAAAAAATTTAATTCATTACATATTATATTATAGTTATTAAAATTAGTAATGTCCCATTTTCATATGCTCATCTAGATTAAAATTACATCATATAAATAATTTCAGATATATACTATATATTACGTACGTCTGGATTTTCTGTGGCATTTTTATTATAATTTTACATGTGATGAGTTATATTATTATATTTTTTTAAATTTACTCGATATTATATTATAGTATTTCAAATGAGCAATGTCTAATTTTCATATGTTTATGCAAACTAAATTATATCAATTAAATAAATTCAGATATATACTATATAATACAAAAAATATAAACCGAAGCAGAGCGAGCGAGATAAGCCCTAGTCAAGAACTATTTTATTGTCTGGTGTTTTGATGTTTTCAGCCCTTGCCTCATAACGAGATGGTGTGGGTTCGAATCTCACCTCATACTAATGAACAAATATGTTTTTAGCACAATAAGAAAACAATGGTAAATTATCAAATGGCAGATTTTCTTTGATTTTATTCCCAATATATTTCTGTAAGACAAATCATGTTAATATGATAATTTGACCCGCTCAATAAAAATACATACCATTTCAGTGGCCTAATCTTTCGTATATTATTATGAAGTCAGTTATATTAGTATGGTGTTTTTGACCCACTTAAGAAAGATGGCTTCATTCACCAAATTTAATCTTTGATAATTTTCTTTTTCAAATTTTTCCTACTAGAAGTAACAAAATTTAAATAAATATTGCGACACCGAAGCGGAGCGAGGTTCTACCTAGTGATATTCTGACATGCGATCTCCTAAAAAAATTAACATACGATGATAAATTACATAAAAAAAATTACACTACATAAAAAAATTAATTACATAAAAAAATTAATAATAAAACAAAACATTAATTATGTAAAAAGTAGTGTACAAGAGAAGAGAGGTGATGGTAACTATTTATGCCTTCAAATATTTGCTAAGAAAAATATCATATTTCATTAATTATTTCATTGGAGCCAACATGAAGTATTTCATTAGAGCCAACATGAAGTATTGATTCAGTCTGTGAAAATAATCACATTTCAAATTTCCGCAATACGGGGAGAAAGAGGAAGAATAAAACAAATTAATTTAGAAGAGGGTGAAGCGGGAAAAATCAATTAAAGACGAAAATCAACTAAGAAACAGAAAGGGGGGGGGGAATAAATTTTTATCTGCACCATATATTTAGGTATATACCTGACCCTATTCTGATATGCCAATTCTCTTATATTGCACCATTATTAATTTATTAGTCTCCAGAGTTGTAAAAGCAGTATGATAGATACTGATTTTTAGAAGGATCAATTCCTTATTTGCAGCTCTAAAAGAATATTTTGAGTTTTTGAAATGATATACATGAAAGTGTGCCTATCCATAGTTTCCGGCCAACCATTCAACTCTTATTTACTATATAAACAAGGAAGACACGGTACACAGAGAGAGAGAGAGAGAGAGAGAGAGAGAGAGTAAAAGATGTAAATTTATCTTGCAATTTTGGACTTTTTTGTAATTTCCAATAATGTAGGGGCCCTTCTGCAGTTTTAACATAAAATAGCATCTTTTTGCAAATTTCCCCAGAAAAATCTTAACCACATACAACCACATAAAACTGTAAGTCCCGGAAATCTGGATCTAGGGTCCAAAATTTTTAGGGATCCAATATATATTTATTACCTATATTATATGTATATGTCTCAAAAAATAAAAATAAAACTAATAGTCAAAGTATGAGGAACTAGAGTCTATATTATTGTTGTTTCTTTTATTTTTGGAGGATCTGTTTCAGTCATTTCTCTTTGAGTTGAGTTGATTATACGAATTAGTATTAGTAGAAAATTTAAAGTTTCTTAAGGTTGATTTAAAAATTATGGCTGTGATTTAGTTATTAGTTATTTAGTTAGGATTTTTTGACTAAATTATTAATGTTGTATGAAAGTTATGGTTATGATTTAATTATTAGAATATATATTTTTTGAATTTTTTATTTGAATTTTTTAAAATTTATAATTTTTTATGAGCCTTTTCGAAAATGGGTCTAGGGTCGTTGGAAATCTAGGACCGGCCTTGAAACATGAGGAAATTGTTGGTTTTATGCCCTAGGCCTTTGTATATGAGAGCTAGTTGTATCTGTTGTGTGAATTAAACTTGTATTTGTTTAGAGATATTTAATAAAGTGCGTATTGATTATTTTATTCTTTTGATTTAAAATAAATCTTTAATATGTTATTCAGCTTTGTATCATCAGAATATGTGATTCTGATAGTAAAATTATAGAGTAGTATGAAAAACGTATTCTAAACCATCCTTGATCATTTATAGGATATTTGTGGAGACAAATATACTTGCGGAATGATATACAATATACTTATTTAAGTATGCAAGCTATAAATGTACATCAGTATGTTAGTTGATTGATGGTCATATTTTACTGAACATGAGTAAGTGTTACTAAATCATTAACATAGTTATATGTTGGAGAACATATATTTGATTGACCCACCGAGAGAATACTACATGGTTCGTGTCATTGATATGTCTCATCAATAGTATTGTTATCCTTAGACTTGAGATTATCTCAGTTTTCTACATATGGAATTATGTACTTTAATATAATCTAACGTTATCTTTAACCGGGTAACCATAAGGTTATGATTAGCTACATAATAAAACATGCGGAGGAATGAGATAGATCAATATAGGATTTGTTCCTCTCGTAAATGAGAGAGATATCTTATGGCCTCTTGATGAGTTTGATTGAAGAAAATTCACGGCCGTGCTCGAATGAATTACTAAGGAGTTATTAATGTCATTCATGCTTCGATCAAATTCGGGATAAAGAAATGTTATCGTATTACATAAGGTTGACACAATTCATGCCTTATTGTCGATATATATATCGTGTAACAAAGGGATACAATACAAGAACAACACACATGTTTGGATCGAATCATCGATATTTACTTAAATTGGGTAGTCATGATGGCTTGCTCGAGTCCGCTCATGATTTATAATCAGTTGTGATTATTGCTAACATTAAGTAAACCTATGGGGTCACATACAAAGAACAACCGTTGAAATGTACACAGAAAATCATAACTTCTGTGATAAGTTATATAAAAGATTATATAGTTACTGCCACATTTAATCCTACATCTTATATGATAAGATATGTTACACATATGGTTACATAGTAGCTAAGTACATATGATTAAATGAGCAAAGACCCCTCTTTGAAAGGGTGAACTATATATATCCAAAAGGCTCTCAGATTTCAGTCTATGCCATTAATAATTCTCATTCCATTTTGTTAGACAAAAAGAAAGAGAAAGAGAAAAGAGAGAAAATTCCGAATTTCTCTTTGAAATTTTCTGTGATACAAAACGCGAAGAACGGAGACTAGTATATTCTTTCTTCATCCGTTTAAAGGGGTTGTTCCGTGTGGATACCGATATAGGATGAAACGATTCGTGGCGTCTTATTGATTCGGTTGAATTTGTGAAAGTCGTTTTGGAGAATCGATTTGATTGAGAATCGAATTGGTTGTGAGTCATTTCGGTTGGAGAAGCGATTGGAGACGATTTTAAACGAACGGGTGTGTGTGGTGGAAATCGGTAATCGTTACCGGTTTATGCAAAAGGAGAAGAAAGGCTCTACCACTTCAAGTTCGAGATCGGATCAATTCTCGATCCGATAGGTATGAACTTTAAGTTTTTATTTTTTTCTTTGATTATTTCACTGATCTGTTTCTTTTGGTTTTCTTGAAATGATAATCTGTTAGTATGTTAGAACATAAAATGCCATATAAATACATAAATGTCATATAAATACATAAATTCAGCTCCTTTTCTATAGAACAAAAATCCAACCTCAGCTCTTTTTTACTGTTAGATTCAGCTCCTTTTCTAATACTAGTCTTGCTGTTATGTAACCTTTTTATTCATTTAGGCTCTTTATTTTCTGAAGTTTATTTAATTTTACTTGTTTAATCCATGCCAGTGCTCTTGGCAGGATATGTAAATATTGTAACAGACAAATTATCATTTTAATATAAACTTCAAGATGTACAGGTTCAACCTGGCATCTAATTTTAAAAAAAAGAGTATTTGCTTGCGTTGTATTAATTGAAGAACGAAGCATTACAAATGAATATTTACATCATGAAATGTTAAAAACTAAAATTAAAGTAAAAAGATGGAAAACTTGCTACAAGGCTACTACTAAGACTAGATAGTAAAACATATGACCGATGCAAATAAATTTTGCGGAGCAAGAAGAAAAAGAAAATGACTTGTTTACGCTAGTTTGGTGGCCCCTAACAGTCTGTAACGGAAGGGGACGAAATGAGCCACTTTGGTTAGGCTTTCAAACGCATCCAAGCAATTTGGTTACTTTCCTGCCAATACCTCGGTAGAGGATTCGGCTATGGGGCTTTGATTGAAAAGCGGCCTGGTCCTGCATGAGAATTGATGTCCGCTTGATAGCTTTGTCCTATAGTCTAATGCCGACGTCCATTCTTTTGTCATGGCTACAACCTGCTCGTAAGTCTGATTTGCTGTATGCCTTGAATTCTTGAAGATGCGCCCATTATACTCCTTTCATATTTTCAACAAGTGGTTGCCCAAAGTGTGGCCCCACTTCCGATTTTTTCTTTAGAAAGTTTTGTGCTCAAATCATGTAGGGGTTCTAATATTATTGAGTGCTTAATTAAGTATTTGATTATCAGGAGTTCATTTTTAGATTTTATTTTGATGAATTAGAGTTTCTAGACGAATTTTGTTTTATTGCTTTTAGGGTTTATTTTGATGATTTTAAAGCATATGTACGAAATATATTTGATCTTTACTCTATTTTTATTTAACTGTTTGGTGTGGTGCCACATAGTTCCTTGGTACTAATGTTTTTGTTTTCTGATACTCTATTTGTTTAACAGTTTCTTGATACTCTTATCATCGCGCAGTGGCAAATTAGGCACATTGCCTCAATTAGTTCTCTGTTTTTGGGGTGAAAAAAAAATATGTGTTCCATTTCATTGTTTTTATTTAATTCTTTGGTACCGAATACACTAGTTAGCATTCTTCAACAATGATTCAATTGAACTAACCATTCAAACATCACTAACATATTACATTACATTGAATAATCATTACTAGACAAAGCATTTCAAGTAAATACAATCATTACAGTGCAAAGAATTTCATTCAATTCCATTAACATTGTAGAAACTACAAGTAAACACAACCTATTATCCATACTAGTTTCAATTTTCAATTTCGCTTCAATCACTTTCGCTTCGATGTATTCCTTCCAGCTTCATTTGTCAATAAACCAATCAAGAGAACCCGATGACTTGTATACAAAATGCCCAATTTTGATAAATACCGGGTACTTTTTCATTAAAAATAATATAAAATTCTCCTTTCACAGCCATGTCCTATAAAAAAATTGATGAATTAGTCTCAGCATATATATATGGTATATGGTACCGTTGTTGAATCAAATGAAATAATTGTTATAAAGCAAAATTCATTTAAAATCATAGAAAGTAACTACTTCTAAGTTCAGTGAATTTGGAGTCATAGAAAAAGATTTAATTTGGTTCAGTTTTCAATCAAATGAACTTCGAAAATTATAATTCCTACATAAACAATACATTTTACTCTCTCTACCTCTCAATCCTACAACAGATATAGACGAGACATAAAAAAAACAATTGCAGTGTGTCTTAATTGTAACTAAGTACGAGACAGCACAATCATTTTATACGAATAAATCAAGTACTAGAAATTAAAATTTCAATATTTAGACCTGAATTTCATCAGGTACCAATTAAAAAAATAATAATATTAAGATGTGGAATTGAGGTTAGGGATTACCTCTGAGAAGACAATAGAGAGAGAGAGAGAGAGAGAGAGAGAGAGAGAGAGAGAGAGACGAATACTGGTCCTTGTTGCTGGCTCGTACGATTTAGGGTTCTGTCATCACTTCGCAATGAAAAAAGGGGCGAAATAATTGTGCTTTCCTTCTTGCTCCGGTCTCTCATTCTCCGGCGATTTAGGGTTCCGTCGGCGGTACTCCATCTCGTACCCAGTCGCGCGTTTCTTTCTAGTATTTCAGATTTCCTGGGTTAGGGTTTTGAAACTATAGGGTTCACGGGTTGGGGTTCAACGCTCCTGAGTTGAGTTCACATGTTGAAGGGTCTTTTTTTTATTACGTGGCACGCCAATTAAAAAAATGCTAAGTCAGCAAAATCGGGGACAAATCGTGGGTTGGTGTCTACATCTCTATCAATTTATAGTGGTAAAATTTGAACCGAAATCTGAACCGACCCGAAAATATTAACAAGTTAACGATTCGAAATTCGACTCAACTCGAATCTAGATGACCCGAAACTCGAATGACCTGAAATCCGAAATATCCGAAACTCAAACGATCCGAGACCCGAATGATCCGTAACCCGAACCCGAATGACCTGAGATTGAATGAACTAAATAAATGATCATGTAAATATTGATTTCACTATTATATACTAAAAATATATATTATTTTATAATATCTTATTATTTTTTTATAATGTCATTATGTTATTTTAGAGAACAATGTATTATTTATAATACTGGTGTATAATATTGTTTTCTAACATTTAAATATAGTTTAACAATTGTTTATAAACTCACACTTGATAAGGTCAAGAATAATGATGACTACTAGCATATAATACAATTCAAAATAATCCAATAGTAAAATTCAAATTTGACTAACAAGCTGTAAGGACTCGATTGACCCATAATAATGATTTTACTGACCTAAAAGATTTCATTGATTCATAATACAAATTATAACAATCAGATATACTAATCATAAATATTCAAAATATAGAACTGAATGACCCGTAACCAAATTAACCACATATCCGAGCATGTATGACCCGTAGCCCGATTGACCCGTAACCGAACCCGTTCGACCCGAGAGCCGAAAGACCCGAAACCCGAACGACCCGACCCGAACCCGCCCATTTGCCACCTCATTGTATATTCACGCTGAAAGTAGTATGTTAGAATATAAAATAGTATATTATGACTTAAAAATATATATTGTTACTTAAACATGTATATTGTCCATTAAAAAATTTATTTAACATTTAAAAATAATATTGAAATATTTGTGTTGTTTTGAATGTAAATTATCATGATTTGTTGCGATATGATAAATTACGTTTAAGTTAGAACTTGCAACTCAATTTATGTAAATTTGTTTTAGTTTTCATTGTTCGATGGAAATTAAAGTTGTGGATAGTTCCAACATTGTTCATTTGATACGCGATAATTTTTTTTTTCCAACAAAAGGATTATCATTTGCAATATATAAATTTGATTTATCATTTTGTGTTTGATTTACAATTTTTGTTTGATTTACCATATGAATGGTTGTGATTTAGATTTGAGAAAAGGTTAACAAATAATCACTGTTAAATTTGAGAAAAGTTGGTAACAAATATTCAGTATTAGATATGTTGATTTTTGGATGTTAAATAAGGAAAAGTATTTGTTGTTGCTTATTTTGGTACTAGATACGCCAAATGGTTGATGTTAAACATGGTCAATTTTGAATGTGTAAAATATTACAACTTTCACAGAAGAAAAAAAATTAGTAAAAATAAAATACTGATGAACTTCCCAATTTTTCTATTAATCTGTTACTGTATTAATAAATCAGGTAACTACAAATATACAAATTATTCTTACCAAAATTATATATACAAATTTACAATTACATTCCATTTTATCACATTCTAATCAAATATACCATTAAGCACCTTCCCAAATATATCAAATATTTCAGAAAGCACATTCCATATTTAATTTATTTTTACCTACAAAAAGCAATATGAATAAAATTAGTAAAGGAATATCATGTTAAACATCTCATTAACACCGAATTAGTAAAACAATAAAAGTTAATTCAAAATCTCATAAACATCTTATTTACCTACGAAAATAAAAAAGGAAGCAAATCTGAGAGAAAAAAAACTGAATAGAGAAAAAGGGCGAAAATTTTGATTTACCATTTTTATACTCATTTTATTTATAATCTAAATAAGGAAAGCCAATCTCAAGTTTTATTTATTAATTGATCAAATCATCAAATTCAGATTAAAACCTCTCAGCACCACCTCATTCTCTTCTTCTTCTTCTTCTTCTTCTTTCCAATTCTGCCTCGATCTTCCATGGAGATTCAGTCGCCTTCGTTTTCTGTATCAATTCCTAAATGCAACAGTGTGATGAAGCAAGACGAAGAAGTAGCGTCCTTGGATTCTGATGATTCTGTCAAGGCTATACTCTCTTATCAGTTTTTTTTTTTTTTCGAGTAATAACTATGAATTGAATCAATGAATCAACGTTAAATTTCTTAAAAATTATCAGATCAAGCTCTGTCAGTAGCTGATCACGCCTTCAATTTCCACTCCATTTTCGATTCTCAATCTTGTCAGGTCTAATTCATCTCCCCCCCTTTCAATTTCAAACGAATTTCAACACATTCATATACTAATATAAAAAATCTGATGTATATTTTTTCTCAAATCAGAAGGAGATATTTAACTCAATTGGAATCCCTTTAGTCAAAGAGACTTCAGTTGTTTCTTACGGCCCAGTCCTTGATGTAACAGGTAATCTCTCTTTTTTCTAATTTCGGATATGATTTTTTCAATTTCAGATCAATTCCTAGTTAATTTAACCTTTCAATTTGGCATCGGAACAACTTTTTAATCAAATCTGGGAGATTGACATAGATCTTCGCCTTTTTCTTAAAATTAATCAAACGATAATTTTCAAGTGAAATTACATAAACCAATAAATTGCATTTGCAATCTGTTTTAATCTCATTTGAATGTTACATTATTCGAGCGTAATATTCTATTTTATTAACAAATATTTTACATTTCGATTAGTTGTAGGATGCAGGAGGCTGAGAGGCAGGCAATTATCTTCAAGCATAGATCCATACGTATGTCTTAAATATGGCAACTAAGAATTCCGCACTATTACCTGCAATGGTATATTTTACTATTTTTCACATCTCGTTTTTTTTTTTTTTAAATTGTGATGTTTTGATTTAAACTTTGCTAAAACAGATGAGGGAAGTAATCCGATCTTTGAAGACAAGCTTCAAATTCCTTTAATTGAAGGGATAAGAGAAATTAATCTTTCGGTTTGGAATAGTACCAGATATGTTTGCATTGGAAGTGCAAGGTTAATTTGATGACTCTTTCAATATTTCATAATTAACTTTTAAACATTTTTTTTATATTTGGATGAAATTATAATTTTTTTTTATTTTTCAGAGTGCATCTCATGAAGTCCTAACTTAAGGTTACCACGATTGCTACGTGCTAATTCAAAACCGGGATCGCATGTATATAATTTCTTACCCCTAAAGTAATAATTTTCAATATAAAATAGCTTTATAGAATTTTTATTCTTCTCATTTTTATATTTGTTTTAGGGCTGTGGGTGAAGTAAAGCTCATCATGCGTTATGCCGGTGCTTCGGTAAGCTTGCAATCATGATTACCAGCACCAATTATAATAAATATTATTATTATTATTATTATTATTATTATTATTATTATTACACAAAAAATTTGAAACATAAAGAGAAGCCATCAGGAAGTGAAACAGCTCCATCATATAATGCACCACCTGCCTCTGCTGACTCTCATGTTCGACTCGAAAAAAGCTCGTTCGACTTTACCTCGAATTAATTTCGAGTCGAGTTCGAGCGGACCGCCACATAATTGAGTGTGAAATTTTTTAATTTGAGAGGTGAATGTTTAGACTTCCAATAGATTTGTGTGGTTTATTTGTTGTTT
Organism: Juncus effusus; assembly: GCA_027726005.1. Taxonomy (NCBI): domain Eukaryota; kingdom Viridiplantae; phylum Streptophyta; class Magnoliopsida; order Poales; family Juncaceae; genus Juncus; species Juncus effusus. The sequence continues at coordinate 602,851 of CM050900.1, read as the reverse complement.
GTGTAATTTCTTCTTTTTTGCCTCTCAGTAATTTGATGCGGCCTTCCTTAGTCAAGTTAATATATGACTTCTTGTTTTTATTACTTTATTTTACAGCCTTCCGTAGTCAAGTTAATATAAAACTTCCTATTTTTATTATCGTATTACTTTATTTTACAAGTACTGCTTTTTTGTATTTTTAAATGTCATTTCCCAGACAATTTTTACACTTTTTATGGAAAAGAAATATGATCCATAAACAAATCCTCAAATTGGCTCAACGACCTCTCAAAAATCCATAAAAAAAAAGCAGCACATACAGGAGGTGGAATGAATTTTATTTTCTTAAAATTTATGGATGAATATTATTTTTTTAATTGAATAAAAATTTTTGGGTGAAAATATATATTTTTGAGTATCAATAAATGTTTTTATCTCATAATGTACTTTTTTAAGTTGTAATATATATTTTTTGTTGTGTCAATATAGATTTCTAATTGTTAAATTTTTTGTGTACCTATTTTAGTGTTAATTTATTAATTTGTTTGTAAATATACTGTTTCAGTGTGATTATATCATTTCATTATTAAGATATCAGTTTCAATGTATCATTGATAGCATGGTTGCAGAAAACGGAAAACGGGGTTTAATCGGACGGAGCTTTTTTTGGGGTTTAGGGGTTTAATCGGGATTAATCGCTATCCATTAATCAGACTGAATTTTTATATATATTTGAAATAATATCAACATTTATAACAAATATATCCAATATCCTAAACTCACAATCTAACAAAACATATAATTTAAAATTCAAATACATAAATTCCAATCAGCTCTCAACAGACACCTCAATTTCCAACAAACTCATCCAAACAACACGAAGCATTTACAACCTTACAACTCACTACTCCCCCAATCCCTAACACTAACATCTTACCTGTCGGCGGCGGCGTTCAAAGCTCCAACGGCGACGGCGGCGTTCAAACATCCAAGTATTGGCCGGCGAGAGACAGTCAGACAGAGGAGGCAGGAGGGGGAAGAAGGAGGACGAAGAAAATGGCAATAAGAAAGAGGAAGGAGTCGAACGGGGGTTAGGGTGTTGTTTTTGTTTTGTTTTTTTTTCAGATTTTTAATGACAAAAATGGGCCAGGCCGGAGATTTAATTTAAATGTTAAATGATGAAAATAAAAAATAAATTGAAAATGGGCTTGGCCGGGCCGGATTTATTAAAATTTTAAATGATGCAAAAATTTTTGGGCTTAAACGGTGGGCCTAAACGGTCCAAAAACAGCCCAGAATGGCCTTAAACAGTGGGCCGTTTTTTTGATGCCGTTTAGGCCTTAAATTAAACTTTTGCCGTCGTTTAGGGATTAATCCCCGTTTAATCGGGAATTAAATCCGATTTCTGCAACACTAATTGATAGTGTCAATATCGTCGATATTATACAAACATGATAATTGATATCAGTGCGGTGCAAAGACTCTATTTAAGTGTCAACACATAATTAGTTACTTTTGAATGTTAAATAAATGCTATTTTTGGATTTAAACCTAAATAATATGTTTTGGAAGTTGAATAAAAATTTTTGGATGATAATACTGATGGTGTTATGCCCTAGGCCAAAGTGTTTGTGACCTAGGTTGACGGATTGAATTAACAAACATTATAATTATTCTAAAATATTTCATATAATATGTGCGTATAGGTTATTTTAATATAATTAAAATAGACCATGAATATGCAATTCAACTTTATGTCATCAGAGTGCGTGACTTTGATAGTAAAACTATAAAGTGTTATGAATGCTATTCTAAATAGTCCCTGGTCATTTATAGGATATTTGTGGAGACAAATATACTTGTAGATACATATAAATATATATTTATATACAAGCTATAAATGTACACCAGTATATTAGTTGACTGATGATCATGTTTTACTGATCATGGATAAATAGTTATCAAGTCATTAACATAGGTATATGTTAGAGACCATATACTGGACTGACCCGCCATAAGAATGCTACATGTTTTATGTCATTAGCGATTCTTATAACATAAAGTATTTATGGTCCTTTGACCTGAGATTGTCTCGGTTCCCAACATGAGTAATTTTATACTTTAATATAATCTAACACTGCCTTTAACCGGGTGGTCATAACGGTTATGATTAGGTATACAATGAATCATGTAGAGGGATGAGTGCAATCAAGACGGGATTTGTTCCTCTCATAAATGAGAGAGATATTTTTAGGTCTCTTGATGAATTGAACTGAAGAAATGTATGGCCATACTCAAATGAATTAATAAGAGTTATTAATGTCATTTGTTCTTGTTCAGTTGAATTCGGGATCAAGAAATATTAATTCGATTAATATAAGGATGACGTATTACATGCCTTATGATCGATATAGATATCGTGTGACAAAGAGACTAAATACGTGATTGTTGATTAGGTAAATCAAATCACTGATATTCACTTAAATTGGGTAGTCATGATGGCTTGCTAGAGTCCGCTCATGATTTATAGACGGTCAAGTTTATTGCCAACATTAAGTGAACCTACAGGGTCACACACAAAGAACAAACTGAAACGGGCGCAGAAAATCCTAGCGACTTATATGATGAGTTGCATAGTAATGTCACAAAAGATATTGTCATCTTATGTGATAAGATGTGATATATATGTATATAAAGACTATAAGCACACAAGATCATGTAATCTAGAAGAGTCTAGATGATGATATGTGGATAATGATGAGTGATGTCATACACATCTTTTAGTGTGAATAGACATGATTCTTCACCTCTATATAAGGACATAGAGGGCTCCAAATTCATTGAACCAAATGATTCTCTCTCTCATTATTTCTCATTCTCTTTTGTGAGACAAAAAGAGAGAAAATATCCTTTCTCATTTGTGTGACAAAATTACTAAAGGGTGTTTTCCTTTTATATGAAAAATGAAAGGGTGCAATTATATGAGAGAATTATACATCTTTTGTGAGACAAAATAAGAAGAAGAAAAAGAGTTTTCTTGTGCAAGAGAAGAACAAGCTACTAGCATATATATTGTTCTTCTTCCCGTTTTAAGAATGTTCGTGTGTACACCGGTAGAGGCGTTCGTACTTTCGGCGCTTGTGATCTATTCGGCCTAAGAAGATGAGAACGGTGTGTTGAGAGTTTTGGTGGAGACCGATTGTGTGTGCGGTAAATGACTTCCGTATGATCCGACCTAGACGGCCTAGACGGACGTAAAATCGGTTATGACGGTAACCGGTTTAGAGACGCATGGACAACACGCATGGTTTGAGCGTCACGGATTAAGCGTAATCCGAAAGGTATCTTTAAGATTTAATTGTTTGATTTAACCGATACGCACGGATTCTCGGATTGGTTTTGGACGAAATTTTTGTTTTCCGCTGCGTTATGCACGTCCCAGACCCAACAAATACTTAAGAGATCGAAGATATCAGCAGGGGTGGAAAAAAATATATGATGAAATGGAGACGAAGGAATTGAGAGGTGACAGATAGATAGCACACATACAGGTATTTGTAATTAATTATGGAATCAATATGTAAGTACCTAAAATGCCCTTTCAATTTGAATGGTCTAGATTTTAATCTATCATTAAAGCTTAAAAAATAGTGAAGAACTATAGACGAGGTCATATAACAATTATGATTAAGTTAAAGGAACACCATCGGCTGTTCGCACCCAAATTGCAAATTGAAAATGATATATTGCAAATTAAAAACTATATATTTGGCTAGTAAAATATATATATCATGATCAAGAAGTGACAATTCAATACATCTCTTATATCAACTCATCATTTTTTAATGAATTCTTGTTTCTTATGCTCATTGATAAGAGATAATTGAACTGTTGCTTGGTGGTGATGGATCAACTAATGGGAGTTTCTAAACAGATGTTTCAAGGTATGATGACAAAAATAAATTTATGTAGAATGCTAATTATTTCTCTAAGTTTTGAAGTGTCTGACAAAATACCAAAGTAAAAGATTTTGTATGTTATCTTGACACATTAGCGGTTGTATGTACAATGCATGAGCACGCGGTTAGAGTGAGGTCATTGTCTAAATTATATTTCATGGAAAATTATTGAATGCAACTCTATTTCCCCTCATATTCTCCCTATACATCACTCTACCGTCATAAGTAGGAAGTTATTAGCAATTTTGTATACAAAACCAGGTGGGTCCCACATCATGGATGTATTACGGTACGATCCATATTACACCCCCTGTATTACCACCCCCACTATTAATTACCATACTAATATGTGCAGGCCCCATCAAGCTTTTCACCGATTCACCCCACCTCATCTAACATTCTTACCCTTCCCCCTCATTTCCATCTCTTCTGTTCATTTTTTTCAAATTCGAAACTCAGAAGGGGTATCAATGGCGGAACCCTAGCTCGCATTTCTCGCCAGATCCACACTCGTCCATCTTCGACCACGCATTTCTCGCTGTAATAGGAATTTCAACGAAACCCATTACCACTTAGATCTCAGCCCATCCGTGCTAAAATGGAATTTGCGAAGTTCTTAGGAGATGGTCAGGCAGTTCTCGCTGCAATCTAAGCTTCAATGCCTTTCAACAGGTAATAATTTCAAGATAAATTTCTGAATTTATTGAGCCCTCAATTGTTTTCTTTCCTACATACAGCAACAACACGCCTCAAGCAATGCAGCAGATGAGTCACGATAACTCCGCAACGACCAGGTAACCCCACAGTTTAATTATTACATGTCTACGCACCAAATGTAACCACACAGTTTAATTTTTCCTATCTCACACAACGCTTCAAGTGATCAATCCACCCACCAGTCCAACCCTGCTGCATCAGATATTGACAGAAGCGCGACTCCCATCAATGCTACCTGATAGTTCTTCTCAATTTCTCAATTTGGTCCGCTTTTCAAACCAATATCACCATTGAACAGACTCGATCGTACTTCCCCGTCAGATAGCGAATTTGAGTACGTGTCCCAATCTGATGAAGACTACACCTGCATCAACGACCTAATTCACACATGTAATAATTGTTTCCTATTAAACCTTTTGTCATATACAACTTCTATCTCTTAATTAAATTCCCTTTTAATACTTTCACAGAATCACAGCCTCGGTTCAACCACCCAAACGGAAACAACAATTCTGTTCGGGCCGGCATAAGATTTACAACGGGATGTCCGATTCCGACCCAATAATCATACCAACCGTAGGAATGGTATTCCAATCCGAGGATGAGGCCTCGCCCTATGGAAACTATACGGCCTCCGGATGGGGTTCGCCATTCAGAAATGCGGACGCCACAAACTCGACGACGATCCATTCAGGACTACTCTCATATGTAGCCGGGGCCGTAAACCTAGGGCCCAACAATGCAAGAAAAATATGTAAAATGTCATAGACCGCCCTGTTCAACCCCACCAGACCCGGCGCCGTCGCTTACCCTCCACGAACATAGCCCGCCCTATTAAACCCTACCAGACCCGTTGCCGCGGCATACACTCCACGAATTGCCGGTCCAAGCTAGTCATAACTGATCCGATGTACAATGGACAGTGGAAAATCGCCTCTCTCCACATTGATCACAACCACGACCTAAATCTGCGTAGCGTTCGGTTCTTCCGTTGCCATCGGGAACTCCCTGACTGGGTTAAGAAACAGCTCGAAATCAATGATCTCGCGGGCGTACCGCAAAAACACTCCTTCAAATTGGTTGTCGCCCAGTCAGGAGGGTACGAGAAATGCACATACATTTCTAGGGATCTATATAACCACGTCAAGGGATTCAGGGAACGTAACCAGGGCGATGGTGACACGAGCTCCCTTCTCGAGTACTTCAAGAAACGCCAGCTCAAAACACCCGAATTCTTTTATGAGTGTTGCTTTGACGGGGAGGGTCATTTGACGAGGGTTTTCTGGGCAGACGCACGTGCCCGGGCCGCTTATCACTATTTCGGTGATGTCGTGTCTTTCGATACAACATACCTCACTAACAAGTAAGTCCTCCTTGCAGTTTACCACGCAATAACTTACGCCTTTCTAATGATCATTATTACCCTATTATTGCAGGTATGGCATGCCCTTTTCCCCTTTGTTGGTGTCAACCAACACGAGCAATCCATTTTGCTTGGTTGCGCCCTCCTGTCGGACGAAACAACCGATTCCTACGTCTGGCTTCTCCAAACATGGGTTACATGCATGGCAAACCGCGCCCCTAAGGGGATTATAACGGATCAATGCTACGCCATGAGGGCTGTTATCCAGAAAGCGCTCCCTGAAACACGGTACCCGCCTATGCCTATGGCATATAATGAAAAAATTACCGGCGAAGATTGGTCAAGCTCAGTGCCGGCAACACATCTTACCATGGGCGAAACACCTTGTCTATAATTCACTTACCGAAAATGAATTCGAATCTGGCTGGCTGGACATGATTGAAGAATATCCGGAATCAGAGAAACGCCGCGAATGGTTCGCGCTCATGTTCGACATTCATCATAAGTGGGTGCCCGTTTTCCTTAACAAATACTTCTGGGCAGCTATGTCAACCACCCAACGTAGTGAGTCCATCAATTCATTCTTCGACGGATTCGTTACTGGTAGTACTGCAATTCATGTTCTCGCTTGGCAATTCGCACAAGCCTGCCGCGCTCGTCTACAATCCGAAAACCTCGAAGATTTCAGGAACTTCAACGAGGCCCCCCCCACTTATCTCTAACCACCTTTTCGAGCATCAACTCTCAAGGCTTTATATGACTTACATGCTATACATTTTCCAATCAGAAATCAACCAACTAATCAGCATCCACTCAACCATTGTCAGCAACAACCGTAATATCGCCCAATTCTCGGTCTCAGAGTTATGCCCGTCCTCATACTCAGAGGATGGCACCAAGACTCTCTGGACAGGCCGCATGCATTCTCGCACCGTTACCGTTGACACAAATTCCTGTACGAATGCCCCTGCAACCTATTCAACTTCAGGGGCGTTGTTTGCTGGCACGCTTTCTCAGCGTACCGGCAGCTCAGCAGGACATACATACCCGGTGAATACGTCTTAAGCCGTTGGTGCAACAACCAGTCACGGACCAACGAATTACAAGAGCTCGTCCCCGAACTAGATGACGTTGAATACATAGGCTCTCAGCATCTCTACACAACCACCCATGCGCAACTGCTGGGGTTAGTCCAAATGTGCGGTCTAAATCCTGACCTCCGCGCCTCACTAACTAACGGCCTCAACCGCCTAAAGGAGGAATTAGCCGCTGCCATACTTCAAAACGATGCTGCCGGCGCCACAGACGTGACCGGAGCCCCCCCAAGGAACAACGTTAAGGATCCCAAGCATGCAGTCCCCATCGGGAGGTCTCGCGCCATCCATTTCAAATCTGCTTACGACCTGTCGTCATCGCCGACTGCCCCACCGAAAACAGCAAAGACGGTGACTGGCCAGGGGCCTTCAATGACACTCCACCATTACCCCCATACGGTAATGTTCAGATTTCAACTTGCAATACCTCCTACCGTTAAGTGGTACTCTACGCATGTGTGCTGTCATACGTCACTTACCATTACTACAATTCTTCCAGGTGTCGTCCGGTGCATTTCCCATTCGATCGGATCAAGTGGTTGGACGTCAATCCCCACACCCACCAGATGTATGCATGGTAAGACAAACTCTGGTACATTCTTTGTCTCGAATAATATAATTCATAATCAATCCCCTACCTGCTCCAGCAGGTTACTACTACCCCTGGAAATGACGCCTGAACAAACACATCCACGCACACTACCATTCTACTCAGCTTCCAGCCAAGTGTCACTGATTTGACGATTTAGAGGACGCTCGGCACAATTGTCTTTTTTTTAAATGGCAGTTGTTCAAAACTAGTTTCCATATATATTTAACTACCTCTCGGGGCATTTTTTGCCTGATTGTGTAATGCAATCCCTGGGGATCATTTCTAATATGTTGTAATTTGTTTGGATATTATCCTTGTACTGTCAAACCCTTATTGTCAAGTTTTTCCCTGAATTGAAAATACTTGATCCACCTATAATGCAATCCCTTTTTTATAACCTATGTACTTTCATATTGTTCCTGCAACTTACAACATTCTGTTCGGCAGCCAAGCAATCATGCAAAGTCTGGAATCTGATGGTGATTTAAACCAACATTTATTCTGCCCAAATTATTTGTTAAACATATATTCCAATACCATGTTAAATATTCCACAATGCATGTTTCATTAATGTTTTATCTTGGTTTATATTATTTGACCCAACAATGCATCTTAATTCCTGGTGGGAATCTAATGGCATAATTTCGAATCCTTATAGTCACCACAACACAGCACCAACTTCTTAACCCATATTTCAACATGTAATCTTACCAAACATTAAAAATTGTATTCCGGCCCATCAAAATATAATTTTCCGTGGCCCATAGGACATCTTCTCCTGCAAGCAATATTTTCCTGCTATACATCGTGTCGAGACCAAAATACTCACAAGACCTATACCCTAGCTTCCATCATCACACTACCTTACACCACCTGCTACATCAACCCCACATCTCGATCCGGTGATCTTCCCACAGTACAATCTCCTCGGTTCATGCAATCTCCCACCCGCCCCGTCTAATCGGCGAGCATGCACACTCCTCCGCTTGACCTAATCATGATTTCGATGTCCACTCAATCAAAATCATGGCGCCAATTCCTACTCTCAGCTCATACAAGGAGGTCCACTATCAAATTCAAACCTCACCTCCATATGTGCAGACGCCTCTGTTTCAATTTGCAAAGCACAATCCGCAACAATGGCTCCCAAAAAAAAACCAACAAAAACAAAAACTGACCCAGCACCTCCAACCACCGCACTATCCTGCTGCACTGTCAACACACGCTCAAACCCAACTCGATTCATGAATTTCTGGCATTACAAATGCCAAAGCGGTCTAACACGCGCCCACCACCGCCTAATTGCGAAATGGCCTTTCCGGCACTTCCTCGATCTTCCTGACATGAAATTGCAGCGAGGTTTCCTTCTCGAACTCCTTCGCCTATGGGATACTAGCATGAACGGTTTCGCTGTCAACGGCACCCTTGTGCAGCCATCTGGCCAGGATATCTCCGCAATACTGTGATTGCGAGCAACTGGACTTCCGATCGACGTACATCCAAGAAAGGGTGGAGAAATAAAATCCGATGTTGCCGAGAGGTTTTTCAACAGCACGACCATAACTATCAACCTTCTAGAGACTGTTCTGCTTCATGAGCTTTTCCTTAAGGACCGTGTCAACTTTCCAATCCAAGCTTCGTGGGTTGCTCATTCGCACTACTGGTAACTTCATTCCTATTACTTCTATCATTTACTACTTCTCATTTACAATTTCTGTCACTAACTTCATGGATTTTCGATTGACAGACGTGGTTCTACGAATGGGCCAGGCCAGGAACACTATGAGTTGGTCATAATCAATTTCCGCGGTACAAGAACTGGGAATTCCGCACTGACTGCACAAAGGCGACTTTTATCTCTCTTCTACTCGACGTCAACATCGAATCACGCAAAGGTGCAGTTCTGCCAATGGACTCCAGGGAAGCTTGGGTTCTCAAATATCAAATGGATGAAGTTGTTAATGGCTACGAGCTTGCGCTGCCCTATGCCGATAGCACTGCTTATTTAGCATCACAACAAGATCATGCCAAACTGCCTTCTCCAAAAAAGCAAGCAAATGAACCGAAACGCAAACGTCCAGGTATTCGATCAGTCCCACACTTTTTCCATGAAATCTTTATTTACACTACAGAATTGAGGAACAACATCGCACCTCATGTTAACAACGTTCTGAATACAATTTTTTTCTCTCCGTCAGCTGGGTCTACCCCCCCGTTCGATAGGAAAAACCGTAGCTCATCCCACATGCATACCCCTCCTAAGAAAATCAGTGGTACGCAGTTACGTCAATTACAAACACATCACACCTTAACTCCATAATTATAATTGAAAATTGAGCAATTATTCCAGGGCCAGGTGGTACCTCGAAGGATGCGCCTTCCCGTCTCTCAAATTCGGGCGACTTTGTGTCACCTCCTCGCCGTTCTCCTCGTCATCTCGACCTTGGACGCGCACGAGTAGTACCTGCAAATAACATGTCCACTGCTAGGGGAAAAGGTAAAAACCATCATTCATATTTGTAATTTTGACAAAGACCATATTCTGCACCCCTTACGTAGTAATTGCATCTAATTCGATTATCAGGGAAATTGATAATTGAAGACGCACCAGGCCTTGAGGTCCCACCGTCAGAGGAGATCGATGATATCCAGTTGACACAGCAACCAAAGGACTTCCCCGGATCACCAACCATAGCGGTCAATATGCACGACGTCACAACAGCAGGTAACCCTAGCTACACTCCACATTCCAATAAGAAACCTCCCATCGCACCAAGGAAGGCTGTTTCCGATCCATGTCAGCGGCCCACAAGGCGGTCCATCAATGACATCCCTCCAATGAACACCGATTTCCTCAATAACGACAATGCACGCTGTCACAACCCAATATTCACATAGATTTTTTTTTTTTATTCAGTACGCAACAACTGCCGCAGATATATAAATTAATGGTCAACATTAATATTTTATAAAATAATAAAATTTACATAAGGAAAAAAGGAAAACGGATGATATAAAAAGGAAAAAAAGATTACAAAGATTAGAACACATCAAATGAAAAAGTAAACAAAAAAAGAAACAAGAAAATCAAGAACTCCAGGAAACAAGAAAATCAAGAACTCCAAGAAACACGAAAATCCAGCTCCTTCACCTTATATATATTTTTAATTTATATATATGCAAGGTAATGTAAATAAGTATCAATGTAGAATAAATATGAAGCAAACTGAGTCTACTCATATATATATGTAAGCTGAGTACAAGTACAAGCAAAGGCCCTATACACAACAAAATAGGCCATCAGAATCACACTACACTACACTCCTCTCCTGACGTTTAACATAAAAGAGCCACTATACAGCAAAATGACGGCTCTATATACTACAATCACACTACTATATACTATAATATGATCACGCTACTAACTTTCCTACTGTCCGTGCTACTCCTGTCTAGTGCGAAGCGGGTCCAACTCCTGCATAAAATATTTATAGAAAATCGTATGAGATAGGAATTTTCCTACCTCAGCAAGACTTACAAAATACTATATATATATATATATATATATATATATATATATATATATATATATATAGAGCTTTATTAATTTTTTAAAAGCTCTGATGATTTATAAAAATACTTAAGAAATAGTCATCAAATAAATATATTAAAATGAATGTGAGATTCAACTTCTATACATAAAATAATCTATCTCAGCTAACATAATTATCTACTAGTTACGTGTAGACGACCACACTTACCTCCGTGGCCTAGAGGGGAATTCCTCACTCACTGCTTAATTAAAAGCAGGGCACTCTGCAGAGCTACAACGCTGCACAACATCTATATGTCTTGAATCACCCGGCAAAACTACTACGTGACTTGTCAATTATACATATAACTGAGATATTTTTATTAAAAATAATAATCTTCATGCTAGCTACATTCTAGCTACATTGTATCTTTTGTGAAATATCATAGTAACAAAATATCATATTATCTAATATATAGGAAAGAAGAGTAATTTCTTGCAAAATAACATATCATTCGATAAATAGAAAATATGAGTGATTGCTTGCCTTTAGGCGGTATCACCAGCCCAACAACTGCTTCTCCAGTAGATCCTGAAGTAATATTTGGATGCCTAATTATTTTTCTATAATATTTACATTATTCTAGGAAGATTACCTAATCTACATTAATTTATGAAGATGACCTAATTTAGAATTTTGGCATTATGACGGTAATTTTGATTTACTAATTATAATACCGGCATTATCCTGACTGATGATAGCATTTGAATAAATAAGGTTTATAATGTGTTAAGATAATTCTAAACATGATTTTTACGTGATATTGATAACCTATACAGAAGCATTATAACAACTAGGGTTTTACGGTAAGCCATATTATTACGACTAGGATTTACAATAAATAAATAAACATAATCAGATAAGCGACCGTACCTTGACAGCACGGATATTGATGCAATAATTTACAGCCAAGAGGAGCTTCAAACAAGCAGAAGTTATGTATATTTTGAGTGTATATTGAGGTGTGATGCCTCTGAAGCTTGAGACGGAAGGGGTATATATAGAGAGGATGGAGAGTGCATGAATTATTTGTTGGTTAGTTGACAACCATCAGCTTCTATGTAATGTGGCGCATTTATTTCATGCTCCCAATCATTAGGCAGCGTGTGTAGGAAATAGATATGACTAACTAAGAGATATTTTACTGCTTTTGGCATATCATATTGGCTGACTAGTCAGAGGATATCTCTCCATTTTTCAATATGACCCCTCAAAAAGAATGTATTTATAAAAATTCATTTTCTTGATTAATGTTATATATCTAATTTTCTATATTATTACATTCTTTCCCCGTTAAAATAATTTCGTCCTCGAAATTAGACGTACCTTGCTCTATGAAAAGGAATGGATATTTCTGTCGTATTTCTTCTTCTAGCTCCTTTGTGGCTTCTCTTTCTGTATGATTTATCCACTGAATTTTGACATAACGGATTACACGTCCTCTCAGTTGTTGTTCTTTGGCATCAACAATACGCAACGGTTGTTCGTCATAAGTTAAATCTTCATGAATTTTGATTGGTGGAGGATTTAACACATGACTTGGGTCGGAAATATATTTGCGTAGCATTGAAACATGGAATACGTTATGGATACCTGCAAGTGCAGGCGGTAAAGCGAGACGATATGCTACTTCTCCAACCCGGTTTAATATTTCAAAGGGACCTATAAAACGAGGACTTAATTTTCCTCGTATACCAAATCTCATTACTCCTTTAGTTGGTGCAATTTTTAAGAAAACATGGTCACCAACTTGAAATTCAAGATTACGCCTTCTCGTGTCAGTATAGCTTTTCTGCCGAGTTTGAGCCTCTCTCAGCCTATTACGAATAAGATGAATTTTCTCCACCATCTATTCGATTATCTTCGGACCTAAGACCTTTCTTTCACCAACTTCTTCCTAACAGATAGGCGATCTACATTTTCTACCGTAAAGGGCTTCAAATGGAGCCATTTGAATACTAGCTTGATAACTATTATTATATGCAAATTCTACTAAAGGCAGATGTTCATCCCAATATCCTCCTAAATCGATAAAACAAGCTCGTAACAAATCTTCAAGTGTTTGTATGGTACGCTCAGACTGACCGTCTGTTTGAGGATGAAAGGCTGTACTAAAATTTAGTTTGGTTCCTAGTGACTTGTGCAAGGCACCCCAAAATTTTGAAACAAAACTGGTGTCTCGATCGGATACAATAGTCACTGGAATACCATGTAAACGCACAATTTCTTTTACATAAATTTTTGCTAATTTTTCTAATGAAAACCTAACTTTAATTGGGACGAAATGTGCAGATTTAGTCAACCTATCTATTATAACCCATATCGTAGTATTACCATTTTGTGTATTTGGCAAGCCAGAGACAAAATCCATGGTGATATTTTCCCATTTCCACTCAGGTATAGGTAAAGGTTGAAGTTGTCCTGCTGGTCTTTGGTGTTCAGCTTTCACCTGTTGACAGACCAAGCATCGGAAAACATATTCAGCAATTTCTGCTTTCATGTTAGGCCACCAAAAGAGATCTTTCAAATCTCTATACATCTTGTTGTTGCCAGGATGGATTGTATATGGTGAATAATGAGCTTCATGTAGGATTTCATTCTTTAAATCAATTATATTAGGGACACAAAGACGGTTTTTAAATTTAAGAGAACCATCTCCGTGTATCCAGAATCATACTTGTTTTCCTATTAGCACTCCTTCTTTGATCTTTTGTAACTCAGCATCTGTAGCTTGAGCAACTTTGATTCGATCAATCAAGGTGGGTTGAACTTGAATTTGTGCTAAATAATTATTATCATGACTTTGGAAGACTTGAATTTCCATAATTCTCAAGTCTTCTAAGTTTTGTTTTGCTTGTGTAATTAGGGTTGTAATATTTTTGGAAGTTTTACGGCTTAAAGCATCAGCTACTACATTAGCCTTGCCAGGATGATACAGAATGGACAAGTCATAATCTTTTAATAATTCTAGCCAACGCCTTTGCCGAAGATTGAGTTCTTTTTGAGTAAAGATATATTTTAAACTCTTGTGGTCAGTGTATATTTCACAACGTTCACCATACAAGTAATGCCTCCAAATTTTAAGAACAAAAATAACTGCAGCCATCTCCAAATCGTGAGTAGGATAATTTTCTTCGTATGGCTTTAATTGTCGTGACGCATAAGCTATGACCTTGCCGTCTTGCATCAACACACAGCCAAGACCCTTTTTAGAGGCATCACTGCACACCATGAAACCTTGACCACTAACTGGAACTGTTAGAATTGGTGCAGAAACTAATAGATTTTTGAGTTCTTGGAAACTTTCTTCGCACTTATCCGTCCAGTCAAATTTCGCTCTTTTCCGTGTAAGTCGAGTTAGAGGAACAACAATGCGAGAGAATCCATCAACGAATCATCGATAGTATCCGGCCATGCCGAGAAAACTCCGTACTTCAGTCACCGTAGTTGGTTGACTCCATTCAACAACTGCTTGTACTTTTGCTGGATCAACAGAAATGCCTTCTTTTGATATTACATGACCTAAGAAAAATATTTCCTCTAACCAAAAGTCACACTTTTTCAACTTTCCATAGAGCTTGTGCTCCTTGAGAGTTTGAAGCACAATTCTCAGATGTTCACCGTGACTTTCTTGATCTTTAGAGAAAACTAGGATATCATCGATGAATACTACTACGAATTGATCTAGATAAGGTTTGAAGACTCGATTCATCATGTCCATGAAAGCTGCAAGCGCATTCGTCAATCCAAAGGACATAACTAAAAATTCGTAATGTCTGTATCTAGTTCGAAAAGCGGTTTTGGGAATATCTTCTGCTTTAATTTTTAATTGGTGATAACCTGATTGTAGGTCAATTTTCGAAAACACTTGTGATCCTTGGAGCTGATCGAATAAGTCATCGATTCGTGGTAAAGGATTTATCGTGACTTTATTCAGCTCTCGATAATCAACACAGAGGCGTAAACTCCCATCTTTCTTTTTGACAAATAGAACTGGAGCTCCCCATGGTGATACACTAGGTCGAATAAAACCTTTATTAAGAAGATCTTCTAATTGTTCTTTTAATTCTTTTAACTCGGCAGGAGCCATTCTATAGGGAGTTTTAGAAACTGGGTTTGTACCAGGAATTACCTCAATCGAGAATTCAATCTCTCTATCAGGTGGTAGCCCCGGTAACTCTCTCGGAAATACATCAGGAAAATTACAGACTATGGGAATATCGCTCAACTCTATCTCTCTCTTAGGAATAACAGACAGACTAGCCAGATTTTTATTGAAACCTTTTCTTAATTGTTTTAGAACATGGGTAGAAGATGTAAGTGGATAGCATGATATTTAGCTAACCAATCCATTCCTAGTATAACATCGAATTCTTTCATTTCTAAAACCATAAGATCTGATAATAATATCTTATCGCCTATTTTAATTTGACACGATCTACACATTAAATCAGTGCTTAACCCTCCCGATGGTGTTCCTATGTGAACTATATGATTTAACAATGAACATACTATTTTGTGTCTTTCAACAAACATAGTAGAAATAAAAGAGTGTGTAGCACCGGAATCAAATAAAATAGACGCATGGATAAAATTAACCAATAAAATACCTCTAAACACTCGGTCACCCTGCTGAATAGCCATATAAGCGCGAACCGGATGGGTCTGCTGCTGCACTGGCGGCACACGTCAGGATGGTCCTGCCTCAGCCTGAACGGGAGCTGGAAGTGCCATCCTACAAGGGTTCACCTGGCGACGAGTAGGACAAGTGGCCGAGATATGGCCCTGCTGTCCGCAACGGTAACACTCGCCATGGCAGTAACCACACTGGCTAGGCAAATGCAGACCACCACATATGACACACGGTGGCGCTGGTGGAAGATGACGTGAACCAACTGGAAACTGAGCCGGACGAACAAACTGCTGAACTCGATACCTCCTCGGAGTCATCTGCATCTCATAATCGCGAACCTTCCTCTTCCTCCTCTCCTCGTCCCTCCTCTCAGTCTCTCTATCACTCATGAACTCATGTTCCATCAGACGCGCCTTATCGACCACCCTCTGAAAAGTAGGCAGTTCGAACCCTTTTATCGCCCTCTTGATCTCCAGACGCAATCCATGCTCGAATCTCCTGGCACTACTCCCACAGTCACATAAATACTGCGGCGAAAAACGAGTGAGTCGCGTGAACTGCAGCTCGTATTCGGCCACAGACTTGCTTCCTTGCTTCAGTTGCATGAACTCTTCCTCCTTCTGGCGTTTGACGCTCTCTGGGACATACTTCCTCTCGAAGGCCCTCTTGAAATTCTCCCATGTCGATGGCTGGTACTCATGCGTGCCGGTGTAGGCATTCCACCAATCGTTGGCGGTACCCCGAAGCTGAAATGTCCCGTAAACCACCTTCTCATCGTCGGTACACATCAAGGCCTCCAAAATCTTCTCCACATCCAGAAGCCAGTCTTCAGCCACCAATGGATCCGGTGACTCAGAGAAAGTCGGAGGATGGAGATTCATGAAATCATTCAACTTCGACTGCTGCTGCCCGTGCTGCTGTGCCTGCACCAAATGTTCAAGGACCTGCGTTTGAACATTATTATGGTGCTCCTGCTGCTGCACCAGTCCAAGCAGTGCATCCGAGTGAGCACGCAAAATCTCGTACGGATCAGGCGGTACTCCAAAGTTGGCGCCCATTCCCTCCAAGTGTCTTCAACCTATTGAAGACAAGAAAAGAAATGGTAAAAGCAATTGCTAGGAAAGGACGAATATAAGCAATTGCAACCTAACAAATCCTAACTGATTTTTGGCTTACCCGTATTTGCCATATAATTCTACATTTTCGCTTTGATACCACTAAATTGTCACGACCCGAATATTCACATAGATTTTTTTTATTCAGTACGCAACAACTGCCGCAGATATATAAATTAAAAATCTTATATATTTTTTTAATTTATATATATATATATATATATATATATATATATATAAGCTGAGTACAAGGACAAGCCAAGGCCCTATACACAACAAAATAGGCCATCAGAATCACACTATACTACACTGCTCTCTTGACGTTTAACATAAAAGAGCCACTATACAGCAAAATGACAGCTCTATATACTACAATCACACTACTATATACTATAATATGATCACACTACTAACTTTCCTATTGTCCGTGCTACTCATGTCTAGTGCGAAGCGGGTCCAATTCCTGCATAAAATATTTATAGAAAATCGTATGAGACAGGAATTTTCCTACCTCAGCAAGACTTAGAAAATACTATATATATATATATATATAGCTTTATTAATTTTTTGAATGCTTTGATGATTTATAAAAATACTTAAGAAAATACATATTCCGTTGCCAACGGAATATGTATTTTCATAACGAAATACTTGGCAACTAAGGTTATTAGAGTTTCCAAACAAGTCCGTTGGGAACAGAACTATTCCGTTGCCAACGGAATATGGTTTTGTTCAATCAATTAACCAATGATTGATTATTTCATTCACCAATTTATACATCATATGTATAACTGTTTTGAGGTATATTCATCCCGTACAAATGGAGTTCATTGTGTGACCGTGTAGGTTTCATTTAACGCTGGCAACGATCTTCTAAAAACCGTAAGCCATGAGTAACCTCTAGGCTGATGTCATGACTACCCATGTTAAATGAAATGATCAGCGATCATAAACCTATCTGAATAGACGTTTACTTATCCCTTTTGTTCTACGATATATGTCTTGATTACAAGACATGGTAGTATGTCATCCTTGAGTTTGATCAAAGTCTCTTTCCTGATCGAGAATTAGACTGAGTAAATACAAAATAATATTAACAACACATGTTAATCCATTTTGAGTCCTAGTTCATCAGGGGGCCCAGAGATACCATGCATATTCTCATAGTGTGGTCAGTCCAGTACGTGTTCTCTAACATGTAGCTATATTCCAGACTTGACATCTCTATGTCCATGATAAGAAGAACATGATCATCCAGCCTGCGAATATACTAGTGTGGATATGTAGCTTCTTACCTAAAGTATGTCTATCTCTATAACCATCCTACATATCACTAGGGACATTTAGAATGTCATTCGTTGGTTCACAGTTCTACTATCAGAATCACGTATTCTGATGACGTGAACCCGAAGTGTCATTCTTGGTTGATATAAGATTTACATTCACAACACATACACACAGATATATAAGAAACAACCTTTATTGAATAAATAATAATGTCTTAATACATAATCCATTTCCCAGCACAAATACATTTGACCTAGGGCATTAATCCTATAAAAATAATCTATCTCAGCTAACATAATTATCTAGTAGTTACGTGTAGATGACCACACTTACCTCCGTGGCCTAGAGGGGAATTCCTCACTCACTGCTTAATTAAAAGCAGGGCACTCTGCAGAGCTACAACGCTGTACGACATCTATATGTCGTGAGGCACCCAATTGGGCAAAACTACTACGTGACTAGTCAACTATACATATAACCGAGATATTTTTATTAAAAATAATAATCTTCATACTAGCTACATTCGAGCTACATTGTATCTTTTGTGAAATATCATAGTAACAAAATATCATATTATCTAATATATAGGAAAGAAGAGTAATTTCTTGCAAAATAACATATCATTCGATATATAGAAAATATGAGTGATTGCTTGTCTTTAGGCGGTATCTCCAGCCCAACAATTGCTTCTTAGATCCTGAAGTAATATTTGGATGCCTAATTATTTTTCTATAATATCTACATTATTCTAGGAAGATTACCTAATCTACATTAATTTATGAAGATGACCTAATTTAGAATTTTGGCATTATGATTATAATACCGGCATTATCCTGACTGATGATAGCATTTGAATAAATAAGGTTTATAATGTGTTAAGATAATTCTAAACATGATTTTTACGTGATATTGATAACCTATACAGAAGCATTATAACAACTAGGATTTTACGGTAAGCCATATTATTACGACTAGGATTTACGATAAATAAATAAACATAATCAGATAAGCGACCGTACCTTGACAGCACGGATATTGATGCAATAATTTACAGCCAAGAGGAGCTTCAAACAAGCAGAAGTTATGTATATTTTGAGTGTATATTGAGGTGTGATGCCTATGAAGCTTGAGACGGAAGGGGTATATATAGAGAGGATGGAGAGTGCATGAATTATTTGCTGGTTAGTTGACAGCCAGCAGCTTCTATGTGATGTGGCGCATTTATTTCATGCTCCAAATCACTAGGCAGCGTGTGTAGGAAATAGATATGACTAACTAAGAGATATTTTACTGCTTTTGGCATATCATATTGGCTGACTAATCAGAGGATATCGCTCCACTTTTTAATATGACGTCTCAAAAAGAATGTATTTATAAAAATTCATTTTCTTGATTAATGTTATATATCTAATTTTCTATATTATTACACATGCGCTACCAATGTTGACTCCCCGGTCATTCAAGCTGGTGCCCAGTCCATTACAAGCACGAATGCGAACTCGATCGCGACACCCCCTGTTTTCGACAAATCGCCTTATGAAGGTTCACCTAACTTGCAAGGTGAGTGTAACAATTGTTGTTCTCGGTTTGATGATGTTTAAAATAATTCCGTAATTACTAATCTTGTTTGAGAATGTCTTTTTAGCTCAGAATGTCACATGTTCAAATTTTCGGAAATGGAAATTTCATCGGAATGGAAGCATCTCTCCGATCTCAGGAAGACTAGAAGTAGTCACGCTTTTAAAGGATTTTAAGAGAGGATTTCTTATATATTTATCTTTCTTTGTTAATTAGTATTCAAACAACCATCAACAAAAGTCTAAAAACAATAAAAATATAAAACCCAAAAAATTCAAATATTCACGTTTTCGCACATTAGGCCATTTAAAACCCCCTTATAGGCCTCAACTGAACAAATATTGGTATCAGAGCGGGAATATAGACCGTTTCAAATTCCAATTTGAAATAACGTGTATTCGATTTATGGCGACCCCTCCGATCAACCGTCTTCAAATCGCGTACCCCGACAAACTCGACGGCAAGAACTGGAACGTCTGAAAAAGAAACATGATGAACGCGTTTGATCTTCACGGTCTTCGAAAGATAGTGGAAAATGGTTTTAACGTAGATTTTGTAATAAATAGTACCATAACCTATACCGAAGATACTAAAACAAATAAGACATTTAACATAATGGCACAGAACCTCATTCTCACAAATATGTTAAACACTTTTTCTGTAATAATAGATGGTTGTGAGAATTCTAATGAAATGTGGAAAACTCTCCTAAATAGATTTGAGGGAAATAATCAAATGAAAAGAACCAAATTAATGGGACTCGAACAACAATTTGATTGTTTCCGTATGATCGAAGGTGAATCCGTCGACGATATGTACACTTGTATGTCGCATATCCGAAACGGATTCACCGCTTTAGGAGAGACCCTAATAAATTCTCGAGTTGTAGGAAAATTAATCAGGGGAATTCCGCAAAGATGGGAAGCGCTTCGAGTTTCATTGGAGACGATGATGGCGACGCAAGAGATCGGCCCAGAAGATCTAATCAGTTACTTCCGGAACTACGAAGCCCGACTCAAGCAAACAGACTCTCAACCGACAACCGTAGCCATGCCGGCAATCGTTGCACACGATGAGGAGATGACATTTCTTGTGAAACAATTTGGTGATATACGAGCACGAGAGAAACGGTTTAACGACAACCGTCGACGCACCAACAAGAAGGCATATTGTTTCGAGTGCAACAAGATGGGCATACGATGGAAAACTGTTACACGCTTCACCCTGAGCTTGCACCTTGGAACAAGAAAGAAGACGAGCGACAAGAAGATCAATATGATAATAGGCGTTAGAAAAGACGCGAGAAAAGACGTGATGACAAGGCAATGGACAAGAAGAAGAAGTCGAAGAACTACTCGAGTGATTCATTCAACTCCGCCGAATCAGAATCTGACTCCGACCCAGACATTGCGAATGTCGCATTCATGCCGTATGATGATGTGGACGAGGTATGCGAAAGGGCAATACAAGAGATGATTCGACTAGGACAACTTCCAGCTCAACCTCGTTCTCCTCCTGCGACATCCTCTATCAACTTGACTTCATCCGGTTCTTCGCGCGACATGAGTCGTGAGGTATATCTAGATCTCACTCTTAATTATGTTTTAGAAGAGGTAAAGGTTCCTATTTCCAATCAAGTAATTGAAAATGTAGAATCCGGAACCCGTGATGAACTAGAACAAGAATTGGAAAGGTTTCGGGAGTCTCTTATTAGTACCCAGGAACTTCTTATTGTTTCCGAAGCCTCGGTAAGGTCGTACAAGATAAAAATAAAAGAATTTGAAAAATTAAATTTAAATGATAATAACAACTCAATCGACGAAAACTTAAACAAGAAGATAAATAATTGTATTTGTGAAAAAATTAAAAACTGAAATTAATCATCTAAAAGTCGAAGTTATAAGTTTAAAATGTGAAAATAAATCTCTCAAGTTTGCTTGCGCCAGAAATATTTCGAGCAAACTTAATTTAGACAACTTATTTGTAGGATAAAAACCAAATGATAAAACAGGTTTAGAGTTCAAGAAAGAGGTCGGTACTAAACCCGCTCCTTCAAGGCCTAAAAATCATACAACAAAAAGGGAGCTCAATCAACCGAAGAGTAGAGGAAGTGCATTCATGTACCGAGACTACTCTAAGGGCCAAAGTCCTAAAAGTCGAACTTCTAAAAGATTTAGTAATAACAATAGGTTTCACTATCTTCATGATTTTCGGCATATTCATGAGAATAACCGCGGTGTCACAACCGAAAGACTTTATAAAAATGGTCCTAATGGTTATTTTTACGAAATAGTCGACACACATGTCCCGAGGAAGATTCAACCTAATGAATCAAACCATCGAGCTCCCAAACATTACATAAATGCACATCAAAAGCAAAGTTCTTCAAACTCCAACAATTTTGCGAAATCAAACAATTTTTCAAAATCAAACAATTTTACGAAATCAACTGTTTTTAGTGCCAAGTCGACCGAACCAAATCTTAGGAAAGCCGAGTTTTCAAACAACTATAAAAATCATTTTGTGAAAGGTACTGAAGAGACTTCGAACCCGACTTGTTCATTTTGTAACTATTGTTGCAAAATAGACCATATCTCTCTAGATTATCCTTTGCGTAAACCCGCTTATTGTTCTAAATTTGTGTGGTTGCGGAAAGATATAAATGTTGAAATCAACTCCTCAATAAATGAGGAGAAATCGAAGTCCACCTAGACGCTTCGATTTCCCCCTATTTAAATTAGCCATATTTTAAGGGGGAGTTGTGGTCAAGTTTTGTCTTGACAGATCTAACTTGTGGGTCGAGAAAGTTTTTATTTTTTAGATACAGGAAATTTCATCGAGTTGGCTAAATGGAATTGAAGTCAACAATATTCTCGCCAAGTCATGAGCATCTTCTTATCTATCCGATACTTGGTCGAGGTTATGCTATTCATGATAAAAAAAAAAAAAAATTTACTCATTTATTTCTTCGGTCTTCTCCTTGAATTTTTTTTGGGACTATTTCTTTTTAACTTTATTTAAAATATTATATGTATGTTTCAATAATATCAAAATATTTTTTTAACCTTGTCTTGATGAATGTTTATTATAAAACCCCTTCTGAACAGTTTTTTTTTTAAAACCTTATAGTAATCTCTAATTTTTTTTAAACAGGTTATTGAACTCAGGGGGAGCATCAATTTAGGGGGAGCTTTATTCTCTCTCATTTGATGATCCCTTTTGCATGTTTTTCAAAAAGGGGGAGAAGATATAAAATGCTTGCATTTTATGGAATTATTTTGAAAATCATCAAAAGGGGGAGATTGTTGTTCTCGGTTTGATGATGTTTAAAATAATTCCGTAATTACTAATCTTGTTTCAGAATGTCTTTTTAGCTCAGAATGTCACATGTTCAAGTTTTCGGAAATGGAGATTTCATCGGAATGGAAGCATCTCTCCGATCTCGGGAAGACTAGAAGTAGTCACGCTTTTAAAGGATTTCAAGAGAGGATTTCAAGGCATGGGAGCAAGCTTCTTTAGTCTTCTAGTGTGTTGTGTGGTGTAAGTAATTTAATTTGTACTAAAAAGAGAGTAAAATCTGCAATCTATTCAATTTCTGCTATTTCCATTGGCAACGGACCTAGTCCATTGGCAACGGACCTACCAACAAAAGTAGTCCATTGGCAACGGACCCTGTCCATTGCCAACGGACCTCCCCGTTGCCACTCTTTTTCTCCTGGAGTTTTTGCTGAAAAATTGTTGCGTGAGTTCCGTTGGCAATGGACCTAGTCCGTTGGCAACGGAACTACAGGAACATAGCCGTTTGATTTGAAATCCTCATTGATTTCCTTCTGTTTTTGCAATCCGTTGGCAACGGAACTGGTCCGTCTGCAACGGAACTGCGCAGGTTTCCTTTTTTTTGAGGGCAGCTCTTTCCTCCTTCAAAAGGGGCGCCGCCCTCCTCAGTTCTAGACACGAATTCAATACACAAAAAGCAGAAATACTCTCTTCTTAATACCGTTAAATTACTCTAAATCTTAAAGTGAGATTAATCGAGTTGTTGAGCGTGTTGCTCGTTAAAAGTTGATTGTTTCACCGGACGTCAAGTTTGTTGTAAGGCGACGGTGGATCGTGGTTTTGTACTCAAACACTATTTGGATTAGTGATTATCGGAGCTGCAAGGCAAGTCCCGGAAAGTAGGCAACTCGTGAACGCAGTAAGGGCCGCTAGTGAGTAAATGGGTGGTTAAGGCTTACGCAACCACCTCGCCGAACTCCGTCATGAGATCTGGTGTTCGGTATCTTTGTACTTTTTCCTTTTACTTTAATTTCTTATCTATTTATCTTTCTTTGTTAATTAGTATTCAAACAACCATCAACAAAAGTCTAAAAACAATAAAAATATAAAACCCTAAAAATTCAAATATTCACGTTTCCGCACATTAGGCCATTTAAAACCCCTTATAGGCCTCAACTGAACAACAACAATCATCAACGTCGCCATTAATTACAATCAACTCTTACTTATTGTACCGATAACCATCTATTTTACCAGGCGGTTTGCTTGCTCAACTCGGCACCTCCAACCATGCTGGTATATTCCAGTCTCACTCCCCTGCTAAAGGAGCTCTCCCCCCCCCCTCCCCCTCTGCATTTCACTTGGCGCCAGGCTAATCTGGCAATCCATCACCCCCCAGCGGGTAATCAAGGTATTCGGCACATTGACAGTTAACAATTATTTAATTCCTTTAATATCCTATTTTATTATTCTTTAGCTTACATAGGAGAGCACTGCCTTTCAAGTTAGTACTGACAATACTTTTTTAAATGACAGTTAACATAAATCCAAAGTCTGCATCGGTGGACTTCGAGTCATCTGGATCTTCCGTCGTTCAAGGGGACTACGAGTTGACGCGTCAGTATTGCACATCGCCCTTCTCTGAGGATGAACTCCTCCAACGGGATATTGACTACGTTTATAAGGACACTATCCAGTACAACTGGCACGGTTTCGGACTCAACTACAACTCCAAGGGGCTCATCCCGCCTTACATGGAGCGAGTTATCTATGCCTGGCAGAAGGGTCAAATTCTAACGGATGCACAATTTGTTTTCAAGCAAGGTTCATTCGAAGTTTCCCAGGTCGACGCGGAAGGCATTCTGTACGGACGCATCATCAGCACGCAGGTCATAGATTCCCTACTCTACATACTATGCTGCTTCAACATGGAAGCGGGCACAAAATGGAGTTTCGTTCGATGCCTTCATACGGTACTACTCACGAATAATATTTTTTTTTTAATTTCACATAACGCTGACCAATCTTGCGTACACCTGAAATGTTCAATGTCTTTGTGCAAGGCGCTATCCCTATGCGGCTCTGCCTTCCTGAATTCAAAGCCTACAGCAAAGAATCCCTCAAGGGCTCGCGATGGGTCATCTTGCCAGTGCAGTCCATAGATCACTGGTTCCTCGTAGTCTTCGATTTCTACGACCGAGAAGTGAAGGTCTACAATTCGTTCCGGACAACGATCGGTTCGCCTAGCTGTGTGACATGTCACCAACCTATGGAAACCATTTCTCAAAGAAGCTATGGGGAGGGATGACGTGCTCAAGTGGCAACCGGTCGTCAAGTTTAGCCCATCCTTACACAACAACCGTGACGATGTTGGTCTTTACATCCTAACTTTAGTGCGTATCTTTATTTTTTGGATGATTTTTTATGTTTCCAATTGCAAAGTCCTCATCTTTTTGTTCACTTATTGGGTGCTCTACCTCAGTAGTAATACACATCCCTTGAATGTATTAAGTGGGCATGTGGCCGAATAAGCAAATTCCTACACCTTTAAATAAGTTTGCTTACAGAAACATAAAATTAATTGAATCAACAAGGACACATTTTTAACATTGCCAATAATTTTAACAATAAAAATGCACACAATCCTCATACAATCCTAACATACGAAGCAACATACAATTTCTTATACATTACATAATCCCTGGATAACCCGCATGACAGCTATCACACACGTCAAAACACTCTCCTGGCATGAATAAACCTAAATCCATCACTACTTACTACTAATTTATAGCCAGGTTATCGAACGCCAAAGGCTTCGCCCTTCTACCATTAACCGCACGATTGAATACCTCGCCATATGACAGTTTACACACGTCGTACAATAATCGGTCAAAAGCAACAATGTCCATGTGATGATCGACAAGAACCACCAGCTCACACTTATATAATTCATCGTAGCAGACCGACAGTTGCCTGGGTATGGACGTGATGTCATTGCATTCAACCATAATATCGAACGATGCGTAGTTGATATTCGCCTTCTCAAGGTCAACGACCGCTAGCTTCCCAAACCGTGTCGCCAACGACTCGGCTGCAGCATAGGTGTAGTCATGCTCGGGCAAATTAAGAATCCTTAACCAGGCCTACACATAAAAAAATAATGGATATATATATATATATATATATATATATATATATATATATATATATATATATATATATCATATAGAACTAATACCCCTCTGGATGGGAATAGGAAATAACAATTCATCAAACCATCTTCATATATCTGAAAGAGTCCACACCATCCGACGCGTCCCACGCTTTAAAATGAACCTTGCAATCGTCAAAGTATGAACGCTCGTGATTGAGCAAAAACGCATGACGCCTCAACCTATCGGGGAATACAATCAAGAATGTATTAACTCCAGCAAACTTGTAGTCAAAACTACTCATTAAGGAGTCTGTATGCCACGCGGCATATACTAAAACATTTTTTACCGTAAACCCACGAGGTGCCGGGGCCTACAGTTTAGCATACGCAAACCTGTCGAACATGGCCTCGTTCTGCCTGCTGTTCTTATTAGGCAGTAAATGCACACCCCCACCATTAATGGACCTGGCAGCAAAACGACAAATTGAACTTAGTACTGCACAATTTAACAATTTTGCAAACACATCACTAATTAGGCACTAACCTTTGTTACAGTAAGATCAACATATAAGAATCAGACAACAACTTTCGTACGCTTTACTGTGTAATCCAT
This sequence comes from Juncus effusus, assembly GCA_027726005.1. NCBI lineage: Eukaryota > Viridiplantae > Streptophyta > Magnoliopsida > Poales > Juncaceae > Juncus > Juncus effusus. Next base: position 575,895 of record CM050900.1, on the reverse strand, counting down.
TCACCTAGCAGTCCCCAGCACGCGCACCAAAAAAGAATCAGACACTAATTGGAATCATGCTAAGAATCAATCCGTAAAAACCTAATCAAGGATTTGGGGGCAAATACCTCGTTACTGTCGAGCCAGAAGCCATGTTCTCGCTTTTCTTCCCACTACAGATACGATCTATCTGAGATAGAAACACCACACAATCAGGCGAACTCTCCACATAACCAGTCAGTGAAAGAGATGAGGTTTTTCCTTGTTTTGAAATGGGATAACCCTACTCACGTACTAACCCACCCAATGCCTGACCAGAATATGGGTGTTTCCATTTAATGCCTGACCAAAATAAATGCCGTCCGTACTACTTCACCTACCGAATCTCCAGCCCAATTCTCACCTTACTTTAAAATAAAGCCCGGTTCCCACCCATATTCTCTTATTTCCATTCAAACTCTAGCCAAAAAGCCCATGGCTAGGAATCCAGCCTATCTGCAACAAAAATCACCACAAAAAGCCCAATCGGTGGGAATTTGCTGGCAAAAACCAGCCATAATGTACCCATACGTATAGTGACCAAATGGGGGGAAATAGAGGGGCATAGTATAAGCCCTCATATTTTATTATTCATGTTAAAAATCGGGTTATTTATAAATGTAAATTCATGATTTAGAGAGTCCTTTTTTTTCTCCAAACTCCCTTCTCAATTGGACTTTTTTTTTTATATACCACCCTGTTCAAAAATAATTCAGCAAATATCACTCATTTCAAAATAATGGGATATCTACCATTTCCGTCACTAACAAATGTTGTTCCGCCACTAATAGTAGTAGTACATTTGGATTTTCAGTTTTTTCAAAAAATTTCCATTTGGTTGGTTAAACAGGGTTAATTAGTGCAAAAAAATATTGTTTTGCCACAGGTAGTGGCGGAACATGAAAAAAAAAATTTACGTTTTTTTCCGGAGAAAAAAATAATTTTTTTTCTTTCCGCCAGTGGCAGTGGCGGAACACGTTTTTTTTTGCTAATTAACCCCATTTTTGAAAAATTATAAAATTCAACATGTTCCGCCACTACTAGTGGTGAAATTGGTAGATACCCCATTAATTTTGAAATGAGCGGTATTTGCTGAATTATTTTTGAACAGAGTGGTACAAAAAAAAAATCTTACATTACAAGTTAAATTGGGCCGCATCTCATATCCATCATCGCCCAAGATTGAGCCGCGTTTCAAATCCTCCACCGTCGACTGACTCACCGACTTCACAACTTCACAACAGGTCATATAATATCTAGGGAAATTCTTCAAAAATCTCCTAATATTTTTGGATATTATCAAAAACCCCTTATCTCTTTCATTTATTCAAAACCCCCGTATAAAATTAATTAATGCATCATAAAATAATATAATATTTATATTATGTTGAAAAATATTAATATTTATTATATTTTTTAATTGAATTAAATATAATATAAAAATAAATAATAGATAGTATTTTGGTCAATAAAAAAAATATAGTAATGGATGGAAAAGCTTAATGAGTAACTGTGATTCACACGAGGGTAAAAAAAAAATTAAAGTCGGTCAATCCCCAAGTTCAGAAATTGAAACGGGGCTGAATAATCAATCATTCCTTCCTTCGTCTAATCTAATCTAGGGTTATTAGGGTTAATCACGAGAGGAGAGCTGAATGGTGAGTTTTCATCTCCTTTGCCCCTTTTTACTTGCCGATTTTGATTTCTTTTTCCTCTTTCTGTTTTTTGATCTGGTGACAGATTAGTGATTTGAGGATGCGCGGCGGAGCGATACGAGTGCCGTCTGGAAGAAGAAGAAGCAGCCTCGTCGAAGGAGTTCTAAGAAACGAATATTGACAGAAAGGCTTTCAATTTGTGCTCTATTTATTCGATTATCACCAGATTTTGTAAACACTAGAGAAGGGTTTTTTCCGATTTGAGATCTTGGTAATAATCTGCATCTAGTCTTAAGGTTAGTTTTCGTTTCATTTTCCTGTTTCTGAAAATGTTGTCGGAATATTCAGAGTTGGGGTTAGGTTTATGAGTTACATATTACTGTGTCAATTTGTTGCCTTTTTTTTTTTCTGTTTTTGTTGGTTGAAAATTTTAAGAAGCACCGGTGTCTATTATCTCAACTATGATTGAATCTGTTTTGCTTTTGGTGTTTTAAAACAATCTGATTTGTTTTGTGATTTATCAGCAATATTTGTTTTCTTATATTTTTTCTGTTTCAATTGAAATTGCTTTGTTTTCTAATATGAGACAGAAATCTCGAAATTCATTGCGACAAAGGAGAATGAAACAGAAGCGCGTCAACTCCGTCCAATCTTCTGTGAGCGAAGGAGAGCGAAACAGGTAGTCATTTATCTTTTCTTTTCAATTTACAGATTCTGCGAATTTGTTTTCGTATAAATCGTGATTTATTGCATCTAGGGTTTGTTTTCTTAAATCTTGGGCTTGGATTAGGATTTTGACAACTTTTCTGGTTGAAATTTTGGTTTGAGTTGTGATCTGATCTGATTTAGATTTGTGTTTTTTTAATCGGTATTTGTTTATCTTGTATTTTTCTAGCATTTGCTTGTTTCTGGAATAGGGGTATAATTGGTAATATATGCGCTAGATTAGACAGTTTTCTTTGTTATGATTGTGTTTGTCGTAAACTGTGATTTGTTTCTTGAGTCTAGAATTTGTAAATACGGTTTGATTTTATTTAGATTTTACTGTTTGATCTAATCCGCCTAAATTGGGATTAAATTTGGGGAATAAGTCTGACTTTCTTCTCTATTAAGAAGTCAGTGTAGTCAAATTATATTAGCACATCAATTTCTTGATTTTAGTATCTTTTTTTTTGTATTTCTACATGAAAGAACAAAAGTATTATTTATTATTTGTTTAACTCCGCCTTTGTTAGTTAATTAACATTGCCGGTCCCAAGCCCGGGTAAAGGAGGAGGGTTGCTTAAGTAGCTTAAAACAAATTTATTTCATGTTTTTTTAATTTATTGTGTTTCTTCTCCCCCTTTTCCGAATTGAGTTTATTCTTAATTTTTTCTCTCTCCCTTTTTCTAATTTGATTTGTCTTATTCTCTCTCTCTCTCTCTCTCTCTCTCTCTCTCTCTCTCTCTCTCTCTTGTTGAGTATATAGGAATTGACTCCCTATAAACTCATGAGACTGGCTCTCTCTCTCTCTCTCTTTTTCTCCCCCCTTGTTGAGTATATAGGAATTGATTCCCTATAAACTCATGAGACTGACTTTGAAATGGTGCCAAACTTATTACATTTCATGAATTGTTGGCAAAAATGAGATGATTTTCTTTCTCCAAAAATCATGAATTGTGGGATAAAACGAGATCAAATGATTTCTCTCTCTAAAAAGAGGGTTTTTTTGAATTCTTGGCAAAAATGAGATGGTTTTCTCTCTAAAAAAATCATGAATTGTGGGTTAAAACGGATGAGATGATTTCTCTCTCTAAAAAGAGGGGTTTGTTGGCAAAAATGACATGATTTTCTCTCTAAAAAATCATAAATTGTGGGCTAAAATGAGATGAAGTGATTTCTATCTCTAAAAAGAAGGGTTTTTTTCCCTCAAAAAAAAAAAAAACGGTTTTTTGAATTTTTGGCAAAAATGAGCTGATTTTCTTTATCTAACAAAAAATGAATTGTGGGCTAAAAAGAAGGGCTTTTTGAATTGTTGGCAAAAATGAGATACCTCTTTGAAAAAAGTGGTTTCATGAATTGTGACTAAAATGAGATTGTTTCTCTTTTTAAAGGTAATGAAATATGAGATTAAAGTTTCATTGTGGGCTATGGGATAGTCTGCTGCATACAGTTTGAAGGAAAAATATGAATGTTCAATATAAGATTATAAGGCCCATCCATAATTTTGTGCTTTTACAACCCCCCCCCCCCCCCCCCCCCCCCCCCTCCCAAACACACACACACAAACAAAAATGAATGAAATTATGAAATGTTGGACAGTAGAAGTGTGGTGACTATGATACTGTATCAATATCATCAATTTGATATTGAAATTTGGCATCAAAACTGTCTCAAAATGCCACTCTCATGTATTCCCCAAAAATGAAATGAATCAAATTATATTTTCTTGAAGGAGTGGCATGCAAGTTTCCTGCCGCTAAATTTCCTTAAATAAATGAGAGGTACAAGGAATAGCTCTTCAATTAATGAATGAATGAATGAATATATGACTGAAAATGGTATGTATGCAAGGCAGTTATATTGTGAATGATTTGATGTACAAAAGATAATTGGCTCATTATTTTCCCTCCCTGTCACTAATTTGCTATGATTTATTATCTCTCAAGAAAAGAGGGTTTCATTGTTGGCTAAAATGAGATGATTTATCATCTCTAAGAAAGAGGTTCATTATTGTGAGCTAAAATGAGATGATTTATCATCTCTCTAAAAAAGAGGGTTTCATTGTTGGCTAAAATGAGGAGATGATTTATCATCTCTTTGTGGGCTATGAGATAGAAGGCAGTGATGTTTTCTTGCTGAGCTTTCCATTCTTTCTCTTAAATTATTTGGTTGATGATTGGAATTGGGAATGTTTTGACATATCAAAATTTGTTGACTCATGATATCACGTTCCCCTCAAATGGTGGGCTGAGTTACAATATTGTTTTATTTTCCCTTCTTTGTGTATGTTGTGGGCTATAACTCTCTCTCTCTCTGCTCTCTCATGTGTGAAATGCTTGTTGCACTAAAATGAGGATTGTTCCCCTCAAATAGAGGGCTGAGGGGGCAAAAATGAAATGAAATTGTTCTTGAGTGAATGAAATCATTGACTGAATTAGAATGGAATGATGTTGTTCTTGAGTGATTGAATAAAAGTAAATTGTGAATGTTTTGGTGAACCTTAGGGGATTGGCATACCATCTCATTTTCCTCTCATTTTATGACACCTTTCTGTTTCTCCCTCTCTTTTGGGAAAGGAATTTTGTGAGGTGCTAAAGATTGTATGACCTCTTTTTAGCAAAAAAAAAAAAAAAAAATTATGACCAGTTTACTCTATTTCTCCCTCCCCGTTCTCTCTCTCTCTCTCTCTCTCTCTCTCTCTCTCTCTCTCTCTCTCTCTCTCTCTCTCTCCAGCAAAGAGAAAAATACATGACCTGATATGTTCTCACGAGTCAAAATGAGTTTCCTTATGAATCGCTGTGCTTCATTAGAATAAATCATATATATCTCTCTCATTGGCTGGATTCATTGTGGATGAGTTTTCATTGCCTTTCTCCTCTTTTACTCTCTCTCTCTCTCTCTCTCTCTCTCTCTCTCTCTCTCTCTCTCTCATAAAATGAAATTATGAAGGGTTGGATATGAAAAGTGCGGTGACTCTGACTGTATCAAAAGCAGTCAATTCAGTAATGAGAATTGACATTCTGATATGCATGTATCAAATTGTTTCATCAGAATCATGAGACACATTGAAATGGAAATTGAATTGGTGGTATGCTCTCTTTGGCTGGACTAGATCCCTGTAATGATTATCCTCTTTCAAATGGCCATGCTATCTTTATTATTGCAGAAAGGTGTTTAAGGTCGTAATGTGTTAACTTATGGGAAATTGTTATCATTGACTGATCCAGTAAAGATGATTTCTCTCTCTCTCTCTCTCTCTCTCTCTCTCTCTCTCTTCTCTATGTGTGTGTGTGTGTGTGTGCGTGTGTGTGTGTGGGAATGAATTAAGAGAGGTGCTAAACAATCATGTGAAAATGTTGCTGCATATGTGTTGGAATGTTTTGTTACACTGAAAGAGGGTTTGAATGAAAATTTAATGTGCACTTACAGAGGATTGGCTGCTGGGCATTAATTTGAATATAAAAAAAATTGTTCCTTCAAGAATTGCCAATATACATCATGTTATGTTGGATGAGTTCTTCACCGTTTTCCCCATTCTACTTTCTCTCACTCTTGCTCCACTCCATATTCTTGAGAGCCAATGATTTCACTTGGATTGATATTGTGAAATTTTTTGGTATGGCTCTCTTTCCCCACTTGATATGATTTGTTTTTTTTTTCAAGTGTTGCCTCTTTCTCTCTTTCTCAGTTGATTTTTTAATCTTAATTGAGTTTTCCTCTTCCCCCTTTTTCCAATATTTTTTTTTGTTTTATTCTCCTTTCTCCCTTCTACTATGATGGTGTGAGGAAATAACTTTTTATGTTGCAATACATGTTCTCACTGTACATGTGGTGCAAAAATGTGTTCCTGGCCAAAATGAGCCTTATGAGAAGAAGGCATTTTTAGAGAATTATATTATGTGCATTATTTTCAATTAGATGGATGGATCCGTGTAATGTTTGTGTTTTCATTGTTTTACTCCCTATCTCTCTCACTGGTGGAATTGAAGTATTTTAAAATGCTCTCTCAAAAAATAATTAGGGGCTACTTGGCAAGTGGAATTAGTAGAATGGTTCAGGATTATAAGAATGAAGAAAATTATTTCTTTAGCTTGTTTGGATGTTTAAAATTAAGATGCTGTAAAATATAAGCATACTCTCTCTCTCTCTGTGTGTGTGTGTGTGTGTGTGTGTCTCAAGCCTTTGGGTTGAGATGTACCCTTTTCCCTTTTTTTTCAATTGTGTTTCTTCTCCCTCAATTCACCCTTTTTTCCAAATTGATTTGATTTTGAGTTTTTTTTTTTCTCCCTCTTTCTCTCTCTGAATGAATTGTGGGCTGAGATGAACCGTTCTCTAACTAAGTAGAAATTATAAGAATATTTATGAACAAAATTGAACATAATTGATACTACTTACAGATTGCTTTTCCTCCCTTCCTCTCTCCTCCTCTTTTGTGTGTGTGTTTGTATGCTGTGGGATATGTGATGATTTATCTCACTAAAGAGGTTTTATTTTGGGCTATGAGATGATTGATTTATCTCACTAAAGAGGTTTCATTGTGTGATATTATGAGATGATTTATATATTCACTTTCTTTCCCCCCAAATATGCTCAAAGATGTTGAAAAATAAAGGGATGTGGTTAATTCCTCCCTGAGACACCATATGTCCATGAATGGATTCTCTCGAAGTATATAAAGAAATTTGCAAAAAATGGCCCCTACATAATGTCTAAATTTCAAGGACGGCATACATTTTTTGAAAAAAAATTGAGACTCAAACCCGCGATAAGTGGGTTGAGAGACTATCTAAATATCAACTAGCAAGTTTTGGCTACATTATTTGAAATTGGATCTTGGAAAAAAAATCGCTTTATAAAGTAAGATTTATGAATGACATGGTGTGTTCGGTGTGAGGTTTAGGGTTTTTTTTCTTTATATGAGCACTTGACCGGTAAGCTTGTACATAAGCTTATATCTTAGTCATTTCCTCTTTCTCTTTTTCTCCAATTTAGGAGAATTATAAGATGGCAAAGATTCGTGAGATAATAAAGTTTGTGGCAAATGGTGAAATTGACCCTATTACTCTCATTTGGGATTTAAGTCCACAACCTTTTCCTTTAAACCTCTCTCTCTCTCTCTCTCTCTCTCTCTCTCTCTCTCATGTTTTATTGTGTTTCCAAAATGGGGCGATGATTAAAACATAAAGAATAGGACTTGAGTGGCTTATAGAAATCAATGTCTCATTGTGCTTGTTTGATTTTATGTATTTCTTTTTCTTCTTCTCCTCATCATTATTATTATCATACTATATGGTTTGGATTTCTGCCACTGTGATGGTCTCTATATTATGATATTACACTTGTTATGAGCCCATGCATTTTCCTAAAATTTTGTTGCGTCATTTGGCATTATTTTTGTGTGAATTAGATCCCTCTCGAAAAAAAAGAAATAATGATATCAATGTTAATAGTGATGATGATTCTTCAACTGGTTTTGAGCTCTACTTATTAAAATCCATAATATGAGGCTGTGATTAAAACATAGAAAAGGCTTGAGTGGCTTTTGGAAATCCATCTGATCCCTCTTTTTAGCTAACCAAACGAAAATTATATTTTCTAGCATCTTATTTTCCAAACAAATTAAGAAAATAGCTAATTCCAGAATTTTTTTACTTATCTTATAATCCTGTTCCATTCTACTAATTCGACTTGCCAAACGGTCCCTTAGAGCTTGTTTGGATGTAAAGAAATTTGGAATTTAGTGTTTGGGATTTGGATTTCTGCCACTATGATGGTCAATATTATGATACTACACTTGTTATTATGAGCCCCTTCTTTTTAATTTTATCTCTTTTTCCTGTAGTTTGATTGATTTGGAACAACAAAAAAAGTATTAAGGGCCTGTTCGGAGCCTCAGTTTTGAGTAACGGTTTGAGTAGGAAGCTCAGGTTTGGATGGGAGGGCAAAACTTGTGTTCGGTCACCCATTTTGAATCCTAACCAAAACCAACATTTTGACCCAAACCAAGCAAAACGGTGTCATTTTCTCAGGGTTTGAAAACGGACCTCCGAGGTGATTTTTGGCTGGGATTGGAGAGAAAAATTAAAAAAAAGTAAAATATTGTTATCCTCTTTCACCGCTATCCTCTCTCTTGCACTCAACTCTACTCGTCTCCTTCTGTTCTTCTGATCCATCCGGCCTTTATTTTACTAGCACCATCTCTCCTTGCTATTTTCTTCTCCATTCAACTAGCAAAGAAAACGAGGAACACATGCTAACATGATGATGCTTTTTCTGTGAGTTGACAAATCCACTTGATAAGGAGATATTTCACTCATGCCTCATACCCTTCTTTTTCCAGAAGATAGAGCAAAATCCTGCATAATTAGATGTATTGTTTCATTTGGGTAATTAGTCCATTTTTTATTCTGATAGATCGGGACTGGAAATAATTTATGTGTAAAGTAGATGTGTAAAGGCTGTAAATAATGATAAACTGTTATAGAAATAGGAAGATCAATTTTGGAGGAGGGACAACCAGAGCCCTCTCCAAAAATTTCTCAAAAAAAAAAAAAAATTTTATAGATCCGGACTGACATATATACTTGATTCTTCATTTTATTTAATTTGGCAAAATCGGCATAGTTGCAGTTCTATATGTTGAAAATTACTTAACAATTTGATGTGCCTATATGGGCTTTATTTAATTGTTTAAAGCTATATATGCAATAAAATTCCGCTTCTACTTAATAATTTACGTCACATTGACAGAAAGTGGTTAGCCTTAGCCTAGAGCCTTGTGGCATACCTTTCTGGTTTGAGTAAATGGATTATACTGTCATGTTTATTCACTAAGTTGGATGCTATTTATATGTTGTTTATCAATTCCTGGTGCTTTATTGGTAACTAATTGGTGCTTAATTTGGAAATGAATGCTTAATTGGAAGGAGAAAGTGCTCAATTGTGTTTCTGTGAACTGTAATTTGGGTTATTTTTCAGTGTTTTTTGGGACTACAGTAGTTTAGTTGGGATTGTTATTTATATTGACTGGCACTGTTATTAATTACCAACTGGCATTTTTTGAGATTATTTAGTTTTTAGATATATTGAGATGTGAGTTGAGATGTAAGGCATTAGTTCGAACTTTATTTGAGTTAATTTTACTAAAAGACCAAGACATTCATTTTAAACTAATGAATTGTACTAAATATTTTAGACTTAATATGAAGTGACTATTTTTTTCTTATTCAAAGCAACCATTTTAATTTTATTTACATAATGTTGTTTAATTTAAAATGTGGATTATATACTTAATTGCACAGCAAAAAATATTATGGTGTATAATGCTGGTATAGTTTATTGCATTGATAAAATACTATGAAATCATCGTAATTAACATAATTAATATATCTTTTCATAATTTCATATTGGTTTTACATACTAATTTGCTTTCAATGGCTAGATTTGTAAAAATAATAATATTATATTCATATTTTACAATATTATATTTCAATGGCTAGATTTGTAAAAATAATAATATTATATTCATATTTTATAATATTATATTCATAGCTTCCTGTGATTTCATCGAACACCTTTTATTACAAACTTATATAATTTTCCCTGACTTCCTGTGACCGTGGCTTCCTGATGCTCACACATTAGCTTCCTGCAACCATGGCTTTCTAACCCTTGCTCAAAACTACGCTGGCAAACAGGCCCTAAGGTCCCGTTTGGGAGCAAGATAAGATGGAGTTAATTTTATACGGGAATAAGGAGTTATTCCTTCTTAACCTCAAACTTTAATGTGGTGTTTGACAAGCTAATAGGGGTAAAAATTGGGATATTATTGATTATAAAAAGAAAATATTTTCAAATGACTAAAATACCCTCATGAGATAATGCATAATTATATATTATGTAATTAGCAAAATAATATAGTACTTAATTAATGAAGTGGTATGTATTATTTATAGATTATGGTATTAATATTAATTGAAAAATCCTAATTTGCCAAAACAACACATGTATTACTGAAGATTATAAAAATACCTTGCATTTTTTTCCTAATCTTCATCTTCTTCTTTTTTATAAACCCACTCATTCTCATCCACACACACTCATACACATACACCACACAGACACACAGACACACACAAAACATAAATGACACCAATTTTCAACGAAAAACATATAACAACATTCATTAATTTTCTTTCATGCTTACTGAATCTACCCCCAACTCTTCATTTTACTTCAATTATTCATTTTAATAATTCTTCATCAGTTTTTTTCATCATTTTAAAAGCGCATTTTCCATTTTTGACAAACCACACACAAACAAATGAGGCACCTGCCATATCATTGGTCGAACTAAATATATGATATCGTGATCTCATTTTGAAGAGAAACAAATGAGGAATCTATAACAATGGTTTATTTATGGAGAAAACAAATTTATCAAAATGAAAAAAATGAATGAAAATGAATGAAAATGAAGGAGTTAGATGCTTTGGGGGAAGAGGGGATGATGTGGCGGAGAGAGAAATTATTTAGAATTTAAAATTGGGAGAAAATGAGTCCGTGTGGTTACGATGGGGGTATTTTGGGTATAAAAGTAGGGAATAAATCAAGAATAAGTTATCACCCCTCTTAACCAGGGATGGGCAAATGGTTCGGTTTATTCAGGAACTGAACCGAACCGATCGAATTCGGTTTAATCGGTTCGGTTTTTTGGTTCATCCGGTTCGGTTCGGTTTGAAAATTGAGATTATTCGGTTTAAACGATTCGGTTTGGTTTTGATTTGGAAAAACTGAATAAACCGAACCGAACCAATATACGTTATTATTTTTTCATTTCTTTATGTTTTGTTCAAATTTTCATCTTTAAAATAAAAAATCATATTTAAAATAAATTAATCATGAGTTTAATTGATCTAGTTGTAATCTTAATTTAATTTAGAATAATTTTTGTTCTTAAAAAATTATAAATTAAAGAATATTTATTTTTTTATTCGGTTCAACCGATTAAACTGAATAAGAAATCGGTTTATTCGGTTCGGTTCTAAATCGGTTCTATATTTATTCGGTTCGGTTCGGTTTAAATCTTATTCGGTTCAGTTTGAACCGAACCGACCAAATACCCACCCCTACTCTTAAGCAAGAGTAAGCTTATATCCGGATTTGTGCCCTTACTCCTTGTTATTCCTCTCATTTTAATTGCTGTTTGGCAGGAATAACAGAGATAAAATGATTTATCCCTGAGTTATCTTGCTGCCAAACACAGCCTTAAGAGTTCAAGAATGAGATGAGATATAACTTATATTGCTTCATTTACATTAACTGTCCAATTCAAGATTTGAAATCTTGGAATTGGGTGTAATCTGAGATTTGAATTATGGGGAAAAGCAACAATTGTGGCAACAATATTGATTATAAGGATAAACATACCAGTAGTCCTTGTACTTTAATTGAATTGCAACTTAGTCCTTGTACTATTGATTTGACATTTTACTCTTTCTTGCTCTGAAAGGATCAAAATATGAAATTGTACATTACATGCCTTAGATTTGAGATGACATATTTCGCTTGGCCTATTATTGTGAAAAAAAATCTTGTACGGATGGACTGGTCCGATATATGTACAGCTTCCTTTACATCTCTCTTTCTTAAATTTATTTGTTTTATTTCTCATCTTTCTCCTCTCTCTAAAGTGTGTGGGGCTATGGTATAGGTTCTCATTAAGGAGAAGTCAAAACTATTATTTGGAATAGAATTGACTATAATTATGAGACGAACTTAAAGTCCTAAAAGGTGATGTTGGTCAAAATAAGTTGTTCTGTGAATACATTTTCTATAGCTGCTCTGTACTGGCAGAAAGCAGTGATGCTTTTCTAGCTTTCCATCTTTTTAAAGCTAGAATTAACTTGATTCTAGTTCATGCACGATTAAAAGATCAGTGTTGCAATTATCAGAATTTCGAAAGAAATATTTAGCCAAGCAACAAATTCAACCTGATAAGATGCTCAACCTTTTTTTTTTACATTCTCTCACCCTCTCTCTCTCTCTCAGAAAATGAACTCTAAGAGGTGTTGAAGATTGCATCGTCTCTTTTTATTGGTAGCAGATGTTGTATCATCTCATGTGACAGATTTCGAAATTGTACCAAGCTCTGTCTATAGAGAGAACTGCACATATCAGATTCCAAAATGATATGATGTGCTTTACTCTCTCTCTCTCTCTCTCTCTCTCTCTCTGGTTTTGATCCTGACAAGGACAACAAGGTAATATTGATGTGAAATAGTTCAGTGCAATAAAAAGGATGCATAATAGGCCATGAAATTGGCATTGAGCTTTCAAATTTAAAAATGGTCTAATTTTTCTGTGGGCCTAATTCCATATAAAAATTTGAATGTTTAGAATTCTGTTTGGTGATTGAATAGTTTCTTTCATTTCATTTTTTTAATGGAAAGAAAAGTTGGGAATAACTTTGATGTGCTAACTTTTACACACATGGGCATGTTTGATTTGGTGTATATTAAGATCCATGGATATGATGATACATGGATATAACAATAATATATGTTGTTTGATTAGATGGATTTTAAGAACATGTAGACAAAAATCAATTGTTTGATTTGTTCAAGTGAATCCATGATTTAAAGTTTAAGTTAAATTAGTTTGTTGAGTTGTTAAATAAAATTATATATATCAAATTCAAAATATATTTTATTAATAAGAAAAATTAGAAGACTCTAATATATCAGTAACTTGAGATAATAATATTATTAATAATATTAAGTAATAATAATAATTAATATTTTTTTTTGTTTAAAGCCCGTGGGCAAAAATAATAATTAATATTGAAAAAATAATAATAATAATTATTATGATAGTAAAATAATAATAATAACAATAAATAATAATAATAATAATAAATGAAAATAAATAAATATAAAATAATAATAATTATTATTTTTATAATAATAATAAGTACAAAAATAATAAATAATAAATTAATATTAAAAATATTAAAAAATAATAAATAACAATAACAATAATTATTATTATTGTGATGATAATAATAATACTAATAATTATAATAATAAAATAACAATAATAATAAATAAAGATAATAATATGTAATAGTAATAATAATTATTATAATAATAATAAATAAATAATATTAATATTAATAATAATTATTATTATTATAATAATGATATAATAATAATAATTATTATTAATATTAATATTAATATTAATAATAAATAATATTAATATTAATAATATTAATAATAATAATAATAATTATTATTATTAATATTAATATTAATATTACTTATTTTTTATTATTATAATTATTATTACTATTATATATTATTATTATTATCTTTATTTATTATTATTGTTATTTTATTATTATCATCACAATAATAATTATTGTTATTGTTATTTATTATTTTTTAATATTTTTAATATTAATTTTTTTTGTTTTTGTACTTATTATTATTATAAAAATAATAATTATTATTCTTATTTTATTTTCATTTATAATAATAATAATAATATAGGGTGGAGGTGGATTAACTCATCCATGTATTTTGTCATCCCAACTTTTTGAAGGGATGACAAAATACATGGATCTTGCCCCTCAAATCCTCCATCCACCAAATCAAACAAGAGATTTTGACTCAAATCCATGTTTTTAAAATACAATCCATCTAGATACACCACATCAAACATGCCCTATCTATTTTCTCTCTTCATCTTATCAAATCTCAAATAAAGCTAAAGACCATATGAACCATAAATGATGATGATTGGTTTCATTAAGGCATCAATTTATATCATTAAATAAATGCATAATTTATATCATTGAGCGGTTTATGTTTTTCAATCGTAAAGGCTGGCATAAATTTAATTTGTCAATGCTTTGATTCCTTGTTCGAATCCATTAATCTCTCCAATAAATTTGTTATGTTGATGCTCAATTGGAAAAGATCAGCGATATTTGTAAATAAATGAAAAACTCACATCTTCATTATTCATGTACAATTGAAATAGATCAGCCGTTTTGTTCTGGGACTGGGTTTGATTGGTTGCCTTGTGATTCTCTATAATAACGGAAAGCAGTGATGATTATCTTCTGAGCTTTCTGTGATTATGGTTTTCTATTTATCTTTGCATGAGGAGCTTGATTTTACTATCCACTAAATCATGAAACACAAAATCTGATAGAATATAAATATCTTACCTTTTATATTTTCACGAGTCCGGAAATTTATTAGATTATTATTGATATTATTGATATGGATTAATTTTTTCGGGATTGCGATGTTATTTTCTGTTGTTATTTTTTACATTATACAATGAATTTGCAAAAAAAACAAAGATATCTTGAATGAATTCGAAAAATACAAAGATATCTTGTATTAATTAAATAATACAAAGTAACACCAATATCATATCATTGTAACAAAATTAGCAAAGTAGATATTCATAAACAACAAAGTTTTACACATAACTCATGATATGCGGAAAAACGTTTTTGAGTTGTTATTAAAATGCATCATATACTAACTCATGATATGCGGAAAAACGTTTTTGAGTTGTTATTAAAATGCATCATATACTAAATGGTAATATATGAAGTGCTTTACATAGATTATACAATTACATGACATGATCATTTATTTGGGTATACAACTGTGCAAGTTTGTAAAAATTTGAGGATGCTTTTACAAAAAGGAAAGTACAACTTATAACTTATGTTTCAGATTGGATTTTCTGTATTTCCAACGAATGTATTAAATGTTTTTTTCATGTGAAACAAAACACTGAAAAGGAAGAAAGACACATAAACATAGAGGTGGCAAAATCTGACCCGACCCGAAAAACCCGCCCGAGCGACCCGAACCCGAACCTGGCCCAATCCGAAGATGTTGACAAGTCAACGGCCCGAAACCCGACCTGACCCGAAACCCGAAGAACCCGAAACCCGAATGGCCCGAAACCCGAATGGCCCGAAACCCCAGCGGCCCGAAACCCGAACGGCCCGAAACCCGAACGACCCGTAACCCGAATTACCCGAACCCGAATGACCCGCCCAATTTTCGAAACCTGAATAACATGTAATGTAAGATGAATAACATGAAGCTGAATATTTGTGTGCTGATTTTGCCATAATTATTGGACTTTCTGTAATTTTACATTGAAAAAGTTGTATATCTACATGTGTTATGTGTATAATGATGATTTTTTAATTCTCACATCTTATGATATTAAATTATTAATACATTAATAAATTAATATTTTTTAATAGAAAACTTGGTTTGTTATAGTGAACTCATTTTGTATAAATAACACATAACTAATAACAACATACAAAATTAATATTATATAATATCGTGCAATAAACAGGTCAACAACAAAATTAAACCAAGTTCCTGTTACATCATTATGCAAACCTCACAAAAACATCATGTTCTCATAATAGTCAAAAGTACTACAAAATAATAGTTACTAATAAGTACTTATAAGTTCACAAAAATAATTATGGTAAAGTTAGGATTTACAAAACAAGGTATTCTTAATATTTTGATCATCACCTTAATTTTCTTCGCCTGAAATTAAAGAAACATGAAATAAAAAATAATTAAATAATATTAAAATTATTCTTAAAAAATTAAAAATACAAAATTTTAAATTAGAATACCTTCATGCGTTAAGGCAATACTAATTTCTTCTCCCTCCACAACTTCAGGTGCTAAATAAAAAATAAATAAAACCAAATTATATTTTATTAATTATATTTTATAAATAATATTTAATGTTTTTTCATGAAATTCTATTAGGCCTCAAAAATCAGATTTTATCCAAGTTGGAAACCTTGTTTCAAGACTTTGAATCTGATTAAGGGTAAGGAAAATGTCAAATTTGATCAAAGTAGGCAGAGGGTCATATTGGAAAGTTTGGATCTTTCATGAACTATATTTTAAATCAAAAGTATGAAAAAATGTAAATATAAGGATTTCAGGATGAAAGATGCAGACTTGAGAGAATTTATGTAGTTAATTTCATGCTAGTTTTGTATATTGCTTCTCTTGATAATATCTTTTTTGTAGTAAATATAAGAATTTTTATTGTTTTTTCATGAAATTTTTATTAAAAATATGTTTGCATATTGATTTACCTTCGTCAAATAACCAACTTCTAGAGGTAATCAATGCTTCCGCATTTTCAGGAAGACATCACCTCTCCATTTGCTCAATACTCGGCCTCCCATACTAAATGATGACTCGGATGCGACCGTTGTGATAGGAATGCTCAACACATCGCGAGCCATTAAGGAAAGTTCGGGAAACCGATCTTGATTTCTTTTCCAATAACTAAGAACATCAATAGCCACCGTATGATCCTCATTTGCCTCCTCCAAATACAAATCAAGTTGTGATTTTCTTGTATAATCTTGGCGCGTATAATTATTAAAATCCTACAAATTAATACAAGTTAGTTATATTAAACTAATTAATTAGAAAAAATTATAAATACATAGCAAAATAAACTCTTACATTAATATCATCATCAAATTCTCGATGAATTGAACGCGAACTAGTATTTTGCCCTCCAAATCCACTTGAAGATGCACTTTTGTCATACTCTTTGAAAAGTTGATACATTCGGTCTTTTACGTTGACCCACTTATCTTCATCTCCTAATTTTTGATAGCAAAACCTCACAAAATCCAACTTATAACGAGGATCAAATACGGCGGCAATTGATAGAATTGGGCTATAATCAGCCCAATACTTATCAAATTTCGTTTTCATTTGACTCGCCATACTCTTCAAATCCTCATCGGAACAATCAAGCATCTCCAATAATCGTAAGTTGATCTTCCATACATTTTCAAAATACAAGTTAGCGGTAGGATATTCGGTTCCGGAAAACAAATTAGTGATTTCATAAAATGGTTTTAGAACGTTGTGGATTTTCTCAACCCTAGACCACTCGTTATATAATTTTTATCCAATCTAGATAATATTGTGAATGCATTCTTATAAAAAATAGCCCTATCAAGCATGATAAAAGTTGAGTTCCATCTTGTGGCAACATCAAGCCATAAACCCTTTAAACTATCACCACCGGAATGTTTTACACACTCATTGAATTTTATTTTTCTCGATTCCGAACCGGTGACATATTTGACACTTTCTCTTATTTTCCGAATAGCCCCACTAATTAAATTAACCCCACATTGAACAATAAGATTCAAGACATGAGCGCAACATCTAACATGAAAAAAATCACCATTGCACAATAATAAATTTTCCGCACATAATTGGTCCCGTAATAAACCTTGCATGTTATCCATCGATTTAGCATTATCCAATGATATAGTAAAAACCTTTTTATCAATTCCCCACTCTTTTAATAAATCATGAATAGTTTTAAATAATAAATTTGCATTATGTGGAGGTGGGACATGATGAAAGCTTAAAATTCTACTTCACAATTTCCACTCGTTATCTACGTAATGCGCGGTAAGACATAGATATCCGTTCGTGTTTATTGCCGTCCACATATCACTAGTTAAACAAACACGCCCATGAATTTTATCAAGTACATTTTTAAGCTTTGTTTTCTCTTTCTTATATATCTTTAAACAATCACATTTGTTTGTATTCCTACAAATGGGAACAACATTCCCATTTAAAAAAGTATGCAAATCTCGCGTTGCCGGATGCTCAACCCAACTAAACGGATAACTATGCCGAATGGTTACTAAAGCAAGCTTCTCTCGATAGATCGCTTGATCAACTTTATTACAACCCCCGGCCTCTTTCGTACCAATGTTGTCGGGACGTTTTTCGCATTTTTCAAGATGACGAAGCAAATTAGTGGTTCCGATTCTTGAACTTGCCAAATATTTGTCCCCGCAATATTTGCATTTTGCCTTTTGTCCTTCACCTTCGTCTTCCAACAAGAGGAAATCATTCCAAACTTTGGATCTTTTCCTCTTATTGCGGTTGTTTTCATTATCACCACCGTCCATTATTAGTGCAGCTATTTACAATATCAAACTTAAATAAGAATGTGCAGGATAAGACTAGTAATGGCAATATTTGTTTGGTTGACACAGAAAATATAATTATATGGAGAACATAAATCATGTTGATTACACATGGAAAAGCTATAATTTGGGACTAATTTAACCAGCAGTTGACCATATTAGAAATGACCAACTTTATACACACAAAACAAATATCTTTAATGCCTAATTATCCGCAATGCACTTGCACAATTAATTAGAACAAATTAGCTGAAAAATCAACAGACAGGAGTACAACAGAGATATATTCAACTAAAACCAAATTTTGCTGCAATCAACACACATGTATACAACAGAGATATGTTCAACAAAAATCAAATTTGCTGCAAATCAAAAAAAATAAATGCATACATACAAAGAGCTTCAAAATTAATGATGACATACTAGCAGAGAGGAGAGGCGAAATCAATTGGTGAGGTCCGCCAGTCACGATGGTGAAGAGAGATGAGCTCAACGGACTACAAGGGGGGAGAGTGGTGAGGTCGGCCAGTCACAATGGGGAGGAGAGATGAGCTTCGCAGGTCATGGTGTCACTTTGTTGAATTGGCGTTGGCAAAGAGCAGAGGGACGAAGAGGGAGGGGGAATAGAGAGAGGTGAGTGAGTCGTGAAACCGTAGAAGTGGGGAAAAGAAAATGTGGTGCTGGTGACTGATGAGAATATGAATTAGAATTAGAATTAGAATTAGAATCATAATACAATATTTGGGAAAATGAATTTTATTGGAGGGAAATGAAATATCTTATTAGATGGAAGTTAATTAGAAGGGGGAAATGAAATATTTGAAGGGGGGAAATAAAATATGCGAAATGAGATATTACGATGGAGTACTGTAGCGATTCTGTAGCGATGGAGTACTGACTTTTATAAGATTATAAATTATTTTATTAATTATTATTTATTAATTATATTATACATATATTCTATTTTATTAGGGATACTAAAATTTTGTTTTAATTAGATATCTTAATTTTGTTTTACTGATTTTATATTACTATGACATATCCGATACGATATGACTGGATTTTGACGTATCCGCATAATATAGTATATACTATTATGTTAGCATTTTATATATTATTTTGTAGTACTTATAGTTTGTATTTTATATAATGTCAATATCGTTTAACAATCTTATATATTTCTTTATAGTATTGTCTAATCCTTGGGTTCTATAATTCTATATTTCTATTGTATGTTTATAGTACTCATTCTTGATTTATAAGAACCAGATCTAAAATTCTCGAATTAGTTGAATAGATTGTATAACTTTGGTTTATAAAATTTGTCTAATCCTTGAAAAACATATATCACTTATTTGTTTGAGTCAATGAATCTCAATTTAGCCAAATATCTCATTTATATCACTAATTACATAAAATAAGCTTCAGTCTTTATTTTTACTGTCATGTCAGTCATTTTTAGTCAAATTGGGTCCATTACCTGTTATAAAACTAGAAATTGTTTTATTACGAAATTTCCTTGTTAATAGTAGATAATATTGAAACCTGAAATCGCCTTTATACCTATTTTGTTCTGTGAGATATTAATATTTGAAATTTACTGTTTCTGTACTTTCATGTTTTCTGTTTCAACAAAATTGTTCTATCTTCATAAATATTAAAAAATACAAATAATTAAAATAAAAATTCAAAACAAGACTTATCTCGTTGTTTTTGAAGTCTAGTTTCTTAATCGAATCCCAATTTTCTGTGTTGATTAATGGTTTGTGAGTTATTGGGAAATTACTGAACAATGGTCGGAAATCCAAATTTCTGAACAGATACTGGTATTTCACTGATATCGCTTGATCGGTTAACTGTTAATTGCTCAATTTTTGTGTGAATCATATATATCCCTTCATTGAATTACTGATAAATTTTCATAATTTTTGAGTGAATCATTTGACCGGTACAAGCTCTGAAAGTTAGAGATAATTTCTGAACCTTAATTTTCTGAATTATTTTCTGATCTAAATTGTCTGATTTATTTCTCCTTCATCCTAAGTCTAAAAATATAAACTTTTGATTCTAAAGTATAGTTATTGAAGTCTAGTTTCTTGAAATATTTTTTTTTGTCTCATTTGGATTGCGTTTTGTATTTTTTTGAGCTTTATTTGTAAATTGTGACATTGCTGAAAATTCTCCGATTCGACTCGGCCGATTCCAATCAGAGTCGGACGATTCTCACTACACAGACAGTGAACGAGTTCGATCCTGATTCCAAATTTAGGAACTATGAAAATTAAGTCGAATTTTCGATATTTCGTCTATCTATATACAAACTTGAATTGCTCAAAACACAGACCAAACTTTTTCGAAACACAGACCCGAATTACAAACCCGAATGACCCATAACCCGATTGACCTGTAACCCGAACCCGCCTGACCCACAACCCGAACGACCCGAGACCCGATCGACCCGATACCCGAGCGACCCGAGACGCGAGCGACCCGTGACCCGAACGACCCGGAACCCGAAATGACCTGACCCGAACCCGCCCCAACCCGCCCATTTGCCACCTCTACATAAACACCACAACGCAAATCCACAAAACTCAATCGTTTGTAGCTGTGCAGCACCTTTTCCCCCTCATCTTCTTCAATTCAATCAAGTCCTCCTCCTTTTAGAACACTGAACTGAGCTCATTAAAATTTAAACCCCCATTCGAGAATCCTAAAAGGCTAAAAGCTTTCACAAAAAATAAGGTGTATTTCTCTTCTCTCAAAACTCAAGTCTAGGGTTACGGTTAAGCTTCACGAAGGAGAAAGAGATGGTAAGCACATTGCTCTTTCCTTTTCCATTTTTCTTTCTGATTTGGCTTAATGGTGTTTTTTTTGTTCTTTTTCTTTCTGATTTGGCTTAATGGTGTTTTTTTGTTCTTTTTCTTTCTGATTTGGCTTAATGGTGTTTTTTTTGTTCTTTTTCTTTCTGATTTGGCTTAATGGTGTTTTTTTTGTTCTTTTTCTTTCTGATTTGGCTTAATGGTGTTCTTTTTCTCTGCCCAGAACATGGAAGCAGAGCAAGACGACCCCAACAATGCTGTCGCAGCAGAAACCCAGCAGCCGCCGTCTGGCGGAGACAAAGACGAGAAGTTCGTCTGGCCATGGAAAGGGGTGGTGGTCAACGTACCAACAGAGTTCCAAGGAGGTCGGTACGTTGGAGAGAGCGGCAACAGACTCAAAGAACAGCTTGCGAGGTTCAGTCCCTTGAGAGTAATTCCTATGTGGAACCACAAGGGTCACACGGGTAGCTGTATAGTGGAGTTCGCAAAGGACTGGAATGGGTTTAGAAACGCAATGTTGTTTGAGAGTTATTTGGAATCAGAGCGGCAAGGGAAGAAGGAATGGAGTGAAAGGAGGTGGAATTATAATCTTAAGTCGAGCGGTATTTTTGGATGGGTCGCGAGAGAAGATGATTATAACGGGTTGGGTCTGGTTGGGGATCATTTGAGGAAGAACGGGGATCTGAAGACCATTAATGAGCTGAGCAATGAGGGTTCGAGCAAGACCGATAAGTTGCTGGCCAACCTAGAGAGCCAGATCGAGGTAAAGAGCAAGCATTTGATGGAATTGGAGACAATGTATAATCAAACCACCTTATCTCTTAGTAACATGATGCAACAGAGGGACGAGCTCTTCGCTAATTATAATACAGGTTGGTCCTCTCTTTCTTTTATATTTGCAATTTAAACTTATTATTTTTTTTGTTTTATATTTGCTCATTATTTGATTTTTGTGTGCATGTGTGTGTAGAGATTAAGAAAATGCAGAAGCTCGCGCAGGATCACTCGAGAAAAGTCATCGAGGAGAACATGACTCTTCGGAATGAGTTAGAGCAAAAAAGAAAGGAGCTCGACGAGAGCTCTCATCGCCTCAACAAGATGGCGGTTCGAAACGATATGGATAAGAGAGAGCTAGAGCAAGAGAGGCAGAGGAACGTCTTGAAGAACGACTCGCTCGACTTGGCGGAGAGAGAGCAGAAGAAGGCCGATGCGAATGTCCTTCGTCTCGTCGAAGAGCACAAGGTATATTTATTATTTGTTTTGTTGCCATATGAAACATGTCTGTTTTTTAATAATTTTTGGGATTTAAGTTATGATGCAAAGTTATATTCTAATTTTTGTAAATGATATTCAATATTAAATTTAAACTACAAGTTAGAGATATTGTTGTAAAAAATGATCGGATTTTTAATGTAAGGTATAAATGCACAATTAGTCCTCTGTACTTTAATTGGATTGCAATCTAGTCCCTCTAGTATTAACTTGATCGTAAGTTTGGACTAAATTGCAATCCAATGGACTAACAATGCATTTATCTCTTAATATAAAGCTCAGTAATTTTTTTAATACTTTGGGCTGATATAAGGCTTACTCCAATCTCACAAGCCTCTTTCCTAAGTAAAATAAATCTAAATATTATAGTAATTGCAATTAATTTCTAGATTGAAAGTAGAATCATATAATCTCGCCTCTCACTTTCTTCTCTCTATATATTCATATTCGCTTAAACTACAGAGGGAGAAAGAGAATGCTCTTAATAAGATACTTCACCTAGAAAAACAGCTCGACGCGAAGCAGAAGCTCGAGTTAGAAATCCAGCAATTGAGGGGTCAGCTGGAAGTCATGAAGCACATGGACGATGATTCAGAGGTGGAGAATAGAATCGACGGTTTAGAAGAAGAACTGAAGGAGAAAGTCGAAGACTTAGAAGACATAGAGGCTCTGAATCAGACATTAATTGTCAAAGAGCGCAAGAGCAACGACGAGCTACAAGAAGCGCGCAAGGAACTCATCAACGTAATCTAGCTCATTTCATTTCATTTATTTTGGTATATCTTTTATATTGTTCTTTTAATGAATTGATGGTTTTTATTTAGGGGTTGAGTGATATGCAAACTGGGCAGCGTAGCTTGATCGGCATAAAACGGATGGGCGAGATAGACGAGAAAGCATTTCAGAGAGCATGCGGACTTATGAACTTGCCAAAGAGCGAGGTCGACGTGAGAGCCATGGAGCTCTGCTCCAAATGGCAGGACGAAATGAAGAAGCAGGAGTGGCAGCCTTTCATCAGAGTCACCGTCGATGGCAAATCAAAGGTTAAAATTCTCAAGTCAAGTTTTCATATATTCATTCATTTTGGAAGTCAGGTCAAGTTCATTTGTTGGAAACTAAAATAAATGAATAATTATAGGAGGTAATAGATAAAGATGATGAGAGGTTGACCGAGTTGAGGGCTGAACTTGGTCAAGATGCTTATAATGCAGTCGCCACCGCGCTACTCGAGATGAACGAGTACAATCCGAGCGGGCGATATACCGTTAAGGAACTGTGGAATTTCAAGGAGGGCCGCAAGGCCAGCCTTAAAGAGGTGGTTGATTATGTTATCAAGCAGTGGAGGAACAACAAGAGGAAGCGTTGATAATGATGACTCAAGCATCGGTTTCTTCTTTTTTCCTTTTTTGTTTCTTGATTGGGGTAGATATTTGTGGTTTGATCAGTTGGATCTTGTTGAGGGAAATATTGAATTCAGGTTGTCCAACATGGTCTTGAATGCAAATGCATGTTTTGTCGGTTTGTTGCGTTGTTTGCTCATGTTTTTTTTTGGTTGTTTGGTTTACTACCTGCCTAGTTTGGTTTAATTGGATTATCTCGAGGGGAACGAATTCCAGTTGTCAAACATGTAGTTAAGTTAAATGCAATGCGTCTTTTTTTGTTTGTTACATTGTCTGTTGCTCTTGCTTTTTATTTTGGTTATTTAATTTACTACTTGCCTAGTTTTTGACAGTGTAAAAGTAAAATCTGAAAGAATGATGATTTCTTATCACAAGCTCTTGTTATTTGTAGTGAAATATTTGATTTTAAAGTTCTCAGTGGATTTTGATGATTTGTCAATAAAGCCTTTCGGTTTGTTATTATGCAAAAAATACTTCAACTTACTTTGGAATATCACAAGACAAAATCAGAAGGGGAAAAAAGTTAAATGATGCCAACTAATAAGTGATCCAGCAAATCAAATTAAATTTTCTTCTAGCTATTTTCTATAATTTTTTTCTTTTGATTTCATGTGGAGATAAAATTTGGGTTTGTATTTGTATATGATGATTTATGATGTGGCGGATTAGTAATAGTTAAGATTAGAAATCAGTAAGGGCTACTACATAACTATTTTCTTATGTTAGAAGTTCAAAACTTTAGTTTATTTTGAAACGGGCCACAGATATTACAACTATTCCTTCAAAAAAAAAATGATCTGATGTTGGTTAGAAGATTGTGTTAGAGTTGATTCGAATTGAATTTGATAATGGGAAATTTTGGTTATATTTTCATTAATTTTGCACTAATATTTTCCTATTGTTAAAATCTGTTTATTCGTCATAATTAAGAATCTAACTTAAAAGCTCAACTTTACATTTGAGAAAAGCTACTTTTTTCCTGTTTATAGTCAACTGTTTTTTAATTCAAATTTTGTGAGGTGAAGAAATATTTCAGGAATAGAAAAGAAATAATTCAAATTACGGTGTACTGTTTGAAAATTTAAATTTGAAAGTTAAGAGTAATAATGAAAATTGAAATGAAATGATGTCGAAAGGCCAAAGTATTGTGACGTCTATCAAACTATGAATGTATTATTAGCCTTTATAACTTAAAAAACAAATTTAAATTTCCAAGGCTGGCATTTTGTGCTTTTAAATTTCAAATATAAACAAAGTTTCTCTTTCTCCAATTAGGTGAATAAAATTTTACCTATTAGAGTTACCATCATTGCCCAAAATTTATCATGAAAATGTGGAATACAGTTGTAACCAATTAATATTGCAACATTAATATGGGTAATTATAACATTGCATATCGCATTAAAAAAAAATTATAACATTGTACATGATCCTATTGTTTCATTTAATCTTTCAAATATTCATTTTTTAGAAATTAATCACCCTAGTTTCCTCAAAAACAAAAATAAATTAATCACCCTAGTAATGCTATTATGATTTTCAATCAAATAAGATAGACATCAAATCTATTTATTAATTACATTTCCTATATTACAATGTAATTAATATGATAATGATCTCACACACATTTCCAAAAGGATCAAGGTGTTATAAACATAAAACTTAACAAATAGTACAAGGAAATAACTTAATGCAAGACATACCAATAGAAATTTCCACAATTATTAACTACTTTTAGAAAGCCTAATTACTTTCACATAATTCTTACGATTTGTATTTCAAGATCAAAATGGATTAAGAGTTTTTTTTGCAAAGGGTCTCTTGGGATTAGTTGGCTCATAATTTGAGATCATGTGTATATTTTGAAGGTAGTGAAATCTTCGTTATTGGGTTGGTAGGGTTCATGTGATCTCTATGCAACTTTTGTATCTCTTCTCATCATTTCCATCTCCATTTCATATATTTAAACAACTAACTTGTATTTATTGTACATTTGATTTGACCTCTCCGAAACATGTAGTTTCTAATAAGTAATAACATACTCACTTGTACAAAACTTTATTTCGTTAAATATCTATCAAATATTCATGATTTGAGCCAAGTCAGCAAGTTGGTAAATATATGTAAGAATATCAGGTGATAATAAGAGGTTTAAATGTCAAAAAAAATTCAAAAAGAAGAGGTTTAAATGTCATATTACAGTTTGTTCTAGTTTCATTAGGTTATCGATGAGTCTTTAATTTTTTCTTCTTCTTCATTAAATGTTTATTAATTATTACCATTTCCACCATTCTAATTTAGTAACGATATAATATAATATCAATTAACAATTCTCAAAAAATGTTACCCTTTTTTCTTAAGCACAATTGGAACTCTTATCTCAGAAATTTGGTCCAGCCAGACATCAAATTTTGCATGACTTCATGACTTCCATATTATGTTTTTAGCATTTTCTTGTGAATTGTTGTTGATGCGTCCTTCATAAGACACATCAATTAGATTTTAATTGTGAATTGTTAAGAATGTTCTCATCTGATAATCTCGCAAGTAGATTTTGATATTCTCCAATATCTCATTATTATAGGTCCAAAATTTGAGAAACCCGCGTAGCATCGGATGATGCAGGGACGGCAAAGTCTCCTCCAAGAAAAACCTAGTCTTCGAAACAAACAAATCCTAATTCACAACCTGACATCTCCAGTATTGTTAGAACTGGAGAACGTTGGTCAAACGTGAAAAAGGTGGCGGGATTTCATGCTTCACAGTTCTCTTAACAAACTGACACAAATAAAATAAGTATAACACATCTTCTCAGTATAAGATAAACAATAAATACTTTTAAACAAACGAGGAAACAGTCCTGGCGTCCTCCCAACATGAAGGTATTCTGATATGAGCTCTTTTCCTTCCTTCAAAAAAGATATGGGTTCTTTTCCTCAGATATTGCCAGATCCTGCTATTGACAAATCACCCAAACCACGCATAATATTCTTTTGGTCCAAAGGCAACAAGTGGATGTACAACAGTACAGGTACAACACGTTGACAAATCATTTAATGATGCACTCACTACTTCTGAAAAGTTCTCTCTCCTCAAACTTTTCCTAAAGAAAAATACTCTTAAGTGAGGGGCACAGACTTTTCCTTTTTAGCATTATTTTCAGAAATAATTCAGTAAATAGTATTGTTTCGAAAAAAATTAACTAACTAGCACTACCGTCAGTCATAGTGGCAGTAGAGATCCTCTACCGCCAATCCAAATGGCGGTAGTGCCTAATTTACATGTTTTTCCCATCAACGGCCTTAAACAGGTTAATTAGATATAAATTAGCCTCTACCGTCAGTCCCTCTGACGGTAGTGACAATGTTGTAATTTTTTCTGATCCAATCGGGTATCAAACCCGTTAAGAGGAAAAAAAAATGAAAAAACCCTCTACTGCCAGGCCTCCTAGCGGTAGAGGTGGCGGAGATCCCTTCGTAGGAGCAGCGGAAATTTTTTTTTGCTTCTTACCCGACCTCAAAACCCACCCTAGCCCCCTTTTCTCTCCCCATTTCTCCCCCAAAAAAAATTGAAGAAAAAACCGAAAAAGAAAAATGATTTTTCAGCCGGAAAAAAAGCAAAATTTGTGGAAATTAAAGCAAAAATATTTGGGAATTAGAAAGAAGAAAGAAGAAAATAGAGTGAATTCAACAAAAGGTTAGATCTTTTAGTTTGTTTTTGAGTTTAGGGTTTAGGATTATTTGTTTAAATAGAGTGAAATTAGTATGAAATAAGTTTGAATTTGTTGAAATTAGTTACATTTCTTTAAATAGATTGCTTCAAATTGCTTAGAATTAGTTTGATTTTGAGTTTTTATTTTAGAATTTTTTTTTGTTTATTTGTTTGTATTATAGATTATTTTGGAATTTTTGACTATTTAAGAAAAATCTTGTTGTTTATTAATTGAAATATTATTGTATTTAGGGAAAAAACAAGAGTAAATTCTTGAAAGAAAATGGCACAGAATGGACCAATTCTCGTATATTATGATGGTGGGGTTGTTCATCTATCGAACGGAATAAACTATGACCCACCTGAACCGTCTTACATACCAGAAAATACGAATGTAAATAGAGATTATTACGAATTGTGTAACGAGATTTGTGAGAATATCGGTTGGTCCTATAGTGATGATCTTATAATTCGAGGTAGATTTTCTTCCGTTCAACGTGACAACGGGTTAAATTATAGGTTATTGAAAATTACGAACGATACACAATGGGTTAAATTTGCGGAACCTGTTACGAGGGTTGGGGTTGAATTAGAAATATATGTTGACCGCGTCCAGAATAAACAACCACATGTAGGAACTAGTAGTAGATCGAATGTATCAAATGCAAACGAAAATGAATTGGACGAGGATGGAAATGAATGTGAGAATGAAGACGTTTTTGTGGCATTTGATATGGCCCGAGCGAATAATAATATTTTTCCGGAAATAGATGAAGAAGAAAATGAATTGGACGAGAAACCAGAAATGGGGTCAGAGGACGAAGAGGAAATATGAGCTTAACAAAGAAGAGGGGTTAATGCGATTCCGATATACGGAAACGGATGAGATGGTTAGTGTAGGGACTTTTGACGATCCGCCGGCAGCGGAGTTCGAAGACAGTTCAATGTGGGAATATGCGATAAATGATGTTGTATCAGGTAGGCGTGTGACTGAAAGAGAGGATGAAATATTGTATAAGGGGCATACATTCGAAACAAAATCGGAACTACAATCGGCTGTAAGAGCATACAGTGTCAAGCAACATCGAGAAATAATAGTTGATCACTCAAGAAAAAAGAGATATATTGTGGTCTGCAAGCTTAAAGATGAAGGTACAAGATGTAGTTGGAGGATGCACGCTTCGATTAATAAGAAAAATGAATTATGGGAGATTAAAACATTTAAACAACCACACGTGTGTACTAACCAGACCCCTCGAAAAGACCACAAACAGTTAACGAGTGCGCTTGTTGGGGGATTAATTCTAGATATAGTTAGAGCGGATTTAGAAATTAAACCTGTAACTATAATAGAAACAGTTAAATTGAAGGTTGAATATACCATATCATATTGGAAGGCGTGGAACGCGAAGCAACATGCGATTCGATTCTTATTCGGGGGTTGGAGGGAGGCATATAATTTGCTTCCTGAATTGATGGCGGCGATATTGTCAGCAAATCCTGGTACAAAATATTTTTTAAGAACGGGAGATCCAAATAGTGCGGGTGAGCTCGAGTTCGAAGGTCTTTTCTGGGCATTTGGTCCATCACTCCACGGGTTTCAATGGTGTAAACCCGTCATAACAGTAGATGGAACATTTCTAACCGGAAAGTACCAAGGATATTTGCTGACGGCAATTTGTAACGACGCTAATGGTCAATTATATCCTCTAGCTTTTGTGTTAGTTGAGAGAGAGAAGAAAGAGACATGGGAGTGGTTTTTGATTGTTTGCGAAATGTAATCAGAAATAAAAATAGTTATTGTGTTATTTCGGATAGGCATCTTGGTATAATTAGCGCAATGAGAGGTGATAGATGGAAGTTCCCTTACGGTTATCATCGTTATTGCATGCGGCATCTCAAAGCAAATTTCAGTAGCCACGCGACGAACAAAACAGTGATTCCATTAGTGCCGAGATTAGTATGCGCGCACAATAAATATAAATTCAAAAAAATTTGGGAAAAAATGAAAACGAAGTATCCTGAGGGAACTGAATGGTTGTCAAGAGTACCTAAAGCAAATTGGACGCTCTCGCACGATAAGGATGGTCGTCGGACGGCTGCTGAAATCCGGGATAAACAATGGTCGGATTTGGTGATGGAAAAAATGGAACGGAGAAGAAATAAGGCCGCTACGCATATCATTACGTGTTACAATTTAGACGAAGGTGTTTATCAGGTGGTGACACGACTTCGGCGGACGACGAGTGGTATCGGAATTCCGGGAAAGACTTGGGAAGTTAACTTCAATGAAGATAAATGCGAGTGTCAGAAACCGATGATATATCACTACCCGTGTTCTCACATCATATCAGTTTGCATGCATAAAGTAGTATCACCCGAGCCTTTTATTCATCCATGTTATTCCTTGAATAATCTGAAACATACGTACGAAAGAAGTTTTTATCCTGTTAAGGAAAGATCACATTGGAGGCCACGCGAAGAATTTTGTGATTTTACATTATATCCGGGTGATAAACTCGTAAGAAAAAATAGTAACGGAAGGATGAAACGTGGACGACGTCGGGAGATACGTTTCAAGAACAGTATGGATACCATGCACACATCTGTCCGTGCAAAGTGTTGTAGTGTGTGCAAGTTGCCGGGTCACACAAAACCAAGATGCACACAAAGGGGTGGAGGTCGATACAATGGGCCGTAGTTTGTTGTAGTGTTGTAGTTTGTTGTTTTAGTTTGTTTCGAACTATGTATTATTTTAAGAACTTGTTGTTTGTTGGAACTTGTAGTTTGTTGTTGAAACAAACATAATATATAAATAGCCCAAACATAATACATAAATAGTTCATCCAAACATAATACATAAATAGTCCAAACATAATACATAACATAACACATAACCCTAATTAGGCGTGTACCGTGCAACACCGCGTCCAACACCCCGTCTAGTAGTGCGTCGTCTGACAGGCTCTTGCCTAAGTTGGCTGACGCCTACGCCCTCGTCACCGTCCTCATTTCCACCGTCATCATCGTCACTATCTTCATCATACTCATTAGGAGTGTCGAGATAATGCCATGGAAGGCCGGAAGGGTATTCATTAGCCTCAATATACCCTTTTCGCATGTATCCTAACATATCCAGCATGACACTTCTCATCTTCGTCCCGTTCCATCTCTTACGAATGGCTTTTAACCCATTTTCGCACGCCTCCGTAAAATTTTCCATCTAAATTAAATTAATAATGTAATATTGTTAAACTGTAATATTATTCAAATTATTAAGCTTTTAAATTATTTCACATACCGCTTTTCTTTTGTCGGGAACAAGAGGACGATATGAGTCTGTATCATGCGAGATGGTCGACTGCACCAATCTCGCCTCCGATACTCTTCCGTACCACTCCATATACTTCAAATGTCTGTCCGGATTATATGCCCTTCTCTTAAATTTCTCCGAGTTATTCGTCCAATATTGCCATTTTTCGAACTCTCAATCATGAACATATCTCGCGTGAACCGTATGCCAATCACCTCCTCGGCCATTAATCGTCTTTTCCAAGAGATGATTGTATTCACACTTTCCTTGAGGGGGTATTCTCTGATGAAGCCCGAACTGTCGCATCACCCGTTGCGGGCGATAATGCTCGACGATCCACATGTAAATCAACTTGGATCGAATAAGTGCGGAATCTCTCTCAAACTCGCAAATGGGTGGAAGTCTCGTGCGGTACTTCTCGTAGGGTCTCCACTCAATCTGCGACTCATGAAGGTTATCCAACTGGTCTCGATTGCCCCACAAATGTGTCGCTCCGGGTTTCTCCTTCACCGTAGCACCAATCCAAATAAATCCCACCGTATCGTTCTCATCTGGATCATTGAAGATGTGTAAAACATCCGGCTTAGAGCCGAGGAGAGGAGTTGGTCGTCCGAACTTGAAACGAGTCCAAGCCCACATCTGAAGTAACATAATACAACCTTCCATATTCTTTCGTTCAGGCGCCGTACTCTTGCACAACTCCCGGTATAAATATCCTAAAACCGCACTCCCCCATGCCCATTCATCCAATTTCTCCATATCCTCTAAAAATACCAGTGGAATAACTGATATACTATCGCCCGACGGTTCCGTGAACAGAATATCACACATAAAGCAAGTATAAATGCGCGGCAATATTGTTGTGTCCTTATGGATGAAGAGGAGGAGACAAGGAGGTTATGAATCCATAACGTCCATTTGTCGGGGAAACTCATAGATTTCATTAGCTTGATAAGGAAGTCCCAAAAAATATTATTAAAGGCTTTAGCAAAGTCGATCTTAATCATTACGGAGGGAATTTTTCTTTTATGGAAAAAGTGGAGAAGCTCTCGGGAAATAAGGAATGTATCAGTAATATTTCTATTTTTAATAAACACCGTTTGATTTTCATGAATTAGATGGATCATGAAAGGTTGTAGTCTTGAAGCTAAAATTTTCGTTATTATTTTGATGGGCGTGGCAATCACACTTTGGATATTTTTGAGTACTTCCTCTTCAAGGATTGGTCGTGCTAATGCTGACAAGTCGACATTTGTATTTCCACTTGAGGATTAAAAGAGTATAGAGTCTCTTTATAAAAGTTGAAGAAGGAATTATTAATTTGGACATGATCCGAAATGGTTAGGTCATTGTAAATAATTGAGGCAATGCTATTTATTCTTTTTCGTTCCGATGCAATTGCATAGAAGTACTTAGAGTTTTTATCATCTAATTTAAGCAATGTGCATGCCGTTCTTTGTTGACATTTGGATTCAATTCGGTTGGTAAGTTCATGGATGTTTTCTTTAAGATCGATTCTAAGTTTTTTTTCTTCATTAGTGAGTAATCTTTTTTCCTCAATATTATCTATTATTTGAATAAAGAATTTTGATCTTGAGAGCATGGTATCATCCTTATTAAATCTCTCTTTTGCCCAATTATTGAGTGCTTGGTGTCTTTCATTTTAAACAAAATATTTTTTGCTACATTATTATTGTTATTGGCAAATTGCCAACTTGAAGGTAATTAGGGTAGAGTAGAAATATAGAATTTACGCCTATATTAGATTGTTATTGTGTTTGGTTGTATTTTTTTCCCTTGCAAGAGGATTACTTTATAACAAATTATAAAGGAAAATTACTAAGGGATCTGCTACAACGACGCACTGTAACACGATTATTCACGACGGGATCCAATAACAGTATATATAATTTATTTTCTAATAACAATATATACATAACAATATATATAATTTATTTTCTAATAACAGTATATATATAAAAAGTGAAAACAGTATATAAAATGGGAAAACAGTATATAAAAGTAAAAAATAAGAAATACTCAAATAATAAATAATAAATAATAGTATATTAAATGACAAAATAGTATATAAATGAGAAAATAGTATATAAAATGAAAAATAACAATATATTGCAGTGCGAATATGAAAATTTATTCTTAGAAAAGATTATCCTTTTTAGTTATTATTTTTTGGCAAAATGCAGAGGGCTAATATTATTTCCCTCGCACATGATCCATTTATCAATTATAAGTTACCCCTTTTAATTAATTTTATAAAATGGAACTTTATACACGACGAATATGAACTGGTTCAATAACTGAAATATATGTGAATTTCGGTATGGCAAGACCCAGTTGTGCCACGCTGTGTTACTTGTTGGGTAAAAAGCAATTTGCAAAAAATATATTTAATAAGACCAGTGAATAGTTAATTAATTCTGATTTCTACAAGATTGTAAGTTTAGTTGCAGTTTAGTTTGATATCTACAAAAGGTTTTTTCCTGATCATTGCATTTTCTTTTCTAGGGTTTCAAATCTCCACTAGAAAGCATGTCGTGTATAGATTATGTTATGAATTTTGTGATTTGCGTTTGCTATAAACTGCGATTTGTTGCATCTAGGGTTTGATTTATTGCATCTAGGGCTTGTGCAATTTATGATTTGATTTTCTGAGATGCATTTTGGTTTAAAGATCTTCAGTCTGTTGAATATTTCTAATTCATTTTCCTTAATATAATAATATATATAATAATAAATATAAAAAAAAGAAAAATGGAGAGGATTCTAGTATGGCCAAGACCAATGGAGATGAACACGAAAATTTAAGAAGTCAGAAGAATGAAGGAGTTTTGTTAATTCGGCCAAAACAAAAGAGAAACATTATCCACGCATGAGATTATCGCATGAGATTATGATGTGTCATTAGATAGTTAAAGAATGCTAAGTCGGTTATGTAAAGATAATGATGTGTCATTAGATAGTTAAAGAGTGCTAAGTCGGTTATGTAAAGATAATGATGTGTCAAGTTTTTTAGTCGGTTGGTCCATGTGATTTGAGTTGTGTGATGCATCTAGATTAGTCCACATAACCGACCTTGTTAGCTTATAAATAGGAAGTTAGACTAATTGTAATGAAATATAAAACGAAAGTAATGTAAAATAAAAGAGAGAGTAAGAGAAAGAATAAAAAGAGAGAGAACGTGAGATAAGTAAGAGAGAGAGAGAGAGTTAAAGAGATTGTGTTGTAACAAAGTTTGATGTAATAAAAATATTTTGGGAATATTGTTTCGTATCAAATGATCCAACAAGTGGTAACAGAACGATCAGGTTCGAGTACGGGCGTTAGCGACAGAGTGAATATCATTCGTGGAGTCTGAGAAGTATCGTAGTTGATGGCTTCGAGTGTCGGACCGAGTGTGGCGCAATCGATGATACCCGTATTTATGGGTGAACATTACGATATGTGGAGAATAAAGATGCGGACGCTTCTACTTTCGCAATAATTGTGGGAGATAGTAGATAGAGGTTATGAGGAGCCCCCGGCATGGCAGCAATTATCGGATGCTAAAAAGTCGAAGTTGGAGGAGAACAAGATGAAAGACGCACAAGCACTATTTCTGATCCAGCAAGGAGTTGCGGAAAGCCTGTTTCCACGAATAATGGACGCGACAAAGGCGAAAGACGCGTAGAGTATTCTGTAAGGGGAGTTTCAGGGGTCCGCGAGAGTGATCTGGTCAAGCTGCAGACATTACGGTGGCAGTTTCAGAACTTGCAAATGAGAGAGAACGAAATGATAAAGGAGTATTTGTTGAGGGTTATCGAGATAGTGAATCAGATGAAGGCGTACGATGAAGATGTGACTGATCAGAAGGTTGTTGAGAAGATCTTGATCAGTTTGCCGGAAAAATACGAGTATATCGTTACGGCGATCGAGAATTTGAAGGATCTCTCCACTCTGACGGTACAACAGCTAATGAGTTTGCTGGAGTCGCATGAGGAGTGGAAGTTGCAGCGTGGCAGTGGTTCGATCGAAAACGCGTTCCAGTCAAAGCTGAGTTTCAGATCTCGAAGATTCCCGAAAAATCAAGATGCAAGAAAGAATGACGGCCCTAGGCGAAATGCGAAAAATCTGCCAGATGAAAATACAGAAAGGAAACAAAATATCGGGAAACGGTGGTGCAATAATTACAAGAGAGGTAATCATACGACGGAGAACTGTTGGAAGCGAAAATCAAAATGTTATAAGTGTCAGAGGTTCGGGCATTATGCGAAGGATTGCCGGACTCAGAAAAGTAATCGGGCGAATTTTACTGAAGAAGAGAATCCGGAAAATATATTTTATACTTGTCATACGGCAAAAAAAGAGAATGAGGATATATGGTATTTAGATAGCGGGTGTACGTACGACATGATAGGCGACGAGATGATTTTTTGAGATATTGATACTTCACACGAGACTAACGTTGTTTTGGGAAATGGATCTTTAGTCCAAGCAAAAGGCAAGAGTAGCATCGCCGTCCAGACAGAGAAGGGGCCAAAGTTTATTCAGGACGTATTGCTAGTTCCGGATTTGCAGCAGAATTTTCTGAGCATTGGACAACTAGTTCAGAACGGTTATATCGTTCACTTCGAGAGTAACTGCTGTAAGAGATTGGCAGAATAAAAATCAAGTGTTGGCGAAGGTGGATATGGAGAGGTCGAAAAATTTCCAATGCAAATTAACTATGCTCCGCAGCTGGCATGGAGAAGTGAAGTGACGAGTGACTCCGGGTTATGGCATAAGAGATTCGGGCATTTAAATTATACAGCCTTAAAGTTGTTGCGAGCGAAGAGGATGGTGCGCAGACTGCCTTTTATCGAGATAAAGATGGATACATGTGAAGGATGTGCTTTGGGAAAGCAACATCGAGAATCATTTTCGACGAGAGGAGCTTGGAGAGCAAAACACCGTTGGAGTTAGTACACACGGATATATGTGGGAAGATGCAAACGTCGTCAGAAGGGCATAATTAGTATTTTCTTATTTTCGTGGATGATTATTCAAGTATGATATGAGTTTATTTCTTGAAGGAGAAGTCTGAGGCGTTTGACCTCTTTAAGAGGTATAAAGCTCTTGTCGAAAATGAAAGCGCTCGGAAAATTAAGGTGTTGAGGAGTGATTGAGGTGGCGAGTTTATCTCAAAAGATTTCGACCGGTTTTGTGAAGATCAGGGTATTCATCTGCAGTTGATGGTCGCATATACTCCACAACAGAATGGCGTGGCCGAGAGAAAAAATAGAACCATTATGGAAATGGCGCATGCAATGTTAAAGAAAAAGGTGTGCCGAATAAGTTCTGGGCAGAAGCTGTTAATACCGCAGTTATATTCTCAATAGAAGTCCGACAAGATATGTTTTTAATCGGACTCCTATTAAAGCATGGTGTGGTGATAAGCTGTCGGTCAGGCATATGACGGTGTTTGGTAGTTTTTGCTATGCACACGTGCCATCAAAGACAAGGAGGAAGCTAGATGATAAGAGCGAGAAGTGTATATTTGTTGGATATATCGAGAAGACGAAAGAATATCGACTCTATAATTTGGAGAAGAAAAAGCTGATAACCAGTTGAGATGTTATCTTCGATGAAAAGGCTTCCTGGAATTGGGAAGAAAATAAGGTGCAAGAAGCTAAAGGAGCACTTACGACCATCATTATGCTTGGTGAGCCAAGTATACCGATTATAAAGCCATGTGGAGAAGGTGCTTCTTCTGGACAAGATGGGTCGAGTTCAAGTTCAACTCCAGATGTAAGTCCGAGTCCCAAGTTCGGATAGGAGTGCAAGAGATGAATTTAGTACGCCAGAATCTGCTCCACGACGACTAAGAAGTTTGCGAGATATTTACGAATCTTGTAATTTCTCGGTTGTCGAGCCACAAAATTCTGCAAGCTTCTATGTTCTAATTCTTAAAGAAAGCAAAGAAATAACTTAAATATTAGATTTACTCAAAAACTTCTATTTTCAAGTTGTTCTTATACTTGTTTCAAATCCTGATAGCAAAAACTATTCCAAGTTCTTAATATCCAAAGAAATCTCAACACAAAATTTCTCATAAATATTTCAAGTCATCCTTCCAAATAACTCAACTTAAATCTTAAGAACTTGTGTCAAAATTCAACCTTTTAATTACCATAATAAAATGCAACAAATTACTTAAGATTTCATCACAACAGTTACACCAAATAGTCTTTCCCTACTTAATAATACTACTCACTCATGTCCACAAAAATAATATTTACAAACTTTTGAGTCATTTTATTCATCCAATAAAAAGAAAGAAATAAAGATAATAGAGAGAAAATAGATCAAACTCTAAAGATGACAATCGTTCTCGATTCCCCCCCCCCCCCCCCCCTCTTGGTCGATCTAGCATTTGCTCCTTCTAGATTAAGCACTCTCTCCTTGAAAACCTCTCTTTTTACTCTCAAGAAATTTGACTTTGAAGCTTTGTAGACATTAATGGTGGAAAAGAGAAGAAGAAGAAGAAGAAGAAGAAGAATGAATGGATATAGATGGAAGAATGAATTCTTTAGAGAGAGAAAGAGGGTATATTTTTATAGAGAGATTTGACCTAGAAAATATTAGAAAATAAGGTCGTGGGACTAAAAACTGAGATTGATCCGGATTGTGTTTTCGGTAGTAATTTGGGAGATGTTTAGTATTCTTTTTCCTTCTTTTTCATTCAAATTCTGCTTAGGTGCAATTTTGGGAGTTCTATAGCATTTGCTCCTTTAAGAAACAGACTGCATACGTGGCACATTCTGATTGGTCCACACTAAATTCTTCAATCTAATTCAGCGAACCAGAGCTTGCCACTTGTTCGATTCGTCAATTCCTTTACAAACGCGTGCCACGTGGCATCTTATAAGTGGTTGGGTCCATTCCTCGTACTGATTTATTCTGATTCTCGTACTGATCTGCATCAGTTGCTGAAAATGTTCCTCTCCATTTCTCTTAACTAGATGATCCATTATATGTGAAAATATATTCATATAGGGAAACGGAGGTGTTATTTTCATTTCGCATGTTATGGGGTAAATGGAGATGTACGTGTTGAATTTCAATGGAGGGGATTTTGAAGATGTTATACACGTTTTGCTTTAATTCATGGGCTGTTGTGGTTTACTGATTCACTCAGTATATGAATTCAATTCAAGATGATGATTGGACTCAAGACTTGACTCGAGCCAGTCATGATCATTTGACGCAGTGTTATTGTGCATGGTTGAAGTATAGAGACATAGCCCTCATGACTGAGAATATGAGCCATGAGTTTTGATCAATTAAACAAAGCCATGTAATCAACTCAGATTCTAAATGGTCGAGCCATGTTGGTCTGGTTGAATCAAGAATATTCTTACTTTATCCTTCATGAACAAACCCACTCGTACAATTTTTTTTTCTCGGTACACGTGTCTCTTGGTGACTGGGTTGACTTTGACCGATTTTTCATTTGCCATTTTAGAGAATTCTAGAAGCTCTTTTTTTTCGCGAAATTTATACCGTTGAATTCGTCTCATCGAGCTCTTTTAGATTGATCTCTTTTGGGACAGTTGACTTTTAGTCAACTGGGCGATTTCTCGGATTTGACTTTTCGTCTTTTTGTGGATTTTGTAGGTTTTGGCTTGGATGGTTGACGGATAAGAGTTGTAAGAATTTTGGAGAAGTGTGTGTAGGATTTTCGAGAAGATTTGTCGAAAATTCGGCCATCTTTGGCTCAGGATTTGCAGATCGGCCCTTTATTTGGAGTTGACTTTTTGTCAATCCTCCAAATGTCCCTTTCTTGATTTTTTTTTACCTAAAAATTCACACAAAAGTGTATTGAGAGTTTCAAAAATAATTTTATTAATTTTAAGCACCTTTCCAATATTTTATTTGATTTAAGGGTGAATTTTATATGATAAAATTTCTAAAAATGTATATAAAAATACACATTACAGCCAGAACTATAAGTGAGATGCTGCATGCTTGAGGTCAGAACTGATCTTCATTTGGATATTTAATTTAAAGCCCATTATCTTTTAAGATCAGTTTATTCTTATAGTTGTGATTAAGTACAAGTGAAGTGGCTGTTATGAAAGCCTAGTATCTATAAGAACTACAAGTGGCTGTTTATACTTATTCCAATTTCAGAGGCTTCTTTCCTATGTCGTAAAATAAAGTAAGTATTTTATTTATTGCAATTA
The DNA here is from genome assembly GCA_027726005.1 of Juncus effusus. Lineage (NCBI taxonomy): Eukaryota > Viridiplantae > Streptophyta > Magnoliopsida > Poales > Juncaceae > Juncus > Juncus effusus. The sequence goes on along the minus strand of CM050900.1, from coordinate 536,726 downwards.
GTTTCTAGATTAATTAGAATCATATAATCTTGCGACCCAATTTCTTGTCTTTAATTATGTATTTGCTTAAACTACAAAGGGAGGAGTATGCGTTGAACAAGATGCTCCATTTAGAAAAACAGCTCGAGACGAAACAGAAGCTAGAGTTAGAAATCCAGCAATTAAGGGGGGGAATCGATGATATAAATGAAGAATTAACTGAAAAAGGCGAAAAAATTGAAGACATGGAGGCTCTAAATAATAATTCAATTGTCACGCAGTGCAAGAGTACCGACGAGTTACAAGAAGCTCGCAAGGAATTTTTAGCGTAATGAAGCTCATTTCATTTAATTTATTTTAGTATATACTTTTATAGTTGTTATTTTAATGAATCGATGTTTTGATTGGGGATATAGGGGTTGACTAAGATGCTGAATGGGCCGCGTACTTCGTTCAGCATAAAGAGGATGGGTGAGATTGATGAGAAAGCATTCCAGAGAGCATATAGAGTTCTTAACTTGCCAAAAAACGAGGCCGATGTGAGAGGCACGGAGCTCTGCTTCAAATGGCAAGAGGAGGTCAAGGATTCACAGTGGCAACCTTTTGTAGTCATCTATGTTGATGGCAAACCAAAGGTATAAGTCTTCATATTATTATTATGTATTAGTGAAGTCAAGTCATACTCAATTTATTCTCTATTGTAGGTGGTCATAAGCGAAGACGATGAGAAGTTGATATCGTTGAAGGCTGAATTGGGGGGCAGGGGAGGATGCGTATAATGCGGTTACCACGACTTTGCTCGAGATTGACGAGTATAATCCGAGCGGGCGATATATTGTTCCTGAGCTGTGGAACTTTAAGGAGGGCCGTAAGGCCAGCCTTAAAGCGGTGATCAGTTTTGTTCTCAAGAGGATTAACAAGAGAAAGCGCTCATGACTCACATATGTGTTTTATTTTTTTCTTTTTTAATTACGGTTTAGTTTCCTTTGTGGAGTTTATAACAAATTGCACTTTTTATGTTGTAGTATATTCCTTGCTAGGTAATGATAGTACTATTTTGTGATAGAGTATGTTATGCCTGTAGTTGATTTGGTCTCATTTAAAAAGTCTGTAGCTATGTTCACATGTGTGGTTTAATTAGGTTTATGGAAGAAGTTCCTGCCGTGGGCTCGACTAAATAACAAAAGCCCATTTAAATTTCCATATACTAAATTCTGAGCAAAATATTTGATTCGCAGGAATAAATGTCATTATCTTTCTAGTCTATTTTCTTTAGATGATAATATTGTTTTGTTTTATGTGACCACGTCACAAATTGTATATTAATAATGTTGGAAAAATAGGGGTGAAACACGAACAAAATCCTCATACGGGACTTTTGTCGAACACCTTGTGTGCTCTCTTTTAGATTAATACCACCAATCAAATTAAAATCACAAACCTCATTCAATCAACACAACAAAAAAGAAACAAATCCAATGCAACAAGAGACACAAAGATTTAAGAAAAACTCTTTGTATTATCGGCATCGTACCGTTCTACTATTACAAAAAAAAAATCTTTCTTTTAAAGTTTTTACACAAACTCTAGACTACACAAAAGATATTCATCATCTACTAGATGAATTACAAGCATGTGAAATATTACCAAAACAAGAGAAAGATTATTTGAAGAAGAAGATAAAGAGCCTTCCACCGTACCGGTTTCAACGAATCGATGATATGAATACTCTCTACAAGATCGGAGCGTTCCGATCACTTGTCTCTCCTCTCTATCACTCTTTTCTTCCTTTTCTTTCTTTGTAATATTTTGGCCACCCCTAGCTTTTGGGTCTCTCTTTTTGTCTCAAAATGACACACACACACACACGCACATAACAGAGGGGAGAGGGAAGAGTCCCCCGACTCTTTTCTATGTGCAAAAGCACATTTACAAAACATCCCCTCTAAATATTCATTATTACAAAATACTAATTAAAGGCCCAAATTACATAAGAATAATATAAAGCCCAATTTGAGGAGGGAGCCCAACCCCTCCGACTCATGCGCGAGAGTCCATCATACCCGCTTTCTTTCTACACGTAAGAAGCTTAGTAGCGGACAATACTTTCGTCATCATATCGGACCCATTCTCGTCCATATGGATTTTCATCAAACACAAAATCTTGTGTTCCAACACATCGCGTATCCAATGGTACCTTATGTCGATGTGTTTCGACCTCGAGTGAAATATCGGATTCTTGCTAAGATGGATCGTGCTTTGACTATCGCAATACAAAACAAATCTTTCTTGTTTATGCCCTAACTCTCGTAGAAACTTTTTCATTCACAAGAGTTCTTTACACGCTTCCATAATAGCAATATATTCGGCCTCGGTAGTAGACAACGCAACACACTTTGCAATTTAGATTGTCACGACACGGCCCCACTAACAAAATTTATCAAATAACCGGATGTGAATTTTCTAGAATCAACATATCCGGCCCAATCGGAATCCGTATACCCTTGTATTACGGTTTCGTCACTTCCAAAAGAAATACACACTTATGAAGTATCTCGGTGATACCGTAAAATCCATTTCACCGCCGCCCAATGCTCTTTTCCGGGATTAGAGAGAAATCGGCTTGCCACGCCAACCTCATGAGCAATATCCGGCCTAGTGCAAACCATGGCGTACATTAACGAACCAACCACGGATGCATAAGGCACATTTTGATGGTGTTATGCCCTAGGCCAAAGTGTTTGTGACCTAGGTTGACGGATTGAATTAACAAACATTATAATTACTCTAAGATATTTCATATAATATGTGCGTATAGGTTATTTTAATATAATTAAAATAGACCATGAATATGCAATTCAACTTTATGTCATCAAAGTGTGTGACTTTGATAGTAAAACTATAAAGTGTTATGAATGCTATTCTAAATCGTCCCTGGTCATTTATAGGATATTTGTGGAGACAAATATACTTGCGGATATAAATAAATATATATATTTATATACAAGCTATAAATGTACACCAGTATATTAGTTGACTGATGATCATGTTTTACTGATCATGGATAAATAGTTATCAAGTCATTAATATATGTATATGTTAGAGACCATATACTGGACTGACCCGCCATAAGAATGCTACATGTTTTACGTCATTAGCGATTCTTGTAACATAAAGTATTTATAGTCCTTTGACCTGAGATTGTCTCGGTTTCCAACATGAGTAATTTTATATTTTAATATAATCTAACACTGCCTTTAACCGGGTGGTCATAACGGTTATGATTGGGTATACAATGAATCATGTAGAGGGATGAGTGCAATCAAGACGGGATTTGTTCCTCTCATAAATGAGAGAGATATCTTTAGGCCTCTTGATGAATTGAACTGAAAAAATGTATGGTCATACTCAAATGAATTAATAAGAGTTATTAATGTCATTTGTTATTGTTCAGTTTAATTCGGGATCAAGAAATATTAATTCGATTAATATAAGGATGACGTATTACATGCCTTATGATCGATATAGATATCGCGTGACAAAGGGACTAAATACGTGATTGTTGATTAGGTAAATCAGATCACTGATATTCACTTAAATTGGGTAGTCATGATGGCTTGCTAGAGTCCGCTCATGATTTATAGACTTTCAAGTCTATTGCCAACATTAAGTGAACCTACAGGGTCACACACAAAGAACAAACTGAAACGGGCGCAGAAAATCCTAACGACTTATATGATGAGTTGCATAGGAATGTCACAAAAGATATTGTCATCTTATGTGATAAGATGTGATATATATGTATATAAAGACTATGAGCACACAAGATCATGTAATCTAGAGAGTATAGATGATGATATGTGGATAATGATGAGTGATGTCATACACATCTTTTAGTGTGAATAGACATGACTCTTCACCTCTATATAAGGACATAGAGGGCTCCAAATTTATTGTACCAAATGATTCTCTCTCTCATTATTTCTCATTCTCTTTTGTGAGACAAAAAGAGAGAAAATATCCTTTCTCATTTGTGTGACAAAATTACTAAAGGGTGCTTTCCTTTTATATGACAAAATGAAAGGGTGCAATTATATGAGAGAATTATACATCTTTTGTAAGACAAAATAAGAAAAAAAAAAGAGTTTTCTTGTGCAAGAGAAGAACAAGCTACTAGCATATATATTGTTCTTCTTCCCGTTTTAAGAATGTTCGTGTGGATACCGGTAGAGGCGTTCGTATTTTCGGCGCTTGTGATCTATTCGGCCTAAGAAGATGAGAACGGCTTGTTGAGAGTTTCGGTGAAGACCGATTGCGTGTGTGGTAGATGACTTCCGCACGATCCGACCTGGACGGACCAGACGGACGGAAAATCGGTTAGGACGGTAACCGGTTTAGAGGCGCTTGGACAACACGCATGGTTTGAGCGTCACGGATTAAGCGTAATCCGAAAGGTATCTTTAAGATTTATTTCTTTGATTTAACCGATACGCACGGATCCTCGGATTGGTTTTGGACAAATATTTTTGTTTTCCGCTGCGTTATGCACGTCCGAAACCCAACACATTTCGCATCATTTCTTTTTCTTTCTCACTTGTAGGGCATTGTTTCGCGCTCAACATGATATGTCCCGCAAGTGGAGAGGTTTCCGGCTTACATTTGCTCATGTTAAATTTTTCTAAAATCTTCTTTATATATCTTTCTTGCAATAAAGATAATTTCCGATTTTCTCAATCTCGCATAATTCGAATACCGAGAATTTGCTTTGCTGGACCTAAATTCTTCATTGCAAAGGTGCCTTTAAGCTCCTCTTTTAACTCGTAACATCACCACCGACTACCAACATGTCGTCGTCATAAAGCAAGAGAATAATGAAATTACCATCCGGAAATATCTTCACAAAAACACAATTATCGGATGTGAATTTACCGAAACCGTGATCCAACATAAAAGTCTCAAACTTTTTGTACCATCTTCTTGGCGCTTGTTTCAACCCGTATAGGCTCTTTTTCAACTTGCAAACAAGTTTTTCTTTACCTTCAACTTCAAAACCCTCGGGTTGCTCCATACAAAGCTCCTCATTAATATCGCCATGAAGAAAAACGGTTTTCACATCGAGTTGCTCGACCTCTAGATTCATGCTAGCTGCAAGACCGAGCAGAACTCGAATTGAGGACATTTTAATCACATAAGAGAATATCTCATCGAAATCAATCCCTTTCTTTTGCCCAAATCCTTTCACGACCAATCGCTCCTTGTACCTTGGTTGTAAATTACTATCCTCATTTTTAATCTGAAAAAACCACTTATTTTTAAGCATCTTTTTGCCTTTTGGCAACTCCACTAAATCAAACGTGTGATTCTCATGCAAAGAACTCATCTCATCTTTCATCGCATTTAACTACTCATCTTTATGCTCATGCGACATAACCTCCTCATAACTTTTCGGTTCGTCGCCATCGGTAAGCATCACATACTCGTTGGAGGGGTATCTAGCGGATGGCCGGTGTTCACGAGTTGATCGTCACACCTGCGCGGTTTCTTGTGGTACTTGTAGCGGTTGCTAGGTCTAATTTTTCGAACCACTACTCATTGGCATAGACTTATTTTCGAAATTAGACCCTTGATCTCACCATCTCCCCCATGATCGGTATCTACAGATGCGGTTGGAGTTGGAACCAAATCAACCACACTTTCGGAATTACTCGATTCCGATTTCTTGTCCATTTTAATATTCTCGATGATCTCATCTTAGAAAAATACCACATCTCGACTATGTATCACCTTCTTCGCAATCGAATCCCATAACCGATATCCAAACTCTCCATTTCCATAGCCTAAGAAAATATATTCATTGGCTTTACTATCAAGATTTGATCTTTCAACTCTCGGGATATGCACAAACGCCCGACAACCGAACACACTCAAATAATCGTACGACACGTCTTTTCCCGTCCATACCCTAGGGCACATCACCATCAAGCGAATAAACGGAAGAAAGGTCGATTAACTGAACCGCGGTGTTCATCGCCTCGCCCCAAAAGGATTTCAAAGCTGAGCATGCTCCGAACCCTCTCACAAATCGTTTGGTTCATTCTTTCCGCAACGCCATTTTGTTATGGAGTTTTTGGAACCGTCTTTTCAAGCTTGATTCAGTGTAAATTGTAATACGCCTCGAACGGTCCTTGGTACTCGCCACCGTTATCGGACCGAACACGCTTCAACTTCAAACAGGTATCTCTTTCAACACCGATATGAAATTGCTTGAACATGTCTAATACTTGATCTTTCGATTTTAGCGCAAAAGCACACACCTTTTTGGAACAATCATCAATGAATGTGACAAAATACAATGCACCACCTAGCATCTTGTCACTCATTGAACCAACATCAGTGTGTACAAGATCTAAAATATTCGACTTTTTAGAAGAACAAGAACTTTTAAAGCTCACTCTATGTAATTTACCGACTAGGCAATACGTACAAGTTTTTGAAAGTTTACCATCGTTCAGAAGAATGTTCTTTCTTGCGAGAGTTTGAAGACCCTTCTCGCTCATATGCCCTAACCGCAAATGGCATAATCCGGTTGATGCAGTTTCAACCGCATTCACCTCCGCACAAAACTTGGCCCGAGTGGTATATAGGGTGTTCGATTTTCGCACCTCGTGCGACAACTAGAGAGTCTTTGGTGAATTTTCACTTCCCTTCACCGAAATGGTTATGATAACCTTTATCATCAAGAGCGCCGGTGAATATTAAGTGAAGCTGAATATCCAGCACATGTCTCACATTTTTGAGAAATAATTTACCTCCAACTTCGGTCTCCAAAATCACGTCTCCCATGCCAATTATTTTGCATACCCCTTCATTTCCCATTCTTACATAACCAAAATGACCTTTGGTGCCTCGACGTGACATGAAATTAATAAAACCGTCATCGCATACTATGATTACATCACGATCCGATGCAATCCCCGCCGTACTATTCTCTTCGCCACCGTTCTCTCTTGACTTCTCTCCTTTACCCTTTTTACACTCATTTTTCCAAGAATAACATTCCTTCTTTATGTGGCCTAGCTTGCGACAATGGTAGCATTTAAGCCCGTTATGAAATTTTGACATCTCCTTGGATTTTTCATGGTTACTCGAACCATATGAATTTCTTATTTTACTTCTTCCTCGTCTCTCGACCACATGTGCATCGGACCCCGAATAAAAATCTTTTTCCCTTCGTCGAGCTTCTTCATTAAGCATATTATCTTTTACCATGCTTAATTTTACCACTTCATCGGGTACTGAGTTGCCGAGCGTAGGGATGTTCATTCGGTTCGGTTTATTCGGTTACCGAACCGGTCAATTTCGGTTAATTCAGTTAGGTTGTTCCGTCAATTCGGTTCGGTTCGGTTCAAAATTTTGTGTTATTCGGCTAATTTGGTTCGGTTCGATTTTTATTTTGGAAAAATCGAATAAACCCAACCAACCGAATTATATGTCAAATTACTAATTTATAATAATTTCATCTTAATTTCTTTATTATGTATATTAATATTAATTAGTATGATTATTGTTTAGTCTAAAAAATATTAATTTTTATGTAAGATTGTTTAAGTTTGTTGTTGATTCGGTTCAATTTTTATTCAATTCGGTTCGGTTGAAGTCTGGTTCAGTATAGTTTAATTCGGTTTGGTCTAATCCGGTTCGGTTTGGACCGAACCGACCAAATGAAAACCCTTAGCCGAGCGATACGACAAGAGTACCCCAATCGTCCGGCAAAGAGCTCAACAATAATAGTGCTTGAACCTCGTCATCCAACACCATTTTTCTAGTAGCTAATTGGTTCATACAATCTTGAAATGTGCTCAAGTGTTCCGGCAGCGACGTTCCGTCCGTGTATTTTAGATGCATGATCCGCATTAAGAACGTCTTATTTTGAGCTGTTTTTCTCTCAAATAGGCTTTCTAATTTTTCCCACAACTAATCATGTGCATTGGTTTCCAATGATACGTGATTAAACACGCTATCATCAATCCATTGTCTTACTAAAGCAACCGTTCTCCGGTTGGATTTTGTCCAAACATCCGCGGCCACATCTTTCGGTTTCTTTGCGTCTCCTTCTATTGGGACATATGCATCCTTACAAAATAATAGATCCTCCATTCCAGGTTTTCATATCGAATAGTTTGTGCAATTCAATTTGATTATGGTACCACTAATACTATCTCCCTCCATTTGCTCAACACAAGCTTACAAACCGACAACCGTTGCTCTGATACCAATTGTTAGGAAAATATGAGTGAAACATAAACAAAATCCTCACACGAGACTTTTATCAAATACCTTGTGTGCTCTCCTTTAGGTTAATACCACCAATCAAATTAAAATCACAAACCTCATCCAATCAACACAACAACAAAGAAACAAATCTAATGCAACAAGAGAGAAAGATTTAAGGAAAACTCTTTATATTATTGGTATCGTACTGTTCCACTATTACAAACAAAAAATGTTTCTTCTAAAGTTTTTACACAAACTCTAGACTACACAAAAGATATTCATTATCTACTAGATGAATTACGAGCATGTGAAATATTACCAAAACAAGAGAAAGATTATTTGAAGAAGAAGATGAAGAGGTTTCCACCGTATCGGTTTCAACGAACCGATGATATAGGTACTCTCTACAAGATTGGAGCGTTCCGTTCACTTGTCTCTCCTCTCTATCATTCTCTCCTTCCTTATCTTTCTTTGTAATATTTTGGCCAAAATCATAGCTTTTGGGTCTCTTTTTGTCTCAAACTATGACACACATACAAACACACGCACATAACACAGGGGAGAGAGGAAGAGTCCCCTGACTCTTTTCTATGTGCAAAAGCACATTTACAAAACACTCTCTCTAAATATTCATTATTACAAAATATTAATTAAAGGCCCAAATTATATAAGAATAATATAAAGCCTAATTTGAGGATGAAGCCCAACAAATAATATATCAAATATGAAAAATGATGGATATTATAGAAACTATATGTCAGGGAGTTCCATACACGAAACATTTGCTCATCTCTTGTCAATTGTCATCTATATTATTACTTTTTATATAATAATATTATGTTTCTTATATATTCTGTGTGTTACCTAAAAGGTAACATACAATGTGATGATTTTGAAAAAAAAATTAAAATTTAACAAACGAACTGAGTAGCTCGAAATAAAAGTACAGAGAAATATTAATATTGTTTATGTATTTATTTACTTTTTTGAGAAAATTGGACTGAGCTAGAATTGTCCCCTTCCCAATGTATTTACTACATATATATTTGTATTTACACACTAACCTAATCCTCATTTACAATAAGAAAAATAAACTTTCACCTACCCCTTTTCTTCCCTCTATACCCTAAAACAATATTATTTATGTATTTGTGTTTTTATTATTTATTTCCATTTATCTATTTATTTAGTTTATCTTCTAATTAACACATAGCAGCGTGAAATCCAGGAACTTATTTCCTGCCTTTCGCTAAGAAAACAAAAGAAAGAATAGGCATGCAATAGATTTCTATCTACTAACGGTACCAAAATATATACTGGTTAACTTGATATACAAGTTTGGAATGCATGCTTGTACCATAAGTTATGCATTTTAGCTAATCTGTCTGTAGATAAGGTGGCTATACCTTAAATAAATTTTTAATATACCAAACTGGCAACATAAAATATATATATATATATATATATATATATATATATATATATATATATATATATATATATATATATATATATATATATACCAAACTGGCTATAAGTAAAAAAAAAAAAAAAAAAAAACAATTACAAGAAATGAAATGCTTTCCACAAGATAGGAAGTAGATAGAAATGGTTTGGAAAATCTGCCCAAATCTAGAGAGAGCTGTTATGATGGGCAAATATAGTTAAATCCAGGCTTTTAAGTTAAGAAGTATGTTTACTTGTGAGCAATACCTACAATATACAAGTATGTAAATATACATATCGTTTCTCAAGTTCAACCTTTCCTTTTTCTTTTTCATCTTTTTTTCAAAATTTAAAATTCATTTTGGAAAATAAGAACACAAACAATGTATAATCTACTTTGAAAAAAGTAACTTTATGTCTCAATATATTTGATGCACAACAACCAAATAGTCGCCAAGGATAAGAGATGTCGTGCCGATGTTTCCTGTAAATTCAACAACTTTGATGTGGATGATTAAAGTTTAGAATTTGGCCATTGTTTGTATACCAATTTTGAATAAGTTAAAGGAAACTCATCGGCTTTTTGCACCCAAATTGCAAATTGAAAATGATATATTGCAAATTGAAAACGATATATTCGGCTAATGAAGTATATATAATGATCGAAGAAGTGACAAGTCAATAAATCTCTTATATCAGCTCATCTTTTTTTTTATAATAAACTCTTATATCAGGCTATCAACTCAGTGATAACAGATGATGGAATTATTGCTTGGTGATGATGAATCAACTAAAGGGAGTTTTAAGGAGATGTTTCAAGATATGATGGCAAATATAAATTTATGTAGAATGCTAATAATTTGTCTAAGTTTGAAGTGCTTGACAAGATACCAAAGTAAATGATTTAGTATCTTCACGCATTATTGGTTGTATGTGCACGCATGAGCACGCGCCTATACACATGCGATAGAGGGAGGCTCGAAATTTATTTAATCTATATGCAAAGATTATTTATTCAATCACTATACAAAGATTTGGCAAGAAAATTTTCAGCAAGGACACGTATGGAAATTGACTATGAACACTACGCTTCTACAAGAAAAGTTCATACGATGTGCATGATCAATTTTAATTATAATATGGTTCTGGATTTTGAAACATGATATGGATTGATGAACAAATCATCTTTTCTTTTGAGTTATTGATCAACAAATCATCAGAATTAGTTAGGGGTCAAATTTAATTAGATTTAGATTTTGATCATGCCACTCCGATCTCCTCGTATCTACTAAAATTATAATTTTTTATGATCATTCTTGAGCTACACGACTCAATATTTATACATTCTAGTAGGATAAATACAATGATATAATTTGGTGCTTTATATTTGCTCAAGTTAGCAAATTAATGATCATATATAATAGTCAATTATATTTATCTAGTCAATCATAATATAAACACTATAGTTAATGATCATATATAATGCAAAATATACACAATTAAGAGTAGGGTTATGATTTTGAAGGTAACTTTGCATTTCATTGTGGATTGTCAATAACATTTGGGAAAAGTAAATTCAACTAATAATAAAAAAAATATATTTATAATTTATATGAATATTATCTTAGGCAATTTCCACTTAATCTAAAGACTGAAACTTCCAATTACAGAAATAGGTGTGCTTTCAAAATTTGCATTTTTTTCTCTCCTACCTATGTCAAAATGTGGATTAGCATAGAAATGTATCAATGAAGCTCCCATGAAAAAGTGTGACGAGTTTTGCGTGTCTCGCACGAAACCTCTTTTTGAATCGGCAAGAGTCGCTTAAGACTGCGACATTAACATAATCATAATGTTGAATAATTATTCATAAACTATAAAATATAAGCAATGGTTAATGGGTAGCAATCTATTATAACTCCTCTTATTTGTTTAGTGATTATATATATTTCTCTCATAAAAAAGATAAGTTTAAGATATGTAATTAGTTATTATTTGTTTCTTGCATTGGAGTACCAATAACAAACTTCGGAAAACAAAACAAAAATTTAACGGAGCGAAAAAAATTGATTCAATAAGGCAATAATCATGAGATTGACTGGTTGAGATATCAATTCACTCTCATAATTTGAACTTATTTACAAGAAATCTAAAAAAAATGGAATCAAGTGTCTTTTCTAATTCTAAAGATAGAATTATATATATATATATATATATATATATATATATATATATATATATATATATATATATATATATATATATTTTCCAAAAAAGCTACAATCAATATGTATTTCACAAAAATGAAGAAGGAAATGTTAGACACTATGAAAAGAGTTTGAATTAAGTTTTTTTTATAGGGTGGGCTCATACGTCCCTACATATTATTCAAAAAAATCGGCTATCCGGAGTTTCGAACCCACAATCTCTTGAAAGGGTGGGTGTTGCCTAACCAAGTAAGAACTCCTACTAGAAGAGTTTTGAGAGAGTTTGAATTAAGTTTCTTGAATTTTTCGCATATATAGTCCAATAGCATCTCTGAAAATTATGTAATAATATTTTATACTTCTTTATTGACTACTAATAAAGAATATTTCAAAATAATTTTAAATTTGGTACCGAAACCTATATTTCAAAATCCGGTACCGAAATACCAGAATCTTGTACCACAGAATGTTATATATTGTACTACTACTACTATTCAGTTGCACAGAGGTATATAAAGAATGAGTCTACCAAACATACTAAATATAGTAGTACTGTTATAACATTTTGAATAAGCTTTCGAGTCAGGCATAACCACCAAGATATATACATCACTAGTCAAACTAAAATATTTGGTTTAAATCCCCTTAGGTAGAATGAAAAATGCTTTATTAATACTATATATATTTGCCTGCGACATTTGAGACCGAATCAAGAGAGGCGGCCGAATTTACGCATGATGCCTCTTTAATTCATATTGAAAATTATTTTTATAATGTTTGAAAATATTTACTTGAAAATTTATGTTACTCATTCATGCCGAAACCTAATTTACGTATGAGAAAATACTTCTTTGAACCAAGAAGTTAAAAAGTTTATTGTAGCAATTTTTGATGATTCATCGATATGTATATTAATAAATTTGTGAATGATATATTCTATATTAGATTTTCTAGAACATATAGAGTTGGTGTATTACATGTAGTTATTTTTTAAGGAACATTTTTCTGTATAATCTCTTTCGTTTTTATGAAGTATATTTGTCAAAATAATTCTCTCTTATTGTCAAGTTGCAAATAAAAATATTTGGTCAAAGAATGAGTATAATCCAACTATCAATGTCTCTAAATAAATCATGACAATATGACAAAAATCTAGTAAGAGATAACAGCCAATATCTTTCATTTCAAAAACTAAAAATAAAAAAAACAGTCAAATGAACTCACTATTCCCTGCAAGAACCCTAGATTTAAGCTAATATACTATTTATAAGGGACCAGAAGAATATGTATTGTTGGCTGATGCACAAATGATATATTGACACTCTCCAATCCTAATAGGAATGGAGCCTCCATTTCATCCTTAAGAAATTAGCTGAACACGACCATACTCTTCATTTTCGAAATAATAATCATTTTTCGAATATATATTTGATCATTGGTGCACTACATTGTACGCTTTAACTATGTTTTGAAATATATTAACATATGAATGATATCATAGTGCAGTTAATATAGTCAATACATTTCTGTTTAATTGAGGTAAAAATGGAGAGTATAAATTCAAAAGGTTCATAATAAATTTGAAATGATTTTGGTATTCAAACTTGCATTCAACTATTCTTGTCTTTTAACTCATAAAATAGCTAGCAAGACTACAAAATGAATTTATAACTAGACAAAACCTCCTTCATACATGAAAAAAGAATAAACCATCTATCTCTGAGCCATCCATGCACATTATTAACTGCATATATAAAGTCTTATATGGTTATATTTTATTTATTATTTTATGCAACATTTGGATCAGTAATTATATTTACAAATAGTAATGGTCAAGAATAGATGATAAAGTACATTTAATAATAAAAATACTATAATTAAAAATAATAAATATTAATTTATATTTACAACAAACCCCCTCTTTTTGTGCATACATAAGATCCGAAGAATTGGAGAACAATAAAAAAAAATCTATCTTTGAAGGCCATGCGTGTGCATAATTAATAGCATATAAGAAGTCTTATATGGTCACATTTCATATACTACTACATGCAATATTATATCAACAAGTTAAATTAGAAAAAACTAACAACTATTACACAAAATACAATTCACATTACAAAAACTAAAATACAAATTCAAATACAATATTAAACTTACATAATTACAACAAGACTGTATTTTTGCACACATAAGATCCAGAAAGAATTCAAAAATATAAAAATAAAAAAATGTTGGTTTATTTTATTCAAACCGGTTCGGTGTAGAGGGGACCCTGAACCGGCTCGCCTGGCCGACTGCTAATTCCGGGTCAAATGGAATTATGGGTCCCTGCTGACGTGGCGTAATACCAATGGCTGGAATTCTAGGGGAATTGTGGGGTCAACACCACACGTGGATTGTTTATTTTGACACTGTTGAGAAATTTGAAGGTCCTCACAAATTATTGTTTACAATCTTTGCATGATGTAGTATAGATGCTTGCATTTATATTCTTTTATTTATAGTTTTTTTCCATTTTTTTTGTTTTAATTTTTTTAATTTTTTTAAGTTAGGGAGGGAATTGATTTAGTCAGAATGTGTGGGAGGTGGGGTATATTGCAGTTGTCTTTTATGACATGAAGATGAAGGGCTGGAAATTACAATGTTGACCTTTGTGTGTATAATATGAAAATAGATCAATGATCAAAGTGTTTTATAATTAACATGTTCAACATAGTTTATCTCTCAAAATAAAAAAAGTATACTGCATTAACATTTATATTTTAGATGATATGCATTCTCTAACTTAGATACATTTTTTAAGAATATTTTTCTATAATATTTTTATACCATTCATTATTGCACTTATAATATCACTTCAATTATTTTATAATACTGATCTGTATTATAATATTGTAGTATCACTTCAATTATTTTCTTCAAATTCTGCCCTTATATCACATATATAAATGGATCAACATTACATAAAGTTAAGATGGCTAAACTACAAAACAACTGTCACCACAATTTTTTCAAATTGATTACCTCATATTGCACAAATTAAGAAATCTTATGAGTTAAGCCCCTTAGTTGGTAGAAGCTTCACACTCACAGGAAAGACTCAAAAAGATCTATACATATATCCATCACTCTCTTTCTCCGCCATTTTCTTTAGGTGCCTTTAACTAGACACCAAACCCTAGATATCTCATCGTGTTCATCCGTTTACCGACCACACAACTCACTTTTTTAAATCGGAATAATACCTATTTATTGATATTATTTTGATCAAATTTGTGAAGCCCTCTCTCTCTCTCTCACTCTTTTCTTCTCTTTCGCTCCTCCTTTGTTCACCATTTTCTTAAGAGTTTAGAAAAGCCTTTTTAGGGTTTCCTATTTGCCTCACATATACTTCTATATTCTTCTATCTCAAACCTATATAAGATTGTAAGTATTTAGTAAAGATAAAGAGGAGGTAGTATTCAAGAGAGTAATTAATGGAAGGAGGATCAAATAAAGAGCAAGAGAGTTTGCCGCCAGGGTTTCGGTTTCATCCGACCGATGAAGAACTCATAACTTACTATTTGCAACACAAAATTACAGAAACGGATTTCAACGCAAGAGCAATTGCTGATGTTGATCTTAACAAGTGCGAGCCGTGGGATTTACCAGGTAATAATTAAATAAGAAAGAGTTAATTAATAAATAGATTTTCTTATGAACAATTACAAATCAAGAGAGTTTTGGTTCATTATTATCTTCCTCTACATGGGTTATATTTAGATTCTTTGTAGAGACTAATTTCTTGAAAAAGTCTTCTTTATGAAATTTTATATGTTTTGTGGTTAATTTGATATTAACTTCAGCTTAGTTAACTCGTCCAATAGAAAGTAATTATGCGTCTTTTTCCTTTAAGTAGAAAGCCGTTGAATTAAATACGAAGACAGATGCAACGCAACCTATGTATAACTATTTTATCAATAAATCCATGGATCATTTTCATTTTTTTCAATAAAATATTTCTGAGTTGTTTTCTGAAATAACCTTATAATAAAAATTCATTTCCAAAAATAATTCTCTATCATTGATTTTGTATAAATAAACGCTTTTGAGCTCTAGAAGTTCAAAATTTCTTTCTTTTTTCTATTTCAATTTGGAAGTTTGATAGAGAAAACACAATAGAAAATTTCAAACTTTCAAAGTTCGAAACAAGAAAACAGAACCGCAAATTTCAAGTATTAGAGTTCGAATACCGAACTCAATCTCAAATATAAAATCATCGTTTTGCAAATTTTTTTATTTTTATTTTAAGGTTATTATAAAAAATAACTCAACATTTTCAAATTTTCTAAATGCGTCCATGCAAGCGTGTACACACGTAGAATTGGTGATTGGTTTCTTGTCTTGTTGTTATACACATGGGACATGGTTTTGTGCTATAGAAAACGAGTTATGTTATATCTATGCATAGGATTCCATGACATGTTATTACGCGAATTTTATTTTACGAATAAATGAAATTTTATTTTCTATTTTGTGAAGTTTTGATAACGAGTTAATGACACATCAATAGTATGAAAGGAGAAATATCAATGTCAAGTATTTGTACTCTATACTCTACAATAATCTGCGTGCCTTCTGTTCAGTATCTCAATAATTAAGTAGATATACAAAGAAATTTCCTTGTACTTATTTTTCCTACCAACTTATGTTCCATTATTCATAAATACAAGCTAGTAGCTACTGTTTTCAAAAAACTAAACTTGCACTCTTCCTCCAAATATTTGGCATATATTTTCTATCTTCGTTTAGACAAAAGAAAACTTCTTCAAATTTCTCTTTTCCCACCAAATTTAAATCCTATACACCAAGTCTCCCCCTTGACTAATTATTTCAATCAAGTCCAAACCCTAGAAATTTAATTCACATATTTCTAGACAGAAAACATCAATGAGACCAAATAAAATATCCTCTCCTTTTTAGCAACAAAGTGATCATTACTAAAACATTATGGAAAACTATAATTTTCTCTTATTGATCTCATCCTCTTGAAGATAATCATAAACCCTAATTAAATAATAATTATTTTTTTTCAGAGAAAGCAAAAATGGGAGAAAAAGAATGGTATTTCTTTAGTTTACGTGACCGGAAGTATCCTACTGGAGTCCGTACGAACCGAGCGACAAATGCTGGATACTGGAAAACAACAGGAAAGGACAAGGAAATATATAGTGGGCAAAATTCAGATCTTGTAGGCATGAAGAAAACCCTAGTTTTCTACAAGGGAAGGGCTCCAAGAGGAGAGAAAACGAATTGGGTCATGCATGAGTATAGGTTGCATGCAAAAGCTTCGTCCAAATCCAACAAGGTATATATATATATATACATATATATATATATATATATATATATATATATATATATATATATATATATATATATATATATATATATATATATATATATATATATATATATATATATACATATATATACATATATATATATATACATATATGTCAAATAATCTATAATTATACATAGAGAGACATAAAAAAATATATATTGTACAAATAATATGGGAGAAGCATAAGGGTTAGCTGTACTGATCAAACCAATAGCCTAAAATGCTTAAAAATGTATATGTTACTTGCCAAGTCATCCACTGATCCTTTCAATGAGGCCAACAACCAGCTCAAAATAATTAAGTTATGTTGCTTTTATTTGTAACTAAAGTTATCTAAATCCCTTCATTCCGGGATGTAATTACAAGTTCATCTCTCTTTATATAAACCATTGAAATTTTTAATACGTATTAATTGGTGGGTCGAAAATCTATAAGAAATTCAAATTTCATCATATTGACTAACTATACCTACTCAGGATGAATGGGTTGTCTGTCGCATATTCATGAAGAGCTCCGGCACCGGAAAGAAGTACCCGTCCAACACACACTCTCGCTCCCAACTTTACACACTCGACATGGGCCACCAACCCATGTTGCCTCCATCTCTCCTCCAAACCGACATGTTCACACGCGGGCCCCCCTATTTAACAACTGCTGATCTGGCTGAGCTGTCTCGTTTCGCGAGAGGCACACCGGGTTTGAACCCTCATATTCAGCCGCATCCTGGTTTTGGGGCCCATTTGGGTCCTTTTGCATTGTCAAACCTCAATTTGAACTTAGGTGCATCTCAACCGCCTTCTCAAGTTTTTCGTTCGATGCCTGTGATGAATGGACACGCAGTGACTGAGCAGAATGGACAGATGAATTTACCTGGTTCTGTCATGGTGGCTCAAGATGGAGTATTCAGAGGAGATTCTGGCAACGGAATTACGTATCAACATAATATGGGGCAATGTGTTGAACCAATTGAGGGATATTGGCCTTCTTATAATTGATAGGTATATGATTTTAGTTTGAGAAGTTATTGTGAGAGTAGATTATATAGTTGTGCTACTTAGAGCTTGAGTTTTTTTTTTCCTTCTAATTTTCTCTCTTGTTTGGAATAGTTTGTGTAGAAATCATAAAGTGGCTACTTGTTTTAGCTAAATGGCATTAGTTTTTCATTTGGAAATCGTGTTTGTATTAGTAAAAGCAAATTTGAAGCAATAAGAATATTCAATTTTCAAACCAAAAGGCTCTACTTGAAAGAACATAAAATATCATATTTGTCATTAGAAAAACATAAAATATCATATTTGCCATTGTAAAAATTATAATATCATATTTTCCATTACAAAAACTTTAAAATATCATATTTCCAATTGTGGAAACTTAAAATATCATATTTGCCATTACAAAACACAAAAATGTTCAAATTTACCCTTTTAAAACTTCAAGAATATCAAATATATCCAAAACCATTAACTTTCCGTTAAGTTTTATTCAATATGACCAAAATGTTCTTTTTTTTTCTTCACAAGCAATATACATATTATCTTTTCAACCTAAACTCTCGTCTCCATTTTCCCACCTTCTTCTCATAACATTATTTTAACTATAAAAATAATATATTCACCTTTTTCACTTTTTCTCTTCAAAAATAATTATTCCAAAACTCAATGGAATTGAAATAGCTGATTCTTCTTTTGAATATCTTTTGTTCTCATATTAAATTCTTATTTTACATTAGAAAAATGGAAAGAAAAAAATCTTTATTTATATATGTGGATCTAAATCTTAAAGAGAGAGGGGAGATAAATTTGGAATAACTCAATCGGTAAGTATAATTTACTTGATGAAATCTCTTTAGGGGTTACAAAAATGGACCGTTAGTTTTAATGAGAAAAAGATGGATGGTTTCAAGTTTTGAATAAATTTGATAGATTTTAAAATTTGGAATGGCAAATATGATATTTTTAAGTTTTGTAATGGCAAAATATGATATTTTGAAGTTTTTGTAATGGCAAATATGATATTTTGATTTTTGTAATGGCAAATATGATATTTTGAGTTTTTGTAATGGCAAATATGAAATTATCCCTTCTTATAATTGATAGGTATATGATTTTAGTTTGAGAAGTTACTGTGAGAGTAGATTATATAGTTGTGCTACTTAGAGCTTGAGTTTAATTTTATTTTTCCTTCTAATTTTCTCTCTTGTTGGAATAGTTTGTGTAGAAATCATAAAGTGGCTACTTGTTTTAGCTAAATGGCATTAGTTTTTAATTTGGGAATCGTGTTTGTATTAGTAAAAGCAAATTAGAAGCAATAAGAATAAGAATATATTCAAATTTCAAACCAAGCAGCTCTATTTGACAGAACACAACCTATTTGTGGGATCTATTTCATTTTGCAGGTTTTTTTTTTGTTGAAGTTATGAGGGCTATTTTGGAAGAAAGAAACGAAATAGTGTAGGTTCAGAGACAACAAAATAGTTTTTTATGGGGCTTATGTGATTTGACCCTTGAACCTTTTATATCTCATCGCTAAGAGCTCATTAATTGGCTATTTTGTAGGTTCAGATACAACAAAATAGTATTGAATAAATAATTTTAGCCCAAATGTATATAATGATCTCTTAATTAGATATCATCGATCCACTTAAACTGGTTGATTTCATATTTGATATTTTATGTTTCAAATATATTTTTTCACACATCAAATATGTATGTATCTGACGTGTATCTAAAAAGTATTTGTGAAATATTCATTATTTATTATTTTGAAATAAAATATGAGTATCGGTGTGCTATACATATTCAATATAAATACAACTTTTAGTATACCCGATCATACATATTCAATGTAAATACAACTTTTACAATCAGTTCTAGTATACAATTGACGATTGCAAATATTTAGTTTTCAGCACAATATTTTTCTTTAATAACAACTTCATAATATCTTTTTCATCGGAGATATGATATATAAATATATAAAATAATGGCTAATAGATTCCTTTTTTTTAGTCCTTAAAAGGTAAAATAATGTTTTTGTTTATCAACATAATATGGAGTAATGTGTAGAACCAATTGAAAGGTGTTTTAGTCTTGAGTTACTGAGAAAGTAGATATAGGTATGCTACTAATAGCTTAAGAATATAACTGTATAAATCATGAAATGATTATTTTTTTAGCTAGAGGCGTTAAACTTTTTTTTTTTTTTTTGGAATTCATTTTCTATAACAATAAATTAGAAGCACAAAAGCATTCAAATTTTTTACCAAACTAGTTACTAAAAACCACACTAAACTACAACAAAATATGAATTATACAAGTACATAACCATCATAACAAATAAAACTGAAAAACAAAAAAATAAGAACTAATCCAATGAAACAGCCCAAGGGAAACAAAACAGAAGCTGCAGCAAAAAGTCCATAACAAAAACATATTAAAAAAAAAAGTACATTCACTTTGTGCTTTTAGGTCCAAAAAAGTTTTGAAAATGACAAAAAGGCCCATTTGAGAATACAATCCGTTAAAGCCCATGTGAAAAGCACAAACATCTGCACAAAAATAATTAAAAAGAAAAATAATTTTAAATTAGATATTAAGACCAAAAACATTTTCTATATTTCTCTATATAAAAAATATGAAAAGTAATTAAATAAATGAGTAATAATTACCTTATAATATGGATGCAGGCCAGATCAAACTTTACAAGAAATATTTCTCATAAACTAACAATAATATTATCATTATTATTTGTTTATTTATCAGCATGTCTGCGTTTGTGTTTACGGCCTCCGTGGTGAGCATGTGAAGTATTTGTCTTCTTTTTCGCCTTTTTCACACTACATTTAATAACAATAATAATAAATAAATAAATAAATAGATAAATAAATAAACAATACTAAGAAGAATTTTTTATGAACCCCCTAATATTTTCTATTATTTGCGAAAAAAGATCTCTTTTGGAATATTTACAAAAACCATAGTTATAAAATAAAATTTCCATTTTTCAAAAAAAAAAAAAAACATGTATTTTTTTCACCTCTTTCACACTACAATCAGTATAAAATAGATTAAAGAATAAATAAATATTATGATAACAAGGGAAATTTAAAAAATACCTATACTGTATGTTTGGTATTTATGAAAAGAAAAACTATTATTTGGAATAAATAAAGAAAATCCTACTTTTAAACTTTTCATTTTTTAAAAAATAATCTCTGGCTTTTAAAATATTCAAATTAAATCCTAATTTGTGAAAATGTTAAAGGTTCCTTTTATAAATTTATGAAAATATACGGGGGTTTTGAAAATATTCCTCCTTATAATAAATAATAAATAAACACGAAAATAATAACAATAATAATACTAAATAATAGTGAGAAAATATGATGAAGTTTTGAATAATAATAATAATAATAATAATAATAAAATAAATAAGAAAAACAAACCAGAAAAGCTCAGAGAAGAGACGGAGCAAGAAGAAGACAGGCAGAGCCAGCAACGCAGAAGCCTGCAAGTAATAAATTAAACAGGGACCAAATCGTAAGAAAAATAAAAAGGACTAAAACGTAATTATGAAAGATCGAGAAGAGTAAAATAAATATATACCAAGAACCACACGAGCTCTTTTGTTGCGAGAGATTTCGTTACTTCGTGCCTGTGTAAATACTCCTCTATACCCGCTTGAGCCTGTACCAAATTTCCAAAAAATAAAAAAAAAATAATAATTAATTAAATTATCATTATTATTATTACTATTATCATTATTATGATGGTTTTATAGTTAACTACTTTCAGGGCAAAATTTAAGAAACACATTTTTCTTATTTTGAGAAATTAAAAGAAGTGAAAATTTGTATTATAAAAAAGACAACTTTGAAAGTAAATAGAAATTGGTTTGAATGTTTGAGGTTGTAATATATAAATAGGAATTAAAGATCTATACAGAAAACCAAAATTAAGAAATGTCTTATATAGTCTCCAAATTGAAAAGCACATATTAAGCTTAATTAATTAAGATTCAAGAAATATATTTAACTTTCAACTAATAGAAGGTTTTAACAACGACAATTTCCCTGATTCACAACATGTATATTTTCTTAGCGGTAAATATGAAATTATCTTTTTCCAATTTGTCACTAAAAAAATATATAAAAATAATAATAAAAATAATAAAAATTATAATAATAATTATTATTATTATTATTACTTACTATTACTATTACTATTACTATTGCGGAATTCTAGATTCGGCCAATTATTTATATATCTCGGTTGCATATTTTTTATCAGATGATATTTTTATGTTCAAATCATTCTTTTTTACGATCCAGTCCCTAAAAAACAAAATTAATATTATATATAATAACCTGGCTGTGGTAAGTAGAAGCAGACTTGAGAAAATGTGCATAATAACCAACTGCCTTTTTGGTGTAGGGTTCTGACAAAACCCTAATTTTCTCAACGTGGGGCCTGCTGACCTCAGCTAAATTGTCAATATATGGTTTTGAGACCCTTTTCGCCTCCTGTAAAAATTAATCAATAAATTATATAAAATGAAAAGTACGGATTGTGTTTTGAGTTTCAATTTGCCATTATATAATGGGGAATCAAAAAAACACTATTTTATGGTTTTATGGAATATTAAAAAAAAGTCACTTTGGAATAATAGAGAAATATTAAGTAAACACCTTCAATTATTTTGAAATAACAGATAAATAATTTGCATCATGTGTTTGCACATTATTCATCATTATTTATTTACATATGATATGATATCATTTAGGGTTGAGCATAAAAGTTAAATTTAACGGATTTTTTTATAAATTTAAGAAAACACAAGCGTTTTTTTTTTAATTTGCCCTTATATAGTTTTAAGTCCCAATATACCGTTTTATTATTAAATTACCTGGACATAAGGATGAGAGATTTCTTGAATTTTGGCTAAGTGAGGTTTAATTGCGGATTTTGATGCTTCATAAAACTTGATTAATTTATTCAATAATAGCTCAACATACGGCTCCATGTTTGTCTTTACAAGCACGTATTTTTCCTTCATTATTGGCACCAATTTCTTCAAAAAATAAAATAAAATAATAATCACTTATCATTATTATATAAAATATTAATAATAAATGAATAAAAGAATAATTAAATATTTATTTTTACAGTTTTGGCGGTTTCAAAGTGGGGCTCGGCCCATTTCTGTGCTTGCTTTGACTTTTCTTTTGCCTACATATTTAAAAAAAATTTAATTAATGAATAAATAAATAGTAAAGCATTTGATATTTTGGGATTTTTGAGAGTAAAATGTAATTTTATATTAAATCAAAAGAAAAAAAAATACCAGAATTGTGAAGCTATCCATTGCAGGTTTTCCATGCTCGCCCCATTCAGTTGACATCACAACCTTTAAAATAATTAAAAATAATAATAAATAAATAAATAAATGAAATTAGATGATAATCATAAATCCAGAGTAAAAAAATTAATAAATAAATATAGAGACACTTAACTACTGACTCTATACTTTTCAAGTTTTGAAGAATAAAGTTTTATTTTTTGCAATTTCCAATAATAGAGGGGAATTTTTGTAATTTAAGCATAATGCAGGGGCTTTTTGCAAATTTTCCATAATAAATAAGTAGTTAATTAATTATATAAATAAATAAATAAATAAAATTACCATAAAACGGGTCCATTGGGTCACAAGCCAAGGTGGCAACCATGCACCATGAACCTATAATAGCAAAAAAAATAAATATTTTAGACGTCAAAAGTAATAAAAGATTAAATTATATATATATGTACTTAGGAGACAAAATAAATATTAAAAAAATGGAAAAATAAATAAAAAAATGGACCTCGTGTAACTGCTTGGATTTAACAGAGGCTTCCAATTGTAGCCTCATTAATTCCTCCTGTTTTACAAATTTTAGAGAGAGAGAGTGAATGAATGAATTTTAGAGACAGAAAGAGTTATTAGTACCTTAAAATGTAAATAAATAACGCGAAATGCCCAAAAAAATGAATGAATTTTAGAGAGAGATATTTGAGAAACGTTTAGAGAGAGAAAATTTTAGGCTTCTAATTGAAAAAAAAACAGGGACTCTCATTCATTCTTCCTGTTTTACAAATTTTAGAGAGAGAAAAATGAATGAATTCTAGAGAGAGGAAGTTGCAAAAAAAAAAAAAACAATGTTTTATATTCAAAATTTATTAGTTTGTAAATAACTGGGACTAAATTTTGAATTTTTAAGAATAGAGGGGCTAGTTTGTCATTTTTAATAATGCAGGGGCTTTTTTGCAAATTTTGCATAAATAAATTATAATAATAATACCTCAGCTACTTTAAGTGCACGTTCAGTTTTCTGAATTCTTTTTCTCTGATCTTCACTTGTCTTTTGCAGCTACAAAAATCAAAAAAAATTAAAAAACAATCAAAATAATTAATATAATTAACAATAATTAAAAAAATTGTTTTTTTTTAATATTTTACTTACAGATTCTAATTTAATAGAGAGTTCTTGAGCCTTAGTCTCAGCTTCAAAGGCCTTAGTTTCCAATTCAGTTTTCTTCTTATTTTGCGATTCTATTTCCTTTCTTAAACCATCAATCTGATTAAAAAGAAATTACAAAATTAAATATAATGATAATAAATAATAATTTAATGAGTAATTTTTTTTATTAAAGAACCTGTTTTTCCAATTCAGTGGTTTTAGCATTAATCTTCCCAGCCTTTTCCTCTGTGCTCTTTTTCTGTAAATATAAAAATTGAATCAAACATTTTAATTGGCATTAATTCCATAAATTTTTCCAAAAAAGAACCTATATTTTTTCTATTTATAGAAAAACCCCTGACTTTGAATAATCGAAAAATAATAGGAGAATTCCAAATGGGGGTTTTCTATACATATAAATAAGTAAATATAAGGTTTTTTTTAATAGATTTTTTTTTGTAACATTTCAAAAGTTATGGGAAAGTTTTCTACAAATATGAGAAAAAATAAGGGTTATTTTGTATAATTTCTCTAAAATAATATATTTATATTATCGGTCAAAGTCAAACCTGAAGCGAAGCAATTTCACTCTGCAAAGAGGCGACTTGTCCTGATTTTTCCTGAATAATTTTCTCCAATTTAGAAATTCCTTCATCTTTGGCCTTTGATTCTTTATTCCTCAATTCTATACTTGACTCTGTAAAAAGAAAAAAGTAGCTTATTTAGAAATAAATTCATAAAAGAGAGAAAATAAATCAGTTGAATTCATAAAAAATGCAATATTCTTACTGACTAATACTAATGGTTTGTAAAACTACACAAGATCTTGATTTGAAATTGTGATGTTTGAAGGGTTAAACACAAATTTACAACTTAAACAGGGAGTAAATTGCTATCAAATATATAGATATGAAATTCATACCCAAAAAATGCATAATTCAAACAGATAATTTGCAATCCCTAATTTTACAAGGATTAAAACTGAATTTTCATAAATTGACCAAAAAGTAATTAGCCTTTTTACAGTTAAAGCAAAAGCCAACTCTTCTAAAAACAGAAATTAAAAATCAACTACATAAATAAACTTTTTCCAATACTGTTTTGAACTTTTGTAAAAACAGTACAAAACCCTAGCTCTTATAAAAAAAATCAATTATACTCCCCAAAACAAAACCAACACAAAATATCAAAACATCATAAAAAACAAACCTAAGGAAGAGATCTTAGATCGGAGCTGCTCCAGCTCGACCTTCAACCCCGAATCCGATCCCGATTCACGTTCCTGCGCCTCTCCTCCTCCTCCCTCCGCCCACGCACCGGAGGAGCAAGCCACGATCCAGATCAGGAACAAAGCCAACAAATTCTTCGAGAATCCCATTGAGAAGTGAAATGATGAAATCTCTCTTGAGATTTCTCTCTTGGGATTTTCTTTTTATCTCCTTTTCTTTCTTTTTTTTTGTTCTGTTTTTGTGTGATTTTGTTTTGATTTTTTTCCTTTTTTTGTTAGTATAAAAAAACGCACGATGGATTAATGTCTGTTAGATTTTTATTTATTAGGGTGAGTTTAGCGGATATGCCCCTGCAGAATCATGTAATAATGAATTTTATGTAAGTAGTTGGGGTGATACACACTTTAGAATCTGGGTAAATCTCATCGATTCCTAGGTCACTCAACTTTCAAAAATGATCAAGTAAGTCACTCAATTTTCAATTGTCTCGTAGAGGTCACTAAACTTTCAAAAATTATAAAATAAGACACTCAACTTTCAATTGTCCCTAATAAGTCACTCAACTTTTAAAAAATGACCAAAAAAGTCACCCGAGTTGAGTAACCTATAAGAGACAATTAAAAATTGAGTGACCTATTTAATAATTTTTGAAAGTTGAGTGACCTATACGGGACAATTGAAAGTTGAGTGACTTATTTAGTCATTTTCGAAAGTTGAGTAACTTGTGATGAATTTTACCATTAAAAATATATATTTGATCTCTAATAGATACTTATTTGTACGTACGTGTATATGTATTATTTATTTGACAATAGAAAATTATTAGTATACATACTTATCAAATATTTGGAACTTGTAAGAATGTGTTAGGTGTATGATGTAGTGTAAAATAATTAGTAATATTCAAGATTATTAAAATTATATAGTAGAGTGAATGAGAGGATGAGCATCGATGTAAAATGAATCTATTAACATCACATGCACCTTTCAAGAGTTGAATCGGTTTATTCATTGTTTTATCCTTATTTTTCTATGAAGAAATGTATTTTTTTATATTTAATAATATGCAGATTTGGAATAAGAAAAAAAAAGAAATATATAAATATGAAGAATTTTATATTTAAAACAGTACGTGAGTAGTAGAAAAACATAGATTTAACCAAGCAGAATATAAATCTTATAATGTAAAAGTCTAAAAAATAGTAGAAATTCTAATGTCTTGATTATTATAGAAAAATTCCTTCCTGCCCCTGAGGTGTCCCACAGCAGTGGTGATGCTATCAGCTGACGTTAGTGATCGGTGGTAATATAGATGGTATTGCTAATTTTTAGGTGGCTTTTGAGTTTGTCTAGGAATTTTTTATTGATGAAAAAGTGTTATGATTACCTGATATTTGTTCTATCAAATGTCACGTCCTCATTAATTGAAACCGAAATCCAATTTTGCACTGATTATCGACAGTTTGCTGACGTGTACTAATAGCAACCGGCATCATCACATGTGGGGGGCATTGAAAACTCATTATTGTATATCTTGATCAAGAGAGCTTGATTCCATCTTATATTCTTATTGAACCTAAGGTCATATATAGTGCAAAATGTGATTTTACAAGGGTATAAATGTACAAAGTTGAGGACAGATGGGAAGGTGACAACTACTATGTATTGTATTTCCACTCCATTTATTTATACTGCAGAACTCCATTACTCATGGAATATCACTTGTATTCATTTCATAAATATATATTGATCTTTAAATATTCTCCTTACTTATATGTATAATATATATACTTAATTGTGTACATACTTTTATAAATTTTGGAAAATTACACATAATTATCACATTATTCAAAAAATTCTCATCTTTTTTGAAGTTTCTTTATGTGAGAATTTATAAAAAAAATAGAAATATTTCATTCACTTAAGTCTTTAATTAATGTCGTTTGAACTCATAATTCAAGTTTTTTTTTAAAAATCAGGATCCAAGTCTAGCCTGAAAGTTCCTGTTAATATATAAATAAAAGATTTTGCTCCTCAACAAGAGTTGAGGAGGCATTACAAGAGTTAAAGAAAAGAAATTACATAAAAGAAGGAAAAGCAAGAAAAAATAAAAACCTAGAAAAAAGCAGAAAAAATAAATAAATAAATAAATAAGAAGAAGAAATGAGCCAAATATGCAGCTCTAATTCCAAAGTTTAGGCAAAAAATTCCATGGTGTTCAGTAATATTTGCTCCAACTCCTAATTCAAGTTATCTCAAATGAAATAGTCAATTCTTAAGTTATTGATCATTGATCAACTAGCATATAATATAAATATTCTTAATATGATAATGCAATTCCATCATACTTTATATTATTCTATCTAAAGATCATTGATGAACTAGCATATAATATAAATATTCTTAACACGATAATGCAATTCCATCATACTTTATATTATTCTGTCTTTTTAGATGGCATATATTGGTAGGTCAACATTTAAAACACTCATTTTTAACTTCTACAATTCTTTTAAAATGCTGCCTTCAAAAATAATTCTTTCAAAATGTTGGAGATAGCCATAATTAAAAATAAGGGAAATTGGAAATCAACGACTCTGTAGCGACGGATTGAAATTATATACTGTTTTCTTACGTTCATATATACGCTATATACTATTTTCATTTTTTAAATATATACTGTTTACCGAATGAATTTTTATATACTGTTTGTTTTCAGTTTATATGTTTGTATATACTGTTTTCATTTTTTTTTAATATATATTGTTTTATAGAATGAATTTTTATATACTGTTTGTTTTCAGTTCATATGTTTGTATATATTGTTTTCAATTTTTATATACTGTCACTATAGTAACATTGTGATGTATCAGCTCCCTAAAAATAAAGAACTAAAAATCTAAGTTCATGCAAAAGTATTTTTTTGTTAGCTATTTATATTTTACATCTAATTGCGGTTGGAAATTTAGTATTACATTATTTAGTATATTTATATATACCAAATTAATATATCGAATATTACATAAAGTAAATGTAATTATAATATACGAATTATTATTATCTATATCTTAATATTTAACAAAGTGTTAAACTTTCTGCTACAATAATGTAAAAATATATCACAGATCATATCACTTCGATTGTTATAAAGATTTTTTTTTGGGCTTATTGATGTGTGTAGTACTTTGTATAAATGGAGAGGAAATGGTGGGAAAAAAAAATGTAGATTATCATAACTTCAAAAAGACAAGTGTCACACTGGTCGTAAAGTAATAGCGTAAATTGACGGTAATATATATTTTCAAAAGTTTCAAAAAGAGTGATCAGCACCAGAATCAAACTAACAAAAGGCCTTTCAATTTTGTAAAGTAAAAATATCCAATAAAATTCATTTGATTTCTTCAAATTGAAAGTTTATTCTTTCATGGCATGGCCAATTTTTGGATGTTTGTACTGATGATATTTGTATTGACAAAACTAAAATAGAAAATATAGCATTGAAGTCATGAAATAAAAAAGAATTGGTAGTAAATGTACCCTTTAATCTATGTACTTAAATTAGATTGCAATTTAATCCATACGTAAATGCATTAAAGAAGAGAAGGGGGTCGAGTTGTTGTAATGTACTTTTATAGCCTTCTTTTACTTATTTTAATGAAATTAATATAGGCACTGCCGACTATTTAAAAAAAATGCATTAAAACATTTTAGTCTTTAATCTTATACTTTATGAATAATATTACAGTCCCTGACTTAACAAAATAGGTTAAGTTAGTTAATAAAATTTCTAAATGGCTATTTTGCCTTTCTATTATTAAAAGTACTTAACTTTTTTTTTTGATAAAAAAGTACTTTCATCTTAGGTTTAGAGGAAATAAAGTCATTCATTATGATATATATATATATATATATATATATATATATATATATATATATATATATATTATTTCCTTTATTTCCTGTGTTGCAATTAAATCATTTGAATTTAAATTGTAATCAGATAAAAAAAAATGTGGACTAAATTGATAAAAAGAACATTAGGATTATCAATTATGCGGTAAAAGATTAATGATAGAGAATTGCATAAGGACAATCTAATGGCCTACCATTAAATATAAGTCTTCATCTATAATTCTATAATTTCAAAAAAATATATATATATATATATCACTGAACAGTAATGACTACTCAATTTCTATCAGAAAATCCTCAAGTTCAAATAAATTAGAAATACCGCCTTCAAAAAAAAAAAAAATTAAAAATACGCCAACAAAAGTTCTTAACAATAATATGAAAATCAAAGAAAATAATGATTTTTTTAGAGAAATTTGGAGAGCACTTAAAATCCGTCATCCAAAAATATTTTTATATATTTTTGCAAAATTACATTTTACAAATCCATAAAATCCCTACTAAAAAAAGGGAAAAAAGGCCAAGATTACACATTAGGATTAGGCCCAAAAAGATAAAAAAACCAGGATTACAATAACTAGACCCTAGTTTCTACCCTACTCTTTAAAACTCAGAATTAGAACAAAAAATGAAATAACACAGAAAATAATGATTGAACAAAAAATGTGTTGGTTACTATACTAAAATTAACCAAATAAATAATTTAAAATAAATCATAAAATTATGATAAAATAAGACAAGCCTAGTGTGTAGCCGTGCGATCGAGCCGCGACTGCCCTAAAGACAGAATGATACCCTCTTGTGCAGAGTTAACCGTTTATCCGTCTCCAAGGTTCTACACCACGAGGAAGTCTCGTATCCGCTCCGGTAGCACAGTCATGGAGTGAGCCTTCATTTCGAAGAGAAATAAAGTCGTGCACCATGATCTTTCAAACCAAGTTTATTTTGTATATTTAGAAGAATGTATTTTGAGGAGGAGGAAGAAGAAAGAGAGTTGTTGTATTATATTTGTTGTTATTTTTTCTCTCTGTTATAGAAAGGAGGGAAATTTCTTTTATAACAATAGAAAGAGGAGAAGATTTGGTCAAGAAATTAATTTTATTTTAAACTCCCAATTAAATGGCCATTTAAATACAACAAATAAATTTTAAAATTTAATTATTATTTATAAATAAATAATATACAACAAAATGTCCAATGTATTTATAGAACTTTTGTGTAACCGGAGGAGTAGTTTGCAAATTGATACTGAAATAATTATGAAATAACACAGTTTGAAGCGTTAAATTATTAAATTCACGGTTGTTTTAAATTTACAACTCTCTTTTTCCGATCTTTTGCCATTTTCCTTTAATATTGTATAATATTCTTTCTACGGGATAAAGAGCATAGACTAACAGACATGAAAGTTGAATGGAAGATGTGGTTTAAATGATGGGCATACTTGGTTGGAATTTCGAGTAGCAAGAAAAAGGGGTTTCGGTATTGATTTTGGTTATTTTTGGACGACTCTTTAGGTGTGCTTGGTACCAGTTTGAAGCCAGTAGATGGGCTGGATTCAGGTGTTGCTTGAAGTCGGTACGGAACTGGTATGGAGACAGTTTTGTACATGTTATTCTCTACAGTTTTTGGGTACTTATTTCAAATCTGTTTTGAGGAATATTTGAAAGGGTTTTTGAGGTGATATTTGGGTGTGCGTGAAGCTTAGTTGGTTCGGGTTTAGGACCTGTGCGCGGTGGAAATTTGGTCAGTTTTTTACTGTGAATGGTGGTTGTTTTGGGGTTGTTCAAAGGGCAATACGGATTTGAATTTTTGTGGTTGCGTGGTGATTACTTTGGGGCTAGTTCGCAAGTGCGTTTGTGGCTGGTTCGGGCTGTAGGGGGAGAAAAACAGAAGGCAAGCAAAAGCGCAAGGCATTGAAGCACCAATCATGTTTCCACTCATTTTTATGGGTTGTAATAATATTAACTCATTTATTTTTATTTTCAAAATCATTAGTGAGGAATTTGTGATGTGCCTATTGTGGGTGAATTATGAGATGTTAGTCTTAATTAGTTGTTTATCATTGAACTTTGTTTAAATAATTGATTAATAATCTATCTTAGATTATTTATCATTTATGTTAATTTGTATGTTGTTAAATGCAAAATTTGTATGAATGTTTAGCTTGTGTAGGAATGATATTTAATTATAATTAATGTTTGATATACGTGTACAATTAGTATTAAATTTTGTATGGATTTTTATCGTGCATATTACATGGAACGATATTTAATATTGAATATACAGTTGATAGAATTAGAATTTGGTCATTTATGTACAAAAATTTACTAGTGTTTAAAGTATCAGAAACTAGTACCATCACATGCAAGCAATCCATTCTGTTTAGTTGCCCTCTTATCAGAATCGAAACAATTAAATCATACAAATCGGTTTTTAAATCCTTGATGGAATGTATGAACAGCAAGACCCTGAATTGTATTATTCATAACCGATCATGATACTTGTTTTGACATATCTTATGAGGTAATAATAATTATTTAGTTATGAATATACTGTAAGTATCTAAATTTATCATTTTTATTACCAGGATATATCATTTATATGAATATACTTGTTTTTGACCAATCTTATGTGCTAATGATAATTATTTAGTTATTATTATACTGTAATAGATACTTAAATTTTGCTTTTTTAATTAGCAATCCTTTCTATAAATATACTAGTTTTGACCAAAATGTTGTGTGGTTCTGTTAATTATTTGTAGATTGATAATTTCTATTAATATACTTGTTTTGACCAATCTTGTATGGTTATTTGATAATTATTTTGCTATGAATATACAGTTATGTGTAACTCAATTAACCCTTTTTAACAACATGATAGACTTTTTCTATTAATATACTTATTTGGATCAACCTTATGTGATAGCGATAATTATTTTAGTATGAATATACAGCTGTAAATACCTAACTTTATCTTTTTATCAACAAGATGTACCTTTTGCCATTAATATATATGTTTTGACCAATTTTATGTAGTACTGATAATTATTTTGGTATGAATATACATCTATAAGTACCTAAATTTATCTTTTTTATTAACAGGATATACTCTTTGCTATTAATATATTTGTTTTGACTAATCTTATAATTTTGGTATGAATATACAGCTACAAGTACCTAAATTTATCATTTTTTTATTAACAAGATATATCATTTTCTATTAACATACTTGTTTTGACCAATCTTATGTGATAATAATAATTATTTTGGTATGAGTATACATCTACAAGTACATAAATTTACCTTATTTTACTAACAGGATATACGTTTTATTATTAATATACTTGTTTTGACCAATCTTATGTGGTAATGATAATTATTTTGGTATGAATGTACAACTATAAGTACATAATTTACCCTTTTTTATTAACATGATATATCATTGTTATTAATATATTTGTTTTGGCCAATTTTTTGTGGTTATGATTTGCGCCGCGTTGAAACCATGAAGTATCACAATTTCCTCCGGTCTAGGTTCATTTATATACACTAGAATTTACCATTTTTGAACATGTTAACAATCTCTTACAATGATTATGATTTACTTTTCTTTTAATTAAAATTTTTAATTTATCCATTGACTAGGAAGAATTTACCCTTCCGAATTTGTGAATGTTTTTTATTTAATTTTTAGGTTGAGAGAAGAATGGGGGAATGTTCGTCTTGAGATTATCAAAGATGAAAGAATGACATTAGAAAAAAATGATTGAAGATTTAGGAATTTTAGTATTGAGGTTAATTTTGGCGATTTTAAACGGCAAGGCAACAACATTCATATATGTAATGAAATAATTGTCTCATAGTTTTTCTTATAACTCTTTTCTACTTTGTTATTTAAATCATTTCTATCTTTTATTATTTGCAGGACGAATTAGAAAATTATAGAAGAATTTAGATGCATAACCTGATTTTTGACTTCAAAAATACAAATGTCAATAAGCGACTCTTTCGCGTGAAAATTCAGATGAAACAGGTTATAAAGCGATTCATGCCTACGACAATGTGAAGAAGCTGAATAATCAAATAAATGAAGAAGCAAACTTAATATAAGTTATGTTTTGTTTTGTTTTTTGAATATTTGTTTGAAATATATTTTTGTTGTCTTTATATGTCTTTTCTTAATTTTTTGTTGTGATATTTGTGAGATTTGTTGGATGGTTTATTTCCTAAAAAATATGATTTTTTGTTGACTTTATGTATTATGTTACATTCTTCATAAATATAATTTTTTTGTTTGTTTTGTTAAAAATAGCTTCAAAATCAATATAAATTCATTCTTTTGTATTACCATAACATACAGAATTCACCCTTTTAAAATTTTGTGAGCTTGCGTGGAATTCCGAAGTGGTCGCTCTTCTGTGCACGTGAGACGGTTAAAAAACACGTTTTTCGGTCAAAACGAGTCATAAAATGTGTCTAACACATGCCTCCAACTATACAACGTTACGTGTCACATTTTCAGTGATGATTTTTTTAATCAGATTCTTAATTGATTTTACTTAGCAGCCCTACACTAGATACCAAAAAAAATACACGGGTAATTTGATGACCGGTTAAAATTTGACTCACTATATAATTATTTGTTAAATCATTGTAGCAGAAAATCACAGAAATAGACACATGGCAAAAATGTCTCAATTCACTAGCTTTCTATATTAGAAAAAACTGCATGTTTGGATGGTGTTAGGAAATGTTTGGGAAATTTTTGAGTTAAGAAATTTTTTCGGAAAAATTTGTATATATCTTTGGCAAAAAATGAAATTGACATTTTTGGTCGGTTTTTCTTAGGATAGGAATTGAACCACGTACTTTTTAGTTTTTAATGTTTTCTCTCACCTTGGTCTTAGTGACTTCCTTTCTCTTTTTGGTCCTTGCCATGACTTACGCTTACATAAGTTCTTTCATTGAAGGCATCTTCTCCCACTTTCTTTTTAATGTTAGCAATTTAATTTTTCATCTAGAGTTTAACTTTGATTTGTGGGAGATTTCTCTTAAGTTAAACTTTAATTTGTAGTAGATTTCTCTTTTATAATTTCTTTTATTAAGGCTTACACTTGGCATCTTCACTGTTGTGCCATTAAACTCCCATTTTAACATTTTTGTATGTCTATTGTTGGTTGAAACAACAAGGCTCCAAAGATTAAAGAAGCGATTAAATAAGAAGGCCTGAAGCTTCTCTTCTCCCTTCTCCTCCTATTTTTTATCGAGATTTTACATCTTTGGCCTCCGATTTCACTATTTCTGTTCAGATCTTTGTGTTCTTGTCCCCAATTAGGAGGATATCATTCAAATTTTTGAATTCAGAATCTCTCTCTAATTAGGGATTTTACATCTTAAACGTGCGAGTTACTTATTTAAATTTTATCACCCTATACTTACATGTTACATATCAATAATTAGAACTGTGCAATATCGAATAAAATTTGATATAAAAAACTGGGGTTTATAAATGGAGAAGGATAAAATATTTAAAGAAGGGCGATTCTTGGCTTTTCTTGAGGAATCGTAGGGTGGTTCTTAGATGATCTAGGTCTTGATCTGCGGTGAACTATTCTAGCTGAGCGAGCTATTCGTAGAGGAGATAGATGTTACCTGTAGTTTACCTAGGTCGTTGAGCCATCCCTCTAGAGTTCCCTCCTCTCTAGATCGGATTGTCAAGGCCATCTCAACAACACCCAACAAGATTCTCTTCTTTAGCCATGGGTAACAGATCCTACGTTGATGTAGTCTCGCAACCCTTAGAATCTAACAACAATAAAGGTGAATGGATTCAAGTAATAAGAAAGAAAAGGAACAAAAGAACAACAAAAACACTATATTACTTTCGATGTCTTACTACCAATCATGAAAGGCAAGATTGTCCTAACAAAATTACTTGTCACACTTGTAAAAAACAAGGGCATATTGCCAAATTCTATTGGAGCAAGCCATACAATACTTCAAAGTTCTAACTTAGGGCAATTCATTCCTCAAAAAACAACAATTATGAAGCAAAAAATCCCCAATACCCTTATCACTCCTAGTCCAATCCTCAACCCTAATCACTCAGTCATACAACCTGTAAAAACAAACATTGAACTACCTCCTCCAAAACCAGTACTCCAATACAACAATGAAAAAAGAAGAGCTCTAATTAATATCTCAGTGGAAGAAGGTCTTCTTGGCAGTTGCCCCTGGTTTTTGCTAGAAAAGAAAAAATTGAGTGGTTAGTGAAACGTTTTTGTATATTGAAGGAAATTATAACAGAAAAAGGAAATAATAATTTGAAAGAAATTACACTTACAGTTTTTGTGAAGAGATGGTGTAACATACCACATGGACTCAACCTCACTGATGGAAGTAATGCTCACATGATCTACATATCAGTACCCAAAGTTATCATTAACTTTCTAGTGCAAGCTTGGAGATCAAAAGAAAAACTCATAGAAGTGTGGAGAATTAAGGGAAGCTCAAAAGGTAAGGGGATTCAGCTTATTGATACTATTGATCAAAGAGATATTCCATCTAATTCTCATCAGAATGCATCCAACCAATGCACCAGTGCCCCTGAATCAGACTGAGAGATACTCCAATGCCCCGCAAAGTGATAATCAAGCCTTTGCCATATTATCAGACCCTGTACAATCCATAAATCAATCCAAGGCTTAGGTTATACTCTAATCCAGCTTTTGAACCACTGCAAATGGTACCCCACAGCTTTTTGGATCATGTCTCCAATCCAAACCTAAAAGAGACCTTATATTTAGAGTACAGAAAGGAGACTGAGGTAAAGCAACTTTTTCAAGGTCCATTCAGATATCAATTTTGCTTCTAATGCTCTTAAGGATCCAATTGCACTATGTTTGCCAAATGAACCACTGTTTTACAATGACAATATTGATCAAGATGTGCAGCTTGAACCAATTGGCCTAGGCATCCACAATGAAGATTTTAGTGACCAGGCCATAGTTGAAACAGAAGTAGAAGAAGCTGAGGTATATGAAGAGGAAGAAGTTGAGGTAGCAGAAGCTGATGAAGATGTTGAAGAGAAAATGTTGAGAAGAAGCCTTAGACTTCGAGACAAACCTTAGATTCTGAGACAAACAAACAAGCTTCTATGCCTCTGAATTGGATAAAGCACAATTATTGCAATATCAAGAGCTAACTCATGCTTTTAACAAGAAAAAATATTAAAAGAAATTAATTTTCAATGATGAAGATGAAAATAGAGTTGAACGACCTGATCTTAGTAAGAAGATGGCTGTAGGAGATGTGATTAGACTCATCACAAAGGCTGAAATTGCATTAAACTATGAATTAAAGAACACCATTAATGAGCTGGCCAGTTAACCTGATAATGATAAGAGTCAAGTTAAAGTAAAAAAACCAATTAAAATGCAAGTAAAAAAAATCTAAAAATTATATCTTGGAATATTACGGGGTTCAATGACAGTAACCAAAGAGAAGAAGTGGAGAATAATTTTATAAGAGAAATGCTAGATTTGGTTTGTTTGCAGGAAATAAAACTATCAGATTGTCCAAGTGTGATTCAAAGAGAAATTATGGGTAATATATTAGATGGGTATGTTCCACTGGATTGTAATGGGGCATCAGATGAGATTTTATTAAGTTGTAACTCTAATATCTTCACATTAAAGGAAAAAATTCAGTAATAATACAGTTAACTTATAATTGGGATGGAACAAAAATTAACATTACTAGGGTATATGGGCTGTAACATAAGAATGATAAGATGAAAGTTCTTGTTGAGCTAACTAATCTAGAAGAAAAATCAATACCTTCTCTCCTTTTAGGAAACTTTAATCTTGTAGCCTCAATTGGGGAGAGATCTGGTGCAATCTTGGCAAGATTCTAAAATGCTGAGAGATTTTATCTCCAACTAAATTTCATTAACCCCCCCCCCCCCCCCTTACAAGGAAGGTATTTCACTTGGTCAACTACTATGGCCAAGTCAAGACTTGACAGATTCTTGTTCAGTTTAGAATAGTTAAATAAATTTTCAAACTATACTCAATCCACTCTAAAAAATACATGCTCTGACCACAGTCCCATTCTCTTAAAAAAACAAACAAACTTTCTAATTCATAAGGGTTTTAATTTGAAAATAGTTGGTTACAAAACCAGGAAGCCAATACCATTATAAAAAATCACCTAAAATCTTTTCAAGCCAAGTCCTTGGAGGAATTTCACAGGAAATTAATCTCACTAGCAAAAACAACTTCAACAATGGAGTAAAAATAAAAAGAGAAACACAATAAAATTCAAAGAAAATAGCAAAAAATAAAATCTTAAATTGGTTGGAAACTAAAGAAGAAATCCCCTTTCAGGGTTAGAAAATTGGTTAAAAGTTTTGATAAAATTGAGAATCTCAGATTTAATAAAAGATGAGGAAAAATATTGGAAACAAAGGGTTAAATTCAAATGGTTAAAAGAAGGGGAATATAATAAAAAAAAATTTATTCTTATATAACAGTAAAGAAGAACAACTTGATAATTTCCTCTCAAATAAATCCAGTTTCCAATTTGGAAGTTTCATCTCATAAAGAAAAAGCTACCATTCTTTTTTATTTTTATAAAAGTTCAAGTGGATCTGAATCCAATAAGGCTGATCAATCAGCCACCTTCAACATTGCTTAGATTTTTGAAGATAGCATAATGGATCTATCAGTTCTAAGTGTTGAGCTAAAATTGAGGAATTGGACTTAGTGATAAAAAATTGGAAGAAAAATAAATCCACTAGGACAGATGGATTTAATGGGGAATTCTATAAAAAATATTGGAGTCTTTTGAGAGGAGAAATATTTCTTATTTTGAAAAATAATGAAATCATTTCTGGCCTTGGTAATTTTTCAGTCTCTCATATTCACTACTACCCAAGAAATCAGGAGCAAATCAAGCCAATGATTTTAGGCTAATTCGCTTCATTAGTAGCATTCAAAAAATAGTTTCCAAAGTTTTGGCCAATAGATTAAAAGTTGTAATTAATGACCTAATCTTACCAAATTAATTGGATTTTTTGGAGAGAAGATGCACTGATGAGTGTTATATCTATGCTAGAGAGGATAGCTCACAAGGCCAATTTAACTAACAAATCATTACTTTGTTTAAAACTAATATTCAAAAAGCTTTTAATACCATTTCTCGAGATTTTCTATTGCAAGTTCTTAAAAAAAGAGGAACAAATGATTTGTGGATTCATTGGAAACAAAATTATGTTCTTAAAGGGGCTGCAAAAATAATCTTAAATGGTTTACCTGGTAAATCAATCCATATGAAGAGAGGTGTGAGACTG
Source organism: Juncus effusus (assembly GCA_027726005.1). NCBI lineage: Eukaryota > Viridiplantae > Streptophyta > Magnoliopsida > Poales > Juncaceae > Juncus > Juncus effusus. The sequence goes on along the minus strand of CM050900.1, from coordinate 497,438 downwards.
GGAGACCCTTTATCCCACACCTCTTTATAATTGCCACGTATTCCTTATTTAGGCTTGCAAAAAACCTAGAAAGCCAACACTTATAGAGAGACACATCCCATATGTCAATATTTCCATTTTTTATGCTGATGACTCAGTATTTTTAATCAAGCCAGATTTGCAACAAGTGAGAAGACTTAAATTTCGGTTAAATACATTTGAAACAAGCTCAGTGTTAAAAATTAACTTTAACAAGTCTGAATTTTGTATTATTCATAAAAACTACCCAGATTTTCACTTAATTGCCAACGAGCTTGGCTACCCTCAAGCAACCCCACCTCTTAAATATTTATGATACCCATTACATTTCAGAAAACCCAGAAAAGTGGAATACAGGGACTTAATTGAGAAATTTGACCGAAGACTACAAGGCTGGCAAGGAGCTTTACTGAGCATTGGTGGGAGATTAGTTCTTTTAAACTTAGTATTAAGCTCATTGTCAGTTTATTATGCCTCTGTCTTTAAATTCCCAAAATGGGTTGTCAAAGAATTGGACAAAAATAAGAAGATGTGGAAATGCCATAAAGATCACGGTTACAATTTAATTGCCTGAAAAAAGATTTATAGGCCTAAATTGGGGTGGGAGGGTGGGGATTAGGAGTACTTAACTTATAAATATTTAATGATGTTTTACTCCTTAAATGGTTGTGAAAGTACTTTAAGCAAGATGCTGGATTGCCTTAGAAGAAGCTTGTCAGCACCTGAGTTGGGAAGGGAAAGAAATATCAATAGATAGAGCTGACTCTTATTTTTGGAAAGATTTAAAAAAATTATTACCTTTCTTCATAGTCAAGTACTTCATTTGGTTTGGTAGTGGTCAAAAGGCAAGTTTTTGATATAACAATTGGGGAGAAGGGGTTCTTAGCCATCAACTGCCTTGTTTATATTCTTTCACAACAGAAGAGAGGGGTACATTAGCTCATTTCTTGAGTTCCGTGAACATGTAAAATAATTTTAGAGAAATTTCAGCCACACACTCGTTCAGTACTAGAAGTGCTTATAAAACTCTGGTGATGGGCTTTAGGTCAGATTTGTAGAAAAGTCCAGAACTTTTGGAGTCTTTTTTGGAAAGTCCTTACATTTTGGAATGTTAACAGACCTACTCTTGAGTTAATTTTGATTATTAAAAGTTAGGTTTTTTTTGTTAGGTGAGAGGATATCAGATTGAAGATTGGTATCATTTTGAGTTAATTTTTAGAGCATTGCATGCGTCATTACAAGAAGCTATACACCCAGTTATTTGACAAGAAATAAAGGAATCTTAGATGAACATCTGAGCCCTGATCAGGTAGTTCCGCCCTTTGTTTTCATATATGATGAGCTTAACCCTGCCTCTTTGGTGATATAATCAGAACCGAATTCATTCGTAAACTTTCACATTGTTGCAACTAAAAGTCTATTTTTTTTTCATTAAAAACTTAAGTTCTTTATTTGCATCACTATTGATGCTTATACCATTTTTTGTTGTCTCTGAGCCTAATTGGTCACAGGTGTCATGGATTGGTTATGAACCAACAACTAACTCTTCATATTACATAAGCAATGCATGCTACTACCATCAAGTGAGATTTGGCAACAAATTTTCATAGCATGATAATGCTTTAGCTTTCCTCAAAAAAAAAAAAAAAAAAAATTCGTAATCCTTTTGCCAAATGAATTCACTTTATGTTCATTTATTACTTTATTGTTGAATTAAACATGTAATAATTTATTACATTTTATTATTTATTACTTCACTATAACTGGCAGCTGCTACCATCAAATCCAAAAAAGTTTGTCCATGAATCTATTTCTTTGGGTCATCCTTTTCTTTTTATTTGGCTTTTTCCGGTCTATAGCTTCATTCTTGCAGTAAAATGGGCAGCAGCTAGTTAAAAACAAAATCAACACGACCAAATATATATACAAAAACCAAATAACATTCAAACAACATAACAAACATATACTCATAATTCAAATATAATGGGTCCACAAGGGAATTAAACAAGCATACACAGTCCCTTGGAAGACTTTTGGCGGAAACCGCTTAACACAAGCTTCTAGGTCTAAACATCGGTGGCTATGACTTTTCTAGCGCGTAGTCTCAAATGACGTTGATTAGCCCTGGCCAGAAAACATATCGATGATATGTATTATTATGTCCACCATGAGTTAGTAAACCAGTTGCCAACACATTTTTCTTGACAAGCTTCGAACCGCTCCTCCACCTCCCAACTCATACTCTTCAAATAATACTTACCTCTAAAATCAAATACCACACTTTCCGTAAGAGAAGCAAATTGATTTGATACATTTTCATCACTTAGGTTATGCGCAATTATGCCCTTCCGGACCAAAAATTTCACATCACTAGGCATGCCCATAATTTCTGACAAGAAAATGACATAAGTTGTAAAATTGTTTCCATACTTGGGGCACATTTGCTCTAGGGCAACTAAGTTTCTGAAGAGCGACAATGTATTTTTGTCTATGGGCAAAAATGGAATCTCAATCACGTCATTTTCAAAAGTTATGTCCAGAAGGGAATGTAGGACATTTTCGTCATATTTCTTTGTCTTGAGACTTATTCCTACTTCCTCATATTGTGTTGCCCCATGCCAATGCTTCATGTGCCGTATAAATTCTTGAGATCCTTTGAATTTTTCATAGTCAAATTCTTTGTGATTCTGTACTGGTTTAAAGTGCATATGACACAAATGAAGTAAATGGTGAAATTTGTTCGGTTTTATGTTGTAAATGTCTTCTTGCATAAGGTTCTTCAAGTAGGGTTGTATCACTTTCCTCACAAACAATGTTGTTTTCTCGCGAAGGGCACTTGCCGTAAATTCACCGTAAATATTCTTATAGATCTTTTCTATGATGAAAAATGGGATCTGGTTTTCCAGCAACAGTAGGTCCCGAACCACGTAAGGGGAGCACCAAGGCCTGTAAAATAGTGTTGAATCCACATTTTTTTAACCACCGCCAGCCATGTCACCTTTTCTTTCTTTCCCAAGTAATGGTATGAAAAGATCTGTTTCTTCATCACCATTTTTCTCACGAGATTTTTTTATACCTGGTTCTGGGTCCGACATGACGTGATCCAACAGTGCACTGTCGGAAGCTAAGACTTGCCCTAATATATAGAAAGAATCTAAAGCCATCATTTTCAAAAATGTGTTTCCATCCATGGTAATCCTCTCAAAGTAAACATTACGTGCCATTTTCTCTTCTTTCTCTAAAGTACAGAAGAGTTTATCCATATTTATCTCTCCACTCGAGTCCAAGATCGACTCCAGACACTTGAATTTCTCACTCTCGATACCGCTCAGCATTTCAGTACCATGATGGTATGGACCAATGGAAACCACAATAGGGTGGTATGACTCGGGGTCTACTGACTTGACTACTCGGTGCAATTTGTGAATTATGAAAGGTTTTGGCTCGTATTGATGTGCCCATAAAAGAGAGTAGTTTACCATTTCCTGTGACAAAACATGTACGAATTCATCTATTTCGTTGTTGGGCTTGTTATCTGATGCATCAGCAGACTCGCCTGCCATTTTAGTTTTGTTCATGTCTTTTTTCATAATCTGTTTTTAGGGAAAAAAAAAAAGGAATAATTACTAAGCACAGATAAAGTCAACTGTTGTAATGTAAAATTTGGTAAGAAACTACCAATTTTAGTTAGCAAATAAAAGCAGGAAGTATAATTATTCAAGGAGAAATCTTGATGATGGCTAAGGGCCTGTTCTCTAGCACAGTTTAGTAGAGCGACAGGAAGCTATGGTTACAGGAATCCGAGAAATGAATGTCGGAAAGGTATGAGTGCACGAAATTACCAGAAACTGTATGAAATTGTGAAAAGAAGGTGTTTGATGGAATCATAGGAAGTTATGAATATAATATTAATATTTTCTTATTTACTTTTTATTATCTATTTTAAATGGTTTTATATAGTTGTTGTACTTTGTTTATGTCAACAACCAATAATCATCCACAAAACTAATCTGTATGTCAAACTAAATGTTTTTATTTTGTAACCATATACTAATTGCAAAAACATATATGAAATTAATGCTTCTCTTTTTATGACGGAAATAGGGCCGAAATGGCCCCGACTTTCATTAATTAAAAGGCATTACTACACGGTACATGGACAAATAATACATATTCAACAAACTCACAAATTTATGTAGTGAACAAGATTTATGAAGCTTAAACTTAAATCTGAGTAATTTTTCTTTTTATCAATAATGTGTTCTTTAAAATTTAGAAAGATTTCAAATTCAAGAAATCAAACATGAAAGATTTAACCAAATAAAAGCAAGAAAAACTTAAATTGATTTCAAAATCACAAAAATCAAATCAAATAGAAAATAATTAATGAAGAAAACATAAGTGCTGATAATAAATTGAGACTTTCTACTTGCTTTCGTTGGATTTTTTCAAATAAATCAAATAAGCGCAAAAAAAAGAACTCATGAAAAATTCGTGGGCAAGACCTATGAAGAAGTCGCTAATAAGAGCACAAAACGTCTTCAGAAATAGCTGAGAGGTGAGATGAGACGGCTGTAGAAATTGCAAATTAGGATGGGCTTGAAAAGAAAATGTACAAGAAAGAAATGAAGAAGAAGAAAGAGGTGAAACGAAACAGAGAACGAAGGTAGAAGAGGAAAGAGACTATTTTTGTTATGAGAAGAAATATAAAATTAGTATTAAATTATTTCTCTCTTCAATCCTACCCAAAATTCCAGTCTGACATCCATTTTGAAAACCCAGCAAAAAGGGCAAGTTTCGCTGGTTTTGACAAGTTTTGAGCCCCTAATCCTTGGTTTCCTATACATGACCGAACATACTAATTTTAGAACCGTGCAAACCGGAGCTTACTAGGCCGAGTGTGGGAAGAATCGATATGGAGAACTCTCGCCCAATTCACTATTGAATCTGCCTCAACATTAAAGTCTTGTGGCGTGTATCTGGCTATCGGGTCCTTTATTCTTCATTTGTACAATACACACTCCATTACCCACGAAACTGCCAGATGGACAGATGGATGAACTTCGTTCGGATTTTTGAAATTTTGCACTATATTCAACATTTCAAGATTATCTGTAAGAAAAAATACACTATTTATTAGGGTAATTCAAACTAATTATCTCCATTACCATTGCTAAAGCTTCAAATTCTCCTTGTAGTGGCTGTAAGATGGTATTAGAGCATTTTTTTTCACCAGCAAATAATTTCTCCCTTATTCTTAATAATGCAAGCACTGGCCGATCTCCCCCAATTGTCCATCAAAAATTCCACCTAGCAATATATCTCTTTCTGCCTATCACTACTACAAAAAATTGTTTTTGCTACTACATAGTTTGGTCGCTAAAGGCCTAAATTTTGTCGCCAAAGCCTTTTGCTACCAAATATTTTGTCGCTGACTTCGTCCCTAGTTGCCCCGTCGCAGAATCTCTTTTGCTACCAAAATAATAACTTGTCGTAAAATGGTTGACTTCTTGCTACGAAAACTTTGTCGTTGGTGACCGAAGCAGTGGCAGTTATCATCTACTTCGTGTCGCTAGTTTGTGTTTTATTGCAACAATATTTTGGTCGCAAAATACTTCTTTTTTTTCTACCCAAATATTATTATATACTACTAATTATTCATCGCCACAACCTCTAGGGACTAACATTTGGTCTCCAATCCAAATTCAAATATATTAAGTGCTACCACAATACTCAATTAGTCGCAATAGAACAAATATCAAAAAAAAATTTCTGAAAATTATAAACTGCAAATTTTTAATAGTCAATTTAAAACAACAATAGATAATCTATTTTTTGGCATTATATTTTTTTGTCCTCCGGATCATATCACAAGCTCTCGGGGAATAATTTGGTCCCGGTTTGTGGCTGCCAAGTTTGATTTATTCTCCCTCTTCTTAAAAAAATCTTGTAAGCATCTTTAACCTTAAACTCCCCATTCTTTGTTTCACTCTAAATTAACGATCTTCTATTTCACTATTTGTACTAGGGTTGAAAGGTAATTGGGATATAGTTTGCATCTGGTTTAGAGTATAATTTAGAGAGCATCTCATGGTTCTAGATTTTGGTTTCATAGTCAAACAGCGGTTTAATTTGCTATTTCTTTGAAAATTTGTACCTGGTTTGTAGCTTAGCCAATTTGGAAATCATGGGTCTCCATATATGCCTATTGACTCGTCATTTCCAATCAGTCATTGAGAGCAATGAATAAATAATGGTCTTAGCTCAAGCATAGCTCTCCAGAATGTGGAGATATTAGCATTTCTCCTTGAATGTCAGATGTTGCTTCTTAGCATGTATTTTACTTTAAGTTGTGTAATCCAAAAAATTTCCTCCACCTTATAACTCTTTAAAATTGTTTTGCTAGCAACATTTTATTTAAACATTCATGATCCCTAATTCCCATTCTCCTTTCTTTCGTAGGTTGAATAATATTCCCATTTAGTCCATGCCAAATATCTATTATTTTTGCTCCCCTTTCTTTCGTAGGTTGAATAATATTCCTATTTAGTCCATGCCAAATATCTATTATTTTTGCTTCCCCCCCCCCCCCCCCAAACCCTAAATTATTTTGGGCATAGGTTCCGTGGACATTCGATAAATTGGCATGGATTCTAACACGGATTTTATCAAAACAACCTTCCCCGCTTGAGATAACAACTTTTCTTTCGAACCATCTAGTTTTTATAGAAAGATTCAATTAAATAGTTGTAATCCCCCAACACTTTTCTGCCCATTATTAAATGTGCCCCAAGTACCTCTCTTCCCTTTGAGGATAACCTGCTTGAAAAATATACGCAGTCATGCATCGAATGTATTCTGGCGTAGTACATATTTATATACGTCAAATCATATTTTTGTCTTTATTGGGTGGACCTTTTGACCCAAAACGGATTCATATAGTGCTAAAATTTGTTTAATATAATGACTTTCGAGCATAGTTGCTTGGTTGTACACCACAAGGTCGTCCACATATAAGGAGTGGGTGTAATGAGAGGCTTGCCCTGCTAAGGATTGTTACCTTTGATTCAGGAATTATTTTGATAGTAATGGAAAATGGTTGAGAATAATTCGGTTCCCAAAATAAATAAATATGGGGAAATAGAGCAACCTTATCTTAAATCTCTAGTAGGATTGAAAAAGCCCGAGCCTTTACCATTAATTAATATTGTAAATTTTGTCGATTTTACATACAATATTATCCATGAAATAAAAGCGTTTGGGAAATGAAATTTTTTTAACATATCGGAGAGGAAATTTCATTCCATCTGATCGTAAGCTTTTAAAAGATCCAGTTTCATGGAAAAGGAATGATTCTTATAGTCTCTTGATTTGCTTTCGATTGTAAGATCACGTTATCATGGATGTTTCGCCCCGAAGAAAAGCGGATTGATTTATTGAACTAAGTTTATTAAGGAAAGTTTTTGTACTAGAATCTTAGCAACCACTTTTTATAATTGAAAACGCTAATTGGTCATTAGTACGAGACTTTTGACGGGTTATTATTTTTGGAAATTAGAGAAATATTCATATAACTGAAATCTTTAGGAATGGTATGGTTTTGAAATATACCTGTTATTGTGGCAGTGGCGCAATTATGTTCCAATTTTGTAGGAAGAATCTCGCCGATAAAGCATCCAGTCCAAGAATTATGTGCGGACCAATACCCCACACCGCTGTTTATTTTCTTCATTGGTCGAGATCCATATTAAATTGTCAGCTTCATCTTGTGTTATTGAAGGGATAAGCTGCCAAAGTTGCCCTAGAATTACGGTATTATGGACTGCCTAAGGTATAAAGATTTCTAAAATTCATGACAATCAGGTTTCACACCTGTTTTTCTATTGTGACCCACTAACCCGGTTCATATTCTAGGGTTATTATTTTATTTTATTTCCTTTTATTTCTTATACAGGCGTGGAAAAAAGTGGTGTTACAATCTCCCAATTCAGCCGAATTAGTTCCTGCCCTCATGCCCAATAAATGTGTTATAAAATAAATAGTCATTATACTGATTTTGGATATCAATCATTTTGTGATGAGCTATAAGTGTGTTGGTTGTAATTAACTGTTGGGTTTGTAAGATTTCTACTTCTAGGGTTTTGAGTTTCTTTTCTAGGCTAAAATTGTTGGATTTGGCCCGATTGCCTATGTTTTTTTTCATATTATTTGTCTTATCTTCTCAGCTTGAGTTTATATCCCTATTTCATTGATGTGTACATAAATTAGTGAATCACTTTTGTAAAAAACACCACTTTTCTACTCTAAATATCTGTCATTTTTTGGTGATTAATATTTGTGTAAAGGATGATTGGTTTGTGGTCACTATTGAATCGTGAGAGGTGGAATACGACGGAATTTGCGGCACGTTGTGTCCAATTATGATTCGCCATGACCCGATCGAGTCTTTGAAGAATCAAATTACCATTATAACGGTAATTTGTCCATGTATAAGCCGGGCCTTTATATCTTAGGTCTATTAGCCTGGCGTCGTTTATCATATCATTAAACCGAATAGAAATCGGATTAAGATGTGTAGTATTACCACCCCATTTTCCCCCACATTCCTAATTTCACGAAAATCACCAAAAGTATAAAAATAGGAGTTTTGTCGAGTTGAGTAGCTAATGATTCTTTCCCAAATAGTCGGGTCCATTGTATGGTGAGGGTCCGCATAAACCGCGAAAGGAGTCCAATTCTTCAAGGGTGGATATTGAACAATTTCTGTCATTATAAAGTACTTGTTTGATTCCATAATATCAACTTGTGCATTGTTTGACCATAGTAAAATCATAAGCCACGATATTGTTCATTTGCTGGAACGATACAAGAGTTTATTAGAGGGAGAGGAGAAATGAGATGGAGTGAATTGGCGGTGGTAAGGCAATTTGAACACGGGTGCGATGGAGGTACTGATTAAGGGAAAGCATGGTCGCGGGGCCTCAATACCCTTGCGTGTTCCACGATAATAGAATCATTATTCTAGCGACGGGCCCGTGGATTCCGTCGGTTTGAATTTTTTAGTGCCTTGCTCATTCTCAAAGCCCTTTTCTCTGCCAAATTCGTTAGTCTTTGGCCCTTCTTGTGACTGGTGTGGACCGGTGACTTGAGGCGGTTGTAATAGTGGCAGAGGTTTTACCTTGGAGAAAACTCCAAGGTTTCTTTTTTGTCTTGATTGGTTTTCCGGCCCCATCTGCTGCACCCTTTTTCTCAACTTCTTTAGAAGAAACGTCAGATCCATGATCCATGTCCCCAATCTACTCGTAAGCAAATGAGCTAATTCCTCCTTTTTGTAAGTTGGTGCACTGTTCCCAATCTCAAGCAAGCGGTGATCCGTACAAGTCGACACCCCATGTCCAAACATGCCGCAAAAGAGGCATACTCGATTGATTTTCTCATAGACTATCAATACCTAAAACACCCCTCTGTCAGGTGTTGTAAACTGCACTTGTCCCATAATGGCCTATCCAGTGGAACATAGATCCGTAATTTCAGAAACTTATATCTATAGAGAAAGCTAGAAGAAGGAAGTGATCTTGGCTTTGCAATCTTTTTCGCCACTTGCATGACTCCTTCCTCATTCAACATTTTCAACGGTAATTTATATTATTGAACCCAAGCGTCAACATGAGAGATCGTTTCCAGTTTAATTTCCTACTTCGTAGTTATCACTTTTACAACCGCTAGATCCTTTCACGGTCCTTTCATACACAACTTCTCCCGATCTTCTTCATTCATAAACTGGATAACATACAGGCCTCGTGCCACGCATCGTATCTTGGTGTCTGGCTCGACGCCCCATCAACATTGCGGTTCATACTAGACATGCCCTAATGCCGTGCACCTTTTTGGTGGATAATTTCGAAGTGGTACAGGTTAAGGTACAGACAGAGGAATCTTGATCGGTCAAATTAATAATAATAATAATAATAATAATAATAATAATAATAATTACATGGTACTGCTTGTGTTTGTTGCCAACTGCAGAAAGGAAGTGAAAATAAGCTAAAATGGAGCTAACAAAGGTCTTTGGAGCAACTTTGGGCCCCCAATCTGTCTTTCCACGGTACGATCCTGATCAGCGCATGACGATGCTGGCATGCTTTATCACATGGAGACAAAAAGACAACATGTGGAAGCTTCATTTGGCAATAGTTGAATAAGGTGAATAAATCTGAGGACTAGATTTAATCTTGTAAGATTAGATTTATCTATGTACCTTTTTTTATTTGCGTTTTAGTTATGTCTTGTTGTAACTAAACTCTATTCTAGGGTAGAGTATTAATAGTAGTTTGAAGTCTTTTATTTGTGCATATTAAACGACATAAAACTTGAGTATCCAGGTCGTTAGGTTGAGGACCGAGACGTGAACCCGACAACTCGACCAACATAGATAGGACTTGAGGATTCGCAAGGATGGGAGTAGCTTGGGTGCCTCGGGGATTGCAACGGACTTCTGAGATCGACGAACACAGGCTGCATATCAAACTCGGCGAGCTTATCTTTATTTGATTGAATATTTAACAATATGTTAAATTTTTTTTGCTAGTATCAAAAATCATATATATATTTCATTCTAAGTGATGGTGCTCAAGTAACAATCCAAATTTTCATTTCACTTCTGTAAAGAAAATGTTTTTTGGGCTTATTGATGTGTGTAGTATTTTGTGGAAATGGAGAAGAAATGGAGAAATATAAAGGGCCGTTGGGATAGTTGTGTTAAAACTTATTAGAGAAATTGGACTTTCTTCAACTCAATTTTTATAGTTGTATCTACAATTTTAGTATTTGGAAGAAGAAGATGAAACTATTGTAGTACAGTTTCCATGTTTAGATTGATGTAATTAAGATATCTAATTTCTTGATTTTTTTTTTGTTTAAAAAAAAGCTAAACAATAACTATCCTTTTACAAAATAATATATTTTTTCTTAATGATACTTAATGATATTATCGGCTACAAAGTATAGCATCCGCTACATCATCCGCTATAGCGTTCGCTAATCACTATCTGCTATAAAAATAACCTGAATGTTATAAACCGCTAAGGCTATTTGCAACTTCATTATTTAGTTATCAAATCAAATACCATACAAAACTTATGTATTTTTTTTTTGCCTAAAATTATATAGTTGTCATATCAAATAAGCTGAACTTTATAAACCTTGTTATTCTTTTTGCCTAACAATATTAATTTATTGTTATTGTTCTTTCTAATAAAATCTTAAAAAATCATATTTCAGGCAACACAAATTATATATCTTAAAAATAAATTAAGTCTAAAATATCATATCAATTTAATTATTAACTTAACAATTTACCTTTTTAGTCTTGCCTTTTCTCTCGCCAGAGAAGTTTTTCTTCCGTAAGTCGGAAGCTCGTAATTTTGAGAGAAAATTGAGTTACCGCACGTGGATGCATGTGAAAACGAAAACTTTCGTAGTTAAAGCAAATATCACAGTTCAAACACTCAAAAAATCTTAATTACAATATGTGCATTTTCCAACCGTCTTATTTACCATTAGCCAAATAACCCAAAAAATATGGATTTTTAGTTCTTCAAAGGACAAATATCACTGTTCATAAAGTAATAGCGTATATTGAAGGGACGGTAATATATTTATCAAAATTGACGTGACGGTTAAATATTCAAAAGTTTCGAAAAGAGTGATCAGCATCAAATCAAACTAACAAAAGGCCTTTCATTTCTACAAATTGAAAGTTTATTTCTATGTTCTTTCATGTTATGGCCAATTTTTGGAAGTTTGATTTGATAATATTGGTATTGACAACAATAAAATAAAAAATATAGCATTGAAATCACCCTAACTTAATTAGTTAATAAACTTCTGACTACTTTGCCTTTCAATTTTTTCTAATAAAAATGTATTTTCTTCTTGATGTATTTCCTCTTTTTTCATTGAATCATTTGAAATTAAATTGTAATCCAATTACAATATGTGGACTAAATTTGTAAAAAGATCATTAGATTATCAATTATGCACTAAAAATTAAAATATTAATGAAGTATGCACAAGGATGATCTAATGGCCTACTATTAAGGCCGAAAATAAAATTGGGCTAGATTGACCCTCTTATTTGAGATGCATGATCATCTTAATTTGGCCCATATAGGATATTTCAATTGTATTACGTGAAATAATATTTTTTTGATATCAATTATAATTAAATTATTTTATTTCTAACCAACCATTTTCTTGATTGAAGAATTTGAAAGTGATATCTTTGTCTTTTATTTTATCTTTGAAAAATGAAATAGGATCTTGTAGTGACTTGTAGAATCTATAATTGAACTTAAAAAATGAGATTCCCAAAGTTCTCTCTAACTCTATATATTAAAATAGTTTTTTAATTATATTTTAATATCAACCTGCAGTTTTGATTTGAGTTTTCAAATAAAAAACTTGGTTGTTTTTTCAGAAATAATCTTATACTAAAAGGATTTGCAAAAACAATTTTTTCTATTTTTATCTGTAAGAATTTTATCTAAACATTAAGCTTTTGAAATAAGTTATTCATACCAAAACAAAGGTAAATTTATATTTACGATAAAACATAAGAATATCCTTTTATATATTTTATTTATAATATTACTTTAAAATCAACTCATTCTAATCTAGGGTAATTAGCTCTCATAGAGAAAAATTACCAAAAAAGTGAATATGAAAAAGTAATATATGCTATCTGCACAGAATAAACTAACATTTAAACGTTTATTTATAAAACTAATTTCTCAATATATGTAGGGGGAATCTACGAAAGTATAGATGAAAAGACAGATAAACAAGTGAATTAGACGGCTGAACTGCTTATTGCCTTTCCTCACTCACAAGACACAATTCTCTCCACTAAAATAAAAGCTTCAATCTCTCTCTCTCTCTCTCTCAGCTGCATACACTGCTACAAGGTAAATCTTTAGTTAACTGATTAAACTTATTAATGGAGTTAAATTTTAATCTAATTTGTTAATCTTTATTGTATAACTCAATTGTTCTCAGGAGAAAAAACACTTTTGAATCATCTTCAAATTTCAATTGACAGATAATACAATACACCCAATTAAATTGGTTATTAATTGAGCTAAATTTGCATTCGATTTGTTAGTCTTTATCTCTAATTAATTGGACATTCATTAATAGACTGAAATATGCATTCAATTTCTCACTCTTTACAGCATAACTCCAGAACTTTTGACTCATATAATACACCCAATTTTGGCAATTAATTGATTCTTTTCACTCAAATTCTTCTCAACTTTCAGCTATAAAATGAGAAAACAAATCGAAGAAGGATCAATTGAAATTCTGCCAGACCATATATTAGTAGAAATATTCATAAAACTGCCAGCCTGTCAGTGGGCCCCAATCGCCAGTGTGAGCAAAAGATTTGCGACTATTTTCAGATCGGATTTTCTGTGGGACAGTGCAATAGCTCATACTTGGCCTCGCTCTGTGCATATGAAGAAGTGGCCTGGGCCTATACCTAGATGCTCTGGCCGAAGGTCAGTTTCGTAATTTCACACTTTTTTAATTTAAAAAAAGAAAATAAAAAATGGGTTTTTTTTGTAAATATTTCGTTTTAATTGAATTACAAACACCTGATTTTCGTCTTATTATACCCTTTATAGAAGCAAGAAGATACGATTATTTTTTTGAACTTATTAATGATAAACTATATATTTTGATACTTGGCCTTGCTCTGTCAGTAGAAAAAAACGGCCTGGCCCGATCACTAGATGGTCTGGCCGAAGGTTAGTTTCGTAATTTCACACTTTCTTAATTTAAAAATAAAGAAAATAAAAAATGTTTTTTTTGTCATAAGAAGAGAAAAAGAGTATTTTTGATATTTCAAGTTTTGTAGGGGTATGCATGATATTATGAGGTTTTGTAGGGACATTCATTCGTTTTTAGTTGAATTTTATATTTATACACCTAATTTTCGTCTTATTATACCCTTTATAGAAGCAAGAAAATAAAATACGATTACTTTTTCCAGCTTTTTAATGACAAACTATATATTGATCTATTTTTCAAAAAGAAATAAAAAAGAAAATTGACTAACCATTAATTCAAAGTTGAAAAGGCAAATACAAAAGATAGAACTAACCAGAAGGAATATGTATATTTACGATTAAGCCCTTGAGTTTGTATGAATTACAGGAGATATGTAGCTTAAGTAATAGGAATTTTATCAATTATATCTTTTAATATCTAACATATATCATATTTTACTCCTCTAAAAATGCAAATAATAAATTTACCCTTTCAAAAATCATTCAAAATATATCATATTCACCCTTCCATAATCTTTCATGTACAAAAATATTCCATATTTTCATTTTTAGAAGGGTAAATAACTAAATGATATTTTTATGTTTTAGAAGGGTAAAAATGCTATCCCCCTTTAAATATTTCAAATTTTTTTATTTCTTACAATTAAGCCCTTGATTTTTGTGAATTACAGGAGATATGTAGCATTATATGTAAGTGAAAAGATAATGGGAATTGAAAATGATATATATATATATATATATATATATATATATATATATATATATATATATATATATATATTACCCCTTTCAAAATGCAAATAATAAATTTATCCTTCCATATTTTCATTTTAGAAGGGTAAAAATGCTATCCCCTTTTAAACAATTTCATAATTTTTTATTTCTTACAATTAAGCCCTTGATTTTGTGTGAATTACAGGAGATACGTAGCTTTATATATAAGTGAAAAGATAATCGGAACTGAAAATGAAATAGATGAAATTGTGGGGCATATTTATCTGTATTTAAAAGACCAATTGGAGATATCCATTTCGCCTCCTCCTTCCAGCATTCTTCATGGCACCATCATTGGTCAGTTATTTTATTAAATTATGCAGACTTATATTAATTGTGTGAAATGTGTTTGTGTTGTATTCTTTCTGAGTGAAAATTATGCGAATTTCGATTGAAATGGAGGTTGTTTTAAACTAGTTTATTCAAATTATTAAGTTTAAGGATATATTTTTTTTGAAATTTTGTGATTATATTATGATTTAATTCTATTACGCAAAATTATATTAAATTAAGTCTAAACATCCAAAATTGCACTAAATATATTTTTTAAGTTAAGTCTCGCAGTAGTTATAATGCAAATTTGAGGGAAAATTATGCGAAATTTGACTAAAAATAAGACTGTCTAAAAGTAGTTTGTCAAATTAGAATGTTTGAGGATAAATTTTTTTTTCCTCAAAATTTAATGATTATTTCTTTATTGATCTTTTTATTTTAAATTTTATGATTTAATTTTTTACTGGCCAGTGTATTATGAAAAATTATTGGTGAGTTGTTTTATTCCTTCTAATTAAATTATGCAAAATTATACAGAAGTAAGAGTAATCATCCAAAATTGTATTTAATATATTTATTCTTAAGTATCATACTAGTAAAAATGCAAATTTGAGGTAAAAGTACATGAAATTTGATTAAAATTGAGACTATTTTATTGTGCACTAGTTTATTCAAATTATAAAGTTTGAGGCTACTTTTTTTCCAAAATTTTATGATTATTTCTTTTTTGACCTTTTCAGCTTGAATTTTATGATTTAATTCTTTAGTGGGCCAGTATACTACTCAAAATTATGATTTGTTTCTTCACTGATTTCAAATTTTACAATCTTTGACCATTTAGTAATTTTCTTTTTATTTATTTTTTATTTGTTTTAAAGATCAATCTATAGTTTATTCGAATTAATAAGTTGGAGGATATATTTTCTCAAAATTTTATGACTATTTCGTTATTGATCTTTTTTATTTTGTATTTTATGATTTAATTCTTTAATGGTCCAAGATGATACTTGGACTACAAAACTATTGGGCAATATTACTCAAAATTTATGATTTATTTCTTCCAAAATGTGATTTATTTCTTAATTGATTTCTAATGTTACAATCTTTTACAATTTCAGTAATTTTACTATGAACTATTATTGGTAGTTATTTTATTCCTTCTAATTAAATTATGAGAAATTATCATTTAATTAAAACAAATCATCAGAAAATGTATCATAATATTTATTTTTTTATTTGTAAAGATCAATTTATAGCGTGTGGAAGGTCAAGAGATAGGGCCCACGAGCTGGCATCACAAATTTGGATAGCAGTAATTAATAATTTAGAAGAAAATAATTGCACTTTTTTCCTCTTAAAACGTCTCGCTCAAGAAGGGGATGTAAGTTTTTCAAAAATTACAAAAAAGCACTTACATTATGTTAAAACAAATTTAACTTTTTTTTTTGTAATTTTTGTAGATATTTCTTCCTTATCCTTATTCAAGATCGTATGAGGTTTTGTGGCGGGTATTTGATAAATTATTTACCGATTTTAGAGATTGTTTTAATAATTGTAGCGATTATTATGATGTTTTGGGTTTTGCTAAATCAAGGTTTCTGCCTTTGCCTTCTACTTGGTTGGGTTATTAGTTAGTTATTTTTTTATATGGTATTATATGTTGTATATTTGTAGTGTATTATTATAGATGTATGTATTTATAAAAATATGTAAACTTATGTAAAGATAGTGAAAAGAAGATACAGATTATTTGCGCAACCTCAATTGGTAATTAGTATGTGTAATATTTTTTTAATGTTGTATTGTTTGTGACCCCCTCTCTCTCAATCCATCTTTTGGTGTTAATAAGTAACATAGTTTGCATATAACTTCTTATAAAATGCCCCCCAAATTTTTTGTATATTAAAAACTCGTTTTCTTTTAATTCCTTTAATCCATATAAAGTGAGTTGATTTTTAGTTTTACTCACTGCATATGATGCGGTATAAATTTAAGAACAAGTTTATGTTATCTAACATATACTATACTGCAAAGGAATTATAATCAAAATATAAAAGGAGCTCAGGGTCCGTGAAATGCTTGTGAGGCTTACATTATTATACGCAATGTGAGTTTTTCTATTGTACTCATTTAATATTTGGGAAGGTTATGTTCAAATTAAGAAATTTCATGACTCGATACAATGAGATCATGATGCAATAACGTTGGGAACTAGACTTGTAATTGTGATAATAGGGATTAGGAATTAACGCCCGTCCAGTATTTGATAGGTGTGCTCATTTATTTGTATGTAGTGATATGACTATTAGTACGCCATAAAAAACGTGAGCAATGCCTGTCAGTGTTTGATACATGCAGCCACGATCCAAATTAGCAAGTAAAATATTGTTACTTGTATACGGAGATAGTTATCTGTCACCGTACAATGCCTCGAAAAGAATACAGAGATTCTCAATGAGAATTCACCCCAAAATATATATATTTCATTATTTCTTGGTTACACTTCACCTTGTTTTCTCTCTTTTAATTTATACTGAATGCTTCCAACGTTTGGTCAATGTTTTCTCTTGATCATGGTTTTGTATGTAAAGCTTCTGATGCAACTAACACACTACTAATACATGATAAGAACTAGTCCATGATAACTAATTCTAGAAGTATTTTCTTAAATTTGATGTCTCCCCTAAATTTCTAATTAACTTATTAATAATACCGAAGAACAAATTATTTTCCAAAGATAGAAACTAATACAGTGAGGTTTGAGAAAATGGTTTGTTGGACCTGTCACACTATACTCTTACTAGAGAGTATCGAGAAACCTTCCAATTTTCAAATTAGAATTTTGAGATTAATACTAATCTACTGGAGAGATTTGTATCAAATAGCATGCATCTTTTTAGTTATTATGGATCTTTCTTGTTTTTTTTTTTAATTTTCAATAGAAAAATTGGAAAACTTGCAGCCGTAGAACATGACCTGCGTGACATGTTTTTCAATCTTCTTGTTATTTATATAAGTATATTGTTCTAAAATATAATGTACTAGTTTTAGTATATTACATGTTATATTTTATGTTTAATATGAAAAGTAAAATTGATCTTTTATGTATGTTTTTCTGTTTGAACAAGTTGTTATAGTATATATGTATTGGTTTGATGTTCGTCTAATTTGTCTCCTTAAGGAAACAATAATTTACAATTGATTTGGTGGAAGTGGTTATACAGTTCTCTATCTTATATTTCAAATTCAGTAAATTATTAATTATTGATGTTTTTATTCAGTAAATTATTATATATGAGAGAGAACTACAAATGATCGCTTGCTTCGTTCTTTTTAGAGCGGACTCATATGGTCTCACTTAAATTTTTAAATAAATCCTACTAGACGCGGGATTCGAATCCCTCACCTATGGAAAGATGGGATTGATACCATGACTACTAGATTAATCTAGTGATGGTATATTTAGTAAATTATTAATTATTGATGTTTTTCATTTTGGTTCGTATTATGGAATGTATGAAAATTATAAAACTGCATCTCAACTAATTTATTGAAAGGAAAAATAATTATAATACCATTGTAGTTCATTTGGGTGTTTCCTCTCCACTACAATTCTCTCGGGGTGTATGGATTATCGACAAATTGTTTTTCTTGTCAGAATTTGCGGTGAGCTCTTTTGCCCCATGCTTTTTACATTTAAATAAAATTAAAATTATTTAAAAAGTTTTTTTTCTTGAACTTCTCAAATGAGAATTATTTTATAAGAAAAAAAAAATTACTCGGCATATGAAAAGAAAGAAACGGAAGTTTATTACATCCAAAAGATAGAAACGGAAGCTTATTTTTTTCTTCTAGACTTTCATATCTATACTAACTAATATGTAAAAATAAGGCCTATTTATCATTTCGGTCCAAGTTTCAGGATTTGTAGGCTGATGGGCCGGATCTGATTGCATATATATGTATATATAGTATAGGAGCTATTATGGGTATCATGCAAAATTCAACGAATAGGCTTGGTGTAAGCTAAATCAATTCAATTTTGCTTCATCTTTTCTTTTTCTTTTTTCTTATACGTGAATTTAGTAGTCATGTATAGAATAATTTTCAGTTCATGCAAATTTGGTGTTTCAACTAATCAAGCATTCACAAGAAATTGATGCCACTTCTCTTCATGCCAATCTCGCACAATAAGGGTATGACATGTACATCACATTGTTTATGTGAACTCAATTCTTCTCATAATATATATATATATATATATATATATATATATATATATATATGATGGCAGCTAATGAAATTAAACATACAAAAAATCTAACTGCACTAAGGTTTTAATGATTCCATTTGTTGATTTTTTTTCTTTTTGAGATATTAGAGGAAATTGAGTTTATCTTTAATCTTCTCATTGATCTGGAAAAGTTATAATTTACAACTTCACAATTATGTTGTAATTTATCATTTACAGACAATTTATCAAAATTCAGGCTATGTTGTCTTAGTAGATTTTCACAAAGTTCAAGACTATAATCCCATAATAATGATGGGGCGAATGTCATCTCATGACCTTATAAAAAAGTTTGGATAACAATTAAAAATTAGGATCACAAGTACTAGAATAGTCTACAATTTTTTATTTTCTTTTAGAAATCTTGAAGTTGATGAATGACACAAAAATATGTGTTCTCAAGTCATGTATGGACCATAACATGATTTGCTGTGTAGTGACTAGAACTTCAAAAGCAATTCCACTTTCATCATTGTCGGTCATTAGGAGAAATATGTTTTCATGATAGATAATCATATCAAAATTGATTGTAAAAACACACACGCATTTAATGCAATATTATTTTCGAATTCAATTCTTTTCCGCCCAAGGGTGTTTTTTTAAGGTGCACCAAAGTAAGTATCCACCCTAGTTAAAACTGCAACCTAGCTTCTCATAAAAGTAGATATTTTTCAATTTCTATTAAGATAAAATATTGTATACTCACATTTATGCCTTCAAAATAGTATAATAGTATTATTTGAGATTTTTTTTTCTTAAAAAATTTGTGATCATATTTAATCATTCATGATATACGAATAATATAATGCTCAATACGTGTGAATTATATGAGTATTATTCGCGAACTGAACAACTATATTTGTGATTTTCTTATTTACCATATGTTCAAATATAATAGAACTTAATTATCACTTTTCTACTATACTATAATTTTAGACGGGCTACCATGCAGTGACACGTGTCCTTATCTTTGTAGCTCTATTTGGGAAATTAAAGAAGTAAATTATGCAAGAAAGAGCATGTGGTTTACTGGAGTGAACGAGTGCTACTATACCCAAATGTTGCAAGTTCAATCTTGGAATCATGCAAAAGTTGATTTTTATCTCACATTTTATATACTCTGATTTCTCAATGTATAGTATATAATTTGATCCGCTTAAGAAAATTGAATAGTTTTTCTATGATTTATTACGTATTGAGTCATGTTTGTATGATATTTGAGGCGCTTAAAAAAACAGCTTGCTATATTTCATTTTGGATAATTTTTCAACTTTTTTCTATTGAAATACCAATATTTTTTTTTTTGAGAAAAATAAATATCAAAATATATCCGGAGCGGAGCGAGATTTTTCCTAGTTAACGATAAAAATGGGCCTTCATATAACACTTTCTAAATTTCGGACTTTTTTTTTATATACCACCCTGTTCAAAAATAAATCAGCAAATACCACCCATTTCAAAATAATGAGCTATCTACCATTTCCGCCACTACTAGTGGCGGAACAGATGTTGTTCCGTCACTAGTAGTGGCGGAACATGTGAATTTTCAGTTTTTTCAAAAATTTCCCATTTGGCTGGCTAAACAGGGTTAATTAGTGTAAAAATATATTTTTCCGCCACAGCTAGTGGCGGAATATGAAAAAAATTATTTTTTTTGCGTTTTTTTCCTAAAAAAAATTAATTTTTTCCATGTTCCGCCAGTAGCAGTGGCGGAACACATTTTTTCACTAATTAACCCTATTTTTGAAAAAATTTAAAATCCACATGTTCCACCACTACTAGTGGCGGAACAATATATGTTCCGCCACTAGTAATGACGGAAATGGTAGATACTCCATTATTTTGAAATGGGTGGTATTTGCTGATTTATTTTTGAACTGAGTGGTACAAAAAAAAAAGTCTAAATTTCGAAGTGTTATCAACTTAATCATAGTACTAGTTGTAATGTAAGCAATAACAATGGAGTTTTTTTTCCATGTGTTAGATTTTATTTTTTTTGGTTTTGTGAAAAACAATACAAAATTGTGTCTTTTTCATGTATTAGACTTCTTATTTTGCGGTTTTGTGAAAATAACAAAATATTATTTCTTTCCATGCATTGTACCTCAATTCGATTTGTTTAGTATTGTGAAAATGAATAACAATGGAGTTTTTTTCATCTATTAGATTTTAATTTTTGTGATTTTGTGAAAAACAATACAAAATTGTATTTTTTCCATGTATTAGACTTCTTATTTTGTGGTTTTATGAAAATAACAAAATATTATTTCTTTCCATGTATTGTACCTCAATTCGATTATTTTGGTATTGTGAAAATCAATAACAATGGAGTTTTTTCCATCTATTAGATTTTAATTTTTGTGGTTTTGTGAAAAATAATACAAAATTGTGTTTTTTCCGTGTATTAGTCTTCTTATGTTGCGGTTTTGTGAAAATAATCAAATATTATTTTTTTTCATGTATTGTACCTCAAATTGATTTATTTGGTATTGTGAAAATCGATAATAATAGAGTTTTCATGACGGATTAGATTTTAATTTTTTATGTAACCTCACAAGTCACAAGCCTTTCAAATCTCCATGAAAAAAACTCACGCATCCCTCACCTCACCTCACCAGTCACCACCTTCCTCCTCCACTTCTCTCCATTCCCTCCTCTCCTCCACTTCTCACCACCTCTCAATAGACCCACATAACCATGAATCTTTCTCGCCACGTGGGACCCACAAAAGCTCTCGAGTTGCTTCGTGCGGTGAAAACGAATGGCGGTTTTGGGTTTGAAACGCGAGTGTTTAACTCGATTCTCAATGGGTTTGCAAGAGAGAAGGATTATGATGGAATGAGTAACTTGGTTTCTGAGATGAAACAAATGGGAGTGAAACCTGATGTGTTTACGTACGGAATTATCATGAGTTATTTGTGTAAATCGGGTCAAATTGATGATGCGCACAAACTGCTCGATGAAATGTCAAAAGGAGACTCAGAGGTGAAGCCTGATTTAATCATGTTTAATACGGTAATAAACGGTCTTTGTAAAGTTTTTAGAGCAAAAGAAGGTCTTATTTTGCTAGAAAAGATGACTAATTTAGGGTTTAGACCTGATACAGTCACTTTTAATACTTTAATCGATGGATTTTGTAAAATTGGAGAAATAGAAACAGGAATTAAGCTAATAAATAAAATGGAGGAATTTTGTATTTCGCCTAATGTAATTTCATTAAACCTAATTTTATCTGGTTGTAGAAACGGAAAATTAGGAACCGCTTTTGATTTTTTTAAGAATAAAAAAATTGAGTGGGCCGAAATTAAATGCGATGAAATTACTTACTGTACATTAATCAGTGCATTTCTCCATTCAAATAATGTACAAAAAGCCATGGATTTATATGAAGAAATGTTAAAAAAGGTTTAAAACCAGATAAATTTACGT
The DNA here is from genome assembly GCA_027726005.1 of Juncus effusus. Lineage (NCBI taxonomy): Eukaryota > Viridiplantae > Streptophyta > Magnoliopsida > Poales > Juncaceae > Juncus > Juncus effusus. Next base: position 474,803 of record CM050900.1, on the reverse strand, counting down.
ATTTTACCATTATAACAGGTTTGGTTCAAGCAGGTTTAGTAAATAAAGCGGTTTTTATTTCATCAAATATGAAAAAAGACGGATTTAAACTCGATTTGAAGAGTTGCAATTTTTTATTAAACGGATTTGTAATATAAAAAGATTGGATAAAGCACGTGAGTTGCTCGCTGAAATGAACGAAAATGAAATAAAACCGGATTTATTCACACATAATACTTTACTATCCGCTTTTTGTAAAATTCTCGCGATATTTTTAATTTCTCGCGATGTTTTTAGTAGCATTTTTTTATTTTTTTTTGGCGCGTTTTTATTAGAATTTTTTATTTTTTCGGCGCGTTTTTAATAGAATTTTTTTATTTTTTCGGCACTTTTTTTGACGTTACCTGCGCTCAGGGACATCTATGCAGCTGCACGCGACTTTTTAAGCCCATTTTTAGTAGAATTTTTTGGATTTTTTCAGCGCATTGTTTTGAATTTATGGGTTTATACCTAAACAAACACATATCAGATGAATAGTCCATACTAGATTTCAACAAACACATACTAGTCATTATATATCAAATTTTGACAAACTCATACCAGTCGAAGCAAAACGCATACTAGTAAGGTATAAACACATACAAGTCTAAACAAAATACATATCAGATGAATAGAAGTCAATACCAGATTTCGACAAATACATATTAGTCGTTATATATCAAATTTTGACAAACTCATATTAGTCTACACAAAACACATATATGTAAGGTAGAAACACATATCAGTCTGAACATATAAATTTTAAACAAACACATAGCAGTCTACACAAAATACATACAAGTTTAGTAGAAACACATATCAGTCTGACCCGTATCGTATGTGTCGCGAGTAATTAAAAATATCGTGAGATATTCAAATAGTTAGATGCGATGGGTTGGGGGGGGGGGGGGGTGAATTTGGGCTTATTGAATATTTGGCCTAAAATATATTGGAGTCATTAGGAGATAAGAAAAAATTCTTTGGAGTATGAGCGGGCTCTCAAAATTAGGCTCCCGAAAAATGGAATGCAATAGGAGCTACATATGATGGGAGGTCTAAATTTTTTTCCATTAACAAATGGCATCATTACAAATTTTAGTGTGATTAGAGGGGTTGTATGTTTAGTCTAAGTAACCACCAAACAAACATATATATCGTGAGAAAAACTGAGTTCACACAAATAGTATATGATCTATCATCCTTATCACATTTCTGTAATTATTCACCAAATCTTTTTTTTCTTGGCATTGAGAAACTGAGAAGTGTTGCTTTGCTTTCTTAGATGAATTAGTTAGAACACTAAATTAGCATGAACCACTTAGGAATGATACTCCGGATTAGTACATATAGTACTTTTTAAAATGATCATTTTTCTAATCTTTAGAAGGAAAATTATCACTTACCTCCTAAAAAACCTACGGCTTACGCCTTGTGTCTATGACGAAGTGTTAAACGAGATTCCATTTAATTAGTAATTACTATCATTATTTATATTGATAATTAATAAAGGAACTTTTATGCCAATGATTATTATATTATTATTTTTAAATAATTACACTGTTATATAGTTACGCAATCTCATCATTATTTTTTAAATTATCATTCACACACAGTTTATCAAAATTCATGTTATCTAATATCTTGTCTTAGTGGATCCTCACAAAGTTCAAGATAGTAATCTCACAATAAATATTGGGATGCTAATATCTCACGATCTTATAAAAAAGTTTAGACAACACTTAAAAATAAGGATCATAAGTAGTAGAATAGCCAACAATTTTCCATTTTTATTTAAAAATATTTAGGTTAATGAATGACACAAAAACATATGTTCTCAAGTCTTGTATGGACCATAAAATGCAGCTCGTTTTAATTGCCAGAACTTAAGCAATTCCACTTTCATTATTTTTGGCCGTTGGGAGAAAGATGTTTCCATGGTGCATCATCATAACAAAATCCGTTGTAAAAACTCACACGCATTGAATGCAACATTATTTTCGAACTCAATTATTTTCCAGCCATGGTGCTTATTCTTGGTGCACCAAAATAGAAATGGTCACCCTAGTGAAGCCGCAAACTAGCTTCTTATCCGAGTACATATTTTTCAATTTCTAATACGATTTATTGTGTACCCACATTTATGCCTTCAAAGTAGTATTTTTTTTAAGCTATCCTTCAAAGTAGTATTATTTGAGATTTTTGAATTTTTTCTTGAAGAAATTGTGATTTCCTTAATGACCATATATTCTAATATAATAAATCTTAATTACCACTTTAATGGTAATAATGAGCATTCTGGTAACACTTTCTAATATGTGTTATAAACTTATCATAATACTAATTTATAATGCAAGCTTCTCTCTTTAGATTTGTACAAACCTTCCAAATCTCCATGAAAAACTCACTCGGATATCTTACCTCACCATCTTCCTCGCCGCCTCTTCTCCACCACCACCTTCTCAGCTGCCTCTATCAATTCCTTTTCCCTTCTCCGTGCTCACTAAACTCAAGCCCTCTATCTCTCCACAGGATTTCATATTGCATAGTCAATGGCCTATTGCCCATTTGATTGAATGTAAGCACAATAGATCAGAAATTTTAGAAAATATTATTCTTTAAAAGAAAACTAGGGGAGCCCTCGCTCCGTTTCGGAACATTGAATATAATTTCATATATACACAGTGTATTTTATTTTGTATTATATAAAATCTAATATCACTCTACATTATTATACAAAAATTATTTATATAAAATTTAATACAAAATCTTAAAAAAGACCATATGTCAAATGTTCTGTACCCATCTAGCGTTAATAAGAAATTAAAATGGTGTGACGAATTATGTGTTGGGTATTTGTCTTGATTGAAAAATATCCTGATTCATACGTTTGACTAACAAAACTATCACAGAAAATATCTTATAAATTTTTTTATATTGTAAAATTGTACTACTTAAGGGATTTCGTCAGATTTTTAAATATTAAAATGATTTTAAATATTTTATTTAATAGGGGGAAAATACAAACATGTAATAAAAATATTTTAGGAGTTCATGAAAAAAATCCTTTTTAGAGTGAGATTCATATTATTTTATTATAATTTATTCAATATTATAATATGTTATGTTATTACTTTATTAGTAATAAAATATCATAATATCAAACATAAAACATCATAATATCGAATATGAATTGATACTATTGGGTTCAAAATGGGTACTAATATTGAATAAAAATATAGTGGCATGCAAATTGGGGATCAATATCAATACTCCATGGGACACGTGTCAACCCCACATCATCCCTCCCAATATTAAGCATTAAAATAATAAGTAGGAATTTCATATTGCACAGGGTTGGTCAAAGTTTTTGACGGCCCAAGGCCCCTATCCAAATAAGCTCCAAAAATTAAGTTAACTGCATAAACTTGAAAATAATCCACAAATAATCCATACTTGTATACATGGGCCTTTCAGCGCAAGGGCCTAATTTCAGTGCATTTCTGGTTGGAGTGGTCTGAACAAGCTCAGCGGTTCGGAGCGTACGAAGAAATCAGCAATGGATATGTCAGAGGTTGTGGTGTGTGAGAACAACTCCTTCATTGTGTATGCCTTAATTTCTTTGTTCCAATTAGCGAACCAAAGAGGCGCATCCAATCTGTTGCCTAACGTTACAGCCGCTCCTGCCGAGAAAGTAGGCGCTGTTTTTATTGGCGCCTAGCATAATCTTGAGGCTCTGGGTGAGTGCTGAGATGGCAATAGATTCAGAAAGTGTCCGTAGAATATCGTGGCAACTTCTTTGAACAGAGATGATTCACTTTGCACTCCTTTCCAAAACCACTTTCATGATTGATGCATCATTCCTGACTGAGAGGTCCGCTTGGCCTAGTCCTCCAACCTCTTTGGGTAGGTATACAGTTTTCCGCTTCGAGTAGCAATAACCCTTCCGACCCCTTCCGCTTCCTTTCCATAGAAAGTTCCTTCTCAGTTTGTCCACGCATTTTATGAACCTAACCGGCAACTTACATACTGACATGAGGTATACCAGTGATCCTTCCATTACAGCAAATATCATTCTGCCTTCCATCGATAGCATATTTAATTTCCACCCATTCAGACGGTTGATTACATGTCCATCCATGGTCTGAGAGTAGTCTTTGGGATTGTTTTGTCGTTTAGCGGCAAACCTAGATACGTTGTCGGAAGGGTCCTTTCAGAGCAACCGAATTGATGAGTGATTTCCTGTGGCACTGCTTGAAGCGTACCTAGAGGGGTTAGGAAGGATTTTTGATAATTGATCAAGAATACAGTTATCGTTCCTATCGCATCTAACGCTTCTTTAATGATGGCTACTCTCCCAACAATGTAGTTATTTTTTCTTCGAGACTTAGTATCTATAATAATTAATAACTAATATGTAAAAATAAGGCCTCTCTGTAGTTTGAGTACAAGACTCAGTCATTGTGGGCTCATGGGCCGTATCTGATTGCATATATTTATATATATATCTATTTTATAGCAGCTATTGCGGGCTTCATGCAAAATTTAACGAATGGGCTTTGTGTAAGCTAGTCCATTCAATTTTGGGTAAAAACTCAGGCTTTGTGGGCTCCTTTTAATAACTCTCCATTTTTTGCTCCTAAACTATTCAATTAGTTTCTTTTTGGCCCTCAATTTTTTATTAGATATTAATCCCTCAACTATTAAATTAGTCTTTTTTTTGTTTTTTCATCCGTTAAATGCTTATGTGTATATTAAGTTGACACGTAAGAGATGATTTGACATGTAAATATGATGTGACAATTATGACATAACAATTATTTAAAATTTGAAAAAAAAAATCATAATCCCCTTCTTTTTTTTTCCTTATTATTTCTATCTTATTATACTTTTCTAACAAAATTTAATCAATGAAGAAAATTTATATCAAATCAAACTTAGTGGACAAATTTTAGAAAAATATACAATAGAAAAAATATGAGAGAAAAAAGGAGGAGATTAAGAAGTTCTTATATTTTTTTCAAATAATTGTCATGTCACAATTGTCACGTTATAATTACATGTCAAATCAACGCTTACGTGTCAAGTTAATGATACATAAGTATTTAATTGATGAAAGAGCCAAAAAGAGACTAGTTGAATAGTTTGAGGGGTTAAAATCGGACAATAAAAAGTTGATGGGCCAAAAAATGACTAATATGATAGGTGAGGGGTCAAAAATGGATTTTTTTTTTCTTATTCATGAACTTTGGAGTTTCTGGGACCTTCTCCCCGAAGAGAGAAGGGAGAAACTTCCTCCAACTTTATCTCCGCTCCGGCCATCTCCCTGGTCATCTCCCTGACCTTCTTTCTATCTCTTTTCTCCGCTTCTCCCTGACCTCTTCCCTAATCTTCTCGACTTCCCCCCGACCTTCTTCTTGCATTTTTAAAAATGAAAACAGTATATACAAACATATGAACTGGAAACAAACAGTATATAAAAATTCATTCGATAAAATAATATATATATTTTTTTAAAATGAAAACAGTATATACAAACATATGAACTGGAAACAAACAGTATATAAAAATTCATTCGATAAAATAATATATATTTTTTTAAAATGAAAACAGTATATACAAACATATGAACTGGAAACAAATAGTATATAAAAATTCATTCGATAAAACAATATATATTTTTTTTAAAATGAAAACAGTATATACAAACATATGAACTGGAAACAAAATGTATATAAAAATTCATTCGATAAAACAATATAAATTAAAAAAAAATAAAAACAGTATATACAAACATATGAACTGAAAACAAACAGTATATAAAAATTCATTCGGTAAACAGTATATATTTAAAAAAAATGAAAACGATATATATTGTTTTATCGAATGAATTTTTATATACTGTTTATTTTCAGTTCATATGTTTGTATATACTATTTTCAGTTTTTATATATTGTCGTTACAGTACCCGTCGCACAGTATCAGCTCCCTAATAATTAAGCCTCGCTAATCATCACCAATCTCAAATCTCTCGCTTAAACCCTTTTCCTCTCCCGCCCCAACGCAAAATAAAAAACTAATCAATCAAAATCAATTCTTTCTTGTCCCTCCGTACACTTTCACGTTTTTCCTCTCTCTCTCTCTCTCTCTCTCTCTCGCGAAACCCTATTCGCCATTTCTGCGTTTTTCTACTGTTTACGACCTCTCAGCGATCCACATTGTGCCTTAAAGCTCGGCTTTTGCAGTCTTCGCGGTTGTTGCAATGGATTTCTTCAAGATGAAGAAGTTCAGAAAGGGGGCGAGGAATTCATCTAAAGAGAAATTAAACGGCGATGATACTGGAATCGAAGGGGAATCAGGCAGAGAAATGCTCAGATCAGAGGAAAACGCCACAATCGATCCGATTTCTGACAACTCGAATGGTACAAACGGGCAGGAAGATGAGGAAGAAGAGGACGACGATTTCATCACGAACGAGGTCAAACGGAGGCTGAAAGAGCTGAGGAAGAACAGTTTCATGGTGTTGATTCCCGAAGAAGAAAACCAAGAAGAAGAGGAAGAGGAGGAGGAAGAAGAGAGCAGCTCGAGCACTGTGAGAGAATGGATCGATTCGGATTTGGGCATCGATGGATTCAACAACAATTGGCTTTGTGGGTTCGATTCGTTTTATGACAAATACTGTGAAAGAATGCTCTTTTTCGATAAAATCATCGCCAAGCTCTTCAAAGAACCAGGTGGAAATTACTCAAAATCAGAATCATTACAAAAAAACTTCATTTTGATTCGATCAATTAATCAATTAATGATTTTTTTTTTTGTCTCACAGGAATGCTAGATTTCTCACAAAAATCCCCAAAATCCTCAAAAAAACTCGCCTTTTCAACCCTCAAAAGCCTCTCATTCAAGCTCCAATCCACCAACCAAAACCAAGCCGAATCGGATTCACAACAACTCTCACAGCCCGACCCGTTTGACCCGTTTGAAACCCTAGAAACTGCTTACGTGGCGCAACTCGCTCTGAGCTGGGAAGCCTTGCACTGCCAATTTACGCAACTGACCCTAAAAATATCGTCAAATACCGAAAATAACATGAATTTTATTCGCGCGGCTCAATCTTTCCAGCAATTCATGGTTTTGCTTGTGAGGTTTGTTGAGACTGAGCCGTTCGAAACGGGTTCGCGGGTCGAGATTTACGCCCGGTCTAGAGCCCATTTGTCTAAGTTGCTCCAAGTTCCCAATTTTCAAGGTAAAATTGAAATAAAATGGATTTTTTTAGGGTTTAGGGTTTTTGGTTTTTAGGTCTGGAGCCCGTTTGTCTAAGTTGCTCCAAGTTCCCAATTTTCAAGGTAAAATTGAAATATAGTGGATTTTGTAGGGTTTAGGGTTTTTAGGTCTGGAGCTCATTTGTCTAAGTTGCTCCAAGTTCCTAATTTTCAAGGTAAAATTGAAATAAAGTGGATTTTTTAGGGTTTAGGGTTTTTGGTTTTTAGGTCTGGAGCCAGTTTGTCTAAGTTGCTCCAAGTTCCAAATTTTCAAGGTAAAATTGAAATAAAGTGGATTTTTTAGGGTTTAGGGTTTTTGTAGGGCTTTTGGTTTTTAGGTCTGGAGCCCATTTGTCTAAGTTGCTCCAAGTTATGATTTAAATTTTAAATAAAGGGGTTTTTTTAGGGTTTAGTTTTCATTTGTCTAAATTGCTTCAAGTTATTAGTTTTCATGTTAAAATTAAAATGAAGGGGATTTTTAGGGTTTAGGGTTCTTATGTTTCATTTGTCTTGAGTGCTTCAAGTTGTGATTTTCAAGGTAAAATTAGAATTAAGGGGATTTTTTTAGGGTTTAGGTTTTAAGTCTAGGGCTCATTTGTTTAAGTTGCCCCAAGTTCTTAATTTTCAAGGTAAAATTAAAAATGGGAAATTTGCAAAAAAAAAAGTCCTTGTATTATGTGTAAATTGTAAAAAAGACACTACATATTTAAAATTGCAGAAAACTCCTTATTGGTAGTTTAGCAAATGTTTTTTTTTTTAATAAATAGAGTATAAAAGCTGACTGGTTTTGATCTAGGGCTCATTTGGAATAATGGGTCTAGCTTTTTAAGCAAGTACTAAATTGAGATGTTTATAATTTAATAATGAAAGAGATGGTTTATTATTTTATTCAAGGTTTACAATTTGAAAAATTATGGTTTATGATATAAAAAAAATTGAGTTATTTAGCATAATGGATTTTGATTCCTACAAGCTAAATTTAATAATAAGTTATGACTTTAAAGTTAATTTTGATTTTTTAGAGTAAGCTGGTCAAAATCAAAATCAGAACGAGAATGAAAAATATCTCTAAAACTAATTTTAACTTCTGATTTTTTTATGATTTAACAATGAACAATATGGTTTATGAATTTAATCAAGGTTCATAATTTGAAAAAACTATGGTTTAAGTTACAAAAAAAGTTTTATTTAGCAAAATTTGGATATTTTATAATTTTATAATGAAAATATATGGTTTATGATTTAAAAAATATGAGTCATTTAGCATAATAATTCTAACTTGTGAAGCTAATATTATAATCAAAATATATGGTTTAAGATACAAAAACTACGACCCGTTTGGCTTAATGGGTCTACTTTCTACACGATAAATTCATTTCAATGATTTGTAATTTAAGAAAAAAATATAAAACAAAATGTGAGTTATTTAGCATAATGGGTCTAACTCTAACGTTTGAAGCTAATATAATAATGAAAAGATAAGGCTTATAATTTGAAAAAAAAAAATGACTTCTTTAGCATAATCGGTCTAATTTTTACAAGCTACATTTAATCAATTTAATAATTTAATTTTAATTTTTCAGCGCGAACTGCTCAAATCAAAGTCAAAACGAGAATGAAACAATAATTCCAGCAACAGATTTGATGAAATTTTAATTCGAAATCTTTTATAATCTGATAATGAAAAAGTATGGTTGATCAATTTATTTAAGGTTCATAATTTGAAAAAAAAAAACATCGTTTCAGTTTTAAAATAATACAATTTATTTAGCATAACGAGTCTAACTTATGAATATACAATATTATAATCAAAATAGGTTCTAAGATCTAAAAAATATGTGCCATTTGGCATAATGGGTCTACTATTTATACAATTAATTTAATTCAATGATTTATAATTCAATAAATTTTAATTTTTCAGAGCGAGCCGGTCAAAGTCAAAGTCAAAGTCAAAGTCAAACTCAGAACGAGACTGAAACAATAATTCCAGCTTCAGATTTAATGAAAGTGCTTGAGGAGTCCATTTTGACTTTTCGTCTTTTTCTGAAAAAAGACAAGAAAAAATCGGGTGCGATTTTGGGAGTAAATAGCATTAACGGAAGCTCGCTTCAACAAGTTCAAGCCTCTCTTGAAAAGGTATATTGTATTATTATATTCTCATTTTGATTGTGATTTTTTGTGGGTTTTTGGTTTGGGAAATTTGTGAAGAAGCCCGTGAATTTTGCATAAATTGCAAAAAAAGAACTCAAATTTGAGGAGTTAAACCCAAAATCTTAAACACTAAGTTTGATTCAACAAGTTCAAACCTCGCTTGAAAAGGTATATTGTATTATTATATTCTCATTTTAATTGTAATTTTTTGTGGGTTTTTTGGTTTGGGAAATTTGCGAAAAACCCATGAATTTGGCCTACATTGCAAAACAAATTGAGGAATTAATCTTAAACCCTAAGTTTGCTTCAATAAGTCCAAGCCTCTCTTGAAAAGGTATATTATAATGTTATTTTGATTGTATTTTGTATGATTTTTTTGGTTTGGGAAATTTGGAACCAAACCATGAATTTTGCATAAATTGCAAAAAAAAAGAAAAAAAAAAAATCAAATTTGAGGAGTTAAACTGTAAATCTTAAACCCTAAGCTCGCTTCAACAAGTCCAAGCCTCTCTTGAGAAGGTATGTTATAATATTATTGTAAATGTATTTTTTATGATTTTTTTGGTTTGGGAAATTTGAAAAAAACCCATGAATTTTGACTGAGTTACAAAAAAAGCTCGACTTGAGGAGTTAATCTTAATAAAGAAACAATTTCAAAAAAAAATCATTTTTAAGGAAATTAAAGGTTAAGCCCTAAATCTTAAAACCTAAGCTTTCTTGAAAAGCTATTTTATATTCTCCTTGTAATTATATTTTTTATGGTTTTTCTTTTTTAATTATCTCATTTTTTTATGTTCACACTTCAAAAACTTAAAAAGTATCAATTTCACCCTTGCAAAATCGCAACTATTAATTTAAACTTCTAAAACTCAAAATATATCAAATTTAATGGGAGTTTTCTGTTCTTTACCAAGTTCAAGTTTCTCTTGAAAAGGTATATTCTATTCTCATTTTAGTTGTATTTTTTTATTTTTTAATTATCTCATTTGTCATATTTACACTTCAAAAAAAATTAAAAAATCAATTTCACCCTTGCAAAATATCAAATTTAATGGGAGTTTTCATTTTTTTTCACCAAGTTCAAGTCTCTTTTTAATTATAATTTTTATGATTTTTTCTCTTGAAAAAATTGCAAAAAACATACCTTTTTTTATAATTTCGTGGTCTTTTTTAGCAAATTTCCCTTTTTTTTTTCTTTTCTTTTTTGTTGACTCTTATCATCTAGTGTACTAATTTTTTTGCAGAAGCCTAAATTAGACCCATTATGCAAAAAACTCAAAATATCAACTTTAACCTTCAAAACTCAAAATCTGTCAAATGTACCATTGAAAAATGCAAATTACAAATTTACCCTTGCAGAGCTAAAAATATTTCAAATTAAAATTTTTAATCATCTGAATAAAAAAACATATAAATTTCAAAAAAATGTAAATTCGATATTTTTGAGTTTTCAAAAGAGTAAATTTGATATTTTGATTCTGCGAAGGGATATATGCATGTAAAAATTTCATCTTAGTATTGTTTTCTCTATTTTCAGCTTTAAGAAGGGCAAATTTCATATTTTTTATTCCTGAAATGATATCCAAGTAAAAAGTTTAATTTTTTTTTTAATTAATATAGAAATTTCTATCTTAATATTGATTTCTCTACGCTTTAACTTTGAAGAGGGGCAAATTTCATACTTTTATTTAACGAAATGATATGCATGTAAAAATGTCTTCTTTTTGATAATTGTTAAAATTTCATCTTAATATTGATTTTTTCTATTAACTTTTAAGAAGGGCAAATTTCATACTTTATTTCGTGAAATGATATGCATGTAAAAATTTCATTTTTTTTAATGTCTTCTTAATATCTCAGAATCTGTCAACTTTACCATTCAAAAACTCAAAATATATCAAATTTAATCATCTAAAATAAAAAACATCAAACTTATCCCAACTGTTTGTTTTAAAAATTATAAATACGACATTTTTGTGGTTTCAAAACGGCAAATTTCGTACTGTTATTTCGCGAAATGATATGCATGTAAAATTTTCATTTTTTTTTTATTAATTTAAAAATTCCATCTTAATATTGATTTTCTCTATTCTTAACTTGAGTAGAAGGAAATGAAGGTGAAGGAACTATTAAAGAAAAAGAAGGGGTGTAAAATGCAAAATGTGGCCTAATTTTTTATGATTGTTCTCTTGAAAAATTTGCAAAAAAAACATATTTTTTTAATCTTAAGTTTTTTTAGCAAATTTCTCCTGTATTAATTTGTCTTGCAAGCCAAAATTAGACCAGTTAGGCCAAAAATCCAAAATATTAAATTTATTCTCCAGTTAGCAAATATAAAATTTACCCTATCTCTTAAATCTACCATTAAAAAAAAAATTACGAAGGGTAAATTTGACATGTAAACATTTCATATTAATAACTAATTCCCCTTTTTCTAAACTTGAGTAGAAGGAAATGAGGGTGAAAGAGCTGTTAAAGAAAAAGAAGGGGTGGAAATGCAAAATGTGGCCTAATTCTTCAGAAGAAATCGAGCTTTTATTTGCCCTAATTGATATAAAAGTCGTTTCTAGGGTTTTGCGCATGCAAAAATTAAGCAAAGAGCAACTTTTGTGGTGCGAAGAAAAAATGAGCAAAATTGATTTATCATGCGATAATAATAGTAATAAGTTTAGGAGAGATGGATCTCCTATTTTATTCCCTTGTTGAAAGAAAGAAATATTTGCATTTGAACCCCTTGAAATTTACAAAATTAGAAAGGGGATGTTATGCTTGTTTATTTCTACCTTTTTATTTATAGGGTTAATTTAGTAGTTTATTGAAGTTTAGAGGGTATTTTGGTAAAAGGTCACCTTTGATATAATGGGAACTATGTAGTATGTTTTATTTCCTAGTATTAGTGTTATGAATTTCAAGGATTTTATGTTATTATGTAAATATTTTGTCGCCTTCTTAGGCTCAAAAAGTGTTATATTTCTGCAAATTAATATTGTGCTTTGTGCGTATTGTGCAAGTTTTGATGGTATTTGTTTCATGGAAGTTTGTATTTCCTGCCTGAAATGTGTGTATATCTAGAATTGATAACATTATAAGCTAAATTTCAGGAAATTTTATAAATTGAACTTCAGCAAAAACTTTGAGTAATTGTGCAACTGTAGATTGAATATTTAAAACAAGTGTTATCTACTATTTAATTGAAATTAATATATTTGCATTACAAATATCCAAATGAAAAATTAAGAGTTTGATTTACCACATGTTATGCACTATTCCATGTGTTAGTAGAACAAGTAATATTGTTATTCGAATTTTATAAATAATGATTTTTACCCCTCTCAAATACATAAATAAGTGTCCAGCTTGAGAGTTAAGTAATCATATAATCTGTTTCAGGGAATCTTTCTGATATGAATGTACCAATATAGTATCATTCATATTAAAACAATTATATGTATTTCTTAGAGACAAAATCAGTATTTATAAAATTTAGATAACGATATTAATTTATTCCGTTAATACAGAGTGTACCATTATATATTTAATAAAATATATGGACTAAAATGACAAACTAATATATATTTAATAAAATATATGGGTTTAAATGCAAATGAATAGCTGCATTTCCATTAAAGCACAGGCACTAACAGTGTATTTATCCCCACTATATTGTTATTGTTATATAAATAAATTACTTTGTGAAAGCAAAAGTGATAAACTATACTATTTACCATGGTTAAAATGAAGGAAATAATATGAGTCCCACATTTCTGACATGATTTAATTGATCAGACTGTGATTGTCCAAATTGAAACAAAACGAAGGTCCCCGTGCTTCTATTTATTGCTCTTGCATTTATTTCATTTTCTATTCCCCTTTTATTGCTTAGGGACCATTTATATTTAATAGGAAACTAGGAAATTATATAAAATGTTGTTCTAATAAATTATATGTGAATGCCATGTGATAATAATAATAATAATAATAATAATAATAATAATAATAATAATAATAATAATAATAATAATAATAGATTGTATTTTCTTCTATCGGAAATGATAATGAAAGAAAACTATATTATAGGCAGAAAATTAGCATTCACACCAATTTTATATGCTCGTCATAGTATAAACATTATTTCAGGCTCCAGGAATAAAAAATAAAATAATGTGAAAATAGTTATATATTTTACTTGAAAATCCGTTTTTATAGATTTATTTTTATACATAGACAAGGACAAATATTGTAGATAGATTGGTGACTTCACTATAATGGGTTAAAAAGTAAAAGACAAAGTTTATTTGTTTATTGTAAGAACAATATGAGGAGAGATCTAATCTAATCTAACCCTGACAATCCGTACGAAAGTTGTCAATATTGTCATTGAGTTCATAAATTATCATATGATGTCCTTTTATTATATAACTATAATATAGCTAGCATTATTTTTTTTATCATAAAATCAACTTTGTTACAAGTACAAATATGAGTACCACTCAAGACCTATGATGCACTTATTGTTTAACTTAATGATTACAAATTTTATCTTTATGATTACATATTTTATTTGTAAAGTGTTAGAGTTTTATTAATACTTTAGCTCAAGTATGATTATTCAGATTTAATGAATGTTTCTAACATTATTACGCTAAATGATATCCATTTGAAGTACTACATATATGTTAACATAGTTGTATACACTTTTCATTTATTTTCTAGTGGAATTAATCATCAATTTATCACATTTATAACAAATTTGTTCAAATAAATAATAAATGATTTAATCTAATTGAAAAGTACTATAGGTACTTTCTATATAAATAACTGATATAATAAATTGGCTGACATCAGCCGATCTTAATCACAACGGCTCCCGTTATCATTTTTCTTCATCATGCAGCACTCTCGTCACGCCCATATATATATATATATATATATATATATATATATATATATATATGTATATATATATTTGTATATATATATTTGTATATATATGTATATATATATATATATATATATATATATATATATATATATATATATATAGTTAGCCGTCGTGCTGGAAAAGAAAAGAACGACGGAAAGAAAAGATAAAAGATATATGCGGGAGTGCTACACGACGGTTGTGATTTAAGCATGATTTTTCTGTCGTGTTAACTCATTTCCCAATAAACTATATTATATTGACATGATGATTTATTTCTAATTAATTTTGATGTGTTTAGAAAATTTTATGACATGTAGATATGCAATTCTTGGGTACCAAATATGTACATAAGATATAGATATATATCATAATCACACACATATGGATCAAGCGGCAATATTTTTTGAGAAATGTACAAATAAGACGGCACTGTAGCACACTGTAACACGACGGCACTGTAGATATACTGTTTTTTCCATTTTATATACTGTTTTCTCATTTTATATACTGTTTTACCATTTTATATATTGTTATTTATTCTTTGTGTATTTTTTTTACTTTTATATATTGTTTTCCCATTTTATATACAGTTTTCCCATTTTTATATACTGTTTCACTTTTTATATATATATATTGTTATTAGAATATTAATTATGTATACTGTTATATATTTTTTTTATATGTATATATTATTATTAAAAAATTAATTATATATACTATTATATATATATTTATTAGAAAATAAATTATATATGTTGCTATTGAATCTGTCATGAACAGTCATGCTACAGTACCATTTTACTCTATCATATCTCATATTTGTTTTGGCACATCACCCTAGTTATGATATCATGTTCCTCTCCATTTCTTTCTAACTGCAGACCTCAGCAGCCTTGTCATTATGCAACCTAATTTCTCCATATTATAAAAATATATATTGAGAAATTATCATGTTACGTCATATTTGAACTCTAATAAAATCATTCTTTTAAAAATTTTGGGTAATATAAGAGTATGAAGAATTAATGGAGATGCATTTATTTGAAGATTTGGAGAGGACTTGGTTCAAACCCATTATAGAAAGAGGATAAGATTCTTCATGCTTTCTAGGAAGGTTTGATTAAGGTTTACTCTTGTACTGTAGATCTCGCAAAGTGGTTTTTAGCACACCAATACACCATAATAAAATGGTCTTAACAAAAAGATATTTTATTATGGAAATGATTTAGGCAAACATGTGTAAGTTGCCTTGACATCTCAATTAAAATGGTGATTTTTTGTTGAAACTTGAGAGTATTGTAGGCTAGCAACTTAGTTTAAGAATGATATATGATACTATTATATGATATATTTGGGCATTTTTATTTGCACAAACATTCTCTTTTAATTTAATGCAAAATCAGTGGAAACGTATCGTTGATATTCAAAAGATGCATTAACGTATTAATCTAGTCTCGTCATATGCAAGCTGTAATGCAGTATGATTAAAATATTATATAAAATCAAGTAATATATTATTAACAAATTATGAAAGGAATAATTTTAGAGTATTAATTTTGACAAATAACTTTTTTGTAGGGGACATTTTCAATTTGGAATTAAAGAGATTTTACATGAAGAATCTTTTTTTTTTCTTTTGTTCTTTCCTCCAACCTAAAACTCACTTTTGTCTTTTGGAAAATTCCCATGTTTGCTGTCCCCTCCCCTTTAACAAACTATTTTATCTTTAAAAAAAAACTCTAATTTTATATTTCAAATTTCAAAATATGTCATTTAAATAGGATTCATAGTTTAAGATAATATCGTTTAAATTTTGGCATTTCAATCTTTTGTTAAGGTCAATTTAGGAAGAATTAAAAAATATCTTAATTTTATATCCAAGAAAAGAATATATGCGCTCTACTTCCTTTTGTGACTTTATTTATTTGTTCGGATTAACTTTTTTTCTTCATCTTATATTTATCAAATTTTCAAGAAAAAGTATAGAATTTTAATATAAAGTTATACAAAACTAACAATTACATAGATATGGAGCTATACCAAATTATTTGTGGGTTGCTATTAATCATATGATATTTGTTCATAGAAAAGAAAAACAAATTAGAAAGCAAGGAAAATATTGCCAATATGAAACAAACAAACATACATATAATCCATAAAATAGAAAATTCATTGTCTCTCTCCCATTAAAAGAATATATTAAAACAAAAAAGATATATGAACATTCATGTAAATTATCAAAAGTATATTACCGCCCAAGTGCATAAGTTCTGTAATTTAATCATTAAGTTGACATGTCAAATCAATGGGTGCTATTTGGGTACTAATACAAACTTCATTCGCACAAGTGTACAACGGCTATATGATATGAGACCAAAGGTGGCAATTATTACTCACATGAAAGTTGGTATTTCATGTAATAATATTGCATAACAGAGGCATTGTTGTAAGTGAAAAAACTATTCCCTCTCTTCCTCTCTCTTCTTCTCCCTCGCCTTTTCTCTCTCTACAAAACCTTTTTCTCTTTTTGACCGTTACTCTCTCTCTCTCTCTGTAGGAAGCTCTGGTCTCCATTCACACCACTGAGAAGAACAAATTCAGGTTAGCTTTATTATCCTTTTTTTTTTTCTTTCAGCTTTAGCAAAAGATTATTAATCTTTTGCTAGTTTTTTGATGCTAAACAAACAAGATTTGTTATTTTTTTAGAGGGAAGGATTTGTTATTTTTTCATCTGAGTTTTTAAGTTCTTGGGTATTGGATGAACTTATTTTAGCAAAAGATTATTGATCTTTTTCTGGTTTTTTATACTAAAGTTTAAATCTGCTTCTTACTTTTCTTTTAGAGGATTTGTTGTTTTTTTTTAAGGGAAGGATTTGTTATTTTTTTCATCTGATATTTTTTTAAGTTCTTTCTGTATAGGACAAACTTATTTTTTGATCTATTTTTTCTGATTCCACTATACAATTTTGCAGTCTGTTTGTTACTTTCTCTGAAACTTCCTACTTTAACCTATTGATACTTTTCCTGATTGGTTTTTTCATGTTAATTTCGGTCATTAATTGAATTGTTGCAGTTTAGAATTCCAACGTTTGATTGGTGAATTGTCTTTTTCAATACAGTGGTTGGGACCCCCTTTTAAGTTCAGATAATTTTATTTAAGTCCCTCACATTTACACACCTGCTCTTTAGTACCGAAATTTAATGATTTTTGTCAAAACTCCATTGAAGGAAATTTGCTTGTTTGTCTGGCTTTTAATTCCTTCCCTATTTACTTTTTCTCTTCAATTGATTGGTTCACTCAATTCCTTGATTTAATTCCCCACTATTTACAATTTTCTGAAGTTTTCTTTAATCAACAGTTAAATCTCCCCAAAAATGAAGAAATCTTGAAATTTCTCTTAAAAGAAGAAATGGGATGCTCTGCTTCAAGGCTGGAAGATGAAGAGGCAGTACAGCTTTGCAAAGACCGAACAAATTTTATCAAACAGGCCCTTGAAGAAAGATCGAAATTTTCTTCGGGCCATTTTGCATATATCCAGTCCCTCAAAAGAGTCTCCATGGCTCTAAATCGATTCATAAACGGAGATTTCAAACAAGATCTGTTGTTGCCTTTCGATCCTTGCATAACTCCACCGAAAATAAAACAGAGCGACGAATTTTTCACAATTGACCCTCAAAAACGGACTGTTCACGTGGCGAGGAATTTAAAGTCCGGTCAAAATGCATCGATTTCCGTGCAAGAACGGCCTCAAGCCGAAACGGTACAAATCGAGTCTCATTATCAAATGGAAAAGAATAACAATAATAATGAAGAATCTTCTAACTCTAATGGATTATTACTAAATGAGGAAATTTCCACAAAGGACCCTCCAAAACGAGAATTTCACGTTTCAAGGTATCTAAGGTCTGGCAGTGATGCATCGATTTCCGTGCAAGAGAGGCCGTCCGAGTCGATACGAATCGAATCTTATTATCCTAATGATAGTAGTAATTATAGTTATAATTATTTTGATTCATCAAGTTATGCTAATATGCCTTCTTCATCTTATAATTATGATGATAATAATAATAATTATGCCCAAAATAATACTAATAATAATTATCCCCCAAATTCGCCACAAAATTGGGATTCGTTTTGGAATCCGTTTTCTTCTTTGGATAATAATAATCACGTTTATCCAAATCCTAGTAGTTATAATAATTATAGTAATAATAATTATGATAGAGTAATTATTAGTGATGATGATGATGTGGCGGGTCTGAAACGGGTCAGAGAGCAAGAAGGAATACCCGATTTAGAAGATGATATAAATTCCGTAGAATTAGAATTAAAGTCCGAAAATGATAATTCAGATTCAGAAGAAGAAACAGAAGAAGAAATAATCGTAGAGGAAATAATTGTAGAAAAAGAAGAACAAAAACAAGAAAACAAAAGAGAAGAGAGAGAAACAAAGCAAGAGATTAAAGGGTTGCAAAACAGAGGAACGGAAAGCGTGAAAACAGAGGAGAGAGAGAAGAAGGAGTTGGTGAGAGAAAATGGAGGAGGAGAGAGAAAGCCCGAGTTTAGGGTTTATGTGGATAGGAGGCCGGTTAGTTTAGGAGAGGTGATGAGAGAGATTGAGGTTCAGTTTGAGAGGATTGCTGATGTGGCGAGCGAGGTTTCGGGTTTGTTGGAAGCGGGTCGGGTTCAGTTTAATCAGTTGGGTTCTAGTCCGAGTGATTTGGCAGGTGCGCTATTTTTGCATGATATTTTTTTGTTTGATTTTTGTTGGATTTTAAATGTTATATTTATACTTTGGGAATGAAAATAGGTTTGAATGTATTTAGTATGTTTTTTTTTCGGGGGGTGAAGTTTGAGTTTTCCGAGGGTAAGTTTGATATGTTTAGAGTTTTCTTTCATGATTATTTTTGTTTGATTTTTTGTTGAAAATCTAAATTTTAAATTTATCTTTGTCAAACAAAAATAGGTTTGAATGTGTTTATATATGTACTTTTATTTTCTACGAGCAAATTTTGAATTTTAGAACGGTAATAGAGATATATATTGCGCAATATTTTAAATTTTTATTTTATACGAGTAAATTTTGAATTATATGACAGTAATAGTGATATATGTTGTGCAATATTTTTAGTTTAAGAATGATAAATTTTACATTGAGTTTGGTATTTCGAGTTGATGGAATAACTACCAGTACTTGTACATGAAATCACTCCTTATCTTTAAACACATCAATTATTTCTCAATATATAATTAATCTTTCTCATTTCCATAATAATCTGATTTATTTATTTATTTATCTATTTTTTTAGCAAGAATGTTGAATCCGGCCACGTTATTCCGAACCGGCTCGTCCCGTTCGTTAGGCTCATCTCGGTTTTTCCTTGGTTCGACGAGTTTTAGGGACGACGCAAGCAGTTGTTTCTCCGACGACTCGTCCGTGATATCGGATAGTCATCACTCCACTTTAGACCGGTTGTACATGTGGGAAAAGAAATTGTATCGCGAAGTTAAGGTAATTGTTTAAGAAGAGTAATTATGTAAGCATATTTTATAATACTTTTGAGTTTTATTTGTTCCTTATTAATATTTAGACTTTATTAATTTTTTTTGTAACATTTCTTTTTTAAATTTTATTTGTTAACTTAGTTATCAACTTATTATTGTAAGTATACCTAAGTTGTGTTTTAACTCGGTATATAAGTAATGTTGTGATAACTTGAGTATTATGTTTTATTAGTTTACTTATATCATATATGTTATACTTATTTCTTAACTTGGTTATTTTATTTATTATTATTATTATTATTATTATTATATTTATTTATTAACTTGGTTATTTATTTACTGTTATTTCTTAACTTGGATATCATATAATTTATTATTTGTTAATATTTTGCAATTAGGCAGGGGAGAAAATAAGAATAGAATACGAGAAGAAACTGAACCAATTGAAAAACCAAGACTACACCGGGGCCGAACCAGGTTCATTGGAGAAAACTAGAGACGCGCTGATGAATCTTCGCACGAGGCTAAAAGTGTCGATTCACTCGGTCCAATCCATCTCTAAAAGGATAGAGGCATTGAGAGACGACGAGTTGTACCCTCAACTTATGGACTTAATTCAAGGGTATAAATTGTCGATTCATTCGTTTTTTATATTAAATTTTAAAAAAGGAAAGGCATAATTTGCTGCTGTAAAATATCAAAATATCATATATATAACCTTACAAAATTATCATCCTATACTCATGTACACTGTACAAAATCCCCTGCAAAACGAAAAGATATTATGTATATTTTAGGCATTTTTTTGAGAAAAAATGTACAAGGAAGGATATTGATGATATTATTTAATATTTTGTTGGGTATCCATGGAATTTTTCACATTTTAGATTCCACAAGAAAGTTGAAAGTTTAGCAGTCACTTTTGGCTCATAATAATTTTTTGTCTTTGATGAATATAATGCATAGGTTAGAAAAGATGTGGAGAGCCATGTCGGACTGTCACTACGTACAGAAATACGCGATCCATGAAGCAAAGCCATTAATTTTCTCTACCAAAGTCCCCATTTTGTCCTCTCTGGACCCCGCCACATCATCCATGCGGGGTCCACATTCCGTACTGGGCCCCATGTTGGAATCCGAGCTGAAAAACTGGCGTCAGGCTTTCTGGGCCTGGATTTCTGCCCAGAAAGCCTACGCATTGGCTCTTTCAGGCTGGGCCCAACGCTGCTGTGGGGCCAAAGTTACTGAAGAGCCTGACGAATTAAAACGTGACACTTGTCGAGTTTTCGCGACTTGTTCGCGTTGGGCTAGGCTCATGGAAAGCGTGAGTGGGGCCCAGGTGATGGATGGCCTTGATTTCTTTTCGGCCGGTGTTGGGTCAGTCTGTGCTAGACCTAGTACCGGTTCGAATATTGGTACTGAAATGGGAGAGGATGAGGTGGCGGAAATGGAGGTACGAGTTGTTTTTGCTGGATTGTCTGTGGCTGTAAGTGCTTTGGCCGATTTTGCAGGCGACTCGGCCGAAAAGTATGAAAGGGTTGTGAAGAGGTGTAAAGAATGTGAGAAAGATGGAGGGGGTAAAGTGTAAATTTTGTTTTGTTTGAGTAGTTTTTGACTTTTTCTCTGGTTAGGTTATTGATTTATTTATGTAAGTAGTTAATTAGTGGTAGATTATGATGAATATACTTTTAGTTGTGCTTTCATTAGGGTGAGATGTTTATGTCCATATCAAATTTAAAATTTTATGGTCAAATGCATAAATTAACTATCAAGATTATGGTAACTCTATTTTTAATTTCAAAGCAGAATATTTTTAGTTGAATAAAAATCTGATCATAGTAAATAAATGCAAATATTATTAATTTAATAAATGTCCAATCCATCTCAAAACCGATCGAGGCGTTGAGAGACGATGAGTTGTACCCTCAACTCATGGACTTGATTCAAGGGAACAAAATGCCAATTCTTTTTTTTTTTTTAATCTTAAATTTAGAAAAAAGAATAGGCATAATTTAATTTATACTCCTGCGGAATCTTTTTTTTTCTTCTTTTGATCCAAAGCCCATAGGCAAAGTTAGCATAATATAAAGACCTAAAATGAAAGAAACAAAAAAAATAAGGTAAATAACTTTAACTGTTTTACATATAAAAGCTAAATTAAGCCTCCAGGTAGGGGGTTTGTAGTTCCCTCCATTTGAACCTTGAATTTCCACTCGAAATCTCAGAATATCATATGTACTCCTGCAAAATGGGAACTATCATGGATACCCTTATAAATCATGAGAAGCATATGTAAAAGTCACATTTCCATAGTTGTTTTAAGAGATCCAGGAAAGAACGGTAGTTTAGTATTTTCTTTTGAGAAAAATAGACAAGGATAACCCTGATATATGTTTTTTCTTTTAATTTTGCTGGGTATGCACAATATTTCACTAGCTTTCTGCATTATGTAATATTTTCAAATATCAGAAGTGTAATGTGTGTACCCAATCCGTCTCTCTTGCCCAAAAACTTTCTCGATTTTGAGACAATGATGATGGTCAGATCCTCGAGTCAATTTTGAGACCATCATCAATCATCTCAATATTAATACCAAGTTTTGTTAACAAAATCTTACACAAACACAACATTATATGTTATTTTTTATACGTTAAAATAAATAATAGTTATTATTCTATCAAATTTATTACATTGGGCAAAAAAAAATTGTATTTATGAATAAATTCTTGTTTTAACCAATAAATATATACAATTTTTTTGTAAGTAGATTAGTGTATATTATCCCCCCACCCCACCCCCCCTAACATCCAGTCCTGGTTCCGCCCCTGTTCTAAGACCATCCAGTAAAAACTCCCTCAATATATGTACTGTGTTTGGTAGTAAGTTTGGACTCAGCTGTGCGGAGTGCAAGGTTAGAGCTGGCTACAGAGTCACCATGAAGTAAACAATTGACTTTGAAGCGATTAATCTGGTGAGTAAAAATAATATTTAGTTTAATTTATATGTTATATTATACATATATATATGAAATTATTCCATTTTAATTTATTTCATGTTACGGTGAAATCCGAGTTAATTAAACCTTCAATTGAAGCTTGAGAGGAAGCAAAGCCCGAGTTGGTACCGAGCCATCGGAAAAGCCAGATTCACAACTAGAGCCCAATCAGGAGGAACAACCGGAACTTGAGCCTGAAGTCAAAAGAAGATTTGTGAGGGTCTTTTGCATCTCCACTTGATTTTCTCCAATATTTTATTTATTATTTTACTTTACATAACATAATGAAAAAGAAATTTCAAAGGAGTAGAAAGAGAAATGAAAGAAATATTCAATAAAACGAACGGATTTCCGATGAAGAGAACTATAATTAAGTTGTAATAAAGTTGTCATGCCATACAAAATTGTATGGGCTAACAAAACCAGCGGTTTTAGTTATAAGAATCAAAGTATTTTCATTTTGTCATGTCATTCGTTTTCAACATTCAAATCACTCATCCAGTCATGCTGCATGCAATTTGCTGCGTGCTTCATACTTTATTTATTGAAGTTAGGTGATTCATATTATTCTCAGCTCCTCTCCGTCTTTCTGCATGAGGAATTTGTAAAAAAAAGAGGGAAAAATATACGGACTTTTAATAGTTTTACACTAATCCAACATGGCCTAGGAAAATTCACACCTTTGACCTCTTTTAAGTTTCATGAAAAATAAAGATAATATTTTACAGTTATAAATAATATAGGGGCTTTTGTACAAATTTCTTTTTTTTATATATGCATACAACCTTAATTACTTCCGGTGTGACACATTAAAATATTTCACGATTATAAATTTTTTCATTAAGAATTATAATTTTTTAAAGAAGAAAAAAAAATTATTTATATTTTAATGAGTGAACTCTTCATTAATTATTGCTATTAATAATTGAGCATAACTTTGCATCGTCATTCATCAAAACCATATGATTAAGATCTGATGGTCATAAACAAATTCACAACGGTTCTCATTAAATCGGAATGAGAGTAAATACTAAATTATTCAAATGCAAACCAAAATTTGTATTCGTTTTAAAATATTTCTCCACAATCTTTGTTTGCACCTAAAATTCATGTTTCGTGCGTTTGTTTGCTCGTTTCATTCCAAAAAAAAAACTCGGATAGATTTTTCGTAAAGAATGATCGTAAATACTAAATTATTCAAATGCAAACCAAAATTTGTATTTCATTTAAAATATTTCTCCACAATCTTTGTTTGATGAAACACAAAACACCAATTCAACAAATCATATGATTGTGTTTTAATAACCATACACATGTTGCCATAAAATATCAATAAATTTGAGAAAATGAAAGATTGAGATTTGACAAAAAAATTGATCGAACGGTCGAGATAAAAATGATGATGTGATCTTTTGAGAAGGCTCGAAAGTAGATGAAAAATAAGGGGTTGGAGTTAATTATTAAATATATTAATAGATATCTTGAGCATACGAGATTTCTTATCTTCATTATTTCATAATTCGATAGCCGGATAGAAAATTTTCTTTTAAACCTTTTAAAGTTTTATTAATAATCCTAATGTTGGGCGTTGCATCAGTGAGTGAATCCAAATACAGAATGTTATTGTTAGCAACTCACAGTGTAATACACTTTCAAATAATACCTTATCAGGGCAATGCAATTTTTCCCAGTAATTCTTCTCTAAACTCTCTACATAATTTTCTTAAACACTTCCCAATATATTCATTCTTACCATCATTTTATTATTCTCAAATTAATTATCAAACACAGGCCTTCTACAAAGGCCCAATAAAAATCAATCCAAAACCATCATCCATGTCATTCACGTGACACGCACGTGATTCCACTCCGCTGCTGATTCATCGAGGTCACGTGCGGGCTGCCACGCTGGTCCGGCGCGTAACAAACTCTTCTACATTTTTGTTGATCAAATAATTTTTTACATTATTTGATCAACAATTTTTAATACATGCACATTTTTGCTAAGTTGTAGTCGATAAAAGATACGTTAACAATGTTCTCAGAAAAATTTATTTCTGAAACAATTCTTAATTTATTCCATTCTTAATATATTTTTCTACAAAAAATCAGTTCAGTTTACCATTCTCAAATTAATAATTAAGAAGGCCTTTATTAAACACAGGCCTCCTTTTAAAGGCCCAACATTATTTCTCTATCATTATTAAATCCAAACAAAACTGGGCCTTAAATTGCCCAATCATCATCCATCTCAGTCACGTGACACGCACGTGATTCCACCTCCGCTGCTGACTCATCGAGGTCACGTGAGAGGCACGTGCGGGCTGGCCCGGCGCGTAACAAACTCTTTCTGACAGATCCCGCCACGTGTCACCGCCAGGATGATCGTTTCGTTTGCTGTGGAGCCCGCTTCGCTTTTCCTCGTCGTTTTGCGTTCTTTTGCATAAAGCGTTCTGGGAGTTTTCCAAAACGGACCCTTTAGGAATTTTAATATTAGAGTTAATTTAGTTTAAACCCTGACCAATCTTAAATTGGCATATGTAGCACTGACGGATCTTGACCTAAATCTCAGGGGGACGGTACAAAAAAAAATGAATAAAAAATGAGGGAGGGGGGGGAGACGGTGTATACATAATTTTCAATTTCTATACAAAATACACTAATTTAACCACACACACACACACACACATATATATATATATATATATATACTATAACTTCAAAATCTTGGAGAGGGGGCTGCCCCATAGTATCTATTAAGATCCGCCACTGATATGTAGCTCTTTTAAAATCTGAAGTATCATCTCTACGGACTACAAGCTATACAAAGAAATATTTTATTTTATTTATATCATATTTATTGATTTCTTTTCATATTTATATTTTTAGAATTCTTGATTTGTTATCTTTTATTTATATTTTATATATCAATTAATTATAAAATTTGTAATTTAAGTGTTATTTTGAACAATTAAGATAAAAAATATATAAAAATATATCGATGATATTTTATATTTTGGAGAGATGTACATTTATGTTATGTTCTGAGTTTTATTGGGGCAACACATGAAATTTAAATATAATATAAATTTTAAACTGAATTTTTTTGAGAAATTAATTATACAAAATAATAATTTGAGTAATATTTTGAAAAACTATAAAATATTTCAATGATGTTTCTTTCTTATATTCTGTTCGGAATATTCATAATATTTTCTATTTTTGAGAGACATACATAAACATTATATTCTATGTTTTAGTGGAACTACACATGAAATTTCGATATAATATTAAAATTTTAAACTGAATTTTCTGGGAATTATAACAATGAGGGGTATATTCGTAAAATTCCACCATAATGTTGCGTCCCTGTGCGGGAATTTGACGTCAGCGGGCCGCCACGTGGCAAGGCTCAATTAAGGGCTGGCCTTAGTAATCCGACGGCTAGGAGACGGCCACGTTGCTGAATACGGTAGTTTGTGTATCTTGACCGTACAGAGGATTTTAGTACTAAATAAATTGTGAATTGGTGATGTACAATGAAGGGAGTACACATAATGCGTTTCATGTGAGGTGGTAAGTGGAAAATATATGTTATTAATTTGTATTTTGTGTTTTAAAGTTATGTTTTTGAAATTTGTAAATTACAGTTATGTTTCCTTTTTGTAGAAAGAGAATAAGGTTTAAGTTGAAATTAGTAAATTACAGTTAAGTTTCGTTAGAATGGTAATGAGTTTAGTCAAAAAAGCAACTTTAGTTAAAATTAGTAAATTATAGTTAAATTACTCTAAAGTTTCTTAAATAAGTTAAACTATGTGGTAAAGTCCCCGAAATTAGTAAAATTATAAATTTATTTTTATAGAAAGAGAATAATTGAATAAATAAATATTATCATACACATAAATAAAGTTAAAATATATTATTTATTGTTACTAATAATACTCAACTATTATATCATTCAAATATTCAAACAAAAATTTCTAAACCTCATTAAATAAAAACATCTAACGTTATTACTTATTAATAATATAGTTGCTTACAACCTAAGAAGGCAAAAAGATGTTTAGTTAAATCCACAGTGACTGAGGGCCAAAATAGTAATTTTACCAGCGCGTGAGTTTCGCGCTCTCTTTCCGGACCGTTCGATCCTCAGAAAACCGAATCTCAAAGTGAACCGTATTATACAGAGCCGGGTCCTGATGAGGGCATTTTCGTCATTCCACACCCCACCCGCACTGGAAATTTCCATCCTTTCATTTCCCATGCACCCGTTTCACATCAAAGGTATGAATGAATGTGTAGTTTGACCCTGTTGTACGGATATGGCTACGGCGATATGGCAAATGTTAAAAAATTTAGGATACGGAAACGACAATTTATATATTATTTTATTATTTATTAATTATATTTTATATATTTAATTAATTTATATATATTTAGATATTTGATTTTGATGTAGGAGATAATAAAAACTTGTTATTATAGAAATATCTTGATTAAAATATTTGTTTGTTATAGTTAATTAAATAATTAGATATCTTAATCTTATTTTATTGATTTTATATATGTAATAATATATTTTAAGAATAAATATTCTTATGTTGGAAGTATCTGTGAAGTATCCGGTATTATTTTGGAATAAAATATTATGGTACGCCACGTGGCGTGTTCGATACGGTATCCGACTATCCGAGTATCCGATACGGGTATAAGTATCCAATACGGTATCCGATACGATACGGCTGGATTTTTGAAGTATCCTCGCGGACTCATGCACAGAGCTTGACTGAATTTATTGGGGGGGCCGAAAAAAATTCTCCCTACTGATTAACGCTGTAAAAAATTTTGGGAGGGGGGACAAATGCATAGAAATACATGTATTTCAATTTTTTTTCTACTAAAACACTACTAATATATACTACTCCGTCAAAATCTTGGGGGGGTCTACTCCATCAAAATCTTGGGGAGGGCCATGGCCCTCCCCAAGTCTCTATTAAGCTCCGTCCCGACTATATAATTTGTGAATTGGGTGAATGATTTGTGGATTTAAGGGTGGAACGGGAGTAGAGAGGGAGAATGGGGAGAGAGGGTTTTAGAGGTAAAAAGAGAAGACTAAATACTAAATAGACCCTTCTCTTTCGTCTTTCTTACTCTTTCGTTTCTATACTATTTTTTGTTTGTTTAAATTTCGTCTCTGTTTGGCCCAAATCAGCTCGAGACGAATTGTGAGAATCCGAGCGAGGTTTCGAGAGGAGGGATTGAAGCAAGCGGCCTAGGGTTTCGTTTCCTGTCGGGAATTCAGGTAGTTAATTGATTGTTTTTGGGTTTTTTTTTTTTTGAGGTTGGGTTTGTGAATTTAGGGTTTATGATGAGGGAGTGGAGGAGTTTTGATTTTTTAGGATTTTTGGTGTTGGGTTTTGGGTTTGAGGTGATTGTGGTTGTTTTGTTTCGATTTGGGGTGTGTTGTGTGGATTTTTGAGGTATTGACTTTTGTTTTTGTTGAGGTGCCTAGGGTTTGGATTATGGTTTGACAATTTTGTTGTAATTGAGACTTTTGTTTGTTATTTTTTTCTCTTTTCGAGCTCAATTACCCTGGTTTGAGGTTTTAGTTTACGACTTTTTCCTTTTTTGCTAATTTTGGGGTAAGTTGGTCGTTTTTTTTTTTCAATTTTGATGATTATTGTTGTTTTACAAAGGGGAGATTTTCATCTTTTGTTATTTCTTTGCCTACGTTTTTCCTTTTGACTTTAGGGTTTTGCAAATAGCTACAGTATGTACGTAATTTTTAGCATTTACCATACATATTCAGGGCATATTTCTCTCTAGTTTCCTTTTCTTAGTATTTTTCAATTAGCCTTTATCAATTAACTTAGGGCTCGTTGCTCTGTTTGTTATTTTTGGCGAATTTTTGAGGTAAATTGGTTTTTTCATTTCAATTTTCTCAATTTTTGTTGAATTTCTTAGATTTAATCAGCCTACTTTATACGTTTTGACTTTAGGGTCTTGCAATTAGCTACAGTAATTACAAATTTCTACAATTTTTCATACAAATTCAGCCCAATTTCTCTCTCTAGTTTTATTTCGTCAGAAGAAAAAAAACCTCTCTCTAGTTTTCTCATTTTCTATTATCAATCAGCTTAACATAACCGGCTAATTTTTTTACTCAAATTGGTCGTTTCATTCCAATCATCTTTATTTCTGTTAACTTTCAACGGATTTTAATTTTATACTTGTTCATATGAGCAATTAATCTCTCTTTATCCTAATTCATTTCTTCCAATTCCACAGCAAACAAACAAACCTCAAACCAAACCTCTCCTCAATTTCCCCCAATTAATGGCCCCTAAACCCTAATGGCAACAGAGTCTCCAGTCCACCTCAGCTCCGCCAGCTGGGCGGTCCCCAAACGCAGCGACAGCGCGCCACCTGTCATCGAGGGATCCTGGACCACGTTAACTAACTTGTTAGGAGAGCACAACTTAAACAATCTGAACGAGACAGAGGAGGAACAATTGCGATCTAGTCCTGCGTATTTGGATTATTACAACTCGAGGGTTAATCTGAACCCGAGACTGCCGCCTCCCTTGATTAAGAGGGAAGGACGGCATTTGTTGCACCGCATTTTTAATAATCATGATAATAATAATGATATAAATAATGAAAATTATAATGATGGTGGTGATGATGATGATGATGGTGATGATGATGATGATGGATTGGATGTGAAGAGGTCGGTTCTCTCTACACATAAAGAAGAAACAGAGGACGAAAAGTCGCCAAGAAACAAGGTGTTTTGAGTTAATTGATTATGTATTTGTTAAAATAGAATATTGGGCTATTTTTATAGAATATTCGGTACTAAATTTGAGTTTTTGTTTTTGTTTTGAAGGATGAATTATCTGGATCTATATCGCCTCCGTTTGAAGACCAGTCAGCTGAGATGGCACGAGAGCTTGACACGTGTCAGCCTCCCATTGGCTCATTCACTCCTCCCCAAAACCCTAACCCTAATCCTTCTTCTTCTTCTTCTTCCAGCCCTTCAAGTTCCAATTCAAGCGGTAAATCGAAACCGCTAGTAATAACACCAGACACAAAACCGCTAGTGGTAACGGATCTCGCGAAACTCGAGGCAGAAATGAAGGGCTTATCCGTAAATTTCCCCAAGGGCCTAAACGTAAATTTCCAAAACCCGCCCGCTCCTCTACCCCCTCAACTTTTCCCCCAACAACCGAGAGTTGACTCTGGTCAACCGCCTATTATACATCAAACTGCAAATATTCCAATTTCCAACCCATTTTACACTCAAAATAATAATAATAATATCAATCTCCCCAATTTCGGGCCGGGTTTATTCTACCCTCAGAACCTAAACCCTAATTTCATACCTCCAAATCCAAACCCTAATTTCATAAACCCCCAGTTCAATTTACCGACAAACTACCCCTTAAACCCTAATTTCATAAACCCCCAAATCCTCTCCCCCAATTTCCCTCCCCAAAGCCCGATCACCTCATTCTACGGCCCCATCTCGCCGTCCGTCCCCGACCCCAATTTCGTACAATTCTTCCAAAATCACCCCTACCAGATTGCAAACCCGTACAATTCAATCAAATCGCCCACAATGGACCCCTTTTCGCCCAATTTGAGACCCGTTAGTCTGAATCCGAACCCGTTTAGGAAACTCGGAGGCGGGGTTGGAATGCAAAATTACCAACAGGCCCCTGTGGTTGTGAACAGTCCGAGGAGGAGTGAGAGTAATAGTGCTGGATTGAGGGGGGAGTTTAGGAATTTGGGAAAGTTTGAGGACTTGGGTGTAAATGTGAATGTGAATGTGAAGCCGTTTTCGTTTCTGGAGGAGCTGAAGAGTAATAGGAATAGGAGGTTCGAGCTGGCGGATATTGCCGGACGGATTGTGGAGTTTAGGTAAATGATAATGTTATAATAATAATAATAATAATAATAATAATAATAATAATAATAATAATAATAGGGTGTTTTAAACTGTGAAGAAAATATTCGGTTTAAATGTTAATGAAATTTGTGAAAAAGATATTGTATTTTCTGAATATGTTAAAAACCGGTATTTCAGAGGCTGAAACATACTATAAGGTGTTTTTTATATCGGAGGTTTAGATAGGTGAAAAAGATATTGTAATAATAATGAAAATTTGTAGAAAGGACCTTATATTTTCCTGAATATAGGGTGTTTCAAAATACGCAGAACATTTAGGGTAGTTGTAATAATAATAATAACAATGAAACATACTATAAGTTTTTTTTTTCGAAGTTATTCAGAAATAATAATAATAATAATAATAATAATAATAATAATAATAATAATAATAATTATATTAACAATAATAATAATAATATTAATAACAATAATATTTTATCTGACAGGTTTTTGTTTCAAAGTACTCAGAAAATATCTGATTTTAAAATAGTAAATAATAACAACAACAACAACAACAATAATAATAATATAATATTAATTATAATAACATTTTCTTTTTTGTTCTCTTAATAATGGCAGTGCGGACCAGCACGGGAGCCGGTTCATCCAGCAGAAGCTGGAGGTGTCGAGTGCGGCCGAGAAGGCCTCCGTTTTTAGCGAAATCCTGCCGCACGCCACCTCCCTCATGACCGACGTCTTCGGCAACTACGTCATCCAAAAAGTATGTAAATTAATTAACAAATGTATAAATATTTAATTAATTAATTAAGAAATATTTAAATATTTATTTAAATAATTGATTGAATTGCTTACTTATTGCCCCTGTGTTATCGCGGAAATCACAAAAAGGGGCCTTACTGTTAGATGGAAGTCAACACCGGCAGTTTCGATAGTTTAATCAGGTTTTAGTAGTTTCTGCGATTTCCAACAATGCAGGGGCCTTTTTGCAATTTAGGCGTAATTCGGGGGCTTGTCTGTGAATTTCCCTTGCATAATTAATTAATTGATTTATTTAAATTATGTCGTCCAAAAAGTAATTAATTAATTAATTTATTTAAATAATGGGAAATTTGCAAAAAGCCCCTGCATCATGCCTAAATTGCAAAAAGGGTCCTGCATTATTGCCCAATTCGCAAAAAAGCCCCTACTGTTAGATGTTCAATTTCCAACAATGCAGGCGCTTTTTTGCAATTTAGGCATAACACAGGGACTTCTCTGCGAATTTCCTATGAATAACTAATTAACTGATTTGTTTATCTTTTTCTTTTTGTTAGTTCTTTGAGTATGGTAGTAAAGAGCAGAGGAGAGAGCTGGCGAACAAGCTGGTGGGCCACATATTGCCTCTGAGTCTACAGATGTACGGATGTCGCGTCATCCAAAAGGTACTGGACATCTCCAGTTGTTTATTTACATATCAGTTTATTACAGCTTGTGAGAATTTTCTAAAAAACACCCTGATTTTTCTGAATATTTTGAAGACCTATTATGTTTTTAGGTTCCCTCTTTTTAGGCTAGAATGAAATAAAATTATCAGGAGCATTTTTGTCTAAAAGGGGGAAGCTAAAAATATAGGGCTCTTTTTTGATATTCAAAAAATCCATTTTTTTTTCCCCTCGTAAGTTATAACTAACCAACTCTTAACCAATTCCTACCAATCTAACTTTACTAACAAACTCTTTAACTAATCCAAAAAGTACTGAATAAGTTAATAACCAGCTCAAAAGGTACCGTACCGTACCTACCTACCTAACTAACTTTGACTAATTCAAAACCCCCCTGACCTTTCTGAATATTTTGAACACCCCCCTTACTCTATTTATCACCTTTTTTTGTCAAGTACCGAATAAGTTAAAAACCTTTGACTTTGACTTTTTTAAACTCAGGCTTTGGAAGTGATAGAACTGGAGCAGAAGGTCTCGTTAGTTCATGAACTTGAAGGGCATGAAATGCACTGCGTCAGAGACCAAAACGGGAATCATGTTATACAGAAATGCATTGAGTGCGTGCCAGCTCAGCATATCGGATTTGTTGTGAACGCGTTCAAAGGACAGGTGGCGGGGCTCAGCATGCATCCCTATGGATGTAGGGTTATTCAGGTCAGTCTGTTTTATGAAAAAGACCCTGGGTTTTGGATATTTACAGAGTCAGTTGTTTTATGAAAAAGAGTCGAAAGACCCTTAAATTTTGGATTTTATATAAAAAAGCCCCCCTTTTTTTTTATCTCGCCAGCCGTCTTTTAATGTTGGAAATGTTAGGTGGTCTGTTAGAAATATTAGGTGGTGTGTTAGAAATGGTAGGGTCCATATTAAGAATAGTAGCAAAAAAAAATTCTCAAAAAAAAAAAATGTAGAAAGAAAGATGGGGGTTTTGTAAAAATAGTGCGTGCCAGCTCAGCATATCGGGTTTGTTGTGAATGCGTTTAAAGGACAGGTGGCGGGGCTCAGCATGCATCCTTATGGATGTAGGGTTATTCATGTGAGTTGATTTTTTGTGAAAAAGACCCTGGGTTTTGGAGTATTTGTAGTTTTGACCCCCGTGTTATTATTATTATTGTTGTTGTTATTGTTATTGTTATTATTACTATTATTATTATATTGTTATTACTGTTATTATTATTACTATTATTTTTATTATGATTATTTTTATTTACTATTTACTATTTGTATTATTATTATTATTATTATTGTTATTTTTTATTATTATTTATATTTATATTAATAATAAAATTACTATTATTGTTAATGTTGTTATTATTTAATTTTTTAGTGTGATTTGTGTTTAAGACTTTAGTAAGGGGGGTGTTTCGTATATGGGAATAAAGAGTTGGAAAGAGTGATTCATTTGAGAAAAAACGGGTATTTTAATTTTTTTATTTACAATTTCTTTTTTGAATTTGAATAGAGGGTTTTGGAGCATTGTACAAATGACCCGTTGGGTCAGTGTATAGTCGATGAAATATTGCAATCCGCTTGCACACTCGCGCAGGACCAATACGGAAATTACGTCACTCAGGTAAAAACCCTATTTTTAAATATAAAACTTTATTGGAAAATTTAAGATTTATTCAAAAGTTGATTTTCACCAGTATTACTGTCAAGTTATATGAATATACCGTTCCAAGTTTCAAATTAATTCAATCGTATTAATTATGAAAAGACTTTACCCTCACTTTGTCTGTCGCATCCATCAAAATACCAAATTTACCATTATTTAAAATTTTCCAAAAAATATATAATTTTTTTGATTTAAAGATTTATCCAATAATATATAATTTTCGTTATTTCTTTAAATTAATTATTTATTGACTATTTTTTAATACCCAGCACGTGAGCGGAGTGAAATTATTAAAAAAACTCGCGGGGCAGGTCGTAATTTGCAAAAAAACCCCTAAATTATTGGAAATTGCAAAAAAGCCCCTACATGATTGCCAAAATTACAAAAAAGAGTTCCATTCTCTAATGTAAGGGCTTTTTTGCAATTTCCAATAATTTAAGGGCATTTTTGCAAATTCGGGATAATTAGGGGATTTTTTTTTTTTTTTGCAAATTTGTCTTAATTTCATTTTTACTAAAGAATATATTATTTTCTAATAGCACGTGTCGAAGAAGGGGATTTCTTATATACATACCCCTTTCAAAAGGGCATAATGTCAAATTTGCCCTTGCAAACTTTACAAAAAGTATGAAATTTACCCTTGCAAAATTTGCCTTACAAATTTCTTTTTTCTAACAGCACGTGTTGGAGAAGGGCAAGCCCGGGGAGCGAAGCGAAATTATTAAGAAACTTGCGGGGCAAGTCGTAATTATGAGCCAAAACAAATACGCTTCGAATGTTATTGAAAAGTGCTTCCAGCATGGCAGCGATGAAGAGAGAGATTTATTAATATGTGGGATTATTGAACAGACTGAAGGAAATGATAATCTGCTGGTAAGTAAATTGTCGCATGTAACCCTGAAAGATTTTGAAATTATGTTTTGGCCCCTGGGAAATTGAAAAATATTGTGTATGCATCTGAGAAGGCGGAACTCCGCATCTACCTCGAAATGTTAACATGTGTACATGATATTATTAAAATATTCAAAATTATTAGTGTTTTATACAAGTTATTGTTTAAATTATTATTTATCATTATTAAAATCATGGACATGTATAGATGTTATCATAGTTATTATTATTATTATTTATTCATTTTTTTTCAATAAAAAAGGTGATTATTATTATTATTATTGATTATTATTATAATTAACTATTAATTAATAAATTTTTTCCAATAAAAAAGATGATGATGAAGGACCAGTACGTGAATTATGATTTATGTGGTCCAAAAGATCCTTTACACATGCAAACCCAATCAGAGAGACGTATTACTAAACCGGGTAAAAGCCCACTTACCGGCCCTCCGTAAGTACACTTACAGCAAACTCAGTTGCTCGGTTTAGTAATCCGTCTCTGATTGGCTAGCATGCGTCCATGATCTCTTGGACTGCGTAATTCGCGTACTGGTCCTTGAAAAGTGTTATAATGTCGTATATACCCTTGTTTCTTTAATACTCTTATTTATCTAGCTATTTTTTTTTCCGAAAAAATTACAAGAAATTTCTTAGTATTTCCTATTTATTGGTATATAGTACTTTTTTTATTGGCATATTATATTTTATTAAATAATTTATTTATTAAATTATTGTTATTTTAGGTGATGATGAAGGACCAGTACGCGAATTATGTGGTCCAAAAGAT
The DNA here is from genome assembly GCA_027726005.1 of Juncus effusus. NCBI lineage: Eukaryota > Viridiplantae > Streptophyta > Magnoliopsida > Poales > Juncaceae > Juncus > Juncus effusus. The sequence continues at coordinate 439,259 of CM050900.1, read as the reverse complement.
GCTTGACACGTGTGACGCAAATCAGAGAGACATTTTACTGAACCGCGTGAAGTCCCACTTACCGGCCCTTCGTAAGTACACTTACGGTAAACACATCGTCGCTCGCGTCGACCAACTCCTCTCTCAAGGTATATATATACCCTTTTTAATTCTATTTTTACGTATATACCCTTGTGAAAATGTGAAATTAGGAATTTGGTCCTCCAGAATGTGGAATGCCATCATTATTACCCTTCTCGTTCAGTAATAATAATAATAATTTATACTGAATAAAATTTATTCGAAATATTTTATTGGATATAAATTATTATCTTTATTTTGAAAAAATCACTTTCAAAGGATTTACTTTCATTGTAATTATAATATATATTGAATTTTTCAAAATATAAATTATTTAATTTATATTGGATTGCAAGTTTTATTGAAAGCAGATTATTGGAAAAATAGATGAAAAAGTATGGTCGTTTTTAAAAATTTAACAAGCATTAGATAGAAAAGTAGATGTTAGTTTTTTTTTTAAAGGCACATGGGGTTATCTGAAAATCAGTTAACTCAGGTTTTATATATATATATATATATGATATTTTGGGATTCTGTAGTGGTAAGATGAAATTGCCCCCATTTTTTCTTATACAAATGTGAAATATATACATGCATTTTAAGTATGATATTGTTTGTTATTTTTGTTTGTTTATAGGAAATAATAATGTGTATGGTGCTTAGGAACAGTGAAGAAACCCTTGAATATTTGGAAAGACGGGTGATGAAGTGACTTTAGAAAAACTGTACAGATAGTTTGGTGGGATGAATATTTATATAGTGTAGGATGATCAATTACTTAGGTTTTATTTCTTGTTGCTAGTTATTAGTGGTGTGCTTGCTTGTGTGTATTGTATCTATTTCTATTTCTATTTCTCTCTTTGACGATTATGTATTGTAGACGTATTCACTTGGAAAGAATGATTGAAATGCTATCGACATACATGTCCCCTTAAGTGGGGAATATTGTAATATATTTCAAATGATTTGCTTTTCATTTCATTAATTGTGTGGGGTTTAATGATTTCTCAAGTTAAAGTCTCATTATAGAAGTGATATCTAAATCTAATGGTTTTGACTGAATAGAGAATCGTTATTGGGAGTGGCAAGTTCTTTATATTGCAAGCATGACATACCATATATTATAATTTATAAAATATTATGAACTATAAACAAATTGGATAAGTTACATCATAGCAAATATTTGTTTTTATTTGTTGTCCAGAAAAAGCAAGATTGTAAAAGAGAGCAACAAAACAGAAGGGTTTACCAAAATCCCTTATATTACAAAAATCCTTTTTTCTTTTACAAAACAATTACCACCCATTTTATCCGTATTTGCAAAATGTTAAATCTAACTTAATTTTCTATTCTGGGGGTATGAAATAATACATTTAAGCTAAAAAAATAATGTATACAAAATTAATATAATAAATAAATAAATGCATCGCTTTGGGAGGTTTTAATTTGTTATCTGACCTAAACGGTGGAGGGACCTTAGGACTTCTGAACTTCCAAATGTAAGTTAATGGATGAATCAAGGTTCTATCATTCTTTGCACCTATTTAACAGAAACTGACACAATATTCTCTAATCATCACAAAACTATGTGTTAACATTTCACTACAAAAAGTTTCAGTTAACACCATTGTTTGTTTGACACAAGTTAAAATGTTTTTAGTGTTAACCAACCTTCAGAAAATTGACCCGGCTCAAATCGGTCCAAATTAAGAAAGCATAAGATTGTATTTTATTTTTCAAAACAATTACCATTACGTATTTGCAAGAAAGCTACACGATTTTGAAATGACAAGAAATTTAACTTGGTAATTCTGTTGGCGGTATACAATATAACGCACTAACATTTCACAAAAAAAAAAGAAAAGAAAAAAGTACAACGCACTAACCTTTCAAAAAAAAAAAAAAGTATAACGCACTAACCTTTCAAAAAAGAAAAGAAAAAAAGAGTATAACGCACTAAAATTTTATAATATACGCAAAATTAACATATTGAATAAGTGCATGCATGGTTGGTAGGTTGTCATAAACTCATAATTTATTTCTCTAACCAAAGAGGTGTGGAGTGACCTGTAAAACTTCCAAATTAAAGTTAATTAATGGATGAATCAAGCTTCGATTCCTTGCATCTATCTACTTGTAATAATACATTGCACCATTTGCTTAAGTACCAAGGAAACTAAAATATGTGAAAACATAAAATCACCATACTTTTTTTTTGAGAAAATTCAGAGAGGGTTCTAATTGCCCCTCATCCAAACGTAATTTCTATTATATTTCATTTTTTACAATAGCTATGTTTTCCTATCTAAATACTTACAGATCTATCTATATTTACATCTAGCTATGTAAGAAAGAAAAAACAATCTCAACCGAAAAAAAAAAAATTTCAGCTCAAAAAGCGAACTAAACCTAATTCAGCTAAAAGGCCCTACTACATTTGATTTTTATACAGTTTCTTTGCTTTTTCCGCCTCCCTTTTACAGATTATCAACAGCTGTGCTTCACTATCTCCTACTTATCCCCCTTCTTCTAACTCTTCTTCTCCATGGAAGTACACATCTGTGAACTCAACTTCTCTGATTAAGCTGAGTTCCTCTCTCACCTCCTCCATCATCTCCACTAGGCTTTTCTCCTTACCTTCAAAGTGCCGCCTGCATCTTTCTCTCCAAGAGGCAAATAAGAACAGGCCTGACTCTTGCTTGTTTTTACTCCCTCCTCTCTCTTCACTCAGTAAAATCACCATACTTAATCCTTCAATCTACTCAAGCATGGATACCAACTCTTCTCAAAGTGAAATTTATGAACCAGAGTTTGCATCGACATGGCTGAACGAAACCGTGTCTGCATCCCGTCTGTTCAAGGTTGTGGGTTATTCCTTTGACAAGATCGGTGCTGCAAAATCCGTGTTGTTTGGCAGTTTCACTGTTGGAGGATACAAGTTTTCTATGAGATACATTACACAGTGTTACGATGATTGCTTGGCTTTCGCCCTTGACCTTCAAAGTGGGGAAACAGATGTGAAAGCTAGAGTAATATTTACCCTGCATGATCGGAGCGGAAGCCCATCGACATTGAGCAAAAATTTCCTGCACGTCTTTGGAGGTCGTGTCACATATTGTGTAGAAAGAGAACAATTTGAAGCATCGAATTGCCTTAAAAATGATACTTTTGAGATAATATGTTCTGTCACTGTCGTAAAAGAGTCTCGTTTTGAGTCGACGAAAGTTGAACCGGTCATGGTACCACCTTCAAACTTGGACGAACAACTTTCTCACCTCTTGGAGAGTGGTCTAGGAGCAGATGTTACATTTGAAGTTAGTGGAGAAACTTTCAGGGGCCACAAACTCATACTTGGAGCACGATCGCCTGTTTTTCGGGCACATTTTTTTGGTCCTATGAATGATAAAGGGGTAGAGTGCGTAAGACTTGATGACATTGAAACAGAGGTTTTTAGGGTTTTTCTCCATTTCATATATTCAGATTCAGTATCAGAATTGGAAGAGACTATTGTTGATAGTGGTGATAGTAAACAAGATGCAATGATTATGTATCAACATTTACTTGCGGTTGCTGATCGATATGAAGTAGAGAGGCTGAAGTTGTTATGTGAAAACAAGTTGTCCAAAAATATTAAAGTGGAGAACTTCGCGACAACTTTCACATTGGCTGAGCAACACAACTGCTCTCATCTTAAAGCTTCATGCTTTAAATTTGCTAAATCTCCGAAAATTCTCGCTGCTGTCACGAAAACTGATGGATTTGAACATTTGTTCCAAAGTTGTCCTTCCATCTTAAAAGAGCTCATTGAGAATACGAGTAGTGAGTGATAAATAGATATTTACTTCAATTATGTTTTTGCTTTATTTATTGTGTTTCTCGGCAAGTGCCTCAAAACTGAGGTGGGGAAAAGTTGTAAGGAATTGAAATATTAATAGTTAAAAGTTATCTACTATAACATGTTATTGAATTGTCTGTTCCATTATTTTTATTTTGTTTTTGTGCTTTGTATAGTTGTCACATTATAATTTGATTTATGTTACATATTTCTTTAGTGTACCAAGTTCTAGTTGCTTTTGTATATTATATATGCATCCGACCAATTTTGGGGCTGTAACATTGAACACTTTTAATTTATTCAATAGAATCTCAGTGCGGCAATCTCCGCCTGAAGCATCGAAAAAAAAAGAAAAGAAAGAACGAAAGAAAGAAATACTGAAGGCATGTCTTGTATTCTTGAGGCAAAATACGACCATCAATGAGAACTTGTTGTAAGACAATACATTATCATAATCTAATAGACAAAAAAAAGATCTGGAGGTTTTTCCAAAGTTAACATAAAGTAAGTACAAAAATCCCTAATCACCACAATTCAAAAAAAAAAAAAAATCCCTTATCACAAAATACGTATAAATATTTCAGTTAAAAAGGTTTCAATTAACACAACCTCATTTTTTGTTTGGCATATAAGCAACAACACCTAGACCAACGTCACCAACCTTCAGAAAAGGGACTTTTTTTTTTTGATACCATTATTTTCCAAAATAAATCAATACTTGCCACTGTTTTGAAAATAATGTGGTAACTACCATTTCCGCTACTACTAGTGGCGGAACATGTGAATTTTCAGTTTTTTCAAAAATTTCTCATTTGACTGACTAAACATGATTAATTAGTGCAAATGAACAGTGTTCCGCCACTGGTAGTGGCGGAACAGGAAAATTTTTTTTTTTTTTTTTTTTTTTTTTTAGAAATTTTTTTTTTTTTCTGTTCCGCCAGTGAAAGTGGCGGAACAGGTAAATTTTTCCCCTGTTCCGCCAGTGGCAGTGGCGGAACACGTTTTTTTTCACTAATTAATCCCGTTTTTGAAAAATTATAAAATTCACATGTTCCGCCACTATTAGTGGCGGAACAACATCTGTTCCGCCACTAGTAGTGGCGGAAATGGTAGTTACGACATTATTTTCAAAACAGTGGCAAGTATTGATTTATTTTGGAAAATAATGGTATAAAAAAAAAAAGTCCAGAAAAGGGAACAATACTGGCCCAGCTCAAATTGGCTTGACATAAACAAAGCCCAAAATTTGGTCTTTAGCTTTTTGTATATTTCCCGAAACTGACCTATTTTATCCGTTTTTGAAAAAAAACTACACGATTTTTAAATGACAAGAAATCTAAATAGTATCTATATTGGCGGGGTATAAAATAATACATTTACGGATAATGTACTTAAAATTATAATATATACATCATTAATGTATTGAATAAGTACGCATGGTTGTTAGGTGGCTGTCATAATTATTTGTTATATAATATAATCATAATTTTTGTTATATAACCTAAGAGGTGGAATGACCTTCAAACTTCCAAATTAATGCTAATATATCGATGAACGAGCAGCATCTATTCGCTTTTGGTTATACATTGGACCGTTAAGAGGTGGAATGACCTTCAAACTTCCAAATGAATATTGCTAATATCGATGAACGAGCATTTGCATCTATTCACTTCTAGATAAACATTGGTCCGTCTACTTATAAATACAAAGCAAACTTCCATCAAAAACAATAAATACAAAGCAAACTTCCATCAAAAACAATAAATACAAAGCAAACTAAAGTACATAAAAACATGCATTCTACAATTTAACCCTAACTTCTTTTTACAATCCTTCAATACTCAAGCATGGCTGCCAATTCTTCTCAGCTTGAACTTTATAAGTCCGAGTCTGTATCGACATGGCTAATTGAAACCGTGTCTGGCTTCCATTGGTTCAGGGTTGTGGGCTATTCCTTCGACACATGGAGCACTGAAAAGGAAATGTGTATTAGCTCCGACACCTTCACTGTTGGCAAGTGCGAATTTATTATCAAATACTATCCGGTGTGGAGGAGGAGTCAGTTGTTTTTCACCCTTGATCTTCAAAGTGGAAACGAGGTGAAAGCTGGAGTAACCTTCACCATGCATGTTCAGAGTGGAAGCTCATCAACATTCCCATCAACATTGAGCCAAAAATACAGTACATGACTTTAAAAACCGGTGCGTATATCCTCTAGATAGAAAAACATTTGAGGCATCAAATTTTCTTAAAAATGATATGTTTGTGATAATGTGTACTGTCACTCTTGTAAAACAGTCTCGTCTAGAGTCGACAATAGTTGAACCATTTATAGCGCCCCCTTCAAACTTAGACCGGCAACTTTCTCACCTCTTTGAGAGTGGCCAGGAAGCAGATATTACTTTCGAAGTTTGTGGAGAAACATTCAAAGGCCACAAACTCATACTTGGAGCGAGATCTCCAGTTTTTAATGCTCAATTTTTTGGCCCAATGAATAATAAAGAGGTAGAATGAGTAAAACTTGATGAAATTAAAGCTGAGGTCACCAATTCAATCCTCTTCCAACCTTACAGGCTACCTTACTAAACTTGGCAGGCTATGTAGAAATCTAACCAAATGGAACTCTTCATCCTCTCGGTTTAAAAGTATCTTCCTTGAAAGATCTAAATATGTTCTACAAATCTTTGACTTGGCTGAAGAATATCGTAGGCTCTCCTCCAAAGAATTCTCCTTTAGGATTGAGCTCAGGCAGCATATCCACACTCTAACAACCGAACAAGAAATACGTTGGCAACAGCGTTCATCGTGCACTTGGTTGAAATTGGGGGACAAAAACACTAAGCCAATTCTCCTCCTTCTACAAGAAAATCCTTGGCTCTACAAGTGAAATTATTCAAGCTTCTTCTCTACCCAACTTAGATAGCTCGATTGATTTATCAGTTCTTGAATTACCTTTCACCATAGAAGAAATAGAAAAAGCTGTGAAAGATCTTAAAAAAAGGAAATCAAGTGGTCCGGATGGGCTACCTTCATAATTCTTTCAAGAATTTTGGTAAGAGACGAAAGATGACTTAGTTCACATCCTCGATGATTTCTATCATAACAATCTTGAATTATGGAGAATTAACCAAGCATGCATCACACTAATCCCTAAGAAAGAAGGGTCGATCTCTATGAATGACTTTAGGCCAATTAGTGTCATTAATGGACCGGTCAAAATCATCTCTAAAATTCTCTCTTCTAGACTTAACCCCTTCCTTGATAGTCTCATCAACCCTCAACAAACAGCTTTCATTAAAAAGAGACAAATTACTCAACCCTTTGTAAGCGCAAGAGAAGTAACCCGCTTTCTCAAAAAGAAGAAACTCCCCTCTATTCACTTTAAGATAGACTTCAAGAAAGCCTATGACTCCGTCTCATGGAATTTCCTTGAAAGAGCACTCCAAGGTAGAGGATTCCCAAACAAATGGGTTACTTGGATCCACAACCTTCTCTATTCTTCATCCTCCTTTATCAAAATAAATGGTTGGGAAGGTACCCCATTCCCACACAAGAAGGGTCTAAGGCAAGGAGACCCCCCACTCCAATGCTCTTTGACCTAGTTGTCGATGTGCTTCAATTATACTTTCAACAAGTGACCTCAATCTTTAATCAATATCACCTTCTCCCACCCATGTTGTTACAATTCGCTAATGATACAACCATTCTTGCCGAGGCTCGCTAATGATACAACCATTCTTGACGAGGCGGATCCCAGAAATTTAAAGATTATCAAGGAGATCTTGGATAACTTCTCCGCAATTTCAGGTCTTCATGTAAATTGGGAAAAAAGTGCATGCACGACAATTGCGATTCCGGATGACCTAGTGGATGTCATCACTCATATTTTCAATTGCCCAATGGAAAACTTCCCACTAAAATTCCTAGGGCTTCCTCTAACGGTTAAAGGACCGTCAAGAACGCTATTCCTCAACATCCTCGAAAAAAATACAAAAAAGACGAGCCGGATGGAAAGGAAAGATACTTTCTTTTGGAGGCCGACTTACCCTCATCAAGTTGGTACTTCCCTCACTTATTACTTATGAAATGCAAGTATTTTTCTTTCCAAATTGGTTAATTAACGAGATTAATAGACTCGCCCGAGCTTTCCTATGACGAAGAGATAAGAAATGCTCGGGAGGTCACTGCTTGGTAGCCTGGGATCGCCTATGTTTGCCGAAAGACAAAGGAGGCGTTGGCATTCCTAACATCAAAAAACAAAATACTTCCCTCCTCCTCAAATGGCTATAGATTTGGAAATCCGATTCAAAGAGTCAATGGGCAAAAATATTACACATTATATTGATTTGAGGATCCATCCGATGCCATAAATTTCCAAGGGTTGCTCACCTCGACCAGTGATAGGATTCACTCCGAATCCCGAGACCCGTTCCTTACCCTGGCTCTTATAAACCCCTCCGACCAAAGAGACAAACCAAGATGGAGGTGGTTGGTATCGGGGGAATTCTCTACCAAATTGGCCTACAAAGTGCTTCACATGGCTCACACCACATCGGAAGAAAATCCGAGGCTATGGAAAATTAAATGCCCCGAGAAGGTTCCCTTTTTCGGATGGCAAATGCTTCTCGGACGCTTTATGACACAAGACAACCTCATTAAGAGAGGATGGCCCAATCAAGGGAAATGCACGATGTGCCGGCAACATGAAATGGAAACTGCCATTCACTTGTTCCTTCACTGCGAGTTTGCTAAACGGGTGTGGATGCACAAAGGACTTGATTCCGACTCAGCATCAGACCTCACAAGCTTCTGGATTGCTAATGGATTAGGCAAAGACAAGGATGGCCGGATTATGTGGGACAGATTGGCTCAGTACATGTTGGTGCATCTGGAAGAAATGAAATCTCAAAATCTTCCGCCAAATGAGGCCATCTACAACGACCGTCCTAGTAGAGAGTGCAGTTCAAACAACAAATTGGTTGACGTATTGTTAGAACAGCTGAGTGAGAATCGAATTAGATTAGTAGTTGATTCCATTGGCTTACGTCGTGTGTGTGTCTCTTTGTTTTTTCTTCTTCTTTTTTCTTTTGAGTTTGTAAATATGAATTGTACGTTTTTTTATTTTTTTAATTAATGATATCTCAGCAAGGCATTTCGCCTACTGAAGCTTCAAAAAAAAGAAATTAAAGCTTAGGTCTTCAGGGTATTTCTGCATTTCATATATTCAGATTCAGTGTCAGAATTGGAAAGGGCCATTGCAGATGGTGGTACACAAGATGCAATGATAATGTATCAGCATTTACTTGTGGTTGCTGATCTATATGAAATAGCGAGACTGAAGTTGTTATGTGAAAACAAGTTATCCCAAAATATTATAGTGGAGAACTTTGCGACAACTTTAACATTAGCTGAGCAACACAACTGCTCTCATCTTAAAGCTTCATGCTTTAAATTTGCTAAATCTCCAAAAATTCTTGCTGCTGTCACGAAAACTGATGGATTTGAACATTTGTTTCAAAGTTGTCCTTCCATCTTAAAAGAGCTCATTGAGAATACCAGTAGAGAGTGATTAATAGACATTTACTTTAATTATGTTTTTGCTTCATTTATTATGTTTCTTGGCAAGTAGCTCAAAATTAGGGCGGGGGAAAATATGGAAGGAATTGCAAAATTAATTGGGAAAAGTTATCTATTATAACATTGTATTGAATTGTCTGTTCGGTTTTTTGTTTTGTTTATGTGCTTCGTATATTTATCATGTTTCTCACACACACGCACAATATATATATATACATTCTGATTCATGTGAACTCATTGCATAAATAGACTATCAATGACATGTTATATATTTTCATAATCTCAGAGTAAAAACATTTGGCATAAAAAGGAACACAGAAATAATTAGTTATGCTTCATTTATTAATATAAAATAATCATGCATTGGGTAAAAAATAATGTGGCCAAGTCACACTTGCATTGCCAAACCACTTCTAGTAGAATGGTAAGAAATTATCCTACTAACCAAAAAGTTGTAAGTTTAATACTTAGCAAAATTATTTTTTTTTTAATATAGATGGATGACATGTGAGCCCTCTCAATTAAAAAAAGTCACTTGCGTTGCCTATATTCCATGTTGACACAGCCCATTATAGCCCAAAATAGAAAAATGAAAATAACCTAAATCAAACATTGTTACTTATTATTATTTTTTTTAACTCCTCAAGTGAGAAGGATTATTTGATAGAAAAATATTCTTGACAAGTATCGGACCCACAACCTTTTGGTGGTAGAATGGTGTCTTTATCGCTTGATCTAGCAAGTTTTAGCTTGTTACTTATTTGTAATAACTAGTATATGAAACTACCCAAAATGATCGCATTCAATAGATTCGTATAGAATGTTAAGTGCTCTTCAAAATAGTAACATTTCATAGATTTGTAGAACGTGAGGTGTTTTCAAAATAATCACACTTCACAGGTTTGTGGAATGTGAACAATTGTTTGGTTGTTTCTTTTTCTTCATTATGAATTTGTTAAGATAACGAGAATATATAGTTCAATTAATGAGAGTGGCAATTAATATTTTGTGGAACAATTTGAGAACCAAATAAGAGAAGGAAAGACCATGATTCTAACTCAAAGGACAATAACGGAAACATTAACCCGTTAAAAAAAAATAACAGAAACATTAACATGATAACATCCAAACTCTTCAAAAATTAACTTCAGACACCAAAATGTCCAGCCCAACGTACACAAATGATAAAACAGAAGTCTCAAAAGATAATCTAATCAAAGAGAGAGAAACCCATGTCGTCGTCACTTTCCTTCTTTTCCTCTGCCGGTGAGGCTCCACCGCTTGACGACGGCTGGAGCTCCTCCTGACACTGACACTGCCACACCAATGAATCCACCACCACGTTTTCAATAAAAAAAGGTCCACCATCACCACCTTCAATTTTGAGATCAACTTGAGATTAATAGGATCTTTTTGTACAAGACATGCCTCTTATATTTGAGGCCAAAATATACGACCATCAATGACAACTTACAATGTGGCAATATATTATCATAATCTAAAGGACTGAAATATATTTGGCATCAAAAGGAACAAAATAAATTATGCTTCATTTGTTAGTATAAAATTCCCCCCAATATTATTTTTAACACGCATCAAGTAAAATAACAATAAAACAAGAATCTTTGACCTTCTCACTATGCTTGTTATGACTCAAAACAGAAATCAAGATAGTTTCAAAGATCGATTCATAATTAACCTCAAGGGAAATTTAATGGATTTTGATTCATTGCAAAATTAACATAAACTAAGATATTATTGGAGAAAATATTATAAAAAAATTTCAAATTAAATAATTAAATTAATATAAGTCATTAGATAGGTTTTGACGTAATAATATGGGAGTTCCAAAGATCGATTCATAATTAACCTGAAGGGAAATTTCATGGATTATGATTCATAGCAAAATTAACACAAACTAAGATATTGTTGGAGAAAATATTATAAAAAAACTCCAAATTAAATAATTAAATTAATATAATTAAATTGATGGTCAAGAGTAACCTATACGGTAAAACCAATTAATTGTCATTGTACCTTGTGTTACTATACCATTTATAAGCCATTAATTATAGGTTAGACCTTCTGCATATAGCCTACACCTTTTGCACTAGTTGATATAATCTTGTAATATTCTGTCATTAATTATAATTAACCTCCACCTTAAACGTGTGAGTAATTACACCAAATTCAGATGTTACTTACCAAGCATATAAATGTAGGTAACATTGTATGCCTTTGGTACAGACTACAGAGAAAGAAAGTGAGAGCTATACACATGAGATGAGTGAGAGAATGAGAGATTAATATACACAATATATCCATTAATATTTATCTAATAATCCCCTATATGTAAACTCAATATATATATATATATATATATATATATATATATATATATATATATATATTTGAAGTTGGATATTAAGTTTCTTTCTTGCACGTGCTCCTAAGAAGAAACATTACCCGTAGTATTTTGGGGTGATATCCAGATCTCGCACGTGAGGAAAATACATCTTAGGACAGAGTTCACTCGCTCGGGTAAAACTTTTTAATTATAAGTTTTATTATTTTCTATTGAAATGTATAATTTATAAATATCATATTTTATTTACCTCATTATATTTTGATTATTTCGTAATCACAAGCGGTATTTTCATACTTAAGTTCTAACACATATTACAAATTTATAGTTTTTCCATTATGACCATTGTTTGCCATCAGCAACAATGTGTTTACCAAGCTGCACAAAAGGGTTTCCATTAACACCATGTCGGCCTGGGTCTAATAGGCCTCAAATAAAAAGGCCCAAATTTTGGGTCTTTAGATTTTTTTGTTTCTTTTTCAAAACACTTACCACCCATTTTATCCATATGGAAAAAGCTACATGATTTAATAATGACAAGAAATCTAGCTTAGTATTCAATTTAGGCCGTAGCAAATGCATTCATAAATAATACCCTAAATATATTTAAAAAATATACAAAATTAATATATTGAATAACTGCATGGTTGGTCGGTTGTCATAATTTTGTTCTTTCAACCTAAGAGTTGGAGTGACCTTTAAACTTCCAAACTAAAGTTAATGTGGATGAACCAAGGTCCTTTGCATCTATTTACATCGAAACTACACGGTTTATTATTTGCTTATAAATATGAAGTTCTCAATCGGAAAACATACAAAGTTAGCCATTCATTTTTTAAATTACAAAAAAAATCCCTCTTTTCTTTTGCCATCCTTGGATCTAGTCTAGCATGGCTACCAAGTCTTCTCTACTTGGGCTTTATGAATCCGAGTCTGCATCAACATGGCTAAATGAAACCGTGTCCGGATCCCATAGGTTCAAGGTTGTGGGCTATTCCTTTGACACGTGGAGCGGCGTTGAACTGGGAGATTGTGTTACATCCGTCAGTTTCGCTATTGGAGGATACGGATTTGTTATGAGATACTATCCGTTGTGGAGCAAAGATTTCTTAGCTTTCACCCTTGAACTTAAACGTCGAAAAAGGGGCGTGAATGCTCGAATAACCTTCAACATGCATGATCCGAGCGGAAGCTCGTCAACGTTGAGTGAAAGTGTGGTACACGACTTTGGAAGCGGTTGGTGCCTGTATTCTGTAGAAAGGAAAGCATTTGAGACATTGAACTGCCTTAAAGATGACATTTTTGAGATGATGTGTACTGTTGCTATAGTAAAACAGTCTCGCCTAGAGCTGACCAATGCTGAACTAGTCATGGTGCCACCTTCAAACTTAGACCGACAACTTTCTCACCTCTTTGAGAGTGGTCTAGGAGCAGATGTTATTTTTGAAGTTCGTGGAGAAACATTTAGATGCCACAAACTCATACTAGTTGCAAGGTCTCCTATTTTTCGTGCTCAATTTTTTGGTCTGATGAATGATCGAGGGAATATGTAAGGAATTGCAAAACTATTATTTAAAAGTTATCTATTAATTGTCTGTTTCATTATCTATCTTATTTCTGCTTTGTATATTTATCATAGTATATAGTATATATATTCTATGATTTTCATTCGAACCCATTGCGAATCAAAATCTCGGAGTAAAACCATTTGGCATAAATGTCTCTCAATCCATTAAATATGGATTGAATCTACAAAAATTGAGAACCATTAAGAGAAAAATGACCATGATTCAACCTCAAAGAACATCATAACAAACATTAACATCAAAACTCTTCGGAAAATTCTAACTTCAAACACCAAAATGGGGCAGCCCAACGTACGAAAATGATAAACATAACTCCCAAAAGATAATCTAATCAAAGAGAGTGAAGCCCATGTCGGTATCACTCTTCTCCTCTTCCTTCTCTTCTTCATTCTTCTCCTCTGCCGGTTCGGCTCCACAGTCTGACGCCAACCCACAGATGAATCCACCATCACAACCTCCTCCAATTCTGACCTGAATTATTTATTATCCAACCATTTAATAAAAATAAACATCATTAAGTTATAATACCAATTATACTATATAGAACAGATATCAAATTGCTTCAAATATCATAGGTTTGAAGTTTGAATTTAACTCGGTTGTCAACAAATTATTTTAATAATAAGTGCGGATGAAAGTACACTACTAAAAAAAAGGGCTGACAGAGGCGAAAAGTTACAGACGCTAGGGTCTAGTGCCTCTAAACTGACCCGTTAATTATTGTTGAGTCGAAACTAGAGGCGACACCCTATGTTGCCTGTATCATCTCCGCTTCTCCCAAATTATCTGTAAAATTTCATTATGCTCCTTTCCAAAATTTCGCCTAAAAGTTTCTTCCAGCTTTCTTTCCCACTTCAGCTCTTCTCCACGCACGCCTCTCTCCACGATCTAGGCCTCTAGGGTCGCGCTTCTCTCCACCTCACTGCTCCGCCGCCTCTTGCTCCATCTCACCTCTCGACACAGCTCCGCCTCCTTCTCACAGGACAACTCCACCGCCTCTTGCTCCATCTCACCTCTCGACAGCTCCGCCTCCTTCTTACAGGACTGTCTCTCCGGAGCTCCGCCCCAAAAGTTCGTTTTCTCTTACCAGTCTTTAGTTTTCTCCCAATCTTCTCCCTTTTCATATTTTTCATTGATATTGGGTTGAAATTGATTGATTTAGGGTTTGAAATTGACTGAATTAGAATTTGTGTTGAGTGAATATGGGATTACTTTCAACAAATGATTCAATTGAAGTGCTTTATCATGAGTAGAGACTTTTTGGCTGATCTGAAACAGGAATCTATTGAAAAACAGAAGAAGAATTGGTAGAATAAGACTTGTGGAGTTAAATAAGAGCGATGGCGAGTTGTAACCAAAACAAAGCTTCTGACATTTCCCCAAATATAGCTGTAGCAAATGCATATCTCTCTGTCAGTCCATTTTTCGCTACTTTTTTAATTAATATTTTTAATTAACTAATTGGTGCTTAACTTGATATTAGTGGGCATAGTTTTGTGCTTGTCTTGATAATTCACTATTTTGATGCTTCACTGGCATTGTGTAAGGTTTTGAGATGCGACTGCCTGGGAAATTTCATTCACTTATTTGACCATGTGTTAAATTGTAGTTACAACTAATATGATTTTCATAGTTCTAAGAACCAAAATATTGCAGTTGCAATTATTTATTATTTATTTGCATTATAATTTTTACAGAAAGTATGTAGAGATAGATTTATGGGATTTGAGCACTTGTAGCAAGATATAGAACCCTAAACCAGTAAGTTTATCGGTCTTTAATTTTTACAGCACATAAACTAGTTCAAGCCTTCATGGTAGTCAAATTTACTTCCTTGATTTGTTATTAGTTACAGTATTTTTTATTTATTATAGCCAAACTTGTGTGTATAGTGAATTTCAGTCGAAATTGACCGAATTAAGTTTTGTATATAGTGAATTTTCATTGAATAGACAAGTACTCTTTCCTTCACCAAATAAACAGACAAGCACTTCTATACATAATCACAGAATGTCTTGAAAAAATGGCATTTTGATACTTGTTTAATGGTGTGTCTTTTTGTTACATTATGTAGTTAGACAAGTGTACATGGCACAGATGATAAACAATTATTTGGGATAAAAGTGGAAGAAATTATCAAGCCAAATTTATATCGAGTTGCATGGAAATATTTTAATTATTTGGTATATATGGATCATCAATTTACAAAATTGCCTCAATTTATTTTTGTAGTTGATCATATAAGTTTTTTTGTTTCTTTTTTTTTCCCCAATAACAGTGGCTTGTGACCGCTCGCAAATCGTTTGGAAGCAAGGCTCGTGACTCAAAACAGTAAATTTTTGAACTAGTACCAAAAAAGAAGCATTGGAACCCATTCACAAAATTGTTAAAAAGGTATGGGCTGAATTGCAATTTTTCTATTTTTTTGTACAAAGTTCTTTCATTAGTTTTAATTTGTTGAGGCTTCTGTTTTGTAATCGCTAACATCTTTTTTTGAATATTAATTTATTTATTTGCTATTTTGGCATGAAAACGATAAGGTCGGATTCTATGACGTGGAATTGGCCCCAGCCTTGTACTGGTACGAATAACAACAATAATAACAATATGATGATGATGATGATGATGATGATGAATTGTGCAATGAAGAATGGAATTGATTCTGTAAGCTCTTCTAATCTCAACTTATTTTTGTTACAAATTTTTTATTTTATTTACAGATTATTTTTTTATTTTTGAGCGATCACTAATTTTTAAGGAATAAGCAACAGAGGAAAGTAGTGAGAGTTGTTGGTTCAGACGACTTGGTGTTCCGATTATGATCGAGGTTAGGCCTATGGACTATCGAGGTATAATTTGGTGTTTAGGTTTTAGATTGGTTAAGGCTTGATATTTGAGTGATGATATATAGTTAATATCATAATAGTTTATGGTACTTGCACTACTAAAAAAAAGGTCTGACAGAGGTGAAAAACATGAGTCGGCAGGGTCTAGCGCCTGCAAAATGACCCGTCCTTCATCTCCACACGAAAGAGAAGGAGGAGCTCAAGCGAAGTC
This sequence comes from Juncus effusus, assembly GCA_027726005.1. Taxonomy (NCBI): domain Eukaryota; kingdom Viridiplantae; phylum Streptophyta; class Magnoliopsida; order Poales; family Juncaceae; genus Juncus; species Juncus effusus. Next base: position 422,779 of record CM050900.1, on the reverse strand, counting down.
CTGATTTGTTCTTTGCTTCCGCCCCAAAAAGTTCCTCCTCTCTTACTCATTTTTTTCTCAATCTTCTCTCTCTTTCGATGTTCTTCATTGATATTGGGCTGAAATCTAGTGAATTAGATTTTGTGTTAAGTGAATTGGGGTTAAAATTGATTGAATTAGGGTTTGTGTTTCTGAATCTGGGTTGAAATTGACCAAATTAGGTTGTGTCAAATCTATATTCATTTCTTTAATGGTTTAAGTTCATGGATAATTTAATAGAAGCACAACATCTAGCTCTGAATTTTCTTAATTTGTATGCTACAAGTTTCAAATAATCTCGTGTTTTATATTCCAAAAAAAATTCAATTATATTAATTGCATATTATGCTATTGAAGTTTTAAATGGAATAATATTGCATTTTATAATCCAGAAACGATTTTCTTGGCTTTATGGATGATATGGCTATTTTATATTCCAGAAGTAGTGCGTCGTCTGCTCTTTTCACCTAGTATTCTCAAATTATGTTCTTGTCTACTCTTCAATAGAACTTCATAAACTTTTCGGTTCACTAAACTTCTATTTATAAACTTCATAAGCTTTGATTGTTTTCCATAATAGTCATCCACCAACTGAAAGTGCAAGATGAGGATGCAAGTTGTAAGCTGAAGTAGTGCTTCGTCTCCAAACAATTGCATATTGGACTTCTCTTTTGTTCCATGTATTTTTTTTAGTTTTTGAACACATTTTGATATGTAAGTCTTCTAGTTATATTTGTATTTTAGTTGACGATATGTAATGTGTAATTGATGATATGATATTAAAAATTGCATGCGTTATGATTGTTATTTGTTTTGAGTGTGCAAATTATTATATTTTAATTTCATGTAATGAAGTGAGGATTAATCAAAATCCATTAGGTGTAATTCATAAATTGTGTGGCAGCGGGTAATAGTGTTTGTGTAGGAGCGGTTTTAGGCGTCTCAACGACAGTCTTGAGTGCCTCAACGTTTAGGCAGTTTTGGGCGTCTCAACATTGAGGCAGGTTTGGGGTGCCTCAATCTTGAGGCGGCATTGGGTGTCTCAACTTTGAGGCGACTTTCGGTGCCTCAATGTTGAGGCAGCTCATGGTCCGCCTCTATATTTCTTAGGGCGGCTTCAGTAGAGGCACATATGAGGCGGACACAAAACTGTCTCTAAATTGGGTAGAGGCGCAAATAAGTGCCTCTAAGCCTACAAAAAAGTGCCTCTGTCAGCTTTTTTTTTAGTAGTGGTACCACCAAAGATTAAGATATTCATGTGGAGGGTGATTAGAGATATTTTGCCAACCTTAGATCAGCTCATTAAAAGGGGATGCAACATTAATGCAATTGGGCCTTAATTTCCCTCCTGCTATTCAATTCAGGCGAAAAAATTACCAAGAGTCAAGCTTACAGCAGTGACTTTTTCAATTTGGAGGGTGAGATGTGTAACGTTTCAAAGCAGATCCTATCCACTGCAAATTAAGTATTTGTTGTAATCTTCTACAATTTGTATTGCTTGATTTTTAATTCTTCTTATATATTTTAACTGTGTTAATTTCTAAGTCATAGTTTCAATTTCTGAGCTTCAACATATGTTTTGGTATTCTATGATTTGTTCTGCTTATTTTTATATATTTTAAATATGTTAATTCCTGAGACTTTTTCAATTTCTCGGCAATTTGTTTTAATCTTCTGTGATTTCTATTGCTTAATTTTTAATTATTTATATATATATATATATATATATATATATATTTTTTTTTTTTTTTTTTTTGAAGCTTAGGAAGGCGATTGCCTACCTAAGATACTTAATTAATTAAAGAAAAAAATTACAAAGTTCATAATACAAGTTCAACCCAGTATGACAAAAGTCACTATTGTCTCTACTGCCTAAACAAGATCAGACAAAAAAAGAAGAAGAAAAACAAAGCAGCGGGCAGAGACTCCCATGCCCACCGTCTCGCCGGCGTGATGCCTCAGAAAGTACTGCATCCGAAGACTGAGATGCCGCGCTGGTTGAAGATGTTCTCGGTGTTGTCTCCAAGAATCGGCTCGCCAAAAGAAAAACTCGTCCCGCTCGCAAAGAAGTATCGAAGACACCGCCTGTTCACCACATATCATGCCGCTACCAGAGAAAGATAGGATTTATCCCCAAAAGTAGAGAATGGAAGATGATCGGTCGACCAAGAACGACCTCGTCACAAGTATTCATGAGAGACGACACTAAAGAAGGGGAGAGGGATAACAGGGGTAATAGAGAAAAACAACCAAGAAAAAGAGCACCACCACATCAAGAGAAAAATGTGGAGGCACTACAGATGTTTGCCCCAATGTCATACTTCCATTAGAGGGAAAGAACAAGGAAAAAGTAACGGAGCAACAAAGAGAAGGGCAGCAGGTGCCTTCTAGGTTAGTATTCAACGACAGTGCACGAAGTCAACAGAAGAAGAGATGGACAAGCCAGAAATAGAAGAAAATCGAGACAACGTACCAGCAAGAGGATGAACATGAGAGAGGGTCAACTCAAGAGGAGAAAAGAAAGTAGAGACGCCTTGAGACAACATCATACCAACGAGCTCGGCAGCCCCGGTTCTAGATCCATCACCCTTGTCCACAAGAAAGAGAAAAAACAAGAGAGGTACGATACCACGAGGTGAGTAGATGTCAAACCAGAGTAGCATGGGCGAAGAGAAGAGAGTCCTGTGCTAGGGTTTCGGCACCTCTCGCCCGGATCTACGAGATAGAGAAAGGAGACGCGATGGGATCTCAAATCGGACTGGCATGGGGCTGAGAGATGTCATGAGAGGCCTGTTGTACGAAGGCTTCATTCTCCAAGCAGATAGAGGGGAGAAAGGAAGAAGAATAAGAAAGGGTGGAGAGACCAAGAGAAAAGTAATAGAGGGTAAAGAAAGAGAAAACCAGAGAGCAGAAGTCAGCAAAGAGGAGAACGAAGAAGGGAGATCGCCAGAGTTGGGCGGAGGGAGGCGCCGCCGCTAGAGTTTGCCCTCCCCTAATTATATTAATATATTTTAAATGTGTTAATTCCTGAGTCATTGTCATCATAAGTATTTATTTAATGTTGTGTGATTTGATATTGCTTAATCTTTAATTATGTTTATATCTAACTAATCATGTGATATTATGATAATAATTAAAATTAAAAGCTAAAATTTGATAAATTTTTTGAATCGACGGGTGAGAGAAAATTGATAAATTTCAAAGAGGGATAAAATAATATAATAAGAGTAAATGAGCTTATCATTTTATTACATATTTTTTTATATAGTCTATATTCACATATTTTATCAAAAAAAAATGAAATTGGAATCATAACAATATGTCTTTATGTGATATTGTGCATATAATTGAAATGAAAAGCTAAGATTTAAAAAAAAGTCAACTGCCGAGATAAAATTGACAATAAGTCTCTTTAGAATGCTCAAAGAGAGATGAAAAATAAGATATAAGATATAAGATATAAGATATAAGTTAATGAGCATATCATTTTTATACATATTCTTTTATATAGTCTATATTCACATATTTTAGCAAGAAAAAAATTTGGAACCATAACAATATCGAACTCAAATTAAAGAAAAAATTCCAACAAATTTATATTTGATGATTGTAACATTAGAAATAAAATATTTCATTAAGAATTATAATTTTTTAATGAAGAAAAAAAAATTATTTATATTTTAATGAGTAAGTGTATAATTTGCCCGGCAGCATCGTGGTCCTAAAATTAAATCTTTTGATAACTCTCCTATATTCCTTGTGTACTTCCAAGTATTGAGTGAATATTTCATATATAACAATTAAAAATACCAGTTATCAGAATTCTCCAGCAACTCCAGCTTAACATTAATTACAATCAATCGGCAACCAAAAGTAACACAAAACAAACCAACAACACCATTAACATTTTTAACCACAATATCACAAAAAAGTGTGCTAACATCAAAATACCAACATACAACGTGATTAAAATGATAGAACAAATTTGAAGCACTTATTCACCAAAGAGATCGCTGATGATCATGTCATCATCATTCTCCTCCTCCTTCTCTTCTTCCTTCTTCTCCTCTACTGGTGTAGCTCTACCACCTGGTGCCGCTGGAGCTCTGCCTGACGCTGCTGGAGCTCCGCCAACCCTGCCCCACCGATGAACCCACTACCAGATCCTCCTCCAATTATCACCTTAATAATATTTCATCCATTTAATAATGAAACAACACAATTATGTTCTACTACTGTATACCAAAGAAGCAAGTAGATAACCCTTAAACTTTCGGAGAGATCACAAATCCGAGTTACACAAATCCGAGTTACAGCGAACATATTCTTCTCAACTAGTATTAAGCTAGTCTCTCTACCCACTAATTGTGGATTTGTCTCGAAAGAAAAATTCTACTATATAAAAGAGATTTCAAATGACTTGCCCATTGCAAAAACAAACATTTTTTTTTTTGTAGTCCTTTAGTGAGGAATACTAGCGCAAGAAAGAAAGAAAAATTACTTGATTCACACATTATTGATGTATGCAATCTCTTATATCTCAAAAAAAGATACTCAACTACTAGGTTATGGAACCATTTGTTAAAACAAAGATATTTAGAGAATCAGAAATTTCAATTTGATTTTTCACATTTCTCTTATGTAAAAAATCAGATCAACAAGTAAAAAATGATTTACTGAAGGAATTAAGATCTGAATAGGACCTGAAAAACAGCAGAAGTGGGCGTGACCATGGAGAAGGACGATTGGACTCCTCCACTCACTACTACAAATAATGGATTTTGCGACCGGCAATTTTGTCGCTAAATGCCCACATATGATCGCTAAAGGGAAATAGCGACATATTTCGTCGCTGCCTTCGTAGCCACATCCCCGTCTCTGATTCTATTTTGCGACGAAATAGTATACTTGTCGCTAAATCACAATCTTTTGCGACAATATATTTAGTCGTTAAAACCAATTTACTGGTTGCTATTGATCAACTTTTGGTCTCCAATGGGTGCTCTAATAAGTATATAGCGACAACTATTTAGTCGCACAATATAATTATTTTGTCGCTAATCATATCTATTGCGACAAAATAATGGTTGCAAAATATTTCTGGTAAACAATAAATCCTACAGGGACCATTTGTTCGTCACTAATTTATATGTCTAAGGACCAAATATTAGTAGTTAATGTCATACATAATTATATTGCGACCACGATCTTGTCGCTAATACTCAATTTAATGGATTTATTAGCTACCACAAAATATTTAGTCCGTCCCAACAAATAAATTCCATGCAAACAATTCTCAAAATTTTAAAATAACAATATCTAAATTAAATCTTTTCATCAATAACAATAATCATAGATAATAATAATCATCACATCACATAACAATATCAATCAACAAAATCATCTTACACCATTGCATTAGAATAACAAAACATACTCCAAAAAAGAATATTTGTAGAGCATCTCCATATATTTGAAGTGAAGGTGCATCATAGTATGATCCTAACAAAAGGTTATGAAGAATAACATAAAGAAATTAAGTATTGATCCAATCAAGTTTCATACATCCTTGAAACAAATAATTATTAAAACTCAAAAAACAATCTTTAAAATTTATAACAAGAATAATTAAGAGAACTTACAACATTAAGTAAAGAAAGATTATCAGATCATTCTTTGAAGAAATTATTCCACTCAAGTGCATGATTACAAATACAAAAAATTGATGATGATACAAGGGTATTAACCTAAACAAGAACAAAGATTAAGTTAATAGGTGAAAAACAATTAAATAAAAGAAGGATACAGAGAAGTTAGAGGAATTAAATTGAAAAATTACCCATGAAAATGTGTGACAAATAACAATGTAGACAATATCCGTTGACATACTTCTCCTTTTCAAGCTAATGCTTCATTCAATTGAGAAATTGTCTTGTTTCGTGAGACTATTGACCTATACTGGGTATATCATAATACATAACAAACTAATAGTTAAGCATGAAAGAGAGAAAGGCATGCACCTGTTGTACATTATTTTACGAGTTAATTCTTTGCTGCCCAAGACCTAAAAAGAAAACAAAGGAAAAAAATTCGATTGAGTACAGTTAAGAACAACAATGCAAATTGTATTAAAATTTCTTGAGGTATGATAGCATTCACAAGGACAGTTCATTTTAATCTCCAAAAAATAAGCCATATCTACTTGCATCTCCATTTTCATTATCTTCACTTGTCAAAACCAACATCAGTGACTTCCTCCTAATTCCTTCCAAAGATATTGCTAAATAATAACATGATTGCAAGATATTAATGAAGAACATAACTACAGAAAAGAATAAAACTGGAATTGTTATAATTAAATGTACCTATGAGCTCTCTGTAGGCACATACATAATACAGCTCCAATCAAGTAAGGGTTCTAAACTTGGTTTCTCTTCCCAAAAGGAATCTGACATGGTATCAATAAAATAGAAAAATAGAAAACTAAATTAATTTAAAATTTGAAAAATGATAAAACATGAAAAAAATGAAATTTGATATGCAAAAAAATAGCGTCACATGATAACCCTAATTAGCAAATTGCATGAATCCAAGGAATCTGACATGGCAGAATTGACAATGAATCATGAAACCTACATAAAGAATAAAGATTAAACCTTGTGACATGGCATAATTGACAAGGATATTTCATTTTAATCTCCAACTATTCTTCATTAAACCTACATATATTCAAAATTGTAGGTAAATAACCAATTTTATGTAGTTTGCCTACATTACATAGTGGAAAAGGAATCTGACCAAATCCAACACTAATCTGACCAAATAGAGAAAAGATAAATTATAATCCAAATTATGCACAAATTTAGGAATATAGGCATATTCCAAAACCCTAATTATGGTGAAAGAAGTAAAATCAAGCTCCAAATTTACTGATACCATAAATCCAAATCTGAAAAAACAAAACCCAATAAATTATAAGAGTAAATTATAGTACCTAGCCATAGATATTTCGGTTGATTGTCGGGATTCAGAAAGAGATTTCAAGAGAGCGAGAGGATTGGATGTGTCCATTACAATTTCATCACATGTTAAAGAAAAAAAGTTCATTAATAGAAGAGTAAAAACCGAAAAGTTCAGGAGGGTAGTAACTAAAATTTTGATTTATTTTGTAGTTTAAATATTTATTTATTTTATTAAGTCTTTGAATGTGTTATTTACTTTTTAATGAAATAATAATTTTATTAATATTTAATGGAAAATATTTCATTATAGTTAATCAAAAAGGTTAGATATTCTTGGTTCTAAAAGTTTATTTTGTAATTTCAATATTGTACTTATTTTATTGAATAGTTTAGAATTGTTTTATTTACTTTCTTAAATGACATAATATAATATCTTCTATTGCTCTGCATACATACAATCTATGTATTATAACTTAGAGAGTACATTCTATATAATTTATGCATTAATGTCACATAATATATTTAACTGGATCATTAATAATTATAATCTTGCTCCTAAATTTACACACAATAAACAATATTCTTTTTATAATTGAGTAATATTAATGTTGTTCATATTAGTATTATCACATTCATAGTTTTACATATACATGATATGGAATATAACATTGTATGATAATAATACTATATATATATATATATATATATATATATATATATATATATATATATATATATATATATATATATATATATATATATATGAAGGAATTATGCTCTGGGCCAATGGGTTGGACTAGAAATAAAATTATGAGAAACACGTTTATTCACTTCTCATATGGCTGTGAACTGAAAGAAAATTAATATATAATGAATTGAAATTTGGGTCTTATAAAAAACGAATATCCTAAAGAATATGTAATTGAAAATACATGACATTGGTTAGGAAAATAATTATTTTATTTGAGTTTTTTTTATTTTATAGGTATTTTCGAAATAAGATTAGTATAATATATCAAATATTTTTCAAGTATGGATAAATTATTTATAACATTTTGTGAAGAAAAAATGTTATGCCATATTTGCGACCAATTGTGATCTTGTAGCAAATGAACAACATATTTGGCGACGAACAGTTAGTTCATCGCAGATGCATAACTTAATCTGCTACCAAAGGTGAGCAGGTCGCAAATGTAAAACATATTTTGGGACCAGCTATAAGTTCGTCCCAAATAAGTTGCTTCAGCGACAATTATAGCGACCAATAATGAAATTGTCTCAAATAAGTTGCTACTGCGACCATTGTTGCGACCAATTATTATAGTCGTCGTTAATCATTGTTGTTTTTGCGACAAACTACGTTTTCGTAGCTGAATGCATTAATTAGAGACCAAATATGGCTTGTAGCTAAAAATTTGGTTGCAAATTATGTTTTTTGTAGTAGTGACTGCAGTCCTTAGCGACAGCGGCCTGAATGAGGCTACGCTGGAGAGAATAAGCATCACCGGCTGACCCCTCCAGATTGCCGGCGCTGATCTGTTTGGCATTCCATTGGCCGTCCGAGTTCCTGCACACGATGTGAATACTCCCATTTTTGATGATTCTTAAGATGGCATGGAATCATGGGATGGAGTTAGGGTATAAATGGATGAAACCAACCAATAAAAACTTAGCATTTGGTGGACCCTTTTAATATAATTAAAGATTTTAGTCTTTTAAAATAGTGGGACCGTTTAGACTTGTGTATGCAGTTAACTAGTCGTTTACCTTGACCATTTCGCTTAACCCTCTTTGTTATTGTTGTAGCACTAATAGTAAAATAATTAGCTATAATGAAGAACGCTATAAAGATAAGAAACATGAGAAATTAATCCTATCAGGAATGAGTAAGAATTTAATATAGTATTAAAATAAAATAGTAATATATATATTTAGAGTATTGAATTATTTTTTGAATGTATATTTACAAAACAAATATTATAAGAAATAAATATATAAAATTTTGAGTTAATTTTAGTTTGTAACCTTTAGGGGTTAATATCAAGGTTGCAAATAACGTGTAGCGGTTTGCAGCGTTCATGATTTTCTTATAGCGAATAGCAGACGATATAACGCGCTACACTTGCGTAGTGGATAAGAGTAATAAACACTTTTTTTCTTATGTATCACAATGTAATCTATGTATATGTAATCTCTAAAATAACAAACATCTACAAAATATGCCTACAATAATTATCAAATATCAAAAGATGATAAGATTAATATTAAAATATTAACATACAACATACTTATCCAAAACGGCACATATCATAATCCAAAATACCCTAAACCCTAAAAATCAATAAAATGTTCAAAGAATCAATAAAAGTTCAAAGAAATGAAATTGCGCAATATTATTGTTTCAGGCGCTACAAACACACGCTTTATGATATATCGTGCCGTTATATCATTGTAGCGTCGGAAAATGCAATAGTGTATCAAACCGCAGCGTTGCGTCATTGAGCCTCCCAAGTACGCTATATCGCGCTATATCAGTGTTATAGCGCGCTATTTGCAACACTGGTTAATATACAAATATTTTTTTCACGGAGTTAATTTCAATATGGAGTTACTAATTATTATTTTATCATTTTCAAAACTACATTTAGTAATAAGGAGTATTTCAAGAACTAATATATATTTTTTAATTATTTAACTTTATCAAAATGATATGGACAATCAAGATGCAAAATATTTGTAAACTTCAAATCATTAAAAAAAAAGGTATGGTTGACTTTTTTGCAGCCCAATTTTGAACATTGAAGAGGCATATTTGTGCGTTAAGTTGGTTTATCAGAGAATGGTTGAAGGAAATAGAATTTTGAACATTGGATTGGAGAAGATTTTTTTTTTCCCTCTATTTAGGGCTTCGTGCCTATCTGTAAAGTTCAATTCTTATTAGTCAAGTCAAAAATAGAAATTTGATGAGCAAGTTATAAAATAAAAAATTAGAGATTTGATGAGCAAGTTATAAAATAAATAAAAATAAACAAATAAACAAATAAAATAGAAATTTCATATCGTTCAAAGGAAAAAAAGAAGAATGATGAGTTAAAAGAAATAGAAAATAGAAAGAAAAAGAAGAATTATTCAAATTTATTTGTTATAAAGATGCAGAAGAAAAGACTTTGAAATTGTCTTTTTTTTTTTTTTTTTATCTTGTTGCAAATTAAACATAGACTAGGATAATGCTCACGCTTCGCGGCGAGTATTTCAATTTTAATAGTTATTTTAATCTAATAATGTATAGCTTGTAATTATGAAAATTCAAAATTAAAATTTGTAAATCCATAGTACATAAATAATATATGAGAATTCAAATTGTTGTTTTTAATTTTCTTATGTCATTATGTCTTGAAATATAATATTAGAAAAATAAATTAAGTATTAATCATGCTTAGATGAATGAGATCACAAAAAATAAAATGCAAGATAATTTATTTCGAAGATTTTAGTTGAAACTACATAAGATTAAATTATAGATGATTAAATTTAAAAAAATAAAAAATAATAATTATATTTAATATTATATATATGAGAAAAATATGTATAGTACATAGGAAAATGTAACATTACTCATTTTCTTCAAAAATTTGGCACCGCTATATTTTTTTTTAGATGTTAAAGTTGTATGGATTACACATATGTTATTATAAAACGAATAATACATTAAGTAATATAATATAGTTTTCAATATTCTGAAATTTTATTATATTACTTAATGTATTATTCGTTTTATAAAACGAATAATACATTAAGTAATATAATATAGTTCTCACATAACGGAGCTATAACACTGAACATTAACCTAACTAATAAAATGATATTATGATAATAATTTAAATTAAAAGCTAAGATTTGATAAATTTTTTGATTCGACGGCGGAGAGAAAATTGATAATAGTTCTCTTAATAATTTTTAAAGATGGGTAAACAAAAATGATAAGAGTAAATGAGGTTATCATTTAATTACGTGTTCTTTTATATAGTCTATACTCACATATTTTATCAAGAAAATAATGATACTGGAATCATAACAGTATGTCTTTATGTGATATTGTGATAATAATTTAAATGAAAAGCTAAGATTTCAAAAAAAATTGATCCAACAGCCGAGATAAAATTGACAATAGGTCTCTTGAGAATAGTTAAAGAGAGATGAAAAATAAGATATAAGGTATAAGTTAATGAGCATATCATTTTTATGCATCTACTTTTATGTAGTCTATATATTCACATATTTTAGCAAGAAAAAAAATTAGAACCATAACAATATGGAACTCAAAATACAGAGAAAATTTCAACAAATTTATATTTGATAATTTTAACATTAAAAATAAAATATTTCATTAAAAATTATAATCTTTTAAATAAGAAAAGAAAAATTATTCATATTTTAATGAGTGAACTCTTCATTAACTATTGATATTAATAATTGAACATAACTTTGCACCATGATTCATTGAAACCATCTGATTAAGATCTGATAGTCATAAACAAACTCTTAACGATTCTAACTAAATCAGGTATGGAACAGAAAATATCAATTCACCCAATCATATGCTTATGTTTTAATAACCACATAAGTGCTGCCATAAAATATCAATAAATTTGAGAAAATGAATGGCTAAGATTCGACAAAAAAAATTGATCGAACGATTTAGATAAAAATGAGATGTGGCATTCTGAGAAGGCTCAAAAGTAGATGAAATATAAGGTTTTGGAATTAATACAAAGCTCAATTTTTCTCCATTTGTTGACACGTGTCCAATCCAAATATTGTTTTTTTTTTCTCATCTTGAGATGTTGCCGTCACCCTTGCTAGTTAGTGAAATGTCTCTTATGGAGTCCCTTCTCTTATCCTCTTCCGTGATAACGTCGAAACCCTAACCTACAAGGTGGTGCCGCCTCTTTACTGTTAGGGTTTCGACGTTATCATGGAAAATTGAGATGTAAGCTGTAACGTAGACTATCTAATCCATTTCTTTTTTCCCTCTATTTTCTTCTCTCAAAAATGAATGAAATAAATGGCTTCTCTTTTTTAGTAAATAAAATGATTCTTTTTGTTCGCTCTTTTTTACTCTCATATATAATTTATCATCCAAATATATAGAATGTAAGCAATTTTCCCCAATAATTTTTCTCTTCAATCAATGTCTGGTCGGTATAATGCAATTTTTCTCAATAAATTTTCTTCAAACTCTACATTATTCGATCAACAATTCTTAATATACATATTTTTTGGTTAAATCGTAGTAGATAAAAAATACATTAAGGATGTCTCAGAAAATACATTTCTAAATCAATTCTCAATATATACATTTTTTACATTCACAAAAAACCATTTTATTGTTGTCAAATTAATCAAAAATTACATTAAGAGTGTTCTCAGAAAATCATATTTCCAGAATAGTTCATTTATTTCACCAAAAAATCATTATATTCATTCTGAAACTACCCATTAACAAGGCCCAATTATCAAAACACAGGCCGTCTTTTAAAGACCTATTAACCAACTTTGCCCAAAACTGCCGAATCATTATTCATCAATGTCACGTGATCAAACTCTAAAGGACGATGAATCAGTTTAGACCATGCAATAAAAACAAATTCTATGGGCTAACCAAATCAGCAGTTTTACTATGATCATTTTAGACCATGGTGATTTGAACTAATAAAAAGAATGAAAGTATTTTTATTTGGCCATGTCACTCATTTAGTCATTTTCAACATTCAAATCACTCATACAGTCATGCTGCATGCAATTTGTTAAGTGCTTCATACTTTATTTATTGAAGTTAGGTGCTTCATGTTATTTTCGTCTCCTCTCCATCTTTCTGCATGAGTATTTGTGAAAAACGAAGCCTAAATAGTAACTAAATTGAAATATATACTGACTTTTTTTAAGTTTTATACCAATCCAACATGTCCTAGGAGAAGTCACACCATTGACCTGTTTCAGTTACAAATAGTATGGGGACCTTTTTTTTACAAATTTCTTTCCTATATATGTATACAACTTTACTTCTGGCCAGTATGACACCTTTTTATGTGTCTTTAACAAATCACAACATATATCTAATTTTGAAAGAATGATCTTAGGCCATTGGAGGGAAATCATGAATATTAATTATTAACTATTTTAATACATATCGTCAGCGTATGAAATTTATTAGCTTAATCATTTTATAATTTGATAGCCACAGCCAGAATGTCCAAATTTTGTGTTGCATCACATTCACTAATAATAGTAACAAAGCTGTTTCTTTGGAAATAGTAATAAATCAATATCGTACTGTGACAAGATTTAATGTAAACCTAAAGTATGGTTTGTGTAGTGTGAACTGAGGCAAGATTTAAAGTAATTAATTCCTACTAAAAGAAAAAAGAAGAGAGGCTGGCTGGGTATAAGAAAACGAGCCTATACAAAAAATATAAGTTATAAGATATTGTTAGAAAAGCTAAACAGAGAAATGTGTTCTAAATTAAGAAAAAAGGTTTTAATAAAGAAAGGAAAAATTGTACCTTGCTACTTGACTCAATTGGTACTCGAGAGTACTGTCAGAGCGGCAGTTATTCTGTCCATATGTGTTTGCGCTGTAAAAATAAATATTATATATTTTAATGTTAATTTAAGGATAAGACTTGCACTGCTAAAAACATAAAGAAATAAAACATGGATTTGTGGTATTCTTGGCTTTTTGGTTATATTTGGTTTTTACTTTCTTGTATTGTGTTTATTTAGGAAGACCCATATAGTTATTACACCTGAAATATTAATATATTTATTGCCTGAAATTTTCGAAAGTCCAACCCAAAAAAAAAATTAATCCAACTCAACACGCAAAGTAACCCTAACTTCTTTTTGTTATCCTTCAATCGAGTCAAGCATGGATGCCAATTCTTCTGAGCTTGAACTGTATAAATCTGAGTCTGCATCAACATGGCTAAATGAATATGTGTCCGGGTCGCACCGGTTCAAGTTCAAAGTTGTGGGCTATTCCTTCGACAAGTGGAGCAACGTTAAAGAGTGTGTTACATCCGACATTTTCACTGTTGGAGGATACAAATTCATTATCAAATAGTATCCGATGTGGAGCCATGATTACTTGATTTTCACCCTTGAACTTGAAAGTGGTGGAAAAAAGGAGGTGAAAGCTCGAGTAACCTTTACCATGCATGACCCACGCGGAAACCCACCACCATTCCATGGAAACAAGGTACACGACTTTGGAATTAGTCCATGGGACTATTTTGTGAATAGAAAAGCATTTGAGACATCGAACTGTCTTAAAGATGATAGTTGTGAGACAATGTGCACTGTCACTGTAGTAAAGACGACGAAAGATCAAGCTTGCATTAAAAAAAAAAAAGTCGACGTAAGTCATGAAAGTTGAACCAGTCATGGTGCCACCTTCAAACTTAGACCGACAACTTTCCAACCTCATGGAGAGTGGTGAGGAAGCAGATGTTATATTTGAAGTTAGTGGAGAAACGTTTACAGCCCACAAACTCATACTTGGAGCAAGGTCTCCTGTTTTTCATGCTCAATTTTTTGGCCCGATGAGTGATAAAGTGGTAGAATGCTTAAAAACTCAATGACATTGAAGCCGTGGTCTTTAGGGGATTTCTTCTTCTCATATATTCAGATTCAGCGTCAGAATTGGAAGACACAACGATAATGTTTCAACATTTACTTGTGCTTGCTGATCGATATGAAGTAGCGAGGCTGAAGTTGCTACGTGAAAGTAAGTTATCCCAAAATATTGATGAGGAGATTTTTGCTACAACTTTAACTTTGGCTGAGCAACACAATTGCTCTCTGTTAAATATGCAACACTAAGCCCAATCCAACTTTAGCCCTAAAATATGAAGAATCTAAAATCAAGCCAAGGCTAGCAAAATATCTTGATTCTAGAATTATCTATTAAAATATCTTTGTTGTAGGTAGGTTAGTCTCTAGAAAATTCTACAAAAATATCTTGGGTCTAAATGTCTCCATCCTCTAGTATAAATAGGAGTCTCATTTTCACCATTTGCATCAAGCTACAAAACAAATTCCTCTCTCTAATAAAGAGTATTGTGAGAGTTGTAGTGGTTTAGTTGGAGGTCTAATAATATAGAAGTAGTAGGGTTGTAATTTTGGAGGTTTAGTAATTGAGTAGTGAAGTGTATTGTAATATTATTGAAGAGAATAATAAAAAAGTTTTTTTCAAATCTCGTCTCTCTACTCTACAAACTGGTATCAGAGCGAGGTAGACGGGTCGGTGCTGTCGGAATAGATAGTAAGGGTCAGAGTTAAAGTGCCGAGAGTTTGCGAGTAGTCCAGTAGTCCAAGTAGCCGTGTGTCGGCATTCTGTCGGAGGAGTTGCCGGAAGAGAGAAGGCTTAGCTGAAGCCAATAGACTAAGTCGCATTCATGGATTTTGGAGGTTCAACTGCCGGGTTGAAGAAGTTGAATGGCAACAACTACATCTACTGGAAGGCCTGCATAGAATCCTACCTTCAAGGACAGGATCTTTGGGAGATGGTAGATGGATATGAGACGACTCCGCCAGTGGTCGCTACTGAAAAAGCGAAAGTATCCGAAACTATCAATGACCCAAAACTAACCGAGGAGAAGAAGACCCCATCCGCGGAGAATGAGGCTCTGCAAAAATGGCGTATCAAGGCCGGAAAGGCGATGTATGTACTTAGGACCTCAGTTGAAGAGGAGCTACTTGAGTACTTAGGACCTCACGACACTATTCTCCAAGAAGAATGACGCCCACCTCCAACTTCTCAAGAAGGAGCTTATGACGCTTTCACAAGGGAGAATGACAATTAGTCAGTACTTCACGAAGGTGAAGTCCATCTGTAGCGAGATCGCGCAGATTGCCCCTGAAGAGAAAATAAGCGAGCAACGGATGAGGAGGATAATAATCAACGGTTTGAAACCCGACTATAGCGGGTTTATGGCAGCAGTCCAAGGTTGGTCGACTCCACCAACACTACTGGAGCTAGAGAATATGCTCGCTAACCAAGAGGCTCTGACAAGGAGGATCGAAGTCTCAACTAGACAAGACGACGAGGCGCTATTCTGTAGCCGAAGGAAGGGTCGGCTTGAACAAAGGCCGAGATCGAAACCCGAAAGCAGGCCTGGACAACATAGGAGGCCGAAGGAGGAGACTAATACTTCAGGAGGATCTCGTAGGCAAAGAGACGGCAAATCTCGAGGTGATGAGTGCTACAAATGTGGCAAGAGAGGACGCTGTGCACGAGACTGTTGGTCTAAGAAGAAGGGACAAGGAAATGCAGCAACCCTAAGAGACCACCAAGGTGCCAAGCGTCAGGAGATTGATTGTAGTGAAGAAGAATGGGATATTGACGCCGCATTCGCAAATGTGGTCACCATGATTGAAGAGAAGGAGGAGAAGGAAGAGGTTGCACTGACGGCAGTAATCAAATCAGGGAGAATCGACTATGAGAGTGACTGGATCGTTGACTCCGGTTGCTCAAATCACATGACCGGCGATATCAAGAAGCTAGAACGCTTACAAGAGTATAAGGGAAACCAAGTGATTGTGACAGCTAACAACTTCAAGCTGCCAATCAGCTACGTCGGTAGAACGATAATCTCTCCTCAAATCGGTCTGAAGGAATTCCACCTGCAAGGAGTCTATCATGTTCCAGGCATGAAAAAGAATCTATTGGCAGTATCGCAACTGACAGAACAAGGGAATTACGTAGTCTTCGGGCCACAGGAGGTGAAGGTGTACCGCAACCTCAAAGCTTTGGGCACACCAATAATGGAGGGCCGAAAAATGGAGTCAATCTACGTAATGTCAGCACAATCAGCTTACGTAGACAAAATTCGAAGGAATGATACGGCGGATCTCTGGCATGCATGACTGGGGCACGTAAGCTACCACAAGCTTAATTTGATGGTTGAGAGGTCGATGGTCAAAGGTCTTCCTGGAGTAGAGGTGCGGACCGACACAGTATGTGCCGGTTGCCAATTCGGTAAAGCTCATCAGCTTCCTTTCCAGCAATCCAAGTACAAAGTTAAGGAACCTTTGGAGCTGATACACTCGGATGTCTTTGGTCCGATTAAGCAAGCCTCAATAAGTGGTTCAAAGTATATGATGACCTTCATTGATGATTTCTCGAGATATGTGTGGGTGTTTTTCATGAAAGAAAAATCAGAGGCGTTATCCAAGTTCAAGGAGTTTAAGGAGAAGGCGGAAAGTGAACTCATCAAGAAAGTTCAGTGTCTCCGTACGGATAATGGAAGAGAATACGTAAACCGAGAATTCGATGCCTACCTGAAGGAGCATAAGATCCGAAGGCAGTTAACCTGCCCCAATACCCCACAACAGAATGGAGTAGCCGAGAGGAAGAACCTTGTCGGAGCATGTTGCATGCTAAAAATGTGCCAGCAAGATTTTGGGCCGAGTGCATGAAGACAGCCGCACACATCATCAACCGACTTCCACAAGAGAAGATGGGTTGTGTCTCACCATTCCGGAAACTCTGGAAACTTAAACCCCAAATTAGCCACTTCAAGGTGTTCGGATGTGTGTGCTACGTGTTTGTGCCTGATCATCTTCGGACCAAATTTGACAAAAAGGCGATTCGATGTATCTTTGTCGGGTACGATGATGAAAGAAAAGGATGGAGGTGTTGTGATCCAACGACAGGGCACGTCCACACCTCAAGAAACGTAATTTTCAACGAACCCTCATCATGGTGGCCAACCGAAGGCGCAATACAAGTAAATTCAGAGGATCTCGAGCCACAATTTGAGGAAAGAACTAGCGGCCAAGACTAAGAAAGTGTCGAGACACCGACGTCCACAATGGAAAAGGGACAAAGTCCAATCGCCACAGAAACCAAGAGCCCATGGAAAACTTGAGTACTCGAAGATGGTGAAGGTATGACTCCAGACCTACAAGAAGAGGTGGAAGAAATGCCCCCGCCAATAAGAAAGTCATCAAGTGCAAGACGTCCAAACCCAAAGTACGCAAACGCAGCGGTTGGTGAGGAGAACTCGGTTGAAGAACCAACAACTTATGAAGAAGCAGCAAAGAGCAATAAGTGGAAAGAGGCAATGAAGGAGGAGATGATGGCTCTAAGGAAAAACCAGACGTGGGAGTTAGTGCCACAACCGAATGGAGTAAAACCAATTTCGTGCAAATGGGTGTACAAAGTGAAGACCAAAGCAGATGGGTCAATCGAAAGATATAAGGCTCGATTAGTTGCACGAGGGTTCTCACAACAGTACGGGCTGGACTATGATGAGACGTTCAGTCCAGTGGCGAAGATGACAACGATACGAGTTCTCCTAGCACTTGCAGCAAGTAAAGGATGGAAGATTTGGCAGATGGACGTGAAGAACGCTTTCCTGCATGGTGAGCTCGATCGAGAAATATACATGGATCAACCACAAGGATTCGTGAGTATAACCCATCCAGAGTATGTGTGCAAGCTCAAGAAGGCGTTATACGGACTAAAACAAGCCCCGAGAGCTTGGTACGGGAAAATAGCAGAGTTTCTCGTACAAAGTGGCTGTACAGTGGCGACAACAGACTCGAGCCTATTCACCAAGAACATTAGAGGCAAACTCGCTATAGTCTTGGTGTATGTGGATGACCTCATCTTAACCGGTGATCTCATAGAGGAGATTCGGCAAACGAAGGAGAACCTATCTGTCCAGTTTCAGATGAAGGAACTCGGAGAGTTGAAGCATTTCCTGGGGCTCGAGGTTGGGAAGACGAATAAAGGTGTATTTCTTTGCCAACAAAAATATGCAAAGGATCTTCTGGAGGCTTATGGAATGTTGGAGAGCAAGCCGCTGTCTACGCCGATGGAACCAAATGCAAAGCTTTATGCTGGAGAAGGGAAAGATCTACAAGATACTCGAATGTATCGACAACTGGTAGGAAGTCTCATCTATCTGACTCTTACCAGACCCGATATAGGCTTCGCTGTTGGAGTAGTAAGCCGTCATATGCAAAACCCAAAGAAGCCACACTTGGAGGTAGTTAGACGGATACTTCGATACGTGAAGGGTACATTAAACTACGGTATTATGTACTGTAGAGGCAAAGAATGGGAACTAGTCGGTTACTGTGATACTGACTATGCTGGAGATTGTGATACAAGAAGATCAACAACCGGTTATGTCTTCAGTTTGGGATCCGGAGCGGTGTCTTGGTGTAGCAAAAGACAACCTATCGTATCCCTCTCTACAACGGAAGCGGAGTACAGAGCAGCAGCTACTACTGCACAAGAAAGCACGTGGCTGGTCCGTCTACTAAAGGAGCTTCACCAACCAATCGATAAAGTAAGCCTTCATTGCGACAATAGGTCGGCGGTGTGCTTAGCAGAGAATCCGGTATTTCATGCAAGAACTAAACATATTGAAGTGCACTACCACTTCATACGAGAAAAGGTTCTACAAGGAGAGATTCAAATGAAGCTAACACCGACGGAAGAGCAAGTCGCCGGCATTTTCACGAAAGGTCTCAACACAAAGAAGTTTGAGGAGATGCGCGCTCAACTTGGAGTCCTCAGTCGATCAGCGATTCAGAGGACTTAGTGCTGAGGGGGAGTGTTAAATATGCAACACTAAGCCCAATCCAACTTTAGCCCTAAAATATGAAGAATCTAGAATCAAGTCAAGGCTAGCAAAATATCTTGACTCTAGAATCATCTATTAAAATATCTTTGTTGTAGGTAGGTTAGTCTCTAGAAAATTCTACAAAAATATCTTGGGTCTAGATGTCTCCATCCTCTAGTATAAATAGGAGTCTCATTTTCATCATTTGCATCAAGCTACAAAACAAATTCCTCTCTCTAATAAAGAGTATTGTGAGAGTTGTAGTGGTTTAGTTGGAGGTCTAATAATATAGAAGTAGTAGGGTTGTAATTTTGGAGGTTTAGTAATTGAGTAGTGAAGTGTATTGTAATATTATTGAAGAGAATAATAAAGAAGTTTTATTTAAATCTCGTCTCTCTACTCTACACTCTCGTCTTAAAGCTTCATGCTTCAAATTTGTTAGATCTCCAAAAGTCCTCACTGCCGTCACGAAAACTAGTGGATTTGAACATCTGATTCAAAGTTGTCCTTCCATCCTAAAAAAGCTCATCGAGAATACTTGTGATAGTGATAAATAGATTTTGCTTCAATTTTGTTTTTGCGTTGTTTATTATGTTTCTTGGCAAGTAGCCCAAAATTGTGGGTGGGGGGAAGTATGTAAGGAATTGCAAAATTATTATTTAAAAGCTATCTATTAGTTGTCTGTTTCATTGTCTATCTTATTTCTGCTTTGGGTATTTATCATATTATATATATTATATGATTTTCATTCGAATTCATTGCGAATCATAATCTCGGGGTAAAAACGTTTGGCCTCAAATCATTAAATATGGATTGAATCTGAAAAAAAATTGAGAACCAATTTAGAGAAATATGACCATGATTCAACCTCAAAGAAAATCAAAACACTTCAAAAAATTCTTAGTTCAAACACAAAAATGTCCCTGCCCAACATATAAAAATGACAACATTAATCCCAAAAGATAATCTAATCAAAGAGAGAGAAGCCCATGTCGTCATCACTCTCCTCCTCTTCCTTCTCTTCTGCCGGTTCGGCTCCACCGCCTGACACTGACCCACCAATGAATCCGCCACCACAACCATACAGAAGGGAAAGAAAAAAATCAAAAGACTATATTTTATATATTTTTATTAACAAAATTATGACTAAATATGTCTGACATAATGATTAGTTAGGATTTGAGAATGTGATAAGAGATGAACTACATGACTCTTCAGGATTGCGTGAGTGGCACCTGCTTACAACTTATACAAACAAAATGATTTACCGAATAATCTCTGAAAGAAAATTCTCCGGGGCATATTGATTAATGGTAATTGTCTCCAGGTATATATTTCGGATGTTACATTATAAAGAAGATACATTGTGATAAAATGTATGTTTTTGGCATTAAAATCATATTAGATATCTGATAAATAGAACTATGTATTTGAACTTTTAAAAATACATTTTTGAACTTTTAGAAATTGGCCTTGTAATTCTCTCTTTTAAGTGTTTTGTAACTCTTCTATTTTCTATATTTAATGAAAATTCAGTTGGCTTCTTGTCGACTGATCTCAAAAAAACTTTTAAGAAATATTTGATTACACTGTGAACATTCCAAATGACGTCTTTACAATCTAGAAATGTATATTAACAGTTGTCATTAATAATGAAAAAGTAGTTTATTAGAGATGAAAAGATGTATCGATACACTACAAAGTATATTGTCAATACACATGCACTACTACAAAAACCGGAATTTGCGACCGAGCACTTGATCGCTAAATGCCCCGTCCTTTTTCACTGACAACAAAGCCAACCAAGGTGGGAACTTTTGATATGGTCACAAAATGATTATAGCGACCAAAAAACTCGTCGCTGCTTTCGTAGCCACATCCCCATCTCTGATTCTATTTTGCGACGAAATTATGTGTTTGTCGCTAAATATTAGATCTATTGCTACCAATTTGCTGGTCGTTAAAATCAATATGTCGGTTGCAATTGCTTGATTATTGGTCTCAATTGAGTGCTCAAATAGGCCTATAGCGACAAAATATTTGTAGCAAAAGTTATAAATTTTGTCACTAATCATATTAATAGCGACGAAATAGTGGTTGCAAAAGATTAGTACCACAACAAAATAATTTATTTGGGACGACATATTCGTCGCCGATACATAAATATAGGGACGAAATACTTGTCACTAGTTTTATATATTGGATTTTACTACAACAAAAACTTCGTCGCTAGAACCAAATTTAAAGGTTTTTTACCTACCAAAAAATATACAATTCATTCCAAATAAAATAAATTTCACATTTCTCAAAATTCTAAAATATAAATTTCTAATATTTTTTCATAAATAACAATATTAATCATGATATATAATAATAAGATATACAACAATATGAAGAAAATTCAAGATTACAAAAACATTCTATTCTACACCATCCGATTGAAATAAAAAAAAATCTTAAATAGAATAATTACTTGAACGTCTAAATATATATTTCAAGTGCATGACCTTCATTTGTTACTACAAAAAGTCATGCATAAATACTAGAAAAAAATATCAAATTGTTATTTATAAAAGCAAAGAAAGTAACGAGTTAAAAAAATAAAATTAATAAGTAAAGAGTTAATAAAATAAAAAAAGAAATCGTTGGAGTTTACATGATCTGGTAAATAAGTTCCTTCCATCCCATAGCAATATACTAACTTTTCTTTTCCACTGTTTAACACAAAAAAAGTAAACAAAAATAATTTTAAAATCAAACAAATTATGAGAAACTATATTTAAGCGGGGAATTAATTATGAGAAATCAGTTTACATTAATTTTGATCAATATCTTGTCACACTCTGCATGAATCTAAGCTTTGCGCCCGCGACAACAAAGCTAAACTAACAATTCCAATTAAAAACAAAAATAAATTAATTTATACCTTCATTACACAATATGTATAGTAAACTTTCATATTTTATATAACTAGTAAAACCTAAATTCAAAGAACAAACAATAAAAACAACAAAAATTCTAACCTGAACTAATTCGAGTTGGAGAAGCAAATCCATCGAAATTAAGGTCATTTCTACTGAAAAAAAATAATTTCCTCCTTTTCTCATTACATGTTCATATTTTTTTGAAATTGTTACAATGAAAATATGAACCTGAGATTATTTTATATTTTTACTTGGTTCATATATGCCTTAATATGAAGACTGCGGCAAGTTGATCGATTTTTCTTGAGCCTTCTATAAGAGAACTCATCCATACTTGTGATATGCACTTACACGCAAACCCTAAACAGAAGATATAATGATTGAAATTGAGTTACGGAAAAAATCATCCTATACAAATAATAACAGTAAAAAATCAACATAAGAATTTATCCCAAAAAGAATACAAGGAGAACTTACCAAAATATTAATGCATGATATTAACTATATTTACCTAAATTGGAATTATATTATATCTGAGATGCACATATATGGAATTATATTATACAAAAAATCATATCATATTCCATGCTATAGCCACCTTGAGACTGTTCTATCAAGAAACAGATGAATAAAAATAGGAATAGTTAATTGTTTATTAAATTTCATTAGGATGCAAGGGTTTTAAGAGAAGAAATAAAGAATAACTGAGTGGAGAAAGCAGCTATTTATACACAACATGACATCTTATTTCAGTTGATCAAAGAGAATTTCACACCAATATTGATTATGCACATCAAGTGTTTGATGTTTAACCTCAATCACTCTTTTCTATTTGAATATTAAAGGAAATTGTAATCTCATTGATTATGCACATCAAGTGTTTGATGTTAAACCTCAATAATTCTCTTCTTTTTCTGAATAATAAAGCACAATCATTCACACCTTTCTGAATAACAGATCTTGGAGAAGAAAATACAAGTATCACCTGCCATTAGAAGTGTACCATGTCAAATAAACTACATATAAAGAAGTAATCACGGTAATTCAAATCCCAAAAAAATATTCACAACAACAAATTCACGGTGATTCAATTTTTGTTACTAATTAGGGCTTACAATAAAGTAGTGAAATTGATTAGATGCTTAGAATTAAGCAATTAGGGCTTTAGAATATGCAATATTCATAAATAGAGGGCTTAAATAAGTGCAGAGTTTAGAACATGTTTATAATTAAGTAATTAGGGCTTATAGTTAAGTAATTCAGAAAAATTAACAAGAAAGGGACAAGACATAATATCCAATATGGAATTGAGCAAATTGATCAAATTGAACAAAATAATAAGAACGGAATACAAGATCAGGTGAAATAAAATACAAAATAAGATCAAAAGAAAGAAATAGAGGGATCAGCATTCATCAGGTTTAGCATTTACACGAGAGAGAGAGAGAGAGAGAGAGAGGGGGGGGGGGGGGGGGGGGACTAACTCTAATCGCCGTAGTTTGAATTCAGTGAGAGAAATTGAGCGTTGCGTTTGAGAGGAGAGGAGAGGAGAGGCAAGCTTAGCGGCTCAAGATCGAGAAGAGAAGGCCAGTAAATGAACAACATGTTTTGCGACTAACTGTTAGATCGTCGCAGATGCATTACGTAATCTGCTTTGGTAGCCAGTCGCAAATGTAAAACATATTTTGGGACCAGCTATAGGCTCGTCCCAAACGAGTTGCTTCAGCGACTATGATAGCGACCAATTATGAATTTGTCTCAAATAAGTTTCTTTTGTGACTTTATTGTGACCAAGAATTGTAGTTGTCGCTAATTGCTATTTGCGACAAACTATATTTTGGTAGCTGAATACGATAATTAGAGACCAAATATGGCTTGTCGCTAAAAAATTGGTTGCAAATTATGTTTTTTGTAGTAATGACACTATGTATAGCATGTAAAAAGACATTAACATCTACTTAGTTACGTAATAAAGGACATAATACTTTTATTTGAATAATTTTCGAGAGCGGTTCACACAATATATGTAAAATATATATGTCATTTAGCAACTATTTTAGATATTCATTATCATTTTAAAAGGAAAACGATTAATTTATCAACAAGAATAAATTTAAAATTCATTTATTATTTAAAAAAGAATTGATAAATAAAGATGTGCAACATAGCTCTTATGTAATCAACTGCAAATTGAAGGATTGTCACGTGCAAAGCACGTGCCAAAAACTATTTTTCATTTTGAGAATTGCATTTTTTTTGCAACTAGAAAATTTCCCCTGCTTCGCTGCGATTTTTATAATTATATTAGTTTATCATCATTTTTCTCAAGTTTTAAAAAATGTACATATTTTTTTACATTTAGATGATTACCGTTGCTTTCACATACGATGCATATTTCTTAAATTTTAATATACGCAAGTATATCATAAAATAACATTACCAAAACATCTTATAGCATTCAATTGTAAGAAAATCAGAAACTTGAAATATTTTATCACATTTTCTTTATTTTCATATTTGCCACATCTTGAAAACCAACAAATTCTGTAACACTACTATCTCACAATTGAGGGTTGATTTAAGAAAAATTTCCATATTGTCTAACCATCTTGGCAAATTGTGGATGTGAGATTCATCCTCTTATAGCTTCACAAATTCAAGCAATTTACCTGAATATAATACAATGACATAAAAAAACAAAATTAATTGTATTTTTTTTTTTTTGACAAATAGGCTCCAGGTTGTACCTGGGAGCCTGCAATTAATATAAATAAAGATGATCCTGTTATGAATAATTGTTGTATGGATGTCCATATACATTTCATTCTTGAACTTCTAAATACATCACCTCCATGCATTCATGTATTGTTATGTTAAAAACAATCTAGAATAATGTGGATGAATATATCTTTTCTTGAACTTCGAATATCATTATGTTTGTATTTATTCTCTTTTATTTTTATGTAATATAAAGGGAATTGCTCTTTCTATAAATAGAGCCTTATAATGTAAAAGAAGATAGACAACAATGAAATTAAAGAATATTCTCGCCATGAGAAATAAGAGAGCAGAGGACAGTGAGTACTGGAGAGACTGGAAGTTATATTTCGGCAACACCGGGTTTCTTAGGAAACTCGGGAAATGGTTTGTCGGATTTACTTTTATACCCGTTATGTTTATTCATTAGCCAAGGTGATTAGATTTCTTTAAAGCCGTTAGTGTTATGGATCCGGGCCGAAGTGTATAAGAAGAAAAAATCGAACTGTATGGACTGGGCCTTTACCGGGAGAAATCATTTGGTAGTTGGGCTCGGATTAAATAAAAATAACTATATGTGAAACAAACCAAGGACAGAAATTACGAAGCTAAAAATTTATCAACAATAATCAATTAAGCAAGAAAGTTAAGAAATACAAAAGAAATTCAGGCTTCTCCATTGCAAAGGCATGATGTGCATCTAAGAAATAAAGACAGTAGCATTTTTAACGTGGTATACTAATCCACGGGCTGAACATCTCATCAACGGTGCCCCGGTCACCAGCCAAGGAATTCCACTTCTTTTTCCTCTTTCTTTCCTTTTCGGCAGAGCCTCATTAGTTATTACAATCTTTAAATTTTTTTTCTTTTCCATTTTACAATTATTACATGACAATAGTGTGATTTTATATAATTCTACTGGCTCCAAGATAGGCTATATAATCGGTTCTTATTGTTTTGTGCAGTCTTTAACACTCCAATTCTTGTACCTCTTCCAATTACTAGCACATGTCAAAAAATGCATCTCAAAAGAAAAGCGTGGTTGGAAAATCAATATGTAAAATTAGCAAATAAAAAGATCATTAAAACAACAAAAATAAAATCATCCACAATGGGGTCTGTCATTACATTGGGCAACTAACACTTCCCAGAAGGGAAAAAAAAGGAGGAGGATACGGTAAGTCATATTTTCTGCATTGACCATTAAAAAAGCACCCAACAATGTTTATTAAACACAATATTTCACTAAACAAAAGTATTACCTGCGAAATCTCCATAGAAGAACCAGCAAGCTTGCACAATAAAACCACAATTGCTCCATGAGAATATATGCCACTTGAATACTCCTTAAATAAACAAGAAAAAATATTAGAAAAGAAGATGACATGTGCTTAGGGAAAAAATTCTAGACAATAAGATTACAGAAAAAACTAAATCTCAATTGCAAATTAAAGCACAGACCACCAACTATCATATTAAGTGCATAAGATGGAAAATTTTCTGTATTCGTATCTAATTAACACACCCAAAACACTGAAAATAAAAAAAGCACACAACAAACAAAAAAAGCGAATAACAAAACCTACAGTGATTCGGAGGATTTTTTTGTATGTTTTTTATTTTTTCTGACAGAAGAAAGAAAAGTTTTCTGAAAGTGATTTGCTGAAAATTTGAACAAACGGTCCTGTAAATTATGGCACTCATACCAGGTAGTAAGTAAAAAATATTAGGAACCGAGACGCAACAGCAAACACAGAAAGCAAGACACAAGAACAAAACAATTTTTTTACGTGAAAACCCTAAAGAGGGTAAAAACCACGGCCGCCGGCACTCAAACACTTTCTTAATACTTGGAGAAAGAGAAATACAATACAATTGTTTGTGGTTGTTGGAATGAATAAACTCTACCCTTACCCCTCTATTTATAGGATAATCATATCTAATATAAAGAAATAACCCAAAGAATTACTGACCCAATTAACACCTAATACATGAAAATACATACAAATATAAGAAAATAAACATATTTCCAATTCCAATTGTCACTTATGGAAATAAGTCATGGAGAGTAAATATGAAGAATTTTCTTATCTCTTGCCGGGTTTCCTTTTTTATGGTATCGAGAGTTTTCCAGAAGTCTCCACACAAAATAATCTCCCACTTGGAGACTTCATAATGATATAAATCATTTGCATTGAATCCATTCTCCTTTCTCTTGTATCTTCTTTGAGCCCGGCGACATGCTCCTACTGATTCACTCGACCAACCCCACTGAGGCAGCGCACAGCCTCAGTTTGTCGATGGGGACTTCCTTGGTCAACATATCGGCAGGGTTCTTTGTACCTTGGATATTCTCTAATGATATGGTACCCGTCTTTAACAAGTTCTCGGATATAGTGATACTTGAGCTGAATATGCTTGGTTCTGGAATGGAACACCGGATTTTTCACGAGACACATGGCACTTTGACTGTCAGTGTAGAGTGCCCTACATCCTTGATCTTTTCCCATTTCTCTTAGAAAGGTCAAAAGTCATACCATCTCTTTTCCGGCTTCTGAAATTACCACATACTCCGCTTCAGTCGTTGATAGCGCCACGTATTTCTGTAATCTTGACATCCAGCTCACAGCTATACCTCCCATTGTGAAGAGATAACCGGAAGTGCTTTTCCGACTATCCACATTTCCTTCTAGATCCGCGTCTACGAACCCTTGCAAAATCATGCCGTCCCTTTTATAGCACAACGCCATATTTGAAGTGCCCTTCAAATATCTCAGCAGCCACTTGATGTGCGATATTATGCCATAATATCGAGACGTAACAACAAACACAGAAAGCAAGATACAAGAACAAAAAAAAAAATTTACGTGGAAACTCTAAAAGGGGTAAAAACCACGGCCGCCGGCACTCAAACATTTTCTTAATACTTGGAGAAAGAGAAATACAATACAATTGTTTGTGGTTGTTGGAATGAATAAAACGCTATACCTACCCCTCTATTTATAGGATAGTCATACCTAATACAAGGAAATAACCCAAAGAATTACTGCCACAATTAACACTTAATACATGAAATTACAAATATAAGGAAATAAATATATTTCCAATTCCAATTGTCACTTATGGAAATAAGTCATAGAGAGCAATGGAGAACTTTCTTATCTCCTGCCGGGTTTTCTTTTTAACAGTATCCAGAATTTTCCAGAAATCTCCACACAAAACAAAAAATACCAAAAAAGAATAACAACCATATTAACACAAAAAAGAATTATGCAAAAAAAGAAGGTGATAGTATTTACTGGGACAAGCAAGATAAGAACCTGAGATGATGGATGAGCATTGAAAGTAATAATTCATAAAGCGGATGATGCAGGCTCCTCATATGCCTTAACATACACATCAGGAATGCGGGATATCATTGACCAATAAAGACCTGTTTCCCTTAGGTAAAAGTCCTCGAACTCTGGGTAACATTCCTTGTTTGTTAGAAATTCTAGTGAAGCTAGGAGGTTTGGTAGTGACGCAGAGATTGGAGATAACACAAGCTTTCCATGCTTTGAGGTAAGGACTGTAGTAATTAGGATACTCCATAAATTTTAAGACTTTTGAGAAAGAGGCAATTCTGATGAAACCATTGGTCGGCCAGGGATGTGCTCTGACCATCAATCCGTAAAGCTCTAGTGAACCTGAGGCTTTGTAATGGTTCCATCAATAAGAGTGAGTTGTGATTTATTCTCAACTCGTCGAGCTTTAAATGGTGGATTGCAGAGTCCACTTGGTTATTGTGGCATATTAAGGGTGGCTGCTGCAAGGAAAGTTCAATAAGTTTCCCACTCCCCTCAATTTTAAGGGTTCTTAGGGCAGTGGCTCTTCAGTGCCGCTCAATAAAGTCAACTCTATACACATGTTGACATCAAAATGACACAATGTCTTCAGCCTTGCAAACACCTCCTTTTGAGGAAGTGACTATATGTGTGAACAGCGATCCATCACCAATTCAGTGAGAGATGTAAGATTTTGTAATGAGCTAACAACTGAATTTTCAAAGTTGCCACACGATCCAAAAGTGAGTGTTCTAATCATTCCGAGCAGTTTTATTTCATGCATAACCAGCTTTGGACAATCCGCTACAGTTAGATCCGTTAAAAAGGGAAAAGTATCGTAACAAATTCTTCTTGTGTCTAGCAATTGGCATCCAATTAAAGTCTCAATGTTTGGACAGTTAGATGATGTGCAAACATTGTTATTTACGGAACCTGATAGAGTCCATGAAGTGCACCTAATGCAGTATTAATTATCTTCAATTTTCTTAGGCTGGATGGCAGGGTGGGTATTATTTTCAATTTGGGGCAATTGTTGATTTCCAGTTCCTCAAGGCAAGGAAAGAGCAACTTGTCGTCTATTCCAATCCAATCATCCCATTTTGGATGTCCCAAAATACTAGCCCCTTGAGTAAGGGAAAGACATAAGCACCGCATTTGCTGTGAAGTGAGTAACCAACTTGCTTCCCATAACACATAACACAATTCAAGATACTCGAGCGAGTTAAGCTGCATAACAATCAGAGAGTTTAACAGTTAATAAATTACAACATGAGATATCAATCATCCAACAAGGGGATCTAATACCGAATTTACAACTGATTTCCAATTCAAGTAAATTCTTAGGTGGTTCAAGATTATCAGCTACATCATGTACATTGCTGATTGCAGGGAAGTCATCAAACCAAAAGAGAGTGAGTAGTTTTTATTCTCGTACTCATCTTGGCTTCTTTAGTATTATTGGCAGTTGTTTATATTATTAAGACCGAATACACATAATTTACAAAGGCCTGTGAGATTTTTAAGTTCACCTATTTTGTAACCATCCTTGTTTTTGATATCAAACTAATATAACTCCTGAAAAGACCTTAGCATTCCTACCCAAGGGAATTCACGAGGAAATCTTAAGTATCGCAGGTTAACTAGGTTACACATACAATGTTGTAAAAGTCGAAAGTCACGATTAATCCACATCTCCAAAAATTTGACTAGACGGGATTACTCGATAATAATCAGAAATTAGTCGGCACTATGATTCTGATTGAAGTTTCAAATATTTTTCATAGTCTATTAACATTTAGCAAAAACATTAAATATTCAAAAATTGAAAATCTAACAAAAATATAAACATCCAAAAATGAAATACATAATTCAAATTTAAAGTCCAAAAATAACACATAAATGTCTTAGTAATTGGCAAACCGTTCAAAATTCCAAGTACAAAATCAAAATACATACAACAAAACTAAATAAATTTGGGTTTGGCTGGGCAGAAAAATGTAATAGAAAGACGTAAAAAAAAAATAAAAGAAATAGAAAAAATGGGGCTATTTAAAAAAAAATGAGTCTAGTCAGTCGACGTCGGCAAAAGTCGGTCTGACCGACTTTTGCTAGTCGACTAGGGATAGTCGGCACGGTGGGTGACGACTATAGTTTAATCGGCGACTAATCGGGACTTTATCTACAGTCACATACCTTTCACTTCGCTTTCTTTCATATCCGAATAATTCGCTACTATCAGTTCTTCTAGGTGATAAAGCCTATAAAGTGTTTTGAGTTGTTCTCCTAAGACCCAAGTGCTGTCAATAGATAAGCACCTAAGGTGTATAAGTTCCCCAATTGTGCTGGGAACCTTACAATATTTTCCATTTCTCAATTTAAGCAAGCGTAAACTCTTAAGACTGGCTAATATTTCATTGAACTTCAATTTCTCATCCCAACCATCATCAATAGAATTAATCACAAGGGTTTGCAACTTCTTGAGATTGTGAATTTGTCTGAGCGTCCAATCATCTCCCTCTTCAATATACAAATGACGTATTGTTCGAGGAATGTTTATGGCGATATCACTAGTGATTCTCAAACATTCGCCTACAGAAACACTTCGTGCCAAGTCATGTAATAAACCATGAATTACATAACACTGGACCGAAGAAACATAATCCAAGTGAAAAAATGATTTTGTTGTTAATTGATCCAAATAATTGCCTGCAACATCCTCCGGACTCATGGATGCATGTGCATACCGTAAAATCAACCCCGATCCTATCCACATTCTTACCAATTCTTTCTTTTGAAATTTATAATCTTGAGGGAACATACTACAATACCTAAAACATAGTTGTAAATGTGCTGGCAGTTGGTAATAACTCAATTTTAAAATACCCATGAGGTAATCTTCGCTGACTTGCATATTTAAAATATCTTCATTCAAGATTTTGTTCCAGAATTCAGAATTGATGGCATTGTTAAGAAAACCGCCAATGATCTTAGCAGCTAACGGGCACGCATGAAGCTTTTTTGCTATTTGGTTGCCAATTTCATGAAGATGTTGGTATTTATTAGGATCAGTACCAGCAAATGCGTGCCTATAAAAAAGAGTCGTGAAATCATTCTCCTCTAAACCATCTAAATTCAAATATTCATTTTCCCCTTCCATTAATCGAGCAAACATTTTTGCTACCGACTCCATTCTAGTTGTCACCAAGATTTTACTTCCTCTCTCACCATATCTCAATGGAGCCAGCACTTCCTCCCATTTTAACATTGTGTCATCCCGCCAAACATCATCTAATACCAGCAAAAATTTCTTAGATGCCACTTTCTCCTTCAGACTATACTGAAGGGTATGTAGATTACCAAGCCTGCAAGTCTGCTGTGTGATATCTTCTAATATGTTCATAGTTATTATTTTTGTATCAACTATATAGGAATTATCTGACACACGTACCCACAAAATTAGGTCAAATTTCTCAATCACCCCTTCATCCTTACAAACGAGGCGAGCAAGAGTTGTCTTTCCCATTCCGCCCATACCAAATATCGAGAAAGCTGAGAGAAACGCTTCATTCTCACCATCTAGCCCGGTTGTCAACCATTCAATGATTGTCTTTTTCTCTTTTTCTCGCCCGACAACACTGTTTTCAGTAACAAATGAACCAGTCTTGCCAAAATTATCCAAGGCTAGTTGTTGATAGATCCTATTTGCGAACTGAAGGAATATGTCCACATCAGAAGCAATAGCTTCTAATTCCTTCACAACTTCCCTCAATTTACCCAAAACTCCATCACTGAGAAAAGCATTCTTAACAAAATCGACTAGCTTTCGCTTGCAGCCAGAGATAGGTCCACTCACCTCGCTATCCCGAGCGTTGACCTTCTCCTCCATCTCGTAGTACTTGATCTCATCAAGCACGTCATCTGCCGCCTCTAAGGTATCTCGTAATTGCCACACGCGGGCATCAAAATCTGGGCTCCTTTGCCTGATACGATCTCCCTTAATGTTAATGGCATCCAAGACCAACCTGATTCGCGGAAGTGATGCTTGCAGCTTTTCTGCCTCGGCTTTCGCAGTACTCCTTGAGCTCGGCCACCAGGATGTATTGGCGTAGTTGATCATCGTATCCACCAATTGCGAGATAATGGCAGATGCCGCAGTTTCGTCCATCAATGCCATTGTTAGTAGATCAGATCTAGCTTTAGCAGAAACGGAATATTTGTGTGTGAGAGAGAGAGGGGAGGAACAAGTCGCACATGGAAGCTCGAAATGGCTGGTGCTTTTTCTCCAGTAAGAATAGACGAGAGAGGAAAGTCACAGTTCGTTGCATACTCATCCGGTTCAATAACACTGGAGATGATCTTACTACACTGGACTAGTCCCTATGTTGTGTGGTATGGGTACTGTGGTTAGCTTTTAAGCAGCGACACGTGACTTGGATCACCCATAATCTCCTTTATTTGACCAAAATCAATCTGTATAAAATTATTGATAATAGTTCTTATCTGTAATTAATTAGATATGAATTAAGTTCTCAATTTTCCTTGAACTTTTAGTACATACTGGTCCTAAGCACGTGCTTTGCACGTATATAATATTTGTTAGTCCTTAAATTTTGTGTTAATTATATTGCTTATTGTAATATAGTATTTAGTTGTATAGTTTAGTTTATACTAACTAAAGTTCTTGTGTTTTATGTATAAATTGCATGATTAAAAAAGAAGGAGATGTCTGAAATTATTTTATTATGAAATAATATTCTTCCTGTTTTCTAAAAAAATATCACAGTACAATACAATGATGTACACGGTTTACCTGCTACCCGAAACTCGAACGAGCCGATTCCCGAATGAACCGCAACCTCCACGGCCCGAATCTCGAATGATCCGCAACACGAATGACCCGAAACCCGAATGACCCGTATCCCGAAATAACCCGAATGGTCTGCCCGATCAGACCCGAAAAATAACCAGATTTGTTTATCTTAATACCTAAAATGTCTCAAAATTGAAAAATTTATGCTTCTTTCTAACATAAAAAACCTAAATATACTAACAAAATGACTTTAAATGATCGGAAATGTCAATTCGGGTGACACACGGCACATAATCTAAGTGAAAATTGATCAGAACCTAGCATTGACCATGAACTCAATTGACGCATGGGCGAACCTGAACGACCGAAACTCGAACTTGTCAGGAACCAAGACGCAATAACAAACATAGAAAGCAAGATACAAGAACAAAAAGATCTTTTACGTGACAACCCTAAAGAGGGTAAAAATCACGGCCGCCGGCACTCAACACTTTCTTATACTTTGAGGAAAGAGAAATACAATACAATTGTTTGTAGTTGTTGGAATGAATAAAACTCTACCCCTACCCCTTCTATTTATAGGATAGTCATACCTAATACAAGAAAATAACTCAATGAATTACTGCCCCATTTAACGCCTAATCCAGGAAACAATAATATGAGGAAATAAACATATTTCCAATTCCAATTACCAATTAAGGAATTAAATCATGGCAAGCAAATATGGAGAACTTTCCTATCCTCTGCCGGGTTTCCTTTTTTACGGTATCCATAGTTTTTCAGAAGTCTCTATACCAAACAATCTCCCATTTGGAGACTTCATAAAGACACAAATAATTTGTATCGAATCCATTCTCCTTTTCTCCCGTATCTTCCTTGTGCCCGGCGACATGCTTCTATTGACTCACTCGACCAGCCGCACTGAGGCAGCGCACAGCCTCAGTTTGTTGATGGGGACTTCCTTGGTCAACATATCGGCAGGGTTCGTTGCACCTTGGATCTTCTCTAATGATATGGTACCGTCTTTCACAAGTTCTCGGATATAGTGATACTTGAGTTGGATGTGCTTGGTTCTGGAATGGAATACCGGATTTTTTACGAAACACATGGCACTTTGACTGTCGGTGTAGTGTGCCATACATCCTTAATATTTACCAATTTCTTTTAGAAAGGTCAAGAGCCATGCCATCTCTTTTACTGCTTCTGAAATGGCCACATACTCCACTTCAGTCATTGATAGCGCCATGCATCTCTGCATTCTCGACATCCAGCTCACACGTGGAAGAGGCTCTTTAAAATCTGCGTTGAAAATGCCACGTGGCAGTCCGTTATTGGGGAGCACCTTACTGACGCGTCAATATGAGGTCTGACAGACTTTAGTACGATGAATTGTGGTGTCAACACGTGGCGGGCGGACTCCAGAAAATGCGTCTGGAATTTGCAGCAACGTTCTTGTCTCTCCCGTGATTCTTAAACTGGACGCCTCCGTTTTGGTTATAACAAACGCATTTGAAGGAAATGGCCCGTCCATTAATTGAAACGGAGAGGGAGTTAAACGTGTTTTCTGCAGCGCTGGAAGCCGTGCAGTATGAGATTCCCTTCACCTAATCGGAGGTCGACACGTGGCGCACGGATGTACGAAGTTTCGACCCACGTGAAGCATCAGAACGGAAACGCGTTATCTTAACTGTTCCTAATTCTTCTCCAGTGATTTTAGAGGCGTACACCTCCATTTGATGTATAACAAGCGCAACGGGTGTAACTGGACCTTGCAGTGAAAAAAAAGGAGGCGATTTTCACACGTATTCTGCAGCGACTGAACCGTTTCAGCACGAGGTTTCATGGTTCCCCGATCGTGTGATGACACGTGGCGACGCATTTCTTCAGAATCTTTGCCAGTGAAACGTGGGAAGTGCTGATTTGTTGATTTTAGATTTAAGGATTTAGTGTGGGATAATCAGAGAGCGACACGTGTATGTTCTGGTGATTAAAAGGAGATTGATAATGACCCAAGAAATTGCACCTAGACTGATAGAATGCAGATTTTGAATGAGAAAATGAGGGGGGAAATGTTAAATAACTCCCACATTACTACCCAAAGCCAAAAACGGATCAAGCTCAATTTTTAGTCCCACAACCCTATTTCCAAATCTTTTTTAGGTCAAATCTCTCTATAAAATGACCACTCTTTCTCTCTCTAAGATCATCATTCACACATCCATTATCACATCATTTCTTACATCTTCATCCATTAATACACCTTCATTTTTCACCATTCTTCTTCTTCTTCTTCTTCTTCTTCTTTTCTTTTCCACTATTAATATCTACAAAGCTTCAAAATATAATTTCTTGAGAGTAAAAAGAGAGTGAGATTTTCAAGGAGAGATTGCTTACTCTAGGAGGAGCAAGTGCTAGATCAACCAAGAAGGAGGGAAGAATCGAGAACGATTGTCATCTTTAGGTTTTGATCTATTTTCTCTTTATTTTCTTTATTTCTTTCTTTTTCTTGGATGAATAAAATGACTCAAGGATTTGTAAATATGGTTTTTGTGGGCATGAGTGAGTAGTTTTATAGTAGGGAAAGACTTTTCATGTGACATTTGTTAATGAAATCTTAAGATAAACTTTGCATTTTATTATGATAATTTGAGATTAAATTTGGCACTTTTTCATGAGATCTAAAGTTGAGTTGTTTGGAAGAACGATTTGATTTAAAATATTAGTGAGAGGTTTTGAGATTTGTTTGAGTAAAAATAACTTGGAAGAGTTTTTATTCTATTCAAATAAGGTTTTAAATCTGGTATTTGTGAAACTTGAAAATAGAAGTTTTTGAGTAGATCTTATATTTGATTTAATTGTTGATTATTTTTTGGAAAGAATCTAGTCAAACCTTGCTTATTAAATCTTAATAATTTGCTATTTATTGTGATTAAAGATTTGTATGTCACACGAATCGTCAAAATTTCCCTACTTTTTCTCTTTTGAACTTTCAAAAACAAAAATTTATTACTTTTATTTTCTTTCGCACTTTATTTTCTTATTAAAACATTAACAACAACCTTTTAAACTACAACACTAAACGAAAAGTGAGATTAAAAAGTTAATTATTTAAGCCCTTGCCTCTTTGTGGATCGACACCCTAAACTCGCACACCACATATACACTTGAAAAAGAATTAATTAGGGGGTTTATAAATAATTTTGCTAAGGAAGTGAATTCGCAAAACGACACGATTTACACGTTCTTACAGTATCATCGCCTCGTTCGCACCCAAAGAGAATTTTCTCCGAATCTTGGCTCTGGTACCACTCATTAGGAACCGAGACGCAACAACAAACATAGAAAGAAGACAAAAGAACAAAAATATTTTTTACGTGAAAACCCTAAAGAGGATAAAAATCACGGCCGCCGGCACTTAATATTTTCTTATACTTTGAGTAAAGAGAAATACAATACAATTGTTCGTAGTTGTTGGAATGAATAAAACTCTATCCCTACCCCTCTATTTATAGGATAGTCATACATAATACAAGAAAATAACCCAATGAATTGTTGTTCTCAATTTGATGATATTTAAACCTATTGCGAGCTACTAATATATTCTTGAGATTGATTATTAAAGCTAAAAGAATTCACGTCAAGAAATCGGACATGACGTCTTAGCTCTCGAAAAGACAAGAAGGCGACACATCTAGTGTCAGAGCTCGTGCTAAAGTTTTTAATTAAGTTAAATTATTTTTAAGTGATATTATTTAAATACTAAATTGAGAGGAATAATATTGCTAAACATACAAAACAGACTCATTCCATTCTGAACGGATTTATTCCGTTCTGAACGGAACATTCCGTTCAGAACGGAATAACCCGTTCAGAACGGAAGCCCACTGTAAATTTCGTTGGAAAAACGAAGTCATTCCATTCCGAACGAAATATTTCCGTTCGGAACGGAATAGTCACGTTCGGAACAGAATATTTCCGTTTGGAACGGAATAACCCGTTGGAATATGAAAGTTTTTAGCCGTTTGAACTTGAAATCATTCCGTTCTGAACAGAATAAATCCGTTTTGAACGGAATATGCATGAATTTGTCATCCTTTATAAGGAAACCACTAGATTCACTTTGGGCATTCATTTTTTTCTCCAACTTTGATAAGCTAAAAAGCAATATTCTCTCTCTCTCTCTCTCTCTCTCTCTCTTTGTGTTTGATTAATTTACTCAAAATCTTGTGAGCCAAGAGAGAAATTTGTTGTGAGCAAGTTTTGCAAATCTTGGGTGTAGTTATTGATTGAAAGA
Organism: Juncus effusus; assembly: GCA_027726005.1. Classification (NCBI taxonomy): domain Eukaryota; kingdom Viridiplantae; phylum Streptophyta; class Magnoliopsida; order Poales; family Juncaceae; genus Juncus; species Juncus effusus. The sequence continues at coordinate 385,053 of CM050900.1, read as the reverse complement.
AATTGTTGTAAGTTTTTGATTTTCCGATTCGCTACGGGTTGTAAAGCGAACGGTAATTCGAATCTTGTAATCAAATGCTATTTGGATTAGTTAAATCGGAGCCGCAAGGCAAGTCCCGGAGATTAGGCCACTTGTGAACTCGGTAAGGCCCGATAGCGAGTAAAAGAGAAGTTAAGGCTTACGCAACTTCTCGGTTGAACTTCGTCAACAAGTTCGGGTGTTTGGTATTGATAATCTTTATCTTTTACTCTATTTACTTTTAATTATTATTATTACTTTGAATTATCACATTCATCATATTAAAAGTAAATCAATTAAAATTGTAAAAGAATTTTAAATCACACTTCCGCAAGTGTTAAGCCTATTTAACCCCCCTATAGGCAATAATTAGTCAACAATTGGTATCAGAGCGGGTATACTGATCTTTTTCAAATCAAAACTTGAAATAACCTGTATTTCGATTCATGGCGACCCTTACTCAAGTTAACCGAGTCCAAATCGCTTACCCCGACAAGCTTGACGATAAAAACTGGAACATATGGAAGAAGTGCATGACAAACGCCTTTTTCTTACATGGTCTTCAAGATGTAGTTGAAAAAGGATACACCATAATTTACGAAACCGGTAGCTCCACTAATCTTAGTATAGACACAAAACAAAATTTAACACACGATATAATGGCACAAAATCTCATTCTTACAAACATGATAAACTCTTTGTCCGTAATAGTTGATGGTTGTCTAAATTCAAATGAAATGTGGAAGACACTTCTAAATCGATTCGAAGGAAACAATCAAATGAAAAGAACCAAATTAATGGGTCTTGAACAACAATTTGATTGTTTTCGGATGATCAAAGGTGAATCCGTGGATGATATGTACAGTCGCATGTCGCATATCCGAAACGGATACACCGCCATAGGAGAAAAACTAACGGATGATCGAGTTGTAGGTAAACTCATAAGGGCCATGCCACCGAGTTGGGAGATGCTTCAGATCTCGTTGGAAACAATGATGGCGACACAAGAGCTCGGGCCGGAAGATCTTATCAACTACTTCCGGAACTTTGAATCTCGACTCAAGCAATTGGGAATCGACTCCCAACCAAGAACCATAGCGATGCCGGCATCAACCTCAACAAATGAAGATGATGAAATGACACTTTTGGTGCGACAATTTGGTGACTTTCGTGTACGAGAGAAGCGGTTTAACGACAATCACCGCTGCAACAATCAAAAGACATTTTGCTTCGAATGCAACAAGAAAGGGCACACCATCGAAAATTGCTATACCCTACATCCCGAGCTCGCCCCATGGAACAAAAAGGAAGGTGGGAAATGGGAAAGAAGGTTTGATGACCGACGCGAGCGAAATGATAAACGATCCGATGATCGACGTGAGCGACGTGAAGAACGATCCGATAGTCGACATGAGGTTAGGCGCGAAAAGAGGCGCGATGATCGAGAAAAGGACAAGAAGAAGGATAATCACTCCGCCAAGCTAGCCGTATGGGGAAACGAGTCGGGTGACTCATCCGGCGGTTCCAGCTCCGAATCGGATGTTGTAAATGTCGCTTTCATGGCACTCACGAATGTGGATGAAGTTTGTGAGGATAAACTTAAACTAGAAGGATTATGTGATGCTTGTGAGCGTGGCAAGCACACAAAGTCATCGAGTTTTAAGTCTAAAACCGTAGTGTCCACCAAGCGACCCTTGGAGCTAATTCATCTTGATCTTTGTAGGCCGATGACCGTATCTAGTCTCGTCGGCAAAAGGTATTATTTTGTTATCGTTGATGATTATTCTCGCTTTACTTGGGTTTATTACTTGATTCATAAGAATGAAACATGTGAATTATTTATCAAATTTTGTTCTCTTGTTGAAAATGAACAAAGCACCACTATCATTATGATTCGTAGTGATAATGGTGGTGAGTTTAAGAATACAAAACTTGATGACTTTTGCTCAAAAAGGGGTTACAAACGTGAATTTTCCGCTCCACGTACTCCACAACAAAATGGGGTCGTAGAACGTAAAAATCGCACTCTAATTGAGCTTGCCCGTACCATGATAAATGAGCATCCCTCTTCGAAATTTCTTTGGGCCGAGGCGGTCAATACCGCATGTCATGTTGTTAATAGGGTAAGCCTAAGATCTATCCTAAATAAGACCCCGTATGAGTTATGGTACGGTCGTAAACCAAATATATCGTACATGAAAATTTTTGGGTGTAAATGTTTCATTCTAAATGAGTCGGATAAACGAGACAAACTCGATCCAAAATCAAATGAGGGTGTTTTTGTTGGTTATTCAAATTCAAGTAAAGCGTATCGGGTTTATATTAAATCTTCACGGATCATTGTTGAATCCGTGCATGTACATTTTGATGAAACTAACAAATAGGCCGAGAAAGGTATTCCTATTATAGATTCAAACAACAATGATGACGTAGAGGAAAGTCAACAACAAAACACCATAAATCCAAACATGATCGACCCTACTCATGAAGATATCGACAACAATACTTCTATGGAGAATCATGATGGTGACAACTCGACTCAACAACCTCAAGATCCAACTCAAGTCGACAATTCTCAAATCGATCAACCCGAACCGGAACCGGTTTATCAAATACTAGAAGTATTACGAGAGGTCTCCGCACATCCGCTTACAAACGTGTTGGGGGACCCGAGAGAAGGTATTCGAACCCGATCCGGAACAAGAAAGCTAGTTGCATATTGCGCTTTCCTCTCACAAATCGAACCTAAATCTTTCAAAGATGCAAATGGTGACGCCGATTGGATCATCGCCATGCAAGACGAACTTGCCCAATTCGAGCGAAATAAAGTGTGGAATCTTGTACCTCGACCCGACAACCGATCCATTATCGGTACCAAATGGGTATTCCGAAACAAGCTCGATGTACATGGCATCGTGGTAAGGAACAAAGCAAGACTTGTTGCTCAAGGATTCAAGCAACAAGAAGGCGTCGACTTTGAAGAAACGTTTGCTCCGGTCGCTCGCTTAGAGTCCATTAGGTTACTCTTGGCATATGCATCAATTAAAGGGTTCACACTCTTTCAAATGGATGTCAAGAATGTTTTCCTAAATGGATTCCTAGAAGAAGAAGTTTATGTTGAGCAACAACCCGGCTTCAAGGATCCAAACCTTTCGGATCACGTATATCGACTCACGAAGGCGTTATATGGGTTAAAACAAGCTCCACGATCGTGGTATGGACGACTTTCCACATTCCTCGCATCTCACAACTTTGAATGAGGAAAAAGCGACACCACTCTCTTCACAAAGAAAAAGGGTGATGCTATTTTATTAGTTCAAATTTATGTTGATGATATTATTTTTGGATCTAGTGATTCGGCACTTGCCGAGGAATTGTCCGTTTTAATGCGTAGTGAATTTGAGATGAGTATGATGGGAGAGCTCAACTTCTTCCTCGGGCTTCAAATCCAGCAAACCCAAAACGGCATCTTCATAACTCAAGCCAAATACACGCGAGAATTGCTCAAACGTTTCAGAATGGATCAAAAGACAAGCGATACTCCAATGATGAAGGATATCAAACTTGATACCGATGAATCCGGTCAATCGGTCGATATTACTCAATGTCGAGGTATGATAGGGAGTTTATTATATTTAACGGCTAGTCGACCCGACATTATGTTTGCCGTGTGTGGGTGTGCCCGTTTTCAAGCAAACCCTAAAATATCATATCTAAATGCGGTTAAACGAATCTTTAAATATCTCAAAGGGACAACAAATTTAGGATTGTGGTACGGTCGTGATAGTAGTCTATCACTATTAGGGTATACAGATGCTGACTTTGCAGGATCTCGAGTTGATCGAAAAAGTACAAGTAGCACGTGCCAATTCTTCGGTGGAAATCTAATCTCTTGGTCGAGCCGAAAACAAAACTCCGTCGCACTCTTAACGGCAGAAGCAGAATACGTCACGGCAGGAAGTTGTTGTGCACAAGTCTTATGGCTCAACCAGACATTAGGAGACTACGGGCTCGAATTTCGAAAGATTTCCATTATGTGCGACAATACAAGTGCTATTTGCATCGCGAAAAATCCCGTCCAACACTCTAAGACAAAGCACATCGAGATCCGTCATCATTTTATTCGCGATCATGTCGAAAAAGAGGACGTGAAAATTCTTCAAGTTGGCACAACCGATCAAATTGCCGACATCTTCACAAAACCACTAGCATATGCTCCATTCTCGAATTTGAGATTAAAACTTGATATGCTTGAATTAAAAGATTATATTCTCATTTTTATTATCAAACCCTTTAGGCAAAATTTTATTGATTCTCCTTGATTTTCAAACTTTATTTTATTTTAAATTCTATCAAGTATAAAATTCTCTATTTACTAAATTAAAAACTTTTATTAAATAAATTTTGTTTTTACAAAAGTTTGAGCAAAAACACAACTTTTTAAACCAAAACCCTCAAAATACTGCTTATTCCGTTCTAAACGGAACTTTCCGTTCAGAACGGAATAGACCTTAAAACGGTGCTCCGAAGTCAGGGGGATTCCGTTCCGAACGGAATGATTCTGTTCCGAACGGAATATCGCAGACGCTTCTTCTCCTTCTCTCCCAAACCGAATTTCACCGAATTTTAATCAAAATATAACCCTCCTCTCTCAAAACCTCAAACCCTAACCCGTAATTTCGCTCAAGTCTCCACCAAGCCCACACGTTTTGGCCTCCAAATCACTGCCAATCATCTTTAAACGCCAAATAACCCCCGAAGCAATTCTCAAAATCCGAAAATCCACCTTCTACCACGTCGATTCAAAGCTCTTGGGTGAGAACGGTTTTTGAGACTATCTACCTCGGATTCCTTGAGATTTCGTCCTTCCGGAAATCTTATCTACGTGGATCTACGCCGGATTCGGTATAATTCTTGTTATTCTTCTTTTACTCTCAAATTTCATTACCAATTAACCAATCATGCCACCAAAAACCAATGTCAAACGGGCCGTCTCTAAAAAATGCGCACGCAAACCAGATCCACGGTTTAATTATGACGACCGTAACAATCGTTTCCTATTCAAAGAACCAAAATTTTACGATATTTTTCATAAAACCATGATGCAAAAGAATGCATGCGAATGTTTTCATGCCCTTCGACCCGAAAAATCAGAAATTTTCGACAAGGTTTACCCTTATGCTCAATTTTGGAATTTTACCTCCCTTTTAACCATCTCGGACCCGGCGTTTCTATCCCTTACACGTTTATTCTACGCAAATGCTACCTACAATGATCAAACATATACCATTCATTCTTGGCTTTTTGGTAATGACATAACAATCTCACCGGCCACTTTGCGAGAATGGTTCGGTTTTGAGGATGGTTCAACTCTCGAGACATTCTATCTTTGTCGCCGGGAAATAAACCTTGGGGACGCCAATTTCAAGAGCTATTTACTCGGAGATATCCCGTACAATCATGTGACGGATTACGAATCCATCCAAAGATTCGTCTTTCACTTGTGCAATAACATCCTCGCACCGGTTGCAAAACTTAAAACCAATTATGAGCGGTGACCCGCCTATCTTCTTCGTCACTTATGGTACAAATCCAAAAAGCTTGACATTCCTTTCTTGATTTATAATCACATGAAAAATCAATCAAGAGTCGGAAGTTTACCATATGGGCATCTCTTGACATGGATTTGTAATCGGTTAAATATACAGATCTCCAACTTAATTCTAAAGTCCGCGCAAGTGCCAAATCATGACTTGCTTAATCCGGAAAAATATTATAAAATTTTTGGATTTAAACTTAACTATACTGGAAAATGGGTACCGGACAATCAAACAATTTTTCACATCTTTCCTCCTTTAAATGAAACCGAAAAACCCTTATGGCCGGACGACTGTAAAACCAAAAATCTCACTTTTCAACGTCCCGAGGAAATCTCAAGATTACACCGCCCAACACCACCTTCGGTTGTACCTCCACCTCCGGCGGGTCACCACTCCGAACCCGTGGACCAACCCGCGGCCGATCCCACGGCCAATCCCGCTCCCGACCCCGCGGCCAGTGCCGCACCCGAGCAAGCACCCGTCAACAACGACGAGGCGATCGGCGTAGATTATCAAGGCGGCACGTTCAAACAAGCGGCTCGCCTCTTCTTTCGCCAATCAACCCAAAACTTTGAAACCATCTTCACACAAAACCAACACTTGCAAAATCAAATAAATGATATGCAAACCTCCATTTATGGGCTACAAGACGCCGTCTTTCGCCGTAACAATCCGGGATCTTCATCGGCAAACCCGGATCCAACCGATTATGATTTCTTCGGACATTAAAACTTAAAACTTATGTGTTTTTGCTCTTTCTTTTTTTTAATCAGGATTTTAAAATTTATTTCATTGTAAGACTCATTAAGACTATGGTATTTTTTTTTTGCATGACAAACTTATTTGCTTTATTTTTGTATTATGCCATCATCGCTAAAGAAAATTTTGGTAAATTATCTCAGTTACGTATCTTGTGGTTTTGCCTACTTATTAAATGTGATATAAATATCAAGGGGAGCACATGTTTAGGGAGAGGTTTTTCATTTTACCCGTCTTATGTTCCTTTTGAATGTTTTCCAAAAAGGGGGAGAAGAAATAAAACTTGTTACTCTCTCGGAATAGGTTTTGAAAATCATCAAAAGGGGGAGTTTGTTGTTCTCAGTTTGATGATATTTAAATCTATTGCGAGCTACTAATATATTCTTGAGATTGATTATTAAAGCTAAAAGAATTCACGTCAAGAAATCGGACATGACGTCTTAACTCTCGAAAAGACAAGAAGGCGACTCATCTAGTGTTAGAGCTCGTGCTAAAGTTTTTAATTAAGTTAAATTATTTTTAAGTGATATTATTTAAATACTAAATTGAGAGGAATAATATTGCTAAACATACAAAACAGACTTATTCCGTTCTGAACGGATTTATTCCGTTCTGAACGGAACATTCCGTTCAGAACGGAAGCCCACTGTAAATTTCGTTGGCAAAACGAAGTCATTCTGTTCCGAATGAAATATTTCCGTTTGGAACGGAATAGTCACGTTCGGAACGGAATATTTCCGTTCGGAAGGAATAACCCGTTCAGAACGGAATATGAAAGTTTTTAGCCGTTTGAACTTGAAATCATTCCGTTCTGAACGGAATAAATCCGTTTTGAACAGAATAGGCATGAATCTGTCATCCTTTGTAAGGAAACCACTAGATTCACTTTGGGCATTCATTTTTTTCTCCAACTTTGATAAGCTAAAAAGCAATATTCTATCTCTCTCTCTTTGTGTTTGATTAATTTACTCCAAATCTTGTGAGTCAAGAGAGGAATTTGTTGTGAGCAAGTTTTGCAAATCTTGGGTGTAGTTATTGATTGAAAGAAATTGTTGTAAGTTTTTGATTCTCCGATTCGCTACGGGTTGTAAAGCGAACGGTGATTCGACTCTTGTAATCAAACGTTATTTGAATTAGTTAAATCGGAGACGCAAGGCAAGTCCCGGAGATTAGATCACTTGTGAACTCGGTAAGGCCCGATAGCGAGTTAAAGAGAAGTTAAGTCTTACGCAACTTCTCGGTTGAACTTCGTCAACAAGTTCGGGTGTTTGGTATTGATAATCTTTATCTTTTACTTTATTTACTTTTAATTATTATTATTACTTTTAATTATCACATTCATCATATTAAAAGTAAATCAATTAAAATTGTAAAAGAATTTTAAATCACACTTCCGCACGTGTTAAGCCTATTTACCCCTCCTATAGGCAATAATTAGTCAACATGAATTACTGACCCATTTAACGCCTAATTCAGGAAACAATAATATGTGAAAATAAACATATTTCCAATTCCAATTATCAATTAAGGAATTTAATCATGGCAAACAAATATGGAGAACTTTCCTATCCCCTACCAGGTTTTTTTTACGGTATCCAGAGTTTTCCAAAAGTCTTCACACCAAACAGAACTATCCAAACTCGAATGCCCAGAAAATCGAAGGATCCGAAACCCTAATGAACCTCAACTCGAACGGCCCAAACCTCCAATAACCCACGATCCAAACAAACCCAAACCTGAATTGACCCGAACCTGATTATTGACAGAGGAAGTAGGGAGGCACACACCTAAACTCCCTCTTTATCCTAACTGGATTTGTGTATATGGATGTTATTCATATTAAAAAAATGTAATCTATTTTCATATTAATATTATAAAATTATAAATTCAAATATAAAAATAAGTATATTTTTTTATATAAGTTTTTTAGTAATAATTTCATAATATAAAAAATTTATAATATCATTACAAATCTTTTTCATTATTTTATGGTCCCCCCAGCTTTGGGCAACATAAAAATAAGTATACTTTTTTATATAAGTTTTTAGTAATAATCTCATATTATAAAAAAATTATAACATCATTACAAACCTTTTTCATTATTTTATGGTCCCCCCAGCTTTGTGCATCAGTGTTCAGCTCAGGAGTCAGGACATCAGACTCATCTCCATTTTACACTGGACATTAAACTAAAGGTCAACACTTATGTGAGAGCACTTCATGTAAATGATATATCAAGTGAATTCCTTAAATGGAGAGCACTGAACAGAAAAATAACGCTAGTATATATTCAACTGGAAGTTATTGAGAATATGAAAGGAATCTATGCTTTTGAATATCTGACATGAACTAGGTTCATGTGAATTAGTTCTTGCAGAAATAACATAGTTTTTATGAACCAATTTCATGCAAAAAACTTAGTTATTGATTTCACATTGAAAACACTTGAAGTGCAAATCATGGTCCACGTGTCAAAATATACTTCTTTGTGTATTCGGCCCATATGGCAATATCATGTGGATCATGATATTTTAACTCTGGTTTATGTGAACCATGTTTACTTAACATATTATTGAAATTAATATGTGCTAATGCCTGATTGGCTCTGGACAGAAGAACCGGGCAAAAAAAAATTATATTATTGAAGCTTCAAGAATTATTGCATTTTTTGGACATCATTACAATAATTTCAAAAAATGTAACAAGTTAATTAACCCTTAGTATAAATGTTCAAATTTTATTATTCCTTTAAATTTTTTGCATTATATTACTGAAGCTTCAAGAATTATTACAATTTTTTTGGACATCATCAAAATAATTTCAAGAAATGTTATAATTTAAATAGTATTGATTAACCCTTAGTATAAACGTTCAAATTTTATTATTCCTTTTAATTTTTTTTTTGCATATTAGATCTTAACATATTAGGATGAAAATAGCATAAAATTCAAATATTCACCAATTTTCTTTGAAATAAATCACAATTTAAAAACGGGTCATTCTCCATTACAATAAAACGACCCGCTACATAAAAGATATAGTACGTGACACCTAAAAAAGACAGAATTATCTTGATTGAAGCCCAAGCAATCAAGTATTTGGTGTGCACCGGTTTTACATGAGCCAATGTTTTACTAGACCCATGGTGTATATGAAACGGGTTCATGTGTTTAAATAATGCTACAAAATGTGTTCACACACTACTAGGGCTGGCAAAAAAGCTCGAAGCTTGGTAGCTCGTTCGAACTCGTTCGATAACAGCTCGAAAAAGCTCGTTCGAAACAGCTCGAAACTGAACCGAGCCGAGCCGAGCCGAGCTCGAATCTAAACGAGCCGAGCTCGAGCTTGGCCCAGCTCGGCTCGGCTCAGCTCGTGGCTCGATAACTAAAATCTGGCCAAATATAATTAGTAACGGTTTTCTTAAAGAACCGTTACTAAAATATATTTAGTAATGGTTTTCAATAAAGAACCGTTACTAATAATATATTTACTAACGGTTTTCCTTAAAGAACCGTTACTATTAATATATTTAGTAACGGTTTTCATTAAAAAACCGTTACTAAGAATATATTTAGTAACGGTTTTCATTAAAGAACCGTTACTAATAATATTTTAGTAACGGTTTTCATTAAAGAACCGTTACTAATAGTATATTTAGTAACGGTTCTTTCATAAAAACCGTTACTAATAATATATTTAGTAACGGTTTTACTAAAAAACCATTACAGATTGCATTTTTGTAACGGTTCTTTTGTTAAAACCGTTACTAATTATATTGTTAGTAACGGTTTTTATGAAAGAACCGTTACAAAAATGTGGATGTTCAAAAAAACTCATTCTTAATCGACCTACCCGAGCCGAGCCGAGCTGGCTCGAGTTGAAACGAGCCGAGCTCGAGCTATGGATTTCAGCTCGAAACATATATTGTTATCGAGCCGAGCCGAGCCGAGCTGGAATCGAGCCGAGCTCGAGCTGGGCCTGGCTCGGCTCGTTGACAGCCCTACACACTACACATGTTTTGTTGAATATTCGATATGCAATGGGTCTATGTGAGCCTGAAAGTTAGTAGAGCTCTTGGTCTATATGCACCTGATTTATGTATGGAAAATAAGACAAAGAGAATCACAAATCGTGGCTTTCTGTGATTGGCTCTGGACAAAAGAAGCAGGAAAGGAAAGTGTATTATCTATCATTACAAACTATGCCATAAAAAAAAAGCTCGTTACAATTGCACTTCTACAGTATAGCTAGATTTGTTTTTTCTAAGTATAAACTTAATGATTTATTTATTTTCGAAAAAAAATCGACTTTGATATTTGAGAAGTAAATTTTATATTTTAAGTTTCTTAAAGACCTTATAAACTATTCCAAAAAAATAGAGGTAAAAGATTTGAAGTGTATTATTTGATTAGAATTGATAATTTTTAGCTCTGAAAATAAATTTACGATATTTGAAGTTTGTTCAAGCAAATGTGCAAATTAACGAGAGACTTGTCATTTGAGGAGAGAGAGAGCGCTTCATAAAATGGGAGATCTCCATTCATCAAAGTTATATACATAGTAAACATGGGATCTTATGTTATTCTTATACTATTTTTACTCATGCAGTGGGCTGCATAATAGGTTTTACTGACTCACAACACAGTATTTCCATCTTCTCTGTTTGCTGAAACTATTGATAGATTACAAGTTCTACTTTCTTGGACACGGTTCATGTAAACCGCATTTATACTCTAGTACGATGTTTGTGGAACATGTTTTTCCTTTAAATAATGGAAAATGAAATATCTTTGTGTTCACACTATAGACGTTGGTTGAGAACAAAATCGAGTCTAGCCACTTGTCAAGAACCAGTTGGTTACATTGCACCGAAATTTCTGAGCTATTTTACTTTTATATCATGGTTCATGTGTGCCGTGTTCATATACAAACTATTATAGAAGTTGCAACCTGGTAAGAGATGATTCGCTCTAGACAGAAGAAGCAAACACTCAAGCACCTAAACTCTCTCTTTTCATATACATAGTAGAATTATCTGTAAGATATATGTAGACCACTTAGCCCGCCTCGGGCCAAATCTTTTGGTATGTAGACCATTGAGAATCATGTGAGAAGAATTAAGACCTGTTCAGTCCATGTACATTTCATATCAAGATGCATTATTTTAAGAATTTCATTTATGATTATGAATTTAGATCAAAAATCGGTTGATAGATGATCTTGAATATGTGAAATAAATTTCTTGAATATGTGAAATAAATTCTTCTAATTTGGATTACATTTCAACTCTATCTTTTCTAGTCCTATTAGGGCTCCTTTGGATGCACAAAATATTCCTAGGGTAGGATAGGGAATTTGTAGGGATGAGATTGACAAATAATATTGTGTGTGTGAATGTGGGAGAGAGAATGAAATAGAGAAATGAAGAAAAGTTATCTGCATCACCTACTTATTTATCACCTAAATATCACTAACAATCTAACAATTAAAGCAATCCATTTAAATAACGCGGCGCACTAAAAAACGACGGACTATGTTAAGCATTTTAAATACGCGGGTTCAATTTAACCACGCGATCCGTCAAATTCATGAATCATTTATTGCCATCTATTTTTCTCTGTAAATCTTTTGGTGTTGCTAATCTATCTTTTGTACTTGATGATATTTTGTATTTCTGTATATTTTTTTTGTATTTTGCTAATATACCTTTTATATTTGTTGATATGTCTTCTGTATTGTTGATCTGTCTTCTGTTTTGTATCAATGGTATATCTTTTGTATTGCTGATATGTCTTATGTTCTTAATGATATGCCGTTTAGTATTTCTCAAATTCATTTTTGTATTTTGATTTTTCTCTATTTTTTTTTATAGCCGATAAGTTTTTTTGTGTAGATGAAATATTTTTTGTATTGTTGATACCTTTCGTACTACTGATATGTCTTTTTATATTGTTCCAAAATTTCCACACTTATTTTCTGTCAACCAAATGTTCAAATAATTTACATAAATGATAGTTCAATCAAATTTCCATATATATATACAGCACGACTGTTCACGACGGGATTCAATAACAGTATATATAATTTATTTTCTAATAACAATATATACATAACAGTATATATAATTTATTTTCTAATAACAGTATATACATAAAATGTGAAAACAATATATAAAAATAAGAAATATACAAAGAATAAATAACAATATATTAAATAGCAAAACTGTATATAAAATGAGAAAACAATATATAAAATGAAACAAAACTGTATATCTACAGTTCGTTGTGCTACAATCGTGCTATAGTATCTTCATGTTTGCACATTTTCCTTTTTAAAATATCCATCATTACCAAAAAAAAAATTTCATAAATCAAAATAAATTCAGTTCAAAATTACTTTCATTACAGTTTCCATAAATATTTACAAATGATAATTATTTAAGTCCAAAACTCCATATTTATGAATCATGTAAATTTCCTCTTACACCTCCAATAAATTTCTGAAAAGAGACATAAAAATATTATCATTAACATAAAGATTAAAGAATTAACATTTTGAATAAATTACCTTCAAATAAAATATTACCATTTATACCATCAAAAAAAGATTATAACTAAATAAAATGATTCTTTACTGCCATTCAAATACCTAGAATTTAGGCAAAAAATGATGTTTGAGAAATTATGTACTAACCAGAGTGAAAAATGAAGGACTGTGATTGCAGGTAACTGTTTGATCTAATGACGATAGATGATTATAAAAAAGTCCAGACGGTTACCCAATATTCCCAGCCGGTTACCATTCGGTCACCATTCCTTCCAAAGAGAGAAAGGCAGTGCAGGTCACGTAATTCTATCCTCATTTCTTTCTGTTTCTCTCCAGTACGCTCCTCTCTCTCTCTGTCGAAGAGCTCTCGTTCCTCAGCTCGTTTCTTCGCATTCTCTCCTGCTTTCTCTACCCTCTGACCTACGCAGTGCTGCTGTTCGGTGAGGATTCAGATTACGTGAAGAAGGCGTACGGATGGTATTTTGGGGGTTTTCGCCGCCCTGCTGGCGGAGGAAGGAAAGGAGCGGCGGCTATAGCGGGCGGTGCAGGGCCAGATTCCTAGAGTCGAGGAAATTTCGAGACCTCGCGTTGAGATTCGTGCGGGCTTGAGACCGCTCGTCCCCGTTAAGGTCAGAATTTTACACCGAGCTTGACTTCATTGATTTGCGTCCAATTCAGGAAGTAGCAATTATGGGTTTAAGGAAGAAAGAGCCCCAGTTTTCATCCAATTCAGCTTCAACTAATCATGAATTTTATCTCTTCCTTTTCTTTTATCGCTTTCGCTCCAAATTTATTCTCTAAGAATATTTCTGTACCATCAAAATATCAATTACACCCTCCATTCTTCAAAATTTAGGCATTTCATTGCATATTTGAGCTCAAATTGATTGAATCGGTTCTTAATTACAAAAATTGAGTGTAAAGTGACTCTAATTGGGTCAAATTGAGACTACTTGCAGAATTGATATCTAATTAACCCGGTTTTCAGCATAATTAAGGGTAATTATGACTAATGAGTGCTAAATCACCTGCAATTGTTGCTTGAGCCTATCATTATGCTTGTTTTGGGACTGAAATTGGAGTTTGGGAGTCAATTAGGGTCCATTAGGGTCTAGTTGGGCATTTAGGATATAATTAGGGTTTATTATATGAGTTTAAACTTTAAAGAATAATTTTATTTGTATTTGCGTTTCATCTCTACTTTTTACTAAACTGTAGCTGACAATTGGCATTGAACTTGATAAGCAAGTTCTTGCATCAATTAATAATATTTTTTAGTCATAATTTAGCATTGACTAATTCTATTTTCATACTTTGTTTTGTCTCAAAAAAATACAGATACTATAGCAAGAGATAAAATGCATGAACCCAACTATCGAGCTGTCATGCGTGAGTGTAGACTTCAATTATGGAGCTGCCATACCAGTTACCACTCATGTAAATGTGGTTTACAGTCAGAATAAGAATTGGAGTTAGAATCAGGTTGAATGGTTTAAGATTAAGATTAGGGTTGAACTTGAATGTCACTGCGTGTACTGAACGTGTATGTGTATTAAATGTGAAAATGTATTGAAATATGAATTGGTATTGAATGTGTATTGGTACCGAATGATGTGTATTAAAAATTGAAATTGAAAATGAATGCATATTGGATTATTGGATATTGTAATTGTAGAAATATCATAAGGAGTTTTGATGCTTCCTGTTATAACTGAAGTTGAGCTCAATATGATATTATGAACAAATATAAATGAATATTTAAGAGGTGAATTACCAAGTCTTGTTAAATGAGCTATGTTCTTTAGTATTTCTTTCACAATATCATATCATCTTGAATTGAATATGTGAATATGATTAATCTAGTGGTACCACTTTGAACATGTATAATACTGGTAGAAACATAAATAAATAAGAAAAATTAATATTTCAGACATGTATAATACTGGTAGAAACATAAATAAACAAGAAAAATTAATATTCCAGCTCAAATATACAAAATCTATATTCTTGTAAAAAATTAACAAAATTTAACCAAAAAAAAAAGTACAATACAAAATTCAATCACAAATAATTTGGAGTAATTTTCCAAACCATTCCTAATTCAGCCTAGCCCTTTCACATCTCAAAGCAAACCACCATCAAACCATCAGGCAGGCACCATTTCAAAAGTCATCTTCTGCAGTTTCAAAAGCAATCTCATTATCAGAGTTGCAATTAGTACCTACATGGGTACAGTGTAATTATAAAACTTCAAGGACTAATCTGCATAATTTTGATGAAACAAGTCAAATAAGTGTTCAAAGTTATAAGATAAAACTGAAGTTTTGAAGGATTAAAAAAAAGACCAACCTGGATGCTCTCAAAATTACCAATGTTAAGTTTTGTGCATCATTCCTTGATACTGGTGAACCCAAACGCTAATCAATCGATGAAATATGGCTTGAATAGAAACAACAAATCAGATTGCCAGTACAATGCATATGAACGGGCAAGAACTGAGAGAGACATTGGTCTTTCGTTGGGGGAGAAGGGAAATAAAACGGACTGTACGGTTCGTAGGAAACAGACTGTACGGTTCGTAGGAAATGGAGAGGATGAAAAGCATGAATTATGGAGGGAATATTTCTGCCTAATAAATGAGATATATGACCAAATTACCCCTGCTATTTGGATGGCTGGGATTAAATCTTGTTTAAAAGTTTAATTCTGCTTTGAGTAGGAAATACGAGCTCCATATAATATTTGTATACTACATTTAATTGTCCATTAAGTGTTTGTAGAGAACTAACTGAAAAAATATATTTTGTATATCAAGATACTTTCTGATGTTTGCATTCTACCTTTTAATATATCAAATATATCTTTTTGTAATTCTGTTATACCTTTTTGGAATTTCGGCAATTCTGATGATAAATAAGCTGGTGATGCGTAAGGTCCCTATATCAAAATTACCACAAAAGACACAATTAACACCTTACAAAATTAACAGCTTACAAAAAGGAAAAAAGTATCAAATTACAATGAAAGAAAATGAAAAAAACAACAATAAATAGAAATACCTTAAAATGTTCATGGAAAATCCACCTCAATTATTTTCATCTTTTTTACGAATTACTAGAATTACTACTGGAAAATAAAAACAAAAATTAAATAAAAATTGAATTACCACAAGAAAATAATAACAGGGTAAAAAATTGAATTTAAAATAACATGATTAAAAAATCTATCATTCCAAGGAAATACAATTAAAAAAATCTACCCATTTGTAAAAGGAAATACAAATCTAGTTCTATACACAAATACCACGAAGCTAAATAAAGGGAAATACAAATTCCCACTCAATACACACCCCAATCTCCATATCGTAAGCCAATTACCACTAAACCTAAGGGAGACTAATCCACGGGCTGAACACCTTATCCACGGTGCCTCAGTCGCTTGCCAAGGAATTCCACTATTCCTTACTATTTTTCCTTTCATTCTCGGCGGAGTAGCCATTACATGTCCTTGCTTTATATTTTCTTGCCTTTCGGTTATTTTCTTCTTCTTACAAATTATTACAAGAGCTTGAAAATTCTAGACAAAAACTTTTGGATTAGTCACAATGCTATTCGGCTGTTCTCCACCTCTTTTTGCTTCATCACAGCACGCAGAAAAAGATCATTGAAAAAAGCAGCCAAAAAGGAATGTTGGAAAATATATCTGCACAATTAAACGAAAAAAGATCATTGAAATAAATAGCAAACTAGCTAAGCCTAAAAAATAAACATCTTGGGCTGAAAAACTGTTGGTTTTGTTGTATTTGCCACAGATTTGTATTATCCGTCTATGTGCAACTACAACATAAGAAATTTTTTGACATGGATTGCACATAAATGCCTTCATGAATAACTGAAATAAAACACAAGCTACACAAGAGTTATTATTCTCAAAAGAAATTTCAAGTCGGATAAGAGAAATATATTTAGAAATGTATATTGGTATTACTACTACCAGATGTTTCTAATGGCACATAAAATCACAATTAATATGGATACGATCAAAAGAACAAAATATAACAGAAAACGAGATGAGATCATAATTTACAAATTTTACAATGATTGACACTTGAATTCTTATAATTTATAATTTAGTTGGCAGAAGAAGTATGGGAGCCCACTTTCATGAAACAGAGAAGCTTAAAGAATTTTTCAAGTATAGCATATCACCACGCTTAATAATAATAATAATGATAATAATGATCATGATGATGATACTAACAACAATAATGATGAAAGAATAACAATAATAATACAATTAAATAAAATAGGGCATTATGAAAAAAAAATATCAATGGTACTTACATAAAAGCATAACAGGTGTAAACCCTCGAGGAATTCTCCTTTCTGATAGTCTCGTTCCATAACCCTCTCTCAATTTGAAGGATAAGGATTGGAAACAATTCAGAACATTGGCGTTCCATGCTCCACATGTGGGTCATTGAGAATGCGGGAGATCATGGGTCACGCAAATGGGAAATTATTTATTTTATTTTTTGACCTCAACCAAAAATGTTTTCTGCTCACTTGATTAAACAAATAAAAATCCTAATGAGTTTGTCGAAATCACAACATTTTGGTCCATATACAATGCACTCAACCAAATAGGGCCATTGGGAAAAAAACTGTTATTGTCACGTACAAGATCCCAATACAGAAAATAGAATGAAGATCAAGAGAATCGGAAAGAACAGAGATTCAAAAACACACGAATTTGATAGGAATTGAATAGAAGAGATAAAATCGATAGATATTTTTGCAATCCGAGATACAAGTTCCGCAATCCGTAATAATCGAAATAATATTCGTTTTACAATAATTTTCTAAACCATAAGATCTAAAGAAAAACGTAAAGGAAAGAAGTAAAAGGCTGAACAGCCGCTGCCTCAAAAGTGCTGGTGTTGATCTCCATTACTAGCTACAAAAAAACTCTCCATTTACTCTAATTTCACCCTAACTAGCTAACGGCCCAGGCCCAATTCTCTTAATTTTGAATTAAAAATTAGCTCACTCTTTAATGGATCTGTTATCTCCAAATCAAACCCGCTAATGACCCATTTCTCTTCTCTTAATCTTTTAATGCGTGACAGTTATCATGTATAGTTATGGACATCCATTACTTCTAGATAATAAAGCTTATGAAGTGACTTCAGAAAACAAATAAATTGTTCTCGTGAAGTCCAGCTAGCTTGAATTTCCAGGTATCTAAGGTGTATAAGGCCTTTTATTGAGTTGGGAATCTTGTCCACAGTTTTAATAACTAGCTTTAGAACACGTAAACTTTTCGTCTCTGACAAACTAGCATTTAACTCTTGTTCCGCATCTGAGTGTTGTATACTACAAGTAATGATGAGAGTTTTTAACTTACTGAGATTGCGGATTTCTTTAAGCATAGAGAAATTTTCCAATTCAATAAACAAATGACGTATTGTTCGGGGAATGGGTACGGAATTATTACATGTAATTCTTAAGCATTCACCTCCAGATACACACCGTGCGAGGTCATGTAAAAGATCATGAATACAATATACACTCATATCTGGATCAATATTCGGTTCAATGCTGAAAAATGATTTTTTTGTCAAGTGATCTAGATACTCGTCCGCAGCATCCTCCCCTTTCCTCTTCTCACGGACATGCCATGGAATCAACCCTGAACCCATCCACATTTTCACCAACTCTACTTTTCTAAATTTATAATCTTGAGGGAATATACTACAAAATCTAAAACATAATTGTAAATGCATTGGGAGATAGATATAACTCAATTCTAAAATACCCATTATGTTATCCTCACTTGATGGCATATCCAAAATATCTTTACTCAAGATTTTGTTCCAATAATCAACAGTAAAGCTATTATTAAGGACACCTCCAATGACTTTTGCAGCTAATGGGCATGCCCGAAGTTTTTTGGCTATTTTATTGCCAATTTCATGAAGATTTTGGTGTTCACTAGGATGAGTACCAGCGAATGCATGCCTATAGAAGAGAGTCATGAAATCGTTCTCTTCTAAACCGGTTAAATTCAAAGACTTACTTTCCCCTTCCGTCACTCTAGCAACCATTTTTGCCACCAAATCCATTCTGGTTGTCAGTAAAATTTTACTTCCTCTCTCACAAGATCTCAATGGAGCCACAATTTTTCCCCATTCCATCCGTTTATCATCCCTCCATACATCATCTAACACCAGCAAAAATTTTTT
Organism: Juncus effusus; assembly: GCA_027726005.1. Lineage (NCBI taxonomy): Eukaryota > Viridiplantae > Streptophyta > Magnoliopsida > Poales > Juncaceae > Juncus > Juncus effusus. The sequence continues at coordinate 365,886 of CM050900.1, read as the reverse complement.
ACAGGTCATTATCTCTTGCAAAGTACATTGAAGGGTGTTTAGATTATCAAGACTGCAATTCATCCTGGTGGTATCTTCTATAATCTTTTTAATCACTGTTTTTGCATCAACAATACCACAATTATCTGACACACACACCCACACAATTAGGTCAAAATTCGCAGTCACCCTTTGGTCTTTGCAAACATGTTGAGCAAGAGTGGTTTTCCCCATACCACCGATGCCAACGATTGAAAAAACTGAAAGTAGTCCTTGCTCATCACCATCAGGCTCGGCCATCAACCATCGAACTATTATCTCTTTCTCCGTTCCTCGCCCGACTATCCTTCTCTCAGTCGAAAATAAACCAGCCTCACGAAAGTTATTCGCAATTAGTTCTTGATTCGGTCCGTTTGCGAGCTGAAGAAAGGTGTCTGCGTCGGATGCAACAACTTCTAATCCCTTTACAGCCTCCCTCAGTTTCTCCAAAATCTCGTCATTAACAAAAACATATTTAACAAAATCAGCTAGCTTTCTCTTGCAGCTAGAGAGAAGGCCACTCACCATGTTGTCCCGTGCTTTGATTTGCTCTTCCAGCTCATAGTACTCAATCTCGTCAAGCACGTCATCTGCCGCCTCTAAAGCATCTCTGAACTGCCAAACCCAAAGATCCAAGCGTGGGTTCCTCTGCTTCATCAGATCTCTCTGAGCAGCGGCATCCAATATCGCCCCGATCCGAGGAACTGCCCTATTCAGCTTTTCTGTCTCAGCTTTGACACTCCTTGCGCTTGGCCACCGGGACAAGCGGGCATGGTCAAGCACCGTATCCATGAGTTTCTCGATGATGGAAGATGCCACAGCTTCAGTCACTAGCGCCATGGTCGATGAATCAGATCTGGGTCTGCCGTAAGGAAAATTGGAGCAGTTATGTGAAACAGTAGCAGTTATGTGAAACAGTGTGTGTGTGTGAGAGAGAGAGAGAGAGAGAGAGAGAGAGAGAGAGAGAGAATCACAGAAGGAAGCTGCTGGAAGTTTCAATTACAATAAGCTGTGCTTTCTTCTAGAGATAGAGAGAATCACAGAAGGAAGCCGCATGGACGTTTCAGCTACAATAATAAGATGCTTTCTAGTTCCTTCTCCAAAGAGAGAGAGGAGAGAGAGAGAGATTGGGAAGCGACTAGCGAGTCACTCCGAAGCTGCTTTGAAGTTTTCAATTACATGATTGGTGATTGATTTTTTTCCTCCAATAAGAAGAGAGGAAAGTGGACAAAGTGGGGTCAGCATCCCATGTTGACTGCTAGAAAGCAGAAGCCCGTGACTTGGATGACCGAAACTATTCGGCCCACGAACCAGCTCTAGATCTCTTCTTATGAGAGAAATCAAACAGTTGTGTGTGAGAGAATGAGAAAGAAAGAGAGAAGTTGAAGTGGAGAGATTTTTGAGAGTTTGGTATTGCCAATTGGAACAACCAATAATACAAAGAATCCGCTCCGGAGTTTGATTCAATAAATTAATTGGGAAAAATGTAAGAAGCTGCCTTGAAGTTTCTTCAATTCATTAATTAAATAAAATTTAATATGATAAAATTGTTTTGGCGATGTAGACCTTAGAGCAATTGCCATGTATAATATTGTTTTAGTGAAGTAGACATAGAAGCAATTGACATACAATACGAATCAAATTGTTTGTTTTAAAAGTAGAAAGAGGAGCTGGTAGAGAGCATCAAATAAGAAACTGGGAGGCACTAGTACCAGTTTTGAAAGGAAAGAATGTATGACCTGAAATGAATGTTTCATGTAATATGGCCGAAACATATTCGGCGCATCCAGAAACACAAATATACTGTCAGCCCATAAAAGCCACCACCACAACATGGGCCGATCCAATCCAAACAATTAACTAGTATTCATTCACATTGTTTCTTCCTTCACTAGTTAAGCACGTGCGATGCACGTATTTATTGTGGGATGTAAAAGACAACAATGACAAAACAAAGAGTGAAAATTTTACATGAACATAAGTATGATGATATTATTTGGCAAAAGAATGAGAACAAACTGTAGAAGACAACGAGGACAAAAACAAGAGAATGAAATTTTACATGAATATATAAGTAGGATGATATTATTTTTGGCTAAAGAATGAGAACGAACAATATGTGCAAGTGAAGTTTAAATTAGCCAAAAAGTGCATGATTAATATTATAATAAAATATTTATTCCTAAAAAAGCTGAATCAAGTAGATGAGACAGGCATGGGATTGGATATTGAACAATATAATTTAACATATACCTCATATAGGACACATCCATTATCAAGAAAACAACCTATGTGTTTTATAAATCCATTTCTCTCACTTGGTTCAACTTTATTTATGTTACAGAAATTTTAGATGGAATTATTTTTCCATAACCTTAATGAGTAAGAAGGGTATATTTTATCAATTTGTCTTTAATAAGATATGTCCATGAATAAGCAGATCAGATCAAAGATACAGTCAGTTCCACATTATAATCCGGATAAACATCAATATATACCACAGAACCTGACTTATATATAGGCAGTTCCATTACTTAGCCGCTAAGTTGAAGACACGAATTCGAATCACGACAGAACCATTTTATTTCTTTGTTTTATTAGGCAACATATATTTTAATTGACATTATTGTTTTATTTGACCATTTTTACTTGTATCACCCACCCAATAACTTAGATCTAAATATATTTATATATTTTATAATATTAATAATCTTGGATGATACTATTTTCCATGTAAAAGGTGTTTGATACATATATGTATTATCAAGAAAATAGCATAACAAAATACAATCAATCATCCCTTAACACTAAACCTAAAACAACATTTACATCATTAATAAAAGGGAAATTTGCAAAAAAGCCCCTGCATTATGCTTTAATTGCAAAAAAGCCCCTGCCTCATTGGAAATTGCAAAAAAGCCCTTGCATTATTGCTTAAATTGCAAAAAAACCCTTACCATTAGTTTCAGTTGTTTAATCACTTCAAAATTATTTTTTTTAAATATTAATTAACATTTTTTATCTAAAAATTAAATTTCTTAAAAAATATTTTTAAATCTATTTTTAAGAAAAAAATCGAAAAATTTTTTGTTATTGAAAAAAATTTTGTTTCAGAAAAACTTTTGTTTCGGGAACATATATTTTTAATAAAACAATTTACTAAAAAATAATATTCATTTTTTTAAATATTAAAAAAATACTTTTTCATAATTATTTTTAAAATACTTTTTCTACAAGAATGTTAATTATCATTTAAAAAATAATTTTGAAGTGATTAAACTACTGAAACTAACGGCGTTAGCTTCAATATAACGGTAGGGGCTTTTTTCTTTATCTCTTTATTTTAGTTATTTTATAACAGATTCAAGAGTTCATTACATATCCTTACAATTCATTGTCAAGAGAGTTGGCTAAATTAAAATAAAGCTAGAAATAAATGAAACCAAGAAAAACATAAAGACTAAAAGACAGGAGGTTTTTATAGCAGGCGCGTCCAGAGAACAAGGTCAACTGTAATTGAATCAAGTATCGCTGGAGTAGTGGATTGTCGATCTGTGAAAGTTCTTGTGCATCTTTCCTTTCATATCCAGAAGCATGTGGCCGTAATTTTTATTCTGAGCTACGCATCCCCTTTTTGTTTGAGAGTTTGTATGTTGTTCATATTGTCTTCAGATAATCAAAATACATTAATTATAAAAACTCATCATTTGTTAAATTCGAAGGAAAGAACTAAACTAACACTATTTTTAACATTGAACAGACATAGATTATTTTATTTACTCTGCTAATAGCATCATGTTAGTAAATTGCAGATAATAAAAAACAGTAGACTAACCAGATACCGCGATTAGACTGATTAGTTTCTATCTCTTTATTATTTTCTTTTAAAAATCAAATCCAATAATAGAACAAAAGTTATGGCACATATAATAACAAAAGTTCTGGCACAAAGATTAAAAATGGTATTTCATAAGCTAATCCATAAAAATCAAACAACCTTCATAAAAAAAGATCAATAGTGGACATTTTCTTGGCGGCTAGAGAAACTCTAAATTTTTATCACAAAAGGAAAATACCGGCTATATTGCTCAAAGTTGATTTCAAAAAAATATTTGATAACATTTCATGGCCTTTTATCCTAAATCTAATGTAAACTAAGAGATATCCTCAGAATTAGATCACATGGATTCATAATATGTTGATTTCATCAAGCTCATCGCTAAAAGTAAATGGACACATGAGTCCTTTTTTCTTCCATCAAAGGGGTTTATGGCAAGGGGCACATTATACCCACTATGACAAGATTTCTGGCCTTCAAATAAATAAGAATAAAAGTGGCTTCTTCCCAATCACCATCTCCAATAGTTTACATAATGCAATCAAGTCTATACTGGGTTGCGAAAAATATCAACTTCCTACAAAATTCATTGGCTTCCTTCTATTCTTGAAAATACCAACTAAAATATGCTTTATGCCCCTGATAAAATCGACTCAAAATAAACTAGTAGGATTAGACAAATATCTCTCATATGGAGGGAGAATGATTCTAATTTAGTCAATCTTATCGGCTTTGCCAACATATTTGATGCAAGCATGCTTAATACCAAAAGCGATAATCAACGATATGAACGAATCCATACACACTTTCTTCTGGCGTGAAAACAAAGAATGCATCCCGATACATAATCTAGTCAAACGGGACAAGGTCTGTTTACCAAAAAAATCAGGTGGAATAGGACTATCAAATTTAGAAGTGAGGAATAAGGCATTGCTTTTAAAATCTTTTTGGCAAATTCAGAATGGGAAAAATTATATCTGGACCTCACTTTTAAGATAACTATACAATGTACTAGATGCAAACGGCACTAAGAACATTCCCGACTTGATCTCTTTTATCTAAAAAAATCACCACATAATAGGAATGGTATTTAAATCAAATAAACTGGAAGTACTGTCATCTCCCATCATATTAGAATTTTCTGATCCTCTTCTACTTCACAGTATCATACATCTCCAAATGACTGGCTGGTTTGACCAACCACATTGCAAGAGTTGCGTGTTTCTAACCCTTAAACCATTTCAAAACGTGAAAGGTCTCGAGTTGTTGAACTTAACGCTTTCTTCTTCTTCTTCTTCTTCTTCGCTTTTGACGGCCGACCTCTTGAAACATGAATATTCGGCTCGAATAACACCTCAGGATCACTTAGAAGTTCAGCAATTATTTTTTTGGCAGCTTCCTTTCTACAAATAGGCCACTCATTATACTTTGCAAGGAAATCCTGGAGGAGTTCACCAAAACCATCACCTCTACTATCGTTGTTCCTAACCTACACTAAATGACGCCCTTGTATCAATTTTTCATTGAGAATGTATTAAATCCAACGGAAGACTGGCATTTTCTCAATTAACCATTTTATGTGCACACGGAAGACCCATTGTTCTTGTGAATCGATCAGAACAAATAGGATGCATGGTACCTAATTTTACTTTCTTGTATTGCTTGTACAATTCTTTCAAAGCGTATAATGAAACACGGCAAATTACTTCTTTAAAGAAAGAAAAGTTGCAAATATGAAGTACCTTCATCTTTTCACCTGAAAGTCGCACTTTGATTGTTGGTTACTATTGTAAAAATTAACCAAATTAATTAAAATTAAAATGAATAAAATAATATTCAAAAATAAACATGGTGTGTAGTTGTGCGATCTAACCGCGACTGCCCTAAAGACAGAATAACGCTCTCTTGTGCAGGAAATGCCGTTTATCCGTGTCCAAGGTTCTACATCAAGAGAAAGTCTCGTATCCACTCCGATAGCAAAGTCACAGAACGAACCTTCATTTCAAAGAGAAATGAAGCCTTCATTTGGAAGTTTATCTCCTTGTCAGTATTCTCATTTAATGCCTTGCTTTAATGGTTTTAACGGTGTTAATTGATATGAAAATATCCCAATTCCCATCAAAGGGTCAAAAAGCACGAAGCGTGGAGCTAGATGCTTCGCTCGAAGCATCTTCCCCCGACCCTTCACGGGAATGTAGATTAGGAAACATAGCACTTCTCTGAAACAAGATGATCTAACACAATTTTTTGGCTCACCATGAAGTGGAACTTCTCAAAATTCAAGATAAGGTTAGATTCGATGCACTTTTTCATTATTAACTCCAAATTGGTCAAACACTCATCAAATGAGTTATCATAAATAGAGAAGTCGTCCATAAAAAAATCTATAAATTTTAAAATGTATTAAGAGAAAATTGAGATCATGCACCTTTGAAAAGTACTTGGAGAGTTGCACAACCCGAATGGAATCCTTCGATACGCGAATGTACCGAAGGCATAGGAAAACATCATTTTTTGTTGGTCGGCATGATCAATTGCGATATGAAAATACCTTGAGTACCCATCGAGGAAGCATTAGTAGGGTCGGCCTGCCAACCGTTTGAGCATTCGATCGATGAAAGGGAGAGAAAAGTGATTATTCTTTGTCGCCGTGTTAAGTTTGCATTAATCAATGCAAATCCGCTACCCATTTTGAACTCGAGTGGGAACATTCTCCCCTTCGGAATTTTCAACAATCGTGATCCTCCGTCTTTTTGGGGACCACATGAATGGGGGATACCCACTCAGAGTCGGACGTGGTATAGGAGCTTGAGAAGATCCTTCTTAACCACCTCCATCATCACTGGGTTCAAACGCCTTTGAGCTTCCCTCGAGGGTTTGGCTCCTTCCTCAAGGGAAATCTTGTGCATACAGGTCGCAGGACTGATTCCTAGCATGTCGGCCAATGTCCATCCAATCGATATCTTGTGTTTTACCAAGGTATCCACCATGCATCATTCCTGATCGGATGTAAGGTTGGAGGTGATGATGACAGGTAGGGTTTCATTTGGCCCGAGACAGGTGTACTTGAGATGACCTGGAAGAGGTTTGAGCTCACGTTTTGGCTCTTTCTCGACGGACAGCAGCATTCACTCTCCTGAGTTCTTGAGCACCGTTCTCATCGGACCTGAAAAAGAAAGAACTTTCTCTATCCTGCATTTTTCAGAGTTAGACAAGTTTATATTTTGCACTTCTTGTATTATTCTGTCACTTTCATGTCCAACAACTTATCATTCTTTTGATTTTTTAATGTGTTCACATTTTCTAGTTCATCCCAAAACTCATCAAAAGAATCATTAAAAAAGTTTAACGAATGAGAATACTACTGATGTTCATCGATTAGGGTTTTGCTGGTATTCTTCTCCCGCCTGAAAAATTGCCTTTTTTCTGAATAGTGTTCATTTTCTTCCTATTTCGCCTGTTACTAACTGATTTTGATGACTGTGTCGCCTGTTTACAATATTAATAGGGATGAATTTAATTGCATGCTGGGTGCAATATTAACCACATTTTGTCAAGAAATCAATTATGTTTTCCTTTCTCTTTTAGTTCGCAGCAAATGAATCATTTTGAACTACTATTTCTGCTTCTTTGTATTTCAGCTGAGGTTAAATTTACTTTTTTCTTGTTATTTCTTGACAAATCACTTGATCGCTCAAATGTGATTTTCTGAATTATGCATTTTTCTGAAAGGTTTTTTTTTGAAGCTGCAGGAGGCGAACTGCCATTTTTCTGAAAGGTTTCCTGTTTAATTTATATGTGTCATTAACCTGACTGATGATACCATACCAGTTCTGTTCCTGTGCGTATCAGTAGGGTAATGAAGAAATTCTAACCAATTTACAAAAATGAAATTAATACCCATTTCATAGGGCTGAATTTAATTACATGCAATACCAGTTTCAAAAACTCCCTAACTTTTCGTCTTATTATCAAAACTCCCCTATATTTTTAGATTTCTTCAAACACCCCCTATCTTTTTAACCTTCGTAAAAAAAAACCTAGCTTTTTTCAATATTATCCAAAAACCCCTCTCATTTAGCTATATTTTAATAAATGACCATTTTATCGTCCCCCCATTTTTAGTATTTTCTTTAAAGGTTTTTGATTATTATTATCAATATTACAAATTTTATTGAAAAATATATTTTGTGTAAATATGTACAAAAACTAAAAAAAAATTTGGAATATTTTTAAATAGAATTTGGAGTAAAATAGCAATACAACTATATAGTAACCGAGCTTGACGAGAAATACTAGGGTCGGGGTAAAAAAAATTCTCTCTGCTGATGAACACCGCAAAAAAGTTTGGGGGGAGGAAGGGTAAATACATAGAAATTCTATAATGCATATTTTAGTTTTTTTTTCCCATTAATACACTACTAATATATAGTACTATGTCAAAAATCTTGGATCTATAATGCTCTGCCACTTCAATAATAATCTTTCAAAAATATATTGAAAAAATTTTCTATTATTTTTATTCACTTTTTTATACATATTTATAAAAAAATATATTTTTCAATATAATTTAGTATATTTGTAATATAGACAAAAAATAAAATAATAATTATAGCTATAATAAAATAGAGGGTAAAATGGTCATTTCAAAATATATAATTAAAAGAGAGGTTTTAAAAATATTAAGAAAAGTTAGGTTTGCTTGAAAAAACTTAAAAAGATAGGGTTTTTTTTGAAGGAATCTAAAAAGATAGAGGACTTTTGATAATATTAATTAAAGGATTGTGATATTTATAGACAAGAATATTGTTTATTACAGGCTCATTCTTTTTTTGGACGCGTTTGCCCCTAAATTTAGATGGTAATTATGATATGTAAGTTGATTATGTTTAAAATTATTTTGAATTATATCATAAGAAATTCTATCCATTTAATTCATTCAAAAATATCTTTTACATCACATCTAATTTTGTTATGATGGGTAACTCTATACAAATAAATTTGCATATAAGAAATAAAATAACATAAATATTAAATTCATAACAACCAAAAAATTACTACCCAGAAAATAATTTGGATTATTGATTAATAATCTCAATTTATGTTTGCTTTAATATTTCTAAGATTAAAATGTCATCTTTTTTATTATCTTTGGTTTTCTTGTGCCGTTATCTATTGACATATTATATTAGAAAAAAAAAATCAAGTATTGATCAGCTTTAGATGAAAAACTAAAAATGAAAGATAATTTATTCCACAGATTTTAGTTGAAACCGCATAAGATTTAATTATAGATGATTAACTTTTAAAAATATAAAAATAATAATTATATTTGACATGATTTGTAAAAAGAAAATATGATATTATATATATGAAAAATGTATGTTTACTATATATAAGAAAATTTAAAATGACTTATTTTCTGAAAAAACAATTGTCATCATTATTTTTAATATTTACTTTTTTTATTTTGTTAGTTCTTAAAATAATACGGATTATGTATAAACTTGTAAAACCCGTAATACATTAAGTAATTTAATATAGTTTCTAATACTCTGGAATTTTATTTAATATAATGGTTCACGCGTACTTGGAGATATAACATGAACTATTAATATAACTGACCATGTGATATTGTGGTAATAGTTTAAATAAAAAGCTATGATTTGAATAAAAATTGATCCAACATCCGAGATAAAATTAACGACAGGTCTCTCGAGAATGCTCAAAGAGAGATAAAAAATAAGGTACAAGATAATGACATATCATTTTTCTACATATTATTTTATATAGTCTATATTCACATATTTTAGCAAGAAAAATAAATAAATTACAATCATGATAATATGAAACTCAAAATAAAGAAAAATTCGAACAAATTTATATTCGATGATTTTAGCATGAGAAATAAAATATTTCATTAAGAATTATAATTTTCTTTAATATTTTAATGAGTAAACTCTTCATTAACTATTGATATTAATAATTGAACTTAACTTTGAACTATAATTCATTGAGACAATTAATCCCAACCCCTTATTTTTCACCTACTTTTGAGGCTCCTCGAAAGGCCACATCATCACTTTTATATCGACCGTTCGATCATTTTTTTGTTGAATCTTAGCTATTCATTTTCTCAAATTTATTGATATTTTATGGCAATATTTATGTAATTATTAAAACATAAGCATATGATTGGCTGAACTGATGTTTTGTGTTCCATATCCGATTTAGTGAGAATCGTTGGGAGTTTGTTTGTGACTACCAGATCTTCAGATGGTTTCAATTAATATTGGTGTAAAGTTATGTTCAATTATTAATACCAATAGTTATTGAAGAGTTCCCTCATTAAAATGTAAATAATTTTTTTTTCTTCTTTAAAAAATTATAATTCTTAATGAAATATTTTATTTCTAATGTTAAAATCATCAAATATAAATTTGTTGGAATTTTGTCTTTATTTTGAGATCCATATTGTTATAGTTCCAATTTTTTTTTTCTTGCTAAAATATGTTAATATAGACTATATAAAAGAAGATGTACAAAAATGATATGCTCATTAACTTATACCTTATACTTTATTTTTTATCTCTTTTTGAGCATTCTCAAGAGACCTATTGTCAATTTTATCTCGGCCGTTGGATCATTTTTTTTAATCTTAGCTTTTCATTTAAATTATTACCACAATATTGCATGTACCAATAGTTAATCAAGAGTTCACTCATTAAAATATAAATAATTTTTCATTTCTTCTTTAAAAGATTATAATTTTTAATGGCATATTTTATTTCTCATGTTAAAATCATCAAATATAAATTTGTTGGAATTTTATTTTTATTCTTAATTCCATATTGTTATGGTTTCTATTTTTTTTCTTGTTAAAATATGCCAATATAGACTATATAAATGAAGATGTACAAAAATTATATGCTCATTAACTTATACCATATACCCTATTTTTCATCTCTGTTTAAGAATTTTCAAGAGACCTATTGTCAATTTTATCTCGGCCGTTGGATCAATTTTTTTTTGAAATCTTAGGGCTCGTTTGACATCATTTTTGTTTTTTAGAAACAAAAAAAAAATATTATGTTTTTTTGTTTTTGTTTCTGAAAAACTGTTTTTTTTTTTAACTTCTCAATATAATATTTAACAAGACAAAAACACATAAAACAATATATTCTAAAAAGTTATAATTGTTGGATAAACAGAGAAGGACATTTGAAAAATATCAATACTAATACTTAATACTATTTTGTTATGTAACATATTTGTTGCATAAAGAACGTAGTAATTGATCTGGAAATTCATTCATATAACTAAATCATTTTCAGTCATGACCAATAATGAAGAAAAAAAACATTTCTGTTTGAATTATATAACTTTCAGCTCATGAGAATATACTTGATACATAAAATACTTTATATAACATGTATTTATCAAGTATAATATATGTTATTATTAGTAAATTAATAAAGTATTATATATAGTAGAACTATTGTATCTTATGTATTTCTTAAATCGTTAGTTATAACCGTGTCGTATTTGATGTGATATTATATCTGTTCAACATAAGAATAAGATACTTTTCTCTAAAGAACATAAGAATAAGTCACTGCTATGACATTATCAAGCTTGAAATCAGATAAAAGAAGTGTGTACATCAATTTTAACCTATTATACGAAGCCAAAAAGAAAAATATGTTAACCATCTATGCATTCTAGCAAGTAAATTATTAGATCATGTGTACTCCAAACAATAGCATTAAGTAGTAATGATGACAAAATTAATAAAAGCAAACAAAATGCATGAAGTAAAGTTCAACTTAATGAAAAAAACTTGGATGCTTTGTTGGCAAAGAGAGGCGGCAGGAAAAGACAAGTAGATATTTTATTGATTTGAGTGGGCGGTTTAGGAAATTGTATTTCATAGAGCAAATAGAGAGGAAACAAAAAATGGAAATTAGGAAATGTATATTTCATGTTTCCAAAATTCCCTTTTTTTCTTGGCATTTAGACCAAACAAAATGGAAACAAGCTCACTTTGCCAAACACATTTTAATTTTTTTGGCATAAAAAAAAGGGAAAACGACATATAAAATCGATGCCAAACACATTCTTAGTTTTTCATTTGAATTATTATCACAATATCACATAAAAATATATTGTTATGATTCCAATTTCATTTTTTTGATAAAATATGTGAATATAAACTATATAAAAGAATATATAATAAAATAATAACATCATTTACTCTTATCATATTCTTTTATTCTTCTTTGGAAATTTTCAAGAGAACTATTATCAACTTTCTCTCCGCTGTCAAAATAAAAAAAAAATCAAATATTTACTTTTAATTTAAATTATTATCATAATATCACATGATTAGTTGGATTAATGTTCGGTGTTATATCTTTGTTATCTAAGAACTACCATCTCAAACAAAATTTCAAAATATTGAAAATTATATTATATTACTTAATGTATTACTAGTTTCATAATAACATATGTGTAATCCATACCATTTTAACATTAAAAACAAATAGCGGTGACAAATTTTTGAAGAAAATGAGTAATGTTATATTTTCCTATGTAATATATATATTTTTCGCATATATATAATATAAAATATAATTATTATTTTTTATTTTTTTAAAGTTAATCATCTATAATTTAATCTCATGTACTTTTCACTAAATTCTTCGAAATAAATTATCTTGCATTTTATTTTTTTGATCTTATTCATCTAAGCCTAATTAATACTTCATTTATTTTTCCAATATAATTCAAGATATAATGACATAAGAAAATCAAAAACAACAATTTTGAATGCTCATGTATTATTTATGTACTATAGATTCACAAACTTTAGTTTTGAATTTTCATAATTGCAAGATATACATTATTAGATTGAAATAACTATTAAAATTGAAATACTCGCCGCGAAGCGCAAGCATTATCCTAATCTAATTAAGATCTGATGATCAGAAACAATTCAACGGTTCTCAATAAATCGGGGATAAAATACAAAACATAAATTCAACCAATTGTATGATTATGTTTTAATAACCACATAAATATTGGCATAAAATATCAATAAATTTGAGAAAATAAATGATTGAGATTTGACCAAAAATTTGATCGAGCAGACGAGATAAAAGTGATGATGTGGTATTTGGAGAGAAGATGCACTGATGAGTGTTATATCTATGCTAGAGAGGATAGCTCACAAGGCCAATTTAACTAACAAATCATTACTTTGTTTAAAACTAATATTCAAAAGGCTTTTAATACCATTTCTCGAGATTTTCTATTGCAAGTTCTTAAAAAAAGAGGAACAAATGATTTGTGGATTCATTGGAAACAAAATTATGTTCTTAAAGGGGCTGCAAAAATAATCTTAAATGGTTTACCTGGTAAATCAATCCATATGAAGAGAGGTGTGAGACTGGGAGACCCTTTATCCCACACCTCTTTATAATTGCCATGTATTCCTTATTTAGGCTTGCAAAAAACCTAGAAAGCCAACACTTATAGAAAGACACATCCCATATGTCAATATTTCCATTTTTTATGCTGATGACTAAGTATTTTTAATCAAGCCAGATTTGCAACAAGTGAGAAGACTTAAATTTCGGTTAAATACATTTGAAACAAGCACAGTGTTAAAAATTAACTTTAACAAGTCTGAATTTTGTATTATTCATAAAAACTACCCAGATTTTCACTTAATTGCCAACGAGCTTGGCTACCCTCAAGCAACCCCACCTCTTAAATATTTATGATACCCATTACATTTCAGAAAATCCAGAAAAGTGGAATACAGGGACTTAATTGAGAAATTTGACCGAAGACTACAAGGCTGGCAAGGAGCTTTACTGAGCATTGGTGGGAGATTAGTTCTTTTAAACTCAGTATTAAGCTCATTGTCAGTTTATTATGCCTCTGTCTTTAAATTCCCAAAATGGGTTGTCAAAGAATTGGACAAAAATAAGAAGATGTGGAAATGCCATAAAGATCACGATTACAATTTAATTGCCTGGAAAAAGATTTATAGGCCTAAATTAGGGCGGGAGGGTGGGGATTAGGAGTACTTAACTTATAAATATTTAATGATGCTTTACTCCTTAAATGGTTGTGGAAGTACTTTAATGCTGGATTGCCTTAGAAGAAGCTTGTCAGCACCTGAGTTGGGAAGGGAAAGAAATATCAATAGATAGAGCTGACTCTTATTTTTGGAAAGATTTAAAAAAATTATTACCTTTCTTCATAGTCAAGTACTTCATTTGGTTTGGTAGTGGTCAAAAGACAAGTTTTTGATATAACAATTGGGGAGAAGGGGTTCTTAGCCATCAACTGCCTTGTTTATATTCTTTCACAACAGAAGAGAGGGGTACATTAGCTCATTTCTTGAGTTCCGTGAACATGTAAAATAATTTTAGAGAAATTTCAGCCACACACTCGTTCAGTACTAAAAGTGCTTACAAAACTCTAGTGATGGGTTTTAGGTCAGATTTGTAGAAAAGTCCAGAACTTTTGGAGTCTTTTTTGGGAAGTCCTTACATTTTGGAATGTTAACAGACCTACTCTTGAGTTAATTTTGATTATTAAAAGTTAGGTTTTTTTTGTTAGGTGAGAGGATATCAGATTGAAGATTGGTATCATTTTGAATTAATTTTTAGAGCATTGCATGCGTCATTACAAGAAGCTATACACCCAGTTATTTGACAAGAAATAAAGGAATCTTAGATGAACATCTGAGCCCTGATCAGGTAGTTCCGCCCTTTGTTTTCATATATGATGAGCTTAACCCTGCCTCTTTGGTGATATAATCAGAACCGAATTCATTCGTAAACTTTCACATTGTTGCAACTAAAAGTCTATTTTTTTTTCATTAAAAACTTAAGTTCTTTATTTGCATCACTATTGATGCTTATACCATTTTTTGTTGTCTCTGAGCCTAATTTGTCTATTAATTCAACTTTTTTTTTTAATCTTTTTCTTATAAGGTAGACGGTCACAGGTGTCATGGATTGGTTATGAACCAACAACTAACTCTTCATATTACATAAGCAATGCATGCTACTACCATCAAGTGAGATTTGGCAACAAATTTTCATAGCATGATAATGCTTTAGCTTTCCTCAAAAAAAAAAAAAAAAAAAAAAATTCGTAATCCTTTTGCCAAATGAATTCACTTTATGTTCATTTATTACTTTATTGTTGAATTAAACCTGTAATAATTTATTACATTTTATTATTTATTACTTCACTATAACTGGCAGCTGCTACCATCAAATCCAAATAAGTTTGTCCATGAATCTATTTCTTTGGGTCATCCTTTTCTTTTTATTTGGCTTTTTCCGGTCTATAGCTTCATTCTTGCAGTAAAATGGGCAGCAGCTAGTTTAAAACAGAATCAACACGACCAAATATATATACAAAAACCAAATAACATTCAAACAACATAACAAACATATACTCATAATTCAAATATAATGGGTCCACAAGGGAATTAAACAAGCATACACAGTCCCTCGGAAGACTTTTGGCGGAAACCGCTTAACACAAGCTTCTAGGTCTAAACATCGGTGGCTATGACTTTTCTAGCACGTAGTCTCAAATGACGTTGATTAGCCCTGGCCAGAAAACATATCGATGATATGTATTATTATGTCCACCATGAGTTAGTAAACCAGTTGCCAACACATTTTTCTTGACATAATTCCTCCAATTGTTGCTCTACTTGATCACTCGATTTACGTGATAACTCTTTTTTGCGTAAATTATAAAACAATTTATAAATATTAAATAGACGCCCAGAACCAAAAAAAATTGTTTCAAAAACATGATAGTCTGCAATATAAAGCGTGAACAGTGCTAGCGGACATAAGCCGCCTCCAATGCAGTAAGTGTAATAGTACAGCCATCTTGATATGGTCGTAAAAAAGTAGTCATAGAAATCCATTGAGCCAAAATCAAAGCGGAATAAGGTACAATTACAGCGACCAATGTCCCTGGTTTATCAATTGAGGTATATACAATTTCACAGAAAATAGGAAAAAGTATCATTACTGGTGCTGAGAGAATGAAAGTACGCATGTCCACTAAAAGAAAATTATGTGCTTTGGGAAGGGTTTTAGAAGAATTAGCAGGGTCAATTCTGAAATAGACAAAAAAAATGATGTATACATTCATGAAAAAGGAAAAAGGAAAAAGGAAAAACAAATTGAAAGAGAGAACAATGCAATCTTACAATGGTAATTCTAATTCACAAGATGATTTATTTCGGCCGGAATCTTCGAATTTTGAAAAAAATATCACCCATTATTATGAGGTCTTTGGAAGTTGGAGATGTTTCAAAATAAAATAATTATCACAATTGCATAAGTATAGATTTAGTTTAAATGTTAGGGACATTTATTCATAGCTCTATTATTGAAGTATTTCAAGAACTGATCACGCTAGCAGCAAACCGTTTTTTTTTTGTCTCAAACACTTCTTACTAATATTAGAAAGTTCGAAGCACAGTTGATTATTGTATTAACTAGGAGCAGTCTCGCAATATATTGCAAGTTTTGAAATTTGTTAACTAAAAATATCTTTGAGAATTTTGTTTTAGTACGTTATATAAACTTTTGGTGTACGCCCCTACAGAATATCAAAATATGACGTACACCCTAACAAAAAAGAAACATTGCATTTCTTTTTCTCTGATGTTTACCCCCTTGAAACTCTCAATGAAATAGAAATTAAAATCTTATGAATGTCTTCTGTTTACAAGAAATAAAGAACGAAATTCGGTGTATATATCTTTTTAAAATCTCAAAACATCATATTTAACAGGAAATATCGAAGTGTCAATTTCAAATGTATTCATCATGTATACGCTTATGAAAAAGGAAATATCATGAAACATTTAATGCAAAATTGCGAATCATTACAAAAATATTTGAACTCCATAAATGAACAAAATATTTAACCGCAAAGTTGAAAATGTTCAGTTTGTTACTTCTAAACATTGCCCCTGAATAATTTTGTCACAATTTTGCATCAATCATCTCCCAATTGTCTAATAAATACTGAATTAGATCTTATTTTAGATCAGTTATCCCTTGTTTTAAGTATGCCACAATGGCATTCAATTTCTCATCAAGTTGTCATTTCTACGAAACGGTGAAGCAATTTTCTCATGAAGTTTATATTGGAGTTCCTCATGTGAGAAATATTTTTTATAAGAAACAGAGATCATTTACTCGATGTATTAATTTATGCAAATGAGATTAATTATGGAAACATTAATTACAAATAGGTTCATGAGAATCGAGACCATCATACAAGATATAATGAAAAATGACATGTTATTCAACTATACTTAATTCTAATTTGTATTAATCACATGTATATTATATAATTATAAAATGATATAAAATAAAATATAACATGATTAAATATAAACTGATAATTTGAAATAATTATTTTTTTTTGCTAAAATTAATCAATAAAATCTATAAATACAATTTCATATATATAGCAAAAAGAAGTATGTACCTTGTTAAATTGAATATAATTTAATATATGTAGCAATAGAAGTATGTTCTTGTTAAATTGAATAAAATTTCATTTGCATATAACAAAATAAGATGCAAGTAACTTGTTAGGTTTATTCTTGACCAATTTTCTCCCATTAGTTCCTTGTCTTCTAAAAATTTGGAGTGAATGAATTTGGGAAAATAATGAATTTGCTTGCTTTCTAAAGGAAATAAGGATGGTTTATCATGTTAATATGGAGATATTTATGTGCAAATATGTAATTACATGTGTTTCCATTTTAAATCGGGGACAACGTTGTTTAAATTGAAAATAAGCCTGTAAATAACAAAACGCTTGCCTGTAATTATCACTACCCAACAAACATTATATTCTGCCTTCGTCAGAATGAACTTCGAACTTCACCTGCGAGTGTAAATACAGGTTCATATTAGCCAGGAAACAAATATGATCGGTTAATTATTACCAAAAAATCAGAATCCCAATTAAGAGGTTTACCATATTATGCCTATTAGTTTTTTGTTAGTTTGACTTTTTTTCATCCCTAGCTAGTTCTTTCCATAAATTACATTTTCATTTTCTTTTTTCTCAAAAATCTCTGACGATTCTTTGCATATTTTTTCAATTTCTTTCCCAATTCATTTGGTCTCATGCCTTTTCTTTTGATTTCTCAATGGAAATAATAAAAAACAGTGAATATATTAGGATTTGCTTGAATTGAGTCTCAAAATTGTCACGTTGCTACTTAAAAGCAAGACTAGTACTTCTATTTTATCAAGCTGCTCTTTGAATCTTTGCTATTTTATCAAACTTTGGGCGATTCAAGGTGGTGGTACTCAAGGGCTATTCAATCTTGAATATTTTGTATGTACTGCTATTAGATTGGTTTAAGCTTTTGTAAGTACTACTTATTGTTTCAAGATGCTATTTGGTGAACTCGTTTTTTGACTGGAGTGCTCCAATTTGATACAAGTTATTGATCCAATTGGCTTAAACAGTTTTGAGTTCAGCATTTCCATCATTTATCGTGTCTAATTTTTTTAATCTTTCAATTATCTCGCCGGTCCGTTATCAGGATTTGTCTTCTATCGTGAGTTTTTTGCTCTTTTTTACACTTATTTTGAACCTCTTTTGGTTAACCCCAATCTGAGCCTGCGCATGCTTAAGGTTCTGGATAAATAAGTCCTAAGTATGGTCCTTAAGAAGTCCTTAACTTTTTTTTAAGTTTTTTGGTGATTAATCCCGTTACTGAAAGTTCACTTTACTAAAATTTGGGCGGATTTCGAAACTCGCCTATTTTGTTTTCTTTCTAGTCTTAATATTTCTTATTCAATTATATGATATTTTTATGTTAATTTTGCAGTGAATTAAGTTTCTGAATTTCCTTTTTAAGATGGCTTCAAAAAGAGAGAAAAGGTGAGATATTGAAAATTAGAATATATTGACAATTTTAATTTTTTCTTTTGAATTACATGATATAACTTATGAGTAGGAAAATAAAAATAAACTGTCATAAAATGACATATTTAAATTACGGTTTGCAGGTTCCGGTTCGTGCCTCCATCATCTTCGTCACCTCCACCACCTCGGTCTCCAAGTCCACCACCTCCATCAATTGTGAGGAAAAAAGGCTTTTACATATTTATCTTAGTATTTATTTAAAATTTTGATTTTGATTTGTTTATTATAAAGCGGCCCTTTTGCAAATTGGATTGTATCTATTGACCGTTCAAAAATTGATAGCTTAATTGATGCTGGTGTACTGTTGACGTTTTTCATATATTGGAGGAACTTATGTTCTTGTTTTAATTTGTAGGTGCCCAAATTTGAAGAAAATGTTTCTGTTACTTGTTATGACAAGGAACTAGATGGAACAATTTTAAAAGAGGGATACTTTCAAGATAAGAAGAAGAAATGCCTAATTAATAAGATTCACGAAGGATTAAAGTTATTTGACCAGATAAAAGACTATGAGCTTGGAAATAAAATCAGGAACATTTGGCCTGGGCCAGATGGTCAACGTGACTGGCTTGTATTTATATGTGATATTAGAGGTCCAATTAGTAATATCAAATTATTTGACGATAGTGGAAAGAACAAATCCGATTTCTCCGACCTTGGGTATATAGTCGTGTGGTATGAACTTTCAAACTAAGAGTTATGTTTTTTGAATATTAGATATGAAAAAATAGAGAAAGATTGTATTTATGATCTTGTTTAATAATGCTGGCACTTCAAGTTAGTTCTCAAATTAAATATAGACTACAATCATAATTTGGATAAATTATTTTATACATATTAATAGTGTGCTTCTAATGCAGGAACCTATTGGCAACTATCGAAAACATGCGATCGATAGATGAAGCCAAGAACATTGAAAAAGTGCGTCCTTTGAACATTGCCTCTACTACCGTCTTTTGTGGAAAACTCGATATCGATGGCAACCAAAGCGTATTTTTCGGTGATTTCAAAAATGAAGGTGAAAATAAGATTTTAAAAATATTAGTAGCTTTTCAAATTGAAAATAGAAAACTGGTATTTTATGAAGAAAAATAGCATGATTTTTTCTTTTATAATTCATGTAGAAATTGAGAGAAATGATGCAGCCAAAAATTCTTTTAGAGATTTCGGTGTACTTTTAAGACAACTTGCACAAGGAATCCCTTTGGAAGAAGAGGTTCAGGATTTAATTCAAAAACTGGAGAATGGAAATCTTAGGTATATTAAAAAATTCAATCATTGGTAGTAAAAGGTTCTTTTTTAATTAGTGATTGCTGACTGATGCATATCTCCTTTTTATTACTTATGAATAGTGATTATCATGAAATTAAGTGGCATCCAGGAACGTGGAATGTTTGTAGGAAGAAATTGTTCGTAGAAAATGTTATAAAGAAACACAAAGAAGAATCATCATTCAGATATATCCTTCAAGCTTCATGTTCTTTTGATGGTTTTCGAAATGGGCACAAAATGTTGGCCAGTAAAATCCCACCTTCTATGACTTGGGAAAATTTTATTTTCATATTTCGGAATTTCTTTGAGCATTTCAAGGATTGTAAACATGAAGATTTCAAGGTATAAGTTAATTTTGAGATAAAAATTATTTCGGAATTAAAAAAAAAAATTTATGTTTTCTTCAAAAACCCCTAAATAAAATATGATTAAATAATAAATAAATAAATAAATAAGTAAGCAAATAAATAATATCTAAATTAATTGTCTACTACTTCAAGACAGATTAAGGTCTGTTTGCATGTTATTTTTGTATTATTACAAAATGTGTTAGGATTTTTTTGAAAATAAAAAGTTCAAGTGAAAGATAAATTTTAGATACAGGGATTTATTTGAATATTTTAAAAGTTAAGAAAGTTTTAATAAATGGAAAGCTTACAGTAGAGAACTTTTTTGAATATTTTAAAAGGTAGCTTTTTTTTTCATATATATGAGAATATATACAATTTTTTTGAAAATTGTTCTTT